>OZ022264.1:236972092-238220425 GCA_963978885.1 Nemotelus pantherinus | reverse complement strand
CCTGCGCTATCTTACATAAATAAATCATCTGTCAGTAACGTAATCATGTAATTTTTTTTAGGATATTTATACCAAAATTGATTTTGTAAATTTTATTTTAATCCGGTAATTGTAACGGAACTTATTGCTTATAGCTTTTATTTTGCTGAACGAATTCTCATGATTCAAGATACAAAAGTTGCCTCAACTGGTAGTTATATCCTAATTTTTCAACCAGATTTTAGTCAAAATAATCTCATAATTAGTTCCAGTTACGGTGCAAATCGTTTCAATCAAATGGTTGCATCAAAAGCTGTTGGGCAATAAGAATTATTTTTTTGAGTGATTTTTCTAGATGAAATCATCACTCACATTTTCAAATTACTTCTATCAAACATTCCCCTATTCCAAACCAATATATTCTGTGAATTTTGTAACGAAACCTGGATCTGATGATCTGGCTGTGAGTTCTCGTGAACAGAAGTCTCGAGAGCTCAGAAAATAGGTTATTGATCATTTTGGTGTATGGAGCGGATGGATAATTTTTGTGTATGGAGCGATCATGTGGTGGAAGACAGCGGAGTGTGAAACCAACATCAAGGAGCTAACAAGACTGCTAGTTCGCATACGTATTACGGGCGCATTAAGAACCGCCCCAACGACTGAGTTGGAAATAGTTCTGGGACTGATGCCCCTGGATCGGTTCATCTTTAGAAGCGCAAGTGAAACGATTCAAATGAGTGGTACCACAGCGGTATTTTTACAGAAGATTCGGGCTCATTACAGAAATGGACCACATGATACAGCTTGGCAGTAATTTCTAGATCAAGATACCCACTAGAACATACTGGAAGAAAAAAGGAGTTACCGCCAATGATGGAGTCTAGATTTACATGGACCGGTCAAAGACGAATACAAGAGGTGGCTCGGGCGTGTTTTCTACAGATTTGAGTCCTAACCTGTGGAGGAGATTATCGGACAATACTACTGTCTTTCAGTCTGAAGTACATATATGCTATACGCATGGCAGTCAAGTCCATTAGCGGAACATCAACCAAACCAACGACGATTTGCGTCGACAGGAGGGCAACCATTCTCGCTCTTGCGTCTTACAGATGTTCTTCAAGTGGCTCCCAATGAAAAGACAAGGCATATTCCTATCCGGATTGTGTGGGAGCCAGGACACGGTGGGATCATAGGCAACGAAAAAGCCGATGAATCGGCGCGGAAAGGTACAGGAGCTAGTAATAGCCCATACATCGCTGTGCCACGATCAATCTCTGACACCACAAGCAAACTAGATGCTGCCATATAGACTAAACTAAAGTACGAATGGAAAAACAGGTTGGACCGTAGGGTAGCCAGGACATTATGGCCATCATCTGATCTAAGCAAAAGCAGGAAATTGCTTAAGCTCAGAGAATCTGCTTGAGAGTTACAATCGGTTTGCTCAAAGAACAAGAGGACACCATCGAGCACACTCTCTACGAATGTCTGGCCCTAAGTATTAAACGCCCCAAAATTTTTAGTTCTTACCACGTTCAAGAGTTAGCAGAGGTGGCTATTACCGTCACGTTAAGTCAGCTGGTTCAGTTTGCTGAAGCGGTCACTTGGCAGCTCTAACTAGCCAGCAGAGGTTGGCAAATGGGCCCAAACTGGCGGTCTACTGCTAGCCACGTAGCCGGCAGCCCACATTACAACCTGACCTAAAACCGTTTGATCCGATTAGCAAGTACTACTGGACAAATTTTTGTGCATCTAATCTGGTCCACTGTCCAATTCTAGTGGTGCCTCTATACAGAATGAATTTTCTTCCAAAGATTGTATGTGCCGTTATTTTATTGTTCAATTATTCAAGTGGTCCGATCATAGGACTACCAGGTTTAGTTGTACTTCTATTTTCTTAGAACAAAGAAAAAACGCGTAAATTCAATGGTGTAAATGTTTATTTTCGAAGTAGTAAATTGATTATTTAAATCAGTAAAGTTATAGTATCGAATTAAGCATAATCAACTTGACAAAGGAATCAAGCAAAAAAATAGGGAAAAAACAATGAAAAAATGTATAATTTGCGAAACAAAAAAATCGACTGAACTTGAAGCTATTTATTACAATTCGAAATATAGGGATTCAAAGCAGCTATTTACAAGAAAAATCTAATACTGCTTATATTTACACAAAAGTTTAAGCGACGCTGTCGCAATCTGCTAGATTGATAATTTCAATTACAATACTATTTCGACGTTAGTGGTGTCAACAATAGAGTCGGTACGATGCCATAGCATAAGTATTATAGATAGCACGGAAAGAACGTGATTTGCGATACAATTTGCGATATTTCCAAACTGATAGTGAGAAATAGATAGCAATATCAAGCAATATCTACATAAGTCGAAAGTTGAAAAAAGACACCCTGCCAAGCAGCGCTGCTACGATCAGATATGTTTCTCATTCCCACTATGCAATATACATGTGCTCTGCTAAAAAGACTTTTTTAACGAATGGCGAATTATGTAATATTGATTTTCTGAAAACCTATTCTGAGTATAAAATGGTAAGTGATAAAATAGTTAACGCGGAATACTACTTTCGATACCATTTGGAGAGCAAAAGGAATATATCCGACACTTTTATACAATCCACTACAGAGAATTTCGTTTGTTGCCAGCGAATGTTCGCTGCGCTTACTGTTTCTTGATGGGATTATACGCACGCCAACACACTCTCATCTACCAGCACACGGATATATACATTCTCACCTGTCATTTGAAAGTATGCTTTTACCCTAAATTGAAAATTCTCCAATGATTGTTGCACAATTCTTCAAATTTCAAAGAATGCTCAATAAAATCACATTGCTTTACATCTTCAATAAACTTCGCGCACGATTCCCTTCACTCTATCTACACTTTTCATTATTGATGGTGTTAAGCCTCTCTAATGTCACATCTTCCGGGAAATTGAATAAAAGCTCAGCCCGGAGCATAGTAATATCCTGAGCGGTGTCTTGGCAAACACCATTTCTATTATGTATTCTTCCTTTCCTATTATAACGCCAAATATTTACAAAAGCATTCTATGATTCGATGATGATATGGAGTTTTCCTTCAAGACCTAGTGTATTTGATACGTTAGTAGTATGTTTACGAATGCTTGTGTAGGGGGAAGAGAAAGAAATTAATGGAATGTCATCAACATTATGAGGGAGCTCGGATAATTTTTGCAGATGTATCTCCACATATATTTATAAACTCTAAATATTCGAACCACATCAAACATAGCTAAAACAAAATTACTTTTGCGAAAATGGATGATTTGTTACAAATTTAAGTTTATAAAATATTTATATTCGTAGATACTTAATGATTTTGCAGAGAAAATATCAATTTTTGGGTGCCATAAATTCGAAACAAAAGATTATGAAAGTGCAAATATGTTCGCCCGCATTTGTACTCAGCTGCATTCCTCCAAACTATGCAAGACGTCATAGCGAGGTACCTTATGCTTATATAGCAATCTGTGGTTTAGGCTCTTCATCTTCTTTTTCTGAACCGATTCAGCCTTGGACAATTAAAATTGTTTGGGTGATATCAACGTCACTTGAGTCTACCAAATGCGGTCCATATAAATACTTAAGGCAATATGAAAATACATCTCCGTATGTAGTGGTTTTTAGAACACAATACTTTTATTGTATTTGCTCTTATTTTCATTAATGATATTTATTATTTCTGAATGTAAAAATATTTATATAAATAAGAGCATATCAAGCTACATCAATAAAGTGAATTACCATTTCTCAACTCAAAGTTTACAAACGTAAATATTTTTTCATTACAGGCCACTTAAATTTTTGTCAAAGCATTCTTTCTAAATGCTCACAAAACCTTTCCACATTCTAACCTGTTTATTAATTCAAATTTCTCTCATTTTCTAGGCAATTTTTCTCTGACAAACTTTCCAATCATACATTAAATATTAAACGACTATAAAGAAAACTTAAAAGCCTGGAAAATTTCTTTCTTAACAAAATTGCCGCATACACATTTGAAAGTGAATAGCTGGCTTTACTACGATCAACATTGCTTTGAAGTTAAAGAGGCCAAGTGCACTTACGTTCCCTAGTGAAGTAAATGATTCGACGTTCTCTTCAGTCTTGTCGGGAAGTCCATTTAGAGCGGCAAAGCTCATGGTACGCAAGAGGTACAAGCAAACTTTATCGTTGCAGGTTTGATACTTTAGTCCTGGCACCGCTTCTACTGTTCTACTTTTTTTCCTCTGTTTAGCAAAGTACCAGAAAATTGGTTAACAATCAATTCAAAGTTGCTGAGAGCATATACTTTGAAGGTAGCATAGCTGATATGGCCAGGGTGGTATCGTCTAATCTACAGACTAAGGCAACATTCTTTGAATGCACCGTATTAATTGCTTTGAATTTAATTTTCATAAGAGTGTACAGAGTGTGAAAGTTGATTTCGAAAGCGGAATTTTTCAAGCCGACTGTACCAACTTTCCGTTACATTAAAAAGTAAAATTACTCGTAAGAGTAATTTTAAAAAATGTAGGGCGAAAAAATGAAAGTGAAGTATATTCCAAGCCATGTAGAGTCTTGATTTTCATCACAATTTTATGGAGACTAGAATAATCAAGTAGATCAGGTGGGCGAAGGATAAATATACACTTCAACAGTGCTTTTACAAGACTGTTAAAATAAGAAGGTGGGTCATTTAGTTCACGGAATGAGTAGGTAGCTCACTAATGAGGGTAGTTTAATCAAACGTAATTACTTTAAAGACTTATAATAAGTACAAATACCAAGTATTATTTCAATCGAGATATTGGTTTTTGAGCCTTCGTCGAATTAGCAATTCAATCTCAAAGCAAGTGTTAAATATGGAGAAAATCAAGTACCGCGCTGTTATAAAGTTCCTCATCAAATAAGGAAAGTCGGCTCAAACCATAATGGCAAAGATGACATCTATTTACAGCCACTCTTGTCCATGTGAAACCATGACTTAAAGTGGCACAGTCTTTTTAAACAAGGAAACTCACTTGAAGACAACCCACGACCAGGTCGACCAATCGGAAAATGTTCGAAAAGTCGAAAAACTGATATTTGAGTATGCTAGACGAAAGAAAACATAGCTCGCAAAAATGACTGGAGCATCAGATACATATCCTTCACGATCATCTTTGTATGAAAAAAGTCAGAGTAAGGTTGGTGCCGAGAATGCTTATGCCGCCGTATAAACAAGAGCACGTAGAATTTACCACGCGTTTTTGGACCTCTGTACTGCAGACCAAAATGGAGTATTGACTTGAACTATTGTAACAGACGAAACCTGAGTTCATCATTATGAGCCTGATTCCAAACCAAACTCTATGCAGCAGCACAATTAAACACTTCAATTTTAGAGCATTTTAAAGAAGCCATCAAAGAATAATGAAGAGGAAAATTATCCAAAAGTATCCTCCTTCTGCTAAACAACGCGCTTGATCATAAGAGTTGTTCTGCGTTGGCTGCCCGGATTAACGTGGGCTTTGATATTTCAAATCACACACTCTACAGTCTTGACTTGGCTTCCAGCAATTATTACATTTTCCCGAAATTGCACAAGGGAACTTCGTGGGAAGAAGCTTTCAAACCAACTTTTGAGCGAAAATAAACAGCCTAGGTAGCCATTAACAGTTTTTTAAGTCGACTAAAACTAAAAAGTAAGTGTGTATGTGAAAGGTTTGCAATAACACTAAAGGCAAATAACCATTCGATGCAAAAACAAAATAATGCCTGAAAATATTAGACACCTTATTGTTTGACTGACTGATGATTTTTAAATTGACGTGTGTTTCGACAAGATGCGTAAAAAGCCGGCTAGTATTTTTATTTTGTGACTTCTTGAAAGTGTTAGTTATGATGCTAACACTTGCTTGCGTTATGATGCTTGCTTACAAGTCGTACCCATAATTTCACCCATATTTTCGGAAGCAAGTATAACTGTTTTGATAAAACGTATTCAATTTTGAGGTGTTCAGAAAGTTTATGGTATTTGATGTATCGTTTAAGTATCTAGTCCCCTCTTACTCTAATCACTGCGCTTGTGCTCTGCGCCGGCTTTGTTTATTTAGACTAAGTAGAGTATCCTATTAACTTGCTTTTAGAGCTTGTATTTGTTATCCAGTAAACATATTAAACGGATTATTCGTCGTTTCTACCGTCGTTATTAATATCAATAACTAATTTTTATTAATAACTAATTTTTGTTTTGACTATATACAAGGTGGCTAATGAAAGGCGCTACCCGCAAAATGTAATATTTTTTTCCTGTTAGAATTAATGTCTTTAAATAGATCACAAATCAGCGATTGAGACAATGAACCAAGAATTAGAATTGTCCGGCAGTACATGCATTGGAGTCTGTGATTTCCTTCCAAAGCGAATTTGGGCGCACGGTTGGCGATACTGCTCTGAACAAATGGACTATAATTAGGCTCGTGAACAATTTTGCCGAGCGTAGGACAATCACAAGAAGACTTTATCAACGAGATCTTTCAGATCGGATGCAGGAAGCTATCGCTACTGTAGCTGCTGCAATGCAAATCAATCCTTGAGTTTTGAATAGGAGCTTATCTGTATCAGGAGCTTATAGTATCAACAGACAGTCACTGCAGACAGTTCTGCATAGAGACTAACACCTGCATATTTTCTTTTAAAACTCAAATATCAAGCAAACTGAAGGTATCAGACTTGCCGATTCACTTTGAATTTAGCCAGCAGGTGGAGGGGGACGAAAATATCTTGAACTGCATTTCTAAATAGGTCAGACGAAGCTCATTTTGATCTGGACGACAATGTTAACAAACCAAATTGTCGAATATGAAGTGACTCTAACCCACAGACACTCCACGAGACGGAATCTGATCTACTTCGAGTCACATACTCACGACGTTTATTCGTCGTGAGCATGGTTGTAGATAAATTATTTTGCTTTTTCACGTCAAGAAGATTTTGACAAAACAACGATTAGGAGCATGTAACGTATTTGTTATTAAAACTAAGTTATATGGTGAAAACAACCATGAAAAAAAGATCATTAATTTCACTTTGCATAAATGAAAGCCTGAATGAGCTTAACAGAGCTCAACCATAGCTAAAGTTAAATGTACGTCATTAAGTAAAGCTTGTTGAATTTGAATTTGACCAAAATATAAATATAAAGGGAATCCATGACTCTTTTTGAGATCACCGAATAGACTTGAATACTTTTAAACTGGAGGACTAGTCGTGTTTGAAGTTCTTCAAACGCTCCAACTACAATTTCAGGTAGCGGATAATCTTTATTCAAAAAATATCTGACCATTGATGCATTAGCTTTGAAACGAAGCCATATTGTTCCTCTTAGTTGTGGATTATATAATTTTCAATTTGATTTTATCAGTTTCCGAATCGATTTCATTTTGATATTTTAAGTTGTTAAAATGTTAAACTTTTACGAAGAAGTCAAACTGTTTGCGTCAACTAATCCATTTCAAAGGGTCCACAAACGCCAGAATAAAATTTATGGTGCCCACATATCAACACCCCATAAAGACAAGGAATCAGACCATGAAATTATTTAAGGTATTCGAATCGGTCTAAAATGATAAGAAAAGTTTTGCCAAAGAACATTTCAATCATGCGGTCAAACTTTCGTTCAGCTTGCACTCAAGAAAACACTTTGAACAAACTTGTCAAGTTTGCTTGAGGTGCAGCATCGGCAGATAAGAAACGAATTGACCAGTTCGTTCAATAAAACCAATACTTTTGTAACGACTGTCAGCAAAGACGAAAGAAGTAGAGAAACTTCAACAAACTCAAGTTCGAAATTGCAATTTACGGATTGTAAACGGGACATTTTCATCAGATTTATATTTCGAAAATGTGGAACACTCGCAATTAATCTACGATTGGAAAAGACGAAAAAGAACGCCTGGTAGTTTGTGTCGAGTGTATCATCATATGTAGTTTTAACCACAAAGTCCTGAATATGTTCTCTAATTTCATTAAGCCTAATAAAAATATCTAATTCATATCTGTTATATGGCTTCTAGTCGTTAGCATTACAATTGTTGATTCTATACACAGATTATATTATACATATTAGGAAAAATAGAACTTTTTCATCGAGTAGAAAAATGCAAGGAAACATTGATACTGCGCTAGATGACTATAGAGCTATTTCGTTTGGACATATTAGTTCGTATTGATTAAAAAAAAAGTAATATTAATTCCAGAACAATTTTCAGAAAAGATATTACCATCTTGGCACTGATAACAGCTTTAACATTCCTTTTCCAATAAAACCTAATTTACTTTCAAAGCCTTGAACAAGCTGAATATGCAAACAAACCGCTGTCCTGATTTCAATTAAATTTTAATTATTTGTCCAGACAAACGGCGTCCCAATTTTAATCGAAAATCGCTTTACATAATTTCCAATTAATTGAAAAAATCCTAAAGATTCGAAATTGAGTGTACTGTCAACATATATACATACACCAGTAAATTGTTATCATCCAGCTAAATATGAAGAGTAATTATCATCGAACTTCCCTTCGGATCATGGAGCATCAATCATGAGCAGTAAGGCCGACAGCAAACGATTGGCGTTGGTTCGCTACCGATTCAAGGCAATTCCAGGCAATTGAAATGCTGTGGTCCTTTGATTGTGTTGGCGGCACCCGTATAGCAGTCGATAATAGACATTAAATCCATTTCGAGCAACATCAAAGTAGATTGGAAATCAAATTGTTCACGATTCGTCGACTTTAAAGCAAAAATTACCATTTCAGACGAATTGATTGCTACGATGTGCCATAATGAATTCCGCATGGAACAGTATGGTTCGCAGTATTTGGCAATTGGCTTTTCATTTGATCGCGGGATAATGAACTTTGAGGCAGCGAAGCGTATTGGTTTTGCGGAAATAGTGCGGTGCATTCAATTGAGCTAAATTCAAATGAACGTCTGGAGCACATAAATGACTTAAAATTTAAATATAGTCATATGGGTTGGTACGCTTAAATGAGTTATCTATATTTTTAAAAGCGTAGCTCAAAGCTCTGTAAAAAAGGCCCTGAAAAAGTTAGCCCTATATCTGCTAGTATGAAATCAACTAATGGCGTGAGACTAAGCGCTTCATACAATCTCGACGACAGGAACAGTGCTGCCAACTTTTTTCCAGCCGTTGTAGCTAGAATTTAGGAAAAACATAGCTAAAAACAGCTAAAAAGTGTCAGCAACTCCAACAATAAAAAAAATCAAGGTTCTGGAAAACAGTTTTATTAAGCTAATGTTTATAATTCATATGGAAAAATATTGGATGTACATCGGATAATGAGTAGTTAATTAATTTAACAGTATAAAATAGCATAAAATCGTTAAAAAGCTTAGTGAGTTCAACAGAATTACTTTCTATTTTTTTATTCCTGATAGAAGCATCCTTTAAAATGGGTTGAGGAAATAGAAGTAATTGTTAATCATTTTTGCTAAATAACAATCTTCTGATGTTTGGACTATACTGAAGTGGGTTTTTAGCTCTAACTATTGGCTAATGTCCCTTGATACTGATCCCTTTATTGACAACCACCTCGTTCATGCACTTCGTATCGTCTTCAAAGGAATGTAGAGATCCAATTATACATTTCTGCAAGTAAAAACTCTAATGTTTGGGGAAGAAATGATCTTGCAGCTGCAGAAGCTAACTAGCACAATTCTAACGTTTGGTTTTACTACTGAGCACGATTTCTAATGCCTTCTAGGGTTTTGTGCGAACACCTTGCTTACGTTTTATTACTTCTTTATGTCTACGCCTGAATTTTTCGGTTCTTGTCTTCAAATTTAGGCAGATAATGTGTATTCTATATTAAACATATTTCTTTTGTCTTACCTATTTTAGTTTCTTCCTAATGAGCTAAAGCTCTCGGTTTTTCTTCGCACCGAACAAAAGAAATAAAACTGTTCGTAGAAGATTATTAGTGTTCTATGTCCAGATAGACATAGTACATAGTAGTAGTACTATTGTACACCCAAAGTATTAGCAATTACCTTAGAATTTGAGGAAATTATTTTCAAGCACTGAGTGTTTAAATATTAATAAACTAGTGAAAATTAATGCAATCAAAGCAAAAATTTAAATTATTTATAATCTATAAATTAGTAGCTAAATTTGTAGCCAATAGCTAAATGAAAAGTTTTGCAGCTAAACAGGTTTTTTTTTGTAGCTAAATTTAGCTACAATGTAGCTAAATTGGCATCACTCGACAGGGACATAATACTAAAGACGTTACCGATCAGTCCCAAAAGCATTTATGCAAATTACTCGAATGAACGATGACAACGCACTACCATACCACTCCAAGTCTTCCAAAATTACTTGTATTCAGAAATTCGAGAGTAACATTGCTATAGTTCATATACATGCATACATACATATGTATGGATTTGGTTCCGCTCTAGTTACACAAATCGTGAAATTAAAAATTTCTCATCATTATGTACTTGGTGCCTAACTCATTAGAATCTCTTGTGCACGAAGTCTTTCGTAGATTGAAATTAAAAACGTGGTTTTAATGGATTTTCCGAATTACATTACATAAATATTATTAATCAATAGTGCAGATTTTGTTTGTATGAACAAGCCAGGGTAGTATTTTACTAAGCTTCACCCCAAAATATTTCATTTGGCTATCGGAGAGATGAATTATTTCCTGACTGAAAAAGTTAGTTCAGGTTTTTCTCAAACAAATTTTGATTTAACACCTATAGCTGTATTGGTAAATTTGTTTAAGTATATGTACATATCTTAAGTGGCTTTTCGTGATATAATGAGGCCACTGCTCACTTTTGCACAGGTAAGTACCGTCAGTACCCATGGCTATCTTACTCTGTAAGTCAATAAGGATATCATCAATGCAAACATACTCAACTGAAAACCCGCTTCGTGGATTCGATATTCTCTGCGTTGAGGTTGGTATTGTCTTCGATTTATTTCGGCAAAGATTAAGCTTGAAGTTAAGCAAGAGTTGTACTTACTTCTTAGCGTAAAAATTTACTTGAAAGTTATTTGCGCTTCGAAAATACAGATGGCATTGTCCCATACCTCCAATCATTTCACGCCAATTTACTGCAGCTCATTCTTTCGAGCAAAAAATTTTAATTTTAAAATTTGGCGTTTAAATTTTAAAATCAAATTGTATAAATGTCTTTTCTATATCAAAATCGATCGAAAAATACAATTTTTGACATTTTATCGGTCAAAAATCAACAAAATATTTGTTTTTGTTTCATTGTCAAAAATTTCACTCCAAAGAATGACCAGATAATAGAGTCTTGTCGAAATTTTAGATTCACGATTAAATCAGTACCAGCCTTTAACGAAAAACCGATTCATTTAATGCAACTAAATACTCTTCTATTTGAACAGTAATTGCTATAACTAAATCGCGTAATAACAGTACTACTCGCACTAATAACAATACTACTCGCGATCAAATCAATTTGCTCTTAAATTGACTCACCAGAAAACACTCAATTCGCTTTGACAATAAATTCACTTCGAAAGACTTCCTTTATAAAACTGACTTAGCAAGGGCATCTCGCAAGGGATATTTATACTTCGCTATGGCATTTTCAGAAGGAATGATTGTGATTGCATGCCGATAGATCTCTATAGGAATATGTTTGTGTCTTGGCTTCTAGAAGTTTCTTATCAGCGTTTATGATGGGATCTATGGCATTTTCGAATTCTATGAGATACATTTGAGCGGATAGCTCGAGAAGATATTTCTCGATATTTGTCTTTATTTCTAGCACTCATAGAGTAAAATATGATTTATGTTGGTGTACTTGCAACAATATTATGTAGTGAAGGACTCAGCACTGCTCCTTGAGGAACTCCAGCAATAAAAACAGGAAACGTGATTAATACAAATAACTTGAATTTTTTTTTGATTGTTGTGTGAAATATTCTCCTCGTGAAGCAATACACTTGTTTCATCGATTTATAAATGAGTCAAATGCGTATTGCATCTAGCGCACGTATTGTCTTTTGAATATCATCTTTATAATCGAAAAATCAATCCTTAACAAAATGTCCAAAACACACTTCCTTCGGCGATTATTTTGCCTAATTGCGCTCATTTTAGGTAGGTGTATACTGTAGAGAGCAAAAAACATAGCTTATTTTTGAAAACGTTTTTCTCAGCTTCTTTATTAACAAAAAGAGTTTTTTAAAGACATAATGTTATCCTTAAAAAATAGAAAAAAATCCTCACTTTGCTCAGAGTTTTTATTCAATTTTCACGGGGCGCCAAAGTCGAGTCCTCAAAAAAAATGTGTTTCCATGGCGGACAAGCAATCGCCGGATTGGCACGTCTGAAACAAAAACAAGAAATGATATTTTAAAGAAGAAAATTTGTCAAAAATTTATAATAGAAAAAATAGCAGCTATTTAAAAAACTTTGTACGAAAATCGATCTATTTTTTTTACAAAAATTTTATGAGTTACCATACAAAAGATCTTGAGAAAAAGTCGTACAAAGTTTCATCAAAATCGGTCGAGCAGTTGCAGAGATTGCTTGTCCGCCAGTTGAAAAAAAACTTATTTCCTGAAAAAACTCGTTTAATGTTTTTTTTCCCGATTTAGTTGCGAATATTTTTCGAATAATCGAATTTTAATACTTACAATGGTTCAATGAGCTATCCTTGGAGCATATGAAAGCACTCTAGAGTCCTGTTCAGCTTCTTCTTCCATATGTTCGTCCTATTATAAATCCGTTCTTCGTCTTTTTTCATGGCATAATCATACGAAGCATATCCTATCGTGAAGCCCATGGTCTCCATCATTTTAAGCAGTGTCATGCCAGCTTTATTGAAGATAGCAGAAGAAATATGAATGGCTAATTCAACAGCTTTCTTGCCTACAAACGTGTGTTTGGACACGATCGCCCAAAGCGTTTTGTTGTGGCACTCGTTGCTATTTTGCGTGTTATTTCCTAAACAACGGGTAAGAAGTTCTTCATTGGTTACCTTTTCAAAGACTAGCTTCACGATCTTGCAAAGTTAATGCTTATAATGTTCACCAGTTTCTTGCGTCTTTACGTATTTACACCAGTTCTTGTTGCAGTATTGGTGTTCTGGTGCGTCATCGGTAGAAATCATGTGGTAGAAGCCGGACCATATATCTCTCGTCATTTCGGGTACAGAATCAGGATATCTTTTAATGACTAAACAATAATTTTTCGATATTGTCTTCACCACCTTTCCGGTTAAATCTGTCGTTTTAGGTGGTGGCGGTGGTGCAGGCTCATTGTTCGATTTTCTTTTTATCATTTTTCACCTGATAATTTTTTATCATTTTTCACCTGATCATTTTTCTCCGCGTTTCCTTTTTGTCTCTTCTTTTTTTATTTTCGTCGGTTTTTTTGATCTTGCGTAACTGTACGTGTAAAACGCACTCCATTTCTGTATAACCAACTCTCGATACGGTTTGGTATTCAAAAGATTCGTAAAGGTCTTGGAGTCTCCGCGGCCGATACAGTACGCGTATATTGCCCTATGGAAATCGATGGAGTTTTTAAAAATTTATATGATGCCTTATACCTCCATGCCTCCAAACCTTTCTTCATTATTTGCAGAACAGTGTTCACTATGTTCTTTGTCATACGACTTTTTAAAATCAACGCTTTTCAATTGCTTTTTTTCTTTAACTCACAAGTTTTACTGCTTTTTCCTGAAACGAAATAGTCTAACATTTTTCCTGTTTATTTGCCAACGACAGTTGCAACTCCTTTAAGAGAGGTGAAGCCACGTTTGGATCAAGTACCGTCGTTTGAAACGGTGAACTTGTCCTCTGGTAACTTATTTTCTTTATTTTCCGCCTTCTCCTCCTCACCCGCTTTTTTTAAACAAATATCGGCGACAACTTTCAATGCAATGCGGACGTTTTGTTAAAGTAAATAATACGTCTTTGTAGTAAAACCTTATGTTAGATTCATCAACGAATAGAATAAATCCAAGCCGTTGCGACCCATGCCGAGCAATCGTATGACAATTATCATCCTTCGGTTGATTTCAAAACCTTTGTTTATCAACTTTGATGCATTTATGATTCTGTCACCACAGTCGCAAGCAACGTTTATTTTGAAACCATGACCATGTACAACGGTTTTTGTAAACTCCACATCTTTATCACAGGTTTTGCACTTGAGCATAGTCAAGGTGGAGAAGGCGAGAGAAAACGTAAAGATGAGTAATTAAATCCGTCTTCGCGTTATTTAAGTGTAGAATGTGTGTAAGAAAGCATCATTTTTTTACTTCTAAGACAAAGTCACTCCAGAGCCAAAGGTTGTTTAATCCTTGATTCAAAAACTATCACCAAGAAATTAGTTCGTGCCATATTCTCAATAATTGCTCTCGGCAGCTCAACATTTTTTCTCCTGAAAATGTTATAACTTAAAAGGTAATTAGTGATAGACTATTGATTGTTGTGTTTTTCATTAACTGCAGATTATAGTAAATGAATTGGTCTTGAGGATAGTTATATTGAATATTTTAAATATTCTTAATTCCTTATAAAAGAAGAAAATATTAAATCATCATAGTATAATCCACAAAAATATTATTAATGCCTAAAAAGCCGATAATTATGAAAATATTAGAATCGAAAAATTCTATCCCAGGACGTTAACAAATTTATATTTTAGTGCCAACAAGTTCTCCAGATAATTCTCGACACAAGGCCATTTGTAAATGTGAAATTTTTCGCCACCTCGGAATGGTGACGACCTTCTAATTTGAATTTAAGTCGCCTCACGGGGCATGAGATTTGTGTACACTTCCGATCACAAGGCCAAAACTTTCAAGGTGTTTCGGCAGGAGCTGTTAGTGCCCATGGCAAGAAGCCTTGTTACTTTCTGATGGTAGTACAAACGAATTTTAATGAAGTGGGATAAACAATGGCCCTGAACGACATTTTCTCAGCCTGACGCTTTGCTATTTCGATGGTATCTATATGGTACTCGTTATTTTTTCATTCTAGTAGGTTTTTCTCTTGAGACATTTTTCATTATTCTTTTCTTGCTTTTTTCAAAGAGATTTAAAAGTTAGTGAGGATGACAAGGAAAAGTTGTTCTAATTAATAAAATAAATCAACTGAAAGACACAAATGAAATGTTCTTGAGGTTTGCATTCTTTAACCCGAGATATTAGCAACTTGAAACATATCCGACAGTAATTTACACATTCATAATGCTGGCATATGATGCTTATAAAAATATTCAAGGAAAAACAGTTTCCTTGTAGTAAACTATTCAAAGTACAATATTTTAGTGGTAAATTATCTAAGAGTTCATATCAATTTTTACACTTCAAATTTCGATTTAAAACTTTTTACAGCCTAAAGTAAGCCTAGCAAATATATTTTGCACCTCAAGCCAAAAAAGTTAAGCCATTGCTACCCTGACGTAAAAAAGCAGAAAGTGAAATAAAATAATTGCCATAATTGCTTTGAACGGAAAGATATTCTGCCAGCTGAAAAAAAAAGATCAAGCTGTTGTTTCTCTGGATACCGGTTTTAATTTGAACTCGAAATTTGGAAGTAAAGCTAACGAGGCGAAATAAAAAAGTTTTTCATTGTCTGTTAATTAAACAGACAAATGAAGGCTTTTTACAAAGTGAAAGTTGTGCCGGTAGTTTTATGCAAGGAGGCGATTTTCCATTTTGTAAGATCATTATAATGAATTTTTGGCGGAATTTTTCACAATTAGAATTTACCGTTTTCGGTGGAAAATAATAGGAATCGTCCTCCAAACTAATTTTAACCTTGGGTTTGAACAGGTGTATATTATGTACTAATTGAGCATTGAGACATTTTAACCCTAGAATGGTACCGATGAGTAAATTTTACTCACATAGGGTATATATTTCGTTTCGCACCAGCCGGCTGCCATGAGGCTAGAAGCTATATAACCTTTTTATGTTTAATGATAAAATAAAAATGTACATAATACTATTGTTGCCTTCTTTTAAGGGGAGATATACACATAGGAGCCAAAAAAAAGCTCATTTTTGTGCATTTTTTTAAGGAAAACTATTTGAAATATCGGATTGGGAGTTTAACTATTTGAAAGTATACACATTCACAAATATGTTTAATTTTTTTTTTATTTAAAATTATAAAAAATATATAAGGATATTGTATGATCCTTGAAGCACCGTAAAAAAACAGCGTTAACGGTACCCACTGGTGTTTCTTCAAAAATCATCTGAAAACAAAAATCAAAAAAGATTATTAAATTAGACACAATAATCTAGTACTTGTCATAGCCGATATTGAAAATATCGATTAATGACAAAATGGCGGACGTTTGAACATGCATTGTGGTTTTTGGGCCAAAAATTAGTTATTATTTTGCCTATAAAACAAAAACTAAATAACGAAAAAGAAAAATCCTATGACAAGTAGTAGATAATGCTGAATTAAATAACCACCAAAAAGAACTAAGGCAATCGGTTCATTGGTTTTCGAGAAATTTTGGGTACCGACTTGGAAAACATGTTTTTAAGAAAAACGCGTTTGAAAATTTGGGAATGAATAAATCATTAAATTTTGTCAACTTACATGAAATCATCGATACCAGGCCCATAGTACAAGTCTTCTACGGTCTTCGGAATATTCATAGCTTCTAATTTTTGCTGCCGACGCCGTATTCGACCTTCTTTCGTCTGCACCTGCGTTTGCAGCTCGGCTTTCGCTATGCGAGTTTCGTCTTCTTGCGCATTGTACAAGTGCGCTCCTGATCCGACCGATATTCCTAACACGTTCATGACTTCCAACAATGAAGTGAAACCATTGTTGAACGTGCATGTTGCAAGAAATACTGCAATGTTAACGATTTTGGCCCCGCTGTTCATCGTTTTTGGAGCTATCTTCCAAATAACTTGTTTGAAGCTCTCATTGCAGTTTTGGGAAGCCAAGCAGGCCCAAAAACACAATGGAATCATAAAATATGTCTACACTTCGTTCACAATATAAAAAAACACGTATTGTTCGAAGAGTCACTTGTCGCTACCTGCCTGTCGGATTGGCGCCGCAAAACACGTTTCACTCTCGGCTTTAACTAGCTTAGTTAGAGAAATATTAACTTGGCGTTTTCACCAGCTATTGTTAAGACCTCAATCTTTAAGATAATATACAAAAAAAAACTCGATTTTTTCGACCATTCTAGGTGTATATCTCTCCTTAAGAAAAAACGTACCTAAAATCATCCAAAAATTTACCATACCATTCCAGGGTTAAACCACGTTTATACATCTCATTCATATTCGACCAAAGTAAAAGTCACTCGAAAGTTTTCCAAAATCCAGTCGAATCTCGTAGCTCATTGCGTTGCGCCCGACGAAAGCTTTAAGCTCATTAGCATTTTATAAGTAAATATGTACTATACGTACTTATAAAATACAAAAAAACTGTACGTGGAATTAAAAAGTTTAAGGCACTCCGCACACGGGTCGTTAGCCATGCGATACGTGAGAGATGCGTTTGACACTTGTGAAGCTCGCGAAAAAACGAGTGTCGTCATCCTCGTATCATGTCCGCACACGGGTCGTCAAGAAAACGTCAGTATGCGTCGTAAAATCATACAATTCAGGGCATTTTCCCACCTCCATCACGAATTGTACGTTGGCGTCATCCATCGCGCTTGCAAAAACGACTAGTCATTTGACTTGAGGCCTGCAATGCACAACGGTTGAGACGCACTCAACGTGAACCGACTACGCTTCTCGCTCTTCACGACAGGCTAACGCTCCGTTAGCGGTCACCCATTGATTTACATAGGTTGTGACGACCAAGCGTAGAAATATTGCATCTACGACGATAGCTCAACGACCCGTGTGCGGATTGCCTAATTGTTCTTTGTGTGACACCATAAGGTATGTACATAGGAATCCATATATTGCATTTCTTGCGTATCGTATCCCTGTTGCGTATCATTCACTGAACGGATACGGTGTCAACACTACCTATTCCATGTATCATCAGTACGATGGGTTGCAAAAAGTGGATACGCTGCTGCAATATTTTTATTCACTAATCGATGCTGTGCAACGCAACTTGTCCAAATATGACTCCACTGCGTATAGTATGATTTCTTTGTTGCGACGTCAAAAAACCGCCAAATGACCAATCGAGTTCGTTGCGTTTCTTTGTATTATATTTTAATACGGAACGAAGATACTTTTGTCGTATCAACTGGTACGCAACGATGATAGGATAGGCAACATATGGATACCGGCCTTTAGAAACTGATTTCATCTTGAAATGTGGTTAATTATTAATCGTTCGTATAACATTATTTGATTTAACTGGGTTTTCAATTCAGTGCTCGTAGAAAATTAAATTGTGGTAGAGTTCGACATTCTTAATATTTAAATTGTGCTGTATTTTAACATTAGTCACCGATTGTTCCTCCCTTTACTGTCTAGAGTCCACGATTAGGAACCGGGAGGATTCAGGGGCTGATGTTTCACTTGAATTTGGTATGGCTACCCTGGCTATTTGCTAGCCATGGTGTGAGACTACCTCAGGGACCAATGGTTGCTTTACGACACCAAAGATGGAGTCAGAAGGAGGCCTGTTACCTCAGGTTCGGCACAGGGGCCAATCTTATGACCTGCCCTCAAAAACATATCCACAGGGCATGTGACAGGACTCTAGTATCTGTCACTTCGCTGGTTCGGCTAATTTTCAACGTCGGTGGATCCAGTGACATCAGACGGACGCTGCTGATGATAACGACTGGTTCCATTTTGCTATATAGAGCCGACATAAGTTTAGATGCTATCCGAATTAAGAAGTTCAGACATTTCATTACCAGTGTCCTGTTGCCTGTAGTTACCACAATATCTCAGAAGTGGCTCTGATGGTGATATTAGGATCCGTGGTGGCTCGTCAGGTACGACAAGTTCGGCAGTGCCGACACAAAACTCCTGTCCAGTGCAATCATTATCAGCCAATCATTATCAGTCATGAGCTTCAACCAGTGTTAAATGATGTCAAAACATGTATGTTGTGTAGGCTGTCATGTGTGGAAATAATCCAGGTTGAAACCTTCTCAATGATGCTGTTTGTTTTCAGCATTCAAAATAATTGAAATCATTGTCCATCGTTTCCACGTGAAAGAGAAGAATATGGAGAAGAGGGTAAGCAATCGGAATGAAAAAATATATTTTAGGAAATATATTCCATTCTACTTTATATCTGTATTAAGAATTTTTTTCCTACTTTATATCTGTAGTAAGAAAATTCTTACTACAGATATACAATGGAAATTGTAATTAAATTCATCATGACAATAGATTTTGAAATTAATTTTATAGTAGACTGGTGTGAACCAAACTCAAAGTTGTATATTGGAAAGTGGCAGAGGCATTGACTATCATGTCTCAGGTCAGTTCCCAAAACTAATCTGGATAAATGTTTTACACTCCATTCCATTATTTATTCCAAATGGCTATTCAACCGTTTTTTATTCGAAATTCAGATAGTTATTTTCTTCTTTCGTATCACGTCCTTCTTTGCTAGCATTTGAAGAAAATTCTGATTGATTGGAATTTAATAAATAAATTTGTTCAAACTATTATTTATTCCGAATTCAACCGTTTTTTATTCGAAATTCAGATAATTATTTTCTTCTTTCGTATCACGTCTTTCTTTGCTAGCATTTGAAGAAAATTCTGATTGATTGGAATTTAATAAATTTGTTCAAACCCGAAATAATTTGTTCACTCTGAAATCTTCTACAGTGTAAAATAATGAGATACTATGGGCAATTCGGCTAAAAAACCAGCGCAAGTTTGAAAATAAAGTTAAAAAGCTGTCATCAAATATTTGGTATTGCGTTAAAAGAGGACTAAAATAAGCTTCGGAAATTGAAACTTTGCGTTTCTTTTTTCAATTTAATGTAAAAAAAAATATAAGATACTTTAACTACTTTTAGATGATTCAGTTAATTCTCCGTTATCCTTACAGTTCCTTGCGGATGTTGCTCTTCATTTGGCCTGCATATCGAGACGCAGTTGGATCCAAGACCTGTCCCTTGCGAATCAACCACGAATCCAGTGACGAGCTAGGACCAAATGTCACGTCGAAGGCAACAAGATAGCGTAAAATATGTTTGGACGGCGGAAGCTAATAGCTGTTTCCGTAAATGGCTTGATTTTATTGAATAAATTACACAACTAGCCAATTGTTCAAAGAAGTATAAAATTGTTTTTTCCCAATATTTAAAATAAAAATACCAAGTCGAAGAGAAAAGCCTGAAAAGTAATCTGATGTTGAAAAGTAATTTTGGAGTGATTAGCGGATAACAGTTATTTCTTACAATGTTAGTACGAACACGACTGACAGCATTCAGCTTGATAAAGTGTTTTTGTTCATAAATCAGTATTTCATCACAAAACGATATGGACCACGAAGCCAACTTGACATAAAATCATACTTATTTGGCGTATATTTTCAATCTTCTATTCTTCTCTACAAGTTTTTTTCTTCAAAAAGCACTTCTTTTGATACGTCCTGCAACATATTCCCATTATCACTTCATCCGAATCACCGAAATAGAGACACCGTCACATCCATGCAATTAAAATTATCATTGTCTCTTCGATACTAACCGCAACCTTGTAAACCATGTCACGTTATCAACCCTTCCGTTATCGCCAGTCTTTATGGTTGAGCTTATGAATTGGAACAGGATTCGAAATGTCCCTCGAGGAATACCTCAAAAAAGGAATAACCAAAACAGGTCTGATGATAAGCAGTTAGTGCTTAAATTACATGACTCCGGGGATGCACAATCGTCGGAATGTCGGAATCGTTGTTGCGGATGCTCGTCTGGCTTATATTATCGATGGTATCGCTATATGCAAGTGAATCGGAGATATGCTGAATTGCTCGATGTATTCCGTGCACGTTCTCGTAACCTAGGCCAGATTGTAAAAGTTTCGAGTCCTTGATACTTCTCCTATCACACTTTACGTTTCATATTTGATACGTGGTTTCCTTGCTTGTCTTTATAAAGCTTGTGAAATTTTTTCCGGATGATCTACGGAGTAAATCATAAGGCAAGCGGCAAAAATAGTTCAAGGGTTTAGATTCGTCAATGGTGTACATCTTGACCTATTTTGTAGAGCTTCATTTCCGGAGGTCAATTTTCTAACTTTCTGTGGATTTTGCGTTCAAAAGATAGGAAACGATTATACAAGAATAGTATGGATTATCAATGACAAGAGGACTAAATATAAAAGTAAAAATTAAATCACCTTGAAAATGACTAATTTTGCAAAATCATAGTTCGGCAAAAATATATTGCTTATCTATCTGTGGAGAAAAGACATTTACCAGTGATCAATTGGTTGCAGCAAGTGCGCCAAAGAATAAAACCCACACTGGGCGCTATTCTATAATTCAGTTTCAGTTTGTATCTTGTGCCATTCTAAACCAAAAAACCAAAAAAACATCAAATCTGCTATGCTTCAAAGTTGATTAATTATAATACATACTGTCTTAAAATCTCAGGCATAAATTTCATCGCACACAGAGTGTTTGAAAGCCTTCGGCCTACAATATAATATTTAGAGTCCATTTATATCCGGAAAAACTTAGGTTTAGTTCATATTCATTATATCAAAGCACGAAATCTCACACCTATGGATGGAATAATTTCCTGTGATATTAATATGCAAAGCTTAACCATTACTGGCTATCCTCATGCAAATATGCATGGTGCGTGCTAGCAGTAACAGGCTTGGATTGAGTAATTAAGACATAAATTGTGTATACTTCCAAGATTGGCCGCAAAGTTAGTGATTTCATGGAAATATTCGAGCAAAACTTCCTTATTGCTCACAACATAATTATCCAGAAAATATTTCGACCTTTGCTCCAAGAATTACAAAACTACCTCTAAACGTTTTATCCCAGCTCAAACCATTTTCTTTAAATGTCGGTGTAAAACGTTTCAGATTCAAAAAAAACGCTTATTGCTGAATTGGTGCCGGTGAAAAATCAAAGAACCTATCACTGAGAAAAAATTCGATTTCCGCTCGAGTGAATCGAATACGAATTTTTGCTGATTTAAATCAAATTCGAATCAAAATCTGAGAAAAACACTTGTCACGAGCAAAAAATTTCAACCGTCTGCTGATTTAAACAGTTTCAACCTTCAGTTAACTTTTCTTTGCCCCGTGAAGCAATACCAATGAGCACTGGGAAGCATTTGTAGTATATATTTTCCTTCCAATAAACATCAAATACGACAGCGGTGACAAGAGATCAAAGACACGATAGAAATCTCTGCTATACGATAGCAGGTCCTTTACTGACGCTGTCGTCACCAACGTCGATGTTGCTGTCGTCTTTTGAGCTCTCTTGAAAGGGCAATATTGGCATTTAGGGTTCAAGTATTCAAGTATTCAAGTGTTTGGAACAAAATAACTGTGTATCGAAATGACTTGAATGGACTTGTGGGGCTTTTCCATTTATATTTGATTGCATTTAGAAGGACATGATTTGTCGTTTGCTTTTGTGCTTGTGGTGGTCTTTACAGAATGATCAGATTTTTCCGGAATGGTCGTTTTTGATTTGTCTAGAAAGCTATGTAGTTCTAAATCTTAAGCAATTAAATCAATAACAACTCTAAACACATGCGACCATAAGCACAAACATTGTTTCAACTTTCAATCAATTTCAAATAACCATTAAATTATCCAAGAGTAGAATGCTCGCTAAATGCTCAAAAATTTAAAATGCCACAAAACCTGTATTCGAGAAGCAATTACTTTGATATTTGGCCAAGCTCAGTCAACTTTGGAGTAGGATAATTAGTTTCAATGACACACTCCAATTCCATTCAAATCGAATGCTGCAAATTTTAGTAGAGCCCAATTTTTCTACTTTGAACCAAATTCAAATATCACTCAGCTTCACCAATGTGATATTACTTCATGGCCGAATAATTAAATTTGCAAAATTAATTGGCAACATTTATAGCCGCCAACTAATTGGGTGTCGGATGTTCATTAAATTTTTCCGAAAATTTGTCTACGAGATCGGTAAAATGAAAATGCAATATACCGGCCTACATACACATGCATACACATATAATTTGACCAACCACATATCATCCATGCATTCATGATTTCCGTGCAGCTTTAAATTCCTGGTTTCGCTCTCACCCGGAAACGATTCGTACTGAACGGTTTTATTTTAATTTTGGTATTTTGTGCTTGAAGTTTCACGTAAATGGAGAGAAACCTAAACGGTTCAGGGTGGAAATCGGTTACTGACGAGTTGTTCTGTTGGTCTGTGTGTTTAATTGTTTACTTTGGCGAGAAAAGTCTGCATGGGACAATTCGACCGGAATTGGAAGTGAAACCATATCAAAGCTCACGAAACGGTTTCGTCAAATCAAAACATTTGGTGCTCTTTGTAATTCAATAAGCAAACGCTGTTGAAGCAAAATGTTGTGCTGCAGGAAAAGCACAGAGAGAAGACAAAGTTTATTATTGAAAACGTAGTTAAGGTTTCCAAAATAAATTCTTTTCGGTCTTTTCTATGAAAATATAATAATACAGCTCGGGTACGTGGCTATGGCTTCTTAATATTAGCTTTCAAACAAGCGGTGAAAAATAATATTTTGCGGCATTATTTTAATAACTTAATTGTAATGTTTTAAATGTTTATAACGTAGCAATGTTTGCATTTTTAGAGGAAAACAATTATTACAAATGAAAGCTGATGAGGTTTTACGCTTGCTTATGACAATGAATTGGAAATTTTGAGCCCTATGTGGGCGCTGAGTGCCTAAAAAGGGAGGGATTTTTTGCAAGGTTTATCATAACTTCTGGCAGAAACATTGTATCATCGTGCTTACAGGGCCTATTAACTTTGATGAAACTATAAATATACGACTACACATATATTTCATGAATGTAGAAGTAATCCTTTAGCTAGAGCTATGGCATGCACTTGAAAAAATCTTTCAAACCATTGACTCTTGAGATAAATTTTCGCTTTTTGGAAAACACTCAAACAATTACAAATCAGCTGTTAATGACCTGTTCTAGGTTGAAATATCTCAACAAAATGTGTTTAATGAGTAATTTGGCTGCTCTGACTTACCCGAAGTTGCTCTGATTTGTGTTTCATGAGCCTGCTCTAAGCTAACTAGAGCAATTTAGAGCACGATGTTTCCTCTATTTTTTCTGGTAGAGCAAGTTCGGGCAAGCAACCAGCTGTTTGTCAACTGTCACGGAACCAGCTTTCAACAAAAACTTGCGCCTGAAGCATAGTTTTTCATTAGTGAATTGACAGGTTGGCCTTCTGACAAGTAATGAATTTGGAGAATTGCCTCTCAATTGCTGTAACTTGGCCGTCTTTTTTTTGCCTCTAGCTGGCTCGACTTTTTTTGCTAGCTGCTCTATTTTATCTTGCCTTGAGATGCTCTGCTCTTTTTTAAGAGTCATTAAACACAGCTGTCAAATTGAAATTTTCAAAATTCCGCGCTACACAAGAACGACAGCACATCACCAAATAACCTCTGCTTTGAACACTCGAAACTTCTGTTCGCGGGGACTCACTATCAGATAATCAGATCAAATCGAGGCTCTGAATTTCATTCATATTGTACATACTGGTACTTCTAGAAGATATGAACGTGGGCGCATAATTATTTTTTTTCAATGAGGTTTATTTGACGAGTTATGTGCTTCTGAAGAATTGACGATTGCGCATGAATTGACGCATGCATCTTGTCCGATATGATTATACATCTTACCCATGATTTCATGGGCAAACCAAATAGTTTTGTAAATATCATCGGAGCTAGCACCAGACCTTTTTTCAAATCCCTTTGACTCGGTACATAAAATCGACATCATTTCGAGCGACCTCGAGGGAAGACGACACGGTCATAATCCTTTCATAAAAATTATCCCTTCATAAAACATTATCCTTTCATTATCCCTTCATAAAACAAGCAGGGGCCGGCGAGAAAGCCATTTACACATTCGTGCTTGCCATAAAAATAACAGGCGAGAACAGACGAGGAGACCATTTTCACTCTCTCCTTGTCAACGTTTGCCACGTCTCGGAGAGAGTGTAATTGAACCTTGATACTTTGCTGTGTGTATCAGCGTTAGCAACTAATGAATAGGAGCGGGTTGAATTGTACTATGAAATATGACAATTTTATTTCATAGCATTGTTCGGTTCACATTTTTTCTCTGCTCCAAACGTAAATTTTAATCAATTGGCTACGTGAATTTTTCTTTGGGCCAATGGACAGAATAAATTTGTGGGTCGGCATGCCGTGCCTGAGACCAAATCTTAAGATTTCTATCAGCATATTTGCAGTGCTTTGGTATGCTTTTAAAATGTTATTTTCGCATAATCGGCTGTATTAAAGAGATAATTTTAATTTTAAAAGTTTGTGATTTATTGTTGTTAAGGGGTTAGACCACAGTTAAAAAAAAATGTTCGATTTTTTTTTGCATAATTTGATAGATTTAGAAGATGTGGGGGGTACATTTTACCAGCCGGAATTCGCTGATTAGGCGTAAGTTGAAAATTATTTGACTTATTTACGAAAATTCAGCTAAAAAAACTTGAAACGCGTTTTACTAAAAACACACTTTTTCTGCGCGCGTCGTAAATTCACGAAAAATCTACTCGGCCGATTCATTTCAAATTTTGTGCAGCTATTTATTATACCCTAAACTATGTGTACTGCACGGGCCTAAATTTAGAAAAAAAAAATTTTTACGATTTGGGAAACATTTTTTTTATTAAAAATCCGCGAAAAATTGGATAACCAATGCTCAAAAGTCTACCAATTTTTTTTAATCCCTTTAGGGCTCTAAATTTAGGCCCGTGTAGTCTTTTATACTCAAAACTAATGAAATTTTTTTGGTAATTTGTTCACAGATGCTTATTTTGTCCAGGAATTTACGAGGCACAGTTTGCTTTTTTTGGCGGTGCTGCGGCGAACCATTGGGGTCGCCATTTTGTTTTCTAATAACTTTTCCAATGAAAATGTTAATTTTTAACCTCAATAAAGATGTATATAAAATTTCAAATCGATATTTTGAATAGTTTTTTTTGTAGCTGTTTAAAAAAATGCATTTTGATCAGTTTAACAGTTGACTAAGCCAAGGAGCAAATTTGGCTGGTCTAAAATATATATTTTTGTAATAAATATATATTTTTTTTAAACTTATATTTTTGTTATAATTTCATTTCTGGATTCATTTTAATAGGAAAAGTACCTGTTAAAGAAATCAAATAAAATTTAGCAATTTATTACGCAGCACCGATTTAGTAGATTTGCACTTTTATAATGAAAATATTAGATTCGTGCACCCAAGTATTCTGATCGTTGTAATTTTTTAAACTTCTTTTGTCAGCTCAGCTTTCAAAGTCTGTGAATAGGTAGACACCTTCAATGTCTGAATGTTTGAAATATATCTTTCGTGTGTCGCTACTTTGTTGTTGATTTTTAGTATATTCGAGAAATTATTGTTGAGTATGCTGACATACTTTTGTGGTAACGTATTCTTGTTTCAATAGCTGCCGACCCATTCGAAGGTACCACGAGCTGCCACTGCCTGCTACTACTATGGGTCAATAGCAGCATCTGTTAACCAAATGGAGGAAAAATACGGGAATGGCTGCTCAAATCCAGCAGGGCCTACAACAATCTGTCAAGGCTTTTCAAATCCCGAAATCTTATCTGAACCAGTACTGAAATACGGATCTAAGACTCGAGTACAGATTAAACCTACCAATATCTTAGTCTCACTTAATATGCCATCAAACTAGTTTAAATAAAAGTAAAAATATAATAAAGTAAAGTAACTACAAGAAAGTTGTGATTATGTTTTTTAATGTGTTGAACACAATATGTATTTTGTTGTTGTTCTAATGAATTGGAATGGAGTGATACGCAATTCCAACGGGAAGCAATTTCAATTACAAAAATAAAGCTTATTAGATTCCGGTGAATTGGTCAATTAGCTCAGATGAGCTAAGGGGAGCCTATAACCTTTTTAGTTCTGAAGGAATGCCATTGACCAGCACTATGAAGTCTGTGAAGTGTATACCCGTGTGTGTGATTTGTTAAGAAAGAGTAACGATCGCACTTCAATTGTATTGCTTACTATGATTAGGATCTACTCGCATGTAATTAAATGCGCATGCTCTTCAATATTATATCGAATTAAATGTAGCAATAGAATAAATAAACCTAGTAAGGACAAAAATTATGAAAATAAGTTGAGTTCATGGTTTTGTCTGGCATTATATATATATATATATATATATATATATATATATATATGTATATATATATATATATATATATATATATATATATATATATATATATATATATATATATATATATATATATATAATCAAAACATATGATTGTTCTTATAATTATATTCTCAGAACTAAATGACTAGAATTAGACATTTGTCATCAAAACCTATGATTGTTCTTATAATTATATTCTTAGAACTAAATGGCTAGAATTAGATATTTTTGAATGAGTGATGAGTTTATTTTGATTTTTTTTTTAAATGGAATAAACGACTTCAGTAACTGGTACCCAATAGCCTGGCGATTCAAGAGACTTGCGCTCAAAATATCGGTTCACAAAGCTCTTATTCGGCCGTAACTTAAATAACACATGCGTTGACTGAAACCCTATTTATGGTCTCCAACACAATTAGACCGAATGAGTCAAAGTTTTTGCCCTGAGCTCCCTGGCTTAGCAATATATGTATGACCATAAACCTAGTCTGCTAAGTTTTACACACTTTTATTTAAAGCCGAATGATCACATACTCCCTTGTCTCTGTGTAAGTTGAAGAAAAGTTTGACTGAAAAGCTAAAATCATGAGCAACCTGAAACAATTTTTTCAATTTTTTTAAATATTTTACCTTGAACAATAGCATGAATCAATTCTGTAGTTTCTTTGAAATTATTTATTATAATGTTGCACTATATGCTAAAATTTATTTCTAAATATCAACAAGCAAGAACAGAAAAAATAACCTCCAAGCTAGCAAAAAAGCTAAGGTAACATAACAAAAACTAGACTTTTTTAAGGTATAGGACTGATTTTAAAATTTTTTCGAAAATCTATCTTCTAAATCAATCCATGCGAACTAAAACTTGTCATTTCTCAAATAGAAAATTTTTGAAATAATTATACTATCACTCTGAGTCGCTGTCCAAATACTGTGGACACAAAACTTTTGATCAAAAACCTACTACCAGGAGAAAAGTTATACAAGGCAAAATCGCTCATACTGTGCCAAATAAATTACATAATATTTCCTGCCTTCAAACATGCAATCACGATGAAAATTGCTAAGCATAATTTTTAATCACTTCCACTTACAATGCACAGGCGATGAATTCTTAACAGGCTTTTGCAATTCCTGAAAACCATTGCCACCATTGCTTTTCTTTGAGCTTCCGCAACGCTGACAAAGGTCGAAATTATCCTTTGACTGTGGGAATGCTCAGACGAAAACTCATTTACCACCAGGTGCGAAGTAATTACAGCGAAGAATGGTGACAAAATTAAATTTATTGTCCCAACCGTCTTTGATTCTCTGGCGCAATTTCGTTCTACTTCGCCTGATACAAATTGCGAAACATTACTGTAATATAGGTTGTATTTAATGTTTGACAGAGTAAAGGAAAAGCTTGACTAAGAGGATTAATGTTCTAAGAGAACTTAAACTTTTGGTAATTTGATGCAAATTAAAATTTTGTAAATTTTGAAAAAAATTACTCACACAAACTTGTATAAAAGGAAGATTTGTTAACGATACTTTTACAATTAATATTTTTCATATGATTTTCCGAATTTCTAGCTTTCTGCAAATGTTGCAAAAAAATTACTCAACTCTGATTTAACATCCATTTTCTCCTCTACGAAATACTCGTACATAAATCTTAATTTCTACTTTAATGTTTGATCATTTTTTCCAGTTTCACGAAGTAACGTATTGTCTCTACACGACCACAGTTCGTTGCAAGGAGCGAGTGAGCACTCTCCAGATGAAGACAAAGATGAGTTATGGAAGAAAGTACTGGAGAATCATGCAAAACATTGCGGTGAATTATGAGGTGAGAAATTGACGTTGAACTTAATAACAGAAATATTCGTGCTGGCTTCACTCGCAAGTGGTTTTCATTCGTCATCATTATATGATATCTTCCCTGCATTTCGTTTCGGTGGCATAAATCAACAAGAGATAGCTGCTGGCAGTGAGAAATTGAAAATGATGCGAATGAAAAGTTGTTTAATATTGAGTTAACGTTCAACATTATCAAGTTAGTTTACATGCATGATTTGATCGACATTGCGTGAATTTTTATATGTGTAGCAAATGATTAATTAAAAACTTGTTTGGATAGTATATCATATTGAAGTTATACCAAGTTGTAACCGAAAATAGATTCTAGGATCTAGGAACACGCTATCGTGATGTGAATTCAACATTAACAATGTGAATTTATACGCGCTTTAAGGCTATATGGTAACTGAGTTCGAATAGTATCCTTGAGAATGTCTGAAATGATCAAAATAGGTCAAAACTCAACATGCTATTGGAACAAAGTTCATGCTATTAAAGCAAGCATTTCATATACTCACAGAATTAAATCATATTACATTAAAATGTTGTGTCCTTTTGAATTGATGCGATAAAAACAAAAGGAGGTTGTATATACTTTTTGAGAAAATTATAATATTTTTCATACTAAACTTAAGGGGGGAGATACATTTAACTGCTAAAAATAAAATCGATTTTTTTTATTACATCAAAATGTTTGAAATGCTCTTAAAATAAACCAAAAAAAGTTTTGAAGCGATATTCGTATTAGTTCTCGAGTTATAGTCAGTTAAAGGCAGCGCGGCGTTCCCCAGGTCGGTGGAGCTTTAAAACTTTAAACGCGTTTTTCTCAAAGTAGTACTTTTTCAACTGCCGTACAAGATATCTCAAAAAATATTGAATCGATCCGGCTCAAATTTATACCACATCTACAAAAGAGTATTATCTCCTCGTTGAACCTAAATGTTATTGTAATTTCAGAAAAATAATTTGTTTATTAATGTTTTAAGTGTGATTTTTTTGAAAAATAATCGATTTTTATGTTTAATCTAAAATTAATGTAAAAATTTAAAATATTTTTATAAATTTTATTGGTTCACCTATGAATTACATATTTCATTAGCATATTTTTTCTCTCTGAATGTTGCAAGTTCCCCGGAAAAGGCGTTAAGTTGTACGAGGCAGTTTTTGATGTGTTTTTTTCATTCGCTCGCACCGCCGCCATTTTGTGTTGAAAAATTATTAAAAAAAGATTTTCATTTACTGTGCGACATGTATTTTAAGGATTTAATATTAAACATTTTCTAAATGAACAATATATATATTTTGATTCAATCTGAAATTAGCAATTTTTTTTCGATTTTACATGTATTTCCCCCCTTAAGAGATGAAAATAATTAATTTTTCAATAGTAAAATGTTGGTGTTTTTTATTACATCTCTATTAACGCTAAACATAATTGAGCTAACTTGTTATGATGAAAAGGAATGAAGTTCAGCCAATGGAGTGAGTCTCCACCCGACGTAAAAAACCAGCGAAACAATTGAATCTACGAAATAATAGTATATATAATAGTAATTTTCCCATCTCTCCTACTAATATTTCTTCTTTTACTTCAACATTACCCATATTCATTGCCACTGGCCTCTCCACGTTGCACAAGCTTCTCACTTCCCACACAATTGCAGGCAAATGCACCACCTACAGAACATACAGTAAGGCTAAGATGTCGTCTTCTACCAATTCATAGGAAAATAGCTAAATTTTTGGATACAATATATTCCGCGCTCAATACAGCTCAAATGCAGTGAAATTCGGGCCAAAATCTAAATATTATAATTTTGTCCGCGGTGGGAATGTGATTTCATCTCAATCTTTTGCAGTCATCATACCAAAATCCCTGTTTGTCGACTATTTTCAGCCAATTATTTTAACCCACTTGTGCCGCCTGTCATAAAAAAAGTAGAGTAGTCCCACAACAACCCTTGTACGTGTCTAGGGGTTGAAGCTGGTAAAGACATTCATCAAAAATTTTATAATCAATGTGAATACGAGTGAGGAGTTATTAATGTCACGACTCACTTTATCCTGATTAATTCTGGTACCTAGTTAGACGTAGGTGAACTCAAACCTTGGTACGTGGACCCTCATCTGAACCTGGAATCGAGCCAAGGACCCCCCACACACAAGAAACCAGTGCACTACCGACTAGGCTACTCAAGCTTCTACCCACTAAGCCTGCCGTAAAAGTTACTGCAAACTCTACAGATAATCTAGAGCAGATACCTCTTGTCTCGTTTTAGAGATCATAAGATTTATGACAATGTCCGTCTTTTCCATGCGTACATGCATGATGCACATGAAGCCACATGTTTTGAAGGGAAAACGAAAACTAAGCTCAAACTTATGATTCAACAAGACGGTCTTCCCACTAACCTGGAATCTTTAAGACTTATTTTTAATTGCTACCATAAAGAACTTGGAATGTCTCCGAAACAGGTCAAACAAGATCTTTGGACTTATCACTCCTATGACAATTACTAACATATTTCTCTCTTACAAAAACCACGCGAGGACCAGAGGAAATATTACTCCTAACAACAAAGTTACTCCTATTCGCCCAAAATTTCTTTACCACAATTGCGGTGGCATGAGAGACAAATCAAACAAACTTCTTCTGGACGCTAAATCTTCCCATTTTAATATACTAACGATCGATAAAAAGTAATTGAACAACTTGCGTGTAAACGGAAAAATTCTTCATGGTAATTGAACAATCTATTGATATAATCGCGACTACCTTAAAGGCCCCCACTCACGAGCAGTCCAAATGGCCTGAGTCCATTTGGCTTGAGTCCGTTCGGCTTAAGTCCAATTTACCTCGCCACTCACGATAGAGCCTCGATCTAGTCAGTCCATTTCATTTTGTGTCATTAATTTAGAAAAAAACAAAGATAAACTTGAAGAAAACATTATTTTTAATCTAACAATGGATCAGAAGCATATGGAGCATCTACATAAAGCAACGATTGCCAAAAAGGAAGTGGCAGAAATTATAAAATTTGGTAAAAGAACTCACACTTGAGTCTTCTGATTGGCAAAATTATTTTAGAATGGATGATACGACGCTTAGCACGTTGCTGTAGTTGGTCACCCTATTTATCAAACAAAAGGATACAAATATGAGTCAAACTATCACTCCTCACGAAAGATTGACCGCTACTTTGCGGTACTTAGCAAGCGGTTGTAGGCTTTGGGTCAAGTAATACATTCTAAAAAGTGGGTCTAAAATTAATTCTTTGATAAAAGAAAATATATTCATTTTTCTGTTTAAAATAACGAATCACAATTTTTGTTACACATTGGATGTGTAGTTTTTGCTTTTACGTCATATCAGCTGTATAATAAGTAGTGTTTTGTAAACCTTAGCAAAAAGAGTGTAAATTTACTACTTCGCTACTCTCATTTACACCAAAGCTGTAAAATTGTATCATTTGCTCGAATTTGACTTATTATTGATGTAACATTGTGACGAAAGACGGTGATTTGGCTAGACTGAACGAGTCTGATATTTCGTGATCGTTGCTTTGAATAGCAGCAGTTAAGCGTCAGTCTTTTCGTGTAATAAGTGTAGAAGTGTAGCTATAAATTAATTAGAGGTGTAGCTATAAGTTAAATAGAAGTGTAGCAATAAGTACTATAACTTAATATGTATAATGTGTATATAATGAATATATCAAATTAAAATAAATTAAGAACTCAAAGGAATTGCAAAAAGTTTTTGTATTTGACAAGAAAAATATTTATATTTTGCTTACTTGATTTGATAGAACTCTCGCCTTTTTTAACATTTAAAGTTACCTATTTACAGGCTTTTGTTAGTGATAATTAATTTTGGGGTAATATTTTATGTAATGGCAGTTACCTGTCTTGAGGAGCTGACTTTTGGATCATTAAATTTTTTCACTTTTATTGAAAATGAAACTTATCTAGAGGTTAGCTGAAATTCCTGCTTCAGTAGTGCAAACTTCCTAAAATTGTTCGCAATAGACACCTTTTGATGTCATTTGTTTGATTTGGCACTCTTGGGCAGGGTAAGTTACCTAAATTTACCTTAACTTACCCTGCCAAAGAGTGCAAAAAACGCACCTTTTATTATCGTTTTTTTATGGATATGGATATGGATATTAACGAGCAAATTGCGTTTATTATCCTAAAAGACTCGTAAAAAGTAGCCTTTGATACATAAATTTCATGCGTTTTCGTCCTAAATTTACGTCTTTTTATGGTAAAATTGCACAACTCGCTCGTAAAAAAAAATTACACATTTAAGACGTATAATATTCTTTGTACGCACTTTTGTAAATTTACATCTTCAATAAATTTGCATCTTTAATATAAATTTACATCTTTAATTATAAGGGTAGAATTAAACCAAATTTTTTTTTGAGTGTATAATATACATTTATGTGACCTATATTATTCGATAGCTTCCAAAAACAAATCATGGCCAACACTATCCATTATGCTGAATTTTTCGATTAAATAAAATAATCGCAGAAACAGTCAATGAGCTTGTGATAGGTCAGCGTGCAAAGCAAGACTGCCACGTTGTTTGGACTGAGGCTTCAACACACACAATTAGTCCATTTTATCGATTGTCAAATTCGCCCTACTATTTTTCCACACACGGTCGAGCCAAAAAAAGGACCGATGGATTGAGTCCATGGACTTTGGATTGATTGGAAATCCAAATTGGTTGTTTCAGTCCATGAGTCCATCCAAGTTCTCCCACACACGGTGAGATTTTGGCCTGGCCTCAGGCCATTTGGACTGATGGAGTGAGTGGGGGCCTTAACACTGATGTTTCAATATGAGTCGGTGTTCTTATCGCAATTCACAATACCCTTGCTGGTAAACTCGTGATGACCAGTTCGTACAAACTTTTTGAACACAATTTCGTCAGAGTTTATTTCGATAAGCATTATGTCTGCATTGGTATCGTTTATGTACCCCTCATTTTGATGGAACTGCTTACAAGGACGTATGTGACTTTATATCTTCCGTAACAGCTTCTTTACATGAAGATGATTAAATAATTGTTTCATTCCCAACGAAAATGATAACCAGCTCCTTCCAATCAACTCCATTTACTTCAACCTTATAAGTACGTTTTAAGGGAATGATTTACAGAAAATAATCCCTTTCCCTAACCAAAATGGCAGTTAGTTAGATCTGATATTCACGTACTTTTATGACGAAGTGGTGGCTAGTTCGCCCAACTATTGATGCCGAGAATGATTTCCTTATTACCCCGCTTTTACAGTTGAACTATCCTGCACAAATGTTTCTTTCAACAAATCGTACAATAATGAAATTGTATATGGTTTTCAAAATTTGGACTACTTAAGCATTAGAAATTATTTGGACATAGTCAACTGTACAAGTGTTTTTCGGCATTAGATTTAACTGAATCAGTGCTTCATTTTATAAAATAATCTTCCATGCCATTCACAAATTCGTACCGAAATTGATGAAAAACGCAAACTTTTAGAGCCTTGGCTTGACAATAAATTAAGGCGTCTTAGAAATCATATGAATAAGTTATGCAAAGCAATTGAAAATTAAAGCTTGCTCTAATGAGATTATACGATCAGCTATCCAAAGAATTTTCTATCAAATCTAGTGAAGCGTATGAGCTCTATGTTAATTCAATGGAAGGAAAAAATCATAATTGATCCGAGAAAGTTTAAGAAATACGTAATGCTATTTTGGAGCTCAGCTACAATAAAGATCCTGGGCCTGATCTTCTTCCTCGGACTTTCTTGTCTAAGTGTAAATAGCAGCTTATAACTCCTTTGCACACTTTCTTTACTGTATCACTTTCGTCCGCAGGTTTCCCAGCTTGTTGGAAACTTTCGTATGTCACACCCATATTCATAAATGGCGATAGATGCTGTGTCGGAAATTATAGGGGCATAACGATTTTATCTTCAATTCTGAAACTTTTTGAAATGATTGGATACAATTAACTTTCCTCACTTGTTGAGGAAAGTGAGTGAGAGATATGATGACTCCAAACAAGGCAATCGAAACACAAATTTCACTAGGCTTTACAACCGTCACGAACTTCCAGGAGATTCGCGTTTATATAAATTATCCCCACACCGAAATGACACGTCAAATCGTGATAACCCTTTGTTCGTGTCTAGTTCGAGTCAAAACTATTCATAGTAACACAAACAACTTACTACCTTGACCTTCCAAATTACCTTGCTTGAAAATCCTTCATAACGCTAGTTGGTAAGACTTCCACGAGATCTGAATTTTGGTCCATATATCGCACGTAAAATGATAGTTGGTACATTAGCATTTCGGCTCATCAGAGATGCTTTCACCAAAAAATTGATTGGCTTTGCTCTGCAAAATATGATCCATTCGATAAAATAATCTGGTTCGTCTACTTCGTTCCAAGCATTCTTTATCTCGAATCACCTACACCAAAACTCAAACGACAGGAGAAAAAAAATAGAAAAAGAGTGCAAACAGTAATAGACATCGGAATTAAAATTTAAAATATGCAGTCAAAAGAGGAAGTCGAAATATGTTCCTTTTGATTTATATGATTTATTTATATAAAATAAATCATATATGATACATAAAATAAATCAAATATGTTCCTTTTGATTTATTTATATATGTTCCTTATTACAAATAGCTCTCATCATATTTACTTCGAGTATATATCACAAGGACCATGCTCACAGATGCGAGAACATATCTGTAAAATATGCATTTGACTATTTGCTCCCAAAGAGCCTACTCAATATAATTACATTAAAGTCGTCTGTTTCTGTCGTCCCTTTAATTGGACTCCATTTAACGTACATAACTCAATATGAATATCAACTATACTCAGTATCAGTGCTGCCACTTCAGAGCTTTCATATCGTATCCAAATTCATCAAAATTGGTAAGAAAAATGTATCCATCGTATCCAAAATTTTAGCAATGCGTATCTAATTGATACCTAGGTATAATAGCTCTGCATGGCCCTATAAAGCCGTTTTTGTCGAAGATATATCATTTCATTTTCGACATTTAAAATAAATCAGCTATTCATGCCACAGCATATACTAAAATTGAACATATATTTTTAACAAATATCAAAATCTTAATCAAATATCACATTCAGCTTTTAACAAATCAAATGCATAAAATTCGGCAGAAGCTAAAAATATTTTTGTTTCAAATATTCCGCTAATAGTAGATAATCGACGGAAGGCCCTTTTCACTATAAATGAAGAGACACTGCCGGTTTTGGATCCCCGAAAAGGCGTTATCGGGTACGGGGTCGAGAAATCGGCTCTACGGATCTATCGAAGCGACAGGCCAAAGAGCTCTGTTTCAGAAGATCCGATAAATGTGAAGCCTGACTCAAAACAGGTTGCTCAAATGGCCAGAGAACCACTTAAAGAGGGGACTGTCGCCTGTCTGAGGAAGAATCAGATGTGGAATTTTATATGCCGATGGGGTCAGCGTCGGGACTACCTCCGAGTTGGGTGAATATCTGGACGCCATCACTCTAGATGCAGAGGAATGTGCTTGGGTAGCTTCTAAGTCCGAGGGGGGCCTCGACCTAACCCTTATCAACAATGAATGATAGTGAAGTTACTGCAGATCTCCTTACCATTCCAAAGCAACATCAGCTGCCCTGCTGCTCCGCTTGTCTAGTACAGAGGAGGAGCTAATCCTAATCCAAAAACTATGGGTTGCCAACAACCGTTTTGCGGGGTACGTACCAATGGATGCGGACTGATAGTACCCGGCGGCTAATACAAGCCACGAGGCTGTATTCTTGTCAAGAAAACCATTAACATCCTTTTATTACTCAATTTCTGTGACAAGCGCTTTGCGGTGCACTGTGAGCGTTCTTTGTATGGTATGCGCAATGATTGTGCACAGGGTTATACAACTTCTGTTGGAGCTGTGGCTTCGAAGACGAGGTGGAATCCGTCCTCCATCTTATGTGCCAGTGCCCGGCTTTTGCAAGGATACCGAAAGAGTGGCAGTACATTATAAATTATTATATATTATAAATTATTGTACATTTTTGATAGTTCCTGAGCTACTTCTTCAGATACATTTGCTTTCTTGTCCGTTTCTTGAATCACATCATGCTAATGCCCATTTTGAATAGCACGCCAAACTTATTCGAAAGAAAATGCTGCTACTTCCATTCGAAGTGGATAAATATAACAGTATGGTTAAATTGTACAATCAAACTTTTCTATTTGAAATAGAATGTAATGGAAATTGGAAAAAGTTATTGTTATGAATACACGCTTTCGTGCATGTAAATTAAAATTTATGAGAAAGGTATCCATTTTGGGCACAACGTATCATCGTATCATCCAGATTTTTCAAATTCGATTCGTATCCAAAATGATACGAAGGTATCCAAAGTGGCAGCACTGCTCAGTATCCATCTCATCCTATTTGTGCTTGCATTTTATCGAGGGAGCCATAAACATCCATTCGGTGCGCTTTGTGAGGACATCGATAGCTTCGTTCGTCGTATAATTCGATTTACAATCACATCCGCTGTTTGTTTTTAGATTGTTGATACGATTGCTCTGTAAATTGAGCAGCCAGACGACATTCTGCAATTGCATTATTTGTTTCTATTACGCATAATATACTTCCTGCTGTCATGTAACGTTCCTGTTCTCAGGCTGTTACCCGGCACTACGTTCAGACGAGATTCATAAGTGCATGTAGATGTTTTCCCATGAAAAGCTGTAAGAAAGCAGGAACAAAAGTGCAGGGTGGAAAGAACGAGTGGAGGTAGTATCTATGAACTACGGGCGTTCGTTTCTATCGCTAAGCATTTTCCTTTAATGGAAGATTTATGAGCTTTTCCTGTAGTGTTCAAAGAACAAGCTATAGATATGGATGCAGTTACATTGGTATTCGTTTTATTCCAATGACTTGCTTAAACGACCTGTAAACATGAACAGATGTTAAAGGAATCTGAAAAAGAAGAGACTTTTCAGAATTGTACAGCGGAAACTTAGCTTCGATGCTTTCACCACAATTGAATGCAAAGGCAAACTGCAAACTTGAAGGAATTACGGCATTTATCTTCATTATGATTTGATTCCCGAAAATAATGCTCAGCTTAATGATCGAATTTTAAGTCTTTTAACAAATGTAAAAGGTTACACCCGAAAATCCAAATTCATTTTTCAACAAAATCTACCTTTTCCACTTCATATACGACGACACCTCACTCTTAACTAAATTACACTCATTCATCTCTTCAAAGCCCAAAAATTCTTGGCATTCTTAACCCTTTCCTAGCTTAATTACAAAACTATCAACTTGCCCTTAGTACTATGACTCCACTAATTCTTCATTTCATGCTGGACTGATTAACTGTAGCTAGCACTTTCGTTTACCACAATGGAAATAAAACAAAAGGAAAAGGATATTCATTGAAGCAAAGCCAACAATATATTGTTTGGTGTTTTGCTAAATGGCCCATCATCCAGAACGTATTCTTCCCTGTGTTGCTGGACTGTTCCGAGAATGGCAGCATTTGGTCGTTACAATTCGTCAAAAAAAATTCGTCACATATGGTGCAAAAACAATTTTTTCCGGACCCATATCCTCCTATTCCTAACTTATATCAATGTCCAAAATTATTTCAATGTCTAGTTGAGTTTCTGAATTTAATTTTTTCTGGAATATTTTATTTGTTCTAAAATCTCGATTACAAAGAACCTTGGAAAATTCTTATAGAGCGTGTGGTTTAAGTGAAGCCAATCAATACAGTCACTAGTACAATTCGTTATCATTGCTATCGTCAGAATTTGAATACAATTTTTTCGAAAGCTTTACTAAAAATTCGAAAATGAAACCATATTGTGGAAATTTGAGGGCAATTTTAATTTTCTGTTAACTGACGTTCCATCAAGCAAGTTGATTGAGTTTTGTATGTCATTGATCTCGTAAAGTTTTTACTCGGTTGGGTTTGAAATCAAAACAAATTATCTAAAATATTCCAAATCCTAATATTTATTGTTTATTGTCACTACAAGATCAATACCATTTCAAAATTTTATGATAAAATCGTTTAATAAAGATAAAGCATACAAATTCAAAAACAAGCATAGCTGCCAACTTGGTTTTTCAACTAGATTGCTACTGAATATTGCCTACAGAAAGGTCTTTTTACCAAATGAATTTCGTTTCGATTCCATGACTGCACTGGAAGTCAAAGGGCAAAAAGCTTTATTTGCGTGAGCTAATTTTCAAAATTCAAGACACCAAAATTACCATAGCTGGCAGCTCCAGCCTAACTTTTCAACTTAATTTCTACCAAATGTGATTAAGAGTAAGGTTCAGTTACTATGTAATTTTCATTGATTGAATCAAAATTTATAGGACAAAAAGCATTTTTTTTTTCTTAGTGATTTTTCAAGATTGTACCACAGACACAAATTGGCTCACATTTCAAAATCGCTTCTATCAGACCTGGCCTTACTCAAAACCATTACACTCTGTAAATTTCAGCTGTATCTGATTATCATGTCATAAGTTCTCGGGAACAGAAGTTTCTGATGCTAAAAATATGTGTGAATTAGAGAAGGGTTACCGTTCTTGCCGGATGTAAAATTTCAAAAGTTTTACTGTGGCTATGCAGAGAAAGCATAAGATTTATATGAGTTCTTTAGTTGCAAAATGAGACTGAAAGGTTTTTGAAAACTTTTCAGAAACAGCAAAAAACTATATTTTCTTTCCTGGTCAATATATCAAACCAATTTTTTTTTTAATAAATTGAAAATAAAAAACTGCACAATATTACAAATTTTCATAAACTATGGATTATGTTAAATATTAATTAATTCGCATTTACAGTTCATCAGGTCGCGTTTTGGAACAAAATCGCCTTCAGGTGTGGTTTTGGAACAAAACTTCATGTTGGAGTCGGGTTTTGGAACAAAACAAAAACAAATATATTTTTTTTAATTTTTTATTTTTGCCTGTAATTTTTGTTTTACAGAAAGTAGGTGCCTACCTTAGAACATAACTTAAAAAAACAATTATACAAAAATAAGTTTAAAAACATGGAAAAATGAGCAGCAAAAATATTGTGTTAAACATTTTTTTTTTTCGTCAATAATTACTTCCGCATCCCAAATATCGTTCTCTGTAAGATTATTATAATCCATACGACGATAAAAACACTTGTTGGATTCATCAGTTTCATCCTCCGAATCTATATTTTCTAAAAAATAGAAGCAAAATGACACAACTTCAGTCAACGCACACATTTAATGTGTCGGCGCACGATTTCTAAGAACAAACATGTGAAGTCGCAATCAGTATGGCCAACTTTGAAATATTTCTTATCATTCTAGAAAAAGCCCGCTTAATTTAAAACAAGATTAATAATAAAAATAACCATTTAAAAATATGTGACGAACAGAAGTTTAGCCTTTTCTTAAAGTTAGAACATTAGGTCGGTTTTTGGAAAAATAACAAAAACCGTTTCCGACATTGCTAAGGTTTGAGTCGCTTTTTGGAACCAAACCGTTCAAAATATTAGACGACATTTTGAAAGAAAAAATCTCTGTTCAGGTCGCGTTTTGGAAATAAGGCTGTTTTTCAAATCTCTTTTTAAGGCATTTAGACTGGGTTTGGGATAAAATAAAGTGCACAAATCGATTCCTGAGAAGATTTCCTATAAGAAATGGTGTTTAACTCAGTTTCGTAAAAAATCGCTTGAGTCTCATTTTGCAACTAAAGAACTCATATATGAGCTACCTTTTTCTAAAGAGACAATTTTTCAGGAGAGTCGATGATATGAAGGTTTTCACTTTCAGTGCCTGCCGTAGCTACAGAGCTGCCAACATGCTCTTAACAAAGCATAAATTTAACCTAGTAATATCAATATGTCCTTTAAGTTTCATAATGGCTTGATAGCTCTGTCAAAAGTTATCGCCCTTCAAAAAATTTTGAATTTTCCCGATCTCTTTTTAAGCACGTAGCGCACACATAGGGTTGAAAACTCCCAACACAGTTTCATATTTACTTTAAAACAAGTTCGAATTCATGTCGGCAACTGAATTTTTGCATAAATTATTTGTTAGCAGAATAATAGGTATAATTAAAATAAAACTAAAATGGCCGCCAGGGCCAAAGTGTTAAACATAATAAACACAACCGGATATACATATACATATATATATATATATATATATATATATATATATATATATATATATATATATATATATATATATATATGTATATATATATATATGTATATATATATATATATATATATATATATATATATATATATATATATATATATATATAATATTCGAACACGAACATTAGTATATATGCAACTTAAGTAAACAGATTTCTTGAGGAGACTTACGGCAACCGTGTTCTTTCGAAAACATCATGCGGAAGTTAGAACAATCACCTAATATCCAGAGTCCCAAACACATACTTTTTTTATGGAATTTATTGGGCGTAGTTTATTGTGAGCCCGTTTTAGCCGAAATTTGAAGAAAAACTGGCAAAGTAATATATTGCAAAACTGATCAAACCTTACTTGGAAACGCTCAAATCGGAAGTCCTAACGACCATACGAGGATTTATCGGACATTGCTTTTCCAATTACGACCTGCTCCAATCGATGGCTCATGGCCTGGCTGAACAGAATTTCCATAGTATGAAGATGCGGAAATGTGTGTTGATTCATGGATGACGACAAATGATGAGCCGTTGTTTCGATTTGGTACACGTATGCTGCCAGAAAAGTTAGGAGATAAACGACACTTGACATGTCCTTTATTATTTTTTATCAGCTAATAGTGTGAAGTTTGGAAAATTGATTTCACAAAAATCAAATATCAAGTATTTACAGATAACATTTTTTCAGTCATGTTTGAGTAAAACACCATTACCGATGGGGCATCATAGTCCAGGGAAATTCAGCATGGTGTTTCAGAAAAGATACGGGAAAGCTGGATTTCGGTGTGAACCTTAGTACTGGCGTGTTGAACAAAATGTCAATTGTCCCCATCGATCCGAGTGCTGCGTTACTTTTTATAAGGGGTCAAACGTCACCAAAAGTGATCTTTCCTAAATATCTCAGTAACGGTCATGTCTTCAGAAAAACAATGTATGACCAATTTGTAGCTTAACCATAACCGTTTTTGAGATATATTGATCTAAACATTTGTAACTAACAGTATCCTCTTTCACAACGGCACGTTTATATTATCCGATTTTGATTACGACTTGGAATAGAGGCCCATAAAAAAAAACATGTAAACAAACTCATCTACTACACTCGAGGGTAGGTGGAACAGTGAAACTAATTTCAAGTAAATTATTTGTACTGAATAGAATGCATCTTAAATATTTGACAGTCAAAATATTCATTGATTTCAAGAAAACAACTGTAGAAAATTTTCGAAATTGACCTAAATATGATAGAAAATAAACATAATTGCATATAAACTCATTTATTTATTTATATTTTATTTATTTATATCTTATTTTAGGATTAGTGCATAGTGTTTTGATATGATTTATGAATAAAAGTCTGAAATACAGTTGTAAATCTAATCGGAATGGTGTCGGTCTCCGGATTCCAGGATTGGTCAAAATTTTCGGGTACTTTATTATTTTCAGGAGCTGTAGGATGCATTGAAAGTTGACTGGTTTCTCTTGAAAAGTTTTTATTTTTCTCGGCTGAATATTGCCAAGACTTGTTATAAGTGCATTCGAAGATATAAGAAATCGTTGAAACATATCTTGCATATTTTACTCTCTGGACAATTTTCTAGCAAGCCTTTAGTTAAATGTTTTGATTTGTTTGTTTTTCAGCTTTTGAGCATCTTCGAATAACTCACCAAACAGCAATGGGCACTCTGTGAATAAACGTCCGTGGATGAGTATTTTCTGTAGAGCTGTGGGCAGATTAAATTCAAAAACAAATTTATTCATAAAAATTATATAATTATCTAACATATAAAGTTAATTATAGTTTGAATCTTTCAAATCCAGATACACTGTGTAAATCAGTGTAATTTTACAGGAAAAATCAGTGCAGCTTATGTCAACCAGTATTATCAGTGAAAAAAATAATTTTATATCTGTAATATCATTATATCTATAATATTAAGGATAGGTGGATATTTATTTCAAACATAGAAAATGGTGCAAACAAATTATTAAATAACGATTTCAGGTTCTTTTATCACTGGTTCAGATTAAGAGATTGAAATTTATTCGAAAAGCACTTTCTTCATGATAGAGTTGAGACAGTGCTTATTGATCTTAAAGAATCGAACAATTAGTCTTGCTGATTTTTTCCATGTTGTCTTTCGAAATCAAGAGTTTCAAGCTTTTCGTCTCATCGGGATATAATTGAAAAGGAATTTACTTTACCAAAAACCTGGGCTGTTAATCTAAGTTCAACTGCAGTTGCTCTTTTATTTTAAGAAAGAGTTTCTTCCGAGTGTACTGCAATTCTAACAATGACTATGTAGTACTCATTGTTTTGATTCCATAATAATAAATGTTCTTTCTTCCGTACTTGACTGTGTACAATGCATATTCTTAGTCAGTGCAATACAGGCTCAATTATTTTAATTTGAAAGGAATATACGTAATATGCAACTCGTTTCATACATTCGAATCACTAAAATGTGAACCCAAGTTATTTTCCGTGACAATGCTCGTTTTAGCCTTGCATGTGCAACCGGACAAGCATACGAATTTCAAAGAGAATAGCAACTGTTTCCTTGATTTTCCTGACTATAACATCTTTATCTTCATGTCTAATTTCAAAACGACGCGAGGCCTCGCGCAAGCATAGCTTTTGAGATGTTTTTCGTAAATAATTTTCTTCAATAGAAACTTTTGACTAAGGGACATTACAGGGGACTTGCATTATATATCATGAATGATCAATACACAATTATTAACGGAACCCCATTATATAAACCTCCATTAACATATACCATATGGAAATAATAAATACTAGCACTTGTAACGGGGTATATAATTAAGCCACGTCTCGCGTGAGTGTAACTGTTATTTCCGCTTATGATCAAATGTCGCGTAGGTAACCCACCTACTTGCTCTTTGCACAACATGTGCAGAAATATGCTCTTTATCGAATGCCATATTTGAAATCAGGCAAAAAAAAATTGGTTTTTTTGAGTTTTGACCAACTTTTTGAGCGATCTTGACCTCTATGGGGCGGTTGGTGGCTTCAAATATAAACAATATACAAAACTAGCAATATTTATGCAGCCTTTTCCCAGCTCTAGATGAATATTTTGTTCCCGTATATTTTTATTCGGTTCGTAAAGTAGTCAAATGCAATTACACCGTTGGGTATTTAAAAAATATTAAATTAGTTGGGAAGCTTTTAATTTTTGCAGTTTTTTTTTTTTTTTGACTTAAAAAAACCAATTTATGTCTCTGGTGGTTTGATACAATTTTTGAGGATTTCTTTTTTAAAAGCAAATATTTTCATTTGAAGACGAATTGTTTTCATAAAATGCATCAAAATTTGTCCGTAGTGGAGGAAGTAAGGCAAAAAGAAAATTGGAAGAGGAGGCAGCCGAGGCACAGTGTACGCCCTATGAAACACGAACTAAATAAATTGTGTGTACTTTTTATGTTCAAATTTATTTTTTCACACTTGTAGATACTCATATGGTAATCATGCGGAATAACTTAAAATGTATCTGTTAAAATCTGAAAATTTAGTTTTGTTTAAGTTTTCACGACTGAGATGAACCTTCAGTGACTCTAAATTAGGATAAGTACTTAGAATTAAACATGTTTTACCGCTGTTTTTCTTGAATTTACAACAAAAATAGAAAACCATAGTCGTAAGTAAATTTCGTCTATTTTCAATCATCAAACAATGGAAATAATTCCATAGAGCTAGCCAATTAGGTTAAGTTTTATTTTGAATGTTAGATTGTTTGAAGAAGCAAAATTAATTTCATACATAAAATTGAAAGTAAATATAAACAAATAAACAAAATTAATTTTGCCTATACTTTTGAACATCAATCGTCAATAAAATCAATGTCTATACATCTCATACCCCTCAAAAATTGGAAAAACGATCCAAATTAACATGAGTCCCGTTATGTAGCCGACAACCTACAATCGCAACCATCAGTTTTTCATCTGTTATAAACCAATTTCCTAAATCCTTTGCTACGACTTTTGTACTTACACTGTGATTGAAAAATTACATTTGCGATTATCCTTCACTTGGTATTCTCATCAGCTTTCTTCTTTCACGCGCCAGTCAAAATGACAGAAAATCTGAACGAAGATAATAATCCCTAAGAGTGTCGACGACAAGTAATCACTTTTCGTAGTGACAAAAGCTTTGCATCAACTACGAAACTAGGAAGAAACGAGATAGTAAAGGGATTATTAGAGCACGAAAAACGTCATGGAGCAAACGAATAGTCGCAGACAGTAACTTCTTTATTTTCCTTTTTTCTGTGACAAATTCTCCTCTGGCGGCATCGTTCGATGTGTGCTCACAAAGAAACTAGATTAAAGGAAAGGTGTCTTCAAATGATATCTAATCGGATTATCTGTTTGAAACTGGTTGAAAGGATGCGCTTCATTAGGACGTGGACGTCTCAATTCAAAGAAACTATTCAATGGTATTGACCTCATTTCGATTGGATTACGGTATCGATAATTGTCTGAGTTGAAAAGTTTTTCCGTAAGTGATTTCGAAAAACTATTATGGTGGTAAAGTAAATGGTAAGAGTATTTGTTGTGCAGTTCATTGGTGGTAAGACCGATTATTGGTTTTCCAATCAAGTCTTGTTTGGCTTTAGTTTGAGTCTTATGTGCAAAGATTTGTGGGACAACAGATGCTATAAGATTTACACATTGGAATTATAATAGAATAAAATATACAATGCGCATCTAAAAAAGTTTTTTTTTAGAGCACCTTGTAGATTCATTAGACAAAATAATGGCAATATAATGATCAAAGGAATGTTGGAGCATAATCGCGCATTTACTTTGAGTTCAACTAGAACAAACCAAATGCAATTTGAATAACACTTTCATACTCAGTGTACTGCGACTACACGACAAGTACATAGCTCAGATAGTAGTGGCAACTGGTGGAAATGTGGTCATTCCGGCCAAATAGGTTCGAGCTCTTGCAAGTTGTTCAGAAGAGAGAAAACGAGGTCTCTCCAGGAAAATCTGCAGCACTGCAGAGCATTTTACGCAGCTTGCCTGCGAAAAAAGGCTCAGATCGTTCTGAACAATGCGCTTTTTTTGGGAGGAGGAACTCGCCATCTTGATGTCACAGGGTACGCGGCGATCTAGATTGCAGACGCTTTTAGCGCAAGTATCCGTCGTGGCGGCAGTGATAAGGCTTACATATGGGTGCGGAGAGATAACTTTCGTGAGCTATTATTTGTTGTCGAATGATTCAATGAAGGAATTCGGAGATAAGCTCAGTTCACTGGAAAATACATTCCGTAACATTAATGGCCATGCCATAGTCGGGAGCGGCTTCAATGCTAGGACTTTCTAGTGGACATGCCCACCGAAAACACTCGAGGATGACGTATGGTAAAAATTATGCCGAGGTTTAACCTGTTGGTGCTAAACACTGGCTTTTCGCCAACGTACCGAAAGTCCGGCGTTGATGAATCCATCCGCGATGTCACCATGGCATAGGAATGAGTGAAGGAGGACTGCCCATGTAGTTACCATAGCTAGTTCACCTTCAATATCGCTAGGAGCAGACACAGGTGACACCACTCATTCTAGAAAACGCTTGGTTGAAACTCAGGCAGACTGAACAGAAGTGAGATGATAACGTCGATAACCCAGCGCCTGAAAAAAGTAGCTTCCCCCATTAGCATCCCAGCATTCGAAGCTACTGTCTCTAGCACTATGGGTCTGATTCAGACCCATAGTGCTTCTGCCTCAATGCTCCAACGGCAACCCTTCCGTCGAAAAAGGTCGGCTAACTGGTGGAACAATGAAACCGATGAACTACAAAGCATCGCTTTGGCTCGGCCACCTGTGGTCTATTTGGGCCGGAAATAAACCACAGGTGGTCGAACTTGCTGCAGCTCACATAGTGCAGTAAAGAAGGAATCATGAGCAGTAAAGAAGGAATCAAAGCCATCATGAGGAGCAACCATACTGTCGGTATTATATGGATAAGTACGATGAATTCTTTGCGCGCAGCTGGTTCGCAAGTTTGAGGAGCAGCCTCGAGTCCACATAAACACTGGCTATGGGGTGCAATCCAAACCAAATTATTTTAAGAAGCCTGAAATGAGCTATGTTTTCTTAAACATAAAACATTCTTTCTCTCGGGATAATGTAACCTAGCTTTAACTCAAACAATTCGAACATGCGAATAAATTCCACAAGATAAGGGAAATCAAAATACTTTACTTCTGCTACTTCATAGATATAATCATTCAATAGCAAACATTTTTTATAAAGCCCATTTCCCACACAAAACCATAATTACTCAAGCGTATTCGTTCCGCTTCCGCATTACAATTTGCATGCATCTTTCGAATGCACTCAGAAAGCAAGAAATAAATTGAAACGAATTCCAAAGATGATAAACCTATTCCGATTCCTAAGAAAGCATTGAAAACTTTTCTATTCCGGTTGAGCAAAGAGGTAAATAGAATATCAGTCAGTGCATGCATACTTTTTTCGAATTATCTATGACGACCGAATCTGATCGCACATCCGGTTAGAGTAGATATGTGAATTCTTCGGCACGCTTACCGTAGACACTTCTCGATTCAAATATTTCAAACTCAAATTTTCCGGTCACGTACAAGTAGGAATTCAGTTTCAGAAAAGATGGTGAAATATTTGAATTGAATAATGTTACAGCTTGTTGATTGTTGTGGTTGAAACTCCTATTTCAATGGCATTATTTTCCTTAAATTTATACAATTTACAGTAAATTGACTACATCTTTCCATTCGAATTAGAATTAGTGATTCCAATCGCATTACTTTCTATGAATACATATTTAACGCTTACGTCTTCAAACCAAGGCGCTATGACCCAAAAAAAAACGTAAACACAATCACCAACATAAAAATTGTATGTATTTGATAAACATCATGTTGCTCTACCAAGCATAAAATAGCTCTTTGAAAGTCGTTTGAAGTCTTGTCGAGCATTGGCATTCTGCATAGACTGTTTGATCTAGAAAATTCAAATAACGATGCTTCGAATTTCAAACAACATTCAATAGTCATCAAACTCCCATGATATCAATACCATTGTCTTGACACCGTTTCGATTCATGTTAAACGATCCCTGGCTTCCGCAGCAGGAGCTTTACAAAGTGCGAGCATAATGGGAAGTTTTACTAGGTTACATCGATACAAGAATTAAACTCGACACCTCGTTTTAACACACTTCTGCCTCCAGGACCAGGCCCCCAATATAATATAATACGTAGTCGTCTTCACCTCCTTTGCCCGGCAAACTGTGACTCGTATTCAATATCGCATGAAAAGTGTATTTGTCGGGGTGATTTAAAAATAATTCAGTTCACCCCACTTCGGCATCTTTGCTCAATATCGGTCCTGAACTTAGATGGTATTCGAATTCTCATTAAACAAAGTGAGGTCGGTGGAATGGAAGCGAGCGTTGTGAATGAGGCCACCGACCAAATGAATCGATTTGAAGAGGAAAGGCAATGTTTCTTGTTCGACGAAGAACGCTTAATTAATTTTCCAGTCCAGTCCATTTACTTACTTTGATTAGATTAATTGTCAGATAATTATGGGCAAATGACTGTTCAATGTTCAACGACCAATTGCTTTCCGAAGATATTAATTATATGGTGGAGGAAAATATCGACGAAGGTTTTGTTGCCAAGGGATATTAATGGTTCCAGGGATCAAGCAGAATTGTGAAAACTAAGTTTTTTTTCTATTTGAGCATTCAAAGAAGAACTAGACTTACTCATCGCGTTATTGTTCTTGAAAATTAGTTGTTTTAATTACGGTATTTTATATATGTATGTATATACACATATGTGCTAAATTTTGCATTGTATAAAATTTAATTTGCGAACTACTATCAGTATTATTTATAAAGCGTGTCCATTAGTAGTGCATTATTTTCAAAAGTATGCAGAAAATAGACTTCTACACGAGCCAGAAAAGATAAAGAAAGGAGCATAGAGTGATGGTTATTTTGAATCCATCGCCATTGTTAAGAGCAGGATTGAAATAGAGCAAACCAAGATAAGTAAAAATAAAATCTGCTACCCAAAGCTATGTCAATTATTTCTTTTCTTTTCCCTTCAAGCCCTGAATTAACACAAAAAAAGTATTATAGCATACATAGTATAAAAATCGTTAAAGTTATTGTAAAAAATGGCTTCTTGATACTTATCGTTTTTAGCTGATGATTGAAAATAGTATCGTTTTGAACTGGAATGCGAAAAAATAATTTTTCAAAGTTTTAAAAGTTCGTTCAAAAATGATTAGGAAGATCTTATTCTGCCTTTGTCAGTAGGAAAAGGAAGGTAAGATTAAATCGGTTCAAAAGAAATAATCCGTCTAAACATAAATTACTGCCAAACATAAATTCAAAAAAAAAAGACTAGGTGAAATTTCTTTTCTATCAAAATATTTTCAGGGTTCTTAAAGAGCTAGAAATAAGGAGGCATTATCGATTTCCCAGATCAAAGACCAGTTCAGGTTTTACTTTCATCCGAAAATTGCTCTTATACCATAAAATAGGATTTAATGATCCGGGTCGGTAAGCCTCATATTGGCTGACCAATATTTCATCATCAGCATTAACGTGCATCATCAGATGAGATTGCAGTGAAACTTGCAAAACTTGGCCACATACGGTTCCGAAATTTTTGGCCAACTTTTACAAGATGCCAGCTAAAAATCATTAGACCAACTGAAATGTCGTTTTTTGTTATTTTTGTTTTGGAATTTTCACTTATGTATGAACTAACAAGAAACATTAGAAATAACATTAAATAAACTATAACTATAAAATTAATCACAAATAACCGAAATTTATTTATTAATTTTTTATTTTAATAAATTTAACATGATAGGAAACTAAGTTTATATTATAGTTTTATAATAGCAGCCGACCAAAATTGGTTTTCAGCCAGAGACGATGTTCGGTTCTGACGACGATGTGAGACGATGTTATGTTAATTTTGGCCAAAGCCGAAGATGGACGGAAATCACAATGAAATCAAAATGCTTGTTTTTAATGCTCTTATGATATTAGTAATTGTATTATTATAATATTTTTTTTATAATAAGTCACATCTTACTTGTTATATTAAAATACCAGAAAAAAACAATCAATAAAACATTTCAATTGTGTTTCTAATACACTACCTAAAAGCTACACGTTTTTATGGTCCTGTAATTGAATAGGCAGGTACATATCTAGTTACGGAATTCAGATAACCTATCCGAGGTTAAAAAGGTTTACTAGGTCTACTTTTTGTAAATGATTAAATGGGCTTAAAACCAGTACTGAAAAATTTAAGCCTTCCTCTTAAGGCCCCCACTCACGATCAGTCCAAATGGCCTGAGTCCATTTGGCTTGAGTCCGTTTGGTTTAAGTCCAATTTAGCTCGCCACTCACGATAGAGCCTCGATCCAGTCAGTCCATTCCATTTTATGTCATTAATTTAGAAAAAAATTAAAGTAAACTTGAAGAAAAAAATATTTTTAATCTATTAATGGATCCGAAGCATATGCAGGAGTTTTTTGCAATTGCAACTTGAATCTACATAAAGAAACGAACACCAAAAACGAAGTGGAAAAAGGGATGGCTTGCCAAACGGAAACAAATGAGTTACGTAAATTAGTTAAAAGAACTCATACTCGAGCCTTCTTATTGGCAAAACTATTTAAGAATGAACGATACGACACATAACACGTTGCTACAGTTAGTCACCCCATTTATCAAACGAAAGGCTACAAATATGAGGTAAATTATCACTCCTCACGAAGGATTGACCGTAGGGCATTAATCCCGCGGTTGAAATGGTGGTCCCAAAAATTCGGGATTAGAATTCCCGGGATCCCGAGACATAGAATTATATTAAGCGAATTTCAACAGATATATAGGCTTATACGTAAAAAAAAAGTAAAGCGATCCCACGACAACCCTCGTACGGGTCTAGGGGTTGAAGCTGGTAAAGAGCTTCATTACAACTTTTTAATCACTGTGGATACGAGTGTGGAGTGATTAGTTCCACGACTCACTTTACCCCTGATTTAAATCAGGTAGGTACCTAATCAGAGCTAGGTGAACTCAAAGCTTGGTGCGCGGACCCTCGTCCGAACCTGGATTCGAACCAGGGACCCCACACGCAAGAAGCCAGTGCTCTACCCACTAGGCTACTCAATCTTCCTTATACGTACTCATACTCGCTTATACGTACTCAATTTAAAATTTATTTTCAAATTTATATACATAAAACCAGAAGCTAAGTTCATTATAATGCTAAATTTATGCACATACATATGTACACGGGTGCTAGCAAGTAAAACATTAATCGATAATTGCATCTAATTTACTCTTATGATCTAATTTCTTCCTATCTCCTTGTCCAATAATTGCTCCTTATTTGGTCATTATAGCTAATTATAAAATTAGTTAAAAACGAACTGAAATTTAATCAGCATAACGGATGCTACGATAATATAATAAAAACAAATTATTCTTTTTAGTTGTTTACATATCAATCACAAAATAATATTGCTTTTCAATGAAACAAGTGATAAGTAATAATATCGATTGGTTAAAACTGCTGATTCATTTTGAAAGTATGCTCTCAATAAACATAATTCGTCAAGAATTTCAAAATTTAAACTAGACCTGATTTTGCTGCACATCTATCCAGCTGCTGAAAAAGATATTTCGAGCTCTACATTTTTTGGTGGGATATTAAGTATGTAATCATACGCCAGTTGTAATAATGAGCCCTTAGCGCCTCCGTTTACATAAAACCCTATTTCTTTTAGTATTAACCTCTGGTGTGTTCACTCATGTCGTAATGACAAAACTTTTCTAATTCTCAAAATAGGTTGAATTTTTTCAGTCCCGAAATCTCGGGAGTCCCGATGAAAAATTCGGGATCCCAAAAATGTCCAAAATGTGTCGGGATCCCGAGATCCTGAGATTCCGAAATCTCGGGATTGCATGCCCTAATTGACCGCTACTTTGCGGTACTTAGCAACCGGTTGCAGGCTTTGGACCAAATAATATAATATACATTCATGTTACCTATATTATTCGATAACTTCCAAAACAAAATCATGGCCACCACTATCCATCATGCTGAATTTGTCGATTAAATAAAATAATCAGAGAAAAAGTCAATGGGCTTGTCACTTGTCAGCGGTTAAAGCAAGACTACCACGTTGCTTGGACTGCGGTTTCAACATACACGACTAGTCCATTTTATGGATTGTCCAAACTCGGTCTAGTATTTCCCCACACACGGTCGAGCCAAAAAATGACCCGATGGCCTGAGTCCATGGACTTTGGACTGATTGGAAATCCAATTTGGTTCCTTGAGTCCATGAGTCCTTCCGAGTCCTCCCACACACGGTGAGATTTTGGCCTGGCCTCAGGCCATTTGGACTGATGGACTGCTCGTGAGTGGGGGCCTTTAGCCAGTGGCTCGTTCAAAAAGCATATAAAATGGTCATTAAAAAGTGGATACTCTTCGATGTTTGTCTGTTCAGGCTTCAATTATTGCAATCCCATAGATCATTTTTTGGGGCATTAGTTTCCAAAGTTGGAAATAAAGTTGAATTAGAGGATATGATTTCTCCAACTGCCCTATTAGATATTTTCGAATAATATTAACGTTCGAATGCCAAAACTTCAGTTTTTGTATTCGCGATTTCATTGTCAGTAAGATATTTAGTTCTGAGTCGAAAATCAATCAAAGTATATAGTAAGTAACAAGTGAAGAGTATTTCTGGTTGAAGTAAATATAATATCAAAAATCTAATCTAAATCTTTACTGCCCTGATAATTATTTTTGACATGCATTTATTTAATTTTGTTACTAAAATTTCTTAGCAGTTGAAATTTAAACTTATTAGTTTAATTAGAATCACTCAAGTAATTTTACAGCTGAATAATATATTCAGAGTCTTGATCTTTCAGGACGAAATTTGTTTTGACAATAGCAATTAAAAGAATAAAAGAATAACTAAGAACATTAGCCAAGAATTTGCAGAAACATCAATCGTCACTTAGGGAAAACATTTTTAGACATTTGCCAAATCGTCTATTAGTTCCAATTCAGTCGCATTCGGCAATTCTATTTCTCTGCAATCTGCCATGTACACAGTGACTGCGGTTTTTAATTCCAGAAGTCTTTCCATCACTGATTAGGTACCATTCCAACGTGTTTCATTTGCGTGAATTTCGAAATCTCCAACTACATGTTGCATTTGATTTCTTCTATATTCACTTAAGCCGAATTTGGGGCCGAAGACACTTTTCACGCCAAGAGCCTAGAAAAGAAACCCAGCCGAAACCTATAAAATAAACCTACCAAACTTAATCTGCTGGAATGAAATCATCAAAATATTTTTTTTTAAATTTAGATTTTTAGTATGCTGCCTGATTTTTGTTATGACACTCAGGTCATCCTGAACCAACTCGAATTGGTCCGTTGAGATCTAGAAAAGAATCTCATTTCTATGAGAAATAGCGCCAGTTGCAGTGATAGATGGAAACGCGAAATGCTCTTCGCGTTCGTCTTCTTCTTATGACTCATCTGAAGCTACAGTATTAATCTCACTGATTACTACTTTAACCCTAGAATGGTACCGATGAGTAAATTTTACTCACATAGGGTATACGTTTCGTCGCGCACCAGCCAGTTGGCCACTCCGAGTGCCATGATGCTAGAAGCTATATAATCTTTTTATGTTTAATGATAAAATAAAAAATGTTCATGATACTATTGTTGCCATCTTTTTAGTAAAAACGTATACCTAAAATCATCCAAAAATTTACCGTACCATTCCAGGGTTAATTATGTATAAAATCGTACATGTAGAGCTATGTCGTCATTAACTTTCCCGATTTGACCAATTGTAACAAAATCAATCTGCATCTCCTGAGGTTAACTTGATAAAGCAGTTTTGCCCTGTTGTAGGATCGATTTCATTCCATACTATAACGATCCATCTCATTGCACACAACACATTAATGGGTTTGTACAATTTAGTTCTTAAATGGCATTCATTAACTTTTGAAACGAGTGACAAAAGCATTTCAGATATGTACCTCACCGATCCATTTTGAATTATGCACAAGTCTAGGGCGGTAATAATTTGATTGTAATATTTGAATATTCTTTCATAGATGTGCGATTTGAGGCGTTTCTAACCAGAATAATAGTTTTTCGATTTTCGTCTTCATATTGCTTTTGACGAAATTCAGCCAATCCGCAAAAATATGCGTAGTCCTCCACACTCTTCTGTTGTCTGTTCTATTGTCTAAAAGAATAAACTTTTCTCTGTTTGTGCTGTGACAAATTAAAATACTAAGCCCGTTCTTATGTATGCTGCATCTCTTGCAACTAGGTTCTATTTGAGAAGCTTGCGATAAAGCAGTCTAGTTTCATCTGGGTTGAACTGATCATCTAAATGCATTTTGAAGGTGTTGTTTCCAATCGGGAGCCGCTCCTTGATTGACATGCGCTCCTTCTACGCAGAGAGTTGTAAACTGAATGTTATTTCTGACGCGAAACGGTTCCAGACCTATCCAAACTTAATTCCTTTGCGATTTGCGTTCTTTTGTTTGTATTGTTGTACCATTTAAAAGTATATTCTTTTACTTACATTAATTAAAACAAGATGAGCGCGGTCTTATTCATATCTTCGAACAAATTTTTCTTAACCTCCTTTTCCTTTTGTTTGGCTGGTTGCAATTCAAGGATTGTACAATTTGGGCTTTTATATTGGGCTTCAATGTTGGTCTTTAATATTTCCCAACCATTAACTTCGATTTGAAACATTTTCTTGCTAACGCGCCTTGCGAGCAGCCTTCGTTCAGTTTTCTTAGTATTTCTCCGTTTTGTCTAAGCTTAATTTCTTTAACGTCTCTTTAGTTGCCGTTATGAATTCGACACCCAGAAGCTAACTTTTATTTAAATCCTGCCTTTTAAACCACTTACTATACTTAGTATAGAACCCATTTCGTACACAGTACTATTGAGATGTTTACCATATTTAATGAGTGAGCTGAACTCTATTTTATCCTGAAAGAATTGAATAATTCTGTTTAGTTTACACTGGCTACTGAATTCGTTGATCGATCGTATGCATGTGCAATGCTGCATATTGCCTTGAATTTAATATGGTTGCACGCATTCATTACACAAAATGTTTCCTGTGGCCATGTTTATCAAGTAAAGGTATGTTGCGAAATACAAAAATGATGATAATTTTGGGCCCAGATCCGAGTTTTGGCCAATATTAGCAGCGATTTTTAAGATATTTTGTAAAGATTTTTTTAGATAGCAACATTCTGGACAACTTTCAAAATCACAAGTTTTACTGTACCATTAGATGATATACAACTCAGCAATGCTATACGTAATGGTAGAATGATTTCATCTTAAATTTTCCTCGTCTTAAGGCAGCTCTCTTTTTTTCAAATATGTTTCACTACGCCAAGCCTGAGCAATATTTCTTCGATTCGAAAAATCCGCAACCAGAGCTAGCACAACAAATAGGTCACAACTTCTTGAAACCGTCTTTAAACTCTCCATATATCATTGGCATACCGCAAAGCAACAAAATAAATAAAAAAGTCGATTCCATATTAACTCCCTACGGCAATTCAATATCATACATCCAAGCACATAGTACACGAATGCATCACCATGGCTTCCGACTTTAGATCTTTCACAGGATGTAACTTTCGACATGTGTTACAACTTTCCGAAGTAAAAGGAAATATTTTTAACATTTCCGGGATAGGGATGCTGAAAAGATGAAACTTTTTTTTACCTTTTGTTGCGAACAGAGTAAATAAAACCAGTGTCACTCTACAACACCCCATCAGCATCGAGAGATCGATGAAAGGCGGAAAAAATTTATTGAGTGCCAACGAAACATTTCTGGAAAGTGTAACAAAGAGTACCGAAAAGGATTCAAAATTCCTTTGAAAAAAATTCTGTGACATGGTATTTACAAGGATATTCTTTTGTAAAAACATACCCCGTACAAGCCGTCATACATATTTCCTCTAATATTAGCGATGATTTCGAAAATCAAATTCTAGGGACTAAAATCATTGAGTTGGAAGCGTTTATCTGTTCAACGATGTGAAACGTAGAAAATCTCTAATCGCATTAATGTTGATTTCGTTTCGGTGCTCGTTCAATCGAAATTAATACAGCTAAACGAGAGATGGAGATGCCGTTTTACAGGAGTGTTGAAATTGCGCAAATTTTTGCGAATATGCTCAAGATATTTCACCGTAAATATTTCCAATTTCTTTAAGTTTGCTGAGCTCGGTCTCAAGCATTTCAGCAAATTCTCTCTCGCTTGGTATCTTTATTTAATTTGCAGCAATTCACATCCCTTTTTTCTGTTCCTCAGCCTTCGCGAAAGGCCAATGTTCCTGAGAGTTCAGTCGAAAGTCGACGTTGCTCTAATATCAAAGAACGCGTGCAATCGATTGTATTTGCTGTTGACTTTCCACCAAATACAAATCGTTTCCTGAAACAATTATCATTATCCGTACTGAGTGTCGAAGTAAACATAGTCATTTACTTTCGAGCCTACTCAGCATGATTATACTGGTTCAAATATTTGAATGTCCGCTAGCGTGGAGGAGGAATTGCTATTGCTCAATTATAGATAATTGATTTGAGTGGATAGGCGTTTATCGATTAGAAATGGAGTTAACTGAAGCCGATTCATGTGGTGTCGGTGGTAGTCTTATTTAGGGTAATATTATTTCTCCTCAAATTATATTCTATACTTATTTGATACATTTTCATAAACTGAGCTCATACACTCCACGTTTGCTTTTTTTTGCTTTTTTTGTTTTTTTTGCTGAAATTGCTGAATCCTTTCCGCGATATTCCAGATTCGTTTTACAAAGAGCTACCTCCCAAATAAAGTCCGCCAGGTGGCTATGAATTCTTTGTTCCGACACTAATAAACCGAAACACTTTATTTTCTGATCTTTATTAAAAATTTATTCGCTATCGTCCTAAATTTCAGGTCTGTAGAACATTACAGTAAAATTTATTTCGGCGGCTAAATGGAACTCGAATTACTTGACCGAATTTCCAACGGCCTCGGTGGCGGCATTACGACCGTTTCAGATAGACAAATTTACATTTAGATGGGATGCTGCGAATTGATTTCAAGAAAACAAAAAGACACAGATCCATGTTTCGAAGGGATGGTGATGTTGACGATTTTTGTGCTGGCAAACAAAGAAAATAATGTGGCACAAACCTTTTCGGGCAATCTAAATTAATGGAAAGGGAACAAACAAAGTAAAATGAAGGATTTATGTGTACTTTACAGGAATTGCACTTGGAATTTCGGATACCTTGAGGGTTGAAACATTATGGCCATGTTGATTTTGATAAGTTTTTTGTTGCTTGGGGGGTTTTGAGAAGACTTTGAATTCTTGAAAGGAAAGTCATAGATTTGAAAGCTAATGAGTCACGATCCAGCCGCTGAAATAAAAAAACAGTGAAGTTTTTTTGTTCGTAACAATGGTATCATCCTTTTTAATGTTGAATGCTTGCAATTTTATATTTTTCTCGTGTGATTCTTGCTTCTACCTTCAATCAAGCTCCGTTGAAACTATTAGCAGTGCGAGTTGCAAGCGCTAAAAGGTTTGCTGTTTGTTGTTTACTGTGAATGCAGGTAGTCTTCAGCGAAAACAGAACAGAGTAGAAAGTTTTGTTACCGAGCTGTATTTGTCATTATATTTCCTCAGTGAATTTCACAATTTCCACAATTTTGAGATTATATATTTCGCCTATCAGGGTCCCATTTTATCTTGTTTTTATCTTATCTTTTGTTATGATTAACGTTTTCTTCAGATTGAATTTCAGGCCTACCTCTATTACTTCCTGGTCAAGTTCCAGCAGGAGTTCTTTGGTGCGAAGATGTTAATGTCAGCCGTGTTGCCTACTAATTGGCTGGATTTATATAGTACCGAACACTTGCATCGATAAACAGCTTCCTTATAGCTAACTTAATAGTTAAGTCAAATAACCGAATGGCTCGCCCTGTGCTGTGCCCTTGTTCGAAATTCGTAACAAAGGTATCAGTCCGATAGTTTTTGATTCTGACTTGCAATGTTGTCGATATTATCGTCATTTTGGTCAGTAGGACTAAATTTGCCGGGATGTCGAAGTGTGGGATTATTTCACAGTACTTTTTGGTAATTAGTGGCATAAACTTGTTTAAGATCCATGAAAATCTGATATACATCAACGTTAAAGCCCTAGTATTTCCCGAGCACTAGTTTATATGTTAAAATTTGATCATTCGTCCATTGCCCAGATCTACAGAAACCTTGATACTCTGCAATAGCATTGACAGCGTAAACTTTAATTTTGATTCATAATATTTTCGTTTGTATTTTAAAGGCCTTACAAGCAATATGCCTCTGTAATTTTCGCACAGACGCTTGTCTACTTTTGACTGATTTAGATTAGTATGAGACTCATTTCGTCGAAAATTCATATTTCTATGTATGTATATATATATATATATATATATATATATATATATATATATATATATATATATTTTATATATATATATATATATATATATATATATATATATATATATATATATATATATATATATATATATATATATGGCTCAATAATGCCAGATGGCTCAATAATGCCAGACCACATGGCTCAATAATGCCAGAACCATCAGACGTCTCTGATAGCCCCTCCAATGCTGGAAAAAGTTAAAATTCATATATATATATATATATATATATATATATATATATATATATATATATATATATATATATATATATAAATATATATATATATATATATATAATATATATATATATATATATATATATATATATATATATATATATATGAATTTTAACTTTTTCCAGCATTGGAGGGACTATCAGAGACGTCTGATGGTTCTGGCATTATTGAGCCATGTGGAGTTACTTAAAACAAGTGAACCAAATTACTTAGCATGTCTTTACAGATTGTAGGTTTGGGCTGCTATCACTACTTTGTAAATTTGTTTAGTTATAATACCCGTTAAATTTTTGTAAATGCTTTTCAATTGCAGGTCATACTATTTCCGTTTTCTCTCTTCTTTCTGGTATCCTTTTCGAATAACTGTCTGAAGAGCTTTTTTTTCTAGCGCATCCAGTCATTGGTCATTAAATTAATCACTTCTTTTGTGTTGAGCTTCCTAATCAACTACTTGTTCCAAAACGATATTTATTTAGTTCCTCTCATCTCTATGGCGGCCTTGGCAACTGACCTCACTAGGTTATTTTGTAGGAAACATTTTATGCTATAGACTAGAGTTGGGCCGTACTCGGATTTTTACATACTAGGTATTCCGAATACGAGTACAAAAAAATACATGTTCCAAATACCTGTTCCAAAAACTAGCTAGTATTTTTTGAAGTATGTACATATATACACACAAGTACATGCGATTTGCAGTGATGTAATGAAACGGTATGATATGCCCTCCCCATCCACCAGAGACAAAGTTCCCAGGCTAGAATGGTGATGGTGCAGTTGACCGTGAAAGGATACGAGCCATTAGTCCGTGCAGATTGTCCGTAACCATCCAATGGTTGGTCACTTATTTGGCAAGTGTTTCTCCAATCTAGGAGCCATCTAAGGGAAAACAAGCAAATTCAATCAAATTAATTTGATTTTCATTTTAATATATGCACAAAACACCTCCTGCATTCGTTCAAACTACCAGTGTCGAAAAATTTACTATGATAGAACCAACTGATTCTGCTGTTATCTATATGACTTTTCATCGATCGATGCCTGATACCAAACTTTTCCTGGCTAATCTAAAACAGTCGGTTTTCCACTTCGCCTCACTGAAGCATGAATTTGTCGAAAATTTTATTAAGAAATGATAAAACGTCTATTAAACATGCACCCACTAGGGGGTCAAACTTTTCGGTAAAGCTGGACATGAGTCACAACCCCGGTAGGGTTGGAGTGCAGTCACGAAGAGAGCTTCAGCACAGCCGGAGAAGCCAACTGGCTAACCAACAAGGATCTAAACATTTTTAGTGTTATTTTCAGTTTTCCCGGCAGATTTCATTTTACCGTATCTTAAAAACTAGGCCGCTTTTTCCCATATTTGTATGGGAACAACTCAGAAAGATCCTCAAATTCATGCTTTTTTTGGAACAAATGGACGTTTTTGCCTAATTTCCCCTATAAAAAAAAAATTGTTTGCCCTTAAAATATTACTATTGAACTCCCCGATCACTTTCAATCATCGAAAGCGCTGTAAAGGCAGTTTTTGCCAAACTATGGCCAAAAAACCCCTTACTCCCCTACAAAACCGAAATTTTTGTATCACAGCAATAGGTCTTGGCCAGTTATGCCCCAAACCACTCTAACCCAAAATTGGCCGATTTGGCCCGATTTCAGCTACTTTTGCCCTAAAACCTTTTTGAATAATTGAATAAAATACTTTCCCAATTTCTCCTATCAAAAATTTTTTCGTCCTTAAAATATCACTAATATACTTCCCGGCCACTTTCAATCATCGAAAGCGCTGTGAAGGCAGTTTTTGCCAAACTATGGCCAAAAAAAAACCCTTACTCCCCTACAAAACGTAAATTTTTGTAACACAGCAATAGGTCTTGGCCCGTTATGTCCCAAACAACTCTAACTCAAACTTGGCCGATTTTGTCCGATTTCAGTTACTTTTGCCCTAAAAACCTAAACCTAAAGTCCCAAAATAATCGCAAGCACGAAAATACTCTATACAAAAATATGCGATCCGAAAATACTTGCAAGTTCCAAAATACTCGATACGAGTATAAACTCGTATCGAATATTTTGGAACGATACGTTATTTTCGTGTTCGAATATTTTGGAACGATACGTTATTTTCGTATTCGAATATTTTGGAATGATAAGTTATTTTCGTATACGAATATTTTGGAACGATACGTTATTTTCGTATTCGAATATTTTGGAACGATACGTCATTTTCGTATTCGAATATTTTGGAACTATACGAGTATATACTCGTATCGAGTATTTTCGTACTTGCAAATATTTTCGTCTCGCGTACGAGATACTCGTGAGTATGAAAGCACTTGCAAGTATGAAATACGAGTTTATATTAATATTAGGATACTATTACGTCACTGTTTGATTGAAATGAATTAAATGGACGAAATTTATTGTGTAAATTCTTGATTACATGTATAGTCCACAAAAATACTCGTACCTAGTATTTTTGAATTTCGTACTAGGTACTGGCTGTTCCAAAAAAATACCTGTTCCATATACCTGTTCCAGTATATACTAGAGATGGGAAAAACGACACAGTTTAGTGTGTCGACACACTTCGACTCACTCATTTGGATGAGTCAATCAGTGTGAGTCAATCAATTGTGTCAATTCGTTTTTGATTGATGTAAAATGTAGTTATGAAAAAGGATTATGCATATGATTAGTATTTTTTCTATTTACCGCTTATACATGGCCATGAAAAGGCGACAAAGAAAATTAAAAGCACAGAAAATTTCCCAGTATTTATTGTAAGAAGTGTCTTTTTTTTGTTTGGAACATTTTAAAAAGATTTAAAATGTAAAGAAAGTGTCTGATAGTTAACTATAGTTGATTTGAATTACAAATTAAAAAACTCTAGTCCGTCAGAAAATCCTATTTTCGTAGAAAAGTAGAGGAAATATGTATGTAGGTCTTCAATGCATGTTTTGGTCCATATTATAACTAGAGTCGGGTCGTACTAGGATTTTCACATACTAGGTATAACTAGTACAAGTACAAAAAAATACATGTTCCAAAAATACTAGCAAGTATTTGTTGAAGTATGCTGTATATACTATACATACCATTTGCAGTGATGTAATGAAAAGGTATGATATGCCCTCCCCCACCCTCCAAACACAAGGTTCCCAAGCCAGAATGGTGATGGTGCAAGATAATCTTCAAATGATACTGAGTCATTAGTCCGCGTAGCTTGTCCGTAACTTTCCAATGGTCGGCCATTTATTTGGCAAATCCTTTCGCCTAAAGAAAAACGATGAAATTCAATCAATTTGATTTTCATTTTATTATATGCACAAAACATCTCCTGTATTCGTTCAAATTACCAAAGTCCAAAAATTTACTAAGATAGGACCAATCAATCATGTTGCCATCTATTTGGCTTTTCATCGATCGATCTCTGATACCAAACTTTTCTTGGTTAATCTAAAACAGCCGGTTTTCCACTTTGCCTCACTGAAGCATGAAGTTAAACGAAAATTTTATTAAGAAATAATAAAAACAAAATGTTTCGCCTGTTAAACATGCACCCACTGGAGGCCAACCTCTTCGGTAAGGCTGGATATGAATCCAGGGGCATCTTAGCTCCCGCGGTCTTGTAAATTTTACAACCCCGGTAGGGTTGGAGACACCCTCGTGGCGACCTGCTGTCACGAGGAGAGCCTCAGCACAGCCGGAGAAGCCAACTGGCGAACCAAAAAGGATCTCAACCTTTTCTTCCTTAGCACTTTAAGTGCTACTTTCAGTTTTTTCAGACGGTTTTCCGGCGGATTTCATTTTGCCGTATCTTCGAAACTAGGCCGCTTTTTCACAGACTTGTATGAAAATTTGACCCGAAACAACTCAGAAAGGTCCCCGAATTCATGCTAGACCAAAAAAATTATTTTGGTAAAAAAGGACGTTTTCACCCAATTTCCCCTATCAAAATTTTTTCTCGCCCTTAAAATATCACTATTGTACTCTCCGACCATTTTCAATCATCGAGAGTGCCGTATAGGCAGTTTTTGCCAAACTATGGCCAAAAAATGCCTTATTCCCCTACAAAACTGAAATTTTTGTATCGCAGAAATAGATCTTGGCCCGTTATATCCCAAACCACTCTCACCCAAAATTGGCCGATTTTGTCCGATTTCAGCTACCTTTGCCCTAGAAACTTTTTGAATATTTGAATAAAATACTTGCAAGTACGAAAATACTCGCAAATACGAAAACACTCGATCCTAGTATTTTTGAATTTCATGCTATGTACTGATTGTCCCAAAATAATACCTGTTCCAGTACGCTTAATCTCTGTACGCTTAATCTCTAATTATAACCTAACTATGTCTAAATTCCAAAATTTGTGAATAATAAACATTGCTACTTGTTATACATATATGATGCTAATCACATGAACATAAATATTTGCTTTCTTTGAAGTACTCCCCACTCACATTATTCTAAAACGTTACCTCAGCGAAGAAAAAATCACTCATAGAAACTTTTTTCGAAACGGTATATAATTGAAAAGTTTACCATTTTAAATTTATCAATGGTAAATGAATTTATAGACTAATGATCAATTAGAAACAAATTTTCACAAGTATCTTATCTAAATACACTGAACTTCACTGCATCGAATTGTGTGAAATGTACACTGATTTCAATATACACTTCAAGAGATAATGAAAATCAAAAACTTTTTTATTTGAATTATGAACCCACTTCAACTCCCAGATATAACAAATAATTACAGCGATAATCATCCAAAAAAAAGCGGGCAAACCCAACCATTTTCATTTCGCCCATTCTCGTATTTTGAGGTTTTTTCTTCATCAAAATATAATTGTTTCTGAAAATTTGCTCGAATATCCCTATCCAATATCTAGACCTCTTATACTTAATCAATATTCTTAAAAAAATTCATTTCGATCGGACATCGCATTCCTGAGATAATCTCACTGCATCCAATCACAAAAAAATTGAGAAAGTCTACAGGAAGAAAGTTTCAATCAAAACCTTCATCATATGCACATATGTTCTTCCGCGACGGTCAGTTTCGATCATCACAACCAGCCACGGCATGCTTGCACTGTACGCATTACCTACAGCCTTTACGAAATTCATATCGCGGCACCGATTGACTTGCTCCTGTGCAAAAGTGTCGAGCTCATAATCAAGTTCGAGCTCATAAACAAACTCATAAGCACATCAACTGATTGCCTCGTTCATGTGCTGCTCATCTCTAGCTCTACTGTGTGTATACAAACGTGTCGGCCAACATACGTGTTGGGGCTAGTGATTGCTTCACCAAACGCTCAACTCCGACGATGTCATTACAAGCTCATAAGCACATCAACTGATTGCCTCGTTCTTGTGCTGCTCATCTCTAGCTCTACTGTGTGCACACAAACGTGTCGGCCGACACACTTGTTGAGTGCAAGTGATTGCTTCACCTAACGCTCAGCTCGTTCATACTGTAGTGATTGCTTCACCTGTGAAGCAGCTCGCTCAGTATAGAGTGTGTCGACACACGTGTTGGGGGCTAGTGATTGCTTCATCGCGATTGCTTCACTCACGTGTTACCCATCTCTAGGATATACGCCTCACCTCTACTACAGACCCACTTTGAAGTTTTTCGCTTTACAATAAGAACACTTTTTCGTTACATGATCTTTTGACCTATAACAACGAATTTTGTGATGCGATGGGAAGTGTGAAATTTGAAGGAAGTGAAATCCATGATTGGGATCAGCTGATTGATTGATCTTCACTTGAGGAATATTTTCCATTGAAAATAATGAAAACAACAAAAATAGTTGCTAAGTTTTGAAACGCAAGCCCTGAAAATAATTTATTGATTCAAATTTAATTTATTGATTCATTCCCAACATATTCGTCGCTTTCCTAAATGTTTTCCTAAATGAACAACGCTTTCCTAAATGATCAGCGTATGTTTCAAATAGTCCTTTCCTCTTTAGAAATGCTCTATACGATTGCTTGGCCACAAATAAACCATTTGTGTGCTCAGAAATCAGAAAAGAACGCTAAGACATTTTATTATGTAGTTATCTATTTAAATAAAAGTGTGCAAATTAGAAAACTGAGAGATAAATTGAACATTTAACGCGCAATAAATACCAAGAATTAATCTCCGATCATGAAAGTAGGATCCAGAGCTAAAGAGAGGATCCAGAAAACCGATTATGAAAGTTAAGTACTACTTGAAAGTTGCCTGGTTTTCGAGAAAAAAATCGAAGCTCTCTGGAAACTCAGTAACAATGAATATATTACCGTCACTAACTATCACACATTTTAACAAAAATCGGTTGATTTTATTATCTTTTATTGCTCAACGAGATTCTCATCTTTGTACAATTCTGTTCAAATTATTCCTTTATCGTCAATACCTTGAGGATGTATCAATATTACCGCGAAACAAGCTCAGCAAAATAAGGTTTCAGAAGATTTGAGTCAAATGTTAAATCAACTCACGTTTGATTTAAAGTTTAAAGTCCAACACAGTTACAATGCAAGGAATGGTAAGCTTCGCTTATCCTCGTATATGTACACGAAATAATTCCCCTCCGACATATTTGCATATATACATACATGAACGTTTTACTCCGATTCCAGTCATAATAAATATCCATGTTTAAATTTACTACTCTTTTCAATTAAAACTTGCGGACGTTCACATATCGTAGGATGGCTCAATACTTTAAAAGATAATAACAACTGCACTCTTGAAAAAACATAAAATCTGTTTTGGTTTGCCTCGCTCTACAAATAGCATGCAACCAAAAAAAACCTTAGATTTTTATTGATTCCACTTTCACGTAATAGCCCGTCCAGACTACGGATACTTAAGTATCCGCATACATAAGTATCTGCCAAAAGATGGTCCACACTGCAGCGACATTTGCAGATACATTTTACCCTTGCCATGAAAATCAATGAAAAGTATGCGCTAATTGTAGATACATTTTCGAGCAATAGCGGATACAATTGTATCCGGATACATAAGTATCTGGAAACAACGGTCCACACTTGAAATTACCTCACACTGTTGTATGCAGATACAAAACTATGTGAAAATTACTAGTGTGGACCGTTGTTTCCGTATACTTATGTATGCGGATACAATTGTAGGCGCTGTTGGAAAATGAATGCGGATACTTCTTCGATTGAGCGATTATTGATTCGGAAGCGAGAAACACTTTGCGATGCAGTGCACGCATTGTAATGCACTTGAAAGCAATGCTGTGTTTTCACAATTAATGCCAAATTAATTTGTGGAGGTTTGACATTTAGATTTTCTGTATCTGTTTTTCGTCCATTTACAATTTAATGCCTGGAATGTAATTCCCGCCTCAATTTAAATAGTTGTTGCACGGCCAAATATTTTCAAACAAATATCAACCGATGCAGTGTTTTCATAAATTAGCCTGAACGATGCAGTGCAAGTTGTTACACAGAATCACATGAGTTTTAAATTTCAATGCAGTGCAGTGGACTGCACTGCATCCACAAGCATCATTTGCTCATGCTTTTTCGATTGAGCGATGAATGATTGTGTTATAGGTACAACATACCTACCTGTGTCATTTTTAATGACCCTGCAGGTTAGCCTGAACCTAGGGCAGGCATGTAAATGAAAATCTTTACCTCATTCCTGGTAAATAGCCAATGTCCAAATGACCCATTTTTCAGCACACAAAACATGTGTTGAGAACTCTCGACCTCATTATCATACCAAAATGAAATTCACGGGACAAGGCGGTTTGGAAATGCAGCATGTCTAAAAGACTTTTGGTGGTTGTTACTGAGTAATTTGGCCACTTTCGTTCCGAGAAACACTGCCATGGAAATTTCATCCACTGTATACCTGAGTGTATTAGTGTACATGTATACTAATTGAATTTTATGGCCCTACACCTAATTAAAAATACGGAAAAACCTAACAAAAAATTAAAGACTTGTAATCATTTTCAGTTCTTTATTAATTTTCTTTCTGCGAAAAAGGGTAGTATATTTACAATGCATGTTGGCATGCATTACCTAAGTTTTACCTACGTTATTGATTATTTGTGGTATCTGTTATTTTATTAATTTTTTGTGTGCAGGTAATATATTTGCATATCCCAGTCTACGGGCGCACGCAACACTTATATGGTCCTACCCCTAATAAAATCCAAAAGAGGTAAAAATAGGCTCATGTATAAGTTAAAGTTGTTTTTTTTTAATCATAATTTCATACTAAGTGTTTCGGTGAAAACCGGTAATTGCCTACTTTTAGAATTTCAGTGCCCACAAATGTTTCATTTTCCAATACTGTATCTTAGCCATTCTTCAAAAATAAATTTTCTTATCAGATTTTCATTCTCATATCCCATGCATTCATCAATGCATCCGCAAAATTAGGTCCACAGCAATTCTTTTTCAAATGTTTCCGCATACAATTGTATCTGCGGTCTGGACGGGATTATATGTTTCCGGATACTTATGTATGCGGCTACTTAAGTATCCGTAGTCTGGACGGGCTATAACACTCTATCTGATTCAACCATATCATAGCCAGGAAAAGCAGTGCTCGCATCCTCCGGTAATAGTCAGGTACAAATAAAATCCATGTCCTGGCTGTGCTAGACTCAATTAACTACAATGGAATATTTCGAACCGAACGCTATTATTGTTTGGTGGTTTATTATTTATTCGGTCGCAGACAGCTGTATGTATTTGCTTTTTTGGAACGTAAAATTAACTTTTAGTTGGAAATATTTGCCAAAAAAAATCTACTTAGTTTCGTGCAACAAGTAAAGTATTTGTTTGAAAAACTCAAGTATTTGTTTGAAAGAAAGTTTCAGCGTTTGATAAATCTAAAGTAGTATTATGCAACCACAGCTCCCATAGTTGTACCGATTGTATAATTGTACTGTGAGTTTTGGTTTTTGAATCTGGGTTTATTTTATAATCATGTATCGAAAAATAAATCAGCATTTCCAAACGCAGTTTCGAAATCGAAAATGAAACCCATGAGCAATTTATGTTTGATTTGATGTCAAACTATTTTAACTAATTCTCGAGAGAGCAAGAATACCTTCTCACCCCTGCTCTCATCTCATAAATTACTGAACGAACAAATAACTACTTGTACAAACCCTAGCGAATACCCCAGAAACAACATCCATATCAAGCAGTCAACCTAATCTCAAATTCACAGTCATTCTAACTGAAACGGGAGCGAGGGTTGGCTACGCAAAATGGATTTTTAATTGAGTAATTTCAGCACGGGAGAGCGGACAGTAAGGACGACTTCATTTACTCGGGCGTCTACGATTTTCCTTCACGCATTAATTTCACTTTGATTGACAGACAGCACTCAACATTCTAATTAAGCAGATGATTTATAACACCCTAGAGAATTGCAATCTTCCTAAAAATTAGCTCATAAAGTGCGTGGTTTGAAATGGTAAAACCTTCTTGAGTGAACGATTCAACCGCCTAAGTGGAATTTTTAGGCCCTAAGCAATTTTTTAGATCTTTCTCTTATATCTGGAATTATTTATATTCCAAAGTGACATTTTTTCGTAAATTCTTGCGTTTTATACTAGACTACTGCATTGTATATGGATGTACTTGATCATGATAGCAGATTTAGTTCATCAGTATTTTCTGGAATGCATTTTGTTGTTGCAAGCGATCACATGAATTCGGGATTGTTTTGGTATGTACTCATACGAATTTTTCTAACCAGATTTTGGGCTTTCCAGAAATTTCCTATATTCCAGTCTTTTTTATGAATCGAAGGAAAGATATGTACATGTATATCTAGGAGTATTTCGAGTTATGTTCGAGCTACGTTGTGCACTCTCACAGGAAGTAAAAATAAATAGAGAAAAGGTGAATCAATTGTTTGTTTCTGCTGATAAATTGTCTGATTTTGAAATGGTGGGAGCGAATTCACCCACTATCTATTATTTAAAATAATCCCTATGAGCCCCATTCGATCTTTAAATTTGAATTTCTCTTACTAACCAGAGCTTTTAAGATAAATTACTAAAGAGCTATTAGACCTGAGCTTTAATTAATCCAAAAATTTTAAGAAAACAAGAAAAAACGCTACTTTGCCATTCATACATATTACATGCAAGAAAAATTTTCCACGCTGCCACGAATCCATCACAACATAAAATGGTTGTTTTAAAGAAACATGCAAAACTTTATATTTTGATAATCAATACCAGCAATACCCACCACAAGATAAACTGTTCATCAAGTTCCAGGTCATACTTTTACTGCTAATGATGCTAGTAGTAAAGTTAAAAAAAAAGTAATATTCCAAACTTTATTAACTCTTTTTTGAAATGTTGATAGTCATCAATCTAGCTCAGTTGTGTACGGTGGTCAAGTACTGAAGCAATTTTATCCTTGGTTCCATCTTCCATTATTGGTAATATATTTAATTAACCTGTTGCAAACTCTTCTCAGGTAAATGTCACAGCTATTAATTTATATCGGTCTTGTAACGATGCCTTCAGAAATGAATCTCTACCCTAAGAAAAATATTTCTACTTTTTGAGGAAAAATAGACCCATTATCAAAGCAAATTAATAAGAAATTTTTACTCCGTAAAAATAATGGTACATACTTTGGTACATTGTTAAATAACTGTTTTTAAACTTGCCCTGAGTATCAAGGAAATTTCGCCCTAAATTACAAACAATATTCTTTTGTTCATTGATATTTTTCTTTGAAACAAGCAAATATTTCCCACGTGCCAAAGTGGAAAATGGTTTAACCTCAGATATGCACTGAACTTACCGTGAGTAAAATGTATTTTGCTTCAAGGAAATGTTGTGGAATGTCTACAAAAAAACTATCCATTTTTCCGTCGACAATTTTTTTTGAGTCAAGCACATGTGTTTGATAAAATAAAAAATTCACTTGATTTTTATAAAATTTATTTAAATTAAAAAAGTAAATTTTATTTTAAGCAAAACAAATCTATTTACAGAATATTGCTTTATTAATCGGAAAAGTTTATTCATTAGTAGGTTCAGATTATTCTTTGATGTCTGCAAATGTGCGAAATGATAGCGAACCGTAGACTTCGTATAATTGGTTGAAATTATTTTTCGTTCAGAAAAATATGTGTTTATTCTTGCGTTGTCCTTTCTTCGATTATAGCATTCGAGGGTTGATTCTAAAGTAATGTTAATCTATATAAATCAACATAGTCTCCTAACAAGTTAATACATTTAGACCATATTTTTTCCAAACCCAAGATACCCTTAGAAAAAAATGATTTGTCTCTACTCTCCCAAAACGCTTTAACAGCTTCCTTCATTTCGCTATCATCTTCGAATTTCTTCTTTGAGCCTTGGAAAGAGTTAGATGCACAGGGAGCTAGATCACGCGGATAGGGCGGATGTTCAACCAGTTTGAATTCTTGACTTGCAGTCATCGCAACTGCAGCCTTGTGAACCAGTGCGTTGTTTTGATAAAACAGAGCTCCAGCTTGCAGTATGCCGCGTCTTTTTTCCTTAATAGCCTCCTGCAATCTTCTTATTTGTTCTGCGTAGTAAGTACCTGATGAAGTGGCTTTCTATTCCAAATATTCCACCATAATAATTTCTTCAGCGTCTGAAAAAACTGATGCATAGTCTTAGCTGCCGAACTCGACACTTTGAATGTCTTCCGCGGTGTGGGAAGAGGTTTGCTTCCAGGGCATCGATTGCTGTTTAGTTTCTAGATAAAAATGGTGGATCCAGGTTTCGTTCATAGTTACAAAACGTTGCAAACAATTCTCCTAGTCCGCCTGGAATTTTTCGAGATTAAACCTCGAAATGTCGACTCGTTTCTTCTTTAGCTCGTCGGACAACATTCTCAGCACCCAATGCGCAGAGACCTTCTTCATATGTAATTCGTGAGCAACGATTCTTTGAACACTGCCATACGAGATCCCTGTCACCTCACCTATATTCCTGATGGTCGCTCTTTGATCTGCCAACACGACATCTTCGATTTTTTTCACGTTGTCTCCAGTGAGTGCATGGATGGATGTCCTTCGAGGTGCTTATCTTCAGTGAATGTCTTTCGCAGATTAAACTCCTTTGCCCAGCGTGCAACGGTGTAATATGGAGTAGCAGAGTTCCCATATGCTTCCACCAATTCGCTGTGTATGTCTTTGGTAGACATTTTTTTTCAAACACATGTACTTAATGACAGCTTTAATTTCGTTTTTCTCCATTTTAATGTTCTCTCTTCGACGGTTCGTATTCAAATGAATGTGCCTCGTGAGTGGAGGTAGGTTTTGGGCCAGTAAAAAGGGGAGAGAATAATTTGAAATAGAGCGTTTTTACACGACTTCCCAATTTGGGATTGGGAATATACCGTAATTCGTGAGCTTTAGCCCGATTTCCATGTATGTGTGCGCAGACTGTGTACGTGCACGGAAGCTCCTCATGAGCTTGATTTCCGAATACCGGTTTTGTACGCAGCGTTTATATGTGTGTGTGCCGGATCAAATTCTATGGCTACACGAAGATCGGATTAAAACCGGTTTGAAATCCCGATCTCGTATAACCATAGAAATTTGAGCGGCGATCTGGTTTACAAACACATAGATTGTGATTTGTTTTCAATAGGGCGTGTCCAAAAGGGAAATTTCTAATATCGTGGCTTCTAGCGGCCGCTGTTCACTTCTTCGATCAGTTTGGTGGCCATCCACCAAACAGTATGCATCGGAATGCAATATCATTCCGAAAATGCCTCTGAGCGGAAAGCACGTGCGTTGTATCTGAGCGTTGAATAGAGTTAACTGTCGTGGACGAATTGAAAACAAATACTGTTTAAACATTTTCACTTTTTATTTATAATTTTGAATATAAAAAGGATCTTCCATTGATCTTGTAGTGTGTTTTGAATAAAACAATCAAATTGTCATCGTATCGAATAAGTACACGGCCTTTTTTCACACAAATCACTTGTAACATTCTTACTTTTTTGTTTACTTATTTTGTACTTTTACTTCACTTGATTTTGCTCAGTTTGAGAAAACACTTGATACACACTTCTTCTTTTTCTGATCTCCCTCGATCTGATCTTCTTGATTTTATAGTGTTAGGACTGCTGTGGTTGCAGAAATTGCTAGATGCGATTTGTGTAACCTGATCTGTGCTTATTTCGCTTTGATCTTAGAATTTTTGTTTTGATAAACAGTTTTTGTTTTGATTTTGTTTTGATATCTGAAGGTTGATTTGTTTATATGAAGATTGAAGAGTATTGAATTGATATGATGGAATTGTTTATATGAAGATTGATTTATTTTGAAAGGTATTGAATTTCTTCATTCTACCGTTGGATAAAGATTTAGACCGGATGTCGGTACTTGAGAGTTAGGTGCTGACGGTGCCATAACTATAGTTATCTTTATCGTGGTCGTTTAATAAAACAGTGTTTTTTTGCTTAATCACTTTAACATATTTTATTTCTTTATCAGAACTAATTCTTTACTTATAACGTTGAATATATATACTAGTGTTAATTCTTTTATTAAATTTGATTAACTTGTTTTAACTGATCTTGATTGATTGAAACACACTCTTGATTGATTGAACCCACTCCAATCTACTTTCTTCTTGATTGGATATTAGATATTAGAACTGCTGTGGTCGCAGAAATTGCTAAATGCGATTTCTGTAACCTGATCTGTGCGAATTTCGCTTTGATCTTAGAAATAAACATTTTTGTTTTGAGCAGATATGTTTATATGAAGATTGATTTGTTTATATGAGTATTGAAATGATATGATAGTTGCAGATGAAAAGTATTGAATTTGTTTAGGAAAATATTGAATTGATATGATGGTTGCAATATTGAATTTGTTTATATGACTATTGAATTGATATGATGGTTGCAGATGAAAAGTATTGAATTTGTTTACAATTCGACTATTGGATAGAGATTTAGACCGGATGTCGGTACTTGAGGGTTAGGTGCTGACGGTGCCATAACTAGAATGCTCTTAAGGATTTATTTTAAGTGTAGGGTGAAGAAATTCTGCTGTTGATAGCATACAAGCAAATGGCATACCATATTGCCTACCGATTGGCTTGCATACACATGACTAAAATCCACTCAAACTCATATATAATACACATCAATGTGTCCGTAAGTCTACGAAATGTCTGGTGGAAGCACAAAATATTATTATATTTTTTTATGTCTGATCAAAACAGAACTGTTAAAACATAACTTTCATACATTTATTTCCAAAATGGCACCAACTTAGCTTTGGTGTGACAATTTAATCAAATTCACAAATATTCAACGTTGAAATGAATTAAGCGTTATCTATAATGAAATAACCGCAATGTTTTCTCTATTACAATTAAATTTGTAGACAAAATCTATCATAAATCTGAGAGATATTATTTTGTGTGATTGCTTCGTGGCAACTTGAAGTTCGAACGAAATCCAGAGCCTCGACTTTTTTTCGTTGTCCGCTTCACGTGAAATGTCCCTTATTTTAAATTATTAATTTAAAATCTCTCATAAATATAATTAGAAATTAAATCAAACACTCGCTCTGCCCTGATTCCCATAAACTTTCTTTCAAAATTTTGCTCAATTTTGCGTTAGTAATACTCGAAAATTACATACTCTACTGCAGCTGTGGGCAAACCTAATACTGGTATGATCGACATTAATTTTTTTAATTTATGCGCGATCAACTTCGAAAAATGGGTTAAATTAAAAACAAATAAAAATTAAATTAAGGTCTTTATTGATATTAATATGTTAAATACATTGTATTACTACTTTGTGCAATGTACTTTATTAATAAATATTTTGGTTTAATTTTTGATGTATATGAGTGACTCTCCATTTCATCAAAAAGTATTGTAGAGTTAGGCTTGTAAGCTTGTGGCTTGCACAATGCTAAATTTGATGAAATACCCTCGTTATCGAATTCTCTAAAAGGAAATGAAATAAATTCAAAAATCGGTTGAAGGATATTGAGATTTGCAAATCGTCTCTCGAGTTCTTGTTTAAAATTTTCCAGTTCAGGACAAAACATTTCAATATTACATGCACCAGTAGGTTAGGTTAGGTTGTACCAGTTGGCACAAGGCCACACATGGACCTATTGGTACATAGTGCTACGAGATAAATGCGGCAGGAGAAAAAAAATCAGTCCAAGCGGCCATCGAAAACCCCGGACTCTTTCGCGAACTGAAGAATGTCTTTCAGCTTTCAGCTAGATTCACCAGTAAGTTTAATATGTTTTTCAAAATATGGAAAATATTTTAAAATTTTGCCTATTTAATTGTGAAGCAAAAGGTTTTAATTTTACTTAAAAAACATTTACCGAACTCAACGTTTGATTTTTCCTTGTAATTGTAAATTTAGCAAGTTGCAACGGCCCATAAAATCCGTAAGAAATGCTAATATCTTTACCCATACTGGATCTTCCAATTGTTCATGTTTTTCTCCCAATGTGTCCAAAAATGCAATAATTTCAGGCAAAAGATTTAGAAATCTTTGCAAAAATCTTCCTGAGCTAAGCCATCTAAAGCTTAGTACTGTTTTCGATTTCACGTTAAATTTTCATGCAAATTTTGACGTGAAATTTATTTCGGCGAAAATTTAGCTTGAAAATAAGCAAAAGTTGTACTCACTTTTAAGCGTGAAAAATTGCTTGGAACATGCATTCGCTTTGAAAATGCAAATAGCTTTGGCACATGTCTCCAATCATTTCACGCCAATTTAGTAGGTGCAGTTCATTTTTTAGGCTAGTACTGAGTTAATCGTGAAGCTAAATTTTGACATGTCTCCATTATCTGGTCATTCTTTCGAGCAAAAATTTTGAAAATGCAGAAAAGCGGGGACACTTGTCATTTCTGACGGATAAGATGTCAAGAATTTTAATTTTTGAACGATTTTATTATTGAAAAGACATTTACACAATTCAATTTTTAAAATTCAAACACCAAATGTCACTATTTAGCTCGAAAGAATGAACTACACAAACTACATTGGCGTGAAAATATTTTTATTTTATTTTATCTCAAATTGAGATTAACCTTTGTTACGAATCGCGATCGACCGTTTTCCCACCCCTGCTCTACTGCATCATTCTGCTAAATTTCAAATACTTATCTTTTGTGGAAGTATGCTAAAATCAATATTCAAAAATGACCTCTGTTCTTGATCTCCTGCTAAAATTGTGTGCTGTATGGTTATACAGCTAACTTAAAAAAACGAAAATATTTATTTATTTACAATACAAATCAAAACACAAATCATCGAATATCTCGAAAGCGCTAAAATGTGCACAGAACATCCGATTCACGGCCGCGGTGCCGCCAAATGCCTACACCACATACCATCATCGCAAATGGTTCATGTCACGTTGATGCATAAAGCGGCGACGTCGCTGTTCACCAGACACGCACCAACTAAGTGAACAGCACTCGCCCGAAGCATCAATAAAACAAATTTCCCTGTTTCCACGCGCTTCAACGAAGTAAACGGTGAATTTCAGAAGCCGCCACATTGGAATTCCCTTACATGAATACGCTTCTAATGAAGTGAACTGCACTCGTCAGAAGCCGACATGTTAGAATTGTGCCCGTTTGTACACGCTCCTGCGAAATGAACAGCATTTTTCAGAAGTCGCCATGTAAAGAATTTCCCTGTAGGGAAACGCCCTTACGAAATCAGCACCAATCAGCAGAAGCCGCTAGGGGAAATCTTCTGCACGAGCGTGCTCGCACGATGTGAATAGGATAAATCAGAATCTGCCATATTGGAAATCTGACTACACGGACGTGCTGACACGAAGCAAGCAGCTTTGGTCAGAAGCCGCCATATCGGAAAGCTGCGTCCATGCACATGCTCGAACGAAGTGAACAGCAGTAGTCAGATGCCGCCATAATGAAAATCTACGTGTACGTACACAGAATTATCGTGTACACACAAATACAATAACATGCAGAGAAAGCTCACGAATTTCGGTATATTCCCAATTCCGAATTGGGAACAGCTATAAAATCGCTCATTTATTCTTTGCCTGGAAGCCAAGGTCGACATCACCAGGAGTGAAGGCTGATGAGGATCAGGTTACATATACGGGAAAGAGCAGGGGAGAGAAACGCAGAGAAACGGAAACGGAAGAATTAAATCGAGAATTTTGTTGATGGTATTGCGAAGGTAGTTAATTTCAAAACACGAACAAAGTGAAAAAAAGGAAGAAGTCGCAACATAGAGGTGATTGTAGGATAATAAATTAAGATTATTGGAGTCCCACTCCACAGTGGGCATGTTGATGTCACCAAAAATTAGGAGGAAAGCTGAAGGAAATCGAGATAAAATGAAGCTAGAAAGTATAATATAATATTTTCCACAGAGCTTTTTCCATAGTTTTTTTTTTCGAAAGGAGAAAATTATTTGTATTTTTTGCGGGCAAAAAAGATTGTTTTGGAAGAGATTGTCTCTGTTTTTATTAGATGAAGTCTGAGCGGGTTATTCTGTTGAATGATGAAAGTGCTAAGCGTCATCTTTGTAGACTCTTGAGCATTAAAATCATTGATACTACCGAATTCCACTCGGAGTAGCTGATGAATAGTTTTATGAAAGCTTTTAAAGGTAAATTCAAAGACGAAGAAATTTCTAGTGAGAGTTTAGTGGGTAGGACGTTGAATTCTAAAGTGAATGGACCGCAAACCGTGTTTTAAGCTCATCTATCTCGAAGTACCTGAGTTAAATCAGGGGTTAAGTCAGTCATTGTACTAATCTTTCCACATTCATACTCACATTGACGCAACAAGCAACGTAAAGAATACTTGATAAACATTAAAAAAAGCTGTCAATCTACTTAAACAAGAGGCATTATCCAGAGACAATACAAGAATGCAACATCCCGACCTATATATCCATTCACTGAATGACACAGAACCAACTGCATAGAGCGAGCATTATCTCCTTATACGCAATGTTACTAGGCTACGTATAGTATGTCGTTGCACAGTAATTAAGAAAATTCAGGAAACAAGGCAAACTCTAGTATTCCCGCAACTCAACATAAATTTGGTGCTCCGAATCTGTCGCGTTCCGTAACATGCATGACAAATGACGAGCTTGGCGATACGCCTTGAGTGCATGCAAAGCGTGCATGTCTTCAGGCAGCACCTGACACTAGTGCTTGCATCAGCGATTGTATTTGATGGATGAGATGCAGAGGAAAACTACGTTTGGAACGATGCCATCATGAATCCTGACATTCTGACACGCTGTAGCGTCGCATATCCTGAGTGTTGCTAAGACGGGAGCAACTGCATAAGATCAACGAATGAACAGCAGCGAGGTGAAGGCACAATATATTGAGCTCGGGATACGATGGCATTGTCGACGTGCCTTACTGAGCTTGTGCTCCTTACCAGCTCCTTGCTGTTCAGCCGATGTAATCTTGTAGCCTTAGAAGTTTTACATGATGAAATATTAGACGGTGCTGCAATAAAGTTGTAATCGTTGGAAATTAGACTGAAAAGCATACACTGGCGTAAAGATAAATGTATATTAGTTTGATTTATATTTTTTAATACTTTGGATAGGGCCTGAAACATTCTCAAAGCTTTACTGTCGGGCTTATGGATCAGCTGTGAGATTGTTTGGGTAATCATTGTTCAGATGCTCTGGTATTCTAAATATTTCTTTGTTCATATGAGTAATCAAATATAACGGATATTGCATGTTTAAAATTATTTCTCATATAACTCGGATATTCATCGAATGGGAAAGTCGTGCTCATTATATCGCTTACTAACCGGAAATGAATACGAGTAAGAATTCTACCAAGTTCATGTGAAAAGCTTAAATATTCCTTTCAACACACACTCAGCCTATCTACAAACTCCATGGCAATCAAAGCTATGCCCTAAATCGTTCACATGCATTAAAAGATCATCCCATAATTCAAATTTCCACTTGTAAAGGAACAATGAAAAGAGTTAGATATCATAGACAGTATATTCTACGGAGTGGAGTTTGGACTCAGACATCTGATCCCATTATCATCGCCTTCATTACAATTTCCTTCATTCGCATCTTTCCTACTACATACTACTACAAGTGGGGATGCTCGTGTATGTTGCACTTTTCGTGCCACATTAGTATACTGTGCGTCTAATAAACCCGTCTGGCGCCGTCGTCACTTTATCATATCAACGTCAAGGAGGCGGGCGACACGACACTGTAAAAGAGCCGATGCTGGCATTTATTGCCTCCAACAACGACGACGATGATGCTACATAGAGTTCTAGTTTTATAACGATGCCGGGGCGAAAGGCTCGTGATGGTGGCGGCAGTGGTGTAACGTACGACATATCCTGCAGACGTAGCCAAAGTCCTACATTTCATCTTTTGCATTCGAGAGGAATCCATTTAATTCGCTAACAACATGCAGACGATCTCGATGAACTGGTGGCTCAGTATTCACTCGAATTCTGCGAAGATAGCTTTTATGGCTTCCAGCGGGGAGCTTGGGCCAATAATGGTGGAGGACTTCATAAAGTGTTTCCACATTATTATGCTCACTTAATATTTCAGGGAAGATACATCATTTTCAAAATAGACCGCGATTGTATACTTGGCTTCGTGCCAGAAAAAATCGGGCATTATAAAAAATTATTGATATTGTGTTTGCTGAGTTCACATTAGGAATGTTGTTTCTTTTAGGTTTGTCCAATGCTCGAGTCCTTCAAAATAACAAACCAATTGCTTACTGGCTTAATTTTTGTTAATATCTTGTAATTCTTACAGACTCGTAAAATTTCTTAGAAGCAATCACACTTTTCTTGCCGATAGGGCATATCGTGAGCGCCCGTACTGTAGGACTCGATATTGCTTCTTTGAACATTAACGTTTGTAGAAGTCTTGGTACTAGTAAAGCGACATTTAATTTTTTCGAAGCCTATTGTGCTTTGTATTCTTGGCTGCTGATTCAACTTCTTCCGGCATTTAAAGAATATTAAATCCCTCTTGCCGCTACCGATGCTATTTTCGAATCTTATTTGGGTATGGACAGGATTGAGATGCTCTTGTATTGACTATGCAAAGAGTACCCATCCAGTGTATACGGGCCGTGATATTCAACGTATTTTGACATTGAGTATAAAATTGATAAGTACCGTGCAGTGCTGCTTTGGGTGTAGCATAGCTCATCAAATTTGAGCGAAGTAAAATACAGTCAGATGCATAGTAATAATTATTGCTTCTTGAGCAGTAATAAAACCTGACGTTGTGTAAACATAAACTACCGTTGTGACTGTGATTTTAAAACACAAATATACAGTAGTGATTAATAATTGCTCTTACTAGTGTCATAATATAGCGAAAGAAATCAATTGATTTGAATTTGAAGCCAGATGGGTAAAAAAAAAGGAAAAAAAAGCGAAAACTCCAGAGGCATCGGAGGTGGATGAGCCAATAAATGAAATAGCTGCAGCGGAGAAAGTACCAGCTTTAGAAAAAAAAATCTTGCTCTTCGTCGAAAAGAAGACGAGCTTCGTCGGAGGATGACGAAATTCTTGGCCATTAATCAACAAAGCAGCCGTAGTAGTGCAGCAAAGTCCCAAAAACATGCAGAACAGCCATCCATGCAACCGGAAGCAAGAGAATTTTCTACAGCATCGGGCGTAGCTTATTCGGAGAGTCAAGCTTTTAATCTGGTCGCGCGTTAAAGTCAAAAACAAGGACGCAGAAAAGGAACAGGTAAAATTTCACCTCTAGCAGCTCAGAAACAGACTTCATCTCCCCATAATAACCCAACTAAGAAAATCCCACTCCTCCAATGACAGTCTATTAGATGGATGTTTCAACGTTCATACCGGAGCTACGCACTCATGGAATTATGGTTAGCATTAAAAATATTTCGAGTGGCATAGCACTTATCCTTTGTCTCCCTAAAAGACCACAAGAAGGTCTTTGAGCTCATAAAAAGCAGTGATCAAAACGCTACGACATACACTGCAGCTTGAGAGAAGCCCAGTTCACTCATAGTCCAGGCCTGCATAGAAGTGTTAAACCTGCGCACATTTACTCTGAGCTAGTGGCGTAGTGCATTGACCTGAAACTCAAGGCAATATCGAACTTTTTCACTCGCAAGGACCGGGAAGTGAGTAACTCGATGGCCGCTGAAGATTTCAGACCACAGTCCGAACTCTTCATGGTGCAATTCGAACCTTCATAGGAGCTAGCTGCTGTATTTGAAATACAGTCAATTCTCTGGCTGAAAGTGACTTGGGGAAAAAATCGTAGCAAAGAAAGGCTGCATTGCTATATCTACCAAAAATTTCAGACATGTTGCAAGAAACTGCCCCATCGTCCACCATTGCGTGAAATGCATGGAGAGGCATCTACGAGGCAACTGCTGAAAAATTGAAGACGGACAGCCTGCATACATCAAAATTGTTTCTCGGCCTACGATTTCATCCAGATTTAGTAACAAACAGACGTGTACTCATCTAACTAGAAAATTTTATAATATTCACATACTTCTCGGTCGGTGTTGTCAAGCTGCTTTCACTTCAGATCACTTAAGTGAACTACGAACGGGATCGTACATTACTTAAGTTCAATTCTGAATTCACCTATAAAATCGTTCGCAGCTCACAAATCTTTTAGATCACCAGGCTCCTTGTTTAACGATATTCAAAATACTGTTTTATATTGATACAAATAAGCTATTTCAGTTCTTAACTACTGTACAATAAAATTTTATTTCCATTATCGCGGCCATTAAATGATATCAATGAGAACATAGGAATTTTGATTTAAACCATCGTTTCTCGTGAATGCGTCATCTAATTACGCTAAAATTTTCAGGAAAAAATTTCACTTAATTATTCTGTGTTGTATTTAAGTAGAAAATTGTTCCAGTTTTATTGAATAACCCTGTATAAAATCAATCAGTGCGGCAAATTAGCCTGAGATGTATTCAATTAGACCGTTAAACATAGGAGTGTCTTTCCATCCATATAAATACCGGAATCGACTGTTTTCACATCAAAGTAGGTACGAACTAGTGAAGCTTACCGTTGCAAATATATTTAGTCATAATGAAAGCTGTGATTGGTTTGGTTTTGCTAGCGGCTGTAATCATGGCGGATAGCCCTCCTAGACGTCCTAGAGTTTTTGAATTTTCGGTAAAGCTAATGTTGCATATAGGTTGACGTCGTCTTTGAAATAGTTGAAATAATTGAAACAGTTGTTGTGTCGTCTGTTATCTTCTTTTTTCTTCAATTTTATTTTCAGTTTATTTTCCGATGGACATTAAATATGTACACGTGTTCGTGAGAAAACTTTTCTATTGATCTTCGGCATAGCTTGTTTAATTATTGAAATTCCTGTTCCTGACTTTTAAAAACATGAAAAAAATGCAAAAATAATAAAGAACAGAGAGCTATAATGCTGATTTAATGTTTCAGAAATGCGTGCTGCCACCGTGGCTTCCTAACGGACTCAAGCCTCCTAAACAAATGTCTGACAAACTCAAGCCATTTCTCAACCGAGGGTCTTCTTTTAAGGACATAAAACCTGAGGAAATTGATCCGAAAGTGATCGAGCTTATTAAACAGAATCTAGCCAGTAAAAATCGGTAAGTTGTGTTTATCGTCCAAAGTGACAGACTTTGTCATATTACATGCGGAATTCAACAGGAAATTCGACCCAGTCGTATGCGCAAGATTGCAAACAAAGAAAAATGGTGTTCGTTGGTATTTGGTCCAGTTAGATAATAGGAGGGATGTTTTCGGGGTAGCAATAGACAAATCAGGTGCAGCGAAGCTTATAATACCCAAAAAGTAAACTCATTGATCGTGTATTCAGTGTTTGCAAATATACAAATATAAATACGCTGGGCGTTTCCTTTAAGTAGCTTGTAGAAAGATTGTTGGAAAAATGCTGCATAGGAAAAAGCGTATAGCCTGTTCTTGAAAAAAATTTTTTAAAATTTTTTGAATTCACAGTAAAACCTTAAGTAAACTCTAGCGTAGAGGAACTGCTAGAAAGACAGACTTTCCACGAAAAGTAAAAAAATACTGCAGATTTTGAATGCATTTTCTACCACACATACTTCTCATTACATCCAACTTGTTTCGAAGGTCATGAACCTTTTTGATCCGAAAACTGCATCGAAACTGATTGGGTGGAAAGGTGTTCGGAGGTACCACTTCAATTAATTTTAAAATTTACGAAAGAATACCAGTATAGCAACCTTAAACCTACCACAGCTGCTTCAGTTGTTGAATATTACAGGGAAAGAAATATCTTTGGGGCTGCCATCCGAGCAATTTCCAAAAACTTCGAAAATTTCCATACTGGTTACTTATTTTCACTGTAGATGTTTGTCATATGAATGTCTAATTGTAACATCGGTTGCTGTCTGGTGCTGGTAACCCTTAAGGTAGAACTATAATGCAATTAAGTGAACTTTAAGTAGCTTAAGTGACAGTACGGTTGCATAGAAAACAAGCGGCATACCCATAATGTACTTATCTGCCGTTTCGTTAAGTTTCGTTCAATTCGGGCCACTTAAGTGGCGTACGACTGGGACCGTACATCAATTAAGTAAATTTGACAGGAGGTATGTGTAACGACTACGACCAATAGAAGGCACGTAAAATATTTGAATATGTTTTCGTGGATCGCTTGCTATTTTTGCAGAAGGTAGAGGTAGTGATCGTTCGTATGCGGTATTGTAGAAGCAATAATAGCTATGTGAAATATTTGAATATTTTAGGTCTATTCGCGTACTTTCAGTCACTGAATTTTACTGAATTTTCCTGAATCATGCGGTGGGGGAAATTCATGAAAAGTACGAAAACGCTCTCATTGCATTTCCTGAAAATTGACAAACAAAAGTGTCAGTTGTCGGTATTCGGGAGAACAATAGTGATTATAAAGTCATCCTAAGCGGTGATAAATTATCGCGACCAAAATATTCGCCCTTCATAATAACATTACGTCAAAAACCATTTGACGGTTTTCAGTATTTTTCAGTAGCTCAGACCCTACTGAAATTTACTGAAAGAGGGGAATTTTTCAGTTTTCAGTAAAACGGAGTACAAAAACGGTTTCAATGCAATTAATTGCAATTAATTGTAGTACGCGAACAGACCTTTTATTTGTAAAGGTTATTTAATTGTGATCATGGTTCCCTTCTTGTCTATAAATCAGCATATACAACGTATATCGTCTCAAAAGCTTATCAAAGCAGAGAATATTGATACGGGAAACTCGATCGTTTTGCGGAATAAGCCTCCGAAGCTGTCCACTATTGATTTTTAATCTTCAGCAGCAAAGACCTTGTTGATTGAATATATTCCGGTCTCATACCAATATTGCGCAAAAAACATTTCTTTTTCGTGCACTCTTTTGAATATAAGTACAAATTAAGAGCCTGCACCAAGCCCATCTTTATAGATCTAATAATCTACAGCAAAGTGCCGAGTTTCAGCTCAGCAGCAATTTTCTACGATTTCTTGCAACAGAGCTATCAAGCTATGAAGACAACTATATTTCAATTGCAGCAAAATCCTATTCAAATATATTGCACAAATGCTCACATCATTTGATCTCATATGGCTGCAAATTCAAACTCATATTCGCCACTCTGGCGGCTGCTTCGTGAAGCTTCACTTAATTCTATCATGTGCAAATTAACCGATCGACTTCAATTGAGTGAATTTTCGTTCAGTTTCAGCGCTTACTTAAGTTCACTTAATTGCATTATAGTTCTACCTTTACCTTGCACCAAAGCCAAAAGTATACCAAACTTGATTCACTTTCAGGCAGGTTCTTACTTCAAAGTTAAAGGGCTAAAAAGAAATTAAGGTTTACAACGGGCACATTTTTCAATATTTCGACATTTTTATACATGTTGTTTATTGTGAATATCATTAACATTTGAAAATTTAATGATAACATATGTAGTTTAGTAAAGAAGCGATAAAAAACTCCTTTTTCAAACAAACTCCCGACAAAATTTGAACTATAATAAGCTCCATTTACCGTATGAATTTTGATTTGTTTTCGTAACTACACTTGAGTGGCCTTGTGGGTAGATTACTGGCGTCTTCCGTGTGGGGTCACTGGATCGAATCCAGGTTCGGAGAAGGGACCGCGCACCGAGCTTTGAGTTCACTTAGTTTTGAATAGATACCTGAGTTAATCAGGGGTAAAGTGAGTCGTAGAACTAATCAATCCACACTAATCACTAACCACTAATCACTTCACATTCATACATAAATTTGTTATGCAGCTTTCTACCAGCTTCAACTCCTAGACCCGTATGAGGGCTGTTGTGCGATTACTTAATTACTTCATAGCTACATTGGAAGTTATGCCTAGTACTATTTTCTCCCACTGCAAGTGGTCAGGTCACATCAGTAAGGTATGCACTATGAGCTGATGTCTGATGAGAAACAGTGCATACTTTTGAAACTACCTATTTAAAATAATATTTCAATTTTAATCATCACACACACAATTTCATTTGATTCCGCTCTCGGCGAAAATTTAGCCTGAAAATATACAAGAGCTGTACTCACTTCTTAGTGTGCAAAGTTGCTTGTTTCCGTCAAAAGTTACTTACGGAATTGAAATGCAGATGGCATTGGTACATGTCTCCAATCGTTTCACGCCAATTTAGTATGTGCAGTTCATTATAGGTCTGTTCGCGTACCTGAATATATTATAATATATTCAAATAGATTCGCAGGAAGTCATTTTAGTACTTTTGCTGCAAGCCAAATTTCGTAACAAAAAGAAGCCAACTGCCAAATTCTGTTACTGCTGCAGTTTGCTGAAGCACGCGAACATACCTTATATCGATCTAAAAAGTGACATTTGGTGTTTGAATCTGGAAATTAAATTGTGCAAATGTCTTTTCAACAACAAAATCGATCGAAAATTGAAATTCCTTGATATTGTTAAAGCTTGAACTAACTGCAGCGTTGTTGGCAGCAAGAATGACTGCGTATATAACCGAAAATTTATCAATTGAATTTGGGTCGATATATCCGTAGTCGAATTCTAAAATAACAATCTATTGAATAAGAGGACGGGCCAAAAAGTGGACACAGTGGCAGTACGTGTCAAATAGAGTACGTGAAATAAAAGCTTTAACGAATGGATTGTTGGAGGCACTGCCCGAGTAAAATAAATCCAGCCGATCTCGTAACTCGAGGAGAAACGGCAAAATCTCTTTCTGCATCAAAGATGTGGGTTGATGGGCCGTAGTGGTTACACAAAACATCAACATTTTCGCCAAATCAAAGGGACGATTGTTTGGTGAAGAATTGACCGCGGTTTCTCTATCAACACTTCTATTACCAGTGCATTCAAGCTATGTAAAGAAGCTAACATTTATTTGCAAAATGGAAGATTTCAGTAGCTTGACTCGTCTATTACGTGTGATTGCTATGGTTATGGGTTTTGTTCAAAAATGAATCATTCGAGAAACTAGAGCAATTAGATCCGATAAAATCGGAAATGCATTTAATTATTGGGTTGGCTACGTTCAATCGCAACATTATCCTCATGATGTTGACTCGCTTAAACGAGTGAAAAAAACTTGTTCAGCATTCTCCTTTATTATCTCTAGATCCTATGCTAGGTAGAAATGCAGTCATGCGTGTAACTGGTCGACTTCACCAATTGCAAAATAATCATGGTTAGCTTCGCTAACAATCCTGCAAGCTCATCAAACATTATTCCATAGGGTAACGAATCTAACCATGTCTGATGTGCGCAAACGATTTTGGATAATTAAAGTGAGACAGCTAATTTAAGCTATTATTTCTAGATGTGTGAAGTGCAAAAAAACTTCACGCACACCCAGCCAAGGCACCCTTCGCTTCACTTCCAAAGCAGAGGTTTATTGCGTCAAAATCATTTCAAACGGTGGGTGTGGACTTCGCAGGATTGCTCTACGTAAAATATGATAACAATTATCGCGGAAATCGTAAAGTTTACATTATGCTACTCACTTGTGCAGTAGTGCGTGCTGTGCACTTAGAACTGATCAGCAGCTTATGGATGGAAAGTTTTTAAACGTCTTATTGGACAAAGAAGTCTACCAGCCGTGGTGTATTTGGACAACGATAAAACTTTCAAACAGATAAATTTGGAGATAGATACTTTGCAAGAAAATTTACCAACGCGATCCATGTAAGAGTCCAGGGTGGATTTTGGGAGCGCTTGATTGGAACAAATACTCTTAAAATATCAATTGGAAAAAAGCGATTATCATTTGAACATTTGAGAACCTTGTTGGTGGAGATCGAAGCAACAATTAATTCTCGACCTTTGACGTACATATATTTCTGCGCCGGCGGTCATTTTAGTCATATTTTTAATATAAGTACATTTAATTCCATCCACAAATAATTTTTTCAAAAATTAAGTTAGCAAAATAAATTGTGAATGTGTTTTCAATGTGAATCGGATGTTTTGGAATTTTTCAACCCCATGTTTGCGCTAGGTGCCTAAAAAAGATCGGGAAAATTTGAAAATGTTTAAATTGCGATAACTTTTGACAGAGCTTTTCAAACATTATGAAACTTTCAGGACATATTGGTATTATTAAGTTGTTGTTGGCAACCCAGTAGCTAGGGCAGGCACTGAAAGTGAAAACCTTCAAATCATCGACTCTCCTGAAAAAATTCTTTTTTTGGAAAAAAGCAACGCATATATAAATCTTATGCCTTGTTTACATAGCCAAAGTAAAACATTTGAAATTTTACAAGGGGTAAGAACGGTAATACTTCCCCAATTTATTTTTATTCTATTTTTCAAAAAAGTTCGTCAAATACAGACTAGTAGCATTTACATTAAAAAAGATTAAAAACTTACAAACAAATCAGTTAAAGTGTACTATTTTTAGCTAAGCTCTTTTCAAAGACGGTAAGCAGAAGTTAAAGTCAAATTGATGGTAGTTACTGTAAAAAATTTTTTAATGGATGAAACGAGCTCGTTGAAGGCGTAGTTGGTCCGATGGGAAGCGACAGATAAGATGTTGACGTGTCTCCCTCTGTGGCCCTTGGTATTGAGGCCAAATAAACCTAAAAGGTGTTCAGACGAAATATTACCCGTGAGGAGCTTAGCAGCAAAAATCGTTTTGAAATTTTCACGTGTGTTATTAAGTGTATTCATGCCCAGTAACTTAAGTCGATCAATGAAAGGTGGCAACCGAAGAGGATCTGACCAGGCAAATTCACGCTAGCAAAACCGTAGAAACTTTTTCTGTATGGACTCGATACGGTCCACATACACCTGCTGATAAGGCGCCCAAACTATACACGCATATTCAAGTATCGGTCTTACTATCGCACAAAAAAGAATCTTGGTAAGATGTACATATGTCATGAAACTCTTTGGATCGCCTCCTCACAAATCCTAAGGTAGATGAAGCTTTTAATAAGATGGCGTTAATATGATCGTCAAAAGTAAAAGCATTATTTAAAATTACTCCTGAATCGAGTACTTCGTCAGAATACCTTAAGAGAATACTATTCAAAGAGTATTCAAAGCTCAACGGATTAGTTTTACGCGTGTACGAAACAGCGGTACACTTGTCAATATTAATGAATAATTTGTTAGTGTCACACCAAATCATGATGCTATTTAGGTCAGCTTGAAGTTCCAAGCAGTCGTGAGTATTAGACAACTTTTGAAAAATTTTGGCGTCATTTCCATGTAGTAAAATTGACGAATGCTTTAGGGCAGATGGTAGGTCATTTATATATAAAAGAAAAAGTAGAGGTCTTAAGTGACTACTTTGAGGAGCACCAGATATGACATCAATTTATGATGAAATGGCGCCACGGAAGGATACGGATTGAGTACGGCATTCCAAATAAGATGCTATCCCGGAAATAAATAGCTGAGGAAAGTTAAAGATAATTTACACAATAAAATGGAATGATCCAGCTTATCAAAAGCCTTCGTGAAGTCAGTGTAAATACAGTCTACCTGAAGTCCTGCCACGATAGATGGCATAAAAATATTGGAAAACTCAAGCAGGTTGGTAGTTGAGGATTTACCTTTTATGAAACCATGTTGGAAAGGGGATAATATGGATTTACTATGAAACGCCACAACATTACTGATTATCACTTCGAATAGTTTAGCAATATATGGAAGTTTTGCGATGGGACGATAGTTGCCTAAAACATTTCTATCGCCTTTTTTATGAAAAGGTGTGACGATTGCATATTTCCAACCATTATTAAAAATACCGATCGACAGCAAAACTAAATAGGTAGACAAGAATAGGAGAAAGATAGGAGATACAATATTTTTTTAGATAGCATTAGGAATGCCGTCAGGGCCTGGTGTCAAATTATTGTCCAGCTTCCTGGAAAACGCTAAAATGGTATCTTCGTATATGCATAATTCTTTCATTCCCAAAGAAAATGTTGGGATCATTGTCAAGTTGTCATTATAATTATTACAGTTAGTAGAAGGTTCTGTATTGTATGCGGTACGGAAATGATTAGCGAAAATATTGCTAATAGTTAATGGATTGGAAATGGCCATGTCGACTCAGTTAAACGTGGGGATCTCTTGGAATTAATAAAATTCCAAAACATTCTTGGCTGCTGTTGAAAAGTAGAATTAAGATTTCTAAGGTGAATTTGGTAAAAATTTGCAGCCTCGGACTGATAAATATTCCTCAACTCTACAAAAAATCAAAAAGCCAGAAACAGAACGAGACAAGCAATATTTTTTCCAAGTTTTAGGTTTTAAATTTTTTATGTGGCGTATTGCCTTCGATTTCCATGGAACCTTATTGCAATTGTTACGCACTGAAAGAAAAACTCTTGGTTGGTTCAACTATTTTTAATAGCATTGCAACGATTCATACAAAATCGTTAAACGAACTACGGAAAATAGTTATTTTTATTATGCTAATATAGTTAATTTAACGATATAAAAGTAGTTGGTTCTGGTTATACAAAAAATATCACAACGTTCATGAAATCAACTGTTTTAATTGTTTCATAACCACGCAAATTAGTTGATTAATAGAAAAATATTCATCAATTCACTCAAAACTTCAACGTTTCGAATTATCAACAGTTTTTATGGCACTTAAACTACTTCGCAATAGTTGATTTCAACAAACGAAATTCAGTGAGCAACGTCTTTGGAATTATTCTACGCAAAGTAGAATGGTTTCAACATTTGGACGTTTTTCATGCTCCGAATGAAATTGTTTATCAACCACGCGTCATGGTGCATAAAAGCAATCAACAATTTTCTTATGGTTGTTTTAACTGTAGCCCTAGTTGATGCAAAAACAACTAAAGAAAACTGTTGATTTTCCATACTCCTCATACTCATACTCTTATTCTATCATAGAAGTTTCATATACTATATGGCAAAATCGTGTTCGGTTTGCTGTTCGATATAATTCATATTCATGTTATGCTGTGAAGCCTTTATATTACGTTGCATGACGCTTCATAAGTTAATCACATGACAGTGTCTTCAACTGTGGCAAACGCAGTGGGCTGCGGCAATACATTGTTTTTTTTGCCTTTTGTATTGCTAAATCCTGTTGTACGACGATTAGGTTGGCTTGGCACAATACACATCAGCCATCGCTTGTCTATTAGACCATTCAACCTAATTCAAACAGAGTTAATTCAACCAAGTAGTGATGCCAACCTATGGTAGGAATCGCCGCTAGCGGTGCGGCAAAATTAGAAATTTGGCAAATTCTGCCGCAGCGGCAAATTCGGCCGCAGCCATTGTGCGCGTTACCATACAAATGTAAAATTCAACAAACATAATTTCACACTACATTCTATGTATATTGTTGGCATACCATTGTTTGTGGTTGCTTATTTTTTTGCACCACGGACGTTGTTTATCAATCACGCGTCATGGTGCATAAAAGTAAACAACTATTTTTTTATGGTTGTTTTAACTATAGCCCGTAGTTGACGCAAAAACAACTAAGGAAAATTGTTGATTTTACCAAGATTTTTCTTTCAGTGCGGAAAAAGACTGGTACGAAGTGAGCAAAGCATCCGAAAAGAGTTAAATGAAAATTGTACACTGCCTTATTAATGTCTTTTTTTGACATCACCGGAGACCAATCACACCTCGCAATGAGACCATTTAGTACATCCAAGTCGAATTTCTTAAAATTAAATTAACACAGTGAGCTATGTAAAGGAGTAATTAGAGGTGTATTGATTTCGTAGATGAAAAGAATAGGTTCATGATGTGCTTGACCTCGGATGAGTAGGCGTTTGAAGTAAAAATTAGATCCAATAACCTTCCGTGACTATTCAAAATGCTGTTTACTTGGTTTAGGCCGCACGCAAGCATTGCGCTTATAAACTCTTCGGCATATAGGCGATTACAAAGAGAAGAAGTTGGGGTTAATGTGAAGCCGTCGTCAGATAAGTTCCAAGTAATCATGGGTAGGTTGAAGTCACCCATGAGAATAATTACGTCATTTCCATCTAATAGGTAACATAAGGCGTTAAGTACTTGCTCATAGCAAATCGTTGCTGAGTTAGGTGGGATATATACAACTGCTAAATAGAGTTGCGCCACTCTCAGATCCACACTAGCAAATACAAGCTATCGGTGTTTGGTATGATTACTTCTGATATGCGATCCAAACTGCGCACGACAAGCAAGACGCCTCCACCTACCGGGGCGTCGAGTAAAACTCCATGACGATCTTTACGGGAGACAGAAAACCGCGAATCAAATAGTTGTGGATTCAATATCTTTGCGCAGAGGCAGGTTTCAGTTGAAGCTACGACATTGAAGTCTGAAGAAATATTGTACGTATAAAAATCGTTAGCTTTAGGTCGCATGCCACTCATGTTGGCGTAGAAGATGAACATGTTTTCGAGTCTTTTTGGTAGAGATTTACCAGCCGTAGCACGATTTCTTGGTATGAATTCACGGACGATTGCGTTCAATGTCCAGAAACTGAGCTGCGAGATGGTATTAAAGTAGCGATCCAGAACTATGACCTTGAATGATGCCATCCGAGGGTGTTTACCGATTTTCGCAACCGAGATGCAGTCAGAAGGCAAAATGTTTTTTTTTAGAGTGGTGTAGGATGTCAATGCTATTATTGTTTTTACATTGTCGGGGGTAGTAGCTGGAGCAAGCCTTGATAAAAATAATACTTGAAATAATATACCACACGATTGAGTTTGCAATTAAAAGTTTCAGCTCTGGAGATAGCAGATACTGGGCGAGCACTGTTTGCTTCGTGTGTGAGGAAGTTTTCATTTCCTTCTTTATCTGCATTCTTAAATCCTTCCGTAACAATAATCTTCGTTATTTCTGCCTCTTTGTCACCTGCCGAGGAGCTATCCATTAAATTAGATTGCCTATATTTTTAGCATCAAATTTACCTATATTTTTTGCATCAAAAACTTCTGTTCATGGGAACTCACGACTCGATAATTAGATACAGTTTAAATTTACTTTAAGTAGGACCAGATCTGTTAGAAGCAATTTTGCAATTTGGACAATTCCGTGCGAGTGGTCCCTAAGAAATCACTAAGAAAAATAGCTGCTTCAGTCACCAGATTTTGACGAAATTACTGATATTTAATACTACTCTGAACCACGTTTGATTGAAATTTGGTTGAAAAATTCGTTTGGAGCTGCCAGCTACGGTAATTTTAGTGTCTTGAATTTTGAAAATTCGCTCAGGAAAATAAAGCTCTTTGCCCCATAGCCTCCAGTGCAGCCATGGAAACATATCAATATTCATATGGCAAATTGAAAATATTATAGACAATATTCAGTAGAAATCTAGTTGCGAAAAAATGATAGGGATGCCAGCTATGGTTGCTTTTGAATTTTTTTATGGCATATCTTTACCAAGCGATTTTGTCATAAAATTTTCAAATCATAGTGATCTTTTAGAGAAAATAAGCAACACATATTACGATCTAGAAAATTTGAAAACTTTTACGGGTGGTAACCCTAAATTTCTATGTATCCCTATAACTTCCAATGCAGTCAGTGGATCAATACGAAATGCGCAGAGTAGGTTGACTTCAACGTGAGGTAAATGTGACATATTTTGGGCTTCGGTGCTAGCAAAGGGTTACCAGCACGAGTCGTTTTTGTTAATTCCGTACCAATAAATGCTTACATAAAAATTTGCAATGAAAATAATTAAACAATTATAGCGTTTACAGCAGACGTTTAGTCCGCGGACTATACTACAAATTCCACCTAAATTATTTAGTCCAACTGCTGCAAACACTCAGTACCCGACCCAACCGATAGGTCAGTACACGATTTCAAGCGACCTGACCTAAAATAGGTCGTGGACTATATTGCTGTAAACACACACGACCTAAGCCTTAATTTTTGCGTGATTATTAATAATATATATATATATATATATATATATATATATATATATATATATATATATATATATATATATATACAGTGGCTCACAGCTTATTTAATACAGTGACTATTTAAAAATGCAAATCACTGTAACTTTGAAATTAAGAACCCTATCCAAAAAATTTAAACGTATTTGACTAGATGCATGTTCAGCGAATACAATGCAAACAAAAAAGGTTCCAGCAATATTCTTCGGCGTCCGGTAAAAGAGAAATACCACTGGCGCAGAAAAATTGCAGCTCACAGCTTATTTGATACAGACACTTCAATGCGAATAAACTTCTATTTGTCGCGCCGTTAATCTGTCTTCTTTTTGTTTCTTGAATTTTTGATTGTGTTAGACATTGGCTTAGGTAATTTTTAGCAAGATCTTGTAAGCTGAAGTGCCAAAATGAGCCAAAATTGTAAAATGGGTCATGGCACCACAATTGAACAGCGCGAGTTGGTATTAAACCACTTTAAAAAAGAACAAAGTTTTCGAAAAATTGCTGAAAGTGTGAGTTTGAGTGTCTCTACAGTGCAGCACAAAATTGAGCGCTTCCTACACGAATATCGGGTAGAAAATAAGAGGAGAAATGCTCCAAACAATATTTTCACCGTATCTGACGAACGATACATTGTAAGGAAAGTGAAAGCAAACACAAAGATTTCCGCTCCAAAATTGGTTACTGAGGTTCATCGTGAATTAAGGAAGTCATGTAGTGCTGAATCCGTCCGACGAGTGCTTCGCGACCATGATTTCAGGGTCCGAGTAGCTCGTAGGAAGCCTTTCATTTCCAAAAAAAATACAATAGGCCGATTTGCCTTTGCCAAAGAGCATGTGGGAAAGCCATCCGCGTTCTGGAATTCGGTTATTTTTGCGGACGAGTCCAAGTTTAACATTTTTGGCTCCAACGGAATGTCATATGTCTGGCGCAAGGCAAACACTGAGCTAAACAAGGAGAACCTCAAAGCTACTGTGAAGCATGGTGGTGGTAATGTGATAGTTTGGGCCTGCATGTCCGCAGCCGGAGTCAGAAATTTAAAGTTTATTGAGGAAACAATGATCCAAACAAAGTACCTTGATGTACCCAAAAACAATTTGCTGCAAAGTGCTAAAAAACTAGGTGTTCGCGACCAATTTCGGTTGTACCAAGACAACGATCCAAACCACAAGTCGGGAATTGTGCAGTCCTGGCCAATTTGGGATTGCCCTCATTTGATGTCTCCGCGGACACAGTCACCAGATATGAATGTCATTGAGAATCTGTGGACTTTGTTGGATAACAACATTAGAAAACACAAGATTTCTAATAAACAAGACCTGATGAAAGCACTGCTAGAGGTATGGCAAAAAAATACTCCGGACATCACAAAAAAACTCGTTGATTCAATGCCGAATAGGCTCCAGGCTCTGCTTAAGTCTAAGGGCTATCATACAAAGTATTGAAATCAACTGGAAACCTCGTAATTCACAACAATTTTAATGTTTGATCAAACTGTATCAAATAAGCTGTGACATGAAATTTGTTATTACTTTTAGTTTTTTTGTTTTTTAAGATGTAAAACAGCAACTTTGTAACAAATATAAACTTGTTTAATAAACAACAAACAATTGCCTTCAAAATGGTGTTCAAATTTTTTTGATATTGTTATTATGTATTGAGTTATTGCAACTTAATTTTTTAAAGAAGCACTGTATCAAATAAGCTGTGAGCCACTGTATATATATATATATATATATATATATATATATATATATATATATATATATATATATATATATATATACGTTGAATTTCAGCTCGCAACCCTCTCGTTTGACTCAATATCAGTTAAATAATCATGTTTAAGAGACAAATGGAAAGATAATTATAGTGTATGAAGTAAAATTAAACTAAATGACAGCTGTCACGTACAAAAGAGGACTAAATTCGACCTGACCAAATTTTAAGTCAGGTCGATGTAAACACATTAGGACTAAATTTGCTAAGTCCGCGCTATAGATCATGTCACATCTAGTCCAACCGCTGTAAACCCAACCAATGTTGAAATTTTCTAAGGTCTGGACATTTTTTGGATGGCAGCCCCAAAACCTTTCTATCGCTGTAACTTTCGATGAAGTCATCGAAATTAATTTGGCTTAGGATCTATTATTACTTAGGGTGTCCGTAAGTAGCTAGTGGTAGAATACACACTCAACATCTGCACAAATCCTCTACTGTTCTTTGAGCAATAGTGTTTCTAGCGGTTCTGATGTGCTAGGGTTTTTTTTAATATTTTTTTATACATTTGCTCGGTAACAAACGAAACTCGCTTGGTGCCCGCTAGGAGTCCTCTCAAGAATCTATCGATACAAAAAATTGAATTGAGTTTCACACTTAACAATGTTGAATTTCATACTTAAATGTAATATGTGTACTATATTTGAAATAAATGTCAGTCCGATATCTTAATTATTCTGTGTTGTATTTAAATAGAAAATTGTTCCAGCTTTGTTGAACAACCCTGCATAAAATCAGTTAATGCGGCGAAATAGCCTGAGATGTATTCAATTAAACCGTTAAATATTGTAGTGCCTTTCCATCCATATAAATATCGGAATCCACTGTCTTCACATCAAAGTAGATACGAACTAGTGAAGCTTACAGTTGCAAATATATTTAATCATAATGAAAGTTGGGATTGGTTTGGTTTTGCTAGCGGCTGTAATTATGGCGGACAGCCATCCTAGACGTTCTAGAATTCCTGTTTATTCGTTGGTTTGTTACATATAAGATGACATCATCTTTAAATTATTCACAGCAGTTGTTTTGTCGGCCGTTACTTTACTTATTCAATTTCATTTTCAGTTTATTTTCCGGTTGGCATTAAAAATGCGCACGCTTTCGTGAAAAAACCTTACTATTGAATTGCAGCAAAGTTTGCTTCATTTTTGAAATTCCTGTTCATGACTTTTAGAAACATGAATTTCAATGTATACTAACATGAAAAATTTAAAAATTATAAAGAACAGAAGGATATAATGCTGATTTGTTGTTTCAGAGCTGCGTACTGCCACCGTGGTTGTCTAATGGATTCAAGCCTTCTATAGATATATCTAGCATCCTCACGGATTTTCCTAAGCCGGACTCTTCTTATAAGGAAATAAAACCTGAAGAAATTGATCCGAGAGTGATCGAGACTATTAAACAGCATCTAGCCACACTAAAACTGTGAGTTGTGTTTATCGTCCAAAGTGACAGACTTTGTTATATTTCATGCGGAATTCGACAGGAAATTCGACCGAATCGTCTGCGCAAGATTGCGGATAAAGAAAAATGGTGTTCGTTATTATTTGGTGCAGTTAGATAAAAGGGGCGATATTTACGGGGTAACAATAAACAAATCAGGTAAAGTAACGATTACATTACCAGAAAATAAAACTTTTACACCGTCTAAGCGGCCTAAGCCGTCTAAGCCGCCTAAGCCGTCTAAGTCGTCTAAACCGACTAAGCCGTCTAGGCCATGTAAGCATTGTAAGCCGTGTAAGCCGTGTTTGAAAATATAAAAATATAAATACGCTGAGCTTTTCCTTTAAGGTTCTTGTAAAAAGTTTGTTGGAAAAAAGTTTTAGTTTTCTACTTGAATCGACATTACATCTATACGGTATATTCTGCATAGGGAAAGCATATAGCCTGTTTTCAAAAAAGGATTTTTAATTTTTTGAATTCACATTAAAACCTTAAGCAAACTCTAACGCAGAGAAACCGCTAGAAACACAGACTTTTGAAGAAAATCAGAAAAATCCTGCAGATTTTGAAAGCATTTACTACCACACATACTCCTTTTTACAGCCAATCTGTTTCGAAGCTCATGTACTTTTTTCATCCCAAAGCTGCATCGAAAATAATTGGGTTGGAAAGGTTTTCAGAGCTACCACTCCCATTAATTTCAAAATATAGGAAAGCATACCTGTATAAGTACTAAAAACCTACCACAGCTGCTTCACTTCAAAATCATCTAAACTTGTTGTTGAAAGTTACAGGGATAGAAATATCTTTGGAGCGGCCACGCGAGCAATTTCCGAAAACTTCAAAAATTTCCATATTGGTTACCTATTTTCACTGTAGGTGTTTGCCATATGAATGTCTAATTGTAGCATCGGTTGCTTCACTTTCAGGCAGTTTCTTACTTTTTTACTTTTGTTTTGACTCAAAATCAAAGGGCTAAAAAGAAATTAAGGTTTACAACCCGCAACATTTTTCAATATTTCGAATGTTGTTTATTGTGAGTATCATTAACATTTGAAAATTTAATGATAACATCGTTTAGTAAAGAGGCGATAAAAAATTACAAACACTCCTTTAGTTTTTCAACCGAACTCCTGCCAAAATTTGAGCTATAATAAGCTCCATTTACCATATGAATTTTGATTTGGTTTCCTAACAGCACTTGATTGGCCTAGTGGGTAGAAGCTGGATTGGCCTAGTGAGTTCTTGTGTGGGGGGTCCCTGGATCGAATCCAGGTACGGACAAGGAACCGCGCACCGAGCTTTATAGGTACTTGAGTTAGGTACGTGAGTTAAATGAGTTAAATACTACGTACTTGAGTTAATCAGGGGTAAAGTGAGTCGTAGAATTAATCACTCTACACTCGTATTCGCATTAATTGTAAATTTGTGCTGAAGCTTTCTACCAGCTTCAACCTCTAGACCCGTAGGAGGGTTGTCGTGGGATTATTTACTTACTTACTTACTTCATAACAAGACTGGAAGTTATGCCTAGTACTATTTTCTCTCACTGCAAGTGGTCACATCAGTCAGGTATGCACTCTGAGCTGATGTCTGATGAGAAACAGAGCATACTTTTGAAACCACCTAATTAAAATAATTTGTCAATATTAATCATCCCACACACACAATTCCATTTGATTCAGCTTTCGAAGGCTTAAGCTTAGTACTGTCTTCGATTTCACGTGAAATTTCCATACAAAATTTCACGTGAAATTTGTTTCAGCGAAAACACAGCTTGAAAATAAGCAAGAGTTGTAGTTAAAAATTAAACGAAGGTCCTCAAACATATCAAGAAATTATTGTATATAATTAACAATATTGAATCCTTTTGCATGCATAATATTCCAAAATGCTTCCGACAAATTCTTGTCTTCCAAGCTGAAAAGCTCCCGATATTAGATAATGACATGTCAACACAAAAGGTCTGCAACATTTCACCTAGCACTTGCTTATATTCGAACGAAATATGTCCATGTAAGAAAGTTCAATTCAACTTCAAAGTCACTTGACATCAAAGACATTTGCTCGCACTGAAAAGGAAGATTTTCTCAACCAGAAAATCAACTTCTTCCAAAGAGCGGAAATGTGAGTTCTTTGATAGGTGAAGTCAAGTGCTAAGTAATCTTGCAGAAATGTCCTTGGAAAGTTCGTGTCAGAGTGAGATGTTTAGATTTTGGTCCTAGAATTCGGTGTATTTTGGGCTGTTATTATTGTCAGAATGTTTCATTATATGAGCTGAGAATCAGGATATGGGAGAAAGTTGAATCGACGTCGAATAAAACACTCAAAGTGAGTCGAGCTACAGTTGATTTTGATGTAAATCGGAAAAATAAATGGGTCAATTCGACTAAGTGGGTCAGAAAAAATTAAAAAGATTCGGGAGAAATAAATGTTGACTTCTATGCAAACAAAATAGTGTTCAAAAACATCTAAACATTTTTATTTGTTTACGGTCTTATATATTGTTTTAGCAAAATAGTTCAAATTGAAATCAATGATATATCATTTATTTACATACTAGTCAGCGACATAAAATTGAAACAAAGTTTTGAAAATGAAAGATATATTCGAAATTCTTGTCGAAGCTCTTATTCTAAAAGCCACTACGCTATAATGAAAAAGCACACATAAAACATTCAACATTTCATTGATATGTTGTTTCAAAATTTTTATTGGTATTTATACACAGCTCAACAAAATTAATTTTTGTTGTTGCTCTGGATATACACGTACACAGTCTACGGATATATTCATGAAAGTACTGAATTGGCTCTAGTGTTTAGGTTATTGATATATTCACTCAGAAAAATGTCATTTAATAGAATCAAATTTAAATCAAAAGTTGAAATCACTTTGAAATAAAAAGCGAATCTTATTTGAATTCCACTTTATTATAATCATTTTTAGAATTAAATAACATTTATAAAATTTTTCATCATTGAATTAAAAAGAAACGTATATGGCGCCAATTCATATTTGATCATTTTTGATTCAAACATGTTCAAATATGATTTGGCGCCATATACGTTTATTTTTAATTCAATGATGAAAAATTTTGATTTGAAAATACAATTTTTATAATAAACTGGAATTCAAATAAGATTCGCTTTTTATTTCAAAATGATTTCAACTTTTGATTTAAAGTGATTCTAAAAAAGTGTTAAGTGGTGAAATTTTCCTGAGTGTTCAGAAATTAATAAGCAATTTACGTCGGCTCCTCGGAACTCGAGTTGTTAATAAGCGTTTGGTTTTAATTAAAATTAGTTTTCTGCGCATTTATTTGCGCATACGTACTTTACGTGATTGTGCCAGTGACCTCGCACTTCGTGAACCCACCAAAAAATTCATTTATTTAAAAGATTAGAGGACACATGACGCGCATTTTGGTAAGTTACTAAAATAAGGTTTAATACTTCGTTTTATTCATTGAATTTCGATTTGATTGAATACTATTTTTTTATCCGTAGAAATATGAGTTCATCGCAAAGAAAATGGAAATATAGCCTTGATGTCTTTGACTGCATTTGTGGTGTTTATAAAGCAACAAAACAGACACGAAACATCACAGACTTTGTGAAAGAAGTTTATACTGCTAATTACGGGCTACATATTGAAAAGCAAAATGAATCATGGGTGCCGTATAAAGTTTGTAAATCGTGTGTTAAATTTTTACGTTTGTGGAATAAAAGAGAGCTCTACGGGTTAGATTTTGCCATCCCTATGATATGGATGGAGCCCAAGAATCATTCCGATGATTGCAATTTTTGTGTAGTAGACGTCAATTGTTTTAATCGAAATAAAACGTGGAAATATCCAGCTTTGCAGTCCCCAAAACGTCCTATATGGCACAATGAAGGTCTTCCTCTGCCTACCTATGCCTCAAATGTAGTTCGTAAAGTCACAGTATTCAATTCGATCTACTAGTGGAAGTGAATATGAAGGTGAAACATCAGCACGACAGTTGCTTTCCAAAATGAGCTCAGTGATTTAATTTAAAAAAAACATCAGAATTTCTTGCTTCAAGACTAAAAGAAAAGAATTTATTAGAACCAAATGTAACAATTACAGCATACAGAACAAGAGAAAGTGCATTTTACCTGTTTTCAGTGAAAATGAAGAACTTGTCTACTGTAATAATATTGCTCAGTTACTTCTATATATGGAGTTAAACAATACAAATCTACTGATTGATGACTCTTCATTGATAACTGCAAAAAGAGTTTAAAAAGCATTCTATTGCACAATGGAAATCAGTTTGCATCAATCTCAATTGCCCATTCAACAAAACTGACAGCAGAAAATCAGAATATTAGATTTGTTGTACAAAAAATTAATTATAATCAATGGCCGGTTTGTGTTAAGGGGTTATTCTACTGTTAAAATTTTTTCTTCCTGTTTTTTGCTTATTTCGATAGACTACTATCTCAAGAATGCATGTACAAAATTTCAAACCGATTCATCGCTTCGTTTTTATTCTATGACTATATTTCGGTCCGCGCGTCGAACGGTATTTTTCTCTCTTAGGCACTCCGCACACGGGTCGTTAGCAATGCTATACGTGAGAGATGCGTTTGACACTTGTCAAGCTCGCGAGAAAACGAATGCCGTCATCCTCGTATTATGTCCACACACGGGTCGTCAAGAAAACGTCAGTATGCGTCGTAAAATCATACAATTCGGGGCATTTTCCCACCTCCCCCACGAATCGTACGTTGCCGTCATCCATCGCGCTTGCAAAAACGACTACTCATTCGACTTGAGGCCTGCAATGCACAACGCTTGAGACGCACTCAACGTGAACCGACTACGCTTCTCACTCTTCACGATAGGCTAACGCTCCGTTAGCGGTCACCCGTTGATTTACATAGGCTGTCACGACCAAGCGTAGAAATATCGCATCTACGACGATAGCTCAACGACCCGTGTGCGGATTGCCTTAAGGTATGTATCATTTTCGCGTATCGTATCACTGTTGCGTATCAGTGGATATGACAAACGTATCATCGTTGCGTATCAAAATTTGATACAAAGAAACGCAACGAACTCGATCGGTCACTTGGCGGTTTCTTGCCGTCGCATCAAAGGAATGACACGATACGAAGTGGAGTCATGTGTGGACGCGTTGCGTTGTACACTATAGATTAGTGAATAAAAGCGTTGCCGCTGCGTGTCGAGTTTTTTGCAACGGATCGTATTGATGATACATGGAATATTGAGTAGTGTGGACACCGTATCCGTTTAGTGAACGATACGCAACAGGGATACGATACGGAAGAAATGCAACACATGGATACCTATCTTTACGCTCTCGCCGCGCGAGCAAACTTGAACAACTGCTTTGTATAACAATGGTCTCTCCCGAACATCTGGCGTTTCGAAATATGTAATATTACCATATATGTTCTGTTTACGTGCATTTCGGATATATTTCATCAGTACATATTCGAATATTAGCCTGTGAGCATCGTGTACTTTCAATCATGGCTTTTTATAATCAAAAAGGAAAAAAATCATACCGAAAAAGAAAACGCGCTTTCAGTGGAAATCAATTTGATAGTTTAGAAACCGTAAAAGATATTAGTACATTTTCAAAAAAATTAGATAACAGATCTGTGCTTGAAATTAATGTTGATCCATCGGCTGTTTATTCGATAATAAACTTTTCTCTTGTTTTCGGGACATTACAAAGCGTTTTACAGTGTAAATATTGTAATGGCGATGTAAGTTTTAGTAAGTGTGCCGAACGTGGACTTGGATTCAAAATTTCAGTTACGTGCAAATGTAGTTTACACAGTGTCAATTCTTGCGCAATGATCGGAGAAAAAAAAAATTCATATGAAATAAATCGCCGTATAATTGATGTCTTCCGATTATTAGGTCTCGGACTGCAAGGACTGAATACTTTTTGCGGATTGATGGATTTTGATGTTAAGTTTAACATTAAATTGTACTATGATGTCGTTAATATTATTTACGAATCAGTGAAAAACGTTTTTGGAATTATTATCAAAAAAGCAGGTGAAAACGAGAAGGAACTGAATGCTCAAAAAGGCTATACAGATAATCAATTATCGGTTTCTGGTGGAGAATTTAGCTCTCTCATTGGTGTTATATCATTAATTGGCAAATTTTCAAATAAAGTGTTGGATATTTCAGTGTTGTGTACAATCTGTAAGGCATGTGAATTTTGGGCGAACCAAAAGGGTACCTTAGAGCATGAGGCTTGGTTCGAAGAGCACAAAGACGAATGTAGTATCAATCATGAAGATAGCGCCGGCAAAATGGAAGTAAATGGCATAATTAAAATGTTTCAGCGTTCTAAAGAACTGCATAATGCTAAATACGCATATTACATCGGCGATGGCGATTCCAAAACTTTTACAAATCTCCTTGAAAGCAATCCTTATGATAACTTAGTTGTTACGAAACTTGAATGCGTAAATCACGTTTCAAAACACATGTTTCACCGCCTAACTGAAGCCAAAAAAAAAGAAAACCCAGCAAGATAAAGCTCTAAAAGACCAAGAAAAAAAGAAAGCTATTGAAAATGAAAATGTGATTGCACCAAAAGGTAAAAAAGGAAAAGTCCTTCTTCCAAAAAAAAATCCACCAAGAGGTAAAAAATCCAAAGCTCTAGCACTTCCAAAAGAAAAATTAACTCATCAAGTTATAAAAGATTTATCCATTTTTTATGGACTTGCCACTTGCAGAAATTCCGATTCGGTTGAGAAAATTTTTATTTATATTCTTCAACGGACGATAATCCTCAGCACTTGTATTGCCCAGAGTGGACGGAATCTTGGTGCAAATGGCAGAAGGCGCAGGCGATGAATCGAAATTATGACCACCCTCCAGCATTTGATAAAGAAACCTTCGATATGATGTTGCCCATATATCAAGACTTGACTTCAGAAAGTCTTTTACAAAGATGTCTTGGCTCCAATACACAAAACAACAACGAGTCTTTCAATCAAACCGTCTGGCGCATAGCTCCAAAACATACGTTCAACGGCTTCAAAATAAGCGATATTTCAGCTATGTTAAGTGTCTGCATTTTCAACGAAGGGTATTTACCTATTCTCAAGATTATTGAGTGTATGGGAGTCACTGTTGGCCGAGGCGCAATGTGTTTCGTTACAAATCACGATAACAAGAAATTATACGCGTCTGAGCGCAAGAGCACCGATGCGTCAAAAGAGGCTAGAATTGCCAAAAAAAAAGAAAGCTAATGAAAAAGAGAACCTGGAGATAGCAGAAGGGACCTGTTTTATGCCTGGATTCGCCGATTGAGGGTAAGATTATTTGTTTTAACGATATAACAAAAAAAATCTGTTAAAAAAACTTTAAACGCGATTTACTCTAAACGTGTTTTTTGGTGCGCGGCACATCGTAGAGAAAAAACTAATGAAGCGATTTAACTAAAAATTTTTTTGCATACTTAAATATCAATTTTACACAAAGTGAACCTAAATTGAGCCATAAAAATTGAAATTTGGTTATTTGGGAGCACTTTTTTCATCGAAAAAAACGTCCAAAATCGAGCATGCTATTTTCCAACACTTGTCAAATCGCGAAAATTTAATATTCATTCCTCAATTTAGGTTCACTTTGTGTGTTTTTAGCTAAACTAATAGAATTTCATCGTTAAATTGATTGCAGATCACCTGGACGACCTGGGCAATGTGCCGCGCAATCGACTCTGGCCGTCAGCGCGCGCATCATCAATTGCATACAGAAGCCGCCATATTGTTTTTTTTTTAAAAATTCAACTATGCGATTTTATATTCTTTTTGTTAATAAAGATGCATGCAAAATTTCAAATTGATATCTTTAATAGTTTTTTTTACATCACTTTTAAAATGATACTGCTTTTTACCCGTTTAACAGTAGAATAACCCCTTAACTTGAAAATGGTAAACTTTTTACTTGGTCAGCAAAGTGGATACACGAAATACCCCTATTGAATTTGTATGTGGGACAGTAGAGCAAAGCAAATTCACTGGGAACAAGATGTGTGGCCTTTGAGAGAACCCTTAATTGTTGGTAAAGCTAATGTAATATATGAGCCTTTGTTAAGTAGAGAAAAAATCATACTTCCCCCACTTCATATCAAGTAAGGTATGATGAAACAGTCCGTTAATGCACTAGACAAGAACGGAAAATGCTTTAAATACATTTGTCAAACATTTCCTAAGCTAAGTATGGCGAAGTTGAAAGCTGAAATATTTTATGGCCCTCAAATTCAGACATTAATAAAAGACACAAACTTCATAAAAGCTATGACTTATTCTGAGAGTGAAGATCGGAAGGGTTTTGAGTTAGCTGTAGAAATTTTTTTGGGTAACTATATAGCACCAAATTACAGAGAAATTGCGCAAAAGATGTTGGACAGCTTCAAGGTTCAAGGAGCAAATATTATCATAAAGCTACACTTTCTTCACCGTCACCTGGATAGATTTCCTGATAGCCTGGGGAATTACATTGAGGAACAGGCAGAACGATTCCACCAAGACCTCAAAGTAATGGAGGAAAGGTATCAGGGTAGTCACATGATGGAAGCCTACTGCTGGTCTTTACAGAGAGATTGTCCAAAATAAAAGAAAATCTTATAAAAGGTGTTTCTCTGAAGTATAACATTATTTTTGCTATTTTTTCTTCTTTTTACTTCTGTGTAAATTAACAAAATACTAAAACAAAATATTAAGTAATATTTTCAATAAAAAATTGATTTTATATAATGTACTTGTTTTATTTGTTCGTTTTTTATATTTTATAGTGTAAAAATAAATTAGGTTTAAAAGAATTGGAGCCCATATGCCAAAAGTATTCATAGTTTCATAAATTGTTGGTGTAAACTTACTCAAAATTATTATTATATCAAGAGCAACATCACCACTGTTGGCCAGTGTTATCTTTGAATATGCGTGGAAAATTTAAAGATAATTTCATGTTAGAGATAACTTCTTAATACTAGTAGTTTGTATCATAGATTTATGTTAGCGCTTTTGCTCTTAATGTGGTGTGTTTTTTAGATTTTCCACCCTGTTACTTGCTTTTTAATCAAATGGTTCTGTACGCTAGCTGATGAGTGAAGGAGACTTGTTAGGTCGTTTTTTCGCTCCGATACTGAACAGAATAGAACTATGCCGCAAAACAAGGATCTAGTACAAAACAGCAGTGCATTCGTTAAGATTGATATAGGTTGCTGTATTCGCTGTGGTAGCACAAAATAGCTGTGTGGCAGCATCGTCAGGTTTACCACCAGCAGCAGCGATAAACGACGAGCCATATTCTCAGGGAGGTTAACGTAGAAGCGTGAAGAACTCTCTCGATCATCAGCCGTCGTCGGAGATAGACGCCTAGTCTAAATTTATAATTTCTCATTGTTTAAGAAATATATTTGTAGAGTAATCAAATCAACTGTTTGCATTTTATTATTTCCTTCGTAGATACTCTATAGCTGAAAATAGAGGAAGGAAATAACGAGTATAAACTACCACAATCGATAGAAAATAGAAAAAAACTAATAGAAAATTTTCTTGTATAACTTTCTACACATTTTGTGGGCTTTTTCTAATTTACTAACTGCCAAAATATTAAACATGACCTGACCGGCGAAAAAGACAACTTCTCATGAGCTTTTCTTTTTTCTATCAACACATTCTATAGTTCAGCACGTGAACTACCTATGAGGAATATAATTTGTGTACTAGTGATTTCACTGGTACAGGAGTGTTGTTGTTTCTTATGAGTCTCTTCTGTGCTCTGCTGGATAGAGGAGCAAAATAACGCGCCTATTGTTGTTACGGAACAGCTCTGGGCAGCCGCCACCACAACAAATTATTAGCCTAACCTTTTGCCTGTTGCGTAAAATTAGGCTCCGGCTCCACCGCCACTGGCTGTTACAGTATCAGTACCCTAAACACTATTTACATTTTCAGCCGCCTGGCTTGCGTGTTTATCGAAGAAAAACTGTAAAATATGGCGTGTTTTCTCTTCGCTCAAACAAATCCGAGTCAAGCCAACCAATAAAAATACCAAATTTTTTTTAGTACAAAATAGCGTCTTTCCAACGCCATCTAGCGTAACCCGATCGGACTTATATAACGTGTTATACAGATTACCAAAGCCATCTATTGGAAAATAATGAATTTATTTTTATGACACCGATATATAGACATGGAAATAATAAAAATATCTAAATTTTTGGAGCGAAAAATAATGATAAAAAAATAGTCAACAGCAAACTTGCTTCTCAACGCTGGGTCCGGACTCCAGACGACGATCACCCATGGAAGCTAGAATCACAGAAACCTTTTTTCGTCGTTCCTTCCACTCTCTCCACATTCAATTAGTAAGCACGGTCCGTGTGCATCATTTTTCCCCGATAAATTTTTTTTTATAGTGCTTCACAGACAGCTAGTTTGTTGGTTTAAGTGAAAGCACGATTCTGATTAATATGTAAGATTCTCTTTCATCGTCCTACGAATGTCTTTATTGACATGTATCCAGTGAAAAGTATGCGAAAACTCTGGTGTTTTTGTCATTGTGCGAGGTTGTTATTTTTTTTATATGCAATTTTAAGTTTTCTTTGAGCTCTACGATGTTACTTAAGTTCCTTGCCTATCTGCCAATGTATTGTAGAAAGCCACCGCCTACTGTATTAGATCCATTTTCAATCTATCAGTTCTAGTGTACAAGCCGAAAGGCTGCAGGCAGATCTGGTTTCTTCGCTCGTCAACTGTCCAGCAGTCCGCAGAATATTTGATAATTTTAAATTGCTATTAGTAATGTGATATATTTTTTTTCCTCTTTCAAAATTAATAAGCTGTTGGATATTTAAGAGCCCTGATAGAGTGTAGCCGACTAACTCTCTCCTATACTCGGAGATAGGACTTGAGTCACATAGTAACCGGGATAATCAACACTTACATCAAGTTTAGGTATAGTTAGGCTTAGTTAATTGTAGTCAGATATAAGCTAGAATTAGTTAAGCAAATTTAGCTAGTATTTAATTATTATAGCAAGTCAACCCCAGGTGATTACACCCTAGCTAATATGCTATAAGTGTAAACCAAAAATGATACCAAATCAAAGAACTATCATCCAGAAAGGGACAGCAGGCTAAAATAGTATAGCCGATAAATATAATGCTTGTTATGTTAAATACTCCTAAGTTAATCTATCTTTCTACAGGTAAAATTTTTTAAAAAATATTATTATTATTATTATTATTATTAATATCATTATGTAATAGAGGGACATTTATTGTAAAAATAAGTTTCACAAATAAACATTTTTGAAGCATCTTTTGTGAAGTTTTTTCGTAATAATAAAGTCATGATTGCATCAAACTCATCTCCGTTAGAAAGTAACATCATCTTCTATCATCATCTACTACACATTTATTTCCAAGTTAGGATATTAAAATCTACCTTGAAATTTATTCAACAACATTTATCAGATGTCGTTAAATCGTCTGTGAAATATTGAACCAAGGAAAGGTGCATGAAACCAACATTATGATTTGCCGTAAATATGGTCGAAAAATGATGAAAATCTTCGTCCTTGGTGTGGTTCACCTGCTCACCTGGAAATAAATCTTCGTCGTCGATGTGAATTTCTCACGGCCGCTACTCGGCGAACGAAAAATTGGAGCAAGCGGGCAATAGAGAGAAGCCAGAAGCTGCTATCCATTCATCAAGCGGAGTATCGTCCTTAGCCATTTTCTCGGTTTACACTCTCATGCACACGAAGAGGCGAAGAAAGCCGATAAAAATATGTTTCTGGATGTATGCTTGGAATTTCCGCAAAGGTAACAGTGATGGAGGTCTGAGATTGTACTTCTTCTGACGCTAGAGTGTTGAATCAAGTATGTAATGCGATTCTTTGCTGGTAAGTATGATGTATGAATATGAGGTGGTGTATCATTTACTTTAATGCTTAATGAGGTGAATACAAATGTACGCACATGCACACCCGTGAGCTCAACAGATTTCCATTCTTACTTGAGTGTAGTTAATGTCATTAAATCGTAGTAATGTGGATTTAAAGCAACGCGAATTGAAACAAATTGATTGAAAATTAATTGATCGTATTTCTAGTATTCAATTTAGCTCGGAAAATGTGCCTAGTGCTAGTGCAAGTACAACAAAATACTAACCACATTCCAGAGTATCAAATATAACGAGGCAGGTGGTGGCTGCAGTATGTCACACGTGACAGCCTGTGGTGATAAAATCAACTACGGATTTTTGATTCAACTCCCAAAATTAGGATTTATGAAACTAATTGAAAGAGATTACCAAAATATTTAACAAGCGGATCGATACACGTTTACCATGCATCTTCCATAATTTCGGCTGTTCAAAGCTGAGGTCAGCACATATGTATATAAGTACATATGTATATGGCAAAAATATTGTATTGCGTAATCATTAGACATGATTTAATGGTATTATTTGCATGGCAATGATATTAAATGCACCGGTATGTGAGAAATACTGTTTTATTGAAAGACTAAAAGTATCTATTTTCTAACTAATTTCAGGAAAAATCATTTGAAAGCTACAAAATTTGATATTTATTTTCGTTTTAAAATTGTGATTGAAATAACCCATTTTACTCTTCATTCAATATTTGACAAGTTGACAACCAACCGCAGAGGCCTTGCGCAAATAAAAAGCAAGTTCTCTTGTATGAACTAGGACTTTTTCCCACATGCAAACAATAAAATAAGATTTGAATTTACAATACATTCTGTTTATTTCCCCAGAGATAGTCATTTCTTCACTCCAGGCATTAAATGTTACCCCGCAGCAGCCATTGAGTCTAGGGGAACTTGATAGCTTTTCGAAATATCATGCATTCTTTCTATGCTCGTGGTTAAATTTGAACAAATGTTATTTTTTGTGCCTTCATTTTCCACGAATATTTCTAGATCTTACTTACAAGTAAGCGCCTTATATTCACATACTCTTACCGTTTTTGATTCAATATTCGAAAAGAAACTTTCAAGGATAAGATTTAGTACGTTAGCATTATCGTATTACATCCAATTTTACGGACGAGGAAGTATACATGTGGGAGAGAACTTTATTCTAAATTCCATCCTAAACTGAAATTACAGTTGGGAATAATGTGTACACAATAAGGTGCTAATTGTTCTTTATGAGACATTAATTTGCGGTGCTCAGGTGGGAGTTAAATGGTAACGAAGCCAGCCTGCATAATTTCCATCTTTTCATTGTTTTGGACGTACGCTGGAAACAAAGAAATATTTTTGGCACATAATTGTGTGTTTATGAAGTCGGTAGTCAGTGCTTTCGAGTGGAGAGTAAAGAAGGCATGAATGAGTAAAATATTTTTCTCTGGATTTGGATGGAACTTTTAAAACTTCGGTTATTATTTTCATTATTTGATGATGTATATAAGAAATGAATAAAAAGGCGAAAATGCTGGTTTCCAATACAGAAAGTAGATTTACGGAAACAATATGATATTTTCTTTTTTAAATAATGTAGTCCGTCTAATTTACAGGAATGTCATAAGAACAAATCTTTAAATCGGATATGTTCAGAAGCTATGCTTCACTTCACTTCAGTAATAAATAAAGAAACAGTGCGCGGCTGCAGAGCAAATTGAGAAAAGCATATAGCTCATTTTGAAGAATATTACACTCAGGAAAATACTCCAATTTTTTTTTTTTTGAAAAATGAACACATAATCAAAGAATATTTGTAATGCATCTGCGCCAAAGAAATATTTACTCAATCGAAAGAAAGGAATTTATTCATTTCAAAGAACGGATATTGAACTTATACTGAGTAAAATTTGGTATAGTTTCAATTAAATGTTGCCATAAATCAGGCATCAATCCTACGATCACCGAAGTTAAGCAGTGTTACTACTTATATGGGGGACTGCTTGATAACATCGCATGTCGTTAGTACGCAAAAACTCTGCCTCCCTTTATTTCAAAAGCGCGGCTTACTTTAAATGGAGTGAAATAAATAAAAACAATTAAACAAATATTTTCACGTTCCAAAGCAATATGGTTTGACCTTAGATAAATATTGAACTTGCAATAAGTCATTTTTTTTTGACAATGCCGAACCTCAGGGGAGTACATTTTGAAGCGAATACTTAGCTATGGCAGTGGGGAGACACGTATGGAAAAAGCCGATATCAATTATTCCATTATTCCTTATATTATATGCCACATTTTTTTCCTATTTTATGAAGCGCTAGTGCTATTGATGCCTTAGTCGCCACTTAAAGCTATAATGTGACACTTAATCAATGGAGCGCTGGTATTGTATTGTAAGATAACTCATGACGAACAAACACAGCCATGAACCCGGTGGAATTCGAACCCCCGAGGAGTAGATTGCTGCTTCAGACTGGCGCGTTAGCGAGGTGAGCTATCGACATCTCATTTGTGTAAAGTAAATGTAAACAGAAATCATAAAAACTATCCATTTTGTCGTCGAATATTGAAGCGTGGTTGATGTTGAAACATGTAGAAACATGTTCGCATCGTGAATATAATTTACTTAATTCGTAGACATAATTTAGTAGATTTAATGAAAATTACTCGCTTGAAATATGGTAAAGTAAAAATTGTATTCCGTTGAATGTAAGCAATTTTTACACAATATTTATACAAATTACTGACATCAACTAAAAGTTTTTTTTTGATTTTTGGAAGATTTCACATCTCGTAAACAAGTAAATATTTTCTTTGATTCTCGGAAACACATCTTTCGGAGTGCACCGTCATTTGCGAAACATTTTCAGATCATCAGCATATAGGTCAGTAGATCTGCTCACTAAGATGTCAGTCAAAAGCAGCGATCTGATGGACGCGGGTTTAAATACCGCTGTATGCTCATGGTAGGATTTATTCGTCTTGTGTTGTCTTAATAGTCAGCAACTGGGCATAATACTAGCGCTCCACTAATAATGTGTCACATTATAGCAATGGTAGCGTTTGGGCATTTCACCAGCACTTCACAAGCATAATGGGTGGCACTTAAATAGGAATAGTGGAATTAATTGTAATCGGTTTCTTCCATATGTGTCTCCCTACCACCATAGTTAAGCATTCACTTCATAGGGTAATCCTCTGAGCTTTGGCATTGTCATAGAAAAAAAAAAACAAAAGGAGTCGATAGCAGAATGAAGGTCATTGATAAAAATCAAGGAGAGTAATGGACCAAACATAGACCTTTGTGGAACACCAGAAGAAGGATGGAAGAGAGAAGAGGAAATGTTGTTAATAGTGACTTTAGTAACTGAGAAAGGACGAAAATCAAGAAAGGAGGGAGCCGAAACAACCAAGCTATCTGACTTTATCTAGTAACAATCTATGATTGACAGTATCAGAGGCTTTTGACACAGATTACTGTTCTTATACTTTTCCGGAGAGAGGATAGGATGAATCATGGGGTAAATTCTAGAGAAAGCAATTTGTTCAAGAAGTTTACTGAAGCCAGGGTGAAGAGAAATAAGACGATAATAAAAGATGGAGGGAACATCGTCAGTTTTGATAATTGGGTAAATATTAGAAAATTTTCAGGCAGAAGAATAAAAGAGGATAGAGGCATGCACATACAATGAAGGACACACGGGCCACGCATAGAGATTATGAAAACAAATTGATCTACAATTGGAAGGAAGGCTGAGCAATATGCTCTCAGCTTCAATCTTGTAAGTATGGATTACAGAAAGTGAAGGAGAAAGGGAAAGAAAATCAGAAGGTGTGCAAAAGAGAAACACTTTTGAAGGAAGAAAAAAAGAACTTTGTCTTCTAGAGTTGATTGAAAGTAACATGGTTCACGCTGGGAGTATTTTTTTCATGAACAGCACACGAGCTGCTACACGGGACATAATCAGAGAGAATTATTAAGAGAAGATTGTTAGAAAAACAAGTACGAATCATCACACATTCAACAGGAGAAGATGAATCAAAATCATGATTGAGTGCTTCATGAAAAAGTTCACGTACGGTAATCAATACAACTCCGCCATGCGATTTGTCAGATCTACTCGAAATATCTGCTGCATAGGAAGAACTTAACTGCTGTTAATACCGACTGAAAGCCAAGTTTCGTTGTGTTTTTTTTAGTTTCCTCTAAAGGAACATCCCTAAAGTTTTGTCAAAGTCAAATGATTGCGCAATTTTGAAGGAGTAGCCACATCTTACAAGTTCAAAGAAGTAAATGCACATATGTATGTATATTTTAAATCCTTATACCGAACAGATTTTATTACCGTATACCATTCACGTGAAAAACCAATTTATTGCACTTTATTTTCCTGTTTATTTATAGTAACCTTTGATAAAAATAAAGATTAGGCAAAAATATATTCATCGTTCTTTTGAACCGTTCAAATTCAACCGCCTGTGATATGGAAACAATTTTTTGCGATTCCAAGACTTCATTGTACTATCATTGAAGAGAGGCTTTACTAGGCTTTACTTTTTAAAGTTATAAATAATGCCAGATACGAAAAATCTCTGAATTATTAAAGTCAACTCAATAATGGTTTAGCTTCAACTTTCAGCCCCAAAACCCTCTTGCACACAACATGCTTTTAAACATTCGCTTTCTCAAAATGGTATACACACTGTGTTACAAGTAACCCTTATCATCACATCACCGCACACATTGTATATCCGCACGTTGTAGTTCGGCAGACGTGTTTGAGCAGATGGTGCTGGACTAAACACAGAGAACGTGTAATGAATTTTATTGAAATATGTACATGAAAATGTTGTTACAAGGTCTGTCTAGTGTCGACTATGTAGTCTGTACTGTCTGGTGACAGTGCCAAGTACTAGCCGCTTGTGAACACAATATTGTGACACTGAATTTTGGAAGAGAATTGTAGTGTCTCAAAATAAGGATATTGGGTGTCATCTAAACATGTTTAATGGTATTGAAGTATTTTTGTAATACAAGAGCAACTGGTTGGATCAGCTATTCTCATAAACTAACTTGGTCGAAAAAACAGGCAGAAATACTCGAAAATTTAATGTTTGTAATATTCCAAGTATTTATTGGTGGTATCTTCTACTCTTATAATAAAGTTGAATCGCTTGAAGATTATGAAATATCATACCTCCTCAATTTTCTAAAAATGATAATTCATAGTAAAGAACATTAGGTTTTATGAGTGCATTAAACCATTTCCCAAATAACTTGGTTAGTTGCGTTGCAAAATCTCTAATAAATTGTTTCCTTCTTTGGTTAGGCTTGCAAAGTTGATGAACTGTGAAATCACTTATGAGTTAGCTGTATGTGTAGACTCTTTCCTCATTCATTTCAGAAGACATTCGATATGGCCATCAATTCTTTTATATTCCACCCAACAAAACGGCACTTCTCTCAATAGTATCATAAAATTAATTCTTATGCGCTCCCCTTATATTGATGTTACACGACTATATCAGTAACGCTCGAGAAACTAATCTAGAGCCCTTTCAACATCATAATGTCCATTGACATCGGGGAGCCGTTGGGGATATTTGACGACGGCCGTTTCGTATTCCAGTCATCGTTTCGGTAATCCATTTTAGAAGTAATTTAAGAAGATAATCTCCAATTGACTCTGGTTAGATTGAAACCTACCCTTCTGGCTTACGGCAGCCTATGAATTGAATACAAGGTGAGGTGTATTGTGTTGGCCTTAGCGTCTAGTTCTCGAGGGCCGTATGGTATGGTACAGCCGCAAATAAACAGATGTAGCCAATAATTCAGTCACGTAGCTCTACCAACCTGTTGAAAGCTTGTCAATTTATTGCCAGATAATGTATCTTGTTTGGTGTTATATTGCCGATACCAAGCCGATAAATTGCAAACTGAATAATTAATGCGCTCTCTGAGGAAGGAAATTTAATTACTGTCGGGTTAATTTATTATAAGTACTGTGAATGAAAGTAGACAATCAAAGTGAATGCAATATGCATGGATTAATATTGTCGCAGAATTTACGTGATAGAGACTGGACCCTAGCATTGTAAGAGTTTGACGCAGTTCTTTCAGACATAAGAAAAAAATCGTTATTTTGATTTACGCTGATAGCAGGGTTTATGAAATCAAATACACCAAGTCTTCTGAAATGACTGTTTTCAGTTAAATGAAGAAATTTCTGATCACATTGTATCTGCTCAAGGCATCAGTTTCGAGAGTAATTTATTCAACAAGCTTTAAGCAAATATTGAAATCAGTTTCTCTAAGATCTCAAATTCATACTGGAGTCTGTTCTAGATTTCAATCCAATCTATCGAAGTTTCATGTCTTCAGTTTTTTATTCCTTGTATTTGAAACACTTTGTCGTTTAATCGAAAGCTAAGAACTAGTAGCGAGTTGCAGACAAATGCCTTACAACTTACACATTTGAATTCCATTTTCTTGATAAGTTAAACTTGTTTGGGGGAGAAAGACACGATGAAACAATCGGAATGGAACCAAGGTCGAAAGTGATTTATATATGTCCCTTGGGATATGACTGATGTTAGCAAATTGTGTTGGATATGAATGTTTATTTGTTTTTATTGCAAAGAAATGAAATGTGTGTGCTGACTTCTTTTGGTTAAGCCAGGCCTATACTCTTGCCAAACGTTTCGTCGGAACATTTGGCAAAACTTTCGAAGAGTGTTCCAAGTATTCAATTATAAATCGTTTATTTAAGCCATAAACCTTTTTTTTTATCTCAGTACGATATCGAGCTCATCCCGGTCACGTTGAAAATATTTTCAAGGTCTGAAGTTTAAGTGTAGTTTAAGTAAGTTTAAGTGAAGGCATGTAGTATTCAGAAATTTTTAATACCTATTCCATCCGTACTCATGCATCTTGTCAGATATGATGCATGTTGTCCACTATTTCGCGTGCTAATTACCTAAATGGGTTTGTAAATATCATCAGAGCCAACACTAGATTTTTTTTTCAAATCCCATTGCCTCGTGACCTAAAACAAAGAAATTTCGAGTGATTACGAGTTAAGGTGAGCAATAAGGGCACTCCCAAAAACCAGGCAGGTGGCGTCGAGGAAACCATCCACACTCTCGTGCTCGGCCATGTTTGTCATGTTTTGGCAAGAATCAGGTTGCAGCATAAGGCATAAAGTTTGAAGAGAAATAAACATTGAAATGTATTGCAAAATTAGAGATATTTTTTATGCACGCCCGATATTTTCTTTTCTGCAGTTTGTTTGCTTTGAGGAACGAATATTGTTGAAACTTGAAGTAAAATGGTTGGTAAATGTGGTTATTTGGTAAAATAATAAAAAATAATATAAAAAACAGAATGATTTGTAAATAGGTATCAGATTGAAAACTATAGAATATGAGAGTATGAATTTCCCATGCATAGATGTAACGGAAAAGTATTGAAAACCAAGTTCTCAATGAAAAAACATAATAAGTTGAGCTACGGCTGTAATAAATTCCAAAAATTACAGCAAACATGTTGGCGCCCAGCGTGGGATTCACGCTCACAGAACAAATTGTAATTTTCATCGATAATATCCATAATAGAATAAATCAGTACTATTAATCGACCACAACGAAATGAAAATACTTCCGTTGTATTGACTACGAGCGCAAAATGGTCATTTATATGATGCAGGTGATGCAGGTGCTATGAGGTGGTAATTATGAACGCTACTAATTTATTTTTACTACGATTAATGCACCAAAGCTAAAGCCATACTGAATACCTTTGCCATTAAGTTCAAATTCTTTGAATAATTTTAGCAAAAGCAAATTTCTCCCCGTTTTGTCATTGTTCAGTTGCTAGCTTAAGAGAAACAGACAAATTTTGTTTTTTTTTTTATAATTGAAAAGAGAAACAGACAAATTTTGTTTGTTTTTATAATTGAAAAGTTGATTTACACTAGTATTTTCTCTTGCTTCTTATTTTCATTAGTCCAGTACTCTTCTATAATAAACACATGCCTACATTACTCGGGTGTTTCATGTGGCTCCCCTGCCAATCAACTGTTGAGCCAGAAGTTCAAGATTTTTTAATGATGTATTGCTGGGATCAACCAAAAGTCCTAAGCTGGTTAGACATATCTCAGCTGATTCACTTTCGATTTCTGATAATTTTCTCAGGCTGTTTCTTTTTTAATATAATATGCTAGGAATTGGAAAAATTTCTGGTTATAAAAAGTCTAGTAATTTGATGAAAAAACCTTCACAAGCTTCTCAAAAACATTATTTTTGATTCTACATAGTTTTGTATCTAGAAAAGATCACAGCATCTCAAGGCAATTCCGAATAGAGCAGCTGTCGAAACAAGTCGGGCAACGAAGAGGCGATTTTCAAAGTTGATTACTCGTCAGAAGTTCAACCTGTCAAGTCACTAATGAAAAACTCCGCTCCAGGTAAATTTTTTTGCTAAAAGACGGTTCTGTGACATAGTGGGCAAATAATTCGTAGTTTGCCCGAACTTGCTCTACCAAAACAAGTAGAGCAAAAATCATGCTCCAAATTGCTCTCGGTAAACTTAGAACAGGCTTAGGAAACACAAATCAGAGCAACTTCGGGCCAGTTAGAGCAGTCGAATTGCTCATTTAACAAATTTTGCTGAAATATTTCAACCTTGCTCAACCCAGAGCAGCTCATTAAATACAGCTAATGATAAGTGCGTTTTTTGCGTCTCGATAAATAGCAGGTTAGGGCAGCCAGCATTGAAAACAAGATTAATCCTGTCTCAGTTGCTGTGTTTTTCAAATCTGTTTTTGCTGTGTTGTTGTTTTCAAAACAACAACAATCCTATCTCAGTTGTTGTTGTTTTCAATACTGCCTACCCTAACCTGCTATTGATCGAAACGTAAAAAAACGCCCCTAATGGCAAATTATTGAAAGCTCACAAAATTTAAAATCACTTTGCTTGTCAAAGTAAAAAGGCGTGTACTGGCGAATACAAATTGTTTACAAAAAGAACACTTTACAAATAGTACGAAAAACGAAAAAATGAGCAGCCATCATCGAAGTAGGAAGTCTCTGAAGTTCGTAAACCAAAAAATCAATTCACATTGATTCGTTGAAGATTTTAACACCATATAGTGTCACGGATGTCAAAGTTTTAACCACAAGTCTCCAAATTGCCAAACAACAGTGGTAAATTCAGCGGAAAACACCTCTTCGAAATTGAAATGCGTGTATTATGCATATAAGCAATATAATGATCAGCACCACCATGTGGGCAGCTTTGCGTGCCCAGAATATTAATGAAAGATACCAATAGGAAAAATATATATACATGCGTGTGTGTGTGTGTGTATGAATGTTATCCATAGATATAAGAAGATGTTATAAAGCAACATCATTACATCCCGGCGTTTATTTAAAGGTATGCGTTTTTCAATATTTTTTCCAGGATAGACATTTCGATTGACTAATTTACAATTTCGTACACACATTTTGGGAGCTTTTAACTTTGTTTTGATATTTTTATCTGCAAAAATAATGATTTATAAAGCTATTAAAGTCGATTTACAGGAGTTCTGGTGAAAAGGCGTCTTGCAGTGCACGAGATCTCTAAATTTGAACATTTCAAAAGATAAAAAAGTAATTAAATTGTTAAAAAATATCTTCGATGAATAATTACCGAATATATTTATGAAGCTTAATATATATGAATATTTGAAACTGATTGATTTAGCCATTTCTGAGAAATCTGCTCCACCGACTTAAAAAAAAGTTTTGAGAAAAACGCGTTAAAGCTTCAAAAGCAAATTGGAATTGTTTTTTGCGGGATGATTAAAATTGGAAAAATTTTTATTTACATTGAAAATTTTTTTTTTATTTGACAAAGTGGTTTTGAAATTATGCACTGATTCTCATCAGACACCAGCCCACAGTGCATACTTGGCTGCTGTGACCACTTGCAGTTGGAAATCATTAACTTGTATTTACGATAATTGTGACAAATTTTAACATCTCCGACTTATATCCATCGATATAATTTATTTGTAAAGGTGATTTAATTGTAATCATGGTTCCCTTCTTGTCTATAAATCAGCATAGACAACGTATATCGTCTCTAAGCTTATTAAAGCAGATAATATTGATATGGCAAACTCGATCGTTTTGCGTCTGATGAGAATCAGTGAGTGTACACTTTCGAAACCATTTTGTCAAATAAAAAAAAAAATTCAATGTAATTAAAATTTTTTTTTTTCAATTTTAATCATCCCGCAAAAACAACTCCAATTTGATTCGGCTTCGAAGGCTTATTCCGCAAAAAGATCGAGTTTCTCGTATCAATATTCTCTGCTTTAATAAGCTTTAGAGACGATATACGTTGTCTATGCTGATTTATAGACAAGAAGGGAACCATGATCACAATTAAATGACCTTTACTTCAAAAGCAGTCAGCATCGTTCCGTGACGTCTTTATAAATATGCGTATGGTTGCGGGAATATTTGTCGGTATGAAATGAAACATTAGTGCACATATTTAAATGTATGTAAATAATGAAATATTTTTTTAACACCCTAAGTGCTTATAACATCTTAAATGCGGTTGCAAGTATAATTATTTATATCATTGCGCATATTGTACATGAAGCTAAATCTTCATAACATACGAGTACCTTATTCTACAAAACGTCAGGTAACTCTTCTAACAACCTCACAAACTGCAAGCTCATAAGTTATGCTGAAAATCATTCTCAGGTAATACCCTGTCCTCCGTCAAAAATACAAAAACATTCTTGAGACAGATCATATTGCATCTATCCTTTCAATAAGCCAGCCAGTTGACCACGACAAATGATTATCGGAGAAATCTTTCCGCCCGTTTTTAGCCGTTGCATTATGAAAGCAATATCGGTCGTCAGCTCAGCGTCTACTACGAAATGTTTCCAGTCATTTAACGGAGGATATATTAACCAAAATGACAGCATAAAAATGGAAATGCTCCTATAAAACTTTTCCGACAAAGATTGAGAACTTTCGTTGCAGACGAATAGTTTGTGCGATATTGTACGATGAAAAGTTTGCGTGACTCGGACGGAGAAATTTTATGAAGAGGAAAATTTAATCAGCTTCCAATTTTTCACAAATAAGGTGCAGAGTGGTTTCAGTGAAGTTATATGCGTTATGATCATATATTTTGACAGAAGATGGAGATGAATTGTATTTGCTATTGGTGATAAGAAACTGTTTATTAGTTAAGATGAAACTATCATCACAAAATAAAGTTTAATTTTTTCTTATTATTGATGATATTGTGCAGTGAATCAAACTTAAGTGATTTTTTCAATAATCTGTTATGCATTCTATCTAAATGGGTCGTTGTTTCCGTACTTTTTGAAGAATGTAAGATTATAGACCAAATGAATAGCTTGCTTTTTAGAAGCAACGGATGCAAGCTCCTTTTTGACGAGCGTCTGGGATCTGCTGTAGCCTTGTATCAGTTGTATTTTTTATACATATTTAAACTTTTAATTTTTTATATTTTAATTTATCATTACCTTCAGAAATATCATAGCTGAATTCTTCCAAACCAACGAACTGAATCTCAATCCTGATTTAATTTTGCAACTCCCTGTTAAATTCATCTTACTAACGTGAAAAAGTGTTGAACGATATGACTTCTAAATATTGCTCACATGCACGCGATGATAATGACTGTTTAGTCCGATACCACTTTTGAACAACTCAATTTCAACTCCTTAAATGTGTCGCTCGTTACACGCTCCTTCAGCATAAAATGGTGTTATGGCGCCTATTGGCGCGCCGCTAGATGCTTGTTATCCGGACACAGATTAATGTTGGACATGATGTTGTAATTTTAATATTAATTGCTATAAGCTTTATGCAAATGAGCTTATGATTTAATTTGATTCGATAGGCTGTTTGGATGCATGTCTGGAGTGTATTAAATAATTTAAAGAAAAATGGGAGGGTTACTGGATTGAAGATAGCAACACGGTAAGGAGACATGTAGTCGTGAAATATTTCACATTGGGTTTGAGTACAACATTTTGCTAAAGACAGGCATATTTCTCAGAATCGTTTAAAACGTGTAGTTTCCATTTTCAATACAGTAAAAGTTTAAATGAAAGTTAAAATAAAAGTTCGTATGTTTCGATACAATTTAGAATTCAGTTAAATTTGAATATTTTATCAATTTTTTTTTCTTTAGTTTTTGTTTAAGAGATTAGGCTATGTTTACAGTTGAAATTAACTTGGTTAATTTAAAAAAATATTTGATCCTTTCAGCATAGAGCCTGAAACTTCCTAACATATGGGTCAACATCAGTATACTCACTTACGCATCTCTCATCTCGCATTAATGTAATCCACTTCAACTTTCGCTATCAAAGCACTCATTTCTTACAAGTGTTTTCATCTTTTTACCATCAACTAAACAAACAACCTACGCAAACTTACAACTCGTTCATCAGATAAAGTGCCTCATGCGGAAATTCTGCACTATGCCTTATATTATTCTTATAGAAAGAAAACTGTGTGGTTTTTGTTTCTTCATCGTCTTTACAACTAGATGGTTTGCTTGTGAAGCATCAAAACTTTTCAGCAAGCTGTAACTCAATATGTTATGCAAACTGTAATTTAAGTCGGTTTAACAAATGCTAACAGTATTACCATCTTGCTGGAATGCTGCTGATACAACTGAGGATGGCAGGAGTATTTAGCCGACTACTGGTGAAATTAAACATTTAAACAGTTATTAGAAACTCGTGACTTCCACGATCCTGTATTTGCCAAACTCTGGAAGATTCAGTTTGAGAGACATGTGTTGCAGATATGCATTTCGATGCAATTCCTTTTGTTTTCAGTGCGGTGGGTAGATGGTATGATTATAATTTCAGAATTGATGCTTGCAGAGTAATTTTACGGTTTGGATCCGGTTAAGTTTTTTAGGTGTTTTGCATTCGAAGAAAACTTTAATTGAGTTATTTAATATTAAGTAATATATACGCCAGATGCATTTCGTTGCCATGTGGTACGTCGTGTATGTTTAATTTGCTTTTGGAAGTACAGTATGTCAATATGAAAGCAGTGGGCTATAGGATTTTCGTAATTTTAAAAGGAAAATAGAATGAAGCAGAAACTCTTTCCTTAGTTATATTTTAAAAGCATACAAAATGGGGAACCAAACTCTCTTAGTTTATGTTAAATTCATTAAAGAATGATAGCTTTCCTCCGAAGCGCATGTAACGTTAAAGTTATTGCTCGTTCGGCTTTTACTTTTTACAATCAGCGTTCTAAGCAGCTTTGCCAGAAAATTTTCGTTAATGGGGCCAACTTTGGCTTTTAAAAGAGCCCAAAAGAGACCAGCACTACCATATGGATACTAAACAAATATCACGTATTATTATAGATACAAAAAAAATATTCCGTATTCATTTTCATATGAGTATTTATTTTTGGTTATGTTATATACAACCTCCCATATCTTCGAAAATTATATTTACAATTTCATTTTTCTTTTTGTATGCAGTAAGCTTGTAAATTGAGGAATCTATTATTTATACTGTGGTGTTTTATAGTCTTGACAGCTTATCTTGTTGGGATTCAAGTGAACTTGAATTAGCATGAAAGGTGTCAAAACATTTAAGTGCATATTATTTCGAATTTTAATTTTATGGCTATTATATTGAATTCAGGGAAAAATAGCTGTAAAAAAGCGAGTTGGCTCATGTCGTTGAAAATTTACACTGCAGCAGCAGATTTTACTTCATAGGCCTTGGCTCAAATTTTTTCGGTTGCTCTACTTATGATTTTTTGAAGCACATGTTTAAATTTCAATGTTACTGTTTAAACATTAGGTGAAGAAATTTACGTTCAAGATTGAGGAAATCAATTGTGGATTCAACTGTACATGTTTTTAGTTGTTGGAACTTGAGCTCAGTCAATTGAGCTCAAGTAGCCCAAAATTTAATTTCGTCGCCAAATGCCACGGCACAAATTGGCGAGAAATCACCTTATCTGGCGATAGTGGTCCTAAGTCCTCCGTTCTGGAATCAGCACTCTACGCTGTCGCCTACCAATTTTCCTAAAACGATTTCAAATTATTGCAAATATTGCAATCAATAGTCCTGAATTGACCATTTTAAAAAGTCTTTTAAATTCACACTTTTAAATTAAAAACGCCTTTATTGTCGCAGGGAAACACTCGGTATAAACTCAAACGCGTTTCAGGTTATTCGGTCGATCCAGTCATATCGAAAATCTGCTTGGACTCCTCAGAAATTTCAATCCCGATCCAAGTTAATCCTTCGATCCGGTTTGCATACCATTCTATTGTCTACTAAAATTTACTCATTCCTACATGAACCAATGTTAAACATGACCATATTAGGTCATATTCAACTTGACTGCGTAATGGCAATAGGTGTGATATTATCAGCATTATATATCCAGAAAAAGTCCAGTAGTCAGGAGCAGACTGTCAAATATTCTGCACCGTGCAGTCCACCAGCGAACAAGATCATTTAATGGTACCAAGAAGATTTATTTTTGGCAACGAGAAATTTGGTGGCTTTTGTTTATTGGTCGTTGAATCGCCTCCTAACTAATCCAAATCCTAACTAATTTTCTAGTGATCGATGATACAGGTGCAGAAGTTTGTTCAGAAGTTTAAAATGGAGAGCTATAGCAATGAGTTCAAGTTGATATCTATATGTCAGATCATAAATAGCTACTACTACAGCGGTCAGCGGAGCTATTTTGGCGTTTAATTAGAATGAGCTTGCATTTGGCAATATTGTGCAAAATAATACAAATATTATTTTCTTAAGTATTGCGGATGGCATTCCCATTGGAAACTGCACTTTTCTAGCATTATCTAACAAAACCGATGTCTTACACAATAAAGGAATAACTTTTCTCGAGCCTTTCTCGTATATCAAAGCAAAAATTCACGACTATTTGAATAGGGCAAATGCAAATTACAAAAAATTACAATGGGCCGGCCACGTCGGAAGGATGGAGGCCAATAGACTACCGAAAATAACGTTGGAAGGCAGAGCACAAGAGAAGCGTCCAGTTGGTAAGCCGAGGAAACGTTGGGAAGACACGATAGACGCAGACAGCAGGTCAATACTGGGGTTCAACAATTGGAGAACCAGGTCGCAGGATCGAGACGATTGGAGGCGGACGTTATTGGAGGCCAAGGCCCGATTTGGGCTGTCGCGCCATCGTCGATGATGAAATGCAACAAGCATTAAAGGTTTTCGCTGTCGGATTCAAGGTATTATCTATTAGCCCATGCGTCATGTTATTCGCTATTGTTGCATCCGACTTATGTTTTCTCAGCGTTGAGCAACGATAATATAATATGGACGGACGTGCATATGGACGGAAGCGGAACAATTGCGAACGCCAATAGTGAACCGCCATAAACTGACTGATGGAAATGCACGTCAGAACCCAGAGAAACGTTCCTGTCGAGAGTGACACGTTAATTCACGGAAATTCACTACATTAAAAATGGGAGAAATATGCTCAAAAATCACACCTGAGTCGCATAGGAGTAGAATATGTCTTAGTGCTAGGGGCTGCACCAATCCAAATCAAACATCAAGAATAAAACTAAGATATAGGCTAACCATTTCGTGGTCGAAAAAGTAAAACCCTGCATACTGACATTTATTAAAGATACACGTGAACCACGCTGTTATTTAATTGGTTGAAGGTTTGCCATTTTAGAATATGGATCGTTTAACAGCCGAACAACGGAGTTGGAACAATAAGCTGTTGGTGCTGATTTTTCGATAGAAAATTACTTCAGTGATGAGGCCCGTTTCTTGCTTTATGGAAACGTTTATAAGCAGAACTGTAGAATTTGGTGCTCAGAAAATTCAAAAGTGATCATAGAGAGGCCATTACATCCGGGAAAAGTCACTGCACTATGTGCACTATGGTCTGGTAGCGTGATTGGATCGTATTTTTTTGAGAACGATCAAGGGCGAGCCATCACCGTCAATTCTGAGCGCTATGGCCGCATGTTAACCGATAATTTTTGCACGGAAATTGAAGATTTTGATTTTTCACGATATGTGGTTTCAACAGGATGAGGCAACAAGTCACGTAACACAGGCAAATCAAGCTCTTTTACAAGAGTAAATTGGCTGATGTAAATTGGCCTCCAAGATCCTGCGATTTAAAGCCTCTGGATTTTTTTTTGTGGGGTACGCGAAAGATAGTGTTTATGCGAAAACTCCCCAAACTCTGGACAAACTGAAAGCCAATAGGCGTGAATTCATGGCCGAGATATTGCCCGAAATGTACCGTAAAGTCATTGAAAATTACCTCAAAAGGATTGAATACAGTAAGAAATCCCGTGGAAGACATTTGAACAGTATTGTGTTTCACATATAATGACAAGAGTTAGTCTTTACAATAAAGTAAACATTACATCACTTTTCGAAAATTTTGTGTGTGTTTTTTCAAGTTTACTTTTTCAAGCGTGAAATGTATTTTAACAAAATAGTATTTTCATAAAATAATCTAAATGGTACGACTCAGTAAATACGTATGGATCGAATTCAATTATAGGCTGGAAGCTTCCACCGGCAATTTAACCTATCTCACTTTTGTCTGCAATAAAATTGAATTTTAGAATTATAGAATAATAAAAATTTTATGAAAATTCTTCACCAACAACGCAGTTTTGAATAGACATTCAAAAAGACCAGAATCCGAATTGTAAGAGGTGATAAAGCGAGCGAGCTGAAAAAGTGGCTTTTGGATCCAGTTGGAAACCTAGTCCGCATGAAAGGCTGAGCATTTGGATTTTGGAGCAACGTAGCTGGGTAGAAATTTTTGTGCAGGTCCGAGGAAAACTATTAAAGTTATTTTGGCTTTTCCAAATAGTGACGTATGTGTGTATGTGTGTATGTGTATGTGTGCGGTGTAGAACAGAGTAGAACAATGGCGCAAAGAAAACCGATCCAGGACAGAACAGCTGGTGCATTCGCTAAGATTGCTATAGGTTACTGTATTCGCTGTGGTAGCGCGAAACAGTTGAAAATAAATGGAGAAAATAACGAGCATAAATTATCACAACCGATAGAAAATATAAAAATAACTAACAGAAAATTACTTCCTACATATTATGAGGCCTTTTTCTAAATTTTTAACTACTAAAACATTCAATATAACCTTGAAAAATCCAAAGCCACCTCACAGCAAAAAAAGGCAACTACTAATGATCTATCAGCACATTCTATAGTTCGGCACATGAACTATCTACGCAGTAGAGATGGGCAAAATGCCTCATGGCTCATGAGGCATAGCTCTTTCTTACAGTGCAGCGCCTGAAAAAAGCACAGCATAGTCTGTGAGCGAAAGCTTTCGTTTGAATAAACTTAAGTACGGCGCAATATTGTAAAATACTCTAAAAAAGAGCGATGAGTGGTGTGTCATGAGGCATTTTGCCCATCTCTACTACGCAGAACAGAATTCTATCCCAGTGAATTCACTGGACAGGAGTGTTGTTGTTTCCAATGCGTCTGTTCTGTTCTGGATAGAGGAGCAAAAAAACACGCCTATTATATGGTCCAATTCATCGAATATGTGAGTCATTGAATAAAATAGGGGCCAATAAGCAATTATGTTATGTACAATATGTGTATAACGATAGAACTTAATTTAGTGTTTAGTTAATATAAAAATGACTAAATGAGAACGCGTATAATATTCAGTGATCGATTTTAAGTGCACCAACAGAGATGGAACCAAACTCGATTGTGATAATCAAGTGACGGAGACTATTTTTCTGTACATTACAAAAAATATGCTCAAATAAATATTGACCATGGTTGTAAACCTTATCAAAGTTTCTGCGCTTTAATAGATTATTAAAGTAGAGGGAATAGCTTTTGACAGGTAGGCCCATGAAAGCTTACCAATTAATGCCTAGTACTATACTCTTCGCGAAACGAATTCAACGGTCAAATCCCATACAAAGGAGCTTTACTGACGAATTGAAAAGCTCTTTTTGTATGGGATTTGACCGTTGAATTTGTTTCGCGAAGAGTATAGTACTAGGCATAAGTTCGAACTTCACTTAGCAGCTCAAAGTCCGAAATTGGGTGAGCAAGTGGTGCCCACAGCCCTTCCTCAGCACGTTGTTTCGGAACCGAAGTGACTTTAATCAGATTTTAGCCTTCCTAGGTTTGGAGAGCCATAGTTATTCAGTCAGCTAGACTACACTACTGAGCTATCTCGAGTTGAACATCATTTGAACTGTTGCTTCGCATGATGACTCTAGCAGGAAGTATCAAAATTGTTTTATCTACATGGGTGAGTTTTCCTTCAACGAGGCTGTTTCACATTTATAGTGTATTAGGATTATCTACTTTAATAATTAGTTTCCGAATTGGAATAGCATGGGTGCCAAAGCCAAGTGAGACATTCGCAAATGGATGGCTTGACTCCGTAATTCTATTCGACATTTTTCGATCATTTTCGATCTAGCTTTTTATGACTAAACACAATCAAAAATCATTTTAACGACTTGTGGAACTGAAAAAAACACGTTTGAAAATGTGTAAAAAATTAGAACATAGTTGTAAGGAATACAAAAATCTGTAAATAGCTCACTTGGGTGGTCCAATTCGAAAGAGCTATCGCTTTTTTTTTGTACTGATGCTTGATTCTTTTTTCGCAGAGCTTTTAACTGAATAATTTTTTTTAAGCTTAAATCTTCTAAGCTGGCAATGGAAGGTAAAAATGTTCATCTTGCCTTGAAAGCATTAAAGGCATCGATTATTTTCAGTGCTATTAGACAAGTGATTCTTTTTTATTTTATTCTTCGTTTTTTATCTCTCATCTCGTTGTAGTTGTAAATTGAGGCTCAGTATATCAATTTATGTCCTTGATAACTGACATCAGCTGTCAGTGCTCAAATTGAAAGAAAATGTCAAAAATACTCGTTCACAGCGTTTCGAAATTTTCAAGGGGTAGCGTGCTTCCTAATTATGAGTGGCTCTTTCTTGTCTGGTTTCGCGCCAGTCGTTCAATCTCGGAGCGCTGATCGTACTTAGTTAAATTGCCACCTGCGATATTTTTTCAACTCCAACTTATTCACGTTTTAAATTTGTGAAGCATTTAAATCATAGTCCGAATTCCATTTTCGCAATCAGATCTCTGGGACCTTTTTTTGAGTAATCAGGCAACACTTGAACAATTTTCCCCGTGCAATTTTCACCATGTCACTTTCGATTTCCGCACGAAACAAATTTACCTCGTTTTTTGAACAGATGATCTTGAATGTGGCAAAAAAGTTAGTTCAAAATTCGATCTAAAAAGATTGGTTTCTAGGCTCATTTAAAATAATTTCTTTTTTATTATACCACATGTGGTGTTAAAACTAATTAAAGTTGAGGCGTAAATAGCTAACAAGCAGGAGAAACTTCTGTTGATTATGGACCAAAAGGTAGCACGTGCTAGTAATAACGTTCAGTCATTCAAACTTCACTTAATTGAATTTTATAAAGTTTCCGCAGTTTCTAAATAGCCTTGTTTGAAATTTGCGATTCCTCATGCGAAATGTGGTCTAAGTTTTTAGCTTGGCGGATCTTACTTAAAACTCATCAGGACAGGGTTCGATTCAATATGGCGAGAATCAAAATATGGTAACAGAAACTTTTTCAGAACGAAAACTTTTCGCAGAAATCGTGAGTTCAGAAGCACCACCATTCCATCCAACTCTTCAAATTCGGAAACATTGAAAATTCCATTTAACGAACATACTTCTTCGACATATGCCGGAAATTCTTTTCGATTCATTGAAAACAAAACCGACGAGCTCAAGTCTGCAAATCCGTTGTGTATATCATCTTCTCTAATGCTCTTGCAAATATTTGCCAAGCGGCAGCAGCAAAATGAACAACAGCAATGTCGACTAATGGACTTGGTGTTTGTCTAAGATCCATTGCAGGATATTACTGAGCCGGCGGCTAGAGTATAAGTCGGATGTGCTAAGTATGCGATTATTTAGCTTTATGATAGGACAAAGTTTTTCGAGCGCCAACAACCATAACGGGCACAAACAGCAGCGCAGCAACAGCAGCGATGATTCTCGGCGAAAGTAAAGTTCGAAGGAGCTAGTCACTGTCTGGAAAACGATGAGGAATCAGGCGTTCCTCTTGAGCGAAGAAGCAGTTTCTTGGCAAATTATGAGCACAAGACAAATAAGTTAGCATAATGTTTGTGCATTGAGGAAAACTTTTCGGCAGCTATCGGGGGGATCGAATAGTGAAAGTATCTTTTCTTGGCAATGTGCACGCTCCGTATGGAATGATAGTGAATTTGTCTGTACTTTAGTGTAAAAAACATCAAATTGTTTTAAGATAAGTAGTAATTTATGAGACTTCGCTTGACCTTGTCAGCAAATAAGTAAATAGAATTTGGGTTGATTTTTTGTCTGGTAAGAGCATGATGCTTGATTAATCATTGAATGCTTCATGTTATCAAAGTGTATTGTTTGAAATTCGCTCGTAAAATTAGTCTTAACTTCCAGGTTTATTACACATTCCGTTCTTCTAGTTCATTTAATCACTCTGGAATTCCACATTAGTCCATTCACCGTAAATTCACGTTTCATCAGACCCGGCATCTAATGACGGCTGACCGACCGAATACGTTCTCCAGGCTATGTCGACAAAGGAAATCATTAAAGAGATGCTTTGCTAGGATAGTGACTAGTAATTAGTAACAATTAGTGCTAGTGAATTTATGATTATTGCCCATCGAATTAATTACATGTGCACGGAGAGAATGCACTTTCTGAAAGCGAATCGCATCTAAGTCCTGTAGTTAATGCAATTTTGCACTGGAGGATAGATATATCGATGGTCTGTGCTGATGCCAAGCGGCTTTGTGTAATCGTTTGATACTCTTCCTTCCACCTGCAATAAATCGGAAATTAAATTAAGCAGAACACCAGCGGATTTCCATGTGGTTGTTTTATGTGCATACTCGTTGTTTGATCGTGCCAGTTTTAGCTATGGCTGTTGGTTATAAGAGAACACCGAATTGCACATAAATTTCAATTATAGAAGAAATATGTTTGAACAAATAATGAGATATTTTGGCTGAGGAAACTGAACTTGGAAATGGAATGGTTACAGCCTTCAGTGCTTAATCAGAATGTTGATAAGCCCTACTGGTTAAAATTGTTGATATGAAATAACTGTTTTTCAACTACTCTGAGTGCTTTTGTTCACTAACAGGCGTATATACGTTCACAATCTTATGAATTTCAGGAAATGAACGAAGAAATTTGAAGGATGCTTTTCAAATCAATAGAAGCTTTTTATCATTGAATATCAAAAGCGTCTCTCGAACGTGGAAAAACTACTTGAAAGGGTTATGCGAAAACACCTTAATAACACCATTGATATCAATCATATCATACCCGATAGACAATTCGGTTTCAAACCCAAACACTTTACAGTGGACGCGCTAATGATTCTCAAATACGCCGTAGAGGAAGGCCTCGACTCCGTTTGGATCGAAGGACTCCTGTTTAAAATGATCAATTTCGGTTTCCTAATTTGGTTAATCAAAATTGTTGATAGTTTTCTAAGCGGGAGAAAGGCTTTCGTCAAAATGCAAATTGACTCAGGTGTACCTCATGGTTCCATTCTCGGACCAATTCTATTTAACGTTTTTACGGCAGACATCCCAGGAATCTCATGTGACTCTCCCACATGTGTTTCTATTAATCTTTATGCAGACGATCTCCTGTTCTGGTACTCACATCCAAATCTGCGTGTGGTAACAACGGTGTTACAAAATTACGCAATTCAGCTTGTTGCATACTATGCAAAATGAGGTTTGCAGATAAATGCCAATAAAAGTGAGTTGATATTCTTCAGAGGTTCCCACAAGGATTTTAGGAAAAGAATAAAAGACATAAAGAGCTCAAAAATTGTTATTAATGACCAGACAATAAAGCCTTCACTGACTGTGAAATACCTAGGCATAAAACTTGACCCGCGCTGGAGCCTCAGTCATCATCTTCAAGCAAGTCTTAACAAAGCTGCTACAGCATATCATCTCATAGGTTACATCTTCAGGCCAAATTCCATCATATCTTCTAGAGCTAAAAGCGTAGCATATAAACAACTAATTAGACCAAACCTTACCTACGGTGTCCCTATCTAGCATCCAGCACCCTCAAGTCAACTTGAGAAGCTGGCGCGTTTTGAACGCTGTATCCTCCGAAACATTACTTCTCTTTACTTTAAGCCCAATGGCCACTATTATGGGACTAGTTTCCTCTATCAAAACAATAAAGTCAAGCCTCTTTCCTCTCATCTGCTCCAGTTATGTAACAACGCTATCCGTCACGCCTCTGAGCACCCAAATCCTATAATTCAATCACTTCATCCAAGACCTGGATCCTAACGATCATACCTTGACCTCACAAATAGCCCATACACAATGAACTACTCTTTCACTATGCTTGAAGTTCGTAGTGAACTTGTTTGTTTGTTTTTTGTTCATCAAATCCAAAGCATTTTTGTATTCCGTACCTTTCTCATTCTTTGAGAGCTCCGCTACACACTAACCGACCTACCTCTTAGAATTCTCTTGTTGATTAAACAGATATGTAAACTGAGCACTTGAAAAGCTCAGTTGAATTTGAACTTTATAATTACTCAAATCCCCACAAGGCAAGAACTTCGAGCCATATCTCATTCGATTTAGGAAATAGTTTAAGGTAATCTATGAGCGATTTTATAGCTGTTCCCAATTCGGGATTGGGAATATACCGAAATTCGTGAGCTTTCTCTGCATGTTATTGTATTTGTGTGTACACGATAATTTTGTGTACGTACACGTAGATTTTCATTATGGCGGCATCTGACTACTGCTGTTCACTTCGTTCGAGCATGTGCATGGACGCAGCTTTCCGATATGGCGGCTTCTGACCAAAGCTGCTTGCTTCGTGTCAGCACGTCCGTGTAGTCAGATTTCCAATATGGCAGATTCTGATTTATCCTATTCACATCGTGCGAACATGCTCGTGCAGAAGATTTCCCCTAGCGGCTTCTGCTGATTGGTGCTGATTTCGTAAGGGCGTTTCCCTACAGGGAAATTCTTGACATGGCGACTTCTGAAAAATGCTGTTCATTTCGCAGGAGCGTGTACAAACGGGCACAATTCTAACATGTCGGCTTCTGACGAGTGCAGTTCACTTCATTAGAAGCGTATTCATGTAAGGGAATTCCAATGTGGCGGCTTCTGAAATTCACCGTTTACTTCGTTGAAGCGCGTGGAAACAGGGAAATTTGTTTTATTGATGCTTCGGGCGAGTGCTGTTCACTTAGTTGGTGCGTGTCTGGTGAACAGCGACGTCGCCGCTTTATGCATCAACGTGACATGAACCATTTGCGATGATGGTATGTGGTGTAGGCATTTGGCGGCACCGCGGCCGTGAATCGGATGTTCTGTGCACATTTTAGCGCTTTCGAGATATTCGATGATTTGTGTTTTGATTTGTATTGTAAATAAATAAATATTTTCGTTTTTTTAAGTTAGCTGTATAACCATACAGCACACAATTTTAGCAGGAGATCAAGAACAGAGGTCATTTTTGAATATTGATTTTAGCATACTTCCACAAAAGATAAGTATTTGAAATTTAGCAGAATGATGCAGTAGAGCAGGGGTGGGAAAACGGTCGATCGCGATTCGTAACAAAGGTTAATCTCAATTTGAGATAAAATAAAATAAAAATATTTTCACGCCAATGTAGTTTGTGTAGTTCATTCTTTCGAGCTAAATAGTGACATTTGGTGTTTGAATTTTAAAAATTGAATTGTGTAAATGTCTTTTCAATAATAAAATCGTTCAAAAATTAAAATTCTTGACATCTTATCCGTCAGAAATGACAAGTGTCCCCGCTTTTCTGCATTTTCAAAATTTTTGCTCGAAAGAATGACCAGATAATGGAGACATGTCAAAATTTAGCTTCACGATTAACTCAGTACTAGCCTAAAAAATGAACTGCACCTACTAAATTGGCGTGAAATGATTGGAGACATGTGCCAAAGCTATTTGCATTTTCAAAGCGAATGCATGTTCCAAGCAATTTTTCACGCTTAAAAGTGAGTACAACTTTTGCTTATTTTCAAGCTAAATTTTCGCCGAAATAAATTTCACGTCAAAATTTGCATGAAAATTTAACGTGAAATCGAAAACAGTACTAAGCTTTAGATGGCTTAGCTCAGGAAGATTTTTGCAAAGATTTCTAAATCTTTTGCCTGAAATTATTGCATTTTTGGACACATTGGGAGAAAAACATGAACAATTGGAAGATCCAGTATGGGTAAAGATATTAGCATTTCTTACGGATTTTATGGGCCGTTGCAACTTGCTAAATTTACAATTACAAGGAAAAATCAAACGTTGAGTTCGGTAAATGTTTTTTAAGTAAAATTAAAACCTTTTGCTTCACAATTAAATAGGCAAAATTTTAAAATATTTTCCATATTTTGAAAAACATATTAAACTTACTGGTGAATCTAGCTGAAAGCTGAAAGACATTCTTCAGTTCGCGAAAGAGTCCGGGGTTTTCGATGGCCGCTTGGACTGATTTTTTTTCTCCTGCCGCATTTATCTCGTAGCACTATGTACCAATAGGTCCATGTGTGGCCTTGTGCCAACTGGTACAACCTAACCTAACCTACTGGTGCATGTAATATTGAAATGTTTTGTCCTGAACTGGAAAATTTTAAACAAGAACTCGAGAGACGATTTGCAAATCTCAATATCCTTCAACCGATTTTTGAATTTATTTCATTTCCTTTTAGAGAATTCGATAACGAGGGTATTTCATCAAATTTAGCATTGTGCAAGCCACAAGCTTACAAGCCTAACTCTACAATACTTTTTGATGAAATGGAGAGTCACTCATATACATCAAAAATTAAACCAAAATATTTATTAATAAAGTACATTGCACAAAGTAGTAATACAATGTATTTAACATATTAATATCAATAAAGACCTTAATTTAATTTTTATTTGTTTTTAATTTAACCCATTTTTCGAAGTTGATCGCGCATAAATTAAAAAAATTAATGTCGATCATACCAGTATTAGGTTTGCCCACAGCTGCAGTAGAGTATGTAATTTTCGAGTATTACTAACGCAAAATTGAGCAAAATTTTGAAAGAAAGTTTATGGGAATCAGGGCAGAGCGAGTGTTTGATTTAATTTCTAATTATATTTATGAGAGATTTTAAATTAATAATTTAAAATAATGGACATTTCACGTGAAGCGGACAACGAAAAAAAGTCGAGGCTCTGGATTTCGTTCGATTTTCAAGTTGCCACGAAGCAATCACACAAAATAATATCTCTCAGATTTATGATAGATTTTGTCTACAAATTTAATTGTAATAGAGAAAACATTGTGGTTATTCCATTATAGATAACGTTTAATTCATTTCAACGTTGAATATTTGTGAATTTGATTAAATTGTCACACCAAAGCTAAGTTGGTGCCATTTTGGAAATAAATGTATGAAAGTTATGTTTTAACAGTTCTGTTTTGATCAGACATAAAAAAATATAATAATATTTTGTGCTTCCACCAGACATTTCGTAGACTTACGGGACACATTGATGTTTATTATATATGAGTTTGAGTGGATTTTAGTGATGTGTATGCAAGCCAATCGGTAGGCAATATGGTATGCCATTTGCTTGTATGCTATCAACAGCAGAATTTCTTCACCCTACACTTAAAATAAATCCTTAAGAGCATTCTAGTTATGGCACCGTCAGCACCTAACCCTCAAGTACCGACATCCGGTCTAAATCTCTATCCAATAGTCGAATTGTAAACAAATTCAATACTTTTCATCTGCAACCATCATATCAATTCAATACTCATATAAACAAATTCAATATTGCAACCATCATATCAATTCAATACTTTCCTAAACAAATTCAATACTTTTCATCTGCAACTATCATATCATTTCAATACTCATATAAACAAATCAATCTTCATATAAACATATCTGCTCAAAACAAAAATGTTTATTTCTAAGATCAAAGCGAAATTCGCACAGATCAGGTTACAGAAATCGCATTTAGCAATTTCTGCGACCACAGCAGTTCTAATATCTAATATCCAATCAAGAAGAAAGTAGATTAGAGTGGGTTCAATCAATCAAGAGTGTGTTTCAATCAATCAAGATCAGTTAAAACAAGTTAATCAAATTTAATAAAAGAATTAACACTAGTATATATATTCAACGTTATAAGTAAAGAATTAGTTCTGATAAAGAAATGAAATATGTTAAAGTGATTAAGCAAAAAAACACTGTTTTATTAAACGACCACGATAAAGATAACTATAGTTATGGCACCGTCAGCACCTAACTCTCAAGTACCGACATCCGGTCTAAATCTTTATCCAACGGTAGAATGAAGAAATTCAATACCTTTCAAAATAAATCAATCTTCATATAAACAATTCCATCATATCAATTCAATACTCTTCAATCTTCATATAAACAAATCAACCTTCAGATATCAAAACAAAATCAAAACAAAAACTGTTTATCAAAACAAAAATTCTAAGATCAAAGCGAAATAAGCACAGATCAGGTTACACAAATCGCATCTAGCAATTTCTGCAACCACAGCAGTCCTAACACTATAAAATCAAGAAGATCAGATCGAGGGAGATCAGAAAAAGAAGAAGTGTGTATCAAGTGTTTTCTCAAACTGAGCAAAATCAAGTGAAGTAAAAGTACAAAATAAGTAAACAAAAAAGTAAGAATGTTACAAGTGATTTGTGTGAAAAAAGGCCGTGTACTTATTCGATACGATGACAATTTGATTGTATTATTCAAAACACACTACAAGATCAATGGAAGATCCTTTTTATATTCAAAATTATAAATAAAAAGTGAAAATGTTTAAACAGTATTTGTTTTCAAATCGTCCACGACAGTTAACTCTATTCAACGCTCAGATACAACGCACGTGCTTTCCGCTCAGAGGCATTTTCGGAATGATATTGCATTCCGATGCATACTGTTTGGTGGATGGCCACCAAACTGATCGAAGAAGTGAACAGCGGCCGCTAGAAGCCACGATATTAGAAATTTCCCTTTTGGACACGCCCTATTGAAAACAAATCACAATCTATGTGTTTGTAAACCAGATCGCCGCTCAAATTTCTATGGTTACACGAGATCGGGATTTCAAACCGGTTTTAATCCGATCTTCGTGTAGCCATAGAATTTGATCCGGCACACACACATATAAACGCTGCGTACAAAACCGGTATTCGGAAATCAAGCTCATGAGGAGCTTCCGTGCACGTACACAGTCTGCGCACACATACATGGAAATCGGGCTAAAGCTCACGAATTACGGTATATTCCCAATCCCAAATTGGGAAGTCGTGTAAAAACGCTCAATGTCTTTCTACTCAGCTTTCATAGCTTCTATTCAGCGTCATGACTATATAACTCTTCTTCTATTTTCTATAAAGATGACTTACAAAAAATGTTCACTGAAAACAGTCTTATCGATTGGTATTCATTTTTCAAAGGATTGGATGTTGATTGTTCATTGTTCAAGTTTTACTCTTTCTATTCGAATCTTACCTTTCGCTTTCAGACTTTCGCTTTCACCAAAAACCCTCTTAAATCTAATGGTGTACCTTAGTTCACATTCAAAGTCTCTGGTGATCTAAAAGCTAAGGAAAAAGCTCGTGAAAAGCTGAAGAAGAGAAGTTCACCCATGAATTCCGCAGTTTGCGTTCTTATGCTAAAAGAGTGCTCAAGCAGGCAATGCGTGATTACTTCTTGAGGATCGAGGCTTCAATCTGTTCTAATCAATCAAAATCATTTTGGTCCTACATCAGTTTCCTCAAATCCAATTCCTTAGTTCCTGATTCGATGTATCTTGATGATGTCATTGCTTTTCATCCGCAGACTGTTTGTGATTTTTCTGCTACCTTTTTTCCTTCTCCTTAAAAAAAGCCCACTAAATACCTTCATAACTTCTGTTTCCTCCTGTACGTGTCCCCTCTTATCCGTGTTTAATACCAATCATCTTATGTATACCTTAGATTCTAATGTCAAATATCCTTTTCAAATACCTCTCATTCTTGTTGCGATGCTGAAAATATATGATTCATGGCTAAAAAGAAAAGTAAGTCAAACATACAAACCTTAGCAGGCCGTAACGTCTCGGCAGGTGACAGTTGTCAAACAACTGATAGAGAGAATAACCTATCACCTGATAGTTGGGACCCATGATTGAACCAATGCCCTAAATATATGAAAAACATCTGATAAGGAAAAGTACCGAAACACTTCGGTACTTGAAAAATTTCGGTACTTCGAAAAAAGAGGGATTTTTTTGTTCGACGGGAAGAAGAATGGATGTTGTTTCAGCCAAGGTGAAAAAGTCTTGTTTTTTTGTGAAAAAATTAAAAGTTTAGTAAAGATATTGTGAACAGAAAAAATTGAAGAATTGGGAAGATCTATTGTATTTTTGGGAAGATATAGTGAAAGTAAAGAAAAATTGCGGAACAGTATTTGTAGTTTGGTGCTGCAGCAGCGAGATGATTTTACTCCTGAAGGTGTCTGGAGTGATATGTCGAGCGAGGAGTGTAATTTAATGTAAAAAGTGTTCCTGAAATTAGAGACCAGAACGGAGGAAAAAAAGAATATATCGAGAAAACGAGCCGGAAGTATTAATAAATCGTTGATTGATCGAGGAATTAATGTCGAGCTGGAGGCAAATTTTGAATGGGCAAGATAAATACTGTATAATCTACTTAAAATTCTGGATGTTTCTGTTTACAAATATATAATATCAGTATTAATAAATATAAAATTTTCATAATTTTAAATTGGATTTAATCCAAAAGATAATAAAGATGTAACGATATTATGAACTATAATACTGTTGTGTTTAAATGGAAATTAATTAAATTACAATTAAAAAACTAGATAAAAGAAAGTAATGATAGCAAAATGAGCAGTAACAATATTATGAACTATAATTCTGTTAAGTTCCAATGAAAAATCTTTGGTGTGGGTGTTGCATGTGATTGATTTCTTGCCATACATGTTTTTTAGTCTAAATTATTATTTGTATGATTTTTCAATTGTAGCATATTATTATTTGGTATGTTAAGATTGGTGTAAACCAATTCCGGCCGGGATTGGGTGAAAATTGTGGCCCACCCAAAGCAATCGATAAATTTCGGCAATAGAGAGACACATTTTGTCATATTTCGTTGTGGAATCAATTTATTCTGGATTTTTTTTATTAAATATTTATTATTATTAGTTACTTTTACCAGTTTTAATGATAACTATAAGTTTGAATGAATTAAAAGATAGTCTTATTACGACCCATAAACAAATAATGATTCTTACATGGAATCTCCTCTGTCCTTCCCCATAGATTGCATGTATTTATGTTTGTTTCGTTTGTATATCGTAGCACGAAGGAATGGTAAACCTAAATGCCTTGGACCAGACTGAGGTAGTGGCCGTGCCAAGGCACGCAGGGTATGTTTTCTTACGATCCCTTTATTTAAATCATACTGCACTGATGACGGCTCGACAAAGCTAAGTCGGCTACAACATCTTCTCTCTATGGTCCATTAGCTATCCTTTTTAATATTAGTCTTACGTCTGCTATATTTATTTTATGGAAATCCACCAATATTTTCCCAATAATCAAATCTGGTGACCCAACTGTCCTTTCCAAATATCGTTCTATATCCCTCCTCTGCTGTTTCAGTAAGCTGCTTGAAAGCCTTGTCAATAGTAGAGTTTATCCGTCTCTAAAACCTTTACTTGCTCCTGAGCAACATGGTTTCATCAAGGATCGCTCTACAACGACGAATCTTTTTCTCGCCTTTGGATCTGATTACTAATTTTGTCGCCACTGTGTTTGATTATCATAATCAAGCTGATGTAATTTATACGAAATTTTCGAAGCATTTGATTCTGTGAGCCAGAATCTACTGCTCAATAAAATTAATGGGTTTAGTATTTTTGGTCTCCTCTTCTCCTGGTTTTCCTATCTATCTTCATAGTCGCCGCTGCAGTTCTTCTCCTATATTTCCCATATCCGCAGTTTCTCAAAGATCTATCCTAGGTCCCTTCCTTTTTATATCGTTTGTCTTCTGTTATCAACTCCATCTGTCTTGTATATGCGGATGAGTTAAAATTATAAAGGCAATTAAGTCTGCGTCGCAAGCTGATTTGTTTGCCCTTAATCACTGATCCCAAAACAACTTCTCGCAAATAAACATTTTGAAGTGTCACCAGATGACTTTCTCATATACTAATGCTCCCCATGTGTTCTCTTATTCCTTTTCTGGGTGTTCCCTGTCAGTTTTCCAGCATTTTAAAGACCTTGGCGTGGTGTTTGACTCTAAATTGAAATTTGATGTTCATGTCATGATTATCACGCCCAGGGCCTCCAGGATTGCTGGTTTTATCTTGCGTTCTTATATGTTTACCAACATTTCCACCTTTATTCATTTATTTGTCTCCTTAGTTAACACTATTCTGGAGTAAATGTGGCAGATCTGGTCTCATCACTTTCAGTATTATCTAACGCCATTGAATCAGTTCACTCACTTGCATTTTTTTTTTAATTCAGCATTTTCTATTGCCCCTACTCCTCTCGTCTTTCCATCCTTCATGTATTTTCGTTGCATTGTTTGTTTCTGATTGATCTTCAAATGCAATCATTCTCTGTTTGCAATCATCGCCGAATACTATAACCGAATAGATAGAATATACGGTGTCAATGCTACAAGGTCGCAAGCTGCTTACTTTACTCGGAAAAAAGCAATAAATCCATTTGATACGTTTACACTGAATGGACCACATTTTGACAGAATTTGGGAGTTGTCTTGGATGAAAAACTGTTAAACTGCACATTTCACTCTTAGTCGATAATATCAATAATTTTACACCTTTTTATAAATAAACGATCGGAATTAGGCCTGAGCAATAAATTGTGACTTTTCAAACCCATTTTTCAACCAACAATTCACTATGCTGCCCCAGTTTGGTGTAATTGTGCTAAAAGCCACCTAGCAAAAGTGCAAGGGTACACCACAAAATTTACAATTAAGTCTAAATCTTCCATGGCACTTTTTGTCTCGGCAACTTCATACCTCAAATTGAATTAAATTTAGTCTCCGCTTCTCTAGCCGAACTCAAAGAATAATTTACATTAAAATGCCGTAACAGCGAAAATCCATTTATTAATGAATTATTGTTATACTATTATAAGACCGTAATGTGTGCAATCTAGACTAAGATTAAATTAAGGCTAGGTATTTAGTCAAATTGATTTAGAAGTTATATGGAGGTTTTTATTTGCAATTTTTTCTTTTAAAATTATCAAATATATTATTCTCGAATCCATATTTGCAGTATAAACATTTTAAATTATAGTAGTTAAGAGGTATTTTGAATCTAATCTCTAAAATTTCATCATGTTTTCGTATTCTTCTAAAACTATTTTCGGAATCCGGAATAAAAGAATCTTGAATCTTTCTTGCTGATAAAACCAAAGACATATCCTGGACGAATTTCAATTTTAGTTTGAACTCATCAACTTTAAATTATACTATTTTATGTATAGACATACTATTTTTATATGCACAAATCAACCTACATACTAGCAACTCTTTAACCATCCAGCAATTTATTTTCGAAATGCTGAATCAACTTGAAATGAAATTACATTTCGATAGAAACCAATATGTGCAGTTATAATTGGTTATCCAACATCCAATCTAAATATGAGGAGGATCTCGTATATCAAATATAAAGCTCAACCAGAACGTGATGCGAATTCAAATTTAACGAAATCATGCAATGAAATTGAACATATGCACATATGTATATACTATACCTATGTATGTATAGTTGAATAGCGAGAAATTGATTCGACCACTTGACATCAGAACGAATTTCATAGCAAACAATTCGTGCCACATTCTAAATATTCTTATGTATAGAAAATAATTATATAACCTGGTAATTGTTGCTTACTTACTGCTACTCTGTGTCATTAACAACGCTTTCTACCGCATATTTCATGATTAAAGCCATTTCAAAAGTTTAATGTCTTTATTATGCACTTTACTCATTAAATTCAATTACATGGTTTATTATCAGTTTGCATGAAACCAAATTGCTTTTAAACATTCGCTCCCACTCCAAAATTTAAATTCAAAACAAAGTTGAGTTTGTTGTCGTGGCAACTGAACGTGCAGGAGTAAAAACGAGTAAAAACAAGAGCAATCATCATAAGTGTGTGCTTATAAGACATTTAAACGTAACGGAATTTTATAAGTCTCACCGCTAAATCTAAAGCTTAGTATTGACTTCGGCTGATATTCGTTTCGGCGTAAATTTAGCTTGATATTTACAGGCTGCCTCGACTAGCAATTTCCCATGGCATGAAATTTGAAATTGCCAGTGGAGGCAGCCTATGGTATGCCATATTTTATGGTCTGCCATAAATGGTAGGCAATATGGTATGCAATTTGCTCGGCAATCTGCCTGGCAATATTTTGACAGTTCTTGATTTCAAAATGGCGCTGAACTGTGGGAATGTTTTATTTCTTATAGGAAATTGTAGGGATTTTGAATTCAAATGGATTTTTAGATCTCGTTGAGCAATGAAAACAGTCCACACAATATGAAATGGTGGGAAATTGCGAAAAAATCGAATTTTGATGCGGAATGGTGAAATTATATATAATTGTTTGATTTAAAAATGAAATAATTTCGATTTTGGACGACGAGTAAATTTATGAGACTCTCAGTTGATGATTGGTGGATTTTTCAAATTATTTTTATCTCATTCCCGTTCGTACCACAGCAAATCATATAATAGTTACATTTTCGTCTGAAATTTCACCCGCTTATCCAAAAAGTAACTAATCCTACACGTGAACTTTTCATAAGTAGCAGAATTTCTTCGCTCTGCGCTTCAAATAACTTCTTAAGAGCATTTGACTATCGGATACAGCGCACGTCCTTCTCGCTCAGAGTCATTTTCGAAATGAAATTGCATGCCATGAAATTGCCCATGCACAGATTGCATACCATAAATTTGACAGTCGCTACTATCGGAAATTGCAGGGTAAATTGCTAGTCGAGCCCCGGTGTGAGCAAAAGTATTGTAAAGCTGCTTTCGTAATTTAACTGCAGATACCATTGGCACATGTCTCCACTCATTTCACGCCAAAATAGTATCTACAGTTCATTGTTTCGACCGAATAAGTGGTATTTGATGTCAATAAGGGTTTGAATTTGAAAATTGAATTGTACCGATGTTTTCTCAGTGAAAAATCGATCGACAATAGAAATACTTTATGTGTTAGTAATCAGCAAAGTCTAACGCCCTTCACAAGTGTCAAAATTTTCACTCCGAAAAGTGACCAGATAATGGAGTCTTATCAATATTTATATTCACGGTCGATTCGGTCAATACCAGTCTCAAGGGCACAAATTTTCCTATTCAAGAATAAGTTTAACATGATCATATTCAGAAAATCAACAATTGTTTGACTTGCTCTCATTCCTGTTAATCTGAAGGTATCTATAAATAAAATTTTAAACTTTGTAATTAATTGATTATGAAGCTGTGCGTGAGGTCCCTAATTCGAATCCGACCATTATCACAGCAAAAGCTTTCTGAGTTTGAATTTAACGTGGAACTATTTACTCCACGATCATATACATTAATTATGCATTAGACTTATATCCACTACTATCAACTTCTATCTCAAAAACTTAAAAACGAGATTCAGTGGGAAAATGTTTTTTTTTTGTTTGCCCTTAATGATGTCAATGCCAATACTACTATCAGTATGAGTACTTTTGTATGATAAGTCAATTTATTCCTTCAATCTTTGTAAATCCTGAGGATTTCTCTAGCCATCCAAATCTTGACTTGAACAACTTCTGAAAATTTTCTTTATTTAATGCCTGTTTTCTACCAAAAACGTACGATTATAACATATTTCCCTCTGACATACGCACACATTCCGAACTTCAGCCAAAATGTTGAATCGAACCTTCTGGTATATATGCAGATTCTGTTGCGACCGATAACTTTCTGTCGAGAAGTCGTAAGTGCAGTATGAATTTAGATTAAGGAATCATCTGAAGCTTTACCCTGCGTGCCTTGGCTCAGCCGAATAGCCCAGTCTGATCGTGGGCATGTGGATCGACGATCCCTTCGTGCTACGGCACACGGACGAAACAAAGACTTAAAACACACACAACGGAAAAGGAATGTAAAAATTCCATGTAGGAATCAATATCAAAAAGAACATTTTATTTCTCATTTTTTTATTGAACTCACAGCAAAAATTCAAAAAAAAACCATTTAGGCACTTCATAAACAATAAAATGAAAAGTCGAACTCGTTTCCTTTATTTCTACCAATTTATTTTTCAAAAATCCGTATACCAGTATTTCGGCTATCACTTATAGCCTTCTTCAGCGATGTTTCTTCGACTGAGGAAAATAGTCCCTAATCGTCCTATTTGTAGATTAGGGACTATTTTCCTCAGTCGAAGAAACATCGCTGAAGAAGGCTATAAGTGATAGCCGAAATACTGGTATACGGATTTTTGAAAAATAAATTGGTAGAAATAAAGGAAACGAGTTCGACTTTTCATTTTATTGTATAATTTCTACCTAAACGCTCGCCAAACAATTTTTTGTTTGATTATATTTGTTCACTTCATAAACAATCAAAAATCAAATGATTTCATAAATATATTCCGGCCGGGATCGGGTCAGTGCAATCTTACATGTGCGGAATATGATAAATAATAATAATAATAAATAAATAAATGAATATACACTACCGTGCAAAAGTTTAAGGACATCATCTAAAAAAGCGATTTTTTGAGTTTGTGATTGTATTTTATTATGTATAATAGCATTTTATGATTAAATCTTGTATATAAACTACAAAATATACTATTTTGTTATGATTTATGTTCATTGAATGCAAATTTTGCATAACAATTTTTAAAAATACCGAAAATATCAAGACAAGTCATATCAGGTTTTTTTCATCAATGTGTGCACCTCGTGCTTTGATGATTGCAGCGCAAATTCTTGGAAGCCTTTCGACCAATTTTTGAAGTGTTTCAGTTGCGAGATTGTTCCAAGTCACTTTAAGACTGTCGAACAACTGTTTTTCACTGGTCACCTGCATGTTCTTCGCCTGCCGGTCGAGCTCATCCCATAATAATTCGATCGGGTTGATGTCAGGGGATTGCGGCGGCCAATCCATGATTTTTAGCACACCTTTCTCTTCCTTAGACCGTAGAAAGGTTATGCACATATGGGAGATGTGCTTGGGATCATTATCTTGTTGAAAGATAAATCCGTTACCGATCAAACGAATGCCGGATGGAATGGCACTTCGTTGAAGAATATTGTGATAGTGTTCCTTCCGCATTATTCCGTCGATTTTGACCAGTTCTCCAATCCATCGTAGCTAAAACACCCCCAGACCATCACGGAGCCTCCGCCATGTTTAACTGTTGGCGCAATACATTGGGGATTATACCGCTCATCTTTATTTCTACGAACATACTGGCGCCGCCTGGATCCAAAAATCTCGAACTTTGATTCATCGGTCCATAACACAGATTTCCACTGATCTACTGGCCAATCTTTATATTTTCGAGCGAACAATAGTATTTTCCGTTTGTTTTGTGGTCGTAGAAGTGGTTTTTTTTACAGCAACGCGACCAAAATAGCCCTTCTCTCGCAAACGACGTTTGACAGTATCCACCGAAATTGGGTTCATCAGGGTTTCGTTGATTTCAGCACGAATGTATGGTGCTGTTTTGAACTGATTTTGCTTGCTTATCAATAAAATGTGTCGATCATCGGCTTGAATTGTTTTTTTGGTCGACCAGAGCGTTTTCGATTCACATTTGAGTTGGTTTCGGCGAACCGCTTCAACGTGGTTTTAACTCCACACTTTGAAACAACAATAATATTTGCAATTTCACGAATTGTTTTACCCACTTTTCTCAAAGTAAGTATTTGGGAATGTTTTTCAAGTTAAATTTCCTTTTTTCGAGACATTTTCAGCGATCACAGTCGGTTTTGCGCGTGTAAACAATAACGGGAATGAATTTGACAGTTCTAGTGCACACAGAGCACAGCAGAGAGCTCAAAGAACCGTTATTTTCTTGACAGGCACTCAAATGATTGAAAATGACTGTTTGAGACATTAGCACCCATATTTGAATAGTTTAAAATGAAATTTTAGCTATTATATTTGAAATTACAGCGCAAAAATGATGCTACTTAAAAATAAAAATTTTAGGTTCCTTCATAATTCCATCATTTTGACTAATAATAACCAGCTGATTTAATGCTTATGTATGTAAATCATAATGGAAACGTATGTTTTCTAGTTTATATACCAGATTTAATCAAAAAATGTTGTTGAACACAATAAAAAACAATCACAAACTCAAAAAATCGATTTTTTCGATGATGTCCTTATACTTTTGCACGGTAGTGTATAAAAATCTAAGGACATGTTAACGAAATGCTTAATTGGAAATTTTACAATCCGATACCATGACCATTCTATAAATGAAGTATACATATTAAGTACGGATTTAAAAACGAATAAAATTAAGGTGTAAATATGAAAAGTTTCCTCTAATTTTACTATTTTTCTTACTTTAGTGACTTTCAGTAGCATCTGCGTGCAAACGTTGAGTTAATTTTATATACCTGTTGCATAGCAACAAGAAAACTTATTGACTGATTTCAATCAAAGAGGTTTTATTTCCAAAATTTTATCTGGAAGCTATTATTTTTAGAATTATTGGATACTCTTATATCTTTGATACTTAGTTTCTTGGTAGATGGAACCACCGTGTTTAATTATCCTCGATATCAATCCCTTTGTTTTTCCTGAGTTCCCTACTCTGATCTAAATTCATTCAACAATTGCCATAATCCTCCATTTTAGTTGAGTTTCAATCCTTTTCTCTTCTTAAATTTAAAGTCAAATTTCTTGGAAATGTAACATTGAAGATTAGTTTAGACATGTGTCCATGCGTTTTTAGATTACACGAGTCAAGTCAAATCAAATCCAGTTTTTTTGAAGTCGGGGCTAATGCGAAAGCTTCGGAAAAGTTTCGAAACTTTTGAAAGTTCTCGGAGGACGTTGGCACGTCAATATCAGCGCTTACTACTTGTTTTACTTTGGTAGTTTGATCACTTGAGTATCCCATCGAAATCTCAATATTTCGCCATTTTAAGATCACTTGGCCTAAGTCCAGGGTGATTCCGTGCGGTCGCAAAAATTGCCGTCCTAAAATGCAGCTGTCTGCGATGTTAGCGACTGGAAATCGATGGTTGAACAGTAAATCGAATAACAGTCCTTGTTGGTTGATCTCGCTGTAGACGAGTGCAGTTCCTCCCAAGTTCGAATTCTGTATACTCAAAATGAATGAAAGTATGGTTTCAATAGGATTCTCCGTTTTCAAATTTCTTCTATTTATTGTTAAAAGTGATTTTATAGGGTGAATCGAAAAAAAAATATTTGTTTGAACAAAATGGGTCGATGAAGTAAAATTAGTCTATTGTATTAGATTAGATATTTAAAAAATTGCTTTTTAGTATGCGTAGAAACGCACCAGGATCTAGCCAAGAACTAATCGTAAGATAATCGCGTGATCTCAGAAAAAATTTGGACATAACTAGACAAGAATCGATGAGAAAAGTGAGTACTTGCCTTAGAAATGTGTGCCCAACAGATCTAAAAATAAATTAATCTCACCACAACCTTTATTTCGCTCTTTCGCCCAGACAACTCCAGTACTTGTACAGGCTGGGTAGTATTATTAGTGTGTAAGGTAAAAAAATGTCCATGAAAATAAAATTATAAGAAAACGATAAGAGCCAGCAGTACAAAATAGTATAGCCGCTTTTCATTAGGCGTGTTTTTTTGCTCCGATACAGAACAGAATAGAACTATGCCGCAAAAACAACGATCTAGTATAAAACAGCAGTGCATTCGCTAAGACTGACATAGGTTGCTATATTCGCTGTGGTACCACTAAACAGCTGAAAATAAAGGGAGAAAATAACGAGTATACACTACCACAATCGATAGAAAATAGACAAAAAAAACTAACAGAATATCATTTCTTTTAACTTTCTACACATTATGAGGGCTTTTTATAATTTCCTAGCTACGAAAACATTCAACGTAACCATGAAAAGCCCAAAGCCACCTCACAGCAAAAAAGAAAACTTCTCATGAGCTTTTCTTTTTTCCATCAGCACATTCTATAGTTCAGCACTTGAACTACAAATGAGGAATAGAATTTCTGTACTAGTGAATTCTTTGCTACAGGAGTGTTGTTGTTTCCACTGCGTATATCCTATTCTCTACTGGATAGAGGAGCAAAAAAACACGCCTATTGTTGATTAAACTTTCAGTTAGACTAAGAAAGTACAATTAATATAAAATAAAAAATATTTTCAATTCAATTCAGGATAGCCTTTTTAATGTCTGGGGGCTGAAGTTGGTCGAGAGCTTCAATTAAAACCAATATTTATACGAGTGTAGAGTGATTTGTCCCACAACTCACTTTACTCCTGATTAAACTTAGGTACTTATTCAGAGGTAGGTGGACGCAAAGCTTTGTGCAAGATTCACCAACCGAACTTGGAATCGAACCAGGGACCCCCCACAATTTAAAGCTAGCACTCTACCCGCTAGACTACATGAGCTTCAACAAACCTAATTAACTATTAAATTAGTTCCTTAAATCGAGTGGATTGGAGCGAACTGACTGCGGGGCTTTTAATAACTTAGTATTGGCCTCTACGAAAGCGGTAAATGCTCATATTTGTGGCATATAGTAGGTGATCAAAAGGATAGCAAACTCGGCATCGCTCAGTAATCTCAACTTCTATGCAGGAGGTGAAGGTACTAGGTGAAAATTGCCTTAACGTGCCAATTGAATTACTTTCATTAGCACCTCCAAATATAAGGGTTTTCGTTAAGCTAATGAAAAAAATCTCAAGATGCATATGACTCAGGAAGTTAGAGCCCTGCATCATAAACCAAAAATATACCCAAAAAATAATGGTCTACAAAATAATAGCGACATAAGAAGAATCTACGAATCGGTAAAGAAGTTGAATGCTCTAATGGATGAACAACATAGATTATTGAAACAACAAAATGAAGATCACTTCAAGCAATATGCAGTAATCAAAGAGGAGATGATGACGAACAAAGAAATAAGAAAATACGTAGCTTTACATTTTCACAACTTAAGCTTAAAACACGGAAATGTGAATGTGAATTTTGTTTATTAACTACTCTTTCGACGTACAGTTAATTGCTTATTTATGCTGTGATACTAACGAAAAAGTTCAATGTGCATTGCACAAATTGTACGAGTAACAAATTGTACCTACTATTTACAAATCGTAAAATTTGAAATTCCGATTTCAAATCATACGATTTCTAGTCGATGCCTTATACCATTCATTCAACTAGTCATCAATGTCGGATATAAAAACTTTTTTCCGGCAATTTAAAAAGCAAATAGCAAACATTTTTCAGGAGGGTCGATAATTTGAAGGATTTTTTCTCACGTGCCTGCCATAGTATATGTATACAGTTTTAGTCAACATCAATACGCTCCGCCAATTTTACACTGAAAAAAATTCACATAGCGCCCAGAGCCATGTAACATAGCGCGTTATTTATGGTCCCATACGCCATGTACATAGTACTCTGAGCCAGTGGCGTGGCGTGATAGTTTACCTTAGGGAAGCAATTAGTTCATTTCGATGACTGACTTTGGTTATGTTTTCTTCAAATTTGTTACGTATTAATGGAACCCCTCTTGTTAGCTACTTTTAACATTGCAAATACAAAAGCTTCCATGAATTCGAGCATGGACGTGAGAGTACTTATACTGTATTGTTATCAGTACTAATTCGCATGCTACCAATATATAATCATTTTTTCATTAAATATATATTTGCAAAAATTAAATATTGGCAAACATATAAATTAGCGATGTTGCAACAGCAAGCTATGTAAATAAAGCATTTGCAAATATAGCTACGGCAACAATAACAACCACAGTGATTATGCAAATTAAATGTTTTTACGCATAAAGAAAATTTCAATATTCTAGTACTTATAAAAAATAACAGTAAAGTAACAACATTCCCATAACGAATAACATATATATTTATATTTAAAAAAAAAATCTAGTAAATTTAAAATAAATGAAGTGACAGCTGAAAAAAAAATCTATTATAAATCAAATTTGAAAAGAAAATTCATGCATACTTCTATTTTAAATTTAATGCAATTTGCCTTTGTTTTTTTTGCAAACTCATCTATGACGTCTTGAAAACTTTACTCGCTCAAACATTATTTTAAGAAAACCTATTCTATGGAAAATATTGCCAAGTCACTTAGTCACTGTTCATCTGTCCTATTCCTGAGATAAGTTTTAATCCTTTTTAACGAAGAAAAACTGCGCTCTGCGGGCGCTCTTGTAACATTCTCTTTTGCATTCATTACTTGCAATGTTAGAACTAAAAAAACTGATTTATAAAATTGTTTTAAACTATTTTCTGATTTATTGTTGATAGAATATTCAAAAATATTTTCTCTGTGATTATTATAATTATAATCCATGCTATTTACGGAACAAATAAATACATTAACCTTTTGATTGCACTCTCACTATTTTAAGTTTAAAATTAAAAAATCATGCGATTCCTTAAAGTAATTCTACGCACTCAATTCTAAACAATTCAAATCAATTTAATTACAACAATACTCTAAACTATTGGTGAAATAATTACCTTCACCAATTAAAAATACCTTCACCAAATTTCTATGTAAAATATAGCACAAATTTCACTACCGAACTACATTCAAGCAGTCTCTGGCAACCCTTAAAGCATCTCGTAGTTCGAATTCATTCAAAAATTCACATAGTGTGTAGGTACTACAGCAAACATTCTCATTCAAAAAAAAAAAAATACGCACAAGCAAATTATATGGGGAACATCACAATAAGTTCCACAGCAACCATACGTACGCGGCTTCTCTCTCAGTTTCTCGCTTGAGACGAGAATTTCCCCTAAGAAGCAATTTCTGCATTGCTTCCAAACAGCCAGTACAAGCATATTTTTTTGAATGACGTCACAATGCAGTCTACATGAAGTGAAATTAATGCTCGTAGAAGCAATTTTGTAGTTGCTTCCACCCGTCTTGTTCTCTCAATATTTTCATTCGGTGGTGTTACCACCTTAGCCGTGCAAGATGTTCACTGTGAGTTTTTGGGAAAATTTACTTAGAAAATTCCTGTCCATGATTTTTCTCGTGATTTTTAAATAAATTAATTTAAAATATATATCAGTAAAATGTAAGGGAAGCAATGCTTCCCTTGCTTCCATGAACGCCACGCCACTGCTCTGAGCCATGCAATATGGCTCCCAGCGCCATAATGTCAGAATCTACATAGCGCGTGGTCCCATGTAACATGGCGCAGGATTTGTGGTCCCATACGCTATGTACATAGTACCCTGAGCCATGTAGTATGGCTCCCAGCGCCATAATTACATGGCGCAGAAATTATAGCCCCACACGCCATATTACATAGTGCCATGAGCCATGTAATATGGTTCAAGGCACTACAATTATAACTCGCAGCCATGCTGTGTGAGGAAATGTATAAATGACAGCAAGCTTCTTGAGTATAAGAGAGGGTATGGGCTTTGATGTCATTTATCTCTCGGGAATTTCGTCGATAGAATTCCATTACCTAACATCAACTGCTCTACCTCAAGATGCTCAGGACTGAGAAGGCTCGTGGCCTTTTGTTGGATGCAAACTGGATCATCTTCAGATGCACTGAAAAAACACATAGCGCCAGACGCCATAATTTATAGACTTCTGGCGCGATGTACATAGTCGATTTCGGTCGATTTGTGATAAAATATAGCACCACACGCCATAGTACATAGGAGCAGACGCTATGCTTATAGCCCTCTACGCCATGTATTATAGTCCTCCGCGCCATACAGTATAGTCATCCACGCCATACAGTATAGTCCTCCACGCCATACAGTACAGTCCTCCACGCCATGTGCTATAGCTCTCCATGCCATGTAATATAGTCCGCCACGCCATGTACATGACGTAAAAGCAAAAAATACACATCCAATGTTTTAAAAAAAATTTTGATTCGTTATTTTAAACAGAAAAATGAATATATTGACTTTTATCAAAGAATTAATTTTAGACCCACTTTTTAGAGTGTACAAAGTAAATCAATAATCAATATAAGCAGAGTTTTCAATGCCCTGAATTCACAGAAAACTGTTGTTTCTCTCAGTCTAGTTCCCATATACTGCAAGGAAAACTCCTAGTCAAACTAATCAACATTTGCTGTACTTACTATTCAATATAACAAAAATAAAAAATAGTGTAATATTGTATATACCGAGGGCTATAAATTAAACAAGCACAAAACTAATCAAATCTGTAAGCTTCTATAGTGACTACTTACTTCAAGGTAAAAGTTCTTCTTTAAATATTTCCAAGAAACTTGAGAGTGGTTTCTAGACAATTCTCTAGAATATACTTGTATTGATAGTCGTCCAAGTTCCAGACCAACTTTGTTTCCAAACACGAAACTAAGAAAGATGAACGTCCGGTAGCTAGTTTCTTTTCGATTTTCATTTGAAAACAACAAAACAAAGTTTGTTCATCGTTTTCTGCATTTTACACGACACACTACTATGCTTTCAACAGTAAACATTTTGAATTGTTGATAGCAAGTTTATTTCGTTTGGAAGAATGATGAAAAGCGACTAACGTTAATAAGCTGTGCAAAGAAAACAGCATGGATGCATTTATAATAGTTTTGCAAAGAATATAGAAACTTTTCGGGTTTATAACATGTAAATAAACCAGAAATAATGACAAGAAATATTTGTAACTGGAAAGATATACAGAAATTTATCTGAAAACTAATGCTGAATCCATTGTTCCATATGACATTGGGGACAGTATTTATTCTAAACTGAAATTAGTGATCTTGTCTAAAAATCAGCATAGACAACGTATATCGTCTCTAAAGCTTTTCAAAGCAGAGAATATTGATACGGGAAACTCGATCGTTTTGCGGAATAAGCCTCCGAAGCCGAATCAACAATTAAATAACCTTTAGAAGTAAATTATATCGATGGATATAAGTCGGAGATGTTAAAATTTGTCGCAACTAGCTTAAATAAAAATTAATGATCTCCAACTGCAAGTGGTCACATCAGTCAAGTATGCACTGTGTGCTGGTGTCTGATGAGAATCAGTGCATACTTTCGAAACCACTTTGTCAAATAAAATTTTCAATGTAAATAAAAATTTTTTCAATTTTAATCATCCCGCAAAAACAATTCCAATTTGAAATTAGTGTTAATCTGGATTAAAATCTGAAATAGTTCATAGGAATACCAGACAATTTCTCGGTACAATAGTTACGCTAATCTCTAGTCGTACCCACAAATACCTTGGAAAATGAAAACGTTTCCACAATATCGTCGAATCCTTTTCAATCGTGCACAGAAATTTTCCTGAAAAATAAGATGCAAGAATCATCCTTAACTAATTGCCAATTTTCGCTGGACACAACTTTATTTTCATCTTGTTTCCTTTATTTACGATGCATTCATCGTCCATAAAAGTGTGCAATAGCCGTGATAAGGTGCAGCAATTGGTCGCGAACAAGCTACGGCGGACGATTTGATTTGTAGTCTGTTGTTTGCCAAGTAGTTGAAAATTAACTTGTAAGTAGTTGAAAATTAGCTTGGTTGCGGGACCGTTTTTGTGCTAGAATTTGTTTGTATATCTAACAGAGCGAAGATATTCATCTGGTTTTAATTGGTCATCTGGAGATATTGTTTCATGTTTTCATTGAAATTTTATCGTCCAATTTCATGTACATATGTTCATTAACACAATGAACATCTGTTTTAAATGATGAATGTTAAATTAGTCTTTTAATTCAAATCCTCTTATAAATTGATGTCCGCTGACAAAATTTCAACAAAACAATTTGAAAAACCACCATTCCTCTCACGTCCTATTATATTACTCCAATTTATCTTCCATCGTACTGTTCAAGTCAATTCAATTTTTCGGTTAGTCTATCATTCCTTCTGCATGATTTTCCAAACTATATCCTAACCACCGATAAGACTATAATTCAATGCAAAATTAAATTGCATACGAATGTACCATTCCTTATCTGCACAGATGTCAAATCATATCAACGTCAGACCACCAGCTCCTTCCGTCTCTCAAGTGCAATGGAAATAACATTATCGGCTTCATGTGCGTTAAGGAAATCCATGACATTGTAATTTCCTTCAGCACTCAATGGCACGTGTCTTGCGAAATTCGCCCTACCCTATTTGACGAAATAATGGACAAACTCCATTTACATTGCATTGCTATGCTTCAATTTCGACAGCGTTGCTGCAGTTTGTTGATATGGGGTGCAATTATTTCACAATAAGTTCAACTCCCTGGTTTCGTTTAACTATGAAATCCGGTGGACTGGTCTATTCAGGGCTAAATTCATCTTCAAGATCAAACATGTCATTATGGTGTCGAATGTCACGCCCAGAGTTAAATTTTCGCAGCAATGCTGCCCTGATTCGCATAAACGTTCTATCTACATTTTAGCGCTTTCGAGATATTCAATGATTTGTGATTTGATTTGTACTGGATTTAGGTTTTTCGAAATTTGCAAAATGATAGTCTATAATCACCGATACTGTGGCCTTTAATTGCAAGTCCATTATGGCCCCTTGAAAGTACGGTTTTACGATTTGATTTTCTTTAACCATGGCCAATCTTCTTGAATTTTCTTATCAAGTGACCAATACAATCGGAACTAACTTCTAAACTGACTGTGCTTACACAGACTTGACGAGAGCATTTGATAAGCATAATCGCTCAGCCTTTTGATAAGCATAATCACTTAGCTAAGCTACATGCTTCCAACTTGATTTTGAACTGTGATTTTGAGGGTCGGCAATTGTATTTTTGTAATAACTCAAAAAATTGTCATTAAAAAGATTGATGATAATTTCCTGCCTTACAAAATTTTTAAAAGAATTGGAATCATGCTTGAGCTCTGCTTTACATACATATTGGAAAAATTATTCTTATTTCAAACCCTACATATGAAATAAATATATTTAGCTCTTACTCTGTCAATTATTTTCATTAATTTAAAAAAAAAAAAGTGTAATTAATTGCACGATTTGGTGTTTTTTGCCTTCAACTCTAATTTTCAGCAATAATGATATAGAAAAACCAAATTTAGCTGTCAAACTAAAGGAAAAATGTTGCTTTTTAAAATAAAAAGAGCTTCCTATAAGAGAATAGTTTTTCAGTTTAAATCAAATTGATAGCTTTGATACGAAAATACAAAATTTGTACAAAAATTGAAACATTTTGATTGCGTATTTTCTTCCATCTCTTCTAAATTTTAAGTGCAACGTATAAATTTTGAATTGATTTGTATGTGATACTTTCTCTGGATTAATGGAATATCATTTTAGAGACAAAATATGTCCGAGAAAATTTGATTCAATTTTTTTTAGTTGATTCAACACTGTCTTTTCTTTCTGAATGTAACACCTACAACTCCACTGGCTCACTTTCGTTCTGCTAAACTTTCCGAAGTCTGTGAAATATTCTTCTTCTTTTTTCAAGCGGAATGTCAATTCTACATCGGCTGACACAGGTTATTAGGCGTCATCTGACAGTAATGAACACCATACACGGACGAACATGTCCAAAAACCTGGCGTGCATATCATGGATTTATTGTTGTTATCATGTAAATACTAACCCTTTACAACAAATGCACTGGTTGGCAACGGTTCAAGCATGTTCGTCCGTCGATGGAGCCCGTAACATTATCTCCACGATTGAAGAAATTCTTGGAATCCGAATTTTGTATGTTCCAGATGTTCACTTTATCCTCCCGGATTGCTCTTGGGTGAGAACAGCAGAATCATGTAAATGATTGTTATTTCTGTTTAGCCAAAATCACTGAAATGATTTCGCATTCAAAAAACTTTGTAAAATAACCAGACGCGCCATCTGTGCCAAAGCCAGATCTTCATGAGAATGATGTACTCTCTCGGCCCCCACCACCAGCCAAAATTTTTGAAGAATCGTCAACTTCTCGTGCTACTCGTGTTTTAGAAAATGATGGTACTATTTCAACTTCTGACGATGACGACTACGAACTTGACAACTTAACGATGACGACTACGAACCGGTACCCACTGCACTACATTTGATAATTCAAAGTGAATTAAATGATTTAATTTATCTTCTTTGTTTCCTCCTAATTTAGGTGCAGTTAGTGGTGAACATTGGGGCCGATTTGATCAAGATATAAGGACCATGGAAAAGCGGTATCAAGGAAAATGGACTCCGTGCACGTTAGCAGATCATTTTTGGACACGATTACAGAGGCGAATTGTTCTTTATCCCCATTTCAAAAATTATTCTCACCAACAAAAATGGTGGCACATCTTCGATCATCATGAACTGGAAACTGCATAAGCAGAGCTATCTTTTCATTACCATATCTGGAACCTGATTTCGCCTTCCAATAAAATTCTATGATTCAAATTTCCACGAAAGTTCAACCTTTAAAGTTCAAGCTAAAACAGCGATAAAGACATTTTGAGAAAGAAAGCTCCTTAAGACATTTCTGAAATTCCAAAACATTTAAGCATAAGTATGGTAACTATGTTTTTTTTTCGAACTCTAAATCTTCATCTGCTTGACGTCTGTTATTCCTTTGCTGCAATATTTCCATCAAGACTCGAAACTCATCACCATCATCACATACTTTACCAACTGTAGTCCAAATTTTTTATCATGTTTTTCGTATCCTTGACATTATCCTTCCTTAAAAGCCAGTTTTTATTGGAGTATATATCATGTCATGACGGAGACAACTGAAGACATATGGTTTCCGGTGTAGTCGACCAAGACAAGGATAACAAAGTGGCCCAAATGGCCATCCGTCCAATGTCCCGATGATATAGGCCGAAAACTCTGTTTGTCGTCGATTCTATTCAGGATAATGTTTCGGGTATACTACGACAACTGCATGGACAAATTGTCACAACATAAATCCCTATTTGCTCTGGTCTTCTCCATCCAGTTGGGAGCAACGCAGTAAACCTTATAAGTTGTAAACTGGACACAGACGTCGAGAAGTTAGTATCAAGAAGCTAAATACCATGTAAATGAAACATGTTACGGAAAATTACTCGAATCATTCGCACGTTTCGGTTCGGTACTATCATTGCTCGGATGTTTTATAGCACTAAGTGTACATCGTGTGAATACGACGCAGATGCAGCAAAACAACATTTGGTAGTGCTGGTAAGGTATTACGAGAAATGTCTTGAATTATGATTAGGCCACTGACCATAGACATAATGTTGGGAAGCAGAGATATCAAGCGATATTATATGTCGGGTTAGTGTGAAGAGTTCTTATCGATTATCATTTTTTTTACATGAAATCTCGGTAACACGCTAAAAGTATAAACCTATCTGCTCGGTTATTCTTATATTTACCTTGAAAATATTCCTCGAAATCCAAACAAAATGTACCATCTTTGAAATCAAGAAAGTTTATTTTCCAAGAATAGATTTGATCACAGAAATAAACTCTACAGTAGCATGAGTTAGAAAGACAATGGACGAAAAATAATGCAGCCTTGAAAATATTTTAGGAATAACGCCGAATGTTGCCACAAAAGAAAAGTCTAAGCATTGAAACACCAGAGGCAGAATAGGTAATTGTGCATTGGAAGTAGGAAAATTCTACGAACCGAAGATAAATATACCACTTTCATAAAAAAGGTATCAGAAAACTTGGCAACAGCTGCAGATACACGGTTTTGCATTTCAGAGAAAGAAAGCAACTCTATTGTATTTTAACAAAAATTTTCCGTTTCATCGTAAAATTCAGCTTAAAGGCCAGAAAATATTGCCAAAAATAATTATCTAATAAAACTTCAAATTTTTCCTCCGTTGGAAACACATTTTTTTTCACATAAAGACGTAAGCTTTATCCTTTTTCGAATACACATTCGAAAAACGATCTGAGTTGGCTGATCGTTCTCAAGATCGCATCGCATAGATGGAAGAGTTCTTAAAGTGTTGAAAACTGAAAATAAAGAGAGCCTAAACAGAAAATCTATAATTCCCCATAAGTACTAACTTGACAATGAGCACAGAAAAAACGAAATAGCAGATAATTTTTCTAGATAGAATTTGACAGTCAGATCAAAGTCTACCTTAAGCTGGATTTGAATATCCATGTCAGAAGTTTTGCAATTTTCAATTTTCTCTATAATCCACACTTATGCGCTACCGCAAATCCAAAATCCTGATAGATTCCATCAATTCATGATAAAGATTCAGTTTCATGGAAATTCCAACTTCTTTATTTATCCATGCATTTCTACAGTAGACATTGCGAATCTTGTTCGGATTACTTTCGAGCTACTTCCACTTCCTTAACATATGAGAACAGGTATGTTACATATGTATGTCCCGCATTTAAGTCCATATACCAAGTAGACACGAGATCTGGTTTACTTTCTCTTCTTTGGTTTCTGCATTCATTCGTTTGCTTCGAAACTCTAAAGAATTTCGTATTGACTCTATTTGTTATGTACACTCTCACACATTCAAACTAAGGAAGAAGTAAACAACGAAAGCCAAAGCAATTTCTCTATGATACTCCCCAGGGACTTTAACAAATCACTTTCGATCTTTTTGCCATCGTCTTTCTAACCGTCTATGGCGATGCTGAGCCAGCTTACAAAAAGAAAATTCCGCAGGAAGTGTACCCATTCGCATTTGAAAACGTTAATAGTAGGGTAAAATGTTAAATAATGTTGTGTTTTTCAGTTGTAGAGTGGATTCATTTTTAATGAAATGCCGTTTATTTGTATTTTGGCTGGAAGGCCAGAATGGCTGTGGCTTTTGGTGTAGCAAATGTTGTGTCTGGTTTTGCATAAAAACTTTGACTTCTGTAGAAAAACTGAACAACCAATATTATAATGCTTTAGAAAAGCTAATTTTTATTAAAGTTTAATGAATTGTGAAACATGTCCAATAATTCAAATAATCCACGTTCAAATGAAGTGAAGTTAACCTTATACTGGCACGTGAGAGTAACATAAGCGTCATAAGACTCGTAAAGCTCAAATGTTTCAATCATATGTGCACATTTGATATATTCTCTTGAAATAGAACAAAGGAAATCGAATTACTTGTACCTAGAAAATTCAACAATTCATTTCAAATGAGAACTCTTTTTGCCCACGTTGGGCGCAGAAATTTGTTAAATGATATTCGTCAATTTTGACATGCAAAGAACTATTTCAATAGCATTTCAATAGGAATAATTTTAACTTAGGTGTTTTTTAAAAACAAATTTCAATTTTAACCATCCCACAATAAAACAATTCCATTTGATTCTGCTTTCGCAGGCTTACAACGCAAATCGATTCAGTTTCCTGTATCAATTATTATCTGCTTTGATAAGCTTTGATTATTCTCAATTATTCTCTGCTTTGATAAGCTGATGAGCTTGAGTAGCTTAGTGGGTAGAGCACTGGCTTCTTGCGTGTGGGGTCCCTGGTTCGAATCCAGGTTCGGACGAGGGTCCGCGCACCAAGCTTTGAGTTCACCTAGCTCTGATTAGGTTCCTGATTTAAATCAGGGGTAAAGTGAGCCTTGGAACTAATCACTCCACACTTGTATCCACAATGATTAAAAAAATTGTAATGAAGCTCTCTACCAGCTTCAACCCCTAGACCCGTACAAGGGTTGTCGTGGGATTGCTTTTTTGATAAGCTTTAGAGACGATATAAGTTGTCTATGCTGATTTATAGACAAGATGGGAACCGCGATCACAAATTGATAGCATTTATGAGCAAATGATATCGTTAGATATAAGTTGAGGATGCTAAAATTTATAACAGCTATCGTAAATAAAAATTAATAAGCTCCCACTGGAAGTGGTAACATCAGTCAAGTATGCACTATGAGCTCATGTCTGATGAGAATCAGTGCATACTTTCGAAACCACTTAGTTAAAACAAATTCAATTTTAACCATCCCACAAAAAACAAATCCAATATTTATTAATTTGTTCGACGCAACTGCATTTTCACTCCTGCTAATATCATTGCTTTTAGAACTGTCGAACCCTCAACATTTTTTTACAGTACAACTACTATTACCCAAACATCTTTTTTATTTGTATATGCTTCGTAAAAAAATAATAACCAGTCTCTGATAAAATCCTTTCCAACTTTGAATACCTCGAATTTATTTGCCTTCTGCAAAAATATGTATAATATTGGTGAATTTATACTGATTTTATTCGTTACGAATTGGTATGCGAAATTATGTGTTTGACCTAAAAACAAAGACAATTTTGTTTCGTTTCATGTTTGTCTTCGCTGTGATGGCTCCTTACTTGAAGCCCTTGAAGTTTTATTGTTACGAATGTGCGCATAGACATTACAAACAGATGTACATCGTTTATGACACAGTATGAAAAATGAAAACATCAACGAATTTTTCGATGCAAATTTATTCTATTAGTAGTATGGAAATGCAAAGAACATTCCCCAAGATGTATGTCAGATATACTGATGAAATATGAAACAAAAAGTAAAGATTGCTTTATCGAAATAGATTCGGTATTGTTACAAAGCGAGTATATTATTCTATTTCCAATGCATAATTAAAGTTGAAGAACATGCCTTGCCAATAAAAATACTGAAATTTTAAGTTGTATCTACTATGTATAAAGTGAATTTTGACATTTTCGGTTCACTAGAGTAAACAAATAGATGATTCCACTCTAATTACTTCCCAACCAGCAACTTTTCTCTCATTACTCAAAATCCTCCTTGATGAAGCTGATAAGCCATGTTAGATTAGATAATCGAACGGTCATTAATACCAATCTGCGAGATTTAATATACTAGCAATTTAGTCATCGTTTAATCATAATAACACCGCCATACTCCGAGATTTCTCTTAATTAGCACTTCTACTATAGCTGGTAATACCATGAAATCTCCCCGGACAAGCTAATCTCCACTGATACCAGGCCTGAGATGGAAACCACCACCACATAATAACAATGCATAAGGGTTTCAACGAAAATTAATTATTTCTATATGCCGACATCCTTATGACTTGAATTGGATCAACAATTGTGGCGCCAATAGTCTGCAGCCTATATTTATGTAATACACTGTAATCGTGTGACTGTAGGCTCACAGGAGATATATAACTGTTTTTGTCACCCCATGTATCGGGCTGTTTGCGCTCACTGTCGAGGCAGTCAACACAAGATGCAATTCCATGGACTTATTTTATGGAACATAAAATACATGCAATTAGTTTTATTGCACATTACACAATTGGGAGCTTGTAAGTCTAATGGGTCGTTAAACAAATGACAGCATTATATGGCTAATACTATAAGTATGAAATGCCTTTCATTTGGCGGTTAGTCAAAGTGAATTAAAGATGAATAAAATGAATGCAGCTATTTGGTGAGAATGCTAAATTATATGTACGCTGTGGTCCATATATATGTAGTTATAGCTCATATTACAGATGAGTGAAGCTGACTGCTGCAATAATTTTAAGGCTAAGTTTTATTGTTATCATTTTCGCCACATATTAAAAAAATATATAAATACAAGAGCTCATGTGAACAATTTCAATTTTGAATTCCGAAAACTATGAGTGTATGTAATGCTGGTAACTCGAACCGTCAATCAGAAGAAGAAAAAACTGAAAAGATACATGGTATTGAGATTCAAATCTATATTGATAAATTAATGGCTCAATAAACTAAGTCTATGCGTTTTTGTAATTTGTATGTAAACGCCTGAATTTATACCGTTTGTCAGAGGCTTACTTTAAATAGAAGAAATAAATGAATCGTTGTGAAATTGATCATGTTTATTCACTTTATATTAAAATACAAGATTCTGATTTTATTTAATTATTTTTTCAAAATGGCCGCCGTAGTAACCAATCTTCTGAGACCCTCGCAATGAAAGGCATCAATCGGCGGGATTTTTAGCATCAGTTACAGCAATTTTAAATCAAAAAAATGGGTTTAAGTGTGTTTATTAAACATGTATCTTCTAGTTGAACCAAGAAAAAAGAAAAAAAAGTCAAAAAATCGTGAATTAGCACGCCTCATAAAAAAAAAACCAAGATTTTTCACCCTTTTTTCGACAGCTATTGAGTCCAAAATGCTAAATTTTGAAAAAAAAAAATTGACATTATTGAGGTGCAACTAGAAGCTTATACTATAGAGAAAACGTGGACCAAGTTTCATAAGAATCGGCTAAGAACTTTTTGAGCTATCTTGCACGCCAATTTAAAAAAAAAAAATCGTTTCGAGAAAAACGCATACTTTTGACATACAGAAACTTTATGATTACAGCGAATTACCAACTAATCAGTGATTCCAGGCCCATACAGAAGCTCTTCAATACGTTTATGTTTTAGATGTTAATTTAACTATTTATGCAAAAAAAAAAATTCGAATTTTTGAAAATTTTATATGTCTCGCCGGCCTTAAAAACCATGTTGGATTCCATTTGGCCAACAATTTAAATGAGATATTTTAGGAAAATAAGTAGTTTAAGCATTCCAATTCCAGTAACTTGACCAGTTAAAATCTGACTGAAGACATTTTGAGTTAAAAATAGAATCAATATAGATTGGAAAAAAGTTTAATTTAAAGCTGTTGCCCAAAAACAACAAACAGTGGATTGAAAGAAACTGCTGTTATGTGTGTATGTGTATCATTAATTTTTGTATCCTAAACTAGTAGATTCAATTCACAATTTTACTTGAAATATTGTCCAAAAAAATTTAACAAAAACATAATAATACAAAAAAACATACTTTAATGGAAACCTCCGCCTACTCCAAAGCTAATCCACCCCTAGAAACTAATCAAGCTGAAGTTTGCCGATAATATTGATAAAGAAGAGTTGGTATGTGTTAAGTCAAAATCTAAATATCATTACCCTTTGACGAAAACTCGCATTGTAATGAATTCTTAGGCACCCCTATATATCTATGAGACTATTTTTGGAGAAATGAAAATTGCAGTATGCCAATTAATCTTTTAAGCTTGGTTATAATAATGGTTTGGAATTTTTAGCCGAAACTGGGCCTGAAGTCCCTAAAAGCTCACCCTAATCGCGTTATCACCACTGTCTGGAGTCGTCGTCACCAGGACCCTCAGCCGTCTTAGTTTTTTGACATCGATTGCTCACAAGAGTTATATTCCGCATCTGCTCTTCAGCTTGGATTCAGTATTCAGCAGTACAACTTAGCACTCAAACTTATAGTACTGGAGAAATCGTAGTAGAGCGTACTTGGAGCGGAAGTGAGTCCCTACATTTTTCAAATGATGTAAAATCGAAAATTGCGGATCTTAATCAAGTTATTTTTTTTCGCTCGTATTTATATTTTTAATATTCATATTTTGAAATGAAGAGGAAAATTTCAGCTTTCAATTTTATGAGTGAAAGAAATAACTTTGTCGTTTTCAGTACGGGAAATAATGTAAGACGCGAATTTTTTAAGGAATTACTTTACCTTGACATTTTCAAAATATTGAATTTTTGGTAGATAAATAGATAAATTGTTTCTCCGTTTAAGAATATTTATGTGTTGTAGCATATGGAAATTTCGTTCGAAATTTCTCGACACTAAATTTCGATGCGCACTGTAAATTTGCATCGAAAATAATTTTAAGGTCAATTAGAGGTCCGAAAACCAAATCAGAAAATTCACATTTACAGGATACCGTTTGATATTGTTTATGAGAGCTTGGCAATGCTCGAGGACAGTCTGTGATGGTTGGCGAAAAGTTTGCTCAAAGACGTGACCGAAGTCGGTCGGGCTGTTTGGGGATTCTTATTTTCGTCGAAAACGATCAGAAGACCAAAATCCCGTGAGAAGTGAGAGAAGACAATCTATGGTCCAGTGATTAATTATGTGATGGATGCTCCAGGCTGGATCCGGCGAAAAACTACAGCAAAGATATTCCACACATCATGAAAAAAGTTAAGGCAAATTGATCGCGATCATTCACATATAAATAATTGCATGCAAATTTAAATGCGGGCCAGTAATGATGACATTGACCTGCATTACCATTTAAGTGTCAGACAAAACAGCACCTAGGTCGGAAAATTAAGTATCAATGAATTAAAGGTACTTGAGAAGGAGTTAACATCCCGGGAATGACCATCTTGAAGAGCTTCATTAATTCGAAAGGTATAATTGGTGATCAAAGTGCTTGAACGTGAATTTCGTGATCATTTTTATTTCGATAGAAAGTGCGTTGAAATTATATTTAGCTATTTTACTTCAGTGAATTGTAAACGTTAAATTATTAACCTGTCATTTTGAGGGTATGTTTTTAAAATATTTATTCCAGATTTATTCTTTTTTTGTGTTGCCTTTCTTGATGGTTTTTGCGATCCCAACCACTTGGCAGGCTCTCCGCTGGACTTTAGTTCAGTTCAGGTGCTCTGTCAATGTCACTTTGATATCATAATTCACTACAATGTTAAAACATTTCAAGACTAAAATCATTTCCTAAATCATAGCAATTATAATTGGGTAAAATTCTTAAAATAGCAACTTACAAGTGCCGAAGATACCTGGTGTTCGTATCAAAAAGAAACCTTGGATCCTTACTAGCATAAAACTCTTTCCTGTAATTCACTAAACAGTAACTACGCCGGTATGCAACAAAACGCAATTTAGGGGGATACACTCGAGATAAAGTTGAAATTCTAAACGCTGACATTTAGTGCATGGTTTCAAACCTGCATTACAGTGGCGTAAATGTTGTTATTCTTATATTACAGCAAGTATATTTAATGAGAGATAAACCATCACTCGTACAATTAATGAACCTATTAACTGACCCTAGCGCTCTGCAATTTAAAGAAAATTTGAATTCTTAACATAAATCCATAACCAACATGAGAGCCCAGCAGAAGATAAAATAGGCCAAGAAATTGAAAAACGCTGCTCAAAAGAAGTCAGAGGACATCGCGGCAGCAATTGTACACCTGATGGTCTGGCTAGAGACCCCACGTTGAAGGTAATAAAAAAAAACTCTAGTGCATCAGAACCGCCAGAAAATTGACTTTCAAAGAAATTGTCTTTGAGTGACTAATAAATGTGGAACGACTTAATGTACTTTTTTTATAGTATCAAATCAACCATTTTTTAAACAAGGCATATGGAGGAGTAACACTGTTTTATGGCTACATATATCCGTTGAATTTGATTTTTATTGTAAGTCCTTTGCATGTAAAGATATAATGGAAGCATCTGTTCTTGCAAAATTCACGAAATGTCTGGTGTTGGCAGCCCTGTGTTTGTACCATAGCCAAAAATATACAAAAATGCTTCACGTTAAGTTAAACCTACCCTGTGAGTTTCGTTTCGACTGAATAACTGCGCTGGAAGATATAAAGATGAAGAGAGTTTTAGGGCTACCACCCTCAAACCTTTTCAAATTTTCGAAAAGTAAATATTTTTTTGTTAAATGTTCTATCTAAGTCGATTTAAATTTCATATTGATCAGATTATCTGGCCATCAGTTCTCGTGAATAGAAGTTTCGAGTGCTGAAAATAGAGATAATTTGGTTGTGACGGATTGCCGTTCCTCTACAACTCGGAATTTTGAAAATTTCACATTGACGTAGTGGTCAAAAGCTAAAAGTTACTAATTATTTGAATCTTTTTCAAAAAGCAAAAATTTCTCAAGAGGTTCGATTATTTTAAGGTTTTTTTCAAGTGCCTGTTTATATAGTTTTAGTCCGCATCAATACGCTCTGCAAATTTCACGATGATCCAATGTTTTTGTCAGAAGCTAAGAGAAATCAAAATTTGAAAAAAAAAAATCCTTGCCTACTTTTAGGCCTTCTGCGCCTACACACGGTTCTTCGAAAACTAGTCAAATGAGAAGTCAGCTTTCGAAAAAGGACTATGTATTTTGCGAAAGTGAGTTGATTCAATCCAACATTTGAGCCATCTGGCAGATCACCTGAGCAAATATTCACTAAAACACCAATCATATTTGAAAGGATCACTACTTTATACTGCAAAGATCAAAAACCTCGACACTTCTATGATATTTCAAACGTAGAATGACCTTTGAAGGAGGAGGTGCTTTGTTTCTTGTTACATAAAGCCCGAGTGGAGAATGCATTTTTTTTTTTTTTTTGTAAATAATTTATATTTAGTATATGTTTAAATAAATAAAAATTGTCAAATGCAGGATTAGAATTGATAATAAAATGTGAAAAGCACGGAACAGGCTATGATGGCACATTTTCTTCTCTTAATATTTCTGTATCACCTACTTGACAGAACTCACTGCTGGAAAGTATTAAAGTCAAGCATGGGAATACGGTACACAATTTTTTGACGAATCATTAGTTTTTTGTACAGCTAAATTTAAATTCAAATATTGTTTCCCACAAAAAACATGAACAATCTGAAGGAACATTTTAAATTTTCAACATGTTTCGATTATCACCTTCAACACAACCTAAAGAAATTTGCTTCGGCTGTTTTCTGCGATTTTCCACATTGAGGACGAAGTTTCTTTTATTACTTTTTCATGGTGAATCTACAGGTTGCCGCAGAGTATACGTTGAGGATATTAGTAGCCGGCTTATGCGGTTAGTGCTAAGAGGATTCAGGTACTAAATTAGAAGGAACTCTGAGCTTTTAGCTCCCTCAATCAATTTAGTAGAGGTAATAATAAATCTTAAATGAATATTCAATGTATTGAGCGTTTTGCGTTTTACTAAAGGAAGTAATATACTGAACAAGTGCACTTATTTTTGTTACTAACATACGTTGTTATTTTTGGCATTTCAACTTTTTTTTCAATCATACAAATAAACTATATGACCAAACAAATTGTAATCCAACCAGCTGCAATGAACTTGATTTCGAATATATTCGAAAATAAAAATCAAATGAATAAACAATTGTCGATTTTTTAAGCATCTCTGGTCTTCTTAATCGAGGATTTCGAAAATCTTGAAGCCGAACCGTTGCACCACATGCTGTTAATACGATTACCCCATCTTCAAACTACTCAATTCCTACGCACGTCTTTCTAATGAACATTCCTATAAATCCTTGCCAGCAAACACTCCAAAACTTCAGTTTTCGTTTTGCAATTCAAATTACTCTCAATAATATGAGGAATTACCTCGTCTTCTGTCCACCCCACCCAAACTTTTTTAAAACGAACACTTGACAGAGACCTGCCTTTTTCATTCATACGGACGTGTGCTAGCGACATTTTGCTTTATTATCAGAATGTGTCACGATATGAATGCAAATGAAATTCCATTCATACTTTCTGCCTACCGAAGTGCTGTCATTCGAGATTCTCAAACTCATCGTAGTACGTGTCAATCAAAATCAGGAGTGGATGGCGTGCAGCGAAGACAAGAACTAAACGCAACTATAACGTCTCCCCTCATTTCAAGCAATCATGCAATTCGAAATGACAGAAACCGTTTCGGTGCCGAGGGAATGCGGTAAAAATCCAAAGGGTCCAATGAGCATCCCGGTAATTGCCTGTAAATGAAGAGATCATTAGTGCAAACACCCGCACTATTATGCACGTAGCAAACGAACTCTTTTTATGCATTAATAAAGTGCAACTTTTCACACCAACCCTCCTATTCAATATCCTGTAGTGCAAACTTCATCGTATCCTTGCGTGTAGTTCCATAGCTCCCCCAACTGCAAGTCTTCATGCTCACTTACCCTCTCAATCTCAATGTAAACAAATCAGCTTACAAACGCACGTGACCCGGCTTTATGCACTGCCATGTAAACAGTTGGTCGAACATATTGAAGATTGGAGGAGAAGATGAGGATGAATAGAAAAGAGACTAGGCTAAGAGAAAGACTTTTTCTGATGGCAAATGGGGAAAAGTGTTGAATATTTTTGACCCACTTGCTCGGTACTCCCAAACATAAAACATAGAAACTAGCTGTAGATTCAATTCAAAATAATGAAAGTTTTTGGATGCGAACTCTTTTTTATGTCCATTTTTCGTTCAATCCTCTTCCGACTTTTCCCCATCATAGGTAACCTTGGTATTTTCCGGGAGTATCTTACGGACTCCACACAATATTCCACTGACTTTCAACATACTCTACTGACTCATGATAATTCTTAGAAGCAGCTAAACGAGTAACAAGTGGGTGAACCACCCTTCAATGCAAAAGAGAACATAAGCATATAGCAAGGAGCAATAGCAAAACCTAACAGAAGCGCGCATGTGACCAAATGCCGGCGGAATTCCGATGACAAACTACTCTTTGCACTAGACATTGGAGCAACACAGCCGCTAGGCTCAAGGACTTCCCTTAGTTGTTCGCGGATATCCTTCGGATACAGACGTTTTCCGGAAAACGATTCAGAATAAACCATCGTTTTTATGACCCATTAACAGTGCCGGTACGTGCCCTTCTCGTATGACGCAAGTGCTTAGTGGATACATAAATTTACATAATTGAAGTTGAATCGGCTTACATGAACGCGTAGAAAGGACTCTCGTCCGAGCACTTAAGCTCGCTGTGCTGAGAAATTGTGAGAACAGTTAATTTTTTAAATGCAGTGATAATATTAGACGATTATTTTTTTCCGAGCTTCTTCGTATAATTCTTGGTATTTCTGTGCTTCAAACCATCAGAAAGTGATTTCGACCAAGCATCCTTACACAATTTTAGAAGGAACAAAGCACTTTTTAATCCACCCACTAGAAACGATAGCAAGACCTGAATTTGATGTTAATAACTAAGCATCATAAATCATAAAATATGTAGGCACGAAGCGCAAACAAGTGCGGTTTCACAGCCTATTGCGGAAACACGTTATACACATAAACGAACAAACCCTTTTCCATGTGGTCACAGGTCATATTCAATGGCCTAAAGATTGGGTACCACATAAATTCGAAAACTTTCCGTTCATATTTCCATGTCATCAGATAGCCAGCCAATTTTTCATCTTTCTAGCCCGCCTGGCAGTCGAATCTTGTCATTTCTATATAGAATATCATTCCCTCATTGCTTTGACGCACCGAACTACAACTATGAATTTAGTCTATTTAAATGAAACAGATAGATACAGGCTTGAAATAAGGAAAAGCAATTCTGGGTTACTAAAATGGTTGTCAAATGACACATGATATCTTTTGCGAATTGCCATCATTTTCCGCTTGCCTATCATATGGAAAATAGATAATGCGGAAAGTTTTTTTTTCAAGCTATACGCCATGTTCACGATTTTGCGAGTCGTGATATAGATGCAAGGATAGCGTGCAAAGAAGAAGTTAATGTCGATTTGATATCAACAATACTTGTACTAGGTTCGTTGAGGTTCTATCGGTATCTGAGGTATCTCAAAGATAAAATGTAGAAGAAATTAATCTGTATAATGAAGCAGTGGAATAATTTACTTTGTTCTATTTCTTAAATTGTTTTAGTCATAGTAAATCAACTCATAGGTTATTAACTGTGTTTTTCAATTTAATAAACAAACTTAGCCCAGCTCTCAATCCAAACAATCAGCAGTTCATGGTTCATAAGTTACATGCAAAAATAATTGCCTTCTATTTAATTATTTCTTTTGAATTGAAGTAATTTATTTTATGCATACATTTGTTTTAGCTAACGCATTACTAATTGCTGAAAAAATTAAAAAATGTATTTCCTCAAAATTTAATAATATTAACGAATGATGCTGTGTAAAATATGTGCAGTGATGTGATGTATGAGTAAATATAAATAACTGAATATAGTTATCACTATCAACAGCGACCTAAATTAACAATACCTTCTTAATTGAAATAAAAACATAAAGTGTGTATTTCACAGATAAAACATTCATTGAAAATATTTGGCAATCGCTATACTGAAGGTGTATCTAAACTATTTCCAAAAGGTAAAGTAAAACATTAATTTAATACATATTTTCTTGGTTTGAAAAACAGAGGACTCAAAATTTCCCGATTTGATTTTTATAGCTTGTAGAATAGTTAAGCTTGTAGTCCCTTTAAAAACGGTATATGCTAGCTATCATCTTCTTTAAATACAAATGTCAAACTATAATTTAGTCAAGCCGCATTTTTTCGTACTCCAGTGCTTTTTTGTAACGGAATTTAACAGTGGTTTTTGAAAATATCGTCATCCAAGAATATTATAGATTTTTGCCGCAATAAAGTGTTTGTTCCACTCAGATTGTAATCTATTTGTTAAAATACCTTGTATTTGTTATAAGTAGCTTGCGCTAAGAGTCATCAATAGAAGCACTCACTTTCACTTTCAACGTTTGCATTTCCTCTGTGGCTTTCAGTTTTGCTACCATTTCTGCACATTCAATATTGTAACCTATTTATGACACAAATGGAAGGAAACAGCGGAGCTCACTGAAAAATAAATAACAGTCAGTAAATTCACAAACATAGGGGGAAAACTGAAAAAAGGCAAAATTCCAATTCAGAGTGAGGGCTATTGGTTTTGGAAATGTTGCAGCTATTTTTCTAATAACTTTCTGAAGTCAAAAGAATTCTCAAAAATGAATGTATTATAGCCTCTCAACAGGTGGAATGGCAGCCCATCAATGATCCAAAACATAGATGCTCACGCCTCTGGAGCAGGGTGGTCTAGAAATGACCGTAAGGGCTCATCGTCTACGGAAGCAAAGCACCTTCCAATTGACAACGGATAGGTGCTGGTATATCGCGTTCTTAGCTTTGAACATTTGCGGTGGATATAATTTCTGACTTATATATACTGCAACGTTTTCTATAATATTACAACTGATACGCATACATGCTCTCATCAATGAAACATTTGCTAAAATATTTTAAATGTAATTTGATCTTTTTATTTTTCGAAAATTACTCATCCCTTTTTAAATTTAGGTACATAGTACTTCATTATCCAAATTCGATTTGATTTTGTATTAATATATCATGCATTTTACTTTACATTGCGCCGAACTTCGAAGGAAAACAATTTGAATAATATTCAAATTTTCAGATGCCTTTTCTGTTCATTTTCTTTTTACAAGTTCACATTATTTTTTGTAATATTAGGTCTGTTTCCGTACTTGAATCTATTATAATATATCAAAATAGATTCGCAGCAAGTCGTTTCCGTACTTTTGCTGCAAGCCAAATGCAAGCCAAATTTTGCAGCAAAAAGAAGCCAGCTGCCAAATTCTGTTACTGCTGTAGTTTGCTGAAGTACGGAAACAGACCTATTACTAGCGGTCGGTAGCTCTGCTCACTAAGATGTTAGTCAGAAAAGTGGCGTGCTACTGCCTGTGGGTTCGAATTCCACTACTGTAATTGTGTAACTTAAATATGGTAAAAGCCACTAAAACGGGTGTTATCGAACAACGAAGGCTGATGCGTATCGGTATAAGCAAATCCATTCCTCGAAAACAGGAAACTGTACTAAAAAAGAAAGTAGCATTGCTGATACCATTTCGCAGAAATGGCCTAGTTCGTTCCATTTTGAAGTACCTGTTTCTCTATTTTATCGTTTGGTCATGAAAATTATTTTTAACTGAATCTAGACTGAGTCATGTCCGAACCACCACAAAATACTGAAGGAGTTATTTCTACAGTATTCTATGAAACTCCTAGGACATTTTTATTATTTTCTGTCTCGTTTACAATACAACCAAGTATTTAAGTTCGATTAAGCAAGCTCTAGTAGTAAATGTTCCAAAGCTCCAGAATTTGAATTGAATTTTTTTTTATTGATATTATCTGTACATTCTTAGCCTAACTTAATTGTTTACTTAACACTGAAAAACTTAAAATCTAGCGGCTATACTATTTTGGCCTTGTCGTTTTTTTTATTTATTTATTATTTCTTGAACTTTTTTATCTTACTCATTAATTAATAATACTACGCAGGTTGTGAGGTAACGGGCTATCTGGCCATTAAATCGTTTAAAATCTACCTTACAATGTAAATAAAATCTAACTTATGCCTAATCATAGTCAATTTAACCTAATTAGACCTAAATCTTATCAAAGTTCTTAAATTTAGCCCATTCTGTTCGTCAGGAGGCCTATATAGCTGAATAGTGCATTCGTGAGCTGTAGTTAAGACGCTATCTTCGTGGGGTGCATAAACGGCTTATTAAAGCCATCTATACGGTGTATTGATCGACAGGATCTGATAGCCAATTCATGGTCATGCCCATTTTTTAGTCGCAAAAAGGTGTATCTTGCTGATATTTGGTCTGATGCCGTATTCGTCAAAGTAGAGACTTAGTTCGGCCAGGTAGTATTCCAGGCTCTTTGCTGCTTTGAACGTTTCTTGTCGACGCGAATAAGAGCATGTCATCGGCATATTGCATTATTTGAACTTGGAGCTGACGTACTGCAATACTTACTGACCATGTAAGTTACTGGTTCTTTTGTATCTCAACGAAAGAAGAGATCAAAATAGTTCATACCTTACCTTTTTAATCTCTTCATTGAAGTAATTTGCATGACTCAAAATCCAAAATGTTCTGCTGTACTTAGGACAGTTCCTCACTGCAAAGAACTGCAGATATCGATTGCACCTTTAAAACTGGGCAGGTGATTGTATTTCTTCATCGGGATTTCATCTACAGCTTCTTAAGAATACTAGTTGTGACCCAACATTTTTTCCAAATATCAGTGAATTTCCCTTGATATCTAAAAATTATGAAACTAAGGACTATTATTGATTAAGGATAATAGTATTATTTGATGTAGGGTAGTCAAATAAATAAAAACACTTTTTAGAATCAAAAGAATGCTTCTCGAAATTTGCTGATTCGTTTTGTTTATCCCGGATATAATCTCTGATATCAGTATTGGTTTTAATTACTTTATAAAGTTTGTTTCTTTGATTCCGCAAAAACCATAAACTGTTATTCTTCCATGGATCAGACATTTTGTTTTTTCTCTTAATCATTGGGACGAACTTTTGGACGGCTTCATAAACCGTCTTATGTAATAAAAATACAGTTTCATCTAACTCTAGTATTTAAATAGTAATAGCCCAGTCAATTTTGTAATTGCTCTTTTCGTAATGCTTGCATAATTAGCATTGGGAAAGCCATATACAATAGTATTATTATCAGATAAGGAAATGAACATAACAGGTAAAGATAGAAGCTCAACTGTAAGGGAAGTAAGAGACGATTGTTGCCAAAAAAAAAAACTTCCGTATCAACAAAACGATTAGCCACCACATCGTTGTAACTAATATGCAATATGAGATCTAACCAATTGTCATTTATTTAGGTGTCTGAGCTATTTACTGCGAATCGCTGCTATAGTATGAACTAGCTAGATTCATATCATTGGAGCCAAGAGGAATGAAGCTATTATTATTTTCATGTGCCGAATAAAGAATTGCCGAAATAATTCTTCCCACGAACACAAATATTGCAAATATTTAGCAAAATTTAATTTGTTTTATAATTGCAGTGATAAGCTAAAAAAAAAAAAACTTAGGTTCAAGATAGTTAGGTACAAATGTATGATCGTTTTAGCTAAAAACCAATACACGCAGGTGATATACAACGCGTCAGTCCGCAGCAGCGATCTACTGCCCGCGGGTTCGAATCCCGCCGTGCCCATGGCTCTTTTTGTTGGTCTTGTGTTGTCTTAACAGTCGGCGACTGGGCACGATACCAGCGCTCCATTAATTAAGTGCCACATTAAAGCTTTAGTAGCAACTAGGCATAACACTAGCGCTTCAGAATATAAGAAATAAAAAAAAGAATAATGGAATAATTGATATCGGCTTCTCCCATATATGCCTCCCTACCGCCATCGCTAAGCATTCGCTTCAAAGGGCAATCCCCTGAGCTTTGCCGTTATCATAGAAAAAAAATGGTAATATTCGCGCTATTCATAATCTCACATTAGAATCGACAATTGTTTTTGAGGCTTCGAGTTGTTTTCGAGCCTTTGAATGACAAACGTTGGATATATAGTTTCCGATTCTCGAGTTTAATGAAACACTTTGCTCGCGCTACGAACGAAAGAGCAAAACACTAGAATGATGAAAGAGACTATATAATTTCTTTAAAGTTCAATCATTGTGCGATCCGTGAGTATTTCCAAAAAGGATGGTCCGCTTATAAAAAAAAATATCCACGGGTCAGATTGTTTCGCGTGAGGTTTTGGAGGAAATTTGTCAACTGGCAGTACATAATACGCACACCATTCAAATTTATTCAGCTGTATATTTACCCTAGCTTCCGAATAAAACATCTCCATCATTTTACGTGAAGCTACATTATTGTTTACTTAAATCCACATAATACAATTAGAAAAAAAGATTTATAAAAACATAATATGCAATAACATCTAAAATTAACAAGTTTTCCAAGCAACTGTCAATCATACTCACTTTAGAGTAAAGTCCTTACATAACAAGGTGATCATTGTATATTTTGCGTTATTTTAATCATATTTTTCCTTCGTTTTACTTCATTTTAAAAACAAATTTCTGATCGTCTTCAAACTTGCCCTATTCTATCGAAGAGAAATGCATATTCTAACATAAGAACATGTTTTTCCAAAAAAGTATTGGCTGCAAATAGTTTTTCTTTAGTTTCATCCTCCTTGCGACCTTATTACGAGCATCCGAAATCAAGAAACGACTAGAGAAGCATACAGGGTTATATTGTTCATATCTTTAGATTATTAATCATTCCGGTCTTCGATCAGCAGCATCCGCTTGTTATTGCACAAAAATTGCAAATACCCTTCTACTTACACCGGGTTATATGATTGCATTAAAATTCTGTACAATACACGAGGGCAAGCATATCTTAATGACCAACTGAACAGCAAGCACTCATTAACTTGGCTCCGATGAGAGTGAATCCTTTTACACCACCTGACAGGCTCTCTCCGCTTGCTAGCAGTTGTTTTCAGCAAAGGTACTGAATTTGGCGTCCGGTCTTCGAAAGCATCGACTTTAAGGTACTAGTACACTTTAGAAGGTAAAAATATGACCATTTTTCAAGAAATTTTTTCTCAGAGATTTTCTTAAATATTAACATGAATCTTTTTTTATAATATTATTTGATATTTGAAAAATACAAAAAAAAATTTGTTTTATTTGATTATTTATTTTTCCCTTTTACAAAGGGCGCTGAAATCATGTTCTGAAAAATATCGTTACTCCACAGAGGACAGATAATCTATGAATTGGTTGGTTTGAAACAAAAAATTTCAACAGGGTTTTAAAAACTTAGGTCTCTTACATCGTAATTTACCACCGTTTTTAAAAACCGAAAATCAAAAAAGAAATGGCGGACTTGTGAAAAAAAATGTCAAAAATCGAACCTTTTTTTCCTAGTTTCTTTAACGCCAAAAATTTGTTTTTGATTTTCTTTGTCATATTCTGGTATATTACGATGTAAGATACTCTAACAAATAAAACGCCATAAAGTTTTTCAAAATTGGTTCGGTGAATCCGGAGATTATCTGTCCGCCGGTTTAAAAAACCTTGTTTCGAGAAAAACGTGTTTAAAGTTTTTTTTTCATATTCTTTATTAGAAGTTGCATGCGCTCAAAGTCAATATTTATGTATTAAAGTTTCCAATTTGGAAAAAATATTTCAGGAGGTCATTTTTGAAGTTATATTGAGTCGAAAAATGCAATAACAAAAACATCGATTTTTTTAAATCTATAAAGTGTACTAGTACCTTAAGGTAAATACTCGGAAAAGATGTTAAATCTCCTGATATCACACAAAAAAACTCGCAAAAATAATTGCAAAAGTTTCTATTCAGCGAAATTTACTGCGTTAAATTGCTTAAAAATAACTTTAAAAATATTGATAATTTCTCACTTTTAAGTAACAATCAAAGCAATATAACATGTATTTATATAAAAAGTAAAGTAATCCCTCGTCAACCCTCGTACGGGTCCAGAGGTTCAAGCTGGTAAAGAGCTTCATTACAATTTGTCAATCAATGTGAATAGGAGTGTGAAGTGATTAGATCCACGACTCACTTTACCTTTGATTTAAATCAGATTCCTAAACAGAGCTACGTGAGCTCAAAGCTTGGTACACGGACCCTCATCCGAATCTAGGTTCGAACCAGGGACCCCACGCCCAAGAAGCCAGTGCTCTACCCACAACGCTACTCAAGCTTCATATTTATATATATATATATGTATATAAATATATATATATATATATATATATATATATATATATATATATATATATATATATATATATATATATATATATATATATATATATATATATATATATGTATGTATGTATATATATTTATAAGTCATATGTTTCCACACGTTTTTACTAGTCTACTTTATGCTTGATAGGACCCCTGTCTTGGAATTATCAAGGGTTCATTATACAGCGTCGCAAACAAACAAATTAAACAATAAAATATTCTCTGATTTAGTATTTATTTTATTTTTCCTCGATAATTTGCCTACAAAAATAGTAACTACTAACTGCTTAATTTTTTGGCTTAATAGATAGGACGCACTTCGCTTGCTTTTTGTGTTATTCTGCTTCGATTGTAAGCTTCTAGTTCACTCAGCCGCTAGAAGATATTTGTTATAATATTAATTTAGCCTGTTCTGCTATTTGTATTTTCACCAAATACCACATTACTCTGACTGTATTTACTTGTAACCTGATTTTCGCTTCGTTTTCAGTATTGCATGATCCGAACTCATAGAAAAATATAATTATGCTTGATTCCGGATTTAACTAAATGAATGAAAGTTTCTAAAAATGTCTTGCAATCATTCTTCTTGAATCTCATTGAATAAAATATTTGTATGCTAGCAAACCAATTTATACATTCAAATGCGCCCAACTGACAAAAAAGTTAAATATACTCGTATGCCCTATATAATTATAATTTGCCTATCCTAAATGCACAACATAATATACTCGTAAGAGTCCCAACAATCGGCTACAGCATGCTTTCATCAACGATAATCTCAACCGATAGAATGAGTAAAACAAACGTTGTCATTAATCGATTATTCATTCCATAAAGACACGAGCCATTTAATTATCCTGTAGCTAGTTCAATTACTTGGCCTAACCTGATATTCAGTGTGTTGTAAGTGCTGACATTTTGGATTGTACAACAGACGTCCTCCAGAAATATAAGCCTGGTTTTCGTGGATCATTGCTGAATCATTAATGATGGTTGCTATTGTAAATTGTCTCAAGGATAATGAAGGACGGATACGTTTGTCTACCGACAACATGTATGTCTACACATATATCTTCCAGTTGGAATGCGAATAACATAGCTTATACAGTTCATTCAATAACAGTACATATACATTCTATAGTGCATACAACTTGATAATACGAAAGAAGTTCGCTCAGCTGCAATTTCACATGATTTGCAATGCAAATTTACTCCAACTTTTATGAAGAGAGAAAATATCATTCTCCCCTTACGAAAATAATATTCAACTGCAGTGTCTGAAAGTCCTTACTCTTTAACCACATAAAGTGATTCAGTACAGCAATGTATCTTAAGAAATGTATCTTAAGAACGTCTTCATTCGATTCGCAGCCAGATTTCAAAACAATCTATAAATCATCCTCATCTGCACAGCTTCTCGCCCATACCTTTAATGTTCCGAAACCACGAACCAGGCAAAAAGATTACCCTCAGGGCTGCATAAAATGCTCATCAACGCATGGAATTCAAATCAAAATGAGTAAGTATTACTTTAACGAGACGCCCAGCCACCCCCGAATCGAGTGGTGTAAATGAAGAGCCGTTTTCCTTTCCATGCTGTTGCTAGCTTGTTAAAGTGAATTTTTACCAGCAAAAGCATTGAAGATTATCTTTCAACATGGACGCGGAATTTTCTTCCATAATATCCGGTTGTTATAGCTGCGCTGCAGTGGCAAACGACAGCTTAAAATGGAATTTGTTGTTTTTTCGGTCAGGGGTTGAAGATTGTCTGCATTAAACTAGATCTATAAGGAACTGTGTTGTATTTTCCAGAAGAGTCTATTCAAAATAGCGTGCAACGGAAAAAGGAAACAGATTAAACTGTGGTGTTAATTCTAAAAGTGATCAAAGAAAGTTTTAGGATGTTTCACTTTGTAGTCTGAATAAATTTAAAAAAATTTCCTTTGAAATTTCGATGCTTGGAAAACTGTCTTGCACCCAGTCCACATAAAAAAAACTCTAGCGCACCTGAACCGCTAGAAACACTAATGTTCGAAGAACAGTAGAAGAATCGTGCAGGTTTTGAGTGCATATTCCACCACATGTGCTGCTTATTACGGCCAAACTGTTTCAAATGCCACGTTTTACTTTCGTCTTAAGAATGCATTATAACTCATATGGTGGAAGGTTTCAGATATTACCACTGGCATGAATTTCAACGTTTATGAGAGCAAAACACGGGTTAATTATATTCGTTATCAGTTGCTTATTTCACATAATTTTGAAAGCAGCATCTCATATAACATCAATGAAGAAAATGCTCAGTGCCTGCAGCACTGTAACTGAAGTTGGTTTTTGGGGCTGCGATCCGAAAAATTTGCAGAACTTTGCGAATTGTAACATCGGTTATTTATTTTCATTGTAAATGTTTCCGGTATGTATACTAACTGTAAGCATTTATTGATACAAAACTAGCACAACCGACTCGTGCTGGCAACCTTTCGCCAGTATCAAAGCCAAGAATATATCAAATCTGCTTCACGTTGTTTATTTACATTCGAAGTTATAGGAGTATAAAGAAATTTAGGGTTACCTGCAGGGAGTTTTTTCAAATGATCGAAAGCTTAATATTTGCTGTGAAAATTCTACGATAAAACCGCTTAATAAAGATATTGCAATTAAACACAAAACCAACAATAGCTGGCAACTCTATCGTGGCTTTTCAACCAAATTTGGCCTGAATAATGTTTATGACAGGTTTCATTAATTGTATGATATTCGTATTGATTTCATGACTGCACTGGAAGTTATAGTGCAAAAAGTTTTATTTTCCTGAGCGAATTTTCAAAACCAAAGACACAAAAATTACCATAGCTGGCAGCAACAATCAAATTTTTCAACCAAATTTCCACCAAACAGAGATTAGAGTTAGGTTTAGCTACTGTGTCAATTTCATGAAAATCTGGTAACTTATTCACATTTCATAGGGCAAAAAGCAGTTTTTTTTTCTTTGTAATTTTTCAAGATGGCACCACTGGCACCGACTTGCCCACAATTCAAAATCGCTTCTATCAAATCTGGTCTTACTTAAGTCCAATGCATTCTGTAAATTTTAGCTGTATCTGATTATTGGTTCGTGAGTTTCCGTGAACAGAAGTTTTTGATGCTAAAAATATAGGTTAACTGGGAGAGGGTTACCGTTCTTGTCCGACATTAAATTTCCAAAGTTTTATTTTGGACGTGTAGATAAAACATAAGATTTATATACAGATTGGTTTTATTGTAAGAAACGGACATTTTTTTGAATATTCGATGGTTTGAATGTTTTCACTTCCAAATTTTTTTTTTCAAAATGAAGACACCAAAATTATCATAGCTGGCAACTCCAACCGAATTTTTCGACCAAATTTCTACCAAACGTGGTTTAAAGTAAGGTCCAGCTATTGTGTGAGTTTCGCCAAAATCGAACGATTCAATCAGAATTTATAGGGCTAAAACCAGTTATCTTTTTTAGTGGTTTTTCAAGATGGCACCACTGGCACAGAATCACCCGTATTTCAAAATCACTTCTATCAGACCTGCTCCTATTTAAGGCTAATACATTCTGTGAATTTCAAATAATTCTGCTCATCGGATCGTGAGTTTCCGTGAACAGAAGTTTTTGATGCTAAAAATATAGGTAAATTGGACAAGGGTTACCAGGCGTGCCCGTTATACCATATCTTTTTTTTTTTTTTTGGTTATGTAAACAAAGCACAAGATTTACATATGAATGGCTTTTTTTTGAAGAAACGGCATTTTTTCAAGAGAGACGATGATTTGGAGGTTTTCACTTTCAGTGCCTGCCCTAGCTACAGGGTTGCCAGCACGCTCATTAAAAGCTACACAAATCTACAACTAAATAATATCAATATGTCCTGAAAATTTGGTAATGATTGAATAGCTCTATCAAAAGTTATCGAAATTTAAAAATTTTCAAATTTTCCCGTCTTCTTTTTAGGCACCCAGCGCACACATAGGGTTAAAAAATTCCAAAGCATTATCCGATTCATATGTAAAACACGTTAGAAATTTATTTCGTTAACTTTATTTTTGCGAAAATCATTTGTGCACGAAATAATAGGTATATTAAAAATATCACTTAAATGGCCGCCGGCGCCAAAAGGTTAACAATAACTGACATTTAACTGACATTTCTGCATATACACCAATGTATCCTGAAAGTTTCAGCTCAATCGGATGGCGCGTTCCCGAGATTATCTCACTGAAATTTTTTGATGATATATATATATATATATATATATATATATATATATATATATATATATACATATATATATATATATATATATATATATATATATATATATATATATATATATATATATATATATAGAAATATGAATTTTTGGCCGAATCGATTTTAATACTAATGTTCTTCGAACATTAGTAAAAATACAATTTTCATTTCAAAAGTGGCATCCAAATACACTTACATGAAATAATAAACGCTACAGAGCATCCAAAAAATTTCAGATATAAAATATAAAAATTAAAAAATATAACATCGTTTAATATATTCAACAGAAATCCAAACTATGCTACATATCACTTTTAACAGCTGTCCTAAAATTCTGCTCGTTACTGTTTCATTCCCATTACACGTATTCTCGAAACATTTTCAAGCACACTAAGCTTTATTGTAGTTCTTAACGGCATTGCTCGCAATACTCTTAAGTAGCCTAATGATAAGACAATTGCAATCCGCGAAATTGTCTACGGCCCTCTAATTTCAAGGATCTGCAGTTAAGCTGACGGTATTATCTTATTTGTGAGCCTGGCGCAGTAGGTGGTAATACAATTTCTCCGGAATGAAGTCCAATGGCTTAGAATTGTGCGAGGACACTCTTTTCATACCCACCGCACCGTTATGTCTTTTACACAGCTCCATCCCATCAACAAGCAGATGTCTTGAGAAACGATTACGGCATCTCAAGCTCACACTATTCACAACTTTGCTTGGCTCGATATGACTGCCTACAAGGAGCAATCGGAAAGATACCGAGCGAAGCAAACATTTTTATGGATGATAGTGAATAATTTTTCATGAAAGATTTCGAACATCTTTCCTTGGCCGTGAAACGGAATCAAAGATGAAACTAGGCTATGATCGATTTCGAACAGCCAGATATTTATGATTTTTCAGAGAGTTTTTGGCGTGAAAAATAAATAGAGGTTTGGGCGGAAATGATGGGACTTTGTTGATTTTACTTTAGTAAAGATACTTAGCGTGGATAGCGGCATCGAACGATTGTTTACAGAAGTATTTGTATGGGATAACGTAGGAAAGAGGTTTCTGTGCTTGGAGATTTATTTTTAAAAAAATATTTTGTATGGGAATAAGTTTTAATTGTTTTCTCATAGATGGTATAAGTAGTATCGTATTCATTTTTTCGAATCTTACCTTTTATAGATTTGGAAGGTGTCGATGTAAGCTGTCAAACGCAGTACAAAAATTCCGTTTAGAGAACTACAACAAGTGTTCATATCGTATCGAAAATGTCGGAATTTATCCCAAAAAAAACTGCGTTTGCGGTAAATTCTTCTCCACTACTATGTTTTGAATGCAAGTGCTGCGGAAAAGTGCTGCCGTATGCTTGTGGATGTTTACAGCTATCATGGTCCATTGGAACCAAGTTGCAGATATAGGCTCCGTAGTGAGTTTTTGAAACAGCAGCCTTGAAATGCTTCTCAACTAAACCGAAGTCCAGCAAAGATCGTGTCAAGTAGGTGGGATGGCAAAAACGATCAACATAAACAAAAAAAAGAATTGATTGCCCCAGTAGCAGCGTGCCCTGGAAATTGCCGTGCGAACTCTTTGTCCATATTAGCGGAGCACCCTTCCATCCAACCATGACAGATGCTTGAGTGCCGCTTTGCTAGCTCTCCACGGCTGGGGTGGGTCGTGAAAATCCGTCAACGTAATAGTAGCCTCAATATAGAAAGGGACAGGCTTAGCTCTCAAGCAAGCCTTGCAAACCAGACCCAGCCGAGAGATGACACAGCACCTAGTTACCTGCTCTAATAAAAAAGGATGGAAAAAATTGCCTCCTTCCAATAGGATAATTGAGCCGAGACAGACAGCCTCAGTCCTACAAAAATCAAAAATACAGAAAACAAATAAAATAAAAAATAAATACTTAGCATAGTTTTTCAAATTTACTTGCTTTTAATATCAGTAGCTGGATTTAAATTTATTCGCGCTTTTTCCTCAGAACCACTTTAGTTTTCCCTTTGTCCTTTCAAGCCGCTTCCACATTATTTGGCTGGCGGGCCCTTAGTCGACAGTCTCATTTCCTGAACCAATCCACACCCGAAACTGACACTGCTGATGGTGACGATCTGATGGGTTTTGAAATTACTTTAAATTTGTTTCAACCTGAGAAAAACTTAAACTTAACTAAATGAATAGCTCCACCACCAATTTCGGCCACCATCTCCAGCAAACGCCCGCTTGACTCCAGCACACACTCAGTGCGGCAAGATCATGAAATTTTTATTGCCGACAATGTGAACTCAGTCTCTAGCAATGTAGTCACCTAACGGAAAAAGCGTTCGGCAAAGAAGAAAGAGTTTTTTACTTCGTATTATCACTGACGACAAAAACTGGATGTTATACTCTGTATTTGTGCTCTCAAAAGACATAGTCCGTATTTGGTCTACGGTGCTGGACTGCCGTAAACATCATTGCAGTCTGCTTCAACGGTTAAACCAAAAGCTTTTTCTTCAATTAATCAATTAAGGCTGGTACTGAGTTAATCGTGAAGCTAAATTTTGACATGTCTCCATTATCTGGTCATTCTTTCGAGCGAAAATTTTGGCAATGGAGACAATGCTCATTTCTGACTGATAAAATGTCAAGAATTTCACTTTTCGATCGATGTTCTTATTGGAAAGACATTTGCACTGCTCCATTTCCAAATTGAAATACCAAATGTCACTTTTTAGCTCGAAAGAATGAACTGCACAAACTAAATTGGCGTGAAATGATTGGAGACATGTTTCAGTGCCATCTACGTTTTCGACGCGAAAGCAACATCAAAGCCACTTTTCATGCTGAGAACACAGTACCACTCTTGCTTATTTTCGCCGAAACAGATTTCACGTGAAATTTTGTATGAAAATTTCACGCGAAATCGAACTCAGTACTATGCTTTAAGATGAACATTAACAGCTTTTGACTAAATTCTACCGCCTTTTATAGGATTCTTGATACTTTCTTGATTCTTCTTAATAAATAGTAATTGAACAGTTATCTTTTACAGACCAAGCAGTAATAATCTTTATCTCAATTTGGTGTACACTAATTACACTATACTTTTATCTAGGTATCAGCATGCAATAGAGAACTTAATTGAACCCCGCCCATGCACCAAAACGTAAATTCTTATTTGTATTCATCAGGAGCCACCTTCTTTCGGTTATAAGGCTGCCTATGATTACAATAGTTTATTATTTATCTAAGTTAATCAATCTAATAGCCTCCAATATTTTAAATATATGGTCACGATTAGTAATTATTTGTTGCTCCTTTAAAATTGCACTCAAATATAATTATTGACTATAAAGTTAAGTTGACATTTCTTTCAAACTTTGCTTGAAATATACGTTTTCAAGTCCTCCTCAGACGCATCAACAGCAACGAAAACTTTCTCATTATCAGCACTAACAAGCTAAAGTACAAAGTGTTGGAGAAGTCTTCGTCTGTAATTAATTCCATTTAAGCATGCAATAAGGGATTATTTACTGATAGGTTGCACTTTCACTACAAAATACATTACGTCAAAGATAGTGGGCGAAACCCAACTCGACTTTTTATCCTCAGTAGTTTTCTCTATAATAATTAATCGAATAATAGGTGAACTTAGTACACAAAAAATTAATGTTACTTGACATTTCAAAGAAAATTTTGCCTTTTAATATATTTGTAGTTCCTTCCTTCCTAACAATTTCAAAACCTGGAACTGAAATAAAATACTGTGGATATCTAAAATTTTAATAGTATTTAATTACGATTTTCAACTCGAAAACAAAAACACACAAATATGTTTATCGGGTTTTTCCTAACTTATCCTTCTAACGACAATAATGACCTTCTCAGAATGTAATTAAGAAGCGAACCTAGATCCAGTAAGGGATACTTCTTTTCACTTTTTCATCTTTTGATCTGATAATCCTGAAAAACAAAACTCGAAATTTCTTTAGTCATTTGCTGCATTCTGTTGAAAAAAGATTTTATACCCTAATAAAATGTCAGCCGCAAAGGAAATTGTCCTCCCGTTGCACGACTAGGCTCAAAAGCGGCCAAGCTGACCACGAGAGTTATCTTGCCCTGAGTGCTCGCAATTATAAAATTTGCACATTTTATTGTCATCCGTAGTCCTGTTCTAGCACGCTCGTTACCTGATTGATTCTTTTGAAGCTGTGAATAGATATTTCCTTACCTTTATGACATTATTTAACCTACACACGTTCAATAATCATAGCAAAATTCTAAGCATAGAATCAGAAACAGAAAGAACAAAAAATATCATATGGGTCGGATGACTGGCAAGGGTGAAACGACAACTCCCGTAACATGGACCTGTTTGCTGTCGGTTTCAGTAGAGGTACACAAGACAAAATCATTTGGCGCTTTGCTACATACCTGCCTTAGGTGATGAGTGCTTTGGGAAAGAGTGCGGGCGTTCACCTAGTGTAAACGAACAATAGGGATTACGTATTTTTGCTCGGAACTTCTGCCAGGAACAGGTAGAGGATATTATTATTGTGAAAGATTTGCATGCAAATACGTTTTGGTGTGAGCCAAGTGTCAGACAGGTAAAGAAAGATTCTTATATATATTCAAGTTTGCGATACTTTTTCTACAACAGTATTCTGCGAGTCGGCAAAGAAATAGCATCATAACATTTTTCGTATATTTTTCAGAATCTATTCGTCAATAGTTCGGGATAAGTTTGCTGGTGATAAGAAAGTAAATTGTAATTCGGGTTTAACAAATAGTGTTTTGTGCAAGTTACTATATATAGTTACTATGGACAACGGAAATAATTCTTACGCTTTGGATTCTTCCAAGTTAGCCAGATCACCTTCAATAACTTCTCTGACTAGTCTTAGTCTCAGGAGTCCTGTATACCAAAGTGCATTAGCTAGAAACCTACAAGTTCAATCAGTAGACATGGAAATGCCGAATCAGTCAACACCATTGATTGAGAGAAAACCATCCAGCACGGAGTTTGACTTCCATTGCGCACGCAAGAGCCTAGATTCGCTAGAGATGCAATTGTCGCAAATCAGTAACTCTATCCGGCTGACGAAACCACCAATTGACGAGAGTCTGCCTAAGTCCAATGATATGGCCTCAATCAAAAATATGATGCTGGAAAGTGAAGTCGAAAAATTAAAATGGCAACTGGAATTAGCCGAAAATAGTCGGGATATGTACCATGGACTGATGAAGGAAATGATTCGTTTTCTGCAGCGTTGTCACCGTGACTTGAACACATCTATTGCATGTGGTAATACGTCTGATTCATCGGAAAAAAGTTCTTCTACATCTTCAAACAGCACGAAAAGTAGTGATAGTAGCGACAATACAACTGAATCTTCGCCAGCTTATAGTAAATATAAAGAATACTACAGTAGCCGTTCAGTTAAGCGCCAACCGGAACCACCAGCAGCAGCCAAAGTTGCAAAAGAAGCGTTTCGCCTTCTCCGCACTGCCCAAAATTTAGTTAGTACCTGCGAACCGGATTTTCGTCCTATACCATCGACACCAACGCTTAGTGCTAAAAATCGTCAATCAATAGCAACAAGCCCTAATTTTTCGTTGCAACGTAAAACTCTCTTTCAATCACCTATGAAAAGTCCACTGTGCCAAAGAAACTCAGAAGCATTTTGGGAAAAAGCCGATGGCAAACCGTCTCGCCTTTCCCTGCCGGTCTCAAAACCACAAAGAAGCGAAGAGCCGATGTCATCATCAACCGAAGACGAAGAAATCAGATCGAATCTTCACCCTGTATTGTCGAAATCACCGCTAAGTGCTAAAAAACATCAATCGATAGCAAAGAGTCCTAATTTTTCTTTGCAACGCAAAACTCTCTTTCAATCACCTATGAACAGTCCACTGTGTCAAAGAAATTCAGAAGCATTCTGGGGAAAAACCGATGGGAAACCGTCTCGACTTTCTCTGCCGGTAACAAAACTACAGCGACGCAAAGAACCAGCATCATCATCAACTGAAGATGAAGGAATCGGAGGATCTGTGAAATCAGTAAATCAAGAAGCTCGTAAAACCAAGAGTCCGACTGAGACCATTCAAAATTTTCTCTTCAAACGGACGTTCTTGAGGCGGATATCATCCATTGAATCACGTGGAAAGAAATAATTTAGTATTATTCTGTTGAAAACAGTTTGTGTTTGTTTGTATATTGTGATTTTAATTATGAATTGTACTTTAAGATATTTTCCTTGTAAACTGAAACATGTCCAAAAAAAAATATGTTACAGGATGCTAAACATATTTTCGGAATGATAATTTTATGATTGTATGTTTGAATGTATTTATTATATGAATGTCGTATGAATTGACGGGTTATTAAATGCAACATTTGAAAATATGAATTATGTTTTATTCAACACAATCGTTTGCTAATTTGCTAATTTTGACTACATAGTGACATTGGTCTTAGATGAGTTGAATGCCTTTCATTTCTAGATCTAATTGGCAATATAACTTTGGAATGGTTGCATTCATACGATGACCATGACATTAGTTCACACCATTTTCTTATTAAAACTAACTTTAGCGTCTGCGGTCAGGATTAGTAAGTTATTTTACTAATACAGCTAATTGGTTTAATTGTCACTATTCATGTACATCCCATGTATTTTCTCCACATCGGATATTAAATGTCTTTTGATAGATTTTCCTGTAGTTTGTCTTGAAACGATCAGTAGGTACACCGGCCAAAGTAGAAATGAAATGACATTCAAAAATATTTTAAGAAATAGAGAAAACAAATTGTTGTTTGGTTGAGGTGAACTGACTAGCTATACAACTGAATCCAAGAATAATTTTTGATACACAATTTTTAGTGGGTGGATATACGCAAGAATATTATCAGAGCTGATATAATAACTCCGTCATTATTATATATTTGTATAAACATGATAAATGGTTTGTTTAACGATTTTATACATGATTTGATTATACTTGATTCGAAATTGTTTTTTTTACCCTTGTCAGTAAAAGTTACCAATTTGCACCAGCGTAGAATTCGATGAATAGGAAACTATCAACCTAGCTGAAAATACTGAATTATTGTGCTCAGGCTGATGTTAGTTGCATGGATTTCTCCAAAGCATTCGACCGTGCTAAGCATTCGATGCTTTTAGCTAAACTACAACGTTATGGGCTTCATAGGCCCATTTACAGATGGCTAGCGAGCTACTTATAAGAGCGTACTCAAACTATAGAAATTAATGGGATAAAGTCGGATCTGGTTGAAGTAACATTGGGTGTACTACAAGGGTCTCATTTGGGTCCATTATTATTTCATATTTACATCAATGATATTGTCGAAAGAATTAATTTTGCGAAAACTCACATCTTTGCTGATGACATAACGATTTTACTTAGAATTAGGACACCCGATGATGCACGCAGACTCCAAGCTGACCTGGATAAGGTAGTGGAATGGTCTATTGATAATAAGCTGGATTTGAATATTCCAAAATGTAAAATACTAAGGTTCAAACGTAGTAGGGCTCCCGAGGTGTACCAATATTCCATAAACGGTTCGATACTTACGACGGTTTATGAGGAATTTGATCTTGGTGTATTATTTACTTCGACCTTATCTTTTACGCCACATATTTATAATACAGCGCAAAAGACCTCTCGTGTTCTTGGTTTTGTTAATAGGATGTGTTCTAATTTTAAACATCCGTTTACGCACAACACATTATACAAAACTCTTCCAAGTCCTATATTGGAGTATGCCTCTCCAACATGGTCCCTTTATACTTCTACAGGTGCTAATACTTTAGAAAAATTCCAACATAGATTCTTGAGATACCTAGCTACGTTATCGGGAAAACCTATTCCTCGGGATCTTCACCTATATAAACAAACTGAAGTTCGGTATGGTGTTCCCTCTCTTGAATCACGCCGTGTTGAAGCTAATATGTTGTTATTGTACAACATATTAAAAGGTGAGATCCAGAATATGGAGCTGCGTACCTAAATATAAATAAATACCTAACAATGTATTTCGACCGCGGTATACTTTTTTCCATACTGAATTTTGCCGCACAAACTATGCCCAAAACAACACAGTAAATTGTATTATATGAAAGGAAACGAGGTTGCTCAAAGGATTGATTTCTTCGAACCAAATACTACTACGTTTCATTCTGAACGAAGAAAATTATTATATAATGTATGACAGATGTATCCGATTTTCCGATAGTTTTGTTTCGTTGATATTTATAAAATTCAAGCCTGTTGCCATAAATTAAATATTATAAAATCTGAATCTGTAAAATGGGCGAATGCCTGTGCATTGTGAAATAAATAAATAAATATTTATTACCTTTAATGCACACAATAATTTCCTTTTCTCGGTCAAATCTATCTCACCGCAGAGCCTGTTCACAATTTGAAGTAACTGGTCTGCATTAGCCGCAAAGTTTATGGACTATCCGAAAAAGCTGGTTGAAAGTATACCAAGAAGATGCCAGGCTATAATCGACAACTATGGAGATTACTATATGGACACGTAATAGGTTTTAAGCAGTAGTTTTCGATTTTTGTTTACTTTTCTGCCATGAAAATAGTATGAGATGGTAAAATATGATTTGCCCTGAGCGGAATGAGCCCGAAAAATGGCTCTGACCTGCAAAAAATTCAACGTTATGATGCATTTATGATCTGAACATGTTACTGAAATGGTGAAAAAATTATGGCGACCAAATTGAACATAACAATTCACGTAAAACCAATAGTTACCAAGATATTTCAGAACACTCATTTTCGTTACCTTTAACTTTGACTTCAGGCACAGGATTTTGTAATGGAGAGTAAACCGTAAAAGATTTCTAAATGGAAATCAAGCATACGATACAATAATAAGCATATGCCCGTTCACTTTTATGTTTTTCTTAGAGAAAGTCCAAAATAACTAAGCTACAAGCCGTGGTGACACTATCGTCACTGGTCATATCGTCACTTATATCTTATAAAAATGTATATGTTATATGTCGCCACTTACCAAATGGATGACATGTACATTTTTTAAAATATTTAATATAGAAGCTGGCGAGCAGGCTGTTTCAAATTCGATAAGAATATTATTATAAATTAACTTGTATGCTTTCTTAATCGGTAATGGTAATACCGCTAATTTATTATTTTCATCATTCCCAACAATATTTACAGAAGTATAACTACTCTGCATACTACTCTATAAATTCTCTCCTATGTGGAACAACCGTATTAGAAATCCAGACACCAATGTGAAATGCCTAAGCAGATAAGAATATATGTGTATAACTTTCAAAAAGCCATATATTTATGTAATGGAAGATGATGCCGAATCTGATTTTTACAAAACAATGTGAAAGCGGTGAAATGTAAAGAATAGGCGTGGATGTAATTTTCATTCATTCCAAATATAATAACTGAATTAGTGTGAAAACTCTTAAATTTTACGCTGCTTTAATCAGAGTATCTCACAATTCTCAGATTTTTTTAAGATCATGTGCCTGATCCGTATTTGCAATTTTTGAATAATTCAGCTTGAAGTCTATTAACTTGCTTGATAGCGCAAAGTAAAACATGAAACAAATCAATATATAGATCTTAAGCTAAAAGATTACTAGCCAAATACAGAACTAAAATTTTAAGTACTGGAAATAAATTTATTTTACATTCGAAATTTTTTCATTCGATTGCTTCAGACATATAATTGCATTTGTTTTTTTTTTAACAATCTCATTTTTTCTCGAATAATCAATTTCACCAGCTAACGCCATATATTTTTTTTCAGATCATAACACCATAGCCCATTCGTCTACCTCATACAAACAAAATCAAACACTTTATCATCCGTTAGTCACATGCATCCGGCAAAATTTTCAATATTGCGGTGACCGACAAGCAACGCAGTGATATGATATCGAAAACCGCTCCAACCACATTTGCAATTTACCATACCAGCTTCGCCCAGCCAATAAACAAATCAACTCGTATGCAACCGCAAACGAACCCTTTCCAGTTAAACAAGAAGATAACGATAAAATGAAATAACTCCTCTGGAAATCCAAATGAATTTCATGAAACTGGACAAATCTCTGCAAACCCAACTCGACAAGCAATCATACTCGTAGGAAATACAACTCTCGTAAAATCGTTTTTTCGTTGTCGACCCGAATGTCCTGCTATATGTTCATAACGCAGTGCCATTTGTGGTGCTCTCTATTTTCTATACGTGCAAACCAGATAACAAACAAAGCCAGAAAGGACATCAGCCGTCGTGGCGAAACTAGAACGAACACGGCTCGAACTCTAGAGAAACGAAGGCACTGAAAACAAAAATCAAAAACGACGTCAATCAGGAAGCAAGTCGGTGACCGGATGAATAAGCTTTCAACAAGTTTTCATCTAACTTTTTGTCCTTGCCGTCCTCGACGTTGCTTTCGTTTGCTGGATAACAATTAACAACGAATGCCATGGAAAAGTTTTGGTTTTATTTTTGGGGCACTCTGGTCACCTGGTGTCCCAATTTGTCCGTCGGATACCTTAACGTGTTCATCAGCTACAAGGAGGTCATGAAGCTAATGGGTAAGTTGTTTTCTTTCGATTAAGCGTCTGAACCGAACGCAGTTCTAACTAAATAGTTTTCCTTGATGCGGTCACGCCCAAATGCTTACACTTAATTTTGAACAGGTCGACCAGAACAATATTATATTTTCTAACTGAACTTAATTTGGGAATTCAAATGAATCATAACGAAAAATAAAGGTTGAATTCTAGTTTTCATACCTTCAGTATCAATCTATATGCATATATAATACAAGTTGCCTAAAATGATACCAATCAATTTGTGTGTAATGTCATTGTGCTTTATTCATGTTGGCCGATGTTTCATTCCAGCCCACGTAATTATTACAATTCACGGCGGACACAGCCATCGGCTCATTGTTCTCCCCAGGTGCCATTAACCCAGTTCTTTTGTCCGGAAACACGGTGCTCGAAAATGAATTTGACTTTGTCTGGCCAGCGCGGCTTGTCCTATTGCTATCACCTGACCTAATCACTAGGAAATATTTCAGATGAGTCGATAGTAAGCTTTCGGTACGGTGGAATTGGTCAGATTAAAGTGCTAAACAGCTCCAAGCCAACCTAGCTCTTTACCAGCATTTCCTTTTCAGCAAAAGCTACTCTTTAAAAATTTTTCCCTATTGAATTGGACAATTTTATTAGATTTCTAGACAAAGCGGCTTAGGAAATGGAAGTCGCTCGATCACCCTCAGAACACTACTCTTATCGGTTATTGGTCCCAAATAACGCTCTACCACCTTGTCTACTTACGATTCACTCGTTGCATTATCGGAATAGGAGAAATCAACGGAAAACAAACAGCACTTCCGCTGGTTATCGACAACCAAGCAAATTAATCCAATTTCGGCGACAGAGAAAAGCTCCCAGAAATGTTTTCTACTTTCCAACCGAATCTTGTGAAATCCTTTTTCCGACAAAGCCAATTGTGAGCACACCCAGTTTGCTTGCAATTCTACAATTACGTCTAATAAACGACATGATCCAGAGGGTTGTAGAAATGAAATTTTTCCTAAGACGATGCCGTGTTGACTGAAACCGACGAAGAAGATGGTTTCCTACAAGGTGCGTCACTTCGAAAGCACGTGGATAATATATTTCTAAGCTTAATGCCTGCTTGCCTTGCTTAATAACGTCGAAACAAATAAAGGCGGAATGTCATTAAGTATATTTCAGAATTTTGGCTTTCCTACGCGAAGTGAATGAGTGTGTTCGTTTGCGTTGTTAGGAGGCTATTTCACATTTTATTTATTGTATATTTAGGTAAGGGTCTAGAAAATTATGATAAACTGGAGGGTAGCAGTAATTTAATAAAAATTTTGAAAATGAGAAATGATGGCAATAGACTTGGTTTAATCGAATGTTTATTCATTTTTGAATGAATGAGCAGTTTAAGATTTTATGTGAATATAGATAGGTATGATAAAGTAATATGCTGAAAGTTTATGACGAACATAACGAATTAGGGTCGGATCTATTGCATTTTAGTGTTTTTATAATAACTGACTCTAATTATTACACATTTTTAATCGGTCATTTTTGAAGCCTTGCTTTCACATTGGAATTGACCTAGTTCCTATTCCTAGAATACCCGTTCCATATTCTTCCACATTCGTATTTTTCACCACAGCTTTGTCTGAATGGCTTTTTCGCGTATTTTTCAACATAGCTTTGTCTGAATGGCTTTGCCAGCTCGCTGGTCCCTTGGGAGGCTGCTTTGGTATTCGATTCCCACTCATCCGTTCTGCTTGTATAATTTTTTTAGTTTTATTACGGTGTAGACTTTCGGCTCGTCATATGTATTCGCCATCCATTTTTTTCCGGACTGGACCGCAGATTTTACGCAATATCCTCCTATTTTGAGCTGCCGAAGTCAGCTTCCAGGTTTCACTTCTGTAGCTTAGCACAGGTCTAATAATTGGTCTAATAATAAAATTCAATAACAGGTCTAATAATAAAATTCATTCTCAAAGTTCCAGCCCCTATCGTTACATTCTGTCCTAATGGTGCCCTTTTCCTTGATTGGGCTATAATTTTTGTTTTGTGCTTGTTAATTTGAAATGCAACTTATTTATAGAGAGTTATCTATACTCCCTAAGCGTTGTTGAAGAAACGTGGCATAAAATTGGTTTCACCAGCGTAGGCTACTAGCTGCGTCAACATGAATAATAGAGTTCCCCTCGGAACAATGGGTATTTTTTTGATGACACATTCAAGTGCTAAATTAAAAAGTACAGGATAGAGTTGGGTCGTTTTCACATACTAGGTATACCTAGTATGATTTCGAAAAATACCTGCTCCAACTACCTGTTCCAATCGTACTACCTAGTATTTTTTGAAGTATATACATACCTACTTACAAAACATTCGATTCGCAGTGGTGTAATGAAATGGTATGATATATTTCTTTCAAATGCAATATATCAGCAAGTATGTAACTCTCAAGTATAAAATCACCAGTAAACTAGTATGAAATACTCGCAACTATGAAATACTAGGTACGAAATACTAACTAGAACGCAGATACTAGCTAGTACAAAATACTAGGTACAAAAATACTAGCTAGTACGAGATACTAGGTACGAAATACTAGATATGAGATACATACTAGGTACGAAAATATTAGCTAATACGAAATACTTACTAGTATGAATAATCGTGAGTATGAAATACGAGTATAAAAGTACTAGCTAGTATTATTATCTTGATTAAATGTATAGTTCACAAAAATTCTCGTACCTGATATTTTTGAATTTCGTACTAGGTAATGTTCCATACACCCGTTCTTGTATATACGCCCCATCTCTAGACTAACCAATCCACATGTTTTAGCCCTGTATTCGTAGAAAACGAGTTAGATAAATCATTTGGAATTAGTTCTTAAGAGGATTTTAGGGCTTTTTAAATCGAAATTTGAAAAAAAAAATCATTTTCAGGCAGCCAGGGCCCACAACAGGCTAAAAATTTCTAAAACATCGTCGTCTTCAAGCTTAGAACGTTACTAACTCTAATTCCTCAAACTCATTTTTTCACAATTTTTGTTCTCCGAACAAATAAATTGCTACCAGAAAATTCTATATATTTATCTTAGGACTATATATAGGTTTGTGTATAGATATTCGTATGTATTTAAATTTTTTCGTAATAGCCTTGCACGTAGTGATGCAAAAAAATTATCATCCACATCACCAGATAATAAAATAATCATCCTCAAAACGTATATTTGGGGCATTTCACGTGAAGCGGACAACGAAAAAAAATCGAGGTTCTGGATTTCGTTCATATTGTGCATAATGGTACTTCTAGAAGATATGAATGTGGATGCACAAGTTTTTGTTTCTATGAGGTTTAGTTGCCGAGTTATGGGCTTCTGAATAATTGAAGAAATTGATAAAAGGCTTTTTTGGAAGCGGATTCTGAGATTCAAAACAAACTCTAAAAAACATTAAACATAATGATTGGTATAGAAAATTAGCTGTTCTTTTTAATTTTGAAATTAGATTTGAAAAATAATTTTTTTTTCCTGTGTGGAACCGGAAGTAGACACTTTAACTCGTAATTTGAATAATTTGGACCAGGTTAATTTTGTTTATTTTTATAACAAAATAAAGCTTAAAGTATACTTATTTTATCATAAAAGTTTTAGAATGGGATGGCCAGTAGTTTAGGAGGTAGGTGAATTGCAATACATAAAAGTTGCATGGGGCGTGGTACCGGGAGCTTGATTATGATAGCTAGTGAGTGTGAAAGCAAAATATTTGTACTAAAACTATTATATATAACTTGTATCATTTACATATAGAATATAAAACATTAAAAAATGATAATGCTCATTTACTTAGTGAAAAAAAGGGTACTTGTGTTTAGACAAATGAATTTATTTCACAATTTTTACAATTTTACTCTCGTTTCTTAAACTAGTTCTTTTTTTTAATAACTAGAGGTTTTTCTACGATCAGTTTTTTCCATCAGATTCGACATAATTTATTTTCTGCTAATATTCTTGGAATTTTTCTTAGGTCTTTAGCCTTCCGATGAAACTTCAAATCGACTGGATTGAAACATCGATAGCCGAACGGAGACATAATACACATAATTAAGACTCTTTAACTTATCAATGAAAGTAACAGTCATTGCAAGCGTTGAACAGTAACTCGAAAAATAACGGAAAATTTGAATTGGCTTGGCGTCAAATATATTAGATATGCGTCATATATTTTAATTAGGTTTTTATGGGAAAATAAAACCTTTTTCAAATAAGAGATGGCGCTACTAATCACATTTGAAATCAATTTTTGTTTTCGAGCCAACTAGCTGCCTTAAGCAAGCTCCCGGTACCACGCCCCATGCGACTTTTATGTATTGAAATTCACCTACCTCCTAAACTACTGGCCATCCCATTCTAAAACTTTTATGATAAAATAAGTATACTTTAAGCTTTATTTTGTTATAAAAATAAACAAAATTAACCTGGTCCAAATTATTCAAATTACGAGTTAAAGTGTCTACTTCCGGTTCCACACAGGAAAAAAAAATTATTTTTCAAATCTAATTTCAAAATTAAAAAGAACAGCTAATTTTCTATACCAATCATTATGTTTAATGTTTTTTAGAGTTTGTTTTGAATCTCAGAATCCGCTTCCAAAAAAGCCTTTTATCAATTTCTTCAATTATTCAGAAGCCCATAACTCGGCAACTAAACCTCATAGAAACAAAAACTTGTGCATCTACATTCATATCTTCTAGAAGTACCATTATGCACAATATGAACGAAATCCAGAACCTCGATTTTTTTTCGTTGTCCGCTTCACGTGAAATGCCCCATTTAAATCGTTATCCACGAATCATCCACAAATGACAATGAGCGAGGGAGCAGACTTCATCCAATGTGGGGTTTTGTAACGTGGCGCTGCCATTGTACGAGCTGGTTAATAATGCTGATATAAAGAGTACGGGGACATTTTATTCAATAATTGATGGAAATACAACGCCCAGCTCTCCTTCAACTGAGCTGCTTGTGATGGTAGTGCGCGGTTTAGAGCTTGATTTTAAGTGTCTTACCAGTCAAGTGTTGTTAAAGCTGTCCACACCATTTAGCATATTGTCAAACTGCTGTTGCTTGCCTCAGATTATTATATCGATTATTCCCTGAAGATCGTCCTATTTTTGACTACTCTCCAAAGATCATCACCTTAGCTCTTTTCAATCGTTCTATTTGGCTTTTGTAGGCTACGTTCTTTTCCTCCAGCATGGCTTGACATTCCTTGTCGAATAATTTATTTCTACCGCACTGGGATGTAAATTTTACTAGCTTGTTGGCTGATCTATTTAGTGGATCTAAGTGAGAGAAATTTGACATCTACATCGGGTCTTGACTAAATAGTAGTCGGATTCACAGTTGGTTCCACGGAAAGACCGTTTATCCAGAGTACAGGAAACCCACCTATTCTGGATCAGAGTATAATCGACACTGATTAAAGGTGCGGCTGTCTGGGCATGACCATACCCTTTGATAAGTCCTTCCCCCATGTACGCAAGGTAGACAATTTGTTGCCCGTTGCCGTTATAAAAGTCGTGCAAGATGTATTAGCCGGTAGTACCACGATTAGTTATCTCTTTTCCAACCTTAGCATTGAACTCTCCCAGCAAGACTTCAAATCATAAAATCTTTTGATTCGTTAAAACTTTCCAGAAGGTTGTTAAAATCATCTTTCAATGTCTCATCCTTATCTTCAGTCGGGATGTGAACGGGTATGAGCCAAACGTTAAAAAAATTTGGCTCAATTGCAAATAGCACACAAGACTTCGTTGACTGGTTTGAATTAGATAATTTTCTGTTTTCCCCAATTTATTTTTTCGCTCACAATAAAGACCATCTCCAATTTGTGGCTTCGAGATGTCTTTCAACATTTACGATTTTGTACGAGCTCATGTTTGTATTCTCATTGCTAGAAAGATCGAATATTTATTTTTTATTTCTTCACCTGTTCCAGTAGCGATTTAATAGCACCCATTCTCTGGTGAGTTCGCACATTCCAGGTCCCAATATAGTAGTCCACATTTTCTTTGCGCGGTTATTTCCGTTGATTTGGTTCAAGAATCCGAGGCGAAGTATTAGATTCTTGAATGAATAAATTTTAAGGGAACGCGTTATTTTCCCATTGTACAGCCCTTAGAATATAGGACCAGTCTGTTCAATGACTCCAATTTACGGCACGGAAAACTCGTCCATGCCCTCCTTCGTTTGCAAAATTCATAATATGAAATGTCATGAAGGTTTCCGGCAATGACATAATGTGAAATTACATCTTCGGGGAAGTCAAATTTAAGATTCGGTAGATTTTGTTTCCAGCAGGCGCTTTTCGGGTTTTAAATTGCCTCTTTGGTAAACAACAACCAATGACCATTTGTCATTTCGCTACTACTTACTAATTTGTGGGAAACCTGGGCTTTTAGCAAAATAAGGAACTCTATGGGTGAAATTGCCTATTACCAGTACTCACTGCGGTCACTTTACTCTGTTGACTTCTGTGCTACTGCAAATAGGCACGATCACATGTTTTTGCCAGAAACAGGAGTCTGTTGCTAGCAGATACTGCTGAGTGCGACAATCGACAGTTCCAGAAATACGGTACCTTTATATGAACTCAAGGCTAAACTTCATATGTTCCTTTTGGTATTCTACTCTCATTTCCACTATTACTTGTTTTACTTATTTATGGAACCAAATTTATAGGTTAGGCTGGGTTTATCTGCTTGACACAAGGTCCCGAGTAAACCTATTGATCCATAGCGATTCCCCATAAGAAGACCTAGAGCATAAGAGTTTAGTCCAAGTGACCCCAGACCTTTATGCGAATTGGAGTATGTCCTTTAACCTCTGCTCTGCCACGTGCATCATGTCCAGAGTTCACCGAAGCAGCGCTGTCTGGTTTTTTCTGAAAACCGACACAGGAGACGCTGAATCGTATCTAAATTTATACAAGTTATGTAGTTGGAGTTGAGCTTGTGCCTGAACGCAGCAAGTAAATAGTATAAGCGCGAGGTGTGACATAAACTAGGAATGTAGACGATAGATTTGAGATCTCCAAACAAAAAGAAGCCGGAACGGCAACCGAAGATTGTCTGTGTATGAGATCAGATATCTGTTGATTTACTGTTCCTCTCTATCTCTTGAAACCATATTTCCTCAAATAATTTTCTTCATGATTCGGTAGAAAAACATATGTCAACATAAAAACTGTAAATAATTCAGCATCCACTATTTTTCAATCTAGTAGCCGCGTATATTTTTCCCATTTTGTTATCGGCTGCTACAATTGACCCAAGGTAGTTGGAAGGATTGCACTACTTCAAATTGTTGCTCTTATACCCTGATGGTTTGACCAGCTCTAAGTGTTCTTCCTGCAGATGATACCACCATATACTTCAGTGTTCCTTCATTTATGTGCAACACCAGTTTTTGTACCGTCTGCTCGATCTAAATGAAAGATTCTCGTATTTTCTCTGATCTCCCAATGATGTCAACATCATTTACATAAGTCAGCATCCAGTCAGAGCTGGCGCTAATAGTTCGTCTCATTGTCGTGCAGAGTCTCGGATTGCTTTCTCCAACACCAGGTTCAAAAAGAGGCATCTCAGGCCATCGCCTTGTCGAAGGACATTGAAGATGTTGAACGGTCTGAATAGCCATCTGGGTTTTTTTTTGGCCCTTTTACATTGGTCATGGTCAACCTACACAATCATGTTAGGTTGTTTGGGATGCCAGATTCTCTCATGGTTTTATACAGTTGTATTCTAGCTATGCTTTCATAAACGGCTTTAAAGTCTTTTAATGGATGATACAATGCAATGTTTAATTCTAGACATTTTTTCATCACCTGCCTTAGAGTAAAAATCCAATCAATTGTTGATTTGTCTGGTGTAATGGTATGCATCATCTTCAGGGTCAGTGATCAGATTACCCTCTGTTTCCTTACGCAAAGTGCCATGTGGTGTGTACTGCGTCATGGTTCAGACTATTTTGTAGAACTTTCACGCCTCTAATTCTTTCTATTTCACAGATTAGGTATTTTTCCCAGACTGATTTTTTCCACCTGTAAAGTCTCGTTTCTGTTCCCTTGAGCTCTTTATATTCCTCCTCACGTGTCCATGGTTTATAAAACCGCTGCATTGCTCGGAATGCAGCATTCGAACGGTTAGTCGCTAGTTTGAATCGATCATCATACCAGTGGCTGCTATATCTACGACTACTGTCTAAGATGGCGTCAGCAGTACTAATGACAATATTCTTAAGGCACTTCTCCACTTCTCATCTACGACCCGTATTCTGGCCGCAGAGCTTGCTCTTCCTCCATCGAGCTCTTCGAGAGGAAGTCTCAGCGCTAGACTAAAAGTGCTACTGGTATTCTAACTGCATAATGCAGCTTTGTTGACTCGAACCTGGTTCGCGGACACGCAAACCAATTCGAGCTCGGATAACCGTACCAATAAGATAGTGGTCCGGGTCTAAGTTAGTACCTCGATACGTTCATACCGTCTTCAGGCTCTCGATAGACGATCAAAAAACGCTACATTGAGAGGGAATGAGAATAATAATTAGAGACAAGTTCTTCAAATTGATAGTTCCATAGATGCTACAATTACTCTCTTTGGACATCGGCCGAATATAATTATAAGAGCACAGTGTTGCAGTATAGCAGAAGAAATCACTGTTGATGCAATGATCAAAGTATATTGATAAGACTGGCACAATACACTTTGCAAGGAATGTTTTGAATTTTCCGAAGACATCATAAAAAAAAATTAAATACTCACCGGCTTATTTTCATTGATGGGGTTAACTTTAGTTAACAACACATCTCTTCTTCTTAGCCCTAAAATATAATGCTTTATTTTAACTCATATTAAATTAACAAGTAGCTTTACTTTAGACATACATATTTACATAAATACGGTGTCATTACAATAGTGAATTCTCATTTTTTGTGTTAATACAGACATTTGATGAAATTAACATGACAAAAATACTTTCAAACAATCTGTATAGGCCTCGAAGCTGAGCTCTTCTACGTACGCGAAGGAGCCATCAACGACTACGCCTTACCTTTCATTGTTCCAGTTCCAGCTGATATTCATGAGCTCGAATTCTCCTGGCAAGCTCTCGTCCCTACACCAGTACGTATCCTACCGGCGCAGCCACATCACTGCCTCACCACAAAAACAAATGTTTGCTTACATAAATCTTCAATAATTACAGCTTGCCTATGAGATCAGCGTCAGTTACGATAGCCGGAAAAAAGCTCTTCTACCTCCTGAACTCACCATAGCTCCGAAAGGATATGTTCCTATGACAATTGAATCATTTGTAGTTCGACTTCTATGCACCGGTGAAGAATCGGAGCAAGTACCGATTATAGTTCACGTGTATGTTCATGGTCCGCCCAGGCGAAACGACACCAGATTAGACTTTAGACGGAATAAAATTTGCTTAAAAGGTTTGTTAGATGTACGGAAACATTGTAAATTTCAAAAAATAAGTTTTGAGTGTCGAAAACTTTTATGGTAATTTATGGTAGATTCAAATTTCATTGCTAAATTAAATTCGTTCATTTTGTTTGCAGGAGCATTTAAAAAGTCAACTTTTCCAGTTATTCGAGCTCAAATTCGATTGTTTCGATTCGATGAAAATACTTCACTAAACTTTTGTACTATGTTTTCAAATTTTCAGGAGTTTATCCTCCAGCTCGCAATCAATCGCCAGAACCAGCAAAAGCACCGTCTCAAGGTCCAGCCTTGCTCGGTGCAACTGCATGTGCAATGGGACTTGTGTTGGCTGTCGGGCTGATTGCCAGCGCCATGTACGTCCGGGCCCAAAAACAAATTCGACAGGAATCCTTGCAGTAAGTATGGAAGCAAATGCATATACGGTACACTGGTATAAACATACATGTGAAAAAAGGGAGAAAAACACTTTGATATAACGTTCGTCTGTAGCGGAACTTCTGCAAATAAATTTGATGTTTTCGGTTTGAATTTATCCTAACGATAGATGCACGCCACATACATATATCTTACTATTTCGATAGAAAACGCTATAGTGCCAACTGCAAGTTTATTTGAAATTATTGAATTGGGTATCGGAAATACATGTTTTAGTATTTCGCGGCAGATCCACATGGATTGCTATGGATTGCTTTCTTCTCGATTATGCTGTTTAGAATTCAAGTAACCCACGAAGATCCCAATATTTAAAGAATTAAAGTAACTCATGAATTAAATCGGCTATACATGAACGATTTATACCAAGAACATAGCAAACATTCAATTGAATTTAGTTGGAAATTTTCCTCACCAAATTTAAATGCAACAACTTTAATCTTTTTCATTGTCTAATCGCATTAGAGCTGATATACTGAATCGAAACCGTTTCACAACCATCGCAATTTAAACAAATCAAACTGTAACAAGTTTTTGATTTTATTCAATGTTTTATTCGAAGCATCACGCCAGTCATCATCGTAGTCCATCGTCGTCCGGACTCACCTTTTGCTGTTCATTTTCGCAACGTGAAGGAAAATTTAAATTTTAAATAAGCTCCTGACAGTATTTTCTCAACTCTATTTCCGTGCCTTCTGTGGACACTACTCACAATTCGACTCAACGAAAGCTGTTGGGAACGTCTTGAATTCTAGCATCGTTCGAGGCAAGGCTAATAGTACGAGGAAAATTCCGATTGAGATTCTTGGCCTGTCACAGGTGTTTGGATCTTTTTGTTGTTGTTTTTGTTTGCCTTGGCCGATAAGGTATGATCTGTACTCAGTACATTCCGCCAGAAAGTGTTCGAACGGGATGCACTGAAGGACATTTTTGGATTTGTTAGAACATCATTGAAACATTTTTCACTGGTGATACTAGTTCTTCGAAAAATTCTTATCTTAGTCAATGCAACTCTGTTGTTTTCAACTATCTTGTCTGTTCATGCTGTCTACTCTATTTTGCTTGACTCTCAGAAGAAACTATGCTGTCATTATTTTCGAATTGTGTGTTTTTAGTTTGGTTTTTTTATTTTCAGCACAAGTTTCACAACTGCAGCGTACGGCAGCCACCAGAACGTCTTCATTCGACTGGACCCGGTGGGAAGACCGCCAAGTGCCAATAGTGGATCGTATGCAACCATTGCTAGTCTTAATAAATTTCCGCTGACAGAGTCGAAAAAATCTTGTAAGTTAGACGTGAGTAATGGTAGCGTATCGATAATGATTTCGGAATTGTTGTAAATTGCAGGGTTTAAAGGGTCGCCGACACCGTCTCCTTATGCTACTGCTCTGCTTCCGGTAGGTGACCAATATGCGGAGACTATTTATTCGAAACCCGAGTCAGTTAGCCCGTCGAGGATATCATATTATGCAACATCACAGCTCACGCAGGTTAGTTGTAGAAATTAAATGTTAAATTTAGATTGGTGTGCACTTAAAGTCGATTAGCATATTTAATTTGCCTTGAATATAAGTAGTGTTCTGAATATGCATAAGTGAATATTTATAATCAAATTTCACTGTTAGCCCGCATTTCATGCCTATAAATCGAGTTTGACATTTATTTTTAAACTCTCTTCTGAGAATTGAACTCAAACAACAATATTGCAAAGTGCTGATGGTCTATTTGAAAAATTCTACGACGTTAACAGCATAGACTGTGTGTAGAAAGGATAACTAATCAAACCTGCTGCCAGCGACAGAAGCTGAGTTTTTAAAGTACACTTCATATCAGCAGGTGGACAGATTTTCACACCTTAATAGTCTAATTGCCGAGTAAATTAAGCGGAAATAGAAATCCTGATGTCGTCATTCTTTTTCAAAATCTGTTATTTTCGACTCCATGGAAAACCAACACTTGTTCCAAAGTTTGATGAGTTTCAAAAATAAGGTTTATACACTTTAGTACAAAATCAAAGCAGCCTAATCAAAGGAGCCAATTTTTGAGTATGACTAGATGAATTTTGTATTATGTGGTTGATTTTTGTGATAGACCTCCAACGAGGCAAAAAAAGAAGTTATTTCTCCTGAAGTAGAGGGCAATAGAAATGGTCATAAAAGCTCCTAGTGTGCATTAATGGTACACTCATCTATCCAGACTCAACGAATGCTGCTTTGCCATTTTGCTAGCTCTACGCAGCCGGGGTAGGTTCCTCAATCGGGTGGATAGGACCTGGAAGAGAAATCCTACCTGTTGCTCATCTATCAAATCAACAATCAGCAGCTGCAGCTTACGAACAAATACAAGGAAAAGGGTTTTTATCCGTGAGGGAACTAAAGTCATTCGGCCTTGAGTTGGTAAACCAAATTCAGCCGAAAGACGGCTAAGCACGCTATCTAAAGGTAAGAGCTAACAACAAACGAAAAATCAGACATGAAAATGGGGAAGGGGGTTGAAATGCCTCCGCTTCAGAGATTGACCTAATTGGAGACAGACAATCTTTAGCCCCAGGCTCTACACTGCCTAATGACTGCGGCTTAAAAAACATATTTATCAGAAGTCCCTTTCTGAAAATACTACAGAGCAGCCAGGACTATGTTCAAGATCTGTGCTGGAGCTGCTTCAAGAGCATAGCAAAGCACTACTTTAGCAATTGTGAAAATTTGCAGTAGCAGGCCGAAGCTGCTCTGGCTTTTTTGTAGTCAAGAACTGCTTCTTAGGTCGACTTTTACACAGTACATGTCAATACCAAACACTTTTTTCAGTACTCTTTTCATGTTTATCCTAGCATTAACGAGGGTCAGCATAACACTTGGATTGACCTTTGGAAATTTAATGAAAATCTGAGTTTTCAGCATACAGCAGCACATATGAAAAACAAATTCACCGATTATTCAAAAAATTTCACTTTTTCGCGAGTTTTGAAACCAGATCTATGGAAATTATAATGAGCGAAAGGAAAACGCTGAAAAGTTGATGTTAGATCCGGCTCCTAGCGCTTCACCTCCGCCTTCTAAAAAGCCTCTTTGAAACTGGATTTAAATTGAAGTGTTTAAAAGTCTACATTGTATATTAGAGCACTGTTTTTAAATTTGATAACAGAACAGAGAAGCTGCCTTTTATTTCCATTTTGTCTATCACAAGATTACAAATTAGCAAATTCTTGCCGCCACAGAATGTGTTCAGTGAGTCCCAATCCACTAGGCTCCTGCTGAACACACCTCAATTTTTGAAAATCAAAATTTATCCTGCTGTGTCAAGATTGCATCTGAAGTGCACTTGCCGCAATACAAAACTCAGTTTCAGAATACACGCAAAACTTAACACTGGTGCTACCACGTGCGAACACACCGCTTGCCTCATTTTCTCAGAACTTCCACAATACCGATCGATTTCCAGAATGATACTGACCATATTTGCCAAAAAACTGATCCACCAAAAGATGATGCTGAACATGATTTTAATTAATTTCACATCCAGCCTAAACTTTCACTTTGAATACATTTATTAAAACCTTCTAGTAAAACCTTTCAAGACCATAAAAAACCCATTCAAAACTGATAAAACTGACTAAGTTATCCATAAAGACGACTGGTTTCCCATCACGCCTATTTAACTTTCCCAACGGCCTTTAACAAATGAATTCTCTTTGCTACCTTCAATTCAGGGTGGCGTTACGAAAAGTGATCCAGGATGCTAGAGTAAGCAAGAGCTTACCTACTATCTTCATTAAGTCCACCTAATTATTGGCGTATGCTAACTACTATTGAATAATCCCTAATTAAAAATTTGGGGATACGCATAAATGAAAGACAAATGAAATATGTCATGGCAGCGCCAAAACCAAAAACCACCAAATCTAACAACATCACGACGAAAGCACAAAAAACAAGACATCAAGTAGCACACATCGATGAAAGCTAAATAAATATTACTTCAAAGCAGATCGATCTTTCACCGATCTGATCTAACAACAACCGCGAAAACATCCACGCTTTGCTCCTAGCTACCAAAACAGTAGTTTTTAAGATCATCGGCTTGCCAGTTTTCATTTATCAGTTGGAAACCTGAGTTCTTATCACCAAAAATTGCGAATTAACTCCCAACATGAGGATGAACGATTCAGCTACCTATTTAATAACAAAACTTACGACCGATGTCATGTCCACGAAGTCACTTATATAATCAGGCTGAATAGAGAACGGTGGGCTGGGCTTTTAGCTAGCATGAGTTAGGCAGATTCGGCTCATAATATCTACGAGAAAAAGATTACCTGAAAGATATATCAAGATAGAACTTGTCTTCAACGGAACGACGGTACACGATAGGATACCAAAAAAAAACTCTAGCCTAGCGTACAAGAGCCGCTAGAAACACTCATATTCGAAGAAAAGTACAGAAATCGATCAGATTTTGAGTGCATATTCTACTACACGTGCTCACTACAACAGTCAACTTGATTCGAAGGTCTTGCATCACTTTGACTTGAAAACAGCATTGAAGCTCATAGGGTGGAAAGATTTTCGGTGTTACCACTCGCATGAATTTCAAAATTTAGGTAAGTGAAATACTTGCTACTCATATTCATTATGGAATGTTCATTTTATAAAGCTTTGAAAATTCCATCAGTACTTGCAATACTTTGCCCGCGGTGCAACCAAAATTCTACCACAACTACGGCATACCAAAATCATATTACCTTGTGAATCTCGTTTTCATCCGATGAGTTCGTCCAAAAATTGCAGTTATAGAAAGATGTTTGAGGTCGCCATACGAACAATTTCCAATGCTTGGAAAATTTAAATATTGGTTACTTATTGTCATTGTCGATGTTTGCATATGAGTATTTAATGGCATAAAAGCACCAAAGCCAAAAGTATCCCAAATCTGCTTCACGTTGTGGTCAACTCATCCAGTGAATTTCGTTTCGATCCTATGATTGCGTTGGAAGCTATAGGAGTTCAAAGAAATTCAGGGTTACCAAAAATTTAGTAAATCTTCGAAATTTCAATTATTGTTGTTTATTGTCACTACAAGAACATTAAAATTCGTAAGTGTTAATGGCAACATCGTTTAATAAAGAAATTAGAAACAATTACAAAAACTACCATAACTAGCAACTGTATTGTGGTTTTTCAGCCTATTCCTGCCACATTTGGTACACGATAGTGTCTATTTACTGTATGAATTTCGTTTTGATTTAATGACTGCACCGGAAATTATAGGGCAAAAAACCTTATTTGGCTGAACAATTTTTCAAGATTCAGGAGGTAAAATTACCATAGCTGGCAGTTATGTCCGGATTTTTCAACCAAACGTGGTCTAAAATGAGGTCCAACTGTTTTGTGGATTTCGGTAAAATCTGGAATTTATAGGACAAGAGACATTTTTTTTCCTATTGGTTTTTCAACTTATTTCAAAATCACGTCTATCAACTTGCTCGTACTTGAAATGATCACACCCTATGAATTTCATATAGAGCTGATTTTCTGATCGTGAGTGCGCGTGAACAGAAGTTTTGAGTGCTCAAAATAGAGGAAATTTGGTGCTTGGTGTCCATTCTTGTGCAACACGAAATTTTCAAAATTTCATTTTGACAGGGTTGACAAAATTTATCAATTCCATTTTTTAAAACAATACCGAAATTTTTCAAGAGAGTTGATGTTTTGAAGATTTTTTTTCAAGTGCCTGGCGTAGCTTCAGCCCATACGCCCATGCATAATTCTATGATTCTAGCCTTTTATAGTTTTGTCTAACATCATTACGCCCTGAAAAATTCACGATTATCCAATATTTTCTGTCATAAGCTATGACAAATCGAAATTTGAAAAAAATCTTTGCCTACTATCAGGCACTCAGCGTCCACATGGGGCTCAAAATATCTAATTATTTGTTATATAGAAGCTCAAAAATTTATCAGCTTTCATTTCCAATATTTGTTTTAGCTGAAGACTTTGTTACCATAGAAATTAGGGATAATTCAAAATTCACTACAATGCGCACAGTCGCCAAAGGGATACAGATATCTTAATTTTAACTGATCATGGACCTACTCCTTACATACATCTATATCCTTTCAGCTCAATCGGACTGAACACTCCTGAGATTTTCTCCCTTAATGTCCTTCCAACATCAGTAAAAAGTTAAAGATATCAAACCGAAAGTTAAGAATATTGAGCCGGAGATTGACGGTGCGAAACCGGGACTACAATGGAATCTATATTTCTCATTGGCAGCAGCAAATGATTTCTTTAATTATAAACTTGAAATTATTTGATAATTATTCTTGTTTTATTTCAACAAATGAGGCTTGTTTCGATTTTTATCCATTTCAAAATATCAGCTACACTCGCTGCTAACGATTCCAAGCTGTTGCTCCAAATTAAGTTTTCGCGACCAACAAATTAACAGCATATTCAGCCACATATATGAATGTTTTCAGGGGATTTTGGTCAAAAAACTGAAACACCACATGAACTATCGATTCCTTGGTAACGAATGAATACCACGGAAAATTCTCTAATGGAAACTGCAAAAATGTCATATGATAGTGATCGCGCTGTAAAGGACACGACGCAGAAAAATTCGAATGTTCAAAAATAGTCCTGAAAATATTTTTCAGAACAGAGAAACTTTTGATCCGCCGTTCCATATCACATAACCGAAACGTTACGTTGAATATATTGACTGTGCCTATTCGAGGAGTAATAGTGTAAACCAAAGCTCTCCATGTTGGATTCGGCAAAGTACGAAGTAAGTTTACGTTAAAGAGCATTGATGTTGAATTAGCAAATACTGTACGAACAAGAACGAAGCTGCTGTCTTGTTGCAGGCGGAACGATCCATATGAAACTCGATAAGGCTGCTAAAATGGTATATCTTAGCAGCTTATAGGTTTAAATGACCAGGTGGTATTTACCTGATAAACCTGCGGTAGATGTGATAAAGTAACAACAACGATTGCAAATATTTTCAAGTCCATTATTTTCATGTATAAACCGTAGAAAGTCTAAAAATGAAACTGAAATATGTTTTATCAATAAAAACTTCGCTCTGAAATCAATCTCAGTTAGCAAAAGCCATTATTTTGTTATTTGCTTAGAAAAATAGCGATTAAGATATACCTAATCTGCCCGATATCATAATCAGTATGTTAGCATGGTCTTAATGATGTTTATGTTACTAGTTGCACACCAGTAAGATAAGCATACACATAAAACCACGATAATTATTTTAAACTTTGATCATGACAATCCTGTCGGAAATATTAATTTCGATCCTCAATGACCTTGATAATGTGTACAAACTTTATTTGAGGTCATCACAGCCTATTAACCATAAAGCTCACAATAATTTTCTCTTTGTACAATAATTTGGAAATATTTTACAGCAAAGTCTAACTCAATGATACTTTACGTGCTAATGTATGTTTAATACTTGATCGAAAATTGGATAGTCAGAAAATGTCATTTCAAACAGACTAATTGTACGAACTACGAGTTAAATATTCTAAAATCAAAATTCATTTTGTATTTTATGCGTAGTTATTTTGAGGGAGTTTTGATTTTGAAATTTTTGTTATCTGCACCCAGATGTCTGAGTTTCATAAAATATTTCAAAAAAATAACAGCTAATTTTTCGATAATTTCATTATTGAGAAACACAAATGTTTTCAGCAGTTTGGTTTAATGCTCTTCTTGACAGACAAATAGATGTAGATTTTTCCCTAAGCAATATTTTATTTAATATTAGCTTTCTAATACATGAGCTTCAGAGGTGGGTTGGCATTGATAAAAAATTTAAAACATACAACTGCGTCATGTCAAAATCAAATTACCTTGTGAATCTCGTATTCATCCGATGAGTTCATCGAAAATTGCAGGTATAGAAAGATGCTTGGGGTTGCCATACTAACAATTTCTAATGCTTGGACAATTTAAATATTGGCTACTTATTTTCACTGTCGATGTTTGCCATATGAATATTTAATAGTACCATCTGTTGGTACACAAATAACAAAAATGACTGAAGCTCGCAATTCTCTGCCAGCACCAAAACCAAAACTATGCCAAAACTGCTTCACGTTATGGTCAACTCATCCTGTGAGTTTCGTTACGATCCTATGATTGCGTTGGAAAGTATAGAAGTACAAAGAAATTCAGCGCTACCCAAAATTTATAAAATCTTCGAATTCTTAATATTTGTGGTTTATTGTCACTACAAGAACATTAAAATTTGTAGCTGGCAGTATTGTGATTTTTCAACCAATTCCTGCCGCATTTGGTACTCAATACTCGTAATGCCCATTTACTGTATGAATTTCGATTTGATTTAATGACTGCACCGGAAGCTATAGGGCAAAAAGTTTTATTTTACTGAATAAATTTTCAATATTCACGAGGATAATTTTTCAACCAAACTTCTACCAAACGTGGTCTAAAATGAGGTCCAACTGCTTTGTGAATTTCGGTAAAATCTTGTGACCGAATCAGAATTTATGGGCCAAAGGCATTTTTTAGCATATTTCCAACTCACGTCTATCAAGTTGCTCCTACTTAAAATTATCACATACTGTGAATTGCATTTGAATCTAATTTTCTGACCGTGAGTTCTCGTGAACAGATGTTTTGAGTGCTCGAAATAGAGGAAATTTGGTAATTGGTGTCCGTTCTTGTGCAACACGAAATTTGGAAAATTTCATTTTGACAGCGTGGACAAAAGATAAAATTTATTAATCGTACTTCTTTAAAAAAATAACGAAAATTTTTCAGGAGGCTTGATGATTTGAAGAATTTGTTTTCAAGTGCCTGCCGTAGCTCTAGGGTTGCCCACAAGCCCCATGTATGATTTTAGCCGTTTAAAGTTTTATTCAACACCAATACGCGCTGAAAGTTTTTTTTCTGTCAGAAGTTATGACAAATCGGGATGTGGAAAAAATTCTTGTCTACATTTTGGAACTCAGCACCAACATGGGGTTCAGAATTTCCAATCATTTGTCATAGAGAAGCCCAAAAAGTTATCTGTGTTCATTTCCGATACTGTTTTTAGTGGAAACTTTGTTAGCATAGAAATATATGGGTACATCTAAATTCACGGCAATGCCCACAGTCGCCAAAATGTTAAAGATATCTTAATTTTAACTGATTATAGACCTACTCCCTACTTTCATCTATGTCCTTTCAGCTCAGTCGCACTGAAGACTCCTGAGATTTTCTCCCGTAACATCTATACAAAGATATTTCAAATTTCGTCGAAACAATTTGAATACTAATGTCCTTCGAACATTAGTAAAAAGTTAAAGATATCGAACCGAAAGCTAAGAATATTGAAATTAAAAATATTGGATCTAAAATGGAATCAATGTATATTTCCCGTTGGCAACAGCAAATGATTTAGTTGATTATAAACTTGAAATTATATAATTATTATTCTTGTTTTATTTCAATAAATGAGGCTTGTTTCGATTTTTATCCATTTCAAAATATCAGCTACAGCTCCTGCTACCGATTCCAAGTTGTTCCAAATTAAGTTTTTGCGACCAACAAATTAATAGCAAATTCAGCCACATATATGAATGTATTCAGGGGATTTTGGTCCAAAAAATGAAACACTACATGCACTATCGATTCCTTGGTAATGAATGAATACCACGGCAAATTCTCTAATGGAAAATGCAACAATGTGATATGATAGTGATCGCGCTGTAAAGGACACGACGCAGAAAAATTCGAATGTTCGAAAATAGTCCTGAAAACATTTTTCAGAACAGAGAAACTTTTGATCCGCCGTTCCATATCACATAACCGAAACGTTACGTTGAACATATTGACTGTGCCTATTCGAGGAGTAATAGTATAAACCGAAGCTCTCCATGTCGGATTCGGCAAAGTACGAAGTAAGTTTATGTTAAAGAGCATTGATGTTGAATTAGCAAATACTGTACGAACAAGAACGAAGCTGCTGTCTTGTTGCTGGCGGAATGATCCATATGAAACTCGATACGGCTGCTAAAATGGTATATCTTAGCGGCTTATAGTTTTAAATGACCAAGTGGTGTTTACCTGACAAACCTGCGGTAGATATGGCAGAGTAATTACAAGCATTGCCAATATTTTCAAGTTCATTATTTTCATGTGAAAACCGTGGAAAGTTCAAAAATGATTTTAAATCGACGGGCAGCAACGTGACATTGATTTTTCGAATGAAATCGAAATATATTTTGCCAAAACAAACTTAGCTCTGAAATCAATACAAGAGCTTCTGATCAGTTAGTAAGCGCAATTATTTTCCGATTTGTCTAGAAAAATAACAATTAAGATATAATCTGCACGATATCAGAATCAGGTATTAATATGTGTATTAGTCTGGTCTTAATGATGTTTATGTTACTGGTTGCACAACAGGAACATAAACACACACATAAAACCACGATAATTATTTTAAACATTGACCATGACCGTCCTCTCAATTACCTTGAAAGTATGTACTAATTTTGTTTGATATCATCCCTAACTATAAGCCATATAGCTGGCATGAATTTTCTCTTTGTACAATAATTTGGCAATATTTTACAGCAAAGTCTAACTCAACGATACTTTAAGTACTAATGTATGTATAAGACTTGATCGAAAATCGGATTGTAATTAGATCGTTTTGACTAATTTCAAACAGACTAATTGTCGGAAGTACGAATTAAATATTCTAAAATCAAAATTCATTTTTAATGCCATGAGCAGTTATTTTGATGGAGCGAAAGAAATTATGTTATTTGCGCCCAGATGTCTGAGTTTTATGAAATATATTTACAAAAAGCTAATTCTTCGATAAAAATATATCGAAAAATTTGATTCTTGAAAAATACGAATGTTTTCAGCAGTTTGTTTTAATGCTCTATTTGATGGACAAATAGAGATAGATTTTTTTCCCTCAGCACATCATTATTCAATATTAACATGAGCTTCAGAGGTGGGTTGGTATTGATGAGAAAGTTCAACACAGACAATAAACTTATACTACAAATCAAGAATTGTTCAACTGCGAATAATTCTTCGATTAGCAGAATCATCCAATAAATAGTGAATATAGAGCAGAGCAGGTGAAAAAATAAGTATGTCAATTTTTCCATACCTTAAGTGTGTTTAATGTTTTGAAATTGATTTTTAATTTTTCTTTCTCAATGACAACGAATGATTGATAAAACCTGCCAATCTTTAAACTATACTGACGACTAGGGTAGAAAAAATACGCCGTGGAATGTTATATCAATTCAGTCACGCTGCAAAAGACAGCACCTTTTTCAGTGCATCGAATATTTAGGGCAGTAACGCAAAAGAAAATAAAACGAAAGAGTGCGATGATATACCAAATTTCGAGTATGTACGGTTGGTCGAAGCCACAACCAGTGAGAACCTGCATGCGGCTAATAACTCTGGTGTGGACATTTCTCTCTTTTTCTTTTCTTCAATCGAAATTATGTTTAGACTTCACTTGCTTTATAGTGAACATTCAGTGGACATTTGTTTGGGACTTAAAGTAACACGTTAGCACCAAAAACTTTATGTAACTACCAACAGGTAACTAAGTCTCAGAAGCTCATTCAAAGTTAGCTTACGTAGCCCGAAACTCGCTTTTAAAGGTTAATTTATCAGCTGTTATGCCGATAAACTTTAGTTGTGCTCTGTTGGCCAAGTACCTCCTGGTGACCTGAAATATGCTTAATAGACACTACTTCACTTAATCGAGCTAACCCCTCTTGTATTTAACTTTGTTTAGCAATCGATCCGCTTTTACCTAAATCACGAATGTTTAGCTTAAGAAAAACGATTCATTCAATCGATTATGAAAAATACTGTTTCAGATTTCATGATAAATTTCGTTAGTTGCAAAAAACAAGTACGTTGCATGGCAGCTGATCAGTAACATACAAAAAATAAGAAAATGGAGTGCTCATATCAAAAATAATATAATTTTTAGAAACTGCACAAAGCAGATAAAGATGAGGAAATGCCCCTTTTCTTAAAAATCGTTTCTACAAGCCCGAAGACTCCTTCAGTCGAACATAAATAGGACTATTTCGCTCCGTGAATTTTTCAATCGTGATTTTTTAAGCACCAATCCGAAATTGGTACATCTTAAAAAAAGATCGCCAAGAAAGACATTCATAAATTTATATTTTTTATGGCGAAAGCTTTTATGATTTAACACAATTTTCCTCGTGAAATTTCTAAGCTCCTTTTGAAGTTTATTCAGCTGTCGTTGAGGCAACCAAACGACTTATTGAACTTAGATCCTAACCTTTATAACTATTTCAGAAGAGTGGCAAGTTTGTTTTGCATTTCCTTATGAGAAAAGATCCTATTTAGGTTTTATTTAATTTTTCACCTGCTGCCTGCAGTATTGTCATATTAATTTCTTCTTCAAATACGATATCTAAAGAACAAAATAATACAACAAACTGGGATTAGTATTACGTAGCCTAGTACATAAATAATTTTTATTCAGAAATTTGAAGAATTAGCTGAAAATATTTCCTATTTTTTTACTGTTTCGTAGCTTTTAAGTACTTATGGCATTGGGGCTAAATGTTTCGCTAGTTCAACGGATATTCTTACCACCCAAGTAGCAAACAATCTTGCATAAAGTTCATTCGAGGATACTTCTGTAAGACTCTACTCTAGTTACTATTCTAGCTTTCAGCCTCCTTTTCCGCCAACTTGTATTTCAACCACCGTAAGACCTCTAAAGTGGCTTGTCATAATTGATAATTTAAGGACTGTGTGTCACATGGTAATTCTAACTAATTACCGCTAAATGCTTTCAATCAATACCATATCGCTTAAGGATCATCTAGCTTTGGTTATTTAATCCTAAATAAGCTCAAACTACACAAAATTATGAACAATCTGTTTGTGGAAAGTTAAATGTTCATTAACATATTAATAATTCGAACATTTAGGACACTTGACATTCGTTTTCCGATAACGTCTGACGAAGGTACATGCAAAAAGAACACACGGTGGACCTCAGTCTCCTTATTCAACAAGGGAATCACAACCGCTGCTTCCTTCAAATATGATACTAAATTGGTCCTACATGCACTGCTATGTACATAGTACTCTAAGCTATGCAATATAATAATAATAATAATAATAATTTATTGCAGCTATTCATTTTACAAACATGGTACAAAAAATTCATAGCATAGCTCGCTCCTCGCAAAAGTAAGAGTACTTGTGCGCGAGTGCGGGGACCTAATACGAACTACTGAATTCAAAATATATAAAAAGCTGTGATCAACTATAATAAACGTTTACATAAAATTCAAATTAGCAATAAAAAAAAAACTATACAAGCCTAAATTAAAAACTAAGATTAAAGTTCGAGTAAAATATCAACACAATATGGCGCTAATAATTGAGAAAAAATGAATTTAAAAACATATGTATATGTAACGTAGTGGAAAGTGGTAACAGAAGCGCAAAAAATTGCTAAATTAAAGGCGAATAAAAATTACACAAAATAATAAAAAAAAAATTAAATTGAACAAATCGGAAAATAAATTATATCGAAAAGCTGACAATAGGTGAAGATAGCATGAAAGTGTAAGGCGAAACGAAAAATATTTAGACTAGAATGGACACTTTAAATTTAATGGTTTAAGAGTTTAGCACAGAATCTAAGCATTGGTTTCCACTTTGAACAAACCGTTTTAAAATTGACTTGAAATTAAGATCATTTAGCGTAAGCTTTATCTCTTGAGGAAGTTTGTTGTACAGTTTAGGTCCTAAGACACTTAGGTGCCTGGCCGTTTTTGATTTTCTACATCAAGTTGTTAAGATGGGATTTGTCAATTGCCTTCTTGTTTGGTAACCAGTAGTATGGATATTGAACTGGCTGCCGTTCAGGTACATAAATTTTAAAGCCGCATATAAGTAAAGCTGACGAATATTCATTACACAAAACTCTTCGTATGCTTTGGTTGTTGATGAGAAAATTGATTTTTTCAAACATATCTTAACTATTTTACTCTGCAAGTTTTGTAGAGGGGCAGTATGACATGAAAGCGCTGCGCCCCAAACAATGATAGCGTACTGGATGATACTCTGAGCGATTGCAAAATAAACTAGCTTTATTGTGTTAAGATTAGTGTTATATCTAACCCTCATAAACGCATAAAGTGTTCGACGTACCTTGCGTATGATATTAAGAATATGGCTTTTCCAGCTGAGGTCTTCGTCAATTATAACGCCTAAATAATTGATTTCTTTGAGCTGCTTTATCTTAGCGTTATTTAATGAAATGTTTAAATTCAGATCGCTCAAACTATTTTTGGACCCGAAAGCTAAAAAACAAGTTTTTTCTATGTTTAACACAAGTTTGTGTGCGCTCAGCCAGTTGTATATTGTTTGACAGCCTTTATTTGCTTCATGAGAAACCCTATTCCAAGTACTACCCCTAAAAAGTAAAACGGTGTCATCCGCGTATGCAATTATCTGGCCATTGAAGTCTGGATTATTGAAATGTAGGTTACAAAGATCATTTATGTATAAGTTGAAAAAAATTGGGCCAAGTACAGATCCTTGAGGAATACCGCATTTGACCTCCAAAGTATTACTGATATCTGGACCTATTTTAACTTTTTGTTTACGACCATAGATGTAAGAATGGAATAATCTGTATATATTATCCGAGAGCCCCAGATTCCGAATTTTACGTAGCAATATACAATGGTTGACTGTATCAAAAGCCTTTTTTAGGTCTAGAAAAACTGCGATTGTTTTATCATTACTGTCGATAGATTGGTTTATGAAGCTGGTTACACAGTAAAGAGCGTCAACTGTACTAGTGCCCTCACGAAAACCAAATTGGTTTGGTGCAATTTTATGGCGCACAGCTAGAAATTCACCCAATCTAGCTTTTAGGCACTTCTCAAAGATTTTAGCCAAAATAGAAATCAAAGATATCGGTCTGTAGTTATTCAGATACTTTTTGTCCTGTGCTTTGAAAATTGGAACAACAATAGCTGTTTTAAAACGGTCCGGAAACTGACCAGTCTGTAGGCAGGCATTATAGATATGTCGAAGAGGTGTTAAAATTGTTCCTGCTAATTTTTTAATCACTTTAGCGCGTTGGCGCGTGGTCCTATGTAACATGGTGCAGCATTTATGGTCCCACACGCTATGTACATAGTACCCTGAGCCATGCAGTATGGCTCCCAGCACCATAATTACATGGCGCAGAAATTATGGCTCCACACGCCATATTACATAGTACCATGAGCCATGTAATATGGCTTCAGTTGAAGAAGATAACTCCAATTATAACTCGCAGTCATACTGTGTGAGGGAACTTATAAATGTGAGTATCAACAATAGAAGCACTGGGGCCAGATTTGGCTAAAGCGCCGGACACAATGATCCATTCCATTCCAGAATAAACGTCAAAGTTGGCGGCATAGAAAATGTACGAGACTGAACACATAAGGCTGGAATGGAATGGAATGGAAAGGACGAGTTGACCAACTTTCAACTTTTCTGGATCAGAGTAGTATTATTATTAGTACTAAAAAAATTTTGCTGTGGTTTTTGTTCATACAAGGGTATAAAACTTATTAGCATTCCAAATAACTATAGAAAATTGCTATCTATTTTAAAATAATCACGCAAAACTGAAATTTTAAAACTACAAGTAAACTGTCGCACACTAAACAGAATGGAGACTATGTGTTCAGTTTGCTGGAATGGACATGAGCTGGAGAGTGCTGGATCGGAATGGAATGTGCTGGAGCATTGTGGCCTGCGCTTAATTCCCGCCAATTGTGCTACCTAAAAGTTGAATTGGCGGTGGAAAATTTTTGATTTCGCGGGTTGGTGGCCTTAGAGCTATATAATGTATTTGTAAAACTGAATTTGGGCTATATAATGTTTATGAAAAACTGAATTTCGGCTGTATATTGTTTTGAAGAACTATATTTGGGTCATATTTAAAACCTATTAATCGGGACACATCGAACCACTTGAACAATCGAACTATAAAAATACCGCACACACAATTTCTTGAAGAAAATTAACTCTGCACTAAAAAAACACATAGCGCCAGGGACTATGTTACATGGCGTGGAGGACTATAGTACATGGCGTAGAGGGCTATAAGCATAGCGCCTGCTCCTATGTACTTTTCGCCATGTATTATGGCGTGTGGCGCTATATTTTATCACAATCCCCAAATCGACTATGCACATGGCGCCAGAAGTCCATAAATTATGGCGTCTGGCGCTATGTGTTTTTTCAGTGTGGTAACGGTGATGTCGCCCCGGCCATGCCTAGAAATATTGCATGCGACGATAGCGATGTGATGCGTTTGTGGACATCATCTACCTTTGGCGGACACAAACATAGGTGCTGTGTTAGTCGAAGATGATTTTCATCAGGGAGTCAATTATGTCTGCGTCCCCATCCGTCGGTCAGATGGAATTTTGCAGCGAAGAGTGGGCTATTGGTGATAAGGGCGCCTTGCCAAAGAGTTGTGCTCTTGTGGAAGATGTCAGTCAATTTTCGCGCGGAGCTCCCCAGGGCACACCTGAAACAATCAACGGACAAGTTTCTGATTTCTCACTCGTTTTCCCCTTTTGTCCGTACCTTGGATCCGCTGTTTCCTTGACAAAGCAACCAAGACAATTTATTCGCTTAGTATGTATCGTCAAGATCATGAACAGCACAATTGTGATACGGGCGCTCCAAGAATACTAACTCTGTACGAGCACCGATTGTGGTTAATGTAAACAGTGAACACTAATACTATCTTCCGAAAGATAATAAAAAACAAATACATGGCACTCAATTCACAGAGAAGAGAAATTGCATGGGAAACACAGTGTATTTGCGATAATTTGTCTGAGATTCTATTCTCTAATGCATGCATTCGCCCCGAATTTCGATCCAAAACTTTCAGTTGACAAATATGCACACTTTCCAGTGGAACGTTTCAACGCCCAAATAGGTCACAATTAATGTATAATCGGAATCAATCTAAGAAACTTTTCCAAATATACGGCCAGCACACAAGATCCCCACTCAAGTTCCCCAATTGACACCAGTCACGATCTTTCAACCTGATTGGCCTCCGCCACGACTCTTCAACGACTGACTATGAAGCTAAAGTCGAAATCGATCACAAGAGCAAGTCCTTTTTTTCGTTTTCGATTTCAAGCTTTTGGCGTTGAAATTGATTTTTGGAGCGACAGTTAGTTCACCTAGTGGTGGTTGTTTTCGATGTACATTCTACAGTGTGCATCGAAATTTTGTATGCCGAAATTTCAATTGAAATTTCCGAACACTACAATCTGCATTGACCAACTTGCTTTTTCCTATCAGCTTACTTTCAATGAAAACAGCTAAATGTACCATATACTGGTTTTACCAAAGCTTTTAACTCTTCCGATCATGATCTTATTCTTCTGATGCTAGAAAATTATGGTATTGCTGGTCCTCTACTCTCCTGGCTCACTTTTTATGTTCTCGGTCGTAATTGTGTACGTGCACCATTGTCTTGCACCATTGCTCCTTTTTATCTTTCATCAGGAGTTTCGTAAGGTTCAATTCTTGGCCCTCTGTTGTTTCTATTCTCTATAAATAATCTGCCGTCCTCTATACGTTTGCCTTGTCTTTTGTATGCTTCGAAATGTTCAGAGTAATCAAAACATTTGAGGATTGTTATCAGTTTTAATATAAACTGACTACGTTAAAAAAACGTTAGCAGCTTACTTTGAATATTCTATGAAACTTCTGGAAACAAGATCATCATATGGGTACACTTTTTACTTTTATACGGCCTCTGATAATAGAACCAAGTTTCGTTTCTTAAGCTTTATCAAAGTGGTAACCTTGACTACCTCTGCAAAGCAACTACCTAGGAGCCTAATCGATGTTTACACAAAAAACCCTGACAAGCGTAAGAGAAACTTCTCATGAAACTATGATTTCAGAGATACCCGGGTTTCACTCGTAAGGCTTTCGGACCTTAATCAAAACTGAAAATCCACCACCTGACCTTGAAAGACTTATCGAAGCTAATCGAAATTGTAGCCTACGAAAAATCAAAAACGGAACCCTTTCGATTTTTTTCTTAGCTGGTCAAACCATGGTTGGTTTGTTTACTTGCAGGACAAGGTAAAATTTTGTTCAGATACTGTTTTTCTCAAATTTATGGGATATTTGTTCAAGCTTAAATGACTCGAAACTAATTCAAGCTAACTTGTCAATATGATTCACGAAAATTTCACAAATGCGCTTTTTCCGGAAAGAACTTAATGTTTAAATTTATCGCAATGTCATGGCTTCCATAGCAGCGCAACGTTTAGCAGCCTCCTCGAAGCAGCTACACCAACTATTCACTTACGGTCAATACTTCATACATTTCGCATGTTCGTCCTTTTAATACTTGTTTTACCTCCGATTTAACTCAGGACCTATTCCAAGCTACTTCAGCTCAATCCCAAGTGTGTGATCATGAATGATTATCCATAGCTAAATTCGAAGCAGAGATTTAATTTACTAGCTTCGCTCCATTCCGCAAAATAAATTTAACACGTGAAAACCTTATGTGGCATGAAAACTTTCCAAACTAGCTCCTGACAAAATGTACATTCAATTTTCATATGTTCGTTTGCAAAACTGCTTTGAACGTTGGATTTTCACTCCTTAGCGTCACATCAATTCATTTCAACCTGAACATGATGCCGTGACAAACTCGCATTCCTTAACTCTCGAAGTGCAAAATCAAGTATTGTCTGATTGTTCGTCGTCGAGAGAAACGACAGGTCTATTTGTGGCTTCCCGTCCTAAATTTCTGCGTATACCTTTATATTTTCACATAACAATAACTTTTCGTGGAATTTTCATACTGTATGTACTTGTCCTCGCCATCGCTGTCGTCATCATCAGAATTTTGAGTTTATTCGTACTCGGAAGTCACAGATCTCCGCTTGACATTGTGTTCCTTTTGTACGGACAAAACTCGATTTCTCGAATTCAATTCGAAATTGAAGTCTATTTGTTGTTATCATGGAAATTCCCTGTTGAAAATCAAATCAAGGTGTTTGTTGCTTTTGGAAACCGAATTTCGGATGGAATATGGGTTAACTTATGGTGTGGTTGAGCATGAAACATGAGATTTAGATTTGTAAGGGAGCAGCATTAGATTGTAGCACTGGAAGCTCGTTTGAAGGAAAACTATATGTATTTTAGGCTGCATATTTATTGCAAATGAAATCATGATATTCGAATGCATATTGAATTGAAATTCTACGTATTTTCATATTAAGCAATATAATTTGCTTTGTGTTTTCACAAAATCATACCATTGAAACTAACCCAGTGTCCTACAAAACAAATCGATCGTCCTCGTAAAATCTAAAAAATGAAAAGAATGTATCCATTTTCTATTTTTAACTTATGATATGATTTGCTAGACCTTGCTCTTTCTAGTATTAATAATACTGTGGAAGTAAAGCAAACTCTATAAAGACATACTCTGCTCCTGAGCGTGTGAAATTGAACACCTCAACCTTGAAGATAAAATTAATCATGTATCTATAGAATAACCTTAAATAGAAGATATGAGGAGACATAACAGAATGATCTCGCAGTTAAATTGAAGACTTCATCATCTTCACCATTCTGAAGTGAAAGATAAATGCATGTCACCCTTGTAGACGATACATCTCACTGTTTAAATTAATTTGCTTAGCGCCATTCAGGGGTGAGTCCCCAGCGATTGGGCGCTACTCAGGTTACCGGGCCTACGAAATTATACTCAGACTTTGCAATACATCTTCCAATGGCTGTAATATGACGGTGGATGAATGTATACAAAACATGTAATCTACGTAACGAATAGACACCTTGCAATGCTATTTGCTCGAATAAGCAGGGAGCTGATTCACGGGAAGTGTCGATAAAGAAACACAAAAGGATGTTCATTTCGAATAGGAGGGAAACACACACTCGAATACTTTTTATGTATGTAAGGTAAGATTTGATGGGTTTATTTGGTGGTTCATATCTTTTGACTGAATCATTTTAATTTACTCTTGCGCATTTTCACTCGATCGAGTGGAATTTTAGGGATTATGAGGTATGATTATTGTCTATTGTGCAAAGCTAAACCCCTCTTTGGCTGCTTACTAAGTAAGTAAAGAATAATTGAGAAGTAGAATGACTAGAATGATTCAGAAAGTGGAACGATTGAAATGGTGGGGTTAGATGTAGGCATGAAAGCATATTTAGGTAAGAACAAAATAGTGTAAAATGTACCTCTGCATTACTTTACATCATACATAATCAGTTTGCATATCTACTGATTTTTATTATGTTCGACATGAGATATTCGTTTGTGAACTCAACATATGGTGCCTTCAGCTCGAGATATCTCATAACTTTCCGTTCCATTGAATGAAATCGACTGAAAGATATGTCTTTTGACTCTCCAAGAGCTGATTGTTTTTTGGTAATTGGAAGTTTTACGATGAGGCGGCCTCTGTTATAGCATTCTTTTGTGCGAAATCGGATTCAAACTTATTCTGACGCCATCAAACTTAAGTTCTGACTTCCTGCCCCCGGAATTTCTTTGCATGCTCGTCTAGATTTTGTCTTTCTTCTAAGCATATGACGTATGCCAATGGTGGTTTTATACTTTTTCTTCCAATTATTCAACCCAATTTTTTATATTGTAGCACTGCGGAACCGTCTACTAGCTGTATCTCTTCTGAGGCAAGTAACGCAAAGAAGTTATCTATGGATACTAAGACTTGAGGTCGAAGAGAATACACCAGCAACATTAGAAAAAAATAGTGGAGAAGTCAATTTCATAAGAGATTAGAGCCCGGACATGAATCAAAATATTGAGGAAAGAAAAGTTGTTGAAACTATTCAACCGGTGGTTTGGTAGTGCTAGAGCTTCCAATTCATCATCGTATCATTTCTCCATTACAGTAAATGATTTTAGATTACACCGTAGAGATAAGAATCAATCGGTGGCGGCAAGATTTTCTCATCAGTCTTAACCACTTATTGTTTCAGAGCTCGAAGTGCTGCTCGTGTTGAAAACTCGCTGATCAACTACATGCAAAACCCCTCAAACATACGTGGGTCTAGCTATTACAAGTTAGATGCAAAGTCAGTTTTATGAAGCTCATGCTGGAGTTAAATTGAGTTGGACTAGTGTTTGCAGGCTATGTTTTGAAATATTGATTAGTTTTGATTTTGACTAAGCCGTATTCCATAAAAACTCTTACGAAAATCCTACTCATCATTCGAAAACCAATAAATGATTACTGTCAGAAGTCTTTGCTAAGATTGAATTGAATTTTTCCATTTGAGAAATAAATGAAATGAAAAAGAAAATTAAATTTTTATTTATTTCCTACTTGATTAATTCCTTTGCATATTAGTGCTACGATCGATTTTCTGCCTTCACATCGCAAATACTCTTCGCTCCATATTCAACATGTATATCAAGGCATAATTACACTTGGTCCTTACTACACCACATCATCAAAGACAAAGCTAAAGCAATGACGTTCACATTTACCGCGAAACGGTGGTTTGTTCCTGTCACTTTTACCTTTCAACAATCTCATACGCGCTTATATCTACCCTTTTCGGGCGGACAGTCTTTGTTCTGACCTGGGAACACTACACCTGACAGCTTTGTCAATTCACATTACAGATTCCCACTAATAAATTCTGAAGTGCTGATGTAGACTGCCATTATAATGGGAACCATACCATTATCGTCCCAATGAACTCATTCATCTGTGACATGTTGAAGTACCTAGCGCTAGCTTGAAGTTAAAGTTGTAATTTACATACAATAATAAAGTGCTTGAGAAATAGATGAGGTGTTTACTTGAGGGTAGAACTATTAGTGAACATAGCCAGCTGTGTTGGCACAAGAAAGAAGACGGAATTCGTAATTTGTAACTTCAGTGCATCAAGTATACTACGGAAGAGTTATAATGTTACTGGAATATTTGTAACATCATTCGCAAACTTCATTAAAATTAAATCATAAATTGCAGAGACGAACGAAATTATGGATAATTTTAGGTTTTCATAACTACTGAGTTTGCCACATGATATTCCTTACTGAGTTACACTGAAAGCAACCATAAAAGCCAAAGGAGATTTTTTAATTCTGAATCGAAGAATGTCTGACCTCTTTAAGATGCAAAAAAATGGGCACAAGTTGCGAGTATTTTCCCGCCTCTATCGAGAGCTGATTAGAATAGTAAAATTGAAAACAGCATTAATCCTGCCCCTGATGTTATTTTTTTCAATGCTACTATCCTAACCAACTCGCGATAGAGGTTGTAAAATAAGCGACTATTAATAAGCAATGCATTATAGGTGAGTAAAAGACGTGAAGCTGCAACATAGACCTAAATGATGGTTCCTGCAACATAGCATTCACCGAGATATGATATTCTTATGTAGCAAATAGATATTGGCCGAGACCAGGCGAGCCGAAGTCAGACGAGGCCCTCAACATGTGGACGGCATTTGACAGCTCGTCACGAATCGCCTTGGCTCGTGCTCAACATCCATTCCGATCGGATGTGGCACGAGCGCCTCTGACACCTGTCAAAGTCGCTTGTCTGGACCGTCCACACACTCGGCTCGCCTGGGCTCGGCCAATATCTATTTGGCACATTAAAATATTTCGAATCCTATAAATGATCAGATTAATACTTTACTAGGTACATAGCCGATAGAACCCGCCCTTATTTCGAATCTCCCATAAAAACTCTCCCCTCAAACCAAAATGTATCACCCAGTTTAAAGTACTGGCATACAATGCGAATTCGTTTTCAATGCACAAGCGAAGAACAATAGACCGCTTAAAGGGGTGCAAAACGAATTGAGTTATGTTCAAAGCACTCGGCAACAATGTCTCCCGTTTCTTTCTCTCCAATCGCCAGAACCTTTGTTCCATCGACACTCTAAACCAAAGAGAAGATTATTGTGGAAACGTTTTTCTCATTCCTAGTCGCCCTATCAATTGTTCATTCGATACTACTCCACTCAGGCCAACCACTCATACCGCCGCTGTTCTGCCCTGCTTAGCATAAACGTTCTATCTACATTTAAGTGCTTTCGAGATATTCAATGATTTGTGTTTTGATTTGTACTGGAGATATATGGAGGGTGCGTTTTTCAATATTGATTTTAACATACTTCCACAATAGATAGGTTTTTCAAGTTTTACAGAATGATTTAATAGTGTATGCAGTTTTTTAATCCGCTGCTAACTCAAAAATGACAAAAATGTAGAAAGAACTTTTATGCTAAGCAGGGTAGTGCTGTAAACTTCGAAAAGGGGTCGGAAAAATGATTTATTGAATTTTAATTGTCATCGTACTGTAATGGAATTCGCCTAAAATTCGGCAGGCTGAGAGGGATGCAGTCATCCAAATGCTATCATGGGAGCAAGTGTAGTGAAATGGGTTAATAACAATTCCGAAAGGATTGATACGAAATAACATTATGACAGCGAGATAAGCTGCGTAGTTAAATGAAATTTATTTGACATTTTTATGGGCTTTTAGAAGTAAATTCTAAATTTGGAAGTATCTACTTCCACTGAATTTTTAATTTAAATTTTTTTATTATTTTAATTTAAAACACGTCTTGATAGCTTCTTTACAAAATATATATTATCATTTTTAATTTTCAATATTTTTGTTTACGTTTTTCTTAGCCTACTATATAAATAAATTTGGTTATATTGTAAAGTGTTGTGTAGATATGTCATTGTGGGTTGTGTTATGTGTTCCCACACTACTCCCCCCCAAGTGTCAGCATGACGTTGATGTCGAGGAGGTGAAGTAGCGTGGAGTATTAGCACTGGCGACCGAGATGGTTAATTAAGATTTCGGGGCCAGTGGCTGCCGCCATCGGTCGCGGTTGTTAAAATGGCCATGGCGACTGCCTGTACGGGACCGAGATGGTCGATGGCCAGCTCCCGGAACCCGTACTCAGCGCGTGCCGAGATGGGCGATGGCCAGCTCTCGGGGCTTAGGCAGTCGCCAGCAGTGCCGCCGAGATGGTCGATGGCCAGGTCTCGGGGCTAATGGCTAGCGCTACCGATGGCGGATATGTGATGTATGTGTATTAAAAAAAATGTTGGGGCTGTTCCCCGTGTTTTTTTCATATTATACAAATTCACATAAAATTTTAAAATTCACAATTTTTATAAATTTATGTAGATTAAAGATGCATCTGCTGCTGTTGTTAGGCAAATGATGACGTGCTCGGCTGCGGCTGCAACAAATTGTAGTAGACGCTGTTCGGTTTATGTTGTTCTGTTGCGGTTGATGTTGCATCATATGTTGCAGTGGTGAAGTGGTTGACTGCATAGTTACAGCTGCGTTTGGAGGATATGCAGGAGCAATGTATCCCAGTGTAACCTCAGCTTGCTGGCAATATGTTTATTGAAAATAATATTGCCGACCGTAGCCATAATCGTATGTTGCTGTAGCGTCCGAATTCGCCGTTGCATTTGCAAATGGTCTCTGTGTCGCTGCAGCTTTGCATAACCTATCCAGGCTACATGATTGGCCGCCATAGTAATACTGCGAAAAATTGTAGCAGCCATTTCTTCGACGGTCTAACACAAAAATCGTATGAAAAATATAATTATATTAAACAGTTATTTATAATTTGAAAAAACTTGCGCGAACGTCGCGGGTCACCAATTTAGAAGTAAATTCTAAATTTGGAAGTATCTACTTCCACTGAATTTTTAATTTAAATTTTTTTATTATTTTAATTTAAAACACGTCTTGATAGCTTCTTTACAAAATATATATTATCATTTTTAATTTTCAATATTTTTGTTTACGTTTTTCTTAGCCTACTATATAAATAAATTTGGTTATATTGTAAAGTGTTGTGTAGATATGTCATTGTGGGTTGTGTTATGTGTTCCCACAGGCTTATCAAAATTAATTGTAAACAGCCTATTTATTATACGAAAGTTTATTATAGCGATATGTTACATAAAGTTTCGGATATTTAAACTGTTCGAAAAATTATCCAATTTGAAATAAAGGTAATTTGAAAGCATTTATTGAATCTTGAATGGGGTAAGGGTTCGTCTATTTTATTATGGACAGGTCGTTGAACCCTAGCAATGTTGGTTGACAGTTTTCTTTGAATTTTTTGGCTTTTTATCATTTCAGGCTGAAATCTAAAGGGAACAAACAATGCTAAACGCACACTTGGACAAATTATTTGAGTGCATATGATGTTATATTATTAACGTGGCCGAAAATTTTATTACACATCATTATACACTATTTTATTTTTATCGCCAACATTCATATCGATCTAACTTTGTGGTAAAAGTTATGTTTCATAGCCAGCCTAAATTTCATGTGCATCATTATGTATTTTATTTCATATAACAAAAACATATCATTCAATTCCTTACAGGTCTATAGTAATTCAACCCCCAAAAGCTATCACAGCAAATCGAACGACGCAAAGGAGAAACTTCGAAGTATACCGTGCGTGCAAGCGGCCGCACTTAGGCATGAACATCTCCTGAAAGAAGGAACCTACGGTCGAATATATACCGGTATTCTCGGAGAAAATTGTGATATTCTAATTAAAACAGTTGTAGATGGCGCATCGTTAACACAAGTGGCCTACTTACTCTCAGATGCGTCACTACTAATAGGCGTTAGTCATCAGAACGTACTGGCACCCATTGTGGCCAGTGCCGAGCTACCGGGTCCACCTGCGATAGTATATCCTAATCCTGCCAAAGGCAATTTGAAAATGTAAGTATGAGCATTCTCATCAGTTTCTTAGCAATGCTTATTGCGACACTATTTTCGAAACGGCATCTTGGTTTTTTCACTTAGTGATTAATGGATTATTTATAAAAAAATCTTTCATTAATCAATCTTTTCCCGTTACTTGGTAGTTTCCTACGTAAATCAAAAGAGACTAGTTCGCCACTTAACACACGTCTTCTTGTCGAGTTCGGACTGCATGTGACTCGAGGGTTAGCTCATCTTCATTCATTAGGTATTCTTCACAGAGACATTGCAACGAGGAATTGCTTGTAAGTACATATAAGTATCTGCTCCTTTATCCACTACTATCCTTATTTCACTACACACAGAATATAAACTCTGTATAGGAATTTTGTCTTGGATTGTAAATGATTTATTGCATTTCGGACAAAGAAGTTCATACAATCATAATTTGTATCTTTTTTTACTCACTCCTACTTCCGGTCCTTACAGTCTGGATGCCGCATCGTGTGTCAAGATATGTGATAGCGCACTGTCGCGTGATTTATTTCCGGATGATTATCATTGTCTGGGCGATAATGAATGTCGTCCGATTAAATGGATGGCCCTCGAAACGCTACAAAAGAAATACTATTCGTCGACAAGTGATATTTGGAGCTTAGGTGTTTTATTCTGGGAATTGGCTACACTGGCTACTATGCCGTTTGAAGAAGTTGATCCGTTCGAGCTCGGGCCGTATTTAAGAGATGGGTATCGGTTAGGCCAGCCGGTCAATTGTCCTGATGAATTGTAAGTGAATTTGATTGAAATTTATCCCTATGTATACTAGAAATATAGAAGTATTATTGGCATGAATTTTTTTATGTTTTCCTCTGCGCAATAAAAAACTAATTCAATTTCTCCTCAACTCTTTTTCTATGTACAGTTATACCGTCATGTCGTGCTGTTGGCTAGTAGACGCAAAACAACGACCATCAATTCCACAACTACTAGCATACCTACAAGATTTTCACGAAGATCTCGGAAAGTACATATAATCTTTCTGAATAAATCAGAAGGAACTGTCGAGTCACTCATGCACCACAAATCAAAAAGAAACCAAACTACCTTCGTGAGTTAAGATCCAAAAAGAAACATAAAAAATAAGCGTGGTAAATTTTGAGCAAAAAAGAAACAAATTTTAATTCTATGAGACAATTCTGATCCATAACAACAATTATTTAATTTTTACAACAATTAAGTACGGTATACTTTTAGGTACTGTTAATGTAATTTTAGCTCAAATAGTTACATAGTTTTCATATATTTATTTTTGTTAAAAAATAAAGCATTACCTATGGTGAACAGTAAAAAAAATGAAAAAAATGGAAATATAAAGCATACGTGCGCAAATACCTTTGTAATTTTAAGAGATAAATACATGATTCCTAAATTATCGTGAAGTATAGAGTATATTTGATTGATTTCATACGAATCGTCATTATTGTACCGAAAATATGTCATTAAACTGACATTTAATAGTCAAAGAAGTGCAATATGGCAGATTAAGACAAAATAAATTTGTAAAACAGAATCATTAATCTCTGCACTGCAATGCCCAAAACGAAGAAAACAGCTTCTCTACCAAATGCGAAAAATAGATTTAGGTAATTTTTAAGTAATAGATTAGGTACACTTTTTAATAATAGCGGAATGTGATATGAAATGGTATTTTGAGTTCTATTGGAAGAGTTATAAATCAAATAGAGTACATTCAAATGAAACGAATTCGAACCAATAGTCAATTAGTAAAATTACATTTGTTCAATTATAGTAGCGTTCAATAGTATTTTTGTGTATCTAATTTTTTCCTTTAATTTGTTTGAATTATATCAGACAAGGAAACAAAGAGTATTTTCAATGCATTATTAGCAAGAGCATACAAGTTTATTTATTTACTATCTCTAGGAACTGTTTATTTGTTATTTCAATTAAAATTCAGCTATTTTACGGTTTGAATTTGGAACAATTTTGATCTCTCACAGTATAGCTGTCACACATAGTATGATTTCATTGTGCAACTTTATAATTTTGATTTTTTTAAGAGCAAAAAAAATTAAATTTAACGCATGACAATATTGTCTAACAAGTCGACAGCTACAGCTTTCAAGATCTACCATTACGATAACTGAAAACACTAGTATGAGCCATTGTTTAAATATTTCTGAAGTCAAAAAATCAAAATTAAAGTTTCCTGCGTTCCATGCTTTTCCTTCTTTAGTATAATTTTTATAAAGCTTCAATAAGTGCTCTCCATTTTACCAAAAAATTGAACCCCGCACCATCCATCCTCTTTGAAATAGTTTTTCTCAATTAATTTCAGGTCTTAATACCCATATAAATCTTGTCTTTGTCATTCTTGAGATTCTTCACCAACAACACAATGAATCTAACTTCGTACATGAAAGCATCTCATATTACTTTCTCCCTGCTGAAAACACTTCCGTCGACTAGCCCCTAGTTTAATACATGCTTGCAGTATGGCTATAAATCAAGTGGACCAAAACTCAAATAACCCTCATCCTTCTATACATTTGATTTTCGTTGTAAATAACACTCTATTGCGAAAATGTGAAAGCTTCTCTATCCGTTGCTGGATATAAGAGAAGGATATAGAAGCTCTTAAATTTGTAATGTAATCTACGAAATTTAAAACCATTGTTAAAATTTTGTTTTCCTTCTTAATTAATATTTTTAAATTTATATAAAACAAAAATTAAAATATTCAATGGTTTTTCTAAAGCTTTTTAAAAGTGTACCTTCATAGGATTGAAATTTAACAGATAAAATTTAACAGAAAAAACTATTTGTCATAAACGTTCCGTCTGAAAACTTTCAAGATAGGCATGGGAAAAATGTTATCTAAATAGGTAAGATTCAAATTGGAATTAAACAGGGTTTGTGCTGTCAGGCGCTGCTTAGTAAAATCGTAAATTTGTAAAAGAAAAATTGTTTTTTTTTTTCATGAAAAGTATGCTGAAATTATGCAAAAACAATACACACAGATAACATAAAATACTTGATGAAAGTGTGTAAGCTCATAAGACACATGATATCATGCACCTCAATAACAAGAATGCCAAATTTCAGATGCGATAATATAAGAACTAGAATCGTATGTACTTTTTTTTGTGTGTGTAATCTTAATATTTTTTAAGTGTAGGTGGCCAAAATAATATGCATACCAGATCCCCGGGTCTAGACCCCTATCTGACCGCGAGTTATGTGAGGTTTGACTCACTAAAGAATACATCTACAAGCCTAAGCATTGCTTCAACCTGGTCGTGCTGACTCACTATCGGTAGCCACACACTTCAATAATTTTCGTTTCGCAACATTGCATTGCATCGCATTTTTGGCACGGCCAGGCCAAACGTGGAATCCAATGATGCGCCTCAAACTCGCTAAAAGACTGCACGCAAAGAAAATGTGCTGAGCATCGTCATACTCAGCCTTACAGTACCGGGATCTATTTCCTGAAGGAATCCGTCAGGTATTTCTTAAAGCAACCGTGTACTGTCAAGAATTGACACAGGTAGACACAGGTCTCCGTAGTTACGGCTAACCCAAGGCTTTATAAGGCCAATCAGCTTAGCCGTCCAGCGTCCCTTGGAACTTTCACTCCAACATTGTTGCTTGACTTAGAGGGTCTTAATTTTTATATTATCTCGTTTTTTTATTTATTACTCCATTTATATGCTCCCGCTGGCTATTATACGCACTTATCAAATGTCTAGAATATTAAGCACACTTATCGAATACTCTAGTCACTAGCAGTTTTGTTTTCCTCTATAACTACTGCGTTCTTGCAGACTTTGCTTTGGTTTTCATATAGATGTCTCTTTATCCTTTTAGCTAGCACAAATACGTCTTTCTTTAGTGCGCATATACATGCAACATTATCCTCTCCTTAGGCCTGTTCATCCCAAGCTGATTTAAAATGGTCACGCATTTCACGCTTATGGGCTATATATGTGATATCTTTCTATTTTAATTCGATGATAATGTTCCCATTATAGGTGACATCCTAACGGTACTATCACTCACTTATTTTCGCCACCAAAAAAGGACGCTGAAAAAACCAAGTCTCCAAGTTGTATCTCTTAACCTATCTCGAAATCAACTGGTTTAAATTCGCCAGAAGCCTTCAAGGCCTTCACCAGATCCACTCATATAATCGGCTTAGTAAATAGAGTGTCCATGATTGTGTGATAAATATCGCTTGCAGGCTAAAATCATTCTCGTGAAGGTGCAGTCTGGAGACAGGGATGATAGTTTTTTGCACACCAGCTCTGCGGACCAAACTCTGATCATCAAAGTGACTCTTTCTTTGGCTTTCTACTGGACTTACTTGGCATTATCTGAGGCACTTCTTCTTCTGGCAGTCACGTCCAAGGTGTCCATTCACTCCACAGTTCCCACATTGAGTGCACTGCCACCTAGTGACTTCAGCCCTTCAGATAACACATTCCAGGCAATATCTCGACTTCCACTCCATTTTTTCTCCATAAATTTAAAATTAAGAGTCTATAACTGTGATCAATTTTTGGCGATGTCTCCTGTTCACTGATTCTAATATTGGTACGATATTTTACAATCCGTTTATCTACTAGTCAAAGTGAATGTGTTGCATGCGGAGTCAGCTACTGCAAGGTGTCTCCAAGCTTGTCGCACTCAACTATGAACGACGAACCTCCTTCAACTGATCTTCGTCGTACATCATACCTAAATTATTTGTGAAACTGGAAAAACTGGAGTCATCCACCGGATTGGTCTGAAGAAGCCCTACTGCGAACCATTAAATTAATCGCATGTTACCGGTTGCATTTCTCCAATTGCTTTCCTCTGCAACAGCCTGGAATTGCTTCTTGTAGATGGTATTTTTGGGACTTTTAGCCCTCTAATTCCAGGTGATTCAGTTATAGCAGACGCTATAGTTTTAATCCGGTAGATTGATCTGTTCTTTAGTTTTCGCGAACATCTACGTCACTTTTGGAGCTTGAGTGTCTTGCTGCTGCTTTACTTATGCAGCCTGAGTTACGAGTTGTTGCATAATTTCCCCCAACTGCAGCTCACTTTTTGAAATCTGCTGCTTCAACTGTTCCTTAATGTCTGTACGTTTTCTTGATCTGTTCTCTAATCTGATTATTCGAACATAACCAAATCGATGCCTTCCATTTTCAAAGCCTTCCTTAGCCGTGATTCCCAAACTGGTTTTTCCCGGTTGTCAATAGATCGGATGTCTTCAGCACTCAATTTCAACTTTGCGTTAATCAAGTCGATCCCAAATTTCGGCCTTCTTTTAGTCTATGATTTTTCACACTATAATTGCTGATACACACAATAGTCAGTGTGTCCCAAAATTCTCACTTTTGAGTTATTCTGCTCGATTTTCACAAATTTCTATGTTTTTCGCGAAAAAAAAAGCCTTTAAAGTTACTTATTGATTCCGTTTTCATCTAAGCTATAAAGATGGAAAAAATTTTCGGGCTGCCGCTCACAAAATTTTTGAAACTTGGTAAATTTAATAATTTATTACTTGGTGGCATCTGTTGGGACGAAAATGACGAGGACTCCTGGTAATGGCAGCCCATTGCTAGCACCACAGCCAGAAGTACGAGTATACCAAATCTGCTTCAAGTTAATTAAGATTAACTCATTCTGTGGATTTCGTTTTGATCCGTTCACTGCGTTCACACCTTTAGAGTTGGAAAGATTTGAAAATTTTAGAAATTGGAACATATGTTGCTTATTTTCTGTACAACGTCATTGTCATTTGAAAATTTCATGGTAGCATGAGTTGATAAAAAATTAACAAAAAAGACCGTAGCTGGCAGTTCAATCATTACTTTTCAACCAAAAGTCTACCAAATTTGCCTCACTTTGAGGTTAATCTATCTTTTGAATTTGAGGTTGATTCAATATCTGTATCTGAAGCTATAGAGCAAAAAGCTTTGATTTGATTATGCGTTATTTTTTCAAGATGCCACCATAGCCAATCTGGTGGCATATTCATTAAATTTATATCAGACCTGATTCTGGTATGATGATCCAACCGTAAGTTCTCACATAGATACAAATTTTGAAAAAAATAATAGGTAAATGAAAAATAGGTAATTTGGTGAAGGGCTACCATTCTGATGGGGAAAGAAATTTCAAAGATTGGAAATCGTTTGCTTTTTATAAGAAGCAAAAAGAGGCTCGATCCTTTGGAGGAATATTTTCAACTATAAAGCTGCCCATATTCATTTTCTAAATCGCATATGCTTAGTCCAGGTGAACATCAATAAATACTTCCTGTAAATTGCGCAATAGCCGAATGAGTCTGTCAGAAGTTATAGCATCTTGAAATTTAAACAAAAACATGCCTCGCCTACTTTTACCCACATAGGGTTAGATTTCTATAAAACATTTTCATAAGCTTCAAGCATTACGGGGCCATTTTGTTTTGCCAATTGATTCCTTTCCGGAACAATATATGGGTACATGTCCACCACCGCCAAAGAGTTAGAGACATCTTTATTTTAACTGGACCTACTCTTTATATGAATCAATATTTCACAGAATTAGAACAACGGATCACGCACTCCTGGAATGATCTTCCATTGAAGGTTTTTGTTGGTACACTCGTCTGTATACATATACATATAGAAATTTGAATTTTGGGGTAGGTGATTTTAATACTAAGTTTCTTTTAAAATCAGAACAATGATTTACATGAATATCCCCAAATTTTTCATCTAGCGGATCGAAATGACCAATAAAAAAGTGAATCTTTCTGCATTAAATTGGTACATATCTCATCTAAATCTGATTACTTCCAATCAACTATCTTAAGGATAAAGGATTTGCTGCTTTGTACGATCGCGAACCATGCATATCAGGTACAAATGTAATAAAGCCAATCCATCCTGTAACCACTCGTTACATCTTCTTTTCATGACCCATTCAAACTACAATTACCCACTCAAGTAGCAAAGCGAACAACACCTGCTAAATCTTACAAAAGGATCAGATTTAAAACAAAACCATACCGACGCGATATGAAAATGTATACAAACACCGTAGACTAATCCCCGGGAAAACCCAACATTTACTTGGCTCCAAACCAAAACTCAAAAACACTCCGAGCCAGAAAACTCTTGAACTATCCTGTGCAAATCCAGTACGTCAAGGACCTTGACTCTGGCTTATTGAATTAAAATTGCCAGCTCGAATAACGATCCGACGTGACCTGACAATAACGAAACACAACTCCTTCTAGATCTACATATTCGTACTTACCTGGCGTAAAAGTGAAAGGAGGCAGAACTTTTTAGCTGATGATAAAACTTATTCCGCCTCTACATGACCGTTTGTTCGGGATTTGATTTGAGAGCTGTTAAACGGTTTACGAGAGGTTTTCTTAAGAACGGGAAGTCATGATTTTGTCAACGTCGCAAGGATCTGATCTTATTTCGTTTTATGGATTTGAGAGAATGCAAATATTGGGTAGTTGGTTTATGAACAGTAAGATTATTGTTAGGATAGAGAGGATTAGACGACGACCTCTGTTCTAATGAACCAGTACTCGTGATTGTATGCAATCATTGAAAGAAGGCATAATCTCTTAGTAACCGGACATACTATATGAATTTTTCAAGAGGTATCTGAGCTTTGAAGTGAGTTTAACGATCATGTCATTCAAAAATATTTAGAAATTTGCACGCATATTACTATAATTTGCTGACATTATTTTCATACTGCAAATGATCACTATAATCATTTTCAGAATATGAAATTTTTGATTGTAAGAAAGTATTTCAGCATGTTTTTCATAAATTCTTTGTTTTTTTCTGTTTTTTTTTCTTAAATTAAATATAAGAAAATCGTATCTAACTTAAAACTAGAATCTCATGAGCATGGTATATATCTAGTAAACTTAACTTAACGTTCATTCAGAACTCTAAACTTAACTACTTATAACCTACTTCATATGTAACTATACTCGAACTAAACTCTTTGTAGATTATCAGCAAATGATCGAAATACGTAATCTTATCAGAGAAATAATGATTTTAAAACAAAGTATTTTTGAATATAACTTATAAGTACGGTGTCTTTTTAATGCGAACTATCTCAATGTTAACTATGTAAATCTTGTCTAATCATACCCTTGTACATTTGATGTGTTAATTACTATGCATTTTATAAAAATCTCTTGCTATCTATGTAGTTGCTCGAAAGTCTGTACTTGAAATGGAATTCCTCTCGTTCGAATCTTAAATATAAATAAGGAATCACTATATCAGTCATAAAATGTAATTAAGTTCTGCTTAGACTTAAGGTCATCAATATTTTTTGTTTTCATCAATAATATGGAATTAAGCAATGTACAAAAATCGAGTTTAGGATATTAGATAAACACAAGGTTAAATGAATAAACTCTATTTAATTCGATGAAAAATGTAAATATGTGTAATGCAGATAAATTACGTAATCTGCGTTTGTATAGAGACATCAAAAGACTTAAAAGTTTAAAAGAACTTTAAAATAAATTAAACGAAACGACAGGAAATGATTGTGAGAAAGTGAAAACTTTGATTCGTTTGTGGGTTAAAACGAAAATACATGAACTAATAAAAATACACTAAAAAACAGCTGACTTTTTTATTAATTATATTTTAGGACTGTCATGTTACCAAATATATTTTCAGGTGTTCTGAAGATTCTAGACTTTGATGGGCTTAGAAAATATCTGCTTCTATGTCATTGTGGTCGTTAATTTCAATAAGTTGAATTCAAACATTCTTCCTTCCATGAATTCAATTAAACCACTGTTTATATGTGTCAGCTGTTAAAAACAACCATATGTATGTGTTAAGTGCATATCCCCATAAAACACTTCCCCCTTTAACTATTATCTCGGTCCATATCCCAACGGGTTTCATCATCTTTGCCTTCAGTTTTATCTCATACCTCGTTAAGAAGCAACCGAGTAAAAGAAAAGTCTTCGTTTATCCAGGCCAACCAAAAATAACTTTTATTCGCCCACCATTCATGGTTCCGGCACATAAACCCATTCACAGTGATGATTTCACAGGGCTGCTATTGCAACAACCGATTTCAGTAATGCCGTCACAAATTATTTAACCCACAGTCTCTGGTGCAATCAGAATAGTTTATCAGATTCTACGCTTTTGTGTTCTTTCATCAGGACCAGAAAATTTACAATCATTTTATTACATCATGCCACGCAACTCTACTATCAGCCGGAGGCTATAGAGTCTTCCATCACCAATCCTAACCGGAAACTCTGCGACAAAATACTGTAGCAATTTGCGGCCGTTATCATCATGATAGTCGATAGGAGGGATTGGGAAAAGTATGTTATGATGAACAACAAAAACATAACGCTAAGTGCTAAGGACTAAATGCTTCTGAAATTGCTCAATTGCACGTACCAGACACATTTCGAAAGACGAAAACAATAGACCAGGGTGGAGAAACCATTTTGGTCTCCATCATACACGATGATAGCATTCAGTTGAACCCTTTTGTCCTTGCAGTTCTTTTTACATCGAATGGAACCAGCTTGGAATGTCTCACCTACACATATGTTTTCATTTTTCCACCCCATTCAAGGCCGATGTATGGAATATCGAAAGAGAAAAAGGAAAATAATCGACTGCGATTCGATGTGCATGAATTGTTTGTCTTCGTGAATGCACTATGTTTTGTCCCTTAAACGATGATACAAGTGGGCAAGGGATCGAATTTTTTCAAATCAGAGGTATGATTTTGATTTGTACGCCTTAAGGGCTTAATAAAATATAATGTTGAGCTTCATTTTAATTTAGAATGTACAAAACGATTTCAGGTTTTTGTCAAATAGGAACAAACAGATCAAGCACTGCAAGCTTGTGCGTTATATAACAGGCACACTGATATTCATTTGAAAAAAAAATAACTAAATCATGTTCATAGATGGAACTATCTGTATCTAAATTCGTTGGTTCTTATCAGGAAAAAACCTGTCTCACATTGAACTCTTATTGGACCCGGAAAACTAGTGAATAAGTTTCAGAAGGCGCTTCGTTAGTATAGATTTATACTTTGGACTTGATTTGCTATGTGGAAATATTTTGAAATCTGTGAGTTATCTTATTTACTTGTTTTCCCTATATTTCCTATGCCCTTTAATCCAATTTTTTTAGATCAACATTTTTCTACAAAAAGTAGCATTTAAAATAAAAGTAACAACGATTCAGTTTATGAAGAAGAGCAGCCCGAAAGGTCAAGAAGCAATATGACAGGAATTCTAGCACCTCAGTACGAGATATAATAGCGAAGAAGAGATCTTCGAAGTCGACATTCCTGCAACTTCAGAGCATTCATAGCTTTAAAGTCTACAAACTGTTTTTAAAAAAATCAGATCTGTTTTATGAAAAGTCAGTAATAACCTAGAAGAATACAAAGAAGCACTACAAAGGATGCTTGAAAAAATTTGAACTCATTGTTACGTAAGCTAATATGTCTTACAAAGCCGAATTCAACAAACAACAATAATAATTTTTATGCTATCAAAACAAATATCATCAAGCTAAGCATTATATCTTAGATATAATCTCCAAAATTATCAATGCTTATCCAAAACGTATATCCACTGATTCGGATTGTGCAGTTGGGTCCAGTGAGGCGCAGGTCCAGTTACCCTTGTTGTACATGAAGGTGTTCTTGTTGCATGATTGAGTATACTCATTTCGCAGGCACTCTGGGCTGCACCTTTCCTAAATAATGGCCCATAATGCCGACATAGAAATTGATCTTCATTAACTGATACACATTGGCGGAACTCATCTTCGTTAACTGGATAACATTGCTCTCTGTGCAGGTCCATAATCAAATACGGTGATGACGGAACCAAGGCAATGAAATTGAGGTCTACCTTAAAGAGAACCAGCACTACCTTTAGTATTTCAAACTGTCCTGTAGCCACTAGCGGGATTTTTATTGTAAAAACAACATACTCATCCGTTATTTGCCCCTTTATTGCCATTAGATTGTAAAACTTCCGCAACTCCTTTGTTTCTAACAGTAAATTCAAAGTTGGTGGTAACATTGCCTTTAGTTTTGTTAACTCTATTTGTAGTTGTTCTGGAGGCAACAACTTCGGGTTAAATGATGTGAGTCCGTCACAATGTCTATTAGTGAATTTTGAATCTTTTGATGATTTATTAGTAGCGTAGAAGCCTCAAACGTAATTTCTGTGATCTGTTCAGAAATTTCTTCCCGTTGCTGTAGACTGTTCAGCATGTTTCTTGTTTGGTTGAATTTATTTTCGATATACTTAAATTCCTTCTCAATATCTTCTTGACTCCTTTTCATAATGGTAAGCGTGCTATCAATAAATGATGTTTGATTTTTTAAATGCATTGCAACTTCTTGTTCATTTTGGTGAAGTGTGTTTATCGTCGTAGCTATTTCGTCGGCATCATCCGCATCTAATATTCCAAAAAGAGTATCAGCAACGTTTCCAATGAAGTTAAAAGCACCTTCTTTACTGCCTATGAATGTAGTTGGTGTCAGTAATTTGTTGTTAAGTTCTAAATCGGAAATGGCTCTCTCCAACTGTGTTCCGATTCTTGAGCAGCTATTCGAGGGTGACCAACCTTTACATAAATTTTTTATTACCTCTGGATATCGTTCAATAATCTCAAACTCTTTCCAGTAAGGTTTCATATTGAAATAAGTCACCATCTTCCATTCACTTGTAGTTATCCCCACTGGACCCAATTTTTCAAAGTAGAAGCCAAGATTTTTGTCAAATGGTTTGTCTTCTATTGATTGGCCCTTTGTTGATGATACGAAGAGACAAGTGCAAAATAGTGTTACTAGTGCTGATCCTAGTGATGGTCGCGAGCGTTTTAATGGTTGTTGATTAGGTTCTGGTGGTTGTGAGCAACCGTACTTTAACGTTGGTAATTTCTCGTTGCTATTTTTTGTACATTTTTCTTCAACAGGTTTTGTAAGTTCATTATAAGTTCGTTATCATCTGGAAATAAAGGTGCAAATCAATTTACTGCACGTTTCAGAGTTCCACCAGCTGTTTTCCCGTCTACCACTCAAACGACTCCATCTTCACCTTTGTACGTTTTTATTGTTCTGCCTAGTGGCCATTGCAACGTTGGAAGGTTATCTTCCTTGATTATGACCATGGTGCCAATTTCAAGATTTGGTAGACGATCCTTCCATTTATATCGATGTTGCAGCTCACTCAAATACTCCAAACTCCAACGTTTCTAAAATTCGTGTTTTATGTTAGAAACTATTTTCCAGCGAGTGTTTAGATTAGTCTTCAAACATGATGCCAGTGAATCCACTGGAGCTGTAAGTGGTTCACCGATCAAAAAATGCCCGGGCGTAAAAGCGTATAAATCATTGGGATCATTGGACATGGGGGTGATCGGTCTTGAATTTAGGATCGACTCGATTTCAACGATCACAGTTTCTAGCTCTTCATACGTTAATGATAAAGTGTTGATACTTCAAACTAAGAGATGTTTAGCAGCTGCCTTCCAAAGTCCTCCAAAATGAGGAGCTCGTGGAGGAATAAAATTGAAATCAATTCCTATTTTACTGCACGTCAAAGTAATCTTCTCGAATCCTGCCTTGTCATGACCAGCAGACGATAGTTCTGTTAGTTGATTCCTAGCTCGCACAAAATTTGTTGCATTATCGCAATAAAGATTTCTGCAGTGTCCTCGATGAGCTATGAAAATGTTAGATATAATCGAGGTCCAGGTAGTGGCGTCGGCTTGTACTGGGGTAGTGATGTCGATGCCGTTATTGGTGTCGGCACTTATTCTTTTTGATGCTTGTTTCTGTGCACAAATTCCCTCGTTCTTATGAGGCATCTCTCAAAAATTATATTAAATTCCTCGACATCTTTTATTTCTCCGTCCTCAATTTTGGAGTTGCTGTCGGATTCCGTTGGTGTAGTTCTTGTCGGTTCGAAATTGCCAGGATCGCCATGTAAAGGTGCTTGAAGTCTGTTGTGAAGAATTATCCTCTTTCGATAATACTCAAGAGAAATGCGTTTACTAAAAATCGTATATCAATTACATAGTTCGTAGACTATCAATATCATTAATTATACCTAAGGCAACCCGTGGATTGCCGCATGTTTGGCGCTGAGGAAGATATAATAATACGCATTGTTACTGTTTGGGAACTGCAGAATTTTCCGTATAGAGAGCAATAAATTCGTAAATTTATGACATCACTGAACACACTTATGACACCACTGATATTGTATACACCATCACTTGCTCTTAAGCATGTTCTTGTTAATTTGTGATTATGTTATGCCGCTTCTCTTTCAATACTAGCAATTTTTTCTTAAGCAACCTTGCAACTACAAAGAATCTCGGAGGTTTAATTTCCGCCACATTTTGTGGTTTCTTTGGTTTCTCACTATCTGTTGTTGTCGCTATACCGTTCGATTTTTTTCTATCTTTTGACAGCTCGTTATTTAGTATTCTTTTTTTCTTTTGTATTAAATTGAACGGGATAGTGAAAAGTGGTGGTAAATCTTTATAAAAAGTGATTGACTGTAAAGAAGTAGCTTAAAGAGTATTCAAAGTGATGATGAAAATAAGAAAGAAAATGCTTGCCAAAATTTATGTCCAAAGAAGAAAATTTATGTTCTTTTATTTTCAAGCGGTAAAGAATAAATCTTAAAGCTACGCCTTCCTTGTTTATATCATTTCCAATACAAATGGACACTGTAAAAATGTTACCCTCGAAAGAACGATATCTTTCAAAATATAGAAATATATCTAGCTTCTAATGGAAAAATTTTTTGGAATTCTCTCTCTTGAAAACTCTTTTACATAAATCAAATAAGGTAAATTCAACTGATTTGAAATTATTTCAGAAGTAAATATATAATAAATATATATATGCTCACTTAAAACTATTTCAAGGATAAACAAAATTATTTCAAGGATAAACTCAAAAATTTAATAGATATATATATATGATAAAATGATATGAAATATATATATATATATATATATATATATATATATATATATATATATATATATATATATATATATATATATATATATATATATATATATATTTATGTATATATAATGTGTTTTTTTAAACAAGGATTTCGTTCGGACTCAATTTAGCGCGTAGACCTATATTTGATAGTGCGACATATATGTTTGCGTCCGATATGTACTTATTACCCTGAACTATAAAATGTAGCTGAAAATGCCAAATCCCCATAAATTATGGGTTTTTTTTGCTATGCCCATAGTTTCAACTTCTATATAACGTAGCCCAATTTTATACTATGAGCATAATATCTGCACAAATGTGTAATATTTATGTGCGAAAATTCAACAAAAAATTATAAACAAAATTTCAGCAATGTAAATAAGAATTTCCATCACCTACAGTTATGAAAATTCTGAATTTGTCTAAAATGGCAACAATTTCGCTTTTACTTCGCTTTTCATCAGGAATATTTTGTATGGCGTCGTGGGCTATAATGCATGGCTTTGCAAGCTACAATCCTTAGCGCATACTCCTATGAATTTTTCGTCATGTGTTTTGATGACATGCGCTGTGTTTTATGACAATCCCAAAATCCACTTTGTATACAATGGCTTACAGCTTATTTGATGCAGCGACTATTTAAAAATGCAAATCAAACTTTGAAATAAAGAATCTTGTTCAAAAAATTTAAACGTAGGTGACTAGATGCATGTTCAATGAATACAATGCAAACAAAAAATTTTACAGGAATATTCCTCGGCGTCACGCAAAAGAGATCTACCACTGACGCGGTAGAATCGCAGCTCACAGCTTATTTGATACAGACACTTCAATGCAAATAAACTTCTATTTGTCGCGCCATTGAACTGTGTTGCTTTTGTTTTTTGAATTTTTGATTGTGGTTAGACATAGGTTTAGGTAATTTTTAGCAAAATCCTGCAAGCTGAAGTGCCAAAATTGAGTAGCCGTTGTAAAATGGGTCGTCGCACCACAATGCGGAAATGCGCCAAACAAAATTTTCACCGCATCGGACGAACGATACGTTGTAAGAAAAGTGAAAGCAAACCCGAAGATTTCCACCCCAAAATTGGTTACTGAGGTTCATCATGAATTAGGGAAGTCATGTAGTGCTGAAACCGTCCGATGAGTGCTTCGCGGCCATGATTTCAACGGGCGAGTAGCTCGTAGGAAGCCATTCATTTCCAAAAAAAAAAAAAACAATAAGCCGATTAGCCTTTGCCAAAGAGCATGTGGGAAAGCCGTCCGCGTTCTGGAATACGGTTATATTTGCGGAAGAGTCCAAGTTTAACATTTTTGGCTCCGACGGAATGTTATATGTCTACCGCCAGGCAAACACTGAGCTAAACAAGGAGAACTTTAAAGCTACTGTGAAACATGGTGGTGGCAATGTGATGGTTTGGGCCTGCATGTCCGCAGCCGGTGTCAGAAATTTAGAGTTTATCGAGGAAACAATGGACAAAACAAAGTACCTCAACGTACCCAAAAACAATTTGCTGCAAAGTGCTGAAAAACTGGGTGTTCGCAACCAATTTCGGTTCTACCAAGATAACGATCCAAAGCACAAGTCGGGAAGTGTGCAGTCTTGGCTAATTTGGAACTGCCCTCATTTGATGTCTCCGCCGGCACAGTCACCAATTACGAACGTCATTGATAATCTGTGGGCTCTGTTGGATAACAACATTAGAAAACACACGATTTCTAATAAACAAGACCTGAAGAAAGCACTGCTAGAGGAATTGCAAAAAATTACTCCAGACATCACATAAAAGCTCGTTGACCCAATGCCGAATAGACTCCAGGCTCTTCTTAAGGCTAAGTGGTATCATACGAAGTATTGAAATCAACTGGAAACCTCATAATTCACAACAATTTTAATGTTTAATCAAACTGTACCAAATAAGCTGTGACATGAAATTTGTTATTACTTTTAGTTTTTTGTTTTTTAAGATGTAAAACAGCAACTTTGGAACAAACGTAAACTTGTTTAATAAACAACAAACATTTTTCTTCAAAATGGTCTTCAAATTTTTTTGATATTGCCATTATGTTTTGAGTTATTGCAAGTTAAATTTTTAAAGAAGCACTGTATCAAATAAGCTGTGAGCCACTGTATAACGCTAAAAAGTGTAAAAATCATGATCTCTGGTGCTACGCTTTTCCTTAGTGTAGCTTTGAGAATAGCCTTTTGTCGCATATTTATGTAAAGCTAATAAAGTATTCGCTCAGAAATCTGCTGTTTTTAAGTCTGCTGATATTTATAGATATCATCCCTGAAAATGTGCACTTTTGGTGCAAACTTTCCCTTTACCACCAAAAAAACTTGTTGGCAATATACAATAAACACATTAATCCTCAATCAAACTATTCCAATGGAAACAAAATGTCAGTAATAAAAACAGCATGTTACCTCAGACAGATTAGCATCCACAACAGTTGTCTCATTCATTGTCTGGTGACCGACCACGTTCACCCCATATCAGACAAGCAAATTGTGAATGTCATTTTGGGTTTGTACGACCTCCACGACCACATGTGTCGGAATGGATATACATATTTCGGACAAACTGGAAGCAATTTCCATGATTTCACACAATATTAGCTGTCAATATATTTCGAAAAAAAATGTATACGGAAGGATTGCAAATGCCAATTTCATGCATCTGCGACTTTGAAATCTTCACCAGAGTCCTTGTTTTTGACCACGAATAGAATATTCTCCCTCGTGACTTGTTTTCGGGTTATATTGAGTTGCTTTTGGACTATCATTTCATTGGATTGGCTATGTATAATAATTGCATAGGTAAATGTATGATGGTGTATTCTTTGTTGAAAAGCACTTGACTGATATTACCCTATACTGAGTTCACGCACGTATTCGATACAAAAATATTTTACCATCTAAACTATAAACAATTTTAGAGGAAAATCGATTATCATATCAAAATGTAACTAACTTTTAACATACGCTTGATGAAATCCTTCCCAGTTCTATATCCTACACACAGTTCAATATCCGCATAAATAAGGAAAATTCTATTTTTTGTGCTGACCTACAATTTACTCATATTAATAATTTTCTGCCAGGATACAAGCTATTCCGGAAGACAATAACATTTTTCTCGCCTTACCCTAATTGTCAACTTAATGACCGTTTAATTGTAGTATGGATTTGAATCCCTCGTCACGGAAGCTCGACCGGAAATTTGCCTAGTTCTTTGCTGGTCAATGCCAAACACGCAGACGACAATGGTAAAAATGCCAATGACTCCGTTTGTTTTTCATGTGATTCCTTTCTCCCATTCCGATTTCACTTCCCCATCAAAACTTTCAACCGCCAGGATTTATCAATAGAGGAAACGGACACTGAGTTGGCTTGCGGTAGGATGTAATTATTTGGCAATTTGATGGGTGGAAAATCCACCAAATGAAGCCGAAAGATGTAGCTTTAGGGGGCGGACAGCAGGCCATTGAGCTAAGAAGGATCTCAAGCAATCACGAAAAGAACTACATATTTGTCTGTGATTTTTCTTGTTGGCATCGGAAGAAAAAATATCTCTAGGCCATACTGACACTTTGTTAATGAGGCAATTTTTCATATAAGTAGGTTGCTGGGCCAATATTTACCAATGCTTTCCGAGTATTTTGGGTGGAGAATTGAATGGAAAATTTTTCATCGATTGATATGAACTCTTCTAATGAAATACGATTTGGGGTTTGAAGTGGAAAGGTTGGTTTAACGAGCTTAAGAGTAAAATTCACGATTAGTTTCAACTCTTGTTACTAATGTTCGAAGAAGAACATTAGTATTAAAATCACTTTGGCCAAAAATTCATATTTCTATATATATATATATATATATATATATATATATATATATATATATATATATATATATATATATATATATATATATATTGTTGTGATCTTTCGTTGAACACCTTTTGTGGGTTCGATATTCTTCACATTCGTGAAATAAAACAGTTTATTATAAAACACCAATTACACTTTTATTATAAACACTATTAATTATTTACACTTTATATTCGCACTACTATAATCTCGCGTTACAATTTAACACTTTTTCAATTCACTTATCGCACTATAATTATTCGCACTTTATCGCTTTTAATTAATCGCGCCCGGATACACTAAACTGCTGTATCGCGCCTTTACGCTGTCTTCGCTATCTATTAACTGATCGCCAGCTCCTCTCGCGGCGGTATTTATAGTCATATCTGATCATTATTCTACATCTGGGACTTTCTAGAGCTGTGTCTTGGGTTCTAGATCCGTCTTCGAAATTACTAATGGGAAATTCCGTTGCCATGTGACATGGGAAATGGGTCCGTGTATTAGGTTCTCGAAGTTTCTCAAACTGCCTTCTAGAGAGTTAATTAAAGATCTTGACTGTGTGGAAGATGAGTCATGGGAATTTCCGTTGCCAGGCGAGATCTGACTCATGGGTTTGAGGCTCTGGAATGTTCCCTTTTTACGTTCTAGACTATTATTCTACGTTTTATCCATCGATTGTTATTGTGTATTGGCTATTTATAGATTGTTTACGATTTTGGGCTATTTATAGATTGTTTACGATTTTTGGCTATTTCCTAGCCGTTTTTTAGCATTTTCTGGCGCTACTACAACTTGTTTGGCGGGCATGCAACACTACCCCCTCCTTAGACCTGTTCGTCCCGAACAGATTCGTCGTCATCCATTGCGTTATTTCCATGGTACGGGGCAAGTCGGTCTAGGTGCACAACCTTCATTTTCGACCGGTGTTTTCGATGCTGCTGTATTCGGTAAACAACATCATTGAGCCGTTTAATGATGCGGTATGGTCCTTCCCATTTTGGCTGTAGTTTCGGGCTCAGGCCTTTCCGCCGGCGGGGGTTGTACAGCCAGACTAAATCATTTTCTTGAAATCCGGCCGAGTTTGCCTTCAGGTCATATCGCGTTTTCATCCGGTCCGTGTTTAGGTTTATGCGGCCCCTAACTACCTCGTGAATGGAGTCTAACCGTTGCCGCAGCTCCGAAACGTACTCCGTTGTTGTCGTCGGATCTTCTGGTGGTATTCCGAATTTAACATCAGCCGGAAGTCGAATATTTCGTCCAAATACGATACGTGACGGTGATTCTCCAGTTGTAGTATGCGTCGCCGTTCGATAAGCCATCAGGAAGAATGGGATATGACGATCCCAATCATGCTGATGGTCTTCTACCACTTTGGCCAAGTGCTCGATCAAGGTTTTATTGAACCTTTCGACCATTCCATCGGACTGTGGGTGCAGTGGAGTAGTTCTCGTCTTCTTTATGCCCAACGCATCACAAAACTCAGTAAACACTTGGGACTCGAAATTTCGACCTTGATCGGAATGTAGCTCATTTGGGACTCCGTACCTACTAACCCAGTTAATCACGATTTGCTCCGCCACTGTAGATGCTTCCTGATTTGGAATAGCATAAACTTCTGTCCATTTGGTGAAATAGTCGGATACTACCAGCACGTAGCGATTTCCTTGTTGCGACACCGGAAACGGTCCTGCCACATCGATGGCGATCCTTTCGAAAGGGGTTCCAACGTTATATGTCTTGAGCTCACCTCTAGGCTTTCTCCTGGGTCCCTTCACAGATGCACAGGCTGCACATTTCCTACACCAGTCCTCCACATCTTCCCGCGCATGCACCCAATAAAATCGTTCTCTTATTTTATTAAGTGTTTTGTTTATGCCCAGGTGGCCTCCTGACGTTCCCTCGTGTACTTCCTGCAAAACATCCTTAACTTTGCTCCGAGGGAGTACAACCTGCATTCGATGCGCTGACCCATCCGCGGTTTCCCATTTCCTTTTTAGTAGGCCTCCTTCAAGATGCAGGGAGTTCCATTGTGCCCAGTAGCTCTTTAGCGTAGGACTTCGACTCGATATGCTTTGCCATTCAGGCCGATGTGCAGACTCCTTCCAGGCTATGATTTCTCGGAGATCTCCATCCGCCAGTTGTTCGTCCAGTAGTTCCGATTGTGACCATCCTCTTGCTGGTGAAACGGATATCCACTTAACCTCGGCATCGACTACCTTTTCTTCTAACCGATGACAGTGCTTGCATTCCGGCTTGCATGGACGTCTGGAGAGGGCATCAGCATTTCCGTGCATGGTACCTTTTCGATGGACTATGTTAAAGTTGTATGTTTGCAACCTTTCAATCCATCGTGCCACTTGTCCTTCGGGGTTCTTGAAGTTGAGCAGCCATCTCAGAGCGGCGTGATCGGTCCTCAATACGAAGCTTTGACCGTACAGGTATTTGTGAAAATGCTTAGTGGCCTCGACTATTGCCAACAGCTCTCTTCGGGTGACACAGTAGTTTCGCTCTGGTTTGGATAGCACCCGGCTAAAGTAAGCAATAACCCGTTCTTGCCCATTAATTTGCTGCGATAACACGGCACCTATACCTGTATTACTTGCATCAGTGTCTACGATGAAAGTTTTCTGCGGCTCAGGATATGCTAGCATCGGTGCTTCACATAGCTCCTGTTTAAGCTTCTCAAACGCTGCTTGGCACTGGTGGGTCCAGTTAAACGGCTGATTTTTCTCCGTCAGCTGGTGTAAACTTTTGGCGATGGTAGCAAAATCCTTCACAAACCTTCGATAGTACGTTGCCAATCCCAGAAAACTCCGAAGTTGATGCTTATCCTTAGGTACTGGCCAGCTTTTAACGGATTCAATTTTTGCAGGGTCGGTTTTTATTCCTCCAGTAGAAACCATATGACCAAGGTATTTCACTTCACTGCAGAACAAGTTGCACTTTTTGGGACTTAGCTTCAAGTTAGCCGCTCGCAACCTTTCGAATACGTCCTCCAGGTTTTTCAAGTGTTCTTTGAACGTTCTGCCGATGACAATTATGTCATCCAGGTACACCAAACATGTCTTCCAACTTAGTCCAAGCAGTACTCGCTCCATGAGTCGTTCAAAGGTCGCAGGAGCATTACAGAGTCCGAACGGCATTACAACAAACTGCCAGAGCCCAGTTCCCACGGAAAAGGCTGTCTTTTCACGGTCACTTCTCTCGATTTCGACCTGCCAGTATCCGCTCTTCAAGTCCAATGTTGAAAACCAATTCGCACTGGCTAGAGTGTCCATAATGTCATCCATTCTCGGCAATGGGTAGCTATCCTTTTTCGTAACATCATTCAATCGTCGATAGTCAACACAGAACCGTGTACTGCCATCCTTCTTTTTGACTAAGACAACAGGCGACGTCCAAGGGCTATTCGAAGGCTCTATGATCCCTTGTTCTTGCATGTTCTGTATCATATCGGCGACCTCAGCTTGTTTCGCTAGTGGTAAGCGGCGGGGAGCTTGCCGAATCGGTGATGCATCTCGTGTATCGATTCGATGAGTAGTCAACCTTGTTCTTCCGTAATCGTCCTCTCGAGTCGATAAGATATCAGCATAGCGTTCAATTAGCTGAACTCCTTGTTGGTACTGTTCGTCGCTTAGTTGCGAAGACTGTAGCATGTTCCTAGCTAGCTCATTTATCTTGCTGTTTGGTATCTTTTTGCGTTCAGATTGTATTTCTGCCATTTCCAAAGAAGTGATTGACGAGACTGGTTGGCAGTCGGCGATTACTTCTCCTTCCTTAAGCTTCTTTTCCTGCTCCGCCAAATTCAGCACCCTTATAGGGACGTAATTCCCCTCCGTAATTGTGATTAAGCTTTTTGCCACCATAAGGTTGCTGACTGCTGGGTTTTGCGTTGGCTCCACGATGAAGAATTGGTGGCCCCCAGGATCACCATCCAATTTGGCCCAGATGATGTTTTCCGACGACTTCGGTACTTTGGCGTTTTCGCAGACGACGATTCTTAGCCGGTCGTTTCCCTTCCGGTTTCCTACCAACGGTATTTCAACGTTTTTCCACTTGATCACCCTGTCTCCCAAATCCAGGCTGAAGCCATGAGGGCCTAGAAAGTCCATTCCAAGTATACATTCGTCGGTTATATCTGCCACAAGGAACCGATGCTGGAGCACCAAATCACCGAGCTGTATTTGACGAGTTATTTCCCCGTGAACTGGTGCAGATTCGCCTGTTGCTGTACGAAGTACATATCGCCCAACGTTACCAAGTCTCCATGCCTTCACCAAGTCCATCCGCAAAATCGACTTCATTGCTCCGGTATCGATGGTGATATTGCAAGGCTTGTTTTCGATTTTTCCTCGCAGACTTAAGTCGTTCTCGTGTCGATAGAGCCTAGAGACTGTGATGATGGTTCTGGGGTCAAAAATTCCATGAGCCAACCTCCGACCCATGAGGTTGGCTCTTACTGGTTTCCCGCCTCTTCCAAAGAAGAGACGGCTACGTTCGCTGAACCAGCCCCGTTCCTTTGTCGCCTTGCACATTCTTCGCAATACCTTGTTTTCAATTTCTTTCGGCAGTCACGCCTCAAGTGCCCTTTTTGTCCACAGTTCCAACATTGTGGAGCTCCGCCTGTCGGTGATTCTCGGCTGACCTCGGCTCTTTGGCATACACACTCTTCGTACACTTCACGCACTTTAACGTTACTGCGTGATGCCCGCTTTACCGATTCGTAAGTGAGAGCGTAGGCCAAAGTATCCCTCAGCGTTCGATTATTTGCCAATCGAAGTGCTTGTTGGAGCTCTTCATCACGAGCTGCCTGGATGAAAGCATCCTTAGCAGTCTCGTCCCGATGTTCCGGATCGTAAGAAGGATAGGATAGAAGTGTCAGACGCTCGATGTCCTGAGCCAGCTGCTGCAAGTTCTCTCCCGGTTTCTGTGTGCGTGTCTTCAGCTGCAAACGGTGAATTTCCTTCAAGTGGTCTTCGCCGTACCGCATATCCAAGGCACTCGCCAGGCTGCAATAACTGGAGTAATTGTCGACCGAAATTGTTTGCAGTACTTCCGCCGCGGATCCTCTCAAAGACACCATCAGTGAGGTTGCACGTTCTTCATCGTTCCAGCGGTTAGTTTTTGCAACAGCCTCAAACTGCTTCTTGTAGATGTTCCAAGAGGTTTGCCCATCAAAAGTTGGTGCTTTGAGTGACTTGATGCCACTTGATTCTGTTGACACAATTCCTCCGGCCTTCACGCGTTGCAGATCCAATTCAATGCCAACCAACTTTTTGTCGAACTGTTGTTCCACCTCTGTTACTCGAGTCTCTAATTGTTGTTTAACTTCTAAAACTTGCTGTTGGAACTGTTGTCTGATTTCCACCAGCTGCTCATCACTTTTCCTCGCATGTTCTTCTAACTGCTCCTTAATGTCGACGGCTTGCTGGTCAAGCTTCTGGGCTTGTTGGTCAAGTTTCTGAGCTTGCTGGTCAAGTTTCTGCTCCAGTTGCTCCTTGATGTCCGTGGCCTGTTTGTCGAGTTTCTGGTCCAGCTTCTGATCCAGGTTCGTGGCTTGTTGTCTGCTTTCTTCAGCCTGGTGTTCGAGTTTCTGACCGATGTCCAGCGATTGTTGCTTCATGTCGGATGCCATTTTTAGCAGTAATTCCATCATAGGATTTTTCTCTTCGCTGCTTTGTTCCTCTTGAACGAACTCCTGGCTGGTTTCTTCGTCCGAGAATTCAAATGTTTCCGGATCGTTACCTTCGGTACTCAAAGCCTCCCTGAGACGTGACAGTAAAGCCGTCTTGTTCCCAGTTGTCGAAAGTTCTCGTTTCCGGCACTCCATTTTTAACTCCGCCAATGTCAGCTCGTTCACTAATTTCGGCATTGTTCTTTAATTGCACAACTTCTCACAATTATCACAAAGTTCACACAATTTTTCACAATTTTAATTAGTTCGCAATTTTTCACAAATTTCAATTAGTCCGCACAATTTACAATGCTCACTGTCCGAAACTTTTAACTTTTTATTTAGTCCGCGCACTTATTAATTTTCACTGTTCATACAAGTTCACTGTCCAGAACTTCACTAAAAGTCACTTTTTAAATCACGAACGCGACAGAATCCCTTATTTCTGACACCAGTTGTTGTGATCTTTCGTTGAACACCTTTTGTGGGTTCGATATTCTTCACATTCGTGAAATAAAACAGTTTATTATAAAACACCAATTACACTTTTATTATAAACACTATTAATTATTTACACTTTATATTCGCACTACTATAATCTCGCGTTACAATTTAACACTTTTTCAATTCACTTATCGCACTATAATTATTCGCACTTTATCGCTTTTAATTAATCGCGCCCGGATACACTAAACTGCTGTATCGCGCCTTTACGCTGTCTTCGCTATCTATTAACTGATCGCCAGCTCCTCTCGCGGCGGTATTTATAGTCATATCTGATCATTATTCTACATCTGGGACTTTCTAGAGCTGTGTCTTGGGTTCTAGATCCGTCTTCGAAATTACTAATGGGAAATTCCGTTGCCATGTGACATGGGAAATGGGTCCGTGTATTAGGTTCTCGAAGTTTCTCAAACTGCCTTCTAGAGAGTTAATTAAAGATCTTGACTGTGTGGAAGATGAGTCATGGGAATTTCCGTTGCCAGGCGAGATCTGACTCATGGGTTTGAGGCTCTGGAATGTTCCCTTTTTACGTTCTAGACTATTATTCTACGTTTTATCCATCGATTGTTATTGTGTATTGGCTATTTATAGATTGTTTACGATTTTGGGCTATTTATAGATTGTTTACGATTTTTGGCTATTTCCTAGCCGTTTTTTAGCATTTTCTGGCGCTACTACAACTTGTTTGGCGGGCATGCAACAATATATATATATATATATATATATATATATATATATATATATATATATATATATATATATATATATATATATTAGTGATGGGCGTTTCTGTTGTTTTCAAAAAACGAACTGTTTTTTTTTAAAAACAACTGTTTTTTTAAACTGTTTGAAAAAAACAGTTTGAATTAACGAAAAGGAACAAATTTTATGCTGTACGACAATATATATATATATATATATATATATATATATATATATATATATATATATATATTTGAAATATAGTTCAAATAAGAAACATCGTTCATAGTTTGAATAATCTTCAATTAGTTCAGTGCAATGGATTTTTACGTATTAGGTGTTTCTAATACACATTTTATGTATTATGTCTTCATGTCACCAACGTAAACATTCATTGCTGCTTCCAAACTGAATTGATACTTGTAAGGTACCTATTTTCCATTATATGAAAAAAATATATACTATTATTAATTTTTCTGTTGGTCAGTCTTTTCAAGCATTGCCATTCAAAAACATGATCATTTCAACTTTTTTAGATGTCAGACGAGTTCTTCTATCACTTATCAGGTTCCCTGCCTTGGAAAAATTATTTCGCATGGAACGGACTTCGCAACGATGTTACACTTTGTTCTGAATATTTCAAAGAAATTTGGATACAACTGCCGATGTTTTTTCCACTAGCCCAACGGACAGCTATGCATGCCTTTTTCATCAAGACGTGGTAGAATATCGTCTTTGAAATAACGGTTCACTTCTTTCTCAGCCCTTGTTTTTGAATCCGTCTGCGGTTTTTTATCTGCCATTATCTCGTTTAACACACACCATGCACTCATTTTTCCATGTAAAAGATCAGATTGAATCGCCACGGAAGTAGACGGTCCTTCAACATTAAACATGCACCCACTAGGGGGCCAACGTCTTCCGTAAGGCTGGACATGAGACCAAGGGGCACCTTACCTCCCGCGGTTTCGTTAATTTTACAACCCCTGTAGGATTGGAGACACACTCGTGGCGATCCCCAGTCACGAAGAGGGCGTCAGCACACCCAGAGACGCCAACTGGTGATCCAAATAGGATCTCAACCTTTTCCTCCTTGGCACTTTTAGTGCTACTTTTAGTTTTTCCGGTGGATTTCATTTTGCCGTACCTTCGAAACTAGGCCGCTTTTTCCCAGACTTGTATGGAAATTTCGCCCAAAACAACTCAGAATGGTCCCCGAATTCATGCTAAACCAACTGACGTTTTTGCCCAAATTCCCCTATAAAAAAATTGTTTTGCCCTTTAAATATCATTATTGTACTCCCCGACCACTTCCAATCATCGAAAGCGCCGTAAAGTTAGTTTTCGCCAAACTATGACCAAAAAACCCCTTACTCCCCTACAAAACCGAAATTTTTGTATCACAGCAATAGGTCTTGGCCCGTTATGTCCCAAACCACTCTAACCCAAAATTGGCCGATTTTGTCCGATTTCAGCTTCTTTTGCCCTAAAAACGTTTTGAATATTTAAATAAAATACTTGCAAGTACGAAAACGCTCGCAAGTACGAAAACGCTCGCAAGTACGAAAATATTGTTTTCCGCAGCTAAACAGTTTTCCACTGCCAAACAGTTCGTTTTAACAAACGAAAAACGGTTCGTTGAAAAAAACGAAAAACGATGAAAAACGATTCTTTTTAAAAAAACGAAAAACGATTCGTTTTAAAAACATTTCGTTTAAAAAAAACGATTCGTTTGAGAAAAACGAAAAACGATTCGTTTATATATAGCCAAATCATTCAGTTATGAGTGGTTTTGGGAGTGCGCGATTTGGTACAAAGTACAAAGTTCTTTTACGATTTTTGAAGCAACTGTTCAATGCTTTGAGCTGCGCTTGTTTTTGGGGGTGTCTTTTTTTAAACTAATTAATTTAAAATTAAAAAAAAATGTTCTTCGATTCCTCCATTCTCGCCATTTTCGACAATTATTGGCCAATCGGTCCCTCCTTTTCGTAGGTTTCGCGTCGTTTACTCAACCATTTTTAGACATCTACATCTAATCAGAGACTATAATCTTTTAGAACTAAAACACACGGGGATTTTTCAGATTTTTCGTAGACCATGCAATTTCGGAGCTTTTTTACTGGCAGAAACGACAGCACTGGATGTACGAGAATAGATCTCCACGAACTTTGTTCAACATTCGTGGAATAAATTTCCAAAAGAAATTTGTTTCACTTCGCTAATGAGAATCCAACTATGATATGGAATGTAAATCGCTTTTGAAATACATTCCACCAGTAATTTTAGCCAAGACACAAAATCTTTTAAAGTGACATCTATGGTTGGCTAGCAAAGATGAGAGCATCAGTAGCGGCATCTTGTATAGCATTCTACATCTAAGAACATAAACCGACTTTCAGCTGAGCCAGAAACCATTGCTGAAAGCTATTCAACTTTCAAATTAACCCGTTTAATTGCTTTTAGAAAACTAGGTGCTTAGATAATTTTGAGACTGATTATCCCGCCAATTCATTCCAGAACTGTCAAATTGTGAAATATTCTCAAGAGCAGCGATTGAAGATGACGGCCAGGAGAACATATTTGTTTATAATTTCAAGTGGAACTAATCTTTACCTTATAAATGTGTAAATAAGTACAGTGGCCAGTATAATTAGTGATGTGAAAGTGATAGTTTTCGATATTACATTGTTTTGATGCGATAATTAGAAGCGTTCTTCTCTGGTGAGTGCATTTTTGTTCCTTTCGGATGCATTTAATATGGTACGTACTTACATACATATGTATGTATTAGCTCATCGAGTCGCGTCCAGTTTTTCGTATAGATTTCGTTTGTTTGCAGTACATAAGCAAGCATACAATTTTGTTATTTGTCGTCATCCTAGATAATACTTCGGAAAATCAGGTAGTCCTTAGGTATTTAATTAGATCCAAGCAGATGGAAATGGAAATATATGGAAAAAATAAAAAAAAATAATTACAAATGAAAAATTAAATATCTCCAAATTACAAAGTATGGACTATATCCAACTTCTGTCACATCGGAACGAAAAGATGGTTCAACCTTCAAAATTTCGCCATAATTTGAATGAAATGATGTATGAAATTTTCGGATATACAATTAAGTGCAGAATTTAAGAAACATTATTTTGAGTGAAATTCTGGAACAGTAAGTACAGTGCTGACTGTTGTACAATTAAAGCCTATAAGGCTTTTAGCTCAGGTTTTTTCAACAGGCTGCTAAGATCCGCAAAACGGATATGTCTGCCAGACAGAGGGTTTTAGGAGTTCAAAAACATTTATATCTAAATAATAAATTAATTAATTTAAATTAATAAATAGATAAAAATGCTAGCCTATAGAAACTGACAGACTGAAAGACGAAGAAAAGTGAAGATAATGTATTGATTTTGGATGCATGTATTACAACCTATATCGAACGAACTGTAGGTTAGGTTAGGTTAAGTCGCTGTCAATTGGGAAATCTTACTGAAAGACGCGAAAAGGCGCACTAGAGATCTGTTGTGATACCACGGATATGATTCGGTTCCTTTGATGAGCTATGCAATACCCCTTACATACTGCCTCCACTCGCCATTTCCCATGGTATTTCATTCGAAATAGTTAGTGGAGGCGGTCTATGGCATGCCTTATTTGATGGCATGCCATAAATGGCGGCCCATATGGTATGCCATTTGCTTGGCCATCTGCCTAGCCATATTTTGACAGTTCTTGGTATTCAAAATGGCGCTGAGCCATGGTCATGCTCTGTTTCTTATAAGAAAATGTATGAAATCTGAATTTACAAGGATTTTAAGTTGCTGCCATCGGATATGGCAGTGAAAATTGCTAGTTGAGTCCCGGTGTTAGTGAACTAGATGATGGGAAAATGGCTAGTGTGTCAGCACATTTTGGCTTACTCGTTCGGATGAGTCATTGAAGTCAATCAGTGGAAGTCAATTAACTGTGTCAATCAGTTTTTGATTGGTAGGATTATTTAGGAATGAAGCAGGATTACATTTGAAGTCCTTATTCGAAAAAAAATAAATGAATATAATAGAATTGGACAAGCATACGTAAATATTTATTGCACAGAATAAAAAAAAATAGTTTGCTATAAAAAACGCGTCTTTAAAAATTATTCACGTCAGCATAAGGATTTAGGAATAATATTTTTTTCACTTTCTGTGAGCATAGTTTTTGAACCCATAGCCACTCTTAATGACCTTTCACAGGAAACAAAAGTGCATATGATTCCTAGATCCATAGTTTCAAGATTATTTTAAAGAGTCAAGGATACATCGACATTTCAGCTTGCCAGGTAATTGGATCTGCTGCTCTCTCTTGATTAAATTCTTGCAAATATTGCTCGTTCATAGTTGATACTGTAGCAACGATGCTTGGTTGAGTCTCTTACGACGCTTACTCATTTTTTAAAGTTCTTCTGAAGTACGAATCGTTTATTTGCAGCTGCTTCATTTCGACGAAAGGCTATAAAAAAAGGCTAATGGCAGAATTATTTTGCTTTCAGCATCGTACAAACCCTCATGCATTGCATCAAAGGTAGTCACGTCTAAAAACACTGCCCCCTTATGTAAAGAGTCTAAATAAACAGCACGCGCACACAAAGTTGTACTTTTGCGGGCATTTCTTTTCTTTTGAGGATCCTGTTTCATCGCTCTTCAAGATCAATATGTTCTGTTAATTTCGTAATAATTTGTTTACTACATCAGAAGTATAAAATAATGAAAAAAATTCTTACTTTTCTTTTAGGCGCTCCACATCCAAAATAGAGCTAAACATTTCAAAAACGTCATCTCACTCAAACTAACAACACTATCAATTTCAATTCGGCATAATGGCATTTTTGAATATTTTGCTTTCATACACAAAGAGTGGCACGTGAAACCACGCATTCGTGAGATAATCTCACTTACATTTTGTCTACACTTGTGTAGACGGGGGAAAAAATTTGCTTACCAGATCCCCGGGTGACTTTTCACCGCGGGGTTTGTGAGGTTTGACTCACTAAAAAAAAGACTATCTACAAGATCATGAAGTTTTGACTCGGGGGCCGCCTAAGCATTGCTTCAAAACGGTTGTGCTAGGTCTATTGGTAACCACGGACTTCAGAGACTACCACAGATCATGGGTCGGTAAAGCAACCCTCTTCCCGCTTTATGCGCAGCACTTTCTCAACATATGTTAAGACTGCGCGCCAGTTCTCCTCGTTTCGCAGCATTGCATCCACGATCATCTCAGGCGTTACCAGGCCAATCGTGGACTCAATGGTGCGCCTCAAACTTCCGAAGCGACTGCACATAAAGAATGTGTGCTGAGCATCATTGAGCTCAGTCACATAGTACCGACAGCACGTTGTGACCACCTTACCCATTCTATTCAGGTGTTTCCTGGAGTAACCGTGCTCTGTGAAGAAAGGTAAAAGTTTAACTCTCTGTGGCTCCGGTTACGCCAAGGCTTCATTAGACCAATTAGCTTAGCCGTCCAGCGTCCTTTATCACTTTCACTCCAACGTTGTTGCCAAAGTTGAAGGTTAAGCGTACGCGCGTGCGTCAGGGCGTCAGTTCTACCCAGCTCTGAGCGAAAGAGCTACCCTTCCTTGCGTTCTCGTGCTAGTTGATCGATCGGAATTACTTCCGACACCACCATCACAGCCTCTTCTGAGACCTTGCGGTAGCTTGAGGTGATTCGCAGGACACCTCTGCGCTGGACCGATTTGCTTGTCTAGATCTCCACGGAGCCAACTGTCATGAGTATGACTGTTGGTATCATCCGCTTAGTCAGCATAACAATCTCTGTTTGGAGACTGCGAGCTAGAGGCCGTGCTTGGACATCCACCGATCCACCTTCCTCATGACTTGGTTAAGCCTGAGTTGAGCAAAATCAGCAGATCTGGAAGTTTTTACCGTTGCAAAGTCATCAACGTAACCTTCCAGGAATACATCCGCAGGCATTTCCAGGCTCAGCAGAACATCGTGCATAGTGTTCCAATGGTCAGGTCCTAAAATCGACCCCTGTGCTGCATCTCAGGTGACAGGACTCCTTTTGATTCCGTCACGGTGTCGTAGAGCAACCATCACTTTCTGAGGTAGTCCCGCATCATGGCTAGCAAGTAGCCAAAAATACGGAGCCTCAGCTCAAGGGCTCGGAAGACGTCCATCCTCCTCACCGAGTTGTACGTCATTTTAGTATTTTTTTACGTCCAGCGTTCCAAGCAAGTCGATCGGTCTGGCTTGATGGCATGCCTCTTTCACTCTTGCTACAGCCCCAACAACCTCTGAAATGGCATCAATTGTTGAATGCCCTTTCTGAAAGCCGTGCTGCCTGCAAGAAAGATTGACAGCAGATCTCACAGCTGACAGCAGCCGCGGCTTGAGCAAGCCTTCGAGACGCTATGGATTGCCCAGGTTACCCTTCCTTTTATCAACAAGTACCAGGCGACCAACTTTCCACCGCGACGATGCATTAACTATACAAATCCAATAAATTGCTGGATTTGTCTTGCGTTCTTCGTATATGTTTACCAACATATCCTCCTGTATTCATTTATTTGTCCCCTTAGTACGCAGTATTCTAGAATACGCGTGCCAAATCTGTCTTTCAGTATTTATCTGACGCCATTGAATCTGTTCAGCGCAGGTTCACTCGCTCGCTTCTTTTTAAATTCAATATCCCCTATTGTTCCTACTCCTCTCGTCTTTCCCTCCCTCATATGTCCTCGTTGGAATCTCGGAGATTGTTTCTCGATGAGTGTTTTCTCTTTAAACTTTGCCAAGGCATTTTTTGTCAGATCTTGGATCCCAGATAACCAGACGTGAATCTAGTCGTCCAAGTCGTTCTTCTGAGGTTTTCTCTGTTCCGTTTGCTCGTACGGAAGTCTATTTCCATTCACCTTTGCTGCGTCTACCCAAAACGGATAATGCCCTTAAGTTTGGTCCTCTCCCGCGATCTTTTTCACAATTCAAGCATGTATTGAAAATGTTACCTTGAATTGGTATTTACCTTAGTCCTGATTTTAGTTTTTAAATTATTCAATTATTTTAGTTATTTTTTTTTCCTTTTTTATGTTTCATTCTTTTATTTTTGCTTTCTTGACGCTGTAATTGGAATTGCACCTGTAGCGCAAAGGATTAATAAATAAATAAATAAATAGAAGCGGTTGACTCTCCGCTATGACTTTCAGCGCGTAGGCTAGCACCCCATCAGTCTTCGGAGCCTTTCGGTTCTTCATCCTGGACACTGCACTGTTCAGCTCCTCGTCCGTAGAGGGAGGAATATCCGCCTGGTTGAAGATAATGGGATCATCAGTCCTTGGGAGATGCGCCGAGAACAGTGAACCAACGATATGCTCCATGGATATCGAATCCATGAGAGTGCTAGGCTGCATGCAGTCAAGTCTACGAGTGACCAATTTGTGGTCATCTTTCCACGGGTCTGAGTTGACCTCCTCACAAAGAGCCTGTCATTTAGCACGTTTGCTCCTCGTGATGGCCTTGGTCAGCTCCTTCTTTGCCACAATCTGAGCAGCAGATAGCTTAGCCACTCTCTACGTCCTACGCCTGCAAGCCAAAGCGATACGTCGCAGTTCGGCAATTTCTTCGTTCCACCAGCACGCATGTTGCTCCCACGAGAGGGTTTTCGTTTGGGCATTGAAGTCTGACACGCCCTGCGAATCCAGTCCATAATGCTGCTATCAGCGGCCTCTACTGCTGCACTTGTCTCTGGGGTCCCAGATGTTAGAAGCTCCCCTTCCAAGCTCAAAACGAGCGATGCGGTCATCTCGCACCAGTCAAGAACCACTTACAGCTATTTGGAAATTGATGTGATTATCATCACTCGCAGTGTAATCTTCCACCACCCTTCAATTGCTGATAAGTGCTGCAAGTCTCTCCGATGCAATGGTGACATTAGGAATGAATTCGCCAAATCTGGGTTTTCGGAATGTTAGCGTCGAACCCGTATTCAAGACCAACAAACCGAACCTCGATCCCGTCACGACTATGCACCGTGCGTGAGTGTTTTTGGTGGGCATGCCCCACTCCAGCGCCCTTGAATTGTAGTCGCCGCCTACTGTAACATTGCCGGCAATGCCACGGAGAGAGTCCTCCAGTGAGCTAAGCTTCTCCCCGAATTCCTGCATAGAGTCGTTCGGGGACAAGTAGTAACTCACTAAGGTAATCTCTCCGTATGTCACCCACACCTGACCGTTACCTGATCCGCGGCCTCCAATGCTAGCCTTCTGCCCTTCAGCGATCCAAATCGCCGCATACCCTATTGCATCTGCCAACCAAACGCATCGCAAACGCCCACTGTCGCACTCAGGCGCTTATTATTCCCACCCGGACCTGACCAGACTTGAGGATTTTGGATGCTGGTGCCTCATCCAGCACTACAACAGCTCTCCTTTGTTCCCTTTTGTTAGGAAGAAAGAGTGTGGCTTCCACCTCGTCGGGTCCATCCTCTACAGCCTCGCTTAACTGTGAGGCAATCCAGGCTGAGAAGCTCGATCTTGACTCTAGGAGTCACAAGCTTCACGTTCGCCTGGCCATCTACGGCGGCTTGGATCGAGTCCTGCAATTTTGTTCGATCATTCGTTCGCACAATTTCCAAAAGGACCCTTCCTTCTGCCGTCTTTCCTGTTCGTCGTACTTGCGTACCAGTTTCATCCGGGGAACACTTTGGCAGATGGCCCTAGAACCTCCGCGTAAGTCTCTTCGGGGGCTGGTTTACGATGACAGCATCAACTTTCTTTCCCCGTTGTCTCCGCTTGATCTTCTTTTTCTTGTTCTTTTTCTTTGCCATCGTTTCTTTATTTTCGCCCTTTGCTGCCCCTACTTTTTGTGCCTTTTCTGGGCCAGCGGATACCACTGGTAGTTTATCGACGTTCACCTTCTTCTTCTGTGGGTTACCGTCACCCACCTCCTTAGGTCGGATGCTGGCACCTACTTCCTAACCCGAACTTCCTCTGTGTCTTCAGGACTTCTGCCATGGTCAATACACTGCCGGGTCTCCTACAGGAGTCGCCGCCTCAGCAGTCTGGTCTTCCAGCACCCGCTAGCGCTCCGTTTTTGCCTTCTGCCAGCTCGTTCGGCAGGCGAGGATGCCCTCAAATGCCTCTTCCAGCTCGACCATACCACCCTTAACGTGCTTCGAGATGTTTTTCTGCACGTTGGTAGCCTGGAACATTTTTCGAAGAATATGTTGGCACTTCCTCAGCATATCCTCCTCAGCCACTCGTTCTCGCTTAGTGTACTCCGTCCTAGGAGACGCACGTTCTGGTGGGAGTCGTAACAGTGCTGTCTCCTCCACCACTCCCGTATCAACGCTCTCATGCGGGTGACTTCTCTGAGTCTCCAGAACACTACTGCTGGAGCCAATAATTTTGGCTCCTTGTGCATCTGCTGTGCACACGGAAATGATCGCTCCCTCGCTTAGCGTTTAATTGTTCGACGGGAGTAGTGTGCTTTGGCCTCTCGGCCTCCTCGCGAACGCGAAACAGTCGATGGCTGTGCCTCCTTCGCGCTGCGTCGTCGCTATCTTCTCCACGTCTTGTTGTCCGTCTGTCTTATCGGTCAGTTATGTAGTTGTTTCTGTCATTAATGCTTATAGGTCCCAACTCATAGCCGCTATCTCCCTCCGGTTGTGCAGTTGCCTTACTGACCTCGTGATTATCTTTGCAATGCAGGGAGGCCGACGCGACGGTTGATCACCAGCCTTCATGGGTCTGGTTCTCAGAACCATTTGGCGTTACTCGGAGTGCACCGTGAGAAGGCAGCCCAACCTTATACGCCTTACATTTGGCGTTGATATATGAATATACTTATAAACATAATCCAATGACTTTTTAGACAAAGACAATCTAATGGTAAATTCCTTCAAATAGCAGCAAGAAAGAAACTATAACTCAAAAACTTATTCAACCCATAAAGTCCATTGATGCTACGATCTTCCGCGGTGGTCAGTTTCCATCTCAATTGACCACCACGTCATTTGATCGGTGTGCACGCATCCTGCCTAATTGCTTACAACCTTATCTTACACTCTGCGCAAGTCACACCAAAATTCGTTTCAAGTCTTTGCTAAAGTAGCACTTAGTGAGGGGCTCCAACACGGAACTCTCCGTGTTAATGATTGTTGGTGTACAGTAATTGGCTCGTTTCAGTGAGTACACAAAAGTATCGGCCAAAGGTAACAAGCTTATAATCACATCAACTGTGCCTCATTTTGATTGCCTGACTAATGTGTTACTCATCGCTAGTATGAACAGCAAAGATGTGAGGCATACCAAATGCAAGTGGTGACCATTGTGCATTTTAATTGGCAGCTATACAGTATTGTAAAGCCGCGTACACATAGGACCAAGTCCAACGGCCAAGCCAACCGTTGGCTCGGATTCGCTTAGTGTGTACGAAGAGCCAACCTTGGCCTTGGTTGCTGTTCGCTCTGCTGGCGGTAGCTTCAAAGCGTTGGCGATGTATTGGCCTTGGGACTCCGTTGTAGTGTGGACGGTTGGTCGAGTTAGCTGTCATTAATACCGAGTAGTATGTTGAACTAGGCTGTGTTTTTTTGTATATTGTCAAATATAGTGTATGGTGTCGAAATGCGTTCTAATACCATAAATGCGTTATACTTTGCAATATACATGGGTAACGCAGTGCTGCGCCGCGCAATTGCGTTGAAGCACTAGCCATGATACCACTGCGCTGGTATCGCTTGTCGGCATCAGTAGCGCAGTAACGCACTTCGGTATCAATGGTGTTGGCGCTGCCGCTTTGCAATGCCAACACCATTTGGCTTGGCGCTATGCTACGGCGCAGCGCAAAGATATGAGTTGAGTATACTTATCTCAAGTCTGTTTGATGCAAAGCAATATACCTACGCGTACGCACGTTTGGAAAGATACCTGAATGGGTACATACTATAGCCTGGGTATTTTAGGGTATTTTATATCGGAAAATTAGTAAGTTCAAATGTGGGTTGCTCTCGTTCCATACAAGCTTTTTCAATCATGTTTTTTTGAGTGAATCATAGCGTCATGGTATCAGCGCAATGCTACCAGCGCCGTATGTAAGATCATGGTATCATAGCGCAATGGTATCAGCGCAGTGCGCTGATACCATTGCTGGCGTCGGTATCAGTGTATCAGCGCTTCAAAATTTGCTGCGTTACCCATGTCTACTTTGCAACCCCATTTTAATCACTGTCAATCACTAGGTGTACGACACTCCACCCGAACCGGATCCAGTACCTTGGCTCCAAGCCATTGGTCCCAATCTGTCCTTTGTAGACGGCAGGACCAACGCCAAGGCCAACGACCAACATTCGATCAAACTGTCATTGGCCGTTCGTTGGTTGTATGTGTACGCGCCTTAATATGTGTAATAACTCCATTTTTGCAAAAGCAAATTAAACACACGCGAACATTTCCAAAATGAATATTTCCAATGTTTTCACATATAAAAATATTGCACCTTATCGCAGGCCCGTAGCCAGAGGGGGGCTGGGGTGGGCTGAGCCCACCCAAAAATTTGGCCAGCCCACCCAAAAATCCGCGCGGTCTTTTTTTTGAGCCCACCCGAAAGCCGGCGCAGAAATATATGAAAGAATAACTACTAATGAGCCAGCGTTTTTTATATAAATATTGAAAATCTTAGAATTAATGAATTTTTGTATTTTTGCCGTTTATATACAAAACATTCTCGTACTTTCCAACCGTATAAATAAATAAGAAATTGAATTTTGATGTAAAAAACTAATTTTCGAAGAAAAGCAGAGGGAATGTGCGAAACTCTCGCGCATGGGGTCCGCTAGATAATTAATTTTGGAAGAAAAGCAGAGGAAATGTGCGAAACTCTAGCGCATGGGGTCCGTTAGAAAACTAATTTTTGAAGAAAAGCAGAGGGAATGTGCGAAACAATATACAGAAATATGAATTTTTGGCCAAAGTGATTTTAATCGTTAATATTGCTCGTTAATATTGCTCTGCATTGGTTAAAGTATATAAATATCGAAATAATTTTAAATTTTTTTAAATTTCCCGATCTGACTGAATGTTTTTGTTATAAGTATGCTGTCACAAGAAGTATATGAGGCTGAAAGTGCGTAACATTTTCATAATAGAGTTGCTTGAAGTATTATTTAGTGAAATTGTTAAGGATATTAGAGAACAGAAGTTGGCTCATACATACGAGTACATAAAATTAGCTATTTGTAGGAAAGGCCAAAATTACCGTACGGTATTAGTTTATTACATTTAAACGTACGGCGCTTGAAATTACTGTACAAGTACGGTAATTACCGTACACCTGGCAACCCTGTCCGAAAGCCATCCTCGGCCATCGCCATTTCCACGCTTCGCCACTGCAAGCCATCGCCCTTCTACACAATGGGCCACATGCTGACCCACATACATGGGCCGCATGATGGCCCATAGTGTGGAGGCAGCATCAAATTCAAATGGAAATTACTTGGATTGTGAGCACTTATTCGCTGTCAGTAAAACATCGGCCGAGCTCCAAAATCGATATTATTTTAAGTGAAAATGTCTAAAAAAAATTAACAGAAAAGATTGGGAGCTACAATGAAAGCATGGCTGCAAAAAAAATCTAAGCCAGGTGAAGCTATGGAAATAGATGATTGTAAGTGCATAATATTTCATCCTGATTTTTTTTCGTTCGTTATCCATTTGGTGGCAATTTAAGAATGAAACAGTGTAAATTGTGAATCGGTTTCTTTTCTATTGTTTATTTATTTTAGCCACAGGTTCAAATTCAACAAATAAAGCTGCTCCTGGTGACCCAGTTCAAACGATCGATCGTAAGTGAATATTATTTCATTTGTTTATCTTTTCGTTTGCTATTTATTTGCTATGAATGTGTTTATTCATAAATGAAACATAGTAAAAATATGTGACCTTCATTTCCATTCATCAATTCAAGCTATAAGTTTGGGTGCAACAAGTGAAGCAAATTCACGAAAAAAGCCGGATACCGTTACTGATAATGCGCCAAATGATATTAGTGCCATAGGACAAGAGAAAATTGCGCAAAATTTTCGCGGGCAATCATTTCCGAAACAAAACGATGGACGATCGTTTCAACCAACATGGGTTGATAAATATACATGGATTGAATATTCAAAGCAACAGGATAGAGTTTATTGTTATCCATGTCGTCAATTTTCTAACTATCGAAATGTGACTGATGTGTTCATCACTGGCGGTTTCAATGGATGGAAACGAGCGCTAAGTGCCGGTCAAGGATTCCAGAAGCATGAAACCAGCTCGCTTCATATTAATTCAATGCACTCTTGGTGCGAAAAAAAATCCAGAATGGAAACCAATCAATCAGTTGCCAATCTTTTAAATGAAACTGTTTTGGAAAAGCGTCGCTATTATTTCAAGGCCATCGTTGAGGCAATTTTTTTCTTGGTGTCCAATGAATTACCGTTTCGAGGGGATTGGCACAGCGATGAAAAAAAAGAATTCGGGCTGTTCAATAGTATTTTTGAATTCACACTCAAGAGAGATAGATACCTGCAAGAATGTCAGTCATCGATGCCAGCAAATGCCACATATAAATCACCACAAATTCAAAATGAAATAATCCAAATCATAGCGGACGAGCTTAAAAACAAAATTGTCACTGAAATAAATAATTCATCGTATTTAACGTTAATGGCTGACGGAACAAAAGACAAAAACGGCATTGAATTGATTTCTATTGCGGTTAGATATGTGAAAGATGGTGTACCGTACGAAACTTTATTAGCGATTGAAAAAACGGATGACCTCACAGCAGCAGGTTTAACGAAAGTGATTATCGAAGCACTCGCGAAACTTAGATTAAAAATGGACAAAATTATCTGTCAATGTTACGATGGCGCATCTGTTATGAGTGGCCACGAGGGTGGCGTTCAAAAATTAGAAGAAAAGCATTTTGGCAGATTAATTCCATATGTGCACTGCTTTAATCACAAACTACATTTGGTTGTTGAAGTAGTTGTTGTCAACGTGCATGCATGCCGTTTGTTTTTTGGTGAAGTAAAATTATTGCATGACTTTTTTAAACGATTCAAAGTCAAACAAATGTATTCCGGCACAAACGTACCGCGATTGATAGAGCAGCGTTGGTCGGGCCATTTGTATGCAATTCAATCGATTCGCAAAAACTATGCAGAAATAGTTCATACATTGAAGAACATCAAAGACGGTAGCAATAAGAATTTCGAACCCGTTGATGTTGCGCTTGCGAGTGGAATGCTGAAGTCAATTAAAAAAAAGCGATTTGTTTTTATGTTACACTTTCTAAATCGGCTATTGGGTACACTAGAACCAGCCAACAAGATTTTACAGCAGCGCGACGTTGGTTTCCGTCAAGCAATGCCAGTTATTGATGGTGTATTTGAAAGCATAAAAAAACTTCGTTCGGATGAATCATTCAGCAATTTCTTGGATGAAACTGAAAAAACATTGAACACGCAATTTGAAAATCAAAATGAACCGAGAGCAAAAAAAATCAGTCAACGCTCTTCTCGCTTATCAACATCTATTGTTACTGAAACTCTTGGTCAACGTCAATTCGAAAATGAAAATGACAGTGTGAAGCAAATATACTTTGAAACGATTGATTATGTTTTAAGTGAAATGGAAAGAAGGTTTCATAATAACAGCGAAATACTAATGGGTTTTTCAGAATTGAATAATTTAGGTTCTACTGATTTTGATAAGACCAAGTTATTTCCATTGCAAAATATCGGACTAATTTTGGCGACTGATGCAGAATTAGAGGTGGTGAAAAATACTCTTGCTAAAGAATTCAAAAAACCCGAAAACGAAAACATTAGTTTGTTGACACTATTGTATCCATTCAGAAGCGCATTTCCCAACACAATTCGTTTATTAGAAGCGTATGAAACATTTGCAAGTAGCACTTCAATCAACGAATGTTCTTTTTCGACGACCAATAGAATTGACACTTTCCAGCGAATGTCTATGACCGATACGCGTTTAAGAAACTTGGCATTTTTGGCGTTTGAAAAGAAGCGGCTTGCGACAATAAATGAAGTTGATATTATGAAAAAATTTTCAGAAAAAGATAGAAAAATTCAATTATATTAAATTAATAAGCTTTCAATAAAAACGATGTCCAATGAATACATGAGCTGTAATAACAACAATGATAAAGTTTTCAATAAAAATGATATCCAATGAATACATGAACTGTAATTTATATGTTTTTTTCTTATTATTAATAGTAGAATTTTCAAATTGGGCTGAGCCCACCCTGATTTTGGAGGCTGGCTACAGGCCTGCCTTATCGCACAATATACGTACCTACCTTGACACAAAACTGTTTTCATCGGCAATATTAGCATATATTCTACGCAAACGAGCTCCTTAAAACTTATTTCTAAAATTTAAATGCTGGTACACACCCCGAAGCAGACACAAATCTAATTCCATCCAAATGCCAAATAACATCCAATTCCAACGCTGCTGCATTCCAAATGGTCAGCATCGAAATTCATCTCTTTCCAGAAGAGGGGAACCAATGAAATAATGAACTATGGAAAGCTCGACCAATAGAAATCAATTTCGAATTTCTCTGTCGAAAATGCTATTGGACAATTCTGGAGGCATTTTCGAAAATGGGACGTACTTTGTTAGCAATGGAAGCCAATCATTTTAATTTTAAATCTGCCCATGGTACAGATCGAATATGTGGGTTTTATTAGTTAAATAGTCAAAGTCAAAGTGCACTTACTAAAGTGTAGCTTAATTGCTTGCACATTGCAACAAAAAGACCGTAAAATCTTATTTAGCTCCAGTGAAATTTGGTTTGCTGCGACAAGTTCTGTTGAGTCTACTGCATATCAAAGCTGTTTCTGATTCATCCTACCAAAATTAATTAAATCAGAAGATTTTGAAATAAAATTATCAGAACTTTGTTGATTTTTCGCTAAAATCAATTTCATGTATGAATTTTTAGGATCTAATCGATGGAAAATGACCCAGAGCACCAAGAAAAATTCACAAGTTCTGTTGAGTCTACAATCACTTCAAATATGTTTCATTTCCAAAAGTCGAATGGTCCATTTTCAGAGTTTCAAACAGGTTTGGTTTCGATTAGGGCCGAAGCTGCCCGAATTCAAACGGAAAATGACATTTTACTTTTTGTAGAGAAATCGATAATGAGATGATAATGAATAAAAGTTATTTTCTTGAATGAAGTACATAACGTTTTGGCTAGAAACTAATCAAATCATTTCTTGAAAATAATGAAATCCCTACATTCGTACATCAATACGGTATAAAATTGCTTATAAAGTCGGAGAGCGGACTGAAGAGAACGAAAGGAGTGCTCGGAGAATTCTGAGAATATTCAATATGGAGGATTATCATAAAAATTGGCGTTACTGAAGAAACATATGTTTCTCGGATTGATAGAGCAATATCAAAGTTACGATAATTGTAGTATTCTGGAGTGAACCTATTCAGATTGCCGTAGGACGTCAGTTTAAAGATCATTGCTGAATATTGAATGCAAATTTATTCCAAAGAAATAAAACATGGCGTGGGTTAGAAATCGTGTTCCGATAATGGAAGATTTTATCAAGCTAAGCACAGCGATGAGTAAATTGAGGAGTTGGACGTCAAAGTATCAACATATACAGGCCTGTTTGAAAATTGCAAAAAAAAATCTCGATTTTTCGACCATTTGCGTATTCACTTAATATTGACGCATCGTTTTCTTGATTTGATTTTGATTTGAAATCTATTGTGATAAAGCATACTTACTGAACTTTTCTCTTACACATATTGGGGAGTACGACAGCTACATTAAAGCAAAAAATACAAGATAGATCCAGTTTCACAAACTATTCGTTACCTTCATGGTGCATTTACAGAGATACAGATCAAGTAGCTCCTAATAGGCGAGCTTACCAAATAACCCATGATGCTATTTTCCTCAAATATTTAGGATTATTTGATTATTTGTATTGAAATGCTTTTTTGAACATAAAAAAATACATATGCTACACGAAAAGTATTAAATTCTAGAGCTGTAGACTCAACGGAACTTGTTAGCACCGAGTCATATCTGTGTTTCTGGAACTCACTTTATTCTAACCAATATTGACACTCATTTGTGACAAAGAAAGAGTCCTTATATGATCATATCTATTCTGCAGGTTTTTATTGAAACTTTTTGATGTAGAATGAGAAATGTGTCTTCACTGTGTCCACAACAAAATGAATAGACTCAACTGAACTTTCATATCACAGGGTAGATTTTGCATCGCATCTGCAATTTTTTCATCAGCTACCAATATCAACAGCTAAAGCACTTTTCGCCAAAATCATATTTTAAACTATTCCCCCAAAAAATCAAGTTTTATAACTCTAAATGTAAAACTTTCCAATTTTCACTGAAATCTGGCAACACAGCACACCTCCTCTATCGAACCAAGAAGGAATTTAATTGGCCCGAATCATTCCGACCATACCATACCAAAAATCGTCTCCAATACAATTTTAATTCGTCTTTTTTCAATTGCCTCGCTCGTATTCGAATTTGTTGATTGTGAGGTGGTATTGGTGCGAGCGCCAGATTTTGCGCTCTAACGAGGTGTCATGGCGGAATAAAAAGAAAATTTTTCCACTTTGTAGCAAGATTTGAAAAATACTTGGTATGAATAAATTGATTTTGCTAGAGTTTGAAATAGTGAGAGATCAGTTTAAGTACTTGAAAAAATGCTGAAAATTATGATAAAAGTAATAAATGTAGTATACAGATTGAGGATGATCAGATTTCAGAGAAAAATTTGGTTTTTCGGATTTGTCATCAGGATCGATAAAATGACGCCGACTGATTTGTGGTGCTGAAAGAAGAATGGATGATGGCTTTGGTGTCGTAAAAACAGGAGTGTTTGATATAATGCGTTCAGGATAAACAAAAATAGGTAGAGGTAGTTTATTTTGGCGAAATGAATATATCAAAGAAAATTATCATTTTGGCGAAATGTTGAATATATCAAAGCAAATACTAATGATAAATCCATAATATCTCATAAATAAATTTCGAAGAGGAGAGTTTTGCAGCAAGGCAGTATGCTGAACGCATGTCAAAACAAAATTCAATTCAAAAACACCACGTGTTTGCCGCCTCATTGGAGCTTAAGGCATCCACTGTACTTTTTTTTAGATCAAAGTGATTGTGTAGATGAGAAACTACCGGCATTCTCATAGATAAATAAATTGTAGATATTTATAAATTATCTACTTAACGCTTCACATATATCTACATGCATGCAATTAATGGCTGCCTCACGTAATTCATAGAAATATGAAGTGAAAGCTTTCAGAACCGCTTTTTCGCTCGTTTTGTTGTTGGATTGCCTCGTCAAAGCTGACAATGCCAAACGAATGATTACGTTAAATCATGGCCTTCATATAAAAGGCCTATCGCAAAAGCAATTAAGCTACAAGATGACGGACCTAAGCTACTTTTCCCAACCAGTCCACACAGTGATGTTTTTTTATGGTTATAAAGAAATTCACGAGATCCACCTACAGGAGATATGAGGAAACTCATATGTCATGTTAATCACTGTTGTTTTGGGATCTTTCACAAGCAATTTAGATATAAAAAGTCTTTAGCATCAGACCTCAATTCACCGGGACACTTATCCGAAGTATCGTTTGTGTAGAAGAATTTGCAGATTATCAATATTTGATGATTTTTAAAGTGGAATAAATCCTACCAACCACAAACGGCAATTGTTTACAATTCACATTGCCGAGAGTAGGTGGCAGGTATTCCAAATTGCAAAGTTCTCGCGTATACAGCACAATAAACACATCACTTTCACGACACTTATCCGAAATATCTTTTACGCGACAAAAACTTCGAAACGAGTCTCCGGATAATAGGAAAATAGACTCTATTCCCTGATTCAACCGAGTAGAACCATTCACATTACTAATTGTCAGAGAAATGTCAAACAATTGTCATTGTGCAATTCCCAATAAATCTTAATAACGAGAGGACTACACCATTTTAAAAAGTAGCTTAATACCTGTCAGATTGCAAGTCGCGATAGGCCTTTTATATGAAGGCCATGGTTAAATGCTGTTGTAAGTAATGCCTCCTAGAAGTACGGGCCGTCATGCAGAATGATGACGTCACAGTAAGTGGTCAAAGTGTTGCGAAAAATGCATGCAGTCTTCTGGGACGTCCGCGGGAAAACGTAAATTGTAAGTTTTTCGTTATAGTGAGTGGAGTGAAAATAAAGTGAGATCTGCGGAACAGTACTAGTCAACTGTGAAAACAAAAATTAATGGAGTGCGTGCGGTAGAGTGAGAAAAACTCCCTACGAAATGTGCATCAGTATCGATCTAGATTTTGTGTTGCATTAAGTTAATTGAAAATTAGTCGCATATGTTTAACTGGTTCTTTAATATGGATAGGCCAGTTGACATTAATTTGCTGGTCATCGCAAACTATAGCAAATCGAACAATTTTTTTGATATATCGTTTACATATTGTGCATGTGATGATTCCAATTTCAGGTTCGCAACACGCCAGTAGTAAGAAAAAAATTAATAAAAGAATTATTAAGATGGGCTATTATATTGAGAACACATCTGTACAGTGAAACTTCCTTTTTATGGGTAGTCTAGTGAAAAATCTGCATTTATCGGGTTCCATATGCACTATGCTAGGTGACATTGACAGAAGCAGCTGGGTATGATGACGTCAAAGCTACAATGATTACGTGACACAATGCCTCGTATAATCATTTTCAATAAGTAGGTAAGCTTGGTAGACACTCATTAAAATGTAAGTAGTTTTTAATAGATTTTTTCGATAGCGCCTGCTGGGAAAAATGCAGGTAAATGTTTAGATTATAGGACTGTCGGTCGGAGGGAGTAGTGATAATCTGCCGCATCATTATAGAAATATGGTGAGAGTTGAGATATAATATTGACTCAATTGATTTTGGGAAAGTAATGCTAGTGAGTATATGAGCATTTGATGGCTACAGTGCGCATTGAAAAGGAAAAAGAAACACATAAAACACGATTGTAGTTTGCATTAGTTTCCATTTACAACTTTCAACCTCTCCGCCATTCATTAACATCACAATATTAAGTAATTATTTGCTGGTGGTTAAAATTATCTTTGTTACAGCAACCTAAGCGACAACAATGATCCTACTCTAGACTGTTTTTTTTCGCGAAACCTGAACTAAATAGAGGTGCACAAAAACGCGACTAATGTGATGTTGCTTTCGATGAAATAAGCGCATAAGTGTTTTCGTTAGGCCAATACATCGAATACGGCACCACATAGGCTTCAAAATTTGTATTAGGAGATTTAAATGTTGGAAGTTAAAATTTTAGATTAAGAGTCCGTAGGTCTGGCAGTTTTTTTTTTCAGAATTAAACAACTAACACTTTATACTAATAATTGTATTGAAAAATACACTTGAATTGCTGAAGAATTTTTCCGAAATGTAAAAACCTAAATTAAGCCGTAACTGATGTGAACTAACAAAAGAAACAGCTGCTGAGTCGTTTTCGTAGTATTATCGTTGAACACAAAGCTCACTCAATAAGGATCAGAGCATAAAATATTTCAGCTTCAAAATAAGGCTGCGATAAGAGCTAGTTTTTGGAACAATCTATTGGAGCTAATTAGACATAAGCTTTTATTATATATTTGTTCCGGGTATCACTAAACAAGTAGATTTAAGAGTAATATTTAGGGAGCCATCATGCTGATATCATATATCCTTCTTTAAATTCAATTAAATAACTACCGCGAATTGAAAATCTTTGTTATGTGCTTTGCAAAAAAATATTCAAACCTCTTACCACGATTGTAAAACAATCCCAACCTGTCCTTGATAAAAAAAAAACACAGAAGCCGCCTTGCGGAGACTAACATTTCTTCGAATCTAGTGCCGTACATCTATACAGTTAGCACATACCATACCTGCGTAATTTGCATACGACTTTCAATCATTAATTTGATCTGTACTACACAAAAGCAGATTCTAACAATCTAATCTTTAATATAATATCCAATAATTTTTTTGATTAACATTTGGTGCAGAGATTTTCCTAAACCCCCCTAACACCCCCCTAATACCCCCCGGAAAGTGCATACACCCCCCTAACACGGACAATTTTCCTACACAAAGGAACCTTTGTGTCCTTTGTTCCAAAGGGACACCCCTCCTACAATTCTGAATACACCCCCCATGAAAAATTCCAGTGAAAACCCCTGATTTGGTTGTCTTAAGATTGTCGAAATCCCAATTCACTCAAAACACTGCGCTGTACACACTGACGTATCATAGTTTTCAAAAATCAATTCTCACCGAGCGAAATCACGTCAGTTGGGCATATTGATTTGATTATCGGAAAATCGTAAAGTGTGCGGGTTGTGTTAAAGTCGGTGAAGTGAAAATAAAGGTCTAGTGAACAGCTAAAACAAAAATTAATGCGGTGCGTCCGGTATAATTGAAAAATTCGCTACGAAATGTTTATCAGTTGTTGTTAGGTTATGTGAAGGTTCGTGTCGATTTACTTGCAAGTTATAATGCAAGTTGTAGTTAAATATTTTTACTACAATGCATCCACGCACAAAAAACTAACGTTTTATGTATATTTTAGCTGAAAATCCGCCCGTAAAATCCAGTGGCGGCTCGTCAGTGTGAGCCCGGCCCACCTGGCCCACCCTGACGAGCCGCTACTGAGTTAAAGTAAAGTAGATATTTCTTGTTGGTATCCGCGTGTACCTTATAATAGTGTTTTTGTGTCGAGCGGGCCCAGTGGCGGCTCGTCAGGGTGGGCCAGGTGGGCCGGGCCCACTCTGACGAGCCGCCACTGGTAAAATCTCCGTGCATATCGGCACTGCCAGGTCGGAATGTCAAAATGTCCAGCCAAAAATGACGTCAAAGCTACAACAATTACGTAGTATTACGGCACGTACTTCAAGAAGGAAGCATTGATTCGACGAAGGCCACCATCACTTTTTTTCTGTATCTTTCCCCGTGAACGTTTTCACACAAGCACTTACACTTATATCAAAGGCCTGAAATAATTCTTGCCGCGATATAACCTGTAATTTTGGCATGATTTTATGAAATTCAAGTGCACTCAAAACAAGCTCCGAGTGTTTTGATATCATTGTCACTGAGAACTGTTAAATCCAGTCAAGTATTCTATTCAGCGAATTTTTAGATCAAAATGTCAACATATTTTCTGATTTTTCCTTTTCTTTTCCTTTTTGCTGTCAGATTGCAGGACGAGGCTGTGTTCAGGGCTCACATTTTTTGAAAAAAAATTCGAAATAGAAGCTGTCTAAAACTTGGACTAGATTGATAAGAAATGAAGTAGGCGACAAATTTGAGTCATTGTATTTAAAGTATTTAAAAAAATTTGTTAAAAAATATAATTTTTAGTGTAACGGTAAAAAGTATTGAGTAAATAGCTCCAAGGAATTAAATTTGTCAATCGATTCTACTTTTGAGCCTTAACATAAGAAAAATATATGAACGTACGGCGCTCAAAAATGTTACGATTTGCTTATTTATGTTTTGAAGAATTGTTTTGTATTACTGATCTCTCAGAGCACGCTACACTCAGAAAAAGTGCAAATTGTTTACACCCATGAATTCACCAAAAAATACAAAAATTTCGATTGAACCAAAAACGGAGCAGAATTTATAGAAACTCTCGTAGTGAAGTAGTTATCATTGTCAATTGAAAAATGAAGTAAATCTACTTCAAATGAAGTAAAGTGTGAACCCTAGCTGTGTTAGGCCATCATGTTTTAATTGACTTTATGGCACTCAATCATTTTTCATCAATTATAATTTTGACTAATTATTAATTTACTTGACCCGAGTTAGATGATTTTTGAATTTTTGATCGTTATTTCTCCAGGGTTGGATAATTATTCTGATATAAACATAAACCATTCTGTAAATAAAGCAATATTCCAACTAATAATTAGAACTTTCAAGTTACGAACTCTGGAAAGATTCCCAAAATGAAATACCTACTTTTGTAGTTCACAAATAATTCCACCTCCAATATTTAACTCTTGTTTGTATCGCTGATTGAAAATGACTGGAGAAAAATTTGAAATATGGTCAATGTAATTTTTCGTACGGTTAATGTAGGTAATGTAGGTACGGTGTTTTGTACGGTCAATGTAATTTTCAATTTAAATAATGGTGCCAATATTGAAGTAACGACAATAAGTAGGCAAAACCAAAAAAAAATGCTTGCATTACTGTGAGTTTTCAAATTAAGGTGGTATAAATTAATTTTGAAGAGAGAAACTGAACTTTATCTTGAAACTTCACCTATACATAAATCGCTACATTTTGTAATTAAATCATATTATTATTTATTCCTTCAAACATCATATTATTATTTATTCCTTCAAGACGGATGAGCAATTGGAACATACAATTTAAATTTTATGTGTACATTTCCATCAATTTCACCCTGCAACAATAAAAACGCAGACTTTCAAGCGAAAAGCTTAACGGAAGACTCAACGGAACGTGTACATACATTTTGTAGATATTTTCCATAAAAGTGAAAGATTCTCCAAAGAGTAGCTAAAAACATCACTTAACATTTTCAATTCAAATGTACTTTCGAATTATGATAGATATTTTCATTGTATATAAGTGAATTGTGGAAGAAATTCAAAATAATACTGGCTCAAGTTCCGTTGAGTCTACTAAGACCTGAGCGTGTAATTATGGACAAAATATTCGAAAAATACATTAATTTCCGAGTAACTGAAAAAGTGTTGAGAATTTCGCTTTATTTTATTACTGTGCATAAAATTTAAACGAAAAATTAGTCAAGTAATAATTTAGAATATTAAAAATGATACATTACTACCTACTGTATGCATAATTTAGTTTGCACTCTGGTTAAATAACCGGATGTTCCCAACTATCGTTTATTTTTCAAATCATTATACTAAAGCCTCTAAATATATTTGATAATCGGTCTAGTTTTCAAACATATGCTAGTTTTTAAACTTCGCGTTCAAACAAACCTTTTGAAACACATAATTTTTACGATGTCATTTTGCCGTCGGCAAGTGCATGTCTGCTGCAGTTTTTATTTCAGCTCGGAGAAAATATGTGTCGACGTTTCAATGGCATAATTTTACCTTTGTTGAAGATCAATGTCCTTTGCCTATTAAGAGGACAGAATATTATGCATATTAAAGTGTGCTACATAGTTTCGTGCAATATCTAATAATCTTTTTTGAAAATCTATTTGATGAGAGCTGAAAAAAAATCTATGAAAGAAATCTATTGTGGGCGCATTGGTTTGAATATGTTTTCTATCAGATATTGTTGTATGGTGAGCTAAGTTTCGATTCTTTTCAGTTGCTTTCTGAGCTGTAAATGAACATTTATTGATATTTAGAGGTAATAATTTATGTACATGCATTTACACTCGTTGAAACATGATTTCGTCTACTTGAAGGATTAATGATCGCCAAATTTGGCTTGTTGGGCCGTTTGACTTATTTTCACTGCAGTTTTATGTCCTTATGACTAATTAAAATTGCTTAAAACATGTTCGTTGCCCAAGAGGAAATCTCGTAAGATTTCACGACGCATGGAAAATAACAAGAAAACATGCAATATTTAAGAAATCCATGAGAATCTTTATGACCGTCGGCAAATGTAATTTGATGTTTTTGTGCATTCATTCATGTAGATGTAGACCATACTTATTTTTCTTAAAATCGCTCAAGTGAAATGGATTAAGAGATTGTAGTTTTTTACGAAAATTCATTTTAAATGTAAGTTCCTTATTAGCCCACTGGCATTTTTTATTAACGTAGTTCTAGTATTTGATATCCGAAGCCATTCAAAAAAAAACCAACAAAAGGATTGCATCACATAGCTTATAATATTCGGTACCAAGAGGCTCTTTATTTGGGCTACCTCATGTTAAGGAATCATTTTAAAGTTGGATGATGAATGCACTTTTCAAATGTCTAGTAAACGAATATCATGAGACCAGCAAAAGAAAATGTCAGCCATCTCACATGAGTGAAGAAGAGAATTCAAAATATCTTCGAGTGCTATGTAAAGATACAAAACAACAAAAGATATCGTTTGCGTTAAGCTAGGCAGAAAAGAAAAAGAAAACCTATATCATCTGCTGCTAAAACTACTAGCAAAACAGAAAAACTATCACTTAATCATACTTCCGAGAATGTATTTTCGTACAAATGAATTTTCCAGATATTTTGATTATGTCATTTGCATTTTTTTCGCTAACGATATTAGTTGTGAAGAAGATTGTGAAGGTAAGATACGAACGTGATTTTCAATGAGCTAATAAAAAGTATGCTGATGCTATTTCGAATTTGAATTTCGGTTACATCATGAAAATATGTCGACTTTTTCCGAATTGTGTGATATTTACTTATTTTTGTTGGTGACATATCACTGTTTGGTATTTTACGTGTGTGATATATTTTATTTATTTTACATGTTTACTAAGACTTGTTTTTCCAAACTTTGCTATTTTCGTATTGGACAACTTTTTCAGACAGAGAACCCCAAATCATTGATCTTTGCGTGATCTGACTCTGCTGACAATGTCAACTCCTTATTTTTAATTAATTTATCATTTCATCATCTTAAAATTTTGTATGCTCCCTTCCCACATTCTTTGGCGAACATATAATTGAGTTGTTCACTTGTTTGGTTTTGGATTTTTTTTTAAATATTTGGCATATTGTTTGTTGGCATATTGTTTTTTTTTACATATTTGGCATATTGTTTTTTTAGTTAGATGTTTATATTTATCTGGGTATTTTTAAATTTTTGGGGTCAAGTTTCTTTACAAATAAACCAGAAAAAACTCTATTAGACATAATGAATCATAGCCATCTCTACGTGCACGAAGCCTACCTACTATTCGTTCTCTAGAGTTGATTCAACTCTTGACCTAGTATTAAAGCAACAACAAATGCACTGGTTAACAAATGCACTGGTTCGCAAAGCAAGTCACGCACATCCCAACGGGAATTGGTGTAATGCATTCCGGACAGAATATATGAAGCAAACATTCTTGGTAATGAAAATATAATCTGCTTGCAAGGGGTTTTCCAAAAGTCCATGACTGGCCAATGAACATCACTCGCAGAAATAAGAAGAAAAGAACTTTCGAGCATAAATCGGCTATGGATAGTGTGCTATATAAAGCGAAAAGATGAAAATTTCGGAGCATTTCAAATCATCACGGGTAAGTAAAATGTATGAAAAACAAGAGTACCAAGTCCCCCTAGTAGCAAAGAGAATGCGCAATTGGAATTTCCAATGAGCGTCACAATCACTCAGCATGCAATAACCACACATTTCGGGTCATGTAGAGGTACGAGCGGCCGCCGGCCAAAGCTTCAATTCGTATTCACCCTACACTGAAAGAAAAATCTTGGCAAAACCAACAATTTTCCTTAGTTGTTTTTGCGTCAACTACGGGCTATAGTTAAAACAACCATAAAAAAATAGTTGATTACTTTTATGCACCATGACGCGTGGTTGATAAACAACGTCCGTGGTGCAAAAAAAGTAAGCAACCACAAACAATGGTATTCCAACCATTGTTTGTGGTTGCTTACTTTTTTTCCATACATATTACGAAATATAGGCAGGGGAGGCGTGAATGCCGCAGTTGAATTTGGTGAATCACAATGCACCGACAATGCCGCTGTCAATGCAACCAAGGCACCAACCAAATTCATTTTTTTTCTTTTGTATTGCTAAATGCTGTTGTGCGAGGATTAGGTTGGCTTATCACAATACACATCAGCCATCGCTTGTCTGTTCCACTAGACCATTCAACCTAATTCAAACAGATTTAATTCAACCTAAAGGTGATGCCAACCTATGGTAGGTATCACCGCTAGCGGTGCGGCAAAATTAGATATTTGGCAAATTCTGCCGCTGCCGCAAATTCGGCCGCAGCCATTGTGCGCGTTACCATACAAAACAGTGCATTCTAATTGTTTGACTGCGCTTTGCCGCAGCCCAATGCTATGCCACAGCGGAAAACGCTGTATTGTGAACAAAATAGCGTCGTACAAGGTAATATAAAGGCTTCACTGCATAACATGCATATGAATTATATCGAACAGCAAACCGAACACAATTTTGCCATGTATCATATGAAACTTCTATGATAGAATAGGAGCATGAGTATGAGGAGTATGAAAAATCAATAGTTTGCCTTAGTTGTTTTTGCATCAACTAGGGCTATAGTTAAAACAACCATAAGAAAATCGTTGATTACTTTTATGCACCATGACGCGTGGTTGATAAACAATTTCATTCGGAGCATGAAAAACGTCCAAATGTTGAAACCATTCTACTTTGCGTAGAATAATTCCAAATTACGTTTGCTGAAATCAACTATTGCGAAGTAGTTTGAGTACCATAAAAACTGTTGATAATTCGAAACGTTGAAGTTTTGAGTGAATTGATGAATATTTTTCTATTTATCAACTGTTCTTCGTGGTTATGAAACAATTAAAACAGTTGATTTCATGAACGTTGTGATATTTTTTGTATAACCAGAACCAACTACTTTTATATCGTTAAATTAACTATATTAACATAGTAAAAATAACTATTTTCCGTAGTTCGTTTAACGATTTTGAATGAATCGTTGCAATACTATTAAAAATGGTTGAACCAACCAAGAGTTTTTCTTTCAGTGTAGATGACGGAAATCCGCTAATACGATGTCGGACTTTCCAAAAAGCTCTTATACATAAAGCTATAGAGCTAAAAGCATAAGTTTCCTCTTGTATAAATCTTCCCAGCCTAGGACATGCAATGTTAAAAAGAAAACAACATGCAATGGATCGGTAATGCTTCCACGCATTACTCGAAATACTTACCGAATATATGCCGAAGCATTACTTTTCCCGTTGGGATGGTTCTCCTTATACGGAGGCCTTAAACAACGGCTTTATTACTATAACCCAACCAACAACATTATAGCAATTATCCTAAACACACTTGCCGAGCAAGTTTGATCCAACGTACAATATATATAGCAGTCACACAGGTGGAGTCTACCCTTAGAACAATAGGTGCGTTTTTTTGCACTCTTGTGCAGGGTAAGTTAAGGTAAGTTAAGCTCTTTACGACAGAGCTTTAGGTAAGTACATTGAATACAATAAAAATCGTTGCCGCTGTAACTTCACTGCGCTGTAACTTCATTGCAAAAAAAACGCACCTAATGATAGCATCAGAGACTGTAATTTATATACTTATGGCGCCATACACATATTTCAATAAATATACAAATATTATATATATTGATAAAACACATAATTCATGGCGAAAAATTCATAGGAGTAGGCACTATGTATTATAGTTCTCAACGCCATGTAATATAGCTCTAATAAAAAGCAACCGTTTTAAGATAAATCCGTTTTAAGATAACTTGGAAATCTCAACAATTGTATATGATGAAATTAAGATTTAAGTTTCCGAAGTTTTATATTTTAATTATGAAACTATGTATTGTAAAGAAATATCAGGTATTTTCATACCAAATGTCGGATTTCCTGACAGTCTTAAAAGTGATCCCATGGTGAACAGAGTTGTTTGGTAAAATTCAAAATAAGTTCTGTGTTTGAAAATAGAGGTAAATACCTTTCTGTTAGTGCCTAATGTATTACCCATGTGGTTTCCTATATCTGTCCTTTTCGCTCTTATAGACATGTTTACAGTAAGAGATATTCGGGTCCTTTACCTATTTATGTTTAAAAAAGGACAAAATGCACCTGCAGCCACGAAAGAAATTAATCAGGTGTTAGGACCAGATACCTGCAACGAACGCACAGTGCAACGATGGTTTGCCAATTTCCGAGAAGGGAATTTTGGCTTGGACAACGAACCACGTGGTCAACAAGGTAGCAGTGTTAATGATGACGAACTGCGAGCAGAAGTTGAGAGGAATACATCGAAAACTTTACAGTGTCTTGCTGAGACCTTCAATGCATCGAAATCAACCATTAGTCACTGTCTCAAAAATATTGGAAAAGTGAAAAAATTCAATCAATGGGTCCCACACAAATTGTCTGAAAGGAACAAAATGCTGAGAGTTGAAGTAGCCTCTTCACTGCTGATGCGACATAAAAAAGGACAATTTTTGAAGAGGATTGTGACTTGCGATGAAAAATGGATTCTCTATGATAATAGGAAGCGTTCAGGAAATGGTTGGATCGCGGAGAAGCACGTAGCCACCAAGCAAGAGCGGGACTGCACCCTAAGAAGGTCATGGTTACTGTTTGGTGGATTTCAGAAGGCGTCGTTCACTATTCGTTCTTGAATCCTGGTGAAACGATAGCTGCAGAGACCTACTGTGCACAATTGGACGAAATGCACGCAAAATTGCGTTTAAAACAGCCTTCTCTGATGAATAGGCATGGACCAACTCTGTTACTCGATAACGCACGACCGCATGTATCCCGTTTGACCATGCAAAAACTACAAGAGTTTCAGTACGAAGTTTTAGCTCATCCTCCATATTCTCCAGACCTGTCACCAACAGACTATCATCCTTTCCGGAGCCTGGGAAACTATTTACCACAAAAGCGCTACTCCAACCAAAACGCTGTAATTGCGTCCTTTGAAGAGTTTTTGGGGCAAAAATATATTAATTTTTTCAAATAAGGAATTTTTGATTTGCCAACACGTTGGCAACAAACTATAGACTCCAACGGTGAATATTTTGAGGAATAAAACCATTTCATTTGAAAATAATCGAGTTTTTCTTAACCCTTCAAAATCCGACATTTGGTATGAAACTACCTGATACTATTCGAATCCAAACTCAAGCTCGTGACCCTTTTATTGTTTAGCCAGCGCCCAAACAACAAAGCGACAGGAGCTTTTAGAAAGCTTATGCTATTTAGCTTACTATAATAATATTTGCCCATACTATGATCAAAGTAGTTGGAGTTGCGTTAAATTGAAGTTGAAACTATTTGCATAGCTAAAAAGCTCATAATATATGAGAGTTTGGCCCTTCCAGCTACATTTTATAGCTCAGAGTGCTAGGTACATGGTGCTTTAGACCACAACTTCACTATGTTACATCGGAGCATGTGCTATGTAGATGTTGACATCAAGGTACTTCAAGCTATATTTCATAGCTCAGTGTCTTATTTACATGGCAAACGTGGCGATAAAGGCTACGTAGATTTCGACATTATGACAATGTAAATTATATTTAATACCTTAGTGTCTTATTCATATAGCGAATGCGGCTGTAGCTGCTGCACTATGTTACATAGGACTATGCGGTTTTTTTTCAGTTTAGGAGAAACGAAGAGGAGCCTGCTCGGTAAACTCTTTTCGGAAATTTTGTGGTAGACGCCCGCGGCGAAATAGTTTTTTGCAGTGTAGTAATGGCGTTGACCAGGACCCTTGGAGCTCAAGAGTGCCCGATTGGATGAAATCAGCTCGTACCGGAACTGGTGGGAAAATTTTTTGAAAGAGACCAGGACCCGGCCAGAGTTATGTACTATTATTATAAAGAATCCAAATAACATACATAGGTCCAATTATAAAAAAGAAATGAAAGATATAAAACAAAAAAGGCATATATATGAAAATTGAGTAGTCCAAAAACAAAAAGCAACGAAAATATTACAATGTAGTAGATAAAGAAAAACAAACAGAAAAATAATAAAAATAAAATAGAAAATAGTGAAAAATAAAAGTGACAATTCCAAAAATAGTAACTAATCCCAAAATAGTGAAAATGAAAAATAGTAATAACAAATAGGGAAAGAAAATTGAAAAACATGAGCAAATTATAAGCGAAAAGGTTCTAGCAATATTTGAAGAAAATTTTCTTAAAACTAAGGAAAGGTACGGGAAAAGAACCAAACTGACGCGCGAAAGGGATAGTGAAAAAAGACTGGGATCTGATAGGTCAGTCAGAGACGTGCACAAATTCGGAAATAGGAAAATTGAAGGAATAAATGCCAACATAAATTTTGTACAATAAGCATTAATCAAAGAACAACCTGGGCGGGGAAAGGTGTAAAACAGGGGCGGCTCGTCGTTGTACGCAAAGGAAGCAGTGCTTCCCTTGCTAAATATTCCCTATACAAGAAAAATAGCTTAACAATACATATTGAAATTCAAAGCAAGTCAATTGATTTTATATGAATTAGCATCCAACATCAATAATTATAAAGTTTACGAAACTCAAAACACTATTTATCTCACACCCGAGATAGTTCTCACAGCCAAAGAGCCTTAAAAGTAGTTTTACAGCAACGCGATAGGATATCTTGCGTTTGAGTGAAAACCTCAAGCATCTGGTACCATTCTAAGCCAGAACGCTCAGTTCATTGCAGCGTATTGAAATATGCTACACAGAACACTAAAGTGATCTTGCCTCAATGCACGTACCGTGATGTGTGCATACACTCCATTGCAAGCATCACGCAATCGATGGTCTTAAACACTTCGCAATGAATGTTCCCGAATAGCAGCGTGGACGCTGCTCAGCTCACCGCGTCTTCCTGAGTAGAGAAAATCAAAAACCCCTCGCTTATTCAGCCGCTAAATGGCCCAGAAATATTTGTGAATGGACGCAGCACGATATGTAGCGTACTCTGTTTGGTTTCTATTTCGCTACAGAACTTGGAGCTGGTATGCTTTGGGTGAATGAATTTAGGATGTTATTTGTATGTATGAATACTGTAATGAATTCGTTGTTGAACACAAGATGTTATTTGCATGTTTCGTTTCTGTAATGGATTTATTACTGAGTTCAAGAGTTAAATGTTTGCTGCAGATTGAAATTCTTTTGATTTGTCTGCTTGTTTCTTTGTGCTGAAAGTGCGTAAGTTAGTATTGTACAGATTAAAGAAAGATTGTGGCTTTTCACTTAAATAGTACAAGAGTATTAACGTTCGGCATACAACGTGAGGTTATTTCAACCCTAAATCTTAAAGACATGAAGCTGATTTTATGGAAGAGGTATGAAAGTATTTTTTTAAATAAATGCTTTGTGTTTTATTATTACTTGTTTATACAAAGTATACAAGAAATATTCGAGCACGTTCTGTTCAATATATGTATACACAGAATAGATAAAATGCTTTATGAGGTAAATCTAACCCCACCTTGTATGGGTGAGGAGTTATTTTCACGTTGTTTGCCGAAGGTTTAATTCATTTTGTCTTGAAAATTGAATTTAACCATAGAACATCTACTGCGGTATATTTTTCTCTTAGACTATTTGAATAGATAAAAGTACTTTATAGATTCGTGGTGACCAGGACCACTAATTTTCACTTTTTATTAAAAAAAATAGTTCTAATTTGCAATATGTTGCATTGTAATTTGTAATCTTGAATCATTTAAATATTGCTGAGATTGATGGTGGTCATAAAGAGAAGAAAAGTCACTGAATCAAACAATTGGAAAATGAATGCAACTTTTGATGTATTTGCTGCACTGAAATTCCTACTTGTTTATCCTGGAAAACTATGCAAAAATATATCTGCTTCCCCGAGTCTTAAAGACACGAGCCGCCACTGGTGTAAAATTTTAGCCATTGATTGTAAGAACAGTAGGGGAAATTAAACTTATACAGAAGATAACGAGTAAACTTATTTTGTACAGACTCGACTGCAAGTGAAAAGCACACAAAACGAGGAGACCACACTTGCGAACAGTATTTAAGTATGCTACGTACTAACGATGCGAATAGACGGACACAAGTTGAGATATTAAGGGAATGACGAGAACAACGAAGAACGAATCCTGCCATTCTTCGTGCTTTAGATGAAATAAAATGAATATGCAGATCAAATTTCAGACGAGGATCAAAGCTAACACCAAGGTCCTTATGGAATAACATACTACCGGAAAGAGTATAACCAAAGTGAATAGGAATAGGTTTGTTAGTAAAGGGCATAACAAGAAATTTAGGAATATTGAGCGAAAGGGAGCTAATAGTACACCAATCACTCAAAGCAGTAAGGCCAGTTTGAAGAATTAGGCAGTCTGCAAAAGAAAAAATAGTACATAGAAGCTTAAAGTCATCCGCGTAGAGGAGGGAAACGGAGTTGAAACAACTGGGAAGATAATTGATGAACATTGAGACCAGGAGCGGCCTGAGGATGAAACATTGGGGAACACCAGATGTAAGATGAAAAGAGGAAGAAACTCAACCATTGAAGACAGCACCGCAAGTACGGTTGACAATATAGGAGGAGAACCAGGAATAAAGGATTCCGGATACGCCCAAATTGCACAGCTTATCCAACACAGTGCAGCCTACTCTGTCAAATGCCTTTGCAAAATCCGTGTAGATGACGACAAATTGTTGTCCAGCATCCAATGAATCAAAGCAACAAAATTGACAAATTGGAGAGCAAATGGTTAATGGCACCATATACCCTGTTGTGGATGATTCGCTCGAGCAATTTCGGAAAACAAGAAAGAAAGGAAGAAGGTCGGTAGTTGGAAACAGTTTCAAGACTCCCGGATTTGAGGATCGGAAAAACGTACTATAGTCCTCCACGCCATGTAACATAGTCCTCCACGCCATCCAGACGGCGTGGAGGGCTATAGTACATGGCGTGGAGGACTATAGGAGATGTCGTGGAGGACTATAATACATGGCGTGGAGGACTATAGTATATGGCGTGGAGGGCTATAAGCATAGCATGTGCTCCTATGTACTATGGCGTGTGGCGCTATATTTTATCACAAATCTACCGAAATCGACTATGTACATGGCGCCAGAAGTCTATAAATTGTGGCGTCTGGCACCATGTGTTTTTTCAGTGCAATAACATGCTTTTCGAGCGTAATGATTACGATTGATTTGCAGTTTATTTTTGAATTGAAGTTTTATTCGATGAAAATTCATTTGCAAAAATTATTTGACACCCAGGTCTCAGTTTTTTCGATTTATTACCGAAATTTTCGCAGTGTGAACACAGTATGGCTGGGCTGCGAGTTATAATTGGAGTGCCATGAGCCATATTACATGGCTCATGGCGCTATGTAATATGGCGTGTGGGGCCATAATTTCTGCGCCATGTAATTATGGCGCTGGGAGCCATTCTGCATGGCTCAGGGTACTATGTACATAGCGTGTGAGACCATAAATGCTGCACCATGTTACATAGGACCACCCGCTATGTAGATTCTGCCATTATGGCGCTGGGAGCCATACTGCATGGCTCAGAGTACTATGTACATAGCGTATGGGACCATAAATAATGCGCTATGTTAGATGGCTCTGGGCGCCATGTGGATTTTTTTCAGTGTACGAATTGAAAATGAGTTAAAGTTATTTACTCATAGTAGAGTCAATTTGTAAGACTGGAAGAATGAAGCAATATAGGCTGCTAAAGATGAACATAAAACATCGTTATATAAGAACACCGTTCAGCACAGACGAATTCACAGCACAGTCGAATCAAACTGAAATTTTGTTTGGGATACTGCGACCAGCAAACTAGGGGAAAAATCTATGTAAAATCTATTACTGAGCCGCATAGGCCATAGGGCACATACACATGGCTTGCATTATTTATTGCGTCGGTCATTCTAAGCAAAATTATTGCTGCATATCGTTTTACGAACAGGCTCGGTTTCGTATGAGGGATATGTCTGTTGATTGTCGGGAAACTATCGTTTTTAGTGAACGCTCACTAAATTGTTTGCTGGGCGATTTTGTATTACATTAGGGTACGGACACAACGGAGCAAAGAGAGCGTCGAGCAAAGAAATCGGTATGATTCGATCTCGTCGTTACTATCATATTTCTGCTTTGGTCGCTGCTTTGACATGGACATATATGAACCGTTTCAGCGCGTTGCTCGACTCGACGCTCTCGTCGCTCCGTCTTGTCCGTACCCTTAGATGGCATTATTTCGGGCACACAGAGCGTGATCTATCGCAGTGATACAATTTCGGACGTGGCAGTTGGCGACAGAAGGCGCGTTTTTTTGCTCCTCTATCCAGCACAGAACAGAACTAACGCATTGGAAACAACAACACTCCTGTTCCAGTGAGTTCACTAGTACAGAAATTCTATTCCTCATAGGTAGTTCACGTGCTGAACTATAAAAAATAGAAAAGCTCATGAGAAGCTGTCTTTTTTGCCATGAGGTGGCTTTGGTTTTTTCAAGGTTATGTTGAATGTTTTGATAGCTAAGAAATTAAAAATAGCCCTCATAAGGTGTAGAAAGTTAAAAGAGGTAATTTTCTGTTAGTTCTTTGTCTATTTTCTACCGTTTTGGGTTGTTTATACTCGTATTTTCAGCTTTTTTGTGCTACCACAGCCAATACAGCAACCTATGTCAATCTTAGCGAATGCACAGCTATTTTGTACTAGATCGTTGTTTCTGCGGCATAGTTCGATTTCGGTCTGTATCGGAGCAAAAAAAAAAACGCGCCTAGAGTTGGACAAAGTCACACAATCGATCAGTCGAAGAAAACTTGTACGCTTGTGGGGTGGATTTTCACTTGCTGCAATGGCATCATATGTAGTAGCTGGCCATAGATTGCGGCATAGTCAAAATAGCGATCGCTGCGTTGCCCGCAATGACTACTATGTATGACTCAATGCTACGTCAGATCGCGTTCTAATTGCCTGACCATTAATAGAATTTCGGTGGTGATGACTGAGTGATTTGGCCACTTTTGCTCCCGGGACAGGCTAGTATTAAATTTTCATATGCTAAATTACTTATGTAACGGACTGATGACCTGGTTGTTAGCACTAAATGGACAGATCAGTAATAGAAATTCAGAGTAAATAATGGTAATACACAGCTACTCTTGTTGGTGGTCAGACGTCTGCTTAGCGAGTTTTCTAACTGTTTAGACTTTAGTTTGCATCTGATCTGATTATGAGAATTTATAAGTATAAACTGAATCTAATTTCATCAATCATTGCTTTCAATTTACGATTCGTTACTGTTTGTCTAAATTTAATAAAATTTTCACTTGAAAAAACAGTATGTCAATATTTGAAATATTTTTTTTGAATGGAAACATAAACAAGACAACACATATGGGCTTTTCATGCGCATCAATATCTTGGCACTTATATTCTTATGAAAAATTCCCTTTGATATGCGTGCACTTATTTATATTTCCAATTATCAAACCGCAATGTGGCTCTGTCAGACCGAAACAAATTGTTATGATCCAACGTGGCTAACAAATTATCAATCTTCATTAAAGCACAAAGCAGCCGTGAAGTGTTCTTTAGAATCGTCACCAGTCTGATGTGATTTGTCACACCCGTTGAACAGATAGCGTCCGTTCTTGCGCACAGATAATAATGCATGATACATTGAGCCCAATCGCATGATTCTTTAATCATCACCCAGAGTTCGTACACCCGATGTCAGCGTCTCTCCCCTGCTGACACTTAAAGTACGGGCAAGTATCAACAAACAATTTTTTTAAAAGCGAACATCGAAGACATAAAAACCTGACGGTGCTGCTGCAAGGAACCATTAAATACCATTAACAAATTATATTGCTAAACTCGACGCTGTATATTCCCCCTGACAGAGTCAAATCACAGTCGATAAAAGATGAACGGGAAGCCACAGGGGGAGAAAGAGCTTTCGCACTGGCACATAATAAATAGATAAGTGATAACAGCAGAGCTGTTATTCCCCGGTAACTTTCGCTCGCTATTGCGAATCGTTATTGACTACAAGTTTTATCTGCTACCGGAAGAAGATATTCGCGTACGTTAGGTTGTAGATATGTATATCGCTATCGAGCCTACATACATCCAAGCCGCTTTGATTAACTCAATTCCACCCTCATCATCGCCTCTTTATCTGCCAGAAGCCACTTCCTCCATCAATGATTGATGTGCATTAGTTCTTTTCGGAAACACAAAAGGTACATCCTGATCGCGCTCGAATTCAGAGAAAAATTCAATTGCGAGTGAGTGTTCTTTCTCCAGGGGACTGCGACGGCAACAGTAATTTTCTCCACAATACCGAATCACTTAGCCCTGGTTGGTACAGGAGTTCCGCAACCTACACCGTCATCAACCCCGTACCACCAGCGAAACTTCTAAAAGTCGCGTTATCCTTCTTGTCGGAATTGCACAGCTCGCAAATCTCCTCTAATTGCAATTTGAGCAGCTGAAGGAGACATGTCCTCAGTTGTTTCCAAACCGATATTGAAATTTTCAACCTAAAACAGCCCTCGTTTCCGCTTGCGTCTTGTCATCCTGTCGCTCGTTCGGTTCGCAGGATCAAAGGAGGGATACCACACAATGTGTACATAATGCTCGCAAACAAGGACTATTTCCAGCCAACTGTACTGGTATTGGTAAGGACATGTGCTGCTCAAGCAGAATTTTCGTACGAAGCACAAATGTACGGTTGTTTACCTTCGCATAGCATCCCCTTCAATTTCGTTCTTATTTACCCTGTGTGCTGGCAGTGTCGAGACAGGAACCAAGCTAGGATCAGAGGAAAACGAAGCGTCTATTATTTACATGCATTCAACGTAATCACATAGCGTTACGGACAGGAGACAGTTGGATATGGTTGGAAAAAAATATTCAGAAAACTTAGGTCCTGCTAGGCTGGAATCGTTTATGCTTTTAGGCGTTATTTTCGTTGTTCAAGCATGCTTTTACCCAACCCCAACGGTGTGAATTAAGATTCATTCCTCCTCGAAAAACATTTTTCTGAATTGGATGTAAATAGTATCGCAAAATGAGTATACCGGAAACAATCCCGGATGGTACGTACGAGAGAAAAAGAATCGCGTCCGCTTAGTACGGGGGAGGTGTGAACCGGAACAACAAGGGTAGAGAAAACAAGCAATAGAGGACACGTTGATTGACGAAAGAACAAGCGTAGAGCAAATGAACGTGGATAGGGCTTCACGTATCACGGCCTAACGGCATAATTGAAACGTTTACTTTTCGTAACCAACAACAAAAATAGCAAAAACCATACGAAGGACGAAGTGAAAGTTGTACCTGATGTGCATCTACATATACATACATCACCACGGTGGTCACTGTTTAGTTCAAGGTAAATTTGTGTCTGTTAATCGAAATTTGATGTGTTTGCTTTTGAAGGATTAGTGCTAATTTTCGGTGAACTTTCTTTTTTGTAAATCGAATTTTTAGTTTGTGGAGCATATATACATTTGTAAGTACTCGTTAAAGTATCGCGTTTTAAATGATCATGTATCTTAACTATTTGCGATAAATAAAACTGATTGAAATCTAATTTTCATCGTGGGGGCCAAGAAGGTGTTGAATTTGGTGTTCCACACAAGCCACAGACACTCAATAAGAGAACAGTTTTCTCTTACTCTAATGTCATTCTTTGATTTGTTCAGAAAAATTTGAATTGTGTAGTAATTGTGTGCTTAAATTTTCACAAATGTAGCCGCTATTCCCAATAAATTTAACAATAAATATTAAATTTAGTTAGAAAACCTATGTTTTAATAGGAATAAAATTCACTGGAAGGCTTGATTTCCGAATAAATTTCAGAGCAGAAAAAAGATTGATCGGACGCAAACGCAATTTTTGTTGCATATGATGTTTCAAATCCTTGTGCCTTTGATATTTGATCATCAATTCGTTTCAGTAGAAGTTGTGTAAACAATATCTCATCTCGTTCATATCGAGAGAAAATGGAACAAATTCTTCTTTCACAAACATGTCCGCAGGGAACATTTGACTGAAACATTACGAGATCGGAAAACTCAGTATTGTTTTTTTTAGTCTTTGAGTCTTCATACGATTTTCCTAGAATCAAAACTTCTTGAAGTTTCGCTAATTCTTGAAGTTTTTCTATCACCCGAAAAGAATGATGACGAAGCCTGGTTCATTTTTGATACTTGGTTCAGGTTGTGTTCCGGGAAAAAATCAGAAGAAGTCCGAACATTTGGGCGATAGAGCGATTGTCAAATGGCTTAGAAAAATCAGTGTAGATGTCAGCATGTTGCCCAGCATCCAACGAACCAGCAGTGAAATTCACAAACACGACCAAGTGTGTATATGAAGACCGGCCTTCGATGAATTCATACTGCTCCTTCGAGAGGAAATGGCTTATGGCACCATAGAGCTTGATGTGGGTAGTTTAATTATGGTTCTCTCTGTGGAATGTAGTGAATGTCCTCTGAGATAACGGTGACTGTCCAGTCATCAAGTCTGAAGATTTGAATCCTTCAACGCATATGAAAAATAAACGCATGGAAATTTGTAGCTCTGAAGAAAATTATATAAATTGTCTTAAAGTTAATAAGAAATGAATATTTTTATTTATTCAAGGATATTTTTCGCAATATTTTTATTAGGTTCCGTTATTTATTTTATTTAGCGTGGAAGCTACAGATTTTCCATTTTCAATCGATGATACTAGTAGAATTTCTTTTCAATTTGCAGAGCAATTAAATTAAAAAGTATATTATTAAGGCACAAGGAAAAGCTGGCTACGATGCGCTAAGCTTTTTGATTTCTCAGATCAAATTGTGAACCAAAGTTTCTATGGTAAGCTATAAACAAATAAGCTGACCAATGTACGAGAGTTCATCCAAAAGTAATGATAATCAATATAATCCAAGGTGATTAAACTAAAAAAAATTTTTTTTTTGGATAGTTTCCCAACAAGCTAATACATTTAGTCCATAGTTTTTCCAAACCCAAGATACCCTTAAATAAATGATGTGTCTCTACTCTCCCAAAACGCCCCAGTAGGGGTTATCACATCACAACAATTTCTTACCCTGGAGGTGTTCCTTGAGCCGAGGAACGAGGTAGAAGTCACTGGGAGCAAGATCTCGCCAATAGGGCGGATGTTCAAGCAGTTTGAATCATGTTTCTTAAATCGCAACTGCAGCCTTATGAACCGTTGTGCTGTCTTGATGAAACAACAGTCTGCGTCTTTTTTCCTTAATAGCCTCCCGCAGTCTTCTTATTTGGTCTGCGTAGTAAGAACCTCTTCCTTCAGCGTCCTAAAAAACTGATTCAAAATCTTCTCTGACCTTAGCTAAACTTCTCTCTTCGGCCTCGATGAAGAGGGTCACTTCCAAATCATCGATTGCTGTTTGGTTTCTGGATTCAAATGCTGGATACACGTCCATGCTAACGAAGCGTGCCAAAAACTTCTCCAGACCTGCTTGGAACTTTTTGAGATTCACCCACGTTGGTTAACATCCTCGGCACCCAACGTGCAGAGACCTTCTTCATATGTAATTCATTGGCAACGATCCTTTGAGCACTGCCATATGAGATTGTTGTGATCTCAGCTACATGACTAATGGTCAATCTTCGATCTGACAACACGATATCATCGACTTTTTTTACGTTATCTTCAGTGAAGGACGTGGATGGAAGTCCTTCGCGGTATTCGTCTTCAGTGGATGTTCCTCCCAGCTTAAACTCCTTGATCCAGCATGCAACGGTGGAGTATGGAGGAGCAGTGTCCTCTAGTGTTTCTACCATGTCACTGTCTATATCTTTGGTGGTTTTTTTTCAAACACAGGTACTTAATGACAACTCTAATTTCGTTTTTCTCCATTTTGATGTTCTTTCTTCAACTATTCGTATTCAAATGAATATACCTCCCTGGAATCGTGGCCTATTTATATGTTTTTCTATGCAGATTTAGTAGGTATATGAGTTTTTGGGTATATGAGTTTTTGGACCAACCTTTTTTTATTTTTGGATCAACCCTCGTATTAAACCTCTTGAAAAAATTAATTGAAGATTACTCATTTTTTCAATATATTTTATCAATAAACCAACGAAACCACTGGTTTTGATCGAAATTGCGAAAAGAGGAAACAGTCGCAGCGGTTGCCTGGTATCGTGTAGACGGGCACTCCATCAGCTTGTAGTGAAAGGGTGAAAAATTAAATTCAAAGATGATCACCATGTAAATCCTCTAAATTTCAATTAATCATGCCAGAAAAGTCAAAATATCTAGCTATTGATATTTTTTATACGGCTGAAAAAGTATGACGTTTTGTTTGACGCCCGTTTTACATCCTGGGATTCCGTCAAGGTTTATAAATAGTTTGTGAAAATAATACCACATCAAGGCCCAGCTATGCATAATTTATTTTTCTTAAAAGCCATAACAAATTAAACTTACATATTTGAAGTTTCTAAATATCCAGCGACCTTTTGACTCAGTATCACCTCCTGACTGCTCCAGGCAAAAACGATTGAGTCTAATATTAAAAGAAAAGGAGGACAAAATTACTATCGATACATGCGAACTGGGTAGCAGGTGTGATAAACTAAATTTAGATTTTCTTCAATTTGCCTGAATTTTTCAGATGTTCTTTGTCTATGCATTCAAAGGCAGAAAAGAAACAGGGGAAGATATATGCTGAAGTTAAGACGAGATCTATTATAGAGTGTAGCACATTGAAAACTGGCTGCAATATCAGACAGCATGCGACTCATGAAAAGAGAGTAGAAAATAGAGAACTGCAAGCGTATATATAATTTATATATAATTTGCTCAGCCGAACGAAACCGTCAGGCGCGTCACTGTGAAATTTCAGTAGAAAACGACAACCAAATTCCGTTTGCAGCAATAAATTTAAAAAAATTATAAACAATAATATATCAACCCTTGTACTGTCTTCTGTACTGGCCGTATGACTCCGATACTTACGGCAATGACTCCTAGCTATCCAGGGTTTAAATAATAGCGCCTGCCTTTAAAAAAGAAAAGAAATTTCAACTCTCGTAATATTGAGTTTCAAAACAACGATATATTTTCCGCTTTAGAAAGTTTCCTGGTAATGTATACAACACGTTCTGTTCGTCGGAATTTTCGCAAACCAACTGTATGCGAAAAATTCTTCTCGATTCTCTTTAAAAGTTGATTTTAGCGTTTGCATGCAACAACTCAAAAACCGGATTGGTGCGCTCTGTCACTCGTATTAATTTTGTGAGCGCTTTAAGGATTGTATGAAATTTTTGTATTTCGACAATATTCAGCAGCACAAACCGTAAATAAACAAGATCAGTGGGCGGAGTGACTCCGCAACATCTGGGGTCATGGCCCCACCAATATTTTGGGCCTCAGGCCTACTAAGTAGAGGCTGTTTCTCCATTTTTAGATTTTTTTTTCGTGCGATTTTTAGCCCCCTATCAGATAGTTAGCTACGTGCTTTGTCACGTCCCGGCGGGGTCTGGCTTACAGCCCATGTTTGATAGGTGCATCTGGTCCTTTACAGACAAAAGCCCCTTCTCTATTTAATTGCGGCTAGTATATTTTCATGACGGATAAAATATATGTGCGTCCCCCTTTTTCTGGGCTTTTTAGGGTACCTTGCACCCGGGACACTTATATTTTTTTGTTGATTTGCCCCTGTTGACAGTTAGCCATCACTCATTACCTCTACTGGACTTCGGTTCAGTTGAGGTGCCTCCAAGCCATCTCCCCATCTATCAAATTGCAGCAGATTTCTTCTATGGGAAATTTGAAATTTCATTGTATCTAAACTTTTTACTGATTTTCGAAAAGAATTAGTATTAGACTCGTTCCGCCGAATATATATATTTCTTTATAAATGTATATATATATATATATATATATATATATATATATATATATATATATATATAACAGCAAATTCCGGTATAATTAACGCTTTGCTGGTGGCGGGCATTTTATTGAATTTTCAGATGCCCCTATATTTCTATGCAGAGTACGTTTTTGTTCAAAACGAGTATTGGAAATGAAAACCTATTATGTTTTATGCTTGTTAATAGGTCTGTTTCCGTACTTCAGCAAACTGCAGCAGTAACAGAATTTGGCAGCTGGCTTCTTTTTGCTGCAAAATTTGGCTTGCATTTGGCTTGCAGCAAAAGTACGGAAACGACTTGCTGCGAATCTATTTTAATATATTATAATAGATTCAAGTACGGAAACAGACCTAATGATATTGAGCCCTATATGCGAGCTGAGTGCCTAAAAGTAAGCGAGGGTTTTTCTTAAATTTCAATTTAACATAGCTTTTGAGAGAGACATTGGATTATCCTGATTATCCTATACACGTATGGGCTTTTAAGACTGTGCAGTTAACTCTGTAGCTACGGCAGGCACGTGAAAAAAAATCCTTCAAAATATCCACCCTCCTGAAAAATGTTTGCTTCTTGACACAAAATTCAAATTATTGATAAATTCCGAGCTTTGTCCACTATGTCGATTTGAAATTTTCAAAATTCTGAGTTGTGTAAGAACGGTCACCCAAAACCTCTATTTTCAGCACTCGAAATTTTTGTTCCCGAGAACTGACGACCGGAGGATCAGATCATTATGAAATTTACAGAACATTTCGGTGAAAAAAGTGATTTTCAAATGTAGACAACCCTGTGACAGTGGTGTCATCTTGAAAAATCAATACGAAAAAAAACTGCTTTTTGGCCTATAACCTCCGATTCACCCAACAAATTTTATCGAAATTTACACAGTACTTGAATCTTACTCTATATATATATCTTAATCCGTATTTGGTAGAAACTTGGTTGGTAAATGACGATAGAGCTGCCAGCTATGGAAGTTTTTATCACCTAAATCTATAACTTCCGTTACAGTCATGAAATCAAAACGATATTCATTTAGTAAATGTACCTTTTTGTAAGCCAAAATCCATTTCGCAGACAAACCACGAAAGGGCTGCACAGCTATCGTAAGTTTTGCAGTTTTCTGACATTTGTCATTTAATTTGCAAAACTGCAATGACCATCAACAATAAATGTTGAGGTTTAGAACAATTGAAAATAATTGCGGGTGGTAGCCCTAAAATTCTTTTCACTCTTATAAATTCAAATTCACAGGTTGGATTTAACTTAGCTTGAAGCAGATTTGGTATCTTTTTGGCTATGCTGCAAATAGGGTTTTCCAGCACCAGACATTTTCGTAAATATTGAACCAACAGATTTCCTTTATATATTTATATACAAAGCATTTAAAATAAAATTAAGGAACCAATGTTTAAATTTTCCGAGTTTTAAAATTTTTTTATGAAATCCTCGCATGAAAACGAAATTCAAAGGATAGGTTGATTTTAGCAGGCGCTTGTTATGGTAGACTTATTGCTACTTCATTGGAAAAGTGCTACCAGCACTGAACATATTCGTCATTTATGTTATAGGAGATTCTGTCGAGAAATGGTTTTTGTTGCTTTGGGTAAGAAATGGTTGATATGATACAACAAAAAAGTGTATTAGGTCATTCCACAACTTTTGGTCACTCAAGGACAATTTCTTCGAGAACCAGCTTTCTAGCGGTTCTGATGCGCTAGAGTTTATTTTTCTACGGTAATGCCAAGGTTCTGAGGATTACCCTTTGAAGCGAATGCTTAGCTATGGTGGCAGGGAGACACATATGAGAGAAGCCGCTTACAATTAATTCCATTATTCTTTAAGTGCCACATTTATTATTCTTGTGAAGTGCTGGTGCTATGTCCAGCCGCCGGCTATCAAAGCCAACACCAGACGAACAAATACAACCATGAGCATACCGCGCGACTCGAACCCGCAAATAGAAGAACAAATTTATAAATATTCCAAGTCGATACCAAAATCGGATAACATAAACAAGCAGTGCATATCGTTTGTTGCATCTGTTTAGATCAAAATATCTCAATAACGGTGATCGTTACAAGAAAAAGAACGTAATCACAAAAAACGTAATCATGACTGACATATTTTCGAAAAATCACGTTTGGTGTTAAAGTGAAGTTAAATTGACTTCGGGACGATGGGGACTTTTGACATTTTGTTAAGAACAATAACAAGCTTTCCCCCTTTTGTCTGAAGTTGGGACTTTTTTTCGTCTTACTTCCCTGTACTATACGTTATCTTCATGCTTATCTGATTCGGTATTGATTGTTCTTATTCAGCTTCATAGCCAACGTTAACTCCAACATTTAGTAAATATCAGGTACTAAACGTTAAGGCTTGTTTTGTAAATAGCATAATATGTTTAATAATCCGTAAGCTTATATTCGCTTCTATATTCTGTTTAAATAAAAAATGTTGCATTATAAGTCGTCGTTTAACTAATGGAATAAAATAGGAAATTCAACATCCTAAACAAATATCCTATCACATAATTTCAACACCACCTACACAAGCATATCTTCTGCTCGCTCTAATCCAAAATTGAGGAAAACCTTCGTAAATCCTTTATCCATTCAAATCATATGGTGAATCATTAATCAAGTAACCGAATAGGACACAGTCGAAGAGCGTACTACCGCAAGGGAATTCCGGCGACACTTTTCCATGAATTATGATTTATAAATTTCCTTGTGGCCTGATGTCGGTAGCCAGTTGTTTGGAAGACAAATGTTAAGATTAGTCTGCAGCCATAGGATGATGAATCATTCACGTATGTACACATCGAATCGAGCAATAATAGCCAGATTAATTTCAACACTCCATTTGAGGTTTTCTGTGTCAACCACTCGATGATGACAACACATTAAATATGAAAGACTCTGAGTGGTTTATTGAGAGATGAGATGGCTGCAGTAGTTGTCATTGTGAGGATCGGTTTCGGAGGACTGTCATGATATGTTATATTTATGTTGCAGTTGTTGTGATTCGGCTGCATAGATAGCACAAATGTTGACCAAGTTAAGTGGTAATTTAAGTTTGGTCAGATGGTAAAAAACTGATCGCATATTTTCACTTGATGCTAAAATCCAAACCCGAAGCTGTACTACCATTATACATTTTTATTTCGCCTCGCCTGGTAGAAAGTAGATGCCTAGTTGAAACAAAACGGACTGATCGTTTTAAATGCATGGACGATTGACTAAATATAATGCGAAATCTAAAAAAAACGCAAAGACAGCAAATTGAAATTGATATAACGCGAGAGCTTTGCGATGCTTTATTGGATCACATTTTCAGACCCAAATCACGATGTGTCTTATTTCTACTTTACGCTAAACTACACCTCTCAATAATGCAGAACTGAATCAAACTGACGTTACAGATGATTTCCCATCAAACAGGTACTGCTCATAAAATCCTAATACAAAATGAATCTTTAATAGACCAGACACACTTCGAAACTTTCTGTCACTCCATAAAACCAAGCTTTCAGATCACACTCTCTGCCAGGACACGATGCCTTCATATATCACCGCCCGTTTGCAACGTAAACGTTAAACAATTTCTGTTACACAATTTCTCAGGCTGGGAAGTTTCATGACAACAAATTTAAGTTTTGGTAGTCACGAGCCAACAATAAAATAGAACATCACGTGTAGAATCAATCACCGAAATTGCTTCCTCCTTGCCAGTCGCTCGACAGCTACACTTCAAGCCACTTTTATATTATCTCCTTCGGGCAACGACAACGAGTACAAGGACAAACCATATCATTCTTCTGCCCTAAATTGAAATTTCTCTCCTTTTACATGGGACAGCTACAACTACATCGCTCCGAGCATGAAGAAAGAAAAACTTCGTTCTCCTAGCTACCTCGGCGTTTCTGGATTTTGTCCCTATTCCTTGAGATCATTGTGCCTTGTTAAAGAAATTGCTCCCGGAATTGGAGAGAAAGAAGAAATTGTTTGTAGTCGGCCGGTTGTCGTCTTCATTTTTTTTCTGTAGAGTCATCGTTTCCATTGATTCGTAATTTGTTGCGTGCACAGACCGTGAGCTTCCTTTCATTACACGGAAGCGGGTCGTCACATTTGGGAATTATCCACATCCATCGGATTGTGTTCGTTTCCGTAACAAAAGGTGTTTGCTGTGAATGATGTAGCAAATTAAATTGGACAGACTGATGAATGAGTGGATAGTTGAAGAGAAGTTTTTCTTTGCTATTTTGAAATGGATCTAGGGATCGATCAGAGTTTAAAGATTATTTTAGATTACTTTTTAATTTAGGAATGCAATCAAACAGTCAGCTATTTAGAATCATAATTTTACTGTGTTTGGTGATCTTCTGCTAAAACAGGACGCCTTGCATTAAGAATATACTTATCGAGTGATGCTAAAGTCATTTCCAGCACAAATAACGAATTAAATGCCTTATTGCAATTAGGTAATGAAAATGTAATAAAATTTGCAAAGGTTTCAAAAAATTGAAGGTTGCTTATTTGCACAGTTCCTTGTTGTGTAGTGTCAGGTGGTGCTAAAAAAGGAGCCTTCAACATATTCCGGAAATGAAAATTTACATTATATTAAAAGCTATATACGATACAATTGGAAGAAAAAATATAATCGTTAGAATCTCTTTCGACTATGGACAGCGTCTGAAGTGCTTCGTTGAATATATTGGCAAGAGCTAGCTTGTGCATGCATCAAAAAGTATATTTAAGTGAAAGTGTAAATTGTGCCCTATTTTGTCTTAGAATTTTATTCTTACGCCCGCTGAAATTGGAAGGTGTTTTCTTTTAATTATCGCCCAATTGCCGTTTTCAATGTAATGAGCAAAATATTTGAGAGAATCTTAAATTCGCGTATAGTGCAACATATCAATGAAACAGCAATTTTGGCTCCAATACAGTACGGTTTCCAAGAACACAGCAATACAATAGCGGCCACATTAGACGCGGTCCAATTCATTAACAGCTCATTAGATAAAGGTAACTATGTAATAGCCATTTTTATCGATCTCAAGAAGGTTTTTGACACTATTGACCACAAAATTTGCTTCAACGTCTCGAAAAATATGGCATTAATAAGAAGTTTAACTCTATAATAAAAGATTATTTATTGGATAGACAGATTGTGACAAAACAAATACAATACATCAGTCAAGAACGTTTCATCAATATAGGCATACCGCAGGGATCAATTCTTGGACCAGTGTTATTCATTCGATATGTGAATTGCATTCAACATCTCCTCCAGCTGTCTGGCAAATTAGTCCTTTTTGCTGATGACATACTTCTTTTATATTCTGAAAAGGATGAACCATCTCTTGAGCATAAAATTAACAGAGATTTAGAAACATATCAAGTGTGGCTCAGGCATAGCAAACTGCTTATAAACGTTAACAAAACCAAGTACATCATTTTCCAGCAAAAAAATAAATATCCTATAAACCCCTATATTCAGATAAACGGAATTCGTCTAGAAAAAGATGAAACAATGAAATATCTTGGCTTAATCCTAGATGAGAAATTGTCATGGTTACAACACATTAACCACATAAAGTAGGACCAATGATTGCAGTCTTAAGAAAACTTGAGTTCTTGGAAACTAGAACAAAATTAATAATGTTTAATGCTTATATACTTTCAACTATCACATACGGAACGGTAGCTTCGAGCGATTTTTTTTGCAGGCGCAAGAGGGGAAGGAGAGAGCAGTTGTCTAAAAATTAAATAAGGAAGTTGTTTTCTTTTAAAAAACATAGGCAATTTTTGTTAGTATATTTATTTTTTCTTCTATATATTACTGTAGCATCACACTTATAGCACGTCAACGAGTTTCACGCAACAAGGTCTACAACAAAACTATTCTACGTGACTTCTTAGCAAACATATCAATAATGGATTCAGGGCTAACTGGTATATTCCGATGTATAGTCATGAGAGCCAAGCCTGTAAGACGCTCCTCAAACGGTATTCACGTTTGCTGGTACGAGACACTGGAGTCCAATAATTTTTTCTTGTGGGATAAAAACCTTTCGCTCAGAGAAGATCCGAGTTCATCGAGGTACGGTATGAACAAGATTCGTCTGTAATATTCTTTTATTGTATGTAATATTCGAGATGATTAGATCGGTATCTGGATGTACCACAGCGTCGTTGAATCGACGGCGTTACTCCTAAAGGCTCACAAATGTCTGAGGCTCTTTTGTAAAGTTTAGCGAACTCCTAGACCGCACTGGCCCTGATATCCGTTACTTTTTGGCCCACGAGCTCGATTTGCGCCATAGCTCTACTTACATAGATCAAGTGATTTGCTTTGCAAGTATTCTGAGAGTGTGTGCGTAAAACCTAGCATTTTTTCGCACACAATAAGAGCAACTACGCAATCAAATCGGCATAGGGTATTTTTTGATGAACTGAGATGGTAAGGGCAAAGATTGCGAGCATTCAAGAGCAAGCTCTATGGCTTGAACGCGCTAAGAAACATAAGCCTTGTATATAACCAGGACCGACTTAGAGTGACTTGACTTGGAACGGCTTGAGATAAAACTTCAAAGTAGGTTTTTGGTGTGACTGGATTAAAGTGGATTAACCGAATAAAATGCAGCTAATTCTAGAATAGAACTCAAGTGGGCTTCACATTTTTCAATCCTCAATCGCTCGATCCGCGTTTTGTAACGCCCAAGTCGATCCAATCCAGTAAAATTTTGTGATCGGATTGACTTAACTCAAATCAATCCACTGCGCGTATACAACGTGGTTTGACTAATCCTAAGCCGGTTTGAAACCACGTTATAAACGAGGCTATAGAGAGATGAATGTATGTATGGTCAGTGTCAGAGTACGGCCGCGCAGCGTGTGCACATAGAATATACAAAATACCTAATAATGACGCTCATCGCTATATCTTAGGAAACGAGGAAATGGATAAATAAAGTAAATAATAAATAATTTCATATGAGTAAAGTGCTCACACCGGGGCTCGATTGGCAATTTACTCTGCCATTTCCGATGGCAACGACTGTCAAATTTATGGTATGCCATGTGTGCGTGGGCAATTTCATGGCATGCAATATCATTTCGAAAATGCCTCTGAGCGAGAAGGACATGCGCTGTATCTGAGCGTCAAATGCTCTTAAGGAGTTATTTGAAGTGCAGAGCGAAGAAATTCCCAATTTCCCAGCATTTCATACTCTGTAGACTATTTTCATTGCTCAACGAGATCTAAAAATCCCTTTGAATTCAGAATCCCTACATTTTCTTATAAGAAATACAGCATTCTCACGGTTCAGCGCCATTTTGATATCAAGAACTGTCAAAATATTGCCAGGCAAATGGCCAAGCAAATGGCATACCATATTACCATAAAATATGGCATACCATAGGTAGCCTCCACTAGCAATTTAAAATGTTATGCCATGGGACATTGCTAGTCGAGGCAGCCTGCCAGAGACGAAATGTAACTCAGTATCAAGTGTTACAGTTCAATCAATACTTAATCTGTTTTTCAGAAGAAAAAAACTTCGACGAGGTTTCGGGGGGGCCGGGCCCGCGGGCCCACCCCCTGGATACGCCACTGACACGGACCGTGCATACTGATTGAGTGATGGAGAGAGTGGAAGGAAGGAGGAAAAAAAAGGATACGTGAAGTAAGCTTTGATTTCCGCTGATCCTTCAGCTCATACACATTTTCTATAGTTTAGGATATGGTATGTTTTGCAAAGATGGCATACAAAAAATATGAACCATTTCGCTTACATTTTCAGCACTGTAACTATGAACGTAAATTACAATGCCAAAAAAGCGCCAACTAAAAAAGAAAGTAGTAAATTATTAATGGACAGAAGATAATTAAATATTAGAAAAATGTCTAAAATCCAGGCCAAAAAGCTCTCGGTTTCTCGTTTAGCACTTCAGCACGATGTATTCAAAGCAAGGAGACTAGCAAACTAGGATTTGGGTCAAAAGATCTCTAGGGAAATTTTGATTATGTTATTGATGTACGATGATGTACTGATGTACGTGTTATTGATGTACCTTTCAGTTGATCTTTTGCAAGGAAAATGAACGAAAACTAGCGTTATACAATAAGCGCCTAAGCATCGCAAGATTTTTGTTGGATCCTATTAGCATCTGCTGTCTAGTTTACCACTACGGTTTTTTGAGCTTCTCGAAGAAATGATCAAAAGTAAATGAACGATTAAGGCCGGCGATACATGTAAAATTTCCAAAAATTTGAGTTTCTATTTTTTTGCACAAATGGTTAAAGTAACATCTAAATAATAAACGGCCTGGAAGGACTTCTGTATGGGCCTGGAATCGCTGATTAGTTGGTAGGTCGCAGTAATCATAGAGTTTCTGTATGTCATAACAACGCGTTTTTCTCGAAACGACTTTTTTTAAATTGGCGGGCAAGATAACTCAAAAAGCTCTCAACCGATTGTCATGAACCTTGGCACACGTTTTTTCCATAGTATCAGCCAAACATTTTTCAAAATTTAGCATTTTCGACCCAAAAACTGTCGAAAAAAAGGGTCCAAAAATCGTACTTATTTTTATGAGGCGTGCTAATTCACGATTTTTTGACAATTTTTTATTTTTCTTGGTTCAAATTGAAGATACATGTTTAATAAACACACTCCATGCCATTTTTTTGATTTCAAATTGTTGTAACTGATGCTAAAAATCCCGCCGATTGATGCCTTTCAACGCGAGGGTCTCAGGAGATTGGTTACTACGGCAGCCATTTTGAAAAAAAATTAAGTAAAATCAGATTCTTGTACATACTTTAATATGTAAGGAATAAACATGATCACTTTCAAAACGATTCATTTATTCCTTCTATTTTAAATAAGCCTCTGAAAAATGGTCCAAATTCAGGCATTTACATGAATCGCCGGCCTTAAGCCTGCTAGCATATTCAACATCGATGACAGAAGAATTCAAGTGACAAGCGAACCAGAGAAAATTTGACCAGTTAAAGGTTCTAAGACTGTGCATTTAATAATTCCAGGAGAAAAAGGTGAAATATTTCTTTTAATTAGCTGTTGTAATAATATGAGCAGAGTTTTGTCTCGTATAATCATAATGAAGGGTGTGGACAAAATTACTAAATGTTCCGACGGCCTTCATCATGGGTCAGAAGTTTGTCCTCCACGTTAGCTCAGACATTTTTGTAAAATGGCTCAAGAAGCATTTCTTGTCACACAAACTTAAAGAAAGCGAAAAAGATTCTCCAATTAGAAAGTCTTTAAAAACGGGAACACTACACTCAGAAAAATTTCATCATTAAAAATTTAATAGAATCAAATTTAAATCAAAAGTTACATGAACTATTGAAACACTTTCAAATAAAAAAACTATAAAACTATGAACGTATCTTATTTGAATTAAATATGCCCCCACATTCAATAAAAATGATTCCACTTTATAAAATAAATGTTATTTTCATATAATAATTTTCATCATTGAATTTAAAACAAAACATTTTGTGCTAAATAAGACACACTTTGATACTGCGTTATTGAAATGAAGTAAGATTATTTGAATTAAAAAGAAACGTATATGTCACCAAATCATATTTTAAAATATTTGATTCATATCTGTTTTTTTTTATTTATAAAACGATTTTTCTCTGAGTGTACGGACTCCATAAAAACAAAATCCATCTACACAAAATCCGTAAATTTTAAAAAATCCACGATATCGACAATCCATTTTTTCGGTAACCATAATTACAAAATCCACAACTATGAAATACACTTGCAAAAAATCCACCACAACAAAATCCACTAAAATTTTATAGTTGACGATTCATTCAGTCATTTGTTGTCAAGTTTATGTTTGAATGTAAGTTAAGTTTATGATCAGAAGAAATGGACGTTACAAAAGTCAGTTCTAACAAAGCAACTGTTACTTTCATTATAAAAATAAAAAGTTAGATGTTCTTTGCTGGCAGACTTTTTTTTTAAAGTATTGCCTACAACACTAAGACATTGTGTTAACTTATTGATAAAGAAAATAAAAAACACATTTGAAGAATTTTATTTAAGTAGCTTCTGAAAATTTATTTTTGTTTTTGAAAACTAATAAGTATTTACTCTCACAGCTGAAGTACATTTTACGTAATACGCTAAAATGTACTTCGATTTATGAATTTCGTGTTTATGGATTTTGAAATTTTGTATTCTGTAGTAAAGATTCTGTTTTTATGGATTTTGTTTCTATGTATTTTGAAATGTGGATTTTTGTTTGTGGATTCTGGTTTTATGGATATCATGAGTTACCCTTTAAAAACATACTATGAACAGAAAGTGAACAATCGATTGCACAAAAAAGATAGAGCAATGAAAAGATTGTACACTGAAAGAAAAACTCTTGGTTGATTCAACTATTTTTAATAGTGTTGCAACGATTCATTCAAAATCGTTAAATGAACTAAGGAAAATAGTTATTTTTACTATGTTAATATAGTTAATTTAACGATATAAAAGTAGTTGGCTCTGGTTATACAAAAAATATCGCAACGTTCATGAAATCAACTGTTTTAATTGTTTCATAACCACGAAAATTAGTTGATAAATAGAAAATATTCATCAATTCACTTAAAACTTCAACGTTTCGAATTATCAACTGTTTTTATGGTACTTAAACTACTTTGCAATAGTTGATTTCAACAAATGTAATTCAGTGAGCAAAGTCTTTGGAATTATTCTACGTAAAGTAGAATAGTTTCAACATTTGGACGTTTTTCATGCTCCGAATGAAATTGTTTATCAACCACGCGTTATGGTGCATAAAAGTAATCAACCATTTTCTTATGGTTGTTTTAACTATAGCCCTAGTTGATGGCAAAACTAAGGAAAACTGTTGATTTTTCATACTCCTCATACTCATACTCCTATTCTATAATAGAAGTTTCATATGATACATGGCAAAATTGTGTTCGGTTTGCTGTTCGATATAATTCATATTCATGTTATGCTGTGAAGCCTTTATATTACGTTGCATGACGCTATTTTGTTCAGAATACAGCGGTTTTCCGCTGTGGCAAAACAGTGGGCTGCGGCAAAGCGCAGTCAAAAAATTAGAATGCACTGTTTTGTATGGTAACGCGCACAATGGCTGCGGCCGAATTTGCGGCAGCGGCAGAATTTGCGGCAGCGGCAGCGGCAGAATTTGCCAAATTTCTAATTTTGCCGCACCGCTAGCGGTGATACCTACCATAGGTTGGCATCACCACTAGGTTGAAGTAAATCTGATTGAATTAGGTTGAATAGTCTGGCCAACCTAATCCTCGTACAACAGGATTTAGCAATACAAAAGAAAAAAAATTAATTTGGTTGGTGCCTTGATTGCATTGACAGCGACATTGTCGCTGCATTGTGATACACCAAATTCAACTGCGGCATTCACGCCTCCCCTGCCTATATTTCGTACTATGTTTATGGTTGGAATACCATTGTTTGTGGTTGCTTACTTTTTTTGCACCACGGACGTTGTTTATCAACCACGCGTCATGGTGCATAAAAGTAATCAACTATTTTTTTATGGTTGTTTTAACTATAGCCCGTAGTTGACGCAAAAACAACTAAGGAAAATTGTTGATTTTACCAAGATTTTTCTTTCAGTGTAGGATATCCGACCTATGAACCTAGCTTAGGGCAAAGCAGTAACTATCAGAAACACAGTTTCTGAATATTCTTATTGAACCCAAACAACTTGCTGATCATTTCTTTGAAATAAGTGATGTAAGCACACTTAATGCTGCTGTAAATCTTACTAACCTGCCTTTAATCACTGAGCGACCAATACTATCTACGGTCACTAAATTGTAATACGGTGTCCAGGATGATGAGCCAGAAAGCTCCGAGGCCTGACGGAGTTCTGGTTGTGGCGGGAGTATTTGTATAATTTATGTCAGTCACAGGAGGTAATCCGCGCACCCAATCAACACACCGTCCGCTGTGCTGGTCACTGCAGGGTCGCTCCTCGAAAGTTTAATTAAGCCACTGCTACAGTTAGACTGGCTGGTGATCTTTCTGACAAGCAGCACGGCTTTCAGAAAGGGCAATTGGCAATCGGTACCACCTCAGAGGTTTTGGGGCAGTACCGAGAGCGAATGATCGGCAGACTGGTTATCCTGCTGGTAACGCAGGATGTTGAAAAACTTTTCAGCTTGCCGATGTGGACAGACATCCTTCAGACCCTTATATACCTATTCCGTGTTCCTCGTTACTTACTGACTATAATGCGGGACAATCACAGGGACCAATGGCTACTTTGCAACACCTAAAAGGGAGTGAGAAGAAGGACTGTCACATCAGGCATGGCACAAGTTCACACGATTTGACCCTTGGATAATCTTGTACGATAATCTGCTCTACCTGGAAATGACTACGGATGTGCTTCTAGTAGTTACGCTGATGATTGCCAAATCTGCCGATTTTGCCAACTCAGACTTAATCAAGTTATGAGGAGGGCGTAACAGTAGATGACCAAATATCGCCTCCAGCTGGCGGTCTCAAAGAGAGAGAAAGAGAGAGAGAGAGAGGGAGGGAAAGATCTTCATGCTGAGGGTTAAGTATCTCCTGGGGTTGATTCCGAATAATAAACTTGGATTTTGGGATCATATCGTTAGGCTCTTGGAGTCGACACTTCACAGAGTAGCCTAAGGGTCGACATCGGTGCTCATCGTGAAAGAAAATGGAGGCTGCTGATGACGACAGTCAATTCCATCTTGCTATATGCGGCCGAAATTCGAGGGGATGCAGTCTGAAATAAGTTTTGGACGCCCTCGGCAATATCCAGTAGAGGTTTCCAACGTATCCCCTGTAGCTACCGCAAGGTTTCAGCAGAGGTCGTGATGGTTCTATCTATTAGCGTGAGATCACAAGTAAAGGTACTCTTCTCACTTAGAGATGGACATAGCTGAGCATCTGCCGCACGGGCGTACGCAAACTCTCCAACTTTGGCAACAAAATTGGAGTGAAAATAACAAAAGACACTGGCTGGCTTAGATAATTGGCCTTATTGAGTCTTGGGTTTGTCGAAGCCTCAGATAGGTGAATTTTTATATTTGCCAAACTTTTACAGGGCACCGTTAATTCGAAAAATTTTTGAACAGAATGGATAAGCTGGGAACAGCATACTGCTAGTACTACTTGTCTGAGTACGACGATGCCAGGCACACATTCTTTGTACGTAGTCACTTGCCTAGTTTGAAGAGCACTATTGAATCCACGCCAGGCCTGATCACGACCCTGCCTTATCGATCCATGAGCTGTGAAAGTTGTTGAAGTCTTTGAGCACCGATAGGTGAGTCAGCACGACTGGCTCAAAATGTTGTGCACGTGGATTCCTATTCGGAACTTCGTGGGCTTTTAGATGGTATTTTTTAGTGAGTCAAGCCTCTACTATCCCACAGTCTGATAGGTTGCCTGAGGATCTAGTATGTAGATTTTTTTGGCCATCTACGCTAGGAAAAATATCATATGGCATGTTTCTACCATATCACCGACTAATGAAATGCTGTCACAGATTGTGATGCTGTCTTTATAGCATAATATCATAGCTTTGTGCTACGTAAAGGATTATTTCGGAGACAACAATTCAAACGGGCTCAGCAGAAGGTGCGAAGAAAGCTGAAAGGAAAGGATGGAAAGATTGGACTCAAGAAATTGGGTACTGACGACCATCACGGAGCGGAGTGGTCACCTGCTGACATATGCAAAACATGGTTCTAACAGAACCCGTGGATTCAAACCATAGCAGAGTGTATATTTATATTGTGACGGTGTTCCGTTTGAGTAAACTAAAACTTTTAAGATAGTGGTAGCTTCGGTTCGACACTCCTTACATCCTTCTTACTCCTTGTACATTAGCCTATTCCACAACCAGTTTCCCTGCGACAACGACCATCGAGAAAACAAATTTCTAGCACCCTACTGAAACTTAACTTTTATAATCATTATCATAAAAAGATAAATACAGAATATATTTTCCTATCTGAAAGTTCCTCAAAGAACTCCATAAAACAAGTACTATGTCGCACCGTATATCAGCAACTACATAAAAAATTACATTGACCCGAAGCCATGCAGTCTCGGTGCCATTAGACCACCCTCATTAGAACATCGATAAATTAAAAATTAATAAAGTCGCTCCCCGAAAACCCAACCTGGCTGTAAATCATATAAAAGAACTTGAACAGAACTTATATCCGGTCCATTCAAATCTACCTGTCCGTGCTTGGATCGAGCAAAGCACAAGCCGTTCCAATACGATGGACTCACCTGAGCGATGACGCCATCGAAACCAAGCCTACCTACAACCTTTCAGCGAAAAGATGTTTAAGTATAGAGTGTTCTACATGGCAGACTTGTAATAATTTAGATACTGATGGGAATGATACTAAATATAATTATGCGTAGAATTTTATAGCATTATAGTGACGATACCCGTCCATGATGCTAACGAAGCTATCAAAGTCCGCTTCGAAAATTAACTACTTCTCTTGTAGGGTTAAATGGTGCTTGTCTTATTATCTCGTCTGTTACGAGGCCGACGAGGTCCCCTTCTTCTCGATAGCTGCAAAGAACATGACATTAAGCGCACGAACGAACGAACGAACGAATAAAAAAAGGTAAAGGTAAAAGCGACAGCAACGGCTAAAGGTGAGCTCTATAAAGCGTTCACTTCATTTGATATCGTTTTTTCTTCTTCGACGAACAGAACAGGAGATGGGGCCCACCCACACTTTAGGCCATTCAAATCGCTTCTCGAGGACTTAGTTCTGTGGAATACTGAAGTCACACATCGCTGAGAAGGCAAATATACATATGGCTACTTCGATTGAAACGGAGCTACGTATGGATATTCTAACGATTAAACTATACAAGAATTTTATATTACCATTCATTCGAACATGTGAGGAAGAGGCTTCCTGGCGAGTGCTGTTTGGTACATAGTCAGACTCACCAATGTGTGTTTTCAGGTCGAGTGACTCCTCATGTCATCCCGACGTTCGGTGGCCCGTGCCATAGGCGACCGTACATACTTACAGATATGTTATAGCTACAGACATACTATATATGAATGAGAATCAGTAGGTGTTCAATTACCATCGACAAAATTATGTTTGGTTTCTATTTAACGACGGCATTTTGTTCAAACATATTTTTTTCGTGTGTGAGACCGGTGTGCGACGTGAATAAGCCGCTGTTGTGGCTTAGCTCAGTGTTATTTGGATACTGGCTCACCTTGAAACCTGAAAATGGATATGAAATTAAAGATTGTGTTTAAATCGACTGGATTCGGAAATTCGAATGTTAATGCTAATAAAATGACGTGGAACGTCAATAAAGAAGACTATTTGCGGTTGTCTTCGTAAAAGTTGAAATCCAACTCGGGATGCATTGTCAGAATCTATTCAAGCAGATATTTGTAGGAATACAAATTTAATACAGCCAGGCTGCAAGAGCTCAGGAACATAACACTGTAACTGAACGGAAAAAAGCAGTTGAAATTTAATCAGCATGAATAAAGATTTCATTACTATATTATTGGCTTCGATATTAATATTAAAAAAACCCTAGCGCATCAGAACCGCTAGAAACACTAATGTTCGAAGAGCAGCAGAGGATTTGTGCAGATTTTGAGTGTGTATTCTGCCACTACTTACTTTTCCCACTTAAAACTAATACACCCTAAGTAATAATAGAATCTAAGCTTATTTTGATTTCGGTGACTTCATCGAAAGTTACTGCGGTAGAAAGGTGTTTGGGGTTGCCATCCGAAAAATGTTCAGAGCTTAGAAAATTTAAACAATGTTTTTTTCATTGCAAATGTTTGCGATGAAAATACTTCATGCAAGCATTTATTGGAACGAAAATAACAAAAAAGCCTAGTGCTAGCAGCCCTTAACTAGCACCGAAGCCAAAAATATGTCGCATCTGCCTTAAGTTGAATTCAACTTGCTCTGCGAATTTCGTATTGATCCGATGACTGCATTGGAAGTTTTTGGGATGCACAGAAATTTAGGGTTACCATTCGCAAAAGTTTTCAAACTTTCTAGATCTGAATATTTGGTGTTTATTTTCACTATAAAATCAACGATTTGAAAATTCTATGCTAAAATCGCTTGCTAATGGTATGCCAAAAAAATACAAAAACAATCATAGCTGGCAACCCTGTCTTTGTGTTGAACTTAAATTTCTACTGAATATTGCCTACAATAAGTTTTATTTGCCATATGAATTTCGTTATGATTCAACTACTGTACTAGAAGCTATTGGGCAAAGAGCTTTATTTTCCTCAGGAATTTTCCAAATTTAAAACAATAAAATTACCATAGCTGGCAGCTCCAACCGAATTTTTCAACAAAATTTCTACCTACCTTAAATAAGGTTCTACCTTAAAATAAGGTTCACCTACTGTGTAAATTTGGTTAAAATCGAATGACTGAATCAGAATTTATAGGGCCAAAAGCAGTTATTTTTTTTAGTGATTTTTCAAGATGGCACCACTGGCACAAAATTGCTCGCATTCCAAAATCGCTTCTATCAGAGCTGGTCCTACTTAAGGCCAATATATTCGGTAAATTTCAATTAATTCTGATAATCCGATCGTGAGTTTCCGTGAACAGAAGTTTTTGATGTTAAAAATATAGGTTAATTTGGAAAGGGCTACCAGGCGTGCCCTTGTGAAATTTCAAATTTTATACTTTGACTATAGACACAGAGCATAAAACTTGTTTATGAGTGGCTTTTTTCCAAAAACCGATAATTTTTCAGGAGATTCGATGATTTAAAGGTTTTCACTTTCAGCGCCTGCCCTTGCTACAGGGTTGCCAACATGCACATTAAAAGCTACACAAATTTACAATTAAATATTACCAATATGTTCTGAAAGTTTCATAATAATTTAATATCTCTATCAAAAGTTATCGTAGTTTGAACATTTTCTAATTTTCCCGCTTTTTTTAGGCACCTCTTTAGCGCACACATGGGGTTAAAATATTCCAAAACATTATCTGGTTCACATGTAAAACACGTTCAAAATTTATTTTGTTAACGTAATTTTTACAAAAATTATTTGTGGAAGGAAAAATAGGTATTTTAAAAATATCACTAAAATGGCCACCGGCGCCAAGGAGTTAAAAATAATTGACATTTAGTGAGACCTAGACCTGTTCTGCATATACATCGATGTATCCTGAAAGTTTCAGCTGAATCGGATGGCGCGTTCCCGAGAAATAGTCACTGAATTTTTTTGATGATATATATATATATACACTCAGAAAAATGTCACTTTTTTTAGAATCACTTTAAATCAAAAGTTGATATCACTTTGAAATAAAAAGCGAATCTTGTACGAATTCCACTTTATTATAAAAAATTTTTTTCAAATCAAATTTTTTCATCATTGAATTAAAAAGAAAACGTATATGGCGCCAAATCATATTTGAACATTTTTGATTCAAAAATTTTCAAATATGATTTGGCGCCATATACGTTTTCTTTTTAATTCAATGATGAAACATTTTGATTTGAAAAGAAAATTTTTATAATAAAGTGGAATTCGTACAAGATTCACTTTTTATTTCAAAGTGATATCAACTTTTGATTTAAAGTGATTCTAAAAAAAGTGACATTTTTCTGAGTGTATATAGGTATATATTTTTTTTTTTTATTTATTGATATATTTCTTACTCCCTTCAATGTAAGTCAAGACTTATGGTATGAAGGGAGGAGTAACAATATACAATACATGTTAATTCTATTTTACTTTCTATAATTTTAGCAAACATTAATCCTTAAAATATTTACAAACTCATACTTGAATAAACAATAAATTTGCTAACCTGATACATAATGTCGATATGAGACTTAAGCATTATTCTTGCTGCTTTAATCAAAAATACAACTATACAATGCAACCATTAAAAGTAAAAAAAAAATTTTGAAAGTTCATGTATTGGGCTTTGTTTATTTGTATAAAAATGTATGAAGACTATATTATGAAAGTATCATGTTTTGGCACTCGTGGAGGTATAATTTTAAGTATCTTTTAAAATGATCTGCTCTAGAAACCATATTTTTTAGGTATTGTGGTAGCTCATTGAACATTCTCGGAGCGATGTATGTGAAATGTTTCTGTTCGATTGTTTTGTTTGCGCAGTCTGTCTTCACGTTTCTGTAACTTGCTCTTGTATTCATAGTGCGGTTTATTCTTGTAAATTTATTATTTTTTGCGTTGAATGTTAATATTTTCAATATGTATAGATTTTTAATATTGAGCGAGTTTGTTAACCAGTATATTTGATTTGATGGGAATATCAGAGGTGCTTTAGCAATTATTTTCAATACCCGCTTTTGGGTCTTTAGTAGGCAATCAATATGGCTATCGTAAGTTCCTCCCGATTTCTGATTTAACTTTAGTTTTTTCTAGATTAAGCTTTAAGGTATAGTCATTAGTCCAATCTACGGTTTTACTCAAAATATAGTTACCCTTTTGGTAAGTATCTGTCCAATGACTGCCTGTGACTACTATGGCCGTGTCATCGGCAAAGCCTATAAATTTGATGGAATCGTCAGCCAGTTCAAATAGTGATGCTACATATATTGTGTAGAGTATTGGAGAGAGTACAGTGCCCTGGGGCAAACCGTAATCGGTGTTCTGTATAGCGTCACTCATCGCTTCATCAATTTTTACCGATTGTGATCTATTTTTCAAATAATCCATTAGTAATGACAAAGGTCTGTTGCGGATACCTACACTCAGAAAAATATGTTTCCGAAAATCAAAGAAAATATTTACTTGTTTACGAGATGTGAAATCTTCCACAAATCAAATAAACTTTTATTTAATATCAGTAATTTGTATAAATGTCATTGGAAATTTTCTTACATTCAACGGAATACAATTTTTGCTTTACCTTATTTCAAGTAAGTAATTTTCCTCAAATCTTGTAAATTATGTCTATGCACTGAAAAAAATCCACATGGCGCCCAGAGCCATGTAACATAGCGCATTATTTATGGCGCCATACGCTATGTACATAGTACTCTGAGCTATGCAATATGGCTCCCAGCGCCATAATGTCAGAATCTACATAGCGCGTGGTCCTATGTGACATGGCGCAGCATTTATGGTTCCACACGCTATGTACATAGTGCCCTGAGCTATGCAGTATGGCTCCCAGCGCCATAATTACATGGCACAGAAATTATGGCCCCACATGCTATATTACATAGTGCCATGAGCCATGTAATATGATGGCTCATGGCACTCCAATTATAACTCGCAGCCATGCTGTGTGAGGGAAGGTATAAATATCAGCAAGTGACATAAGAGCTTGGGTCTACATAATTGACTCATTTTGAACTGAAGTACTGGCTGCGATATTTTCGATACTTCGACCGGTGAATTTTCACACTGGAGCAGGAACATTCAATAGTGAGTATGTTGACTCGAATTTATCGAATTTATATTTGGTTGAATTGATATTTGGTGGAATTTATATTTGGTGCATTAAAAAAACACATAGCACCAGACGCCATAGTTTATAGATTTCTGGCACCATGAACATAGTCGATTTCAGTCGATTTGTGATAAAATATAGCGCCACACGCCATAGTACATAGGAGCAGATGCTATGCTTATAGCCCTCCACGCCATGTACTATAGTCCTCCACGCCATGTACCATAGTCCTCCACGCCATGTACCATAGTCCTCGACGTCATGTACTATAGTCCTCCACGCCATATACTATAGTCCTCCACGCCATATACTATAGTCCTCTACGCCATATACTAAAGTCCTCTACACCATATACTATAGTCCTCCACGCCATATACTATAGTCCTCCACGCCATACACTATAATCCTCAACGCCATGTACTATAGTCCTCCACGCCATGTACTATAGTCCTCCACGCCATGTAATATAGTCCTCAAAGCCATATAAACGGCGTGGAGGACTATAGTACATGGCGTGGAGGACTAAAGTGTATGGCGTGGAGGGCTATAAGCATAGCGTCTGCTCCTATGTACTTTTCGCCATGTATTATGGTGTGTGGCGCTATATTTTATCACTATCCCTAAATCGACTATGTACATGGCGCCAGAAGTCTATAAATTAGGGCGCCTGGCGCCATATGTTTTTTCAGTGTGAATTTAGTAAATGATATCTATACCGCGAATATTTTTTTCTATGTTTCAACAACATCCATGATTCAATATTCGACGAAAAAATTGATAGTTTTTATGACTTCTATCAACATTTCCTCTACACAAATATAGGGTCGATAGCTTAGCTCGCTAACGTGTCGATGCAAAGCAGCAATCTACCGCTCGTGGGCTCGAATTCCGCCGGGTTCATGGTTGGCTTTGTTCGTCTTCAGTTGTCCTAACTCCATTGATTAAGTGTCACATTATAGCTTAAATTGGCGACTAGCCACAAATAATACTAGCGCTTCAGAAAATAAGAAAAAAATGTGGCACTTTAAAAAAAGGAAAAAATGGAAATTTTTTTTCAGAGTTTTTGCGTGCCAACAACATGCGATGCTTTCAAAGCGTTCCCCCATCTAAGTAGTAACCGCGCCCAGCACAGCTTAACTTCGGTGATCGTACGTGAACCGATTTATGCCAGATGCCAGATGTTCTTGAAACTATATCAAATTATACTCAGGGCAAGTGCAATATTTGTTCTTTGAAATGAAGAAATTTCTTTCTTCGGATTGAGTAAATATGTCTTTGGCGCAGAATCATTACCAATTTTCTTTGATAATGTGTTGATTTTTCTTCAAAAAATAGAAGTATTTTTCTCAGTGTAGGAACAGTCTATAATGTGCTGCTCAGATTCTCCCCTATGATAACCGCATCGTAAAAAGTGAACATTATTTTCTCTTTTTACTAATGTTCGAAGAAGAACATTAGTATTAAAATCACTTTGGCCAAAAATTCATATTTCTATATATATATATATATATATATATATATATATATATATATATATATATATATATATATATATATATATATATATATCATCAAAAAATTTCAGTGAAAAAATCTCAGGAACGCGCCATCCGATTGAACTGAAATTTTTAGGACACATTGGTGTATATGCAGAATAGTGCCAGGTCTCAGAAAAAGTTAATAATCTTTAACCCTTTGGCGCCGGCGGCCATTTTAGTGATATTTTTAATATACCTATTATTCCGTACACAATTAAGTTTTGCAAAAATAAAGTTAAGAAAATAAATTTCGAACGTGTTTTACATGTAAATCAGATAATGTTTTGGAATATTTTAACCCCATGTGTGCGCTGGGTGCCTAAAAAGAGAACGGGAAAAATTGAAAATTTTTAAATTGCGATAACTTTTGGCAGAGCTATTCAATCATTACGAAATTTTCAGGACATATTAATATTATTTAGTTGTAAATTCGTGTAGCTTTTGATGAGCGTGCCGGCAACCCTAGAGCTAGGGCAAGCACTGAAAATGAAAACCTCCAAATTATCGTCTCTCTTGAAAAAATGCCGTTTCTTCAAAAAAAAGCCACTCATATGTAAATTTCGTGCTTTTTTTACATAGATCAAAAAAAAAATTTGATATGGTATAACGGGCACGCCTGGTAACCCTTGCCCAATTTACCTATATTTTTAGCATCAAAAACTTCTGTTCACGGAAACTCACGATCCGATGAGCAGAATTAATTGAAATTTGCAGACTGTATTGGTTTTAAATAGGACCAGGTCTGATAGAAGTAATTTTGAAATGCGGGCGATTCTGTGCCAGTGGTGCCATCTTGAAAAATCACTAAAAAAGATAACTGCTTTTAGCCCTATAAATTCTGATTGAATCGTTCGATTTTGACGAAATTCACACAGTAGCTGGACTTTACTTCAAACCACGTTTGATAGAAATTTGGTTGAAAAATTCGGTTGGAGCTGCCAGCTATGATAATTTTGGTGTCTTAAATTTGAAAAAATAAAAATTTGGAAGTGAAAACATTCAAACCATAGAATATCCTAAAAATGTCCGTTTCTTACAATAAAACCAATCTGTATACAAATCTTATGCTTTATTTACACGTTCAAAGTAAAACTTTTAAATTTCATGTCGGACAAGAACGGTAACCCTTTCCCAGTTAACCTATATTTTTAGCATCAAAAACTTCTGTTCACGGGAATTCACGAACCAATAATCAGATACCATTGAAATTTACAGAATGCATTGGACTTAAGTAGAACCAGGTCTGATAGAAGCGATTTTGAATTGTGGGCAACTCTGTGCCAGTGGTGCCATCTTGAAAAATTACAAAGAAAAAAAAACTGCTTTTTGCCCTATGAAATGTGAATTAGTAACCAGATTTTCATGAAATTGACACAGTAGCTGCACCTTACTCTAAACTCTGTTTGATAGAAATTTGATTGAAAAATTCGATTGGTGCTGCCAGCTATGGTAATTTTTGTGTCTTTGGTTTTGAAAATTCGCTCAGGAAAATAAAACGATTTGCCCTATAACTTCCAGTGCAGTCATGGAATCAATACGAATTTCATACAACTAATGGAACCTATTATAAGCATTATTCAGGCCAAATTTGGTTGAAAAGCCTTGATAGGGTTGCCAGCTATTGTTGGTTTTGTGTTTGTTTGCAATCTCTTTATTAAGCGGTTTTATCGTAGAATTTTCAATTGGTAATGATATTGTAGTGACAATAAACAGCAAATATTAAGCTTTCGATTATTTGAAAAAACTCGCTGCAGGTAACCCTAAATTTCTTTATACTCCTATAACTTCGAATGTAATATAACAACGTGAAGCAGATGTGATATATTCTTGGCTTTGATACTGGCGAAAGGTTGCCAGCTCGAGTCGGTTGTGCTACTTTTGTATCAATAACTGCTTACAGTTAGTATTCATACCGGAAACATTTACAATGAAAATAAATAACCGATAAAATGAAAAGTCGAACTCGTTTCCTTTATTTCTACCAATTTATTTTTCAAAAATCCGTATACCAGTATTTCGGCTATCACTTATAGCCTTCTTCAGCGATGTTTCTTCGAAGAGTCGAAGAAACATCGCTGAAGAAGGCTATAAGTGATAGCCGAAATACTGGTATACGGATTTTTGAAAAATAAATTGGTAGAAATAAAGGAAACGAGTTCGATTTTTCATTTTATTGTATAATTTCTACCTAAACGCTCGCCAAACAATTTTTTGTTTGATTATATTTGTTCAAATAACCGATGTTTCAATTCCCTAAGTTCTGCAAATTTTTCGGATCGCAGCCCCAAACACCAACTTCAGTTACAGTGCTGCAGGCACTGAGCATTTTCTTCATTGATGTTATATGAGATGCTGCTTTCAAAGTTTGGTGAAATAAGCAACTGATAACGAATATAATTAACAAGTGTTTTTCTTTCATAAACTTTGAAACCCATGCCAGTGATAATATCTGAAACCTTCTACCATATGAGTTATAATGCATTCTTGAGACCAAAGTAAAACGTGGCATTTGAAACAATTTGGCCGTAATAAGCAGCGCATGTGGGGGAATATGCACTCAAAACCTGCACGATTCGTCTACTGTTCTTCGAACATTAGTGTTTCTAGCGGTTCAGGTGCGCTAGAGTTTTTTATTATATTATAATGGATAGGAATTATGCTCGGGCCTGTATTGCGTATTTAAGAGCGTTATTGGGTGCAAAATGGACTCGAATGATTCTAAGTTTCGTAGGACTAATTTAATTAGTGATGCACTGTGTCAAAAAGTTACCAGGTCAACAAACGATTGCTGCAGGATCTATTTTGAGAAGGTGCCGATCGAGCGCTTCATACATACCATCTAGTAGATGCAGACAAACAGGTAGAACATTCATCCAGCGTCCATTTTACAAATGCGTCAGAGGGTAGATTTCGTTCGTGGGGGTTTGCAACTTAGAGTCAAAGAATACAAGTTCATTTGATTCGCGATTATAAGTTGTATAGCCTAAAGAAAATAGGTACAACCGTCGCATTGGACCCCTCTAAATTTAAATAAGTAAAGCCTTGCACGCTCTTGTTTCCTTTTAATCCCCAATTTAAGTGAAAAGTCTGTTCCGATGAAACGATTAGCTATGTAATATATTATATATCAACTATATACATGTTTCCAGACTCTAAATGAAAACTTGTAACCCTTTCACAACATGTATCTAAATTGCACAAGACACTCTTTCATGATTAATGAATTCCCAATACGCCTTCGAAATTTCAATGCCAATTCTAATTAATTACCAAGCTTCAAAAAAGGATTAATTCCGATTTAACTTTCAATTTGTCGGGTCATCAGGTAAAATGTCATTAAATTGGAAATTAACGCTACCATGTCCAAGGCTAGATACTTGTTCATGCACATTGACTTTCCTCCCAGCCAAAATCAAAAAAAAAACTGTTCGGTCCTTTACTAACTTTCTCCTGGCATCGCGTCGGTAATAAGCACGTACAGTTGTAATTAACTTCAGAACCTCATTATATTATGTTCGTGACGGCGACGAAGGTCAGTGAAGAAGTATGAAAAGGCAGAAAGAAGTGTTTGGAATGGCGTATTATCACACAATAATAATTATAAAAATGAAAGGCGAATGGAAAGTTATCGCCAGTTGAAGCAGTTTTTATGTAGTCGGGATACTACGGGGTAGTATGAAAAATTGATATCATTTTTTTGATACCGACCCCTTTCTTATAGGAGACATTGTGGTGCTTGGTGCTAAGTAAATAGAAAGAAGCGGAGGAAGATAATTTCCCGCGAATACCGAAAGTGTTAAACAGGTTAGAACGTGAGCGAAGGTTTTTTGTGCTATCATCTATAATTTATTCCCGGGAGCACACTAATTTTGCTGTTCAGTGTCCAGAATATTTACGAGCTTGAGAAATGAGAATATATTCGAGTTTTAAGTACGAAAATAACTTCATAGATCATCCGATGAATTTAGGAGTGTGAGCACAGGCATATTTCAATAATTGAATAAATCCTTCTATATTTGTCACTAGAAATAAGAATAAAGTAATGCATTGCTGGTACTAATATGCATAATAACCAAAAGATAAAGAGCATTTGAAAACTGATTTGATATCTATCTGTGTTCTGTAACATATGCATAAAAAAATTAACACAAAATTCACTTTCAACATGCACTTTCGTTTCATCTGCTCCTGATTCGATTTGATCCCTCAAGATTCAGTGCTTAAAACTCAATTAATTTTTTGCAAGTCTCCGTAAGCTTTTAAATTTCCAATCCATCTAGGCATTAAAAAACATTTACTTGACACGTTAATCCGTTCAACCTTGAACCTTTCATCGACTACAGCTCACTGTTCGGTCGTTACCTTTTCGCTGGTCGGACCAGTCAAGAAGCATTGCCGTTCGTTTCGGGGCGGTTTTCCTTTCTTCGCCCAGAGCGCAAGGAATCGACGCATCGTAACGATTGTGCAGGGTAAGTCTGGATACCGAAGGGAAGGACGAAAGGGGAGAATCTTGTTCGTAATGCTTGAATTCGAATCCCAACCACCTGAAAGGGTTGCAAACCGACCAACACAATTATACTTTATACGTGCAATCTTTGAATTAAATCGAAAGGCTTCCCAACCATCGTTCGTTCCGTCCTTTCTTCGATCCCAACGTTCATATGTCTATTCAACATTTTCTCTTCGTATTCGAATATCCTCTTTGACATCGTTCGTCTGAGCCGGGAATGTTAAGAATACGTAAAAACGGAATGAGAAGGATTTCAGGCTGGCGGCTTTTGTGTTATGTTGTGCACTGAAATTTCTGATGAAATATTTCTGAATGCATTATCTTCGAGAGGAATCTTTTTTATTTGGGGGTTTTGTTTACAAATCGTAACGGAATGAAAAGGGTTTCGCTAAATTAAATTAAGTGAATTGCTTTTCGAACACACGGATTTGCGCTAAACATTTTCGCACATCGATTCAAAGCAGGAATTTTTCGAATATTTTTATGGTGCGGTTTTATTCAAGCAAGTAAAAGATACAGAGATTTTCAATTTTTGTGCTGTGTATGATTTGGTTCGGTGGATGTTTGAAGTTCTAAGTAAATAGGGCCTAGTTGTATGGACCATGAATATTTGGATTAACACTTGGTCTGCAGATTAGATTTGAATTTAGTGTTTATATATATAATTAGTTAAATATTATGGTCCAGTCGAATTAAAACCGACACTAATTTTGTTTAGTGATTTTTAATGAGAGTTACGAATGTTGATGCACTAAATTGACGAAAAAAAGTTTTACAGTTTTGGGAGAATCCACTGGAGTTAAGAAATTGCAGAAAAATGATTATGCAGGATTCTGCTTGGCTCTCTAAAGCAGACATTTTTAATCATACATTGGTATGATAAAAATTTAAAAAATTTTATCATACATTGGTATGATAAAAATTTTACAGAATAGGTCTAGGTTTCGCTAAATCTTAATTATCTATCATCCTTTGAGCCAAGCATACGATATGAAATTTATAATTTATTTTAATTTTTTGCCAAACATACACAATACATAATGCAAAATATAAAATTATTATAATTTCAGTTTATACTAATTTGCTGTCAGGCGAATCAGGACGGGAAATAAATGGGTTAAGAAGTTAATAAGGCATTTGTTAAGTAACTTTTGAAGATAGATTTAGTGATACCTGAACAATAGTAATGACCACAGATATAAGAGAGAATGGATTAGAAATCGACCGAGAGAAATGTGCTAATTTTCGACTTTTTTTACTGGTGCAAGAATGAGGTACTGGTCTGTGCCCTACACAGTTCATATGGTAACAAAAAGCACGAGCGATCGCCATTTTGAACGTCGTTTGACATTTCTTTCCCCGAACCGGCGAGTGGAGATTAAAATGCTTTTTGTTAATGAAATTAATTATGATTTCACACAAAAACTTTACGAAATTGATGCCAAAGGCTAATTTTACTCACCCGAAATCCGATATCACCTGCGAAGCACTTCGGTAGCTACTTTTGCGGCCTGGAACGCGGCACTTCATTATCGCACTATTTTATAACTTTTTACCGCTAATTTACTCGCAAAACCGACACAAAAGATTGCGCACAAACGTAGATGTACGTTTCCACCGAATTCGCCGAAAAATTTTCAAATTTTATTTGAAATAATTTGACTGAAAGTCAATGCTCTCAGTCCCCGTCACAAATCAAACTGACATTGACGTTTCTTTCCGTGTTGCCCGTTGCACGCTTTTACACGGATCTGGTGTTCACAGCATTAAGATACAGTATTAAGGGGTAACACCACAGCAGCCGGTTCAAAAAATCCAATTTTTTTTATGGCTTTTTATAGCTTTTTTTATATAGGCGAACACAAACACGGACAGCCAAATGTATGGTACAGGCATCGTTGTTGAAGGTGCATATAACATTTTTATGATTTAAATGCACATTAAACTTTAAATACGTTTTTCTCAAAACTACTTTTTTCGACTTGGGCGAAATCATAACTCGAAAACTATTGCTCCGATCAGTCTCAATTTTTTTTTGTAGCTTTGTAAATGCAATATCTTGAGCATCACGTAGCCGTTTTTTGATTGGATGTAAACATTTTTTTTTTAAAACAATTATAAACAATTACAAACAATCATAAATAATTATAAAAAATTCAAAAGTGCGCCATTTCTACAAAAATAAGTTTAAATAAAAATGCCTACGTGATTCTATAGCTAATTGTATGTGAATAATGAACTTTGTTTCTCTTTTGATCCAGGTCTCATCGTTTGCGCTAAATCTTTTCGCCCGTTTATCATTTAAAAAAAAGGCTTATTTGAAGATCGGCGCTATCGCCGCCATTTTGTATGAAAATGATAATAAAAAATTTTTTCCTCATACTTCAATGTGTGCTCAATAAAGCCCTTTAACGGAAATTTCCTACTCCCTTTCCAGGTTTCCGAAAAAAAATTGTCAAAAAAAGCCTTATTTTTCGACCGTTACTGTGGTTTTACCCCTTAAGGCTATTCGGTTGTGAGTGCGGTAGAAAGGGGCGCACTGAGCGGAATTTTTGTGAGAAAGCAATGTTGTGCGTGTATTAAGAAAGGCATACTCACGTATGAGTACACGGATAGCCATTTCGTCTCCATATTCTTTCATATCTATGGTAATGACTGATGAATATTCTACAACAACTATTGATGGGCTCATTATACCCATAGATTGTGTGGGGCTGGTATTGCTTAAAGAGAGTTATACCGACGCCTGGTCCGTCTTCTTTGATTGTTAAATGTGATTTTGTTAGAAAGAGCGCTTACCCTAACTATTTCATTAATGATGTCAATGGTTAGGATGCCCTAATCAAGGTCCGTATTGATGAGAGAGTCATTAGGTTTTAAAGATAATAAGCCTGTATTCGTAAAAGGGAAGACTACTCATGTCGTATGGGCTATAGAGCAACCTCAAGGCAATTAATATTTATTACTGAATCGATTCGAGTCTGTCGCTGTATAGTTAAAAAAATGAGCTCCAGATTTAGGCTAGGAAAACAAGACGAATAAATGGTCAAACTACCAAATAAATCCAAGTGGATATTTTGCGACGGAAATGTTGTTATTATAAGATTACAAACATAATGTGGAAAGTCCATTAAAATTCGTGTATGCAACAAAAGTTACCCAAGGTCAAAGGTCACGAAAATCAGTTTTTCTTAAATATCTTGTTAACGATTGATTTTACGTGAATTTAGTAGTAGTTTTCGATATATGAGGCTGAAAACTATTTGAGTCGAGCTCATAATTTCTTATCGTTTGCATATAGTGGTGTATATAGACAATACGATCCAATTAAGCGTAGAAAGTCCGTGTGATGCACCCAAACTCACAATTCTTTCTTTCTAAGGTGTAGTTGAAGTGGAGTTTTCTACTTATTTTCCTGGCCGAATTATGCAGGCGTATTCCAAAAGAAACCGCACTTGCGATGTGAGACTTAGTAGCCCAAATGTTTTTGAACTCTTTAGCACGCCTCTTAATGAAACCTATAGTTGTTTTGTTTGCGTTCAATCCTGGCCGTCATATAGAAGGCCGGTCGCAAAAGCAATTAACATACCAAGATGGCGTGCTTAATGTGCCTTTTTTTGACCAGTCGACGTATATTTCTCGACCAATACGACCAATAAAAGTACATTAGTACCTGTCAGATTGCAAGTCGCGACCGGTCTTCTATATGACGGCCTGGCTTCAAAAAGACATTGTCGTACTGCCGGTTAGCACATTTTGGTGCCTAGGGTAAAATATAGGTCTATGATATGTTCTACTCTCAGACCAGAGAGTTTTAAGAAAATGAAACAATATACGAAATTTGGTGAAGCAACAGATATAAAAGAAAATGGATGTGAAATGGCTATCAGTGTACGCATATGTGAGTGAGTTAGTCTTTGTTGATACACGCACAACGGTGCTCTCTCACAAAAAATCCGCTCAATGCACCGCTTTCTACCGCACTCAGTACCGAAAACCCCTAATTTTCCCACTTATTTACGCGAAATGCTATGATGTGCAGACCAGAGTTGCAACGCCAGGGACGCATGTGAAAAGGTAAGGTCTAATTTTCGATTGGCCAAAAAGGTATTGGCAAATTCACATGTGATTTTTCTCGTCGTAGGGCACTCTCTCCCGTTTTACGACTCTTACGCTCTCAAAATAGTCTTTAACTTGGTCCTCTTTCACAATCTATTGCCATTTTCAAAAATATGGTTCGAAACAGCATTTTTGATTCTAATTAATTAATTTTATTTTCTATTTTTGTTTATAATGGATTCTTTCTTTTCTTTTTTACTCTACTTAATTTTACTTTATTATTTAATACTTTAAGAATTTCTTGTATTTTGTTTTTATATATTTTTAATATTTATATATTCTTATTTAGTTCTTGTCATTTTATTTTTTTTTTCGTTGTATCCAATCTGTAATTGGGCAGTTTGCCTGCTGTATTGCATACGCACCAAATAAATAAATAAAGATAGCATAAATGATGCTTGCTTTGTATTTTGTATGCACACACAAAAAAGTGTAATGGATGCGAATATTGCGTTAATATGTTGTATCTAGTATATATACATATATATATATATATATATATATATATATATATATATATATATATATATGCGCTTAAACATTAAAGAAATTTGATTCTTCCATTTGTAACCAAATTTTTATGTCGTTGCTCATAGATATCTGAGATCAATTAACGCATAAGCGAATTTAAGCATTTGGAGATGATTCTTTTCGGATAAAAATGTTCTTGCATTAAGTTCATGTACAAGGATATCATTCAAATGATAGTAAGATGCAAGAAGTTCCTATAATTTTTCAATGTTTTCCCATACCAACGATGCTCCTCTAACGCCGGTTTCGCTTGTTTCACACATTCGTAGCTCATTCTCACACTAATAAACGGAAGGATCATTTCTCAGCTGCGATTTCTAATCTATTTTTTCTTATATTTGTGGGTGAAGCAATTTCACTACATAGATAAAATCTTTAAATAGGAAAAAAATTTCCTTTCATTTTTCCGCTACCTAAGTTCTACGAGCTGTTAGTTTTTACTCGTCAAATTTGTGTACATATGGCCTACAATCTCAGTGCATATGGCGGCCATTTTCTATTCGCAGAGGAAAAGGCTGTCAAATTTACCCATAGTAGTGTTGAAAGTAGCTCCTGAGTCGGTTGAAAGCCCTTTTAAGGTACCAACTCAAACTGCGATATCTGCTGGAAGAAAAAGGGTTCACCCACCTTCCCTCCCTATCGCCTATTGTTCCAAAAACCAAAAAGATTTCCGAAGATGCATCGGCCAGCTACCCAGAACTTTCTGCGGTCTGTCTGTTTGTACGAGGGTTGATCAATAAGTAATGATAATGAATATAAACCAAGGTGATCAAACTTAAAAGATATATTCATTTTTCAACATAGTCTCCTAACAAGTTAATACATTTAATCCATCTTCTTTCCAAAGCCAGGATATGCTTAGAAAAAAAGTCACTGGATGATGTGAAAAAAAGTTTTCCGAGGAAACATGTACAAGTTCGAATCCTGTTTTTTGAATTGCAGCCACCGAAACTGCAGCCTTGTTAACCGGTGTGCTGTCCTGATGAAACAGCACTCCGGCTCGCAGTTTGTCGCATCTTTTTCTTCAATTGCATCCCGCAATCTTCTTATTTGGTCTGCGTAGAAAGAGCCTAAAATTGTGGCTCTTTTTTCCAAATATTCCACTGTAATAATTCCTTCAGCGTCCCAAAAAACTCATGCATAGCCTTCCCCGCCGAGCTCGACACTTTGAATTCCTTCGGCGTTGGTGAAGAGGGTTGCTTCCATGTCATCGATTGCTATTTGGTTTCTGGATCCAAGTGGTAGATTCAAATCTCATCCATGATGACGAAACGTAACAAAAACTTCTCCTGATCTGCCTGGAATTTTTCGAGATTCACTTTTGAAATGTCGACTCGTTTCTTCTTTTGCCAGTCGGTTAACATTCTCCGCCCCCAACGCGCAGAGACCTTCTTCATATGTAATTAGTGGGCAATGATTCTTTGAACACTGCCATTCGAGATCACTGTGACCTTAGCTACTTGCCTGATGGTCACTCTTCGATCTACCAACATTACATGTTTGATTTTTTTCACATTGTCTTCAGTAAGGGTCGTGGCTGGACGTCCTTCGCGGTGTTCGCCTTCATTGGGTGTTCTTCCCAGCTGAAACTCCTTGGCGCAGCGTGCAACGGTGGAATATGGAAGAGCAGAGTCCCTTAATGTTTCCCCCATGTCGCCGTGTATGGCTCTATTAAACAATTTTTTCGAACAGAGATACTTAATGACAGCTCTAATTTCGTTTTTCTCGATTTTGATGCTCTCTCTTCGACTGTTTGTATTCAAATGAATGTACCTCTTACCTTAGAACTGTGTTTTACTGGAGCTAGTGCTTTCAGCACTTTGACTCCCCTCTTCTGGGTGGGCGACTCCTCGGCCCAACTCACTTCTCTCCCAAAGCAATTATGTCACTTAGTGCAGTTGTTCCGCACTATTCCGTTAGCTGTCTGAGGCTTGGATATCTCTCATTAGAACGGGCTATGGTGTTTTTCAGATGTTCCATGGTACTGTTAGGATGTTGTTCTAGTCTGTCAAATAGTTTTAACGTTTTGTCCCGTATATATATGTCTATTGTCTCAACCCTTAGTTCTCTGTGTATGTCCGTATTCCTAACATACCATGGAACTCTGAATATTTTTCTAAGAGCGAGGTTTTGGCATATCTGCAGTTGTTGTTTGTTAGTCTTGCACGTCTGGTAGTAGGCAGTGCTACCATATGTCAGTATGGGTCGTATAATTTGTTTGTAGAGGAGCGTTTTGTTGGTCATATTCAGTTTGTCTGGTCTGGTCATGGGTTGTAGTCTGCTCAGTACTCCGTTTATGGCTTGTCTCTTGTTTTTTATGTGTGTAGTCCACGTTAATCTGTTGTCAAATGTAAGTCCCAAGTATTTGGCTGTCCGTTGCCATTCTATTGTCTGATTGTCAACTGTAAGTTGGGGTGGTTGTTGTCTTCGTCGTCTCGTTACGAAGATAGCTTGCGTCTTCTCGGCGTTTATTTGAATTTTCCATTTCTGGAAATATTCCAATAACATGTTTATGTAGGATTGCAGCTTTGAAGATATAGCTTCTGCATGCTTCGAGGTATAAAAGATGCATGTGTCGTCTGCGTACAAGGCTACTTTTGTGTTGGGCATATTGGGGATGTCTGAGGTGTATAAGCTATACAATATCGGGGAGAGTGGTGAACCTTGTGGGACTCCAGCTTCTATTGAACGCATTGTGGAGAGGTGGTTGTCAATTCTGACACAGAAAGTTCTGCCCTGGAGAAAGGAAGCAATAAGCTGTATGAAAGGTAATGGAATTTGAAATGTATGCATTTTGAAGATTAGTCCTGCATGCCAGACTTTGTCAAATGCTTTGGCCACATCAAACATGACCAAGCCCGTTGACTTTTTTTTGTTGAACCCTGTACGTATGTGCTGCACCACTCTTGCAAGCTGGAGCTCAGTAGAATGTAGTGGCTTAAAGCCAAATTGTACCTCCGGGATAATGGATTTTTCCTCTATGATTTCGTTAAGCCGGTCGAGAAGAAGACGCTCAGCGATTTTTCCTACGGAGGATAGGAGACTTATTGGTCTCCAATTTTGTGGAAAGTGGAGGTCTTTACCTGGTTTAGGTACAACTGTTATAATCGCTGTTTTCCAGACCTCAGGGAAGCTCTTCGTTCGAAATATAGCGTTAATAATGTCAGTAACTGTTGTCAATGTATTGTCAGGAAGTTGTGTCAACCATAAGTTCCCTATTGAATCAGGTCCAGGTGATTTCCGCTTATTAAGTCCGCTAATGAGCTGTTTGACCTCTTCGAAGTTTGTTGGTCTGATTTGATAGTTTTCTGTTGGCACAGAGGCAAGAATTTGATCTACAGACTCACAAACCTCTTCTTCCTCGTCAATATCATCCTCCGGGGAGCGGTTTTCCTGAAATTGAAGCTCTAGTACCTCAGCGAAGGCCTCCGCCTTGCCAGCGCCGTCAAATTTCAGTCCATTCGGTCCATGGATTGGTGGCACCGCTATTCTGTTTTTGTGCCTAAAATATTTAGTCATGCGCCAGTAGTTGTTATCACCAGGTTCCATGCTATGCAAAAGGTCACCCCACTTTTCGTTGCGGAACAATGCGATCTGACAGCTGATGATATTTGTGAGCCGGTTTGCTTCCGTTCTTATGCTAGGGTCACCCGTACGCCTAGCTCTTCTCCGAACTCTGTTCCTCCTCCTTATGAGATCTTTTATATTTCTTGGGAGTTCGTAAGGGTTATGTCCCTTTGTCGGAGTTTGAATCGTGTTGTCCTCTTTTGCCTGCTTTATTTTTTCAGTCAGTGTGTTAATAGCTCTGTTAATATCGCTGGCGGTTTCGAGTGTTTCTTCGAAATATTCGTTCGCCATTGCGTCACGGAAAGCGTTCCAATTTGTTCTCTTCATCATTCGAAGAGGCTCGTCAATATACACATCTTCTATGATGAATAGTACCGGCTTGTGGTCAGATGACAGTTCATCGAGGACAGTCAGTCGCAAGTTATGGTGGAAATTTTGCGAGAGTCCTATATCTAGGACATGACTATGAACTGTACCAAAGTGTGTGGGCTCATCGGGGAGATGCAGGCTTATGCAGTTATCCGTGATGAATCTTTGTAGCTCGATTCCAGCTTGATTGCTTCTCACGTCTCCCCAGTGGCGGTGATAAGCGTTTAAGTCTCCTGCCACAAAGACAGGACCTTCACTTTCGAATAGTTTATTTAAGTCCGGGCCAAAGTTGGTGTTTCTAGGAGGGATGTACACAGAAGTCACCACGAATTCAAAGGAATCCGTGTGCACTTTGATGGCAGTCGCTTCCATTTGTTGGAGGGTGGGAATTTGGAGGTGAAGGTGGTTTATGCCCCTTCTCACCAGGATTGCAGTGCCTCCACCTCTACCTGACAATCTATCACTACGGTATAGATTGTAGTTAGAGATGTGGAGGCGATCAGCTGGTTTTAGAAAAGTTTCCTGGATGAGCATGATATCAACTCTATAATCAAATAGAAATTGCCTCAGCTCTCCAGTCTTGCTGATGATGGAATTTGCGTTCCAGGTGAGAATGGTCATGTGGTTGGGGAATGACATTAATGTTTTTTGTTAGATTTTGGGGCTGGAAATGTCGCGAGCATTCCCTGCACCATTTTCTCCATCATGTCCTTCATCATGGCTTGAAACTGCTCTTGCATATTGCAAAACATTTGAGCCATGATAGCCGGCTGTGGGACGTTGGGCAGGGTCTGCTGCGCTGCAATCTTGTTAAATGTGGGTTTGGGGGGCTGGTTTGTGGGTGAGGGTAATGGGGATGGGAGGCTCGTTTTTGCCACCTGTGCAAACGTCTTCCTCAGGTTCTTGGGATTCCTAGGACATCCCCCATAGCTGGCCGGGTGATCACCGCCACAATTCACACACTTGGCAATTTCTTCGCGTTGTTTCTTGCATTGGGAGAAGTGGTGTTCCCCTTCGCATTTGACACATTTCGCCTGTGCGTGACAGTTATTGGCTGCATGACCAAACTGCTGGCAATTGTGGCACTGCGATTGCCCTCCCCTTGGTCGCTGAGCTTCAACTTTGCAGATGAGGTGACATACTGCTTTTATATTATAGATATTAGTTTCCGCCCTCGGGAGAAGGATCTTGACAAGCTTTGAGGTCCCATTCCTCAATTTGAGGAAGAAGACCTCTAGCGGGTGGAAGCCCTGAGTCTGCAGATCCTCCTTGATTTCCTCTGGTGTGAGGCCATGAAGACCTCGAATCACCACGTTCAGATTCTTTTCCTCTGGGAGAAAGTACGTGTGGTACTGTACTTTCTCACCTGTGAGGAACTTCGTTAGTTTTTTATGGTCTAGTGGTGTAGAGGGAATCACCTGGATACCTAAATATACTCTCTTAGCAGATTCATAATTTATTTTTAGATCTTTCAGAGACCTACTTATTTGTGTCCACTTATTTGGTTCTCGTATAATTACAGGTACTGTCGTCTTCTTCTGTTCGGGGTTATTTGTCTGTGCTTGGTCTGTTTTGTCTTTTGTTTTTTGTGAGGTCGTGGCTGTGTTGTTTGTCGTCAGCGGTTTCATTGCCTTGACAGGTTTTGGAAGTGGAAGTGCTGGATACTCTTCTTCAGGCCTTAATTCACTGGTTGATGGGAGAGCATCCTCAACCTCCATATTTACTGAACATAAACTATTATTTTCATCTTCCGTGTCTTCCGCCGCTGATGACATTGAAGTTTGTACTATACCCTTGGTTTTTGTCTTCTTTTTGTCCGTGTTTGTTGAAAGTGTCGGTGATGTTGCAAGTTTTCTTTTCAGTTGTGTCTTTTCAGTATTATCTGTCATGTTGAAAATTCTGTCTGTGAGCTCTTTGTTTTGTCTGATGAGCTCTTCGTTTTGTCTACGCTGCGCGAGGAGTTCTGCCTGAGTGTCCTCCAGCTGCTTAATTATTCTGTTTAAAGTTTCGTTGGATCTTTTGATCTGTTCAAGTAGTTGTGCTGTCTGGTCGTCTCTGTCAGAGCTCATTTCTTCTTCTTCTTCTTCCTCGTCTGTGTTGTCTATAGCGTCTTCTGGCTCTATCTCAGAGATAGTTCCGTCGTCCGCCATATTTTGTTTCGTCTTCCTCGCTCTTTTGTTTAATTAATATATATATATCACGTATCTATCAAGAGAATCAGCAATCCTCGGCAGCTCGGATTTGTGACTAATCTTTTGCTTTGGGTTTGAATTTATTATTGAACCAAATTGCCACTCACCTGTTGGAAGAGAGCTTTGTGCTTCCAGTCACGTAGCTCCTAACTCTGTTTTCACAGTTTGTACAGTTTTCTTTTAATTTTTATTATTAATAATTATTTCACACAACTGTATTTATAGTCACTATTTTTTAATTTTGTTTAATTGTCACAATGTTTATATTTTATTAATTACACACTTTCACTATCACCCTGTTTTGTGTTTTCACTTTCACCCTGTTTTTATTTAGTATTTCAATGTCACATTAACTTGCGTTGAATGTCCCTTAACGGGTCTTTCCAATTGTTTCAATAACTATTTTCACAAAATTTTGTTTTTCTTCGCCACATTCAGTGAACCCGGATATGACCTAACGGGTCTTTATTTTTGCACGATCGAATCAAACACGTCCGATTCTTCCTGCTGTCTCGTATAATGTGAATGTACCTCTTTGGAATCGTGGCTTATTTATATATATTTTTTATGCTGACTTAGTTAGTATATGTGGTAGTAAAAAAAATTGGTTTTGGAATTTCATGCGAACTGGAAATAACCGATTATCATTACTTAGTGATTAACCCTCGTACATATATTTGAAATAAAGTTTTAATTGAGTGCGAATAAGTCAATATATCTGTTTAAATTCACTTAGTAAAGTTCTTTTATAAAATCCCGAAATCTCGGGACTATCTCGGGATCCCGAAAACTTTAATCCCGAATTTTCGGGACCTCGATTTCAATCTCGGGATGAATACCCTATTAGGGAATGACGTCACAAAAAGCTTTAAAAGCAAAAAGTGTAACGAAACAAACATTTATGTAATTTTTTTAAGTTCTCAATGTTTGGGAAATATTCCCGGTACATAGGAAAATTTTGGGAATATGCTCCGAACAGGAAGTTTCTGACTCGGGAATATTCCTGCACACCGGATTCGCAAGTGTTTACACCGGATTCTCATGTACAGTTTTTTTAGTGCTCTTTACGTTTCAACTTTTTGTTTTAATTCCAGTTTCTGCAGCGAATTGCCTTACAATTTTCGTTGAATTGGATTGGACTCTTAAAATTGCGTGTACTTCCCGTTAACTTCTGCTTATTGAAACTGTCTTCACAGGTTTTGCTTCTGGAATTCAGGCTAATTGGTATAGTTCAAGATACAAACTTACCAAAGGAAACTCCAAAGCTGCGAAATTTTAAAATATATAATGTCTTCCTGCCACAAGAAGAATTAAGAATCTTACTAAGCAGTAATTGAAGCACCCCTTTTCCTATTGAAATTTCAATAACATTTCCATAGTTCAATAATGCAGGTACTTGAGGATCTCTATTCTTTACAGTTTATGAAAACTTAGAATAAATGAAGGGTTGTTCTATCATTTTGCAGCGGTGTATACGAATTCCAATACCGGCTCCCAGTACAAAAAACCACTAGTAATCAATCTTTTTGATAAAAAAAAATGTCACTATCATATCGCCATATGATCACACAAACTATCATACTTCCACGAGAATCATATGAGTCCAAAAAGAATTTCACTTCCAAGGAGCATTTCACTAGAACTAAATAAATCAAACATCAATTTATTTTTCGTATCAAAAAATTGTGGCTTTATTCAAAGAATAGGCATATTCATATACACTTAATTGGTAGATATTTTGCAATAAAATAGCAATATTTCAATCATAACTTTATATAATTAATAATAATTGTAATAATAAGTGCTTAAATACTTATAGTTTGCATTTCATCGAACATTTACTATCATTTATAAAATAGATGCAGCAGCATTATGGCTTAGATAAAAAATTTAACCTAATGGTATTTATATTTGAAAATATTTTCCGATATTTACAAAGCTTATGAAATTACTTAACAATGACAGTAAGGTATAGTTGAGATAAATACTAGATTTTACTACTAGAAATTATAATAGACAAAAAAAATTGTTACGTAAGTAATTATTTAACGTATTTTATTAGTATGTTTTCAAAAAAAAGTAAGAAAATATGGGTTGTATGATTTACTTTTAGGTTATCAGGAAGAAAATTCAATGATTTTCACAAAGAAAAAACTTCCTGATAATTTAAGTGTTCCCGCAACGAATAAGTTCATATTTAATCTGTACATTAAATAATCGTAATAAAGGAAACAGGTGTGCAACAAAACTTTAATCATTGCAGCTAGTTTTGTCTTCGTATACGCCGTATCAAAAACAACGAACGAAACAGAGTAGATTATAAGTTACGTGCAGTTTCTTTTCAATACATGTCTAGATGGAATCAACGAAACAAGCTGCAATGATAGATGGTGTTATCAAAACAATAAATTCAATCATATAAGCAGTAATAACGTGATAAATTTAACGAGATGTTAAAATTTTTTTCGAAACTGATCGATTTTGATTATAAAATTAATTACATGAGCGATATCTTCCGATAAAGAAAATTTAAATATTTGCTCAAAATTAGATAGGTTAAAATTATTATTTGCAGTTATATTGAAATATTGTTATTTCCTTTACTTTTACGTATACGATTTTGCTTTTCTTATTTATAATTTTTGACAAATTTACAAAGTGAACTGTTAAACAGATTCTGATTCTGATTGAGCGATGATAAAACTTACAAAACGGAACTGGCTCGTGGCGGACTCATATCGCAATGAATTCAATCGAAATGGGTTCAATGATATCTATCACACACGCTTTCTCTGCACACAGTAATTCGCACTATGTGCTCGTATTCGCAACTGAGGTTGCTGCGTTCGAACCGCTGTTACTTCCAGGACTACCGCTAGGACTCTTCACACAGTTTGTGTTGTTATTTTTCAGTTGCTGCATAACTCGCTCGAGCGCCTCCTGTCCCGCCTTCTGCATTCGTGCCAGTTGCTCCATAAGGTAGGCTCGTTGAATATTAAGGTTCGCAGCTGGGTGGAATGTGGCGAGATGTGGCAGGAAGTTTGGCGTCAAAGGGCCCTGAGGGTGTTGTTGCTGCTGCTGTTGTTGTTGCTGCTGCAGTTGACGTTGTTGTTGCAACAGAAATGCACTTAGCTCTGGCGAAAGTCCGGTCGGTTGACCTCCTGGAGGAGAAGATACAAACGAAACTGTGGAAGCTGGTGGAGTTACTGATTTTCGAGTGGTTGTCAGATCAGCAAAGGGTTCCGATTTTTTACAATTCGCCGCATTGGCAGTGTTCTGCTGAGGGGATGATTTCTTTCCACCAGCTAATTTCGCAGCGCCTTTCTTGGATTTTGGCGGGGACAGTTTCATGTTTGTCGTCGATAGCTTTGAAATGTTGGCTGCAAGTGGTGAGATTGAAGCAAGCATGTTACTGGGGTTGACAGGCGGTGTTTTCGATCTCGGCAATATTGGTCGAAACTTTTTGAGAGCAGCTGGGGAAATGTCGACTTTGTCTTTGGGCGATTTGGAAGTATCAGATGCAGGTCGCTTTTCAGCCTTCTTGTTGGATTTATCGTTGTTCCTCTTATCGGGGCTGGGAGTTTTCTTCCCGGTTTTAGGAGCTGCTGCTGGCGGCGACTTCTTCTCTTGCGTTGGAGGTGTAAGTGATTTAGACCCAGGATTAGGACTAACGACATCTTGTTTCAATTGCGGCGAGGTATTTTTACCGGGTGGACTTAATCGAGGATTTATAGTGACACCAGGCAATTTCAGGTTGGCAGGCGATTTAGATACAATTTTACCTTTTGATTCAGTTGAGTTGCCTTTCAGGCCTTCGTTCGTTGCAGGCAGCGGCACGTCGGGAAGCTTCAAAATCTCAATGTAATTATTGACTGGATTCGAGTGTTTCATGTTTGCTGCTTGCCTCGAATCTGCATCATCGTCTTCATTTCGAATTGTTATCGAAAGCGACGAAGGAATATTAATATTGCACGAGTTTAGCAGCGACTGGACGGGAGTCTGCTTTTCAGCTGGCTCTGGTGATATTTTTCCAGCATTTGTTTTGTTGGACTTGTTTTGATTTTCATTGGATTCTTGTTTTGTGGATGGAGCATGGGCTTCAGATGACTTTTTGATGGGAGGGCCAGGGAAGAGATTCGATAGCTGTTTGTTCGAATCTAGGATGTTCTGTAGATAGTTAGTGGCATTCGATTGGGTTTTAGTGTATTTGTAGGTGGGTTGCATCGGAATATTATAGTTAGGCAGATATTGAGGCGAATTTGGCGAGTAGCTAGGCGAACTCGGTGTATATATTGGCGTTCGACAACCCAGTGGGACTTCGCTCATTTTTGATTTGGTCGAATTGAACAGAGCGTAATTCAAATAATTCGCGCTTGCCGATGGTTTCGACATGGCACGTTGATTAGCGGGCGGAAGAGGTGAAGATGAGGCAGTTGTAACAACTGTCAGCACAGCTTTTGGTCCAGATACTGCAACCGATACCGCTGGTGGCCCGTATACTTTGATTTCCTTATTATCACCATTTTGAATCGCTTTAATTTCAGTCGCGTTATTTTGCAGGAATCCGCCAACATCCCCCGATAGACTCGCGAATGGATTATTTCGCGGCGACTTGGGTAATATGAGTGGATATCGCCTAGCAATAGGAGTGCGATTGCCCATAACGTTTGAAACAATAGGAACTTTCGAATTTTGGGCCATGCTAGTTGTGACGATTGGCCTCAAGAAACCTTCTGAAGTGAGGCTTTTTGATAGTTTGGCTGATTGTTGCTTTGCTTTTGAAGAGCTTTTAACGGATTTCACTCCGTTTCTCTTAAAAACGTCCAGCATTTTCAGTGGCGGTGGAGCAGGCATGAGAATTTCATCTTCGGTCTTACGACTTTTCTCTAAGTCCTTCACAGGATTGGCTGTAGAAGATGTGCTGCTGTGAGCGGTCTTAGCTGCTTCGCCTCCTGCACCTATAGGGAATGGTGCTAGTTTGAAAGATATTCCAGGAGAATTTTTCGGTTCAAGGAGGTTGGACCTAATTTTTATCTGTGGAAGAATCGATGTTTTTGCCATCGGTAAATCAAGTCGGGCCTTCTTGGAGACCGCTTTTATAGGTTCTTTACTTTTACGTTTTGATGCTGCCGACAATTTCAATGCAGCTGGCGGTGGTGGAGGGGGCATCAAAGGCTTTTTGATGGAGTAAGTTGGTGTTGAAGGTACGGAGGCGGGTATTTTGAAGACTGGTGACTTTTGTTTATCAAGTTTTTCTGGAGAGTTGATTGATTTGATAGGCGTGAGATCAATAGAATTCAAAAATTCCGATTTCTTTATGTCTTCATCTTTTTCTGCGATGTTAGTGGAACTAGGCGATTTCGGTTTTCCTAGTTCGATGGTAATCGGTGGAACCGTTTTCTCATGCGGTGATGATTTGCCTTTTTCGTTTGAACCATTACTAGATTTCTCTTTGTCTTTCTTTACTTTTATCTTCCATTCCTTTTCGGGTTTGATTGGTTTCACCACCTCTTTTTTCACTGATTCTGGACTTGACATGTTTATGATTGTGACACTACCTTGCTTGGACAGATCGAATTTCAATTTAATGTTCTCCACTTTGCGATCATCGGTTTCGGGTGAGGAATTTTTTGATTGCTTATTTTTCGAATTCGATTTCGATTTTGGCGTTTCATCATCTTTCGACGAGTTTTTGCCTCTGTTGACCAGAGTGATTTTGAGCTTTTCTGTACGATTGTCAGAAGGTGATTTATCTGAACGCTCTTTGGTGGTGACGAGATTGGTGGGAGACGAGTTCTTAAGTTCTGTTATGGAAGAGATCGAATCATCTTCTTGTTTCACTTCGACACCGTCCGATGATTTCGAGGTTTCAGTTGCGACTTCCAATGGAACAGCAACCATGACATTCTTTGCCAAAGGCTGAATAGAGCTTTTCACTACATCAGTCACAATGGCTGGTTCAGTTTCTGGCATAACCTCTTCTTCTTTGACTTCAACTTTGACTTCTGACTCGACTGGTTGGTCTTCGTTTTTGATTTCAGTCGTGGAGACAGATGTTTCTTGCGCAGCAACTTCGATTGCTTTGGGCAAAGGTCTTGCAATACGTCGTCTCGGTGGATTATCGGATTCTTTAACTCGGAAAAAGAATTTCATTGGTGCGTCCCTTTTCCAGGTGTAGATATAAGCGACATCCATCATTTTGTAATGATCGGCAAGAACGATTGTTTTCACTTTGTACATCATCTCGATAGAAAAACGATATTGATCGATTCCGAATTTACCGAAAACGAATTTTTTCAGATGAGCAACAGTGAAATTGGCCGGGCACTGGAGGTATTTTGGTTTACGTAGTGTATCGTCATCCGGTAGACCTCTGTAAGTGGAAAACAAAAGTGTTTTTGTTAGAAATTTGTGGAAACAGATTGATGGGTTAAATAAAACATGAGGAAGAAAGAATACGAAAAAGTGTTATAGAAAATGTTTGCATAGGATACTTACTCAACATCGGCATATTCTAGCGAAAGTGACATGTTATCAGTTGGTCCAAAGATCAAGTGCTCCGTATCTTCACCACGTTGCTCGGGTGTGGCCAGTTTCGCTTCCACGGGCCGGGTGGAATAGAAAGCTCGCTTTCTGAGTAACTCTTTCTCGTAAAGACCGGGCACTAGTTTGTAGACGATAGCTTGGAGTGTTGTATCTAATCTGGAAAGTAAAAAAAAAGATTTGATCAGTAACAACTGACGAATAAATATTTCAAATAGCTATTTTTTTATTACTAAATCAAGTAAATGAGAAACTTGGGGATTATAGCGATATTGCCGGCAATGGACGTTTTAGTCTCAAGTAGCAAGGATTTGGGATACATATCGGATTCAGTCAAGAAAAAAAAATTGTAAAGGTTCTTCCTAGATGTCTTCAATAGAAAAGTGCATGGGGCTATCTTTGACAGTCCTTAGCTTAGGCAGGCAGGTTGAAGTGACTGTTGACCGACAGACGCATATAGAAAGAGGCAAAAGAGGCCCGTTCTGATATCATAGTAAATTTCTTACACACACCAACTGCTGCCACTATTCTCCCCGCCAAAATCGGACATTGGCACTGGAAATGCAGGGCGAGTCATAGTTTCGACAAATATCGTTTAACCTACCGCCCAACCATTGTGCGTGCTGTCTAATGATCCAGTGACCCGTACGAACAATGCGGTTTAAGCCTTATAGTTGACTGGTGGGACTTGCGTCCATGGAGTCCAAGGAAAGTCTTGCAATCTCCCAGGATGATCCTTCGGTTCACCACTTCCTAGCTTCCTTGAGGTACTTAAGTCTGATTTGACCGATAATATTGGTATTCCTATAAAGAAGGGGCATAAGCTCCTCTAGTAACGTACCAAGCCTCGCCTTGAAAGCACTTATGTCCAGATGCTCGAACCAATTGTACTCCCGAATGTCTCGCCATCTGCTGAAGAGGTGCAGGGCAATCAGTGACAATCATGGACACTTTACAAGGTCTAGCAAGGAATATAATAGCCACATGGCTATCTGTCAAATTATCAATTTCGACTCCGAATATTCGATTACACAGAAACCCGTCGAGTGCCTAAAAGACACTACAATAGTTTGGTAGACGAAGACATAACTTTAGATTCAGTTCATCTGACTTTATTTTTTAGCTTTGAGTCATTGGCATACAAAACACTAACTTATGCCCAATTTTCAAACTTAACTTGTGCCTAATATCCAGTGCTGCAACAACTAAAATCGAGAGCTCAGTTTGAATATGTACTTGCATGATAACGAATATTAACGAGGAAACATGTTTGCTGTACACAGGCCCGGACTGGCCAGGTCCGCAGGTCCGCGATCGCGGAGGGCCCCCGGCCCAAGGGGGCCCCGAAGGGGCCCCCACATAACGTACAAAAAAAAAGTTTTCGTCTTGTTAGTAGTTATTTTGTGTTCTTGGTAATGTTTTGTTTACATTTTCCAAATTACATTGTCCAAATTACATTTTCCAAATTACATTTCCCCAAAAAAAATTACATTTTCCAAAAGTAGAACACGTCGCCGTATATCTCGCCGTTTATACGAAAACTTTATATGAGCTACTTTGTTGTGAGTTGAGTTACGTTTGTTGTGGTGTAATGCATCTTCTGCGCGGAGACGTATGTGCAGCAGACAACTGCACAGTGAGCGATTTTATAGCTGTTCCCAATTTGGGATTGGGAATATACCGAAATTCGTGAGCTTTCTCTGCGCGTTATTGTATTTGTGTGTACACGATAGTTCTGTGTACGTACACGTCGGTTTTCATCATGGCGCCATCTGACTACTGCTGTTCACTTCGTTCGAGCATGTGCATGGACGCAGCTTTCCGATATGGCGGCTTCTGACCAAGGCTGCTTGCTTCGTGTCAGCACGTCCGTGTAGTCAGATTTCCAATATGGCAGATTCTGACTTATCCTATTCACATCGTGCGAGCATGCTCGTGCAGAAGATTTCCCCTAGCGGCTTCTGCTGATTGGTGCTCATTTCGTAAGGGCGTTTCCATACAGGGAAATTCTTTACATGGCGACTTCTGAAAAATGCTGTTCATTTCGCAGGAGCGTGTACAAACGGGCACACTTCTAATATGTCGGCTTCTGACAAGTACAGTTCACTTCGTTAGAAGCGTATTCATGTAAGGGAATTCCAATGTGGCGGCTTCTGAAATTCACCGTTTACTTCGTTGAAGCGCGTGGAAACAGGGAAATTTGTTTTATTGATGCTTCTGGCGAGTGCTGTTCAGTTAGTTGGTGCGTGTCTGGTGAATAGCGACGTCGCCACTTCATGCATCAACGTTACATGAACCATTTGAGATGATGGTTATGTGGTTTAGGCATTTGGCGGCACCGCGGCCGTGAATCGCATTCATGTTCTAAGCACATTTTAGCACTTTCGAGACATTCGATGATTTGTGTTTTGATTTGTACTGCAAATAAACAAATATTTTCGTTTTTTTTAAGTTAGATGTGTAACCATACAGCACACAATTTTAGCAGGAGATCAAGAACAGAGGTCATTTTTGAATATTGATTTTAGCATACTTCCACAAAAGATAAGTATTTAAAATTTAGCAGAATGATGCAGTAGAGCAGGGGTGGGCAAACGGTCGATCGCGATCGACCGGTCGATCGCAAACAGTTCGACAGTCGATCACAGACATTTTTAATAATTTACTAGGTTAATTTAAAATGTGAACTAAAAATTTAGTTGACGATTTATTCAGTACATTTTGGAATGGGCCTTGGTAGATCCAATCGGACAGTCCACGCAGTTTCAGTTCACACAAAAGCTCGCAGAGCCTTGGTGGCGGAGAAGCCAACGGGAAAATCCGAGATAGCTATGCTCTCGATTTGTGCAATTTATAGATTTATATCATTTTAGTAAAACTGCTTCACTAAATCTCGTATACGTATACGGTTGTTTCATTTCCTTAAATCTCTCTGTTCTATACACCTTGCCTGCTTTTGCATTCGTCTCCCTGCTACCGAGATAGTAAATTTTCACACACAGCGTAACAAAGGTTAATCTCAATTTTAGATAAAATAAAATAAAAATATTTTCACGGCAATGTAGTTTGTGTAGTTCATTCTTTCGAGCTAAATAGTGACATTTGGTGTTTGAATTTTTAAAATTGAATTGTGTAAATGTCTTTTCAATAATAAAATCGTTCGAAAATTAAAATTCTTGACATCTTATCCGTCAGAAATGATAAGTGTCCCCGCTTTTCTGCATTTTCAAAATTTTTGCTCGAAAGAATGACCAGATAATGGAGACATGTCAAAATTTAGCTTCAAGATTAACTCAATACTAGCCTAAAAAATGAACTGCACCTACTAAATTAGCGTGAAATGATTGGAGGCATGTGCCAAAGCTATTTGCATTTTCAAAGCGAATGCATGTTCTAAGCAATTTTTCACGCTTAAAAGTGAGTACAGCTCTTGTTATTTTCAAGCTGAATTTTCGCCGAAATAAATTTCACGTCAAAATTTGCATCAAAATTTAACGTGAAATCGAAAACTGTACTAAACTTTAGATGGCTTAGCACAGGAAGGTTTTTGCAAAGATTTCTAAATCTTTTGCCTGAAATTATTGCATTTTTGGACACATTGGGAGAAAAACATGAACAATTGGAAGATCCAGTATGGGTAAAGATATTAGCATTTCTTACGGATTTTATGGGCCGTTACAACTTGCTAAATTTACAATTACAAGAAAAAAGAAAACATTGTTGACTTGTTGAGTTCGGTAAATGTTTTTTAAGTAAAATTAAAACCTTTTGCTTCACAATTAAATAGGCAAAATTTTTAAATATTTTCCATATTTTGAAAAGCATATTAAACTTACTAGTGAATCTAGCTGAAAGCTGAAAGACATTCATCAGTTCGCGAAAGAGTCCGGGGCCTTCGATGGCTGCTTGGACTGATTTTTTTTCTCCTGCCGCATTTATCTCGTAGCAATATGTACCAATAGGTCCATGTGTAACCTTGTGCCAACTGGCACAACCTAACCTAACCTACTGGTGCATGTAATATTGAAATGTTTTGTCCTGAACTGGAAAATTTTAAACAAGAATTCGAGAGACGATTTGCAAATCTCAATAACCTTCAACCGATTTTTGAATTTATTTCATTTCCTTTTAGAGAATTCGATAACGAGGGTATTTCATCAAATCTAGCATTGTGCTTCAGTGCTTGCAAGCCTAACTCTACAATACTTTTTGATGAAATGGAGAGTCACTCATATACATCAAAAATTAATTCAAAATATTTATTAATAAAGTACATTGCACAAAGTAGTAATACAATGTATTTAATATATTAATATCAATAAACACCTTAATTTAATGTTTATTTGTTTTTAATTTAACCCATTTTTCGAAGTTGATCGCGCATAAATTAAAAAAATTAATGTCGATCATACCAGTATTAGGTTTGCCCACTCCTGCAGTAGAGTATGTAATTTTTGAGCATTACTAACGCAAAATTGAGCAACATTTTGAAAGAAAGTGTATGGGAATCAGGACAGAGCGAGTGTTTGATTTAATTTCTAATTATATTTATGAGAGAAAATGTATTTAGAAGAACCAAGACAGCACATTTTAAATTAATAATTTAAAATAAGGGACATTTTACGTGAAGCGGACAACGAAAAAAAGTCGAGGCTCTGGATTTCGTTCGAACTTCAAGTTGCCACGAAGCAATCACACAAAATAATATCTCTCAGATTTATGATAGATTTTGTCTACAAATTGAATTGTAATAGAGAAAGCATTGCGGTTATTCCATTATAGATAACGTTTAATTCATTTGAACGTTGAATATTTGTGAATTTGATTAAATTGTCACACCAAAGCTAAGTTGGTGCCATTTTGGAAATAAATGTATCAAAGTTATGTCTTAACAGTTCTGTTTTAATCAGACATAAAAAAATATAATAATATTTTGTGCTTCCACCAGACATTTCGTAGATTTACGGGACACATTGATGTGTATTATATATGAGTTTGAGTGGATTTTAGTGATGTGTATGCAAGCCAATCGTTGCAGCGCGTACGTATACAAACATCTTTCACACCATTAACCCTGCTGTTTTTTTTGCAAAATGTAAAGCAGTTAATTGATTCACTGATTTTCGTAGTCAAATAAATATTAAGAAATTCCCCAATCTCATAGGATATGTCTCGTTCATCAGATTACTTTTATGATGAGTCATTTTTCTACCAACAATGCTACCATCAAACTTTCATATTATAAACCTCTTACAAAAAAAAAACAGTTACAATTGGGAATTTCGTTCATAGCGGAACCAAAACGATTTATATCTCTTTAGCTTTCGATGGACTCATCTAGTAAAAACGTAATTTACAGCATAAATTGTTGTTGCGCCAAGTTAGCAATGCGTTATCAATATTTGGCATTTTCATCACAATTGCACTGCTTGATACTACTAACGAAATTTCATATGCTATACATTCTAAAATTAAAATAAGTAGTAGGCGTTTTAGGCGTGTTATTGCGAAGGATTAAGACCTTGACTCCTACGAGAGTTAATCCTGGAAAGTGGTGCATTGCCTTCTAAATAGGCTGATCGTAATAAAGGTTGCGTTTGCTGCAATGCCAATATGCGTTCTAAATCTACTTATTTTCTCTATTTTCCTTTGAATATCAGTCTTTATAGTAGTTCATATGCACAGTAGTTTTTAATTAGATACAGCGCACGTGGCATTCCGCTCAGATGCATTTTCGGAATGATTTTGCATTCCGATGCATGCTGTTTGGTGGATGGCCACCAAACTGTTCGATGAAGTGAACAGCGGCCGCTAGAAGCCACGATATTAGAAATTTCCCTTTTGGACACGCCCTATTGAAAACAAATCACAATCTATGTGTTTGTAAACCAGATCGCCGCTCAAATTTCTATGGTTACACGAGATCGGGATTTCAAACCGGTTTTAATCCGATCTTCGTGTAGCCATATAATTTGATCCGGCACACATACATATGAACGCTTCGTACAAAACCGGTATTCGCAAATCAAGCTCCTGAAGAGCTTCCGTGCACGTACACAGTCTGCGCACACATACATGGAAATCGGGCTAAAGCTCACGAATTACGGTATATTCCCAATCCCGAATTGGGAATCGCTATAAAAACGCTCAGTGAAGCTCTATCAGATCAGCTGATCACTCAGTAGGGCCGCGCAAGCGCATATCATCCTTCTCTTCCCCCCTCCTACATATGATAACATCCACCCCACACCATTGTTTTCAAGTCATTACAAGTCGATTTTATGCGATTCTGTTTGTTAAATTTGCAGCGCAGTTTTCTTTAGTTAAATGTTGAGTCGTTGAGAGTTGAATTTCGGTACATTGTTTGATTAATTAATATTACGAACGGAACAAAAACAATGAAGAGAGCTTACAAGAGTGGTTTTCAAAAAAGAGAGGAAAAGAAGAAAAAGAAACAAGAAGCTTTCCAGTATGCCAGTTCGATGTCTACGATGTCTACGTGGTTAAAACCATTAAGCTCTACCTCAGAGAGAAACGATGACACGACTGTAGGTAAGGTCATCGAAATTTTAGATTATTATTTTTGTTATGGCTTTTTTGAAATTTTTTTCTATTTATTCTACATTTTTACGTCACGTACTAAGAACTTAGCAATATTAGCTTTGCATTTTTTACTTCAAAGGTTTTTAGTAATAGGGCTAATTAATTGTTATAATTTAAACAAAATAAACTGTATAAAAAACTTTCTCACATTGGGGATAAATTCATAACAGAAATGTGTTAAGGCTACCGTCATAAGGAGGTACTTTATGCAAAATGTGGATAGTTTGTCGGTTTATTCCACATTGGTCAAAATATAATTATTGCGAGCAATGTTTGAACTTAATTATATTGTAACTACAATTAGTTATGATTTTGAAAATCATAATTAATTCTAGTTACAGTATAGTTAAGGGGATTCCCTAGTGAAAACAGTGTTTTTCTACATTATGCTTTTTATAACCATAATCATTTTTATTTTAGGTTTTATTGCATGGTTTTATTACCTTAAAGCATTGTTCGTAATTATATTATCTGTCATTATTTATATCGCAGCTAAAGTGGGATGTTTTATTTCCAGAGGCTGAAAAGCGCATTTTACCGCCTTCAAACCAGGCTGTAACTGCATCAACTTCTTATTGTACAGTTGAAAGGGGTGAGGCGCCTGCTTGCAATCAGCCACATATAGACCATCATCCATCGTCTCTTGTCGGCGAATCAAGCTCCAATTCTGGTTCAGAAGATGATGAAGAAAATCAGGAGACCTGTGATGCAGCTAAGCAACAACTTGGGTGTTTCATTTGTCCAAACGAAAGTGATCCAATCACGATTAAAAAAGCGTTCATGGAAAAACACCCTATTCAAGTTGTAGAAGGAAAAGGTACAAAATTGCCATTTGAGCCTTCTAAACTTTATTACCGACATTTGCCAAGTGGTGAAAAAATACACCGTAAATGGTTATCATATTCAATTCAGCTGAATAAAGTGTACTGTTCGTGCTGTATGGCTTTTGGAGATAAAGGATACAGAGACTCTACCTTTATTACTGGTTATGATGTTTCTTCAAAAAATGTGTATAAATCAGTAGAAATACACGAAAACTCTACCCATCATGAACTTGCTGCGAAAGCAGCTTTTCAAAGTCAAAAGGGCTATGATATTTCAACTCTCCTGAATACCAACCAAACTAAACAGCATGAAAGAGAAATTCAAACTAGAAGATTGGTTATCCAACGTTTGATAGACATAGTTTTGTTTATAGGAAGACAAGGCATTGCCTACAGAGGTGACAAAGCAGAAGCAGCCTACGCTCTCGATTCTTTACAAAATCATGGTAATTTCCTTGAACTGGTCATGTTGGTGGCTAATTATGATGTAATTTTGCAAAGCCATGTAAAAAAATGTATCGCAGACAGCAAAAAGCACAGAATAAAAATAAAGGACAAAAGAAAAGCCACAGGAAAGCAATCTAATAAGCCCATTGGACGAGGATCAATGTTGACTTTTTTGTCAAAGACTTTCATTAACAAGCTAATCAAGAAAATTAGCTCGATGGGTCGAAACATTATTTTGAAAGACCTCCAGGATAGCATTATCTACAGCGTAATGGTGGACAGCACCCAAGATATAGCTGTAATGGACCAATTGGTAATATGCGTCCGCTATTTCGTTCAAGGAAAAGTGTATGAAAGACTTTTAGAGATTGCAGTTGTTGATGAATCAAGTGGACTAGCGTTGTACGAGCTTATAAAATTAAAATTATCTGAGTATGGCATTGCAACGTCAAATATTATTGCTTGTTCGTTTGATGGAGCCAACAACATGAAAGGCTGTTACAATGGGCTACAAGCCCATTTAAAAAAAGAAAATGAAGACCTTATTTATACTCACTGTATGGCACACGTACTGAACCTAGTTGTAGCTGACTCAACAGTTAAGTTACTACAAGCTGAGAACTTGTTTGGATTAGTGGAAGAATCTGCGGTATTTCTAAGCTCATCGCACAAGAGAATGGCCGTCTGGGAAAAGGAAACAAAAAGAGAACATACTGCTCATGACAAGTTGTACAGATTGCAAAAAATAGGAGCAACGAGGTGGTGGAGCAAACATAAGGCTCTTTCATCAATTATTGATGAAGAATTTTTAATCAGTGAAGACAGTGTTAATTCAGCTAAATTCATAAATTTTATTTCTGTTCTAAAAGAAATCTCTGATGGAAGTTTTGACAGCAAATCTCGATTCACAGCAAGAAACCTGATAAGCCAATGGTCCAAATTTGAAAACTTGTATATGTCGTTTGTTTTACTAGATTTGTTTTTGGTCACTTCCCCTGTTTCTAAGTACTTGCAAAGTAAAACCATTGATTATGCTTTAGCTTGGAACTTAGTACAAACACTGCTCCAGCAAATTAAGGACAAAAGGAATGACGCGCAATTTGAAGTATTGTACGCAAAAACAAAAACCTATGCCAGTGCAGTTAATCTTAAGCTAGACGAAAATGACATTGATGTCGAGTTAGAGTTGGACTTTAAGAGAAAAAGAACGTCAAAGAAAAAATTGATGCCCGGTGAAAAATCAAAAGATGAAGCTGACTCTATTTCAACAGTTCAACATTACAAAATTGCATATTTTGATATTTTAGACTGTACGAGGATGAGTATTGAAGAACGATTTTGCGCAAACAAAGACGTTTTACAGGATTGCTCTTGGTTGGACCCCAAAAAGTTTGACTCTATCTTGAAACTCGAAACATTTCCCACAGAAGCCCTGCACAATGTTTCTAAACTGTGTAAAATTGAAAGAAGTCGGCTGTTGATAGAGCTGCGACAGTTTGCACAACAATACAGCAACTTCATAGCAGCAGAGTCCACTGAGAACTACGGAGATAGATGCAGTGACGAAGAAGACGATTTGGACCCAACCGAAGAAGTGGAAAAAAATGCTGAAATTTACTGCTCTGAAAATAGACAATGTTTCCAGTGTTTAACATGTGCTTTTTCTGTTCTGTTTGAACTTACTCAATCTGGACTGTTTACCAACCTGTATATAGCATATAAATTTGTTCTTACCATACCTTGTACCCAAGTCACATGTGAACGAGTTTTTTCTAAACTTAAAATAGTCAAAAATCGACTTCGGTCGTCTTTAGGCCAAAACCTAATGTCCAATCTGCTTTTTATTAAAGTTGAGAGGGATTTATTTTATGATTTGAACAAAAATAAAATAATAGATGAAGTAGCTTTAACAAGTGAGTTGCTTACAAAAAAGCTGTTACTTTAGAGCTAGGGGAGTAAAATGTCGAATCATCTCAGTTAAGTTACGCCCCTTCTATTCTAGCATAACAACATTGTAAACTGTTAAATATACAGGATTTTGTAAAAAATATTAGTATTATTTTTCTAATCCCTAAAATCTGTTTGTCATTATTTTTTCTACACATATAACTTTGCCATAATTCATTAATACTTTAGTGTGAATAAGATACTGCACTTTATTTTGAACTCCGTTGTAATTATTGGTAGCTCTACAGCATGTGTTTTGTAGTGTTGTGGTATCCTAAAAATGCTGTAAATTTTTTATTTTAATAAACAATAAAGTCAACAAAAGTCGAAAATTATAATATTCGCATAAAAACCAAGCTGAATTTCTTCTCTTTATGCTTAAGTGCCAAAATAGCGTAAAAACGCGTTTTCATTGTTTTCAAGCACCTAATTTTCAAAAATTTTCCCCCGTTGGCTGAGGGTATGGACCCCGCAGTAGAGGGCCCCTTTACAGATTTTAGCTGAGGGCCCCAAATGGTCCCAGTCCGGGCCTGGCTGTACACCAACCTTCAGTTGGATGATTTTTTGCTGAGTGGTGTAGGTACTTACGAATGCTTCGTGCTGTATATAGCAGGCACCGAACGTTCAATTGAACATTTCGCTATTGCGATTCATCAGTGATATTACCGCGACGAGTAACTATAGCCACTTTTAGGTACGCTCACGACATGACAATGAGGCAATCACAATTTTATTCGACTTCACTGAGTTTTGCCCGTGTATTGGTTGCTTACTTTATCGTCTTGTTTCTCGGCAACGTCGTATGCGAGGGTAATTGCTACGAGCACTTTCTGGCTGAAATTGTATACGAATTCATTAGCCGGGGAATGTTTTTGTCAAGGGCTTGGCGACGGAATGAACTGGCTTTGCTGGCAATCGAGACGAAGAAGCAAGTGGAATAAAAACACAGTGTGTGGTTAGACAGCCGCGCACAAGATTCAGTTGGGGTGCAGCGGAGAGCTCAGTGGAGAGTGTAAATGAAGAAGGCATACAAAACACCCGATAAAGATACTGAGGTTGGTAGAGACGATAGCTTCACGTTCGATTGGAACCAGAAGGAATCCACATGTCTGCTGTTTAATGAAGAGCTCTCGTGCCCATATACTAACGACGCTAACCTAACGCTATCTTGACTGTTGCGTGTACAAAGCTGATATCGTATTCGAATCGAATTTCTGTTATGTATCTTTCGGTTTTCTATCTGCTCTTTCCGCTGCACGGTTTCCATCAGATATTTTCCGTTTCGAAAACAACATATGGAGCTATTTACTTTACTTTGGAGTCGTGCGCATGGCTATGACCTATCTGAATTTCTGTGTTGGTTGGAACGTACATGAAATCGCCCTGTGCCTTTTCTCCTCTCCTCAGTATCTTTTATATAACACACACGCTGTTGCCTTTCATGAAGCGACAACGGCGGCTTGAGTTTCATTTGGAATTTTAAGCATTTTCCCTCATAATAAATTCCCATTCGCTTTGAGCTCTGCTTGCTTCTTCTCATCGTTCGTTGTGTTGGATTTGATATCGTCGGAGTCGACGTCACCGGCGAATTGAATGGACCGCCGTGGCATTTGAAAGCAATGGGATGAATTGAGGCAACGTGATTACGACAAAGTCGAGTCTTTTTTCTTCACCATATTTCTTCGGTTTCACTGCCATGTATCGATTCGTAGTGGTATTTTGACGATTGAAAAGAAACAGAAGGGAACTAAGTATGGGCTTATGTTTTTCTCTCTTGTCTCTTTTGTTTCGATTCTGGAGCATTTCATATATTTTTTTTGTGTTTTCGAAATCGAGGAAAAATGTTTTTATTATTGAAATGTGTTTTTGTGACGTAAAAACAACATTCGACTGTACGATGACAAACAGCGATTTTTATGAATTTTAAATAAAGTTTCGTGTTTTTGCAATGAAATCGAATCAATGTGGGTTTGGGGTTGGAATGTATACGATTAAGCCTTGAGCGAGGGAGCCATGAGAAAACAGCGCAAACAGAATGGATAAAATAAAACAGCGAGGGCAAATAAACATGAAGCCTGAAATATTGTATATTGATTGAGTTTGCTTTGGATAGGATGGATAAGCAAACGGTTCAAATATACAAGACGAGTAGAAACATTTATGCTATACGTTTACATTTTAAGTCCAGAATGGTAGCATGAGACATCTTATGCTTCCATTCTGTACTCAAAGTATAATTAGTTATAATCTGACTTATGTATGCCACAAGCCAAGTGAAATCCTTGCTTGAAAGTCGCAACTACAAAATGTTTTATAAAGATAGTCTTTTCTGGACAGAAAAAGGAAAACGGACAAGTAGGTACCACGGAAATTAGCCCTAAATTGCATGTGCCTACCAACTGGACCAATTATATCAAGTATACCTTAAGTTATATGAGAGTATATAGTTTATGAGATTTGTAGAGAGGTCATAAAATATCGTAATTAGTAGTTGAAGTGCGTGTGAAAAAGTCTGGTAGCATGGCGACTTGCTGATCTCGAGAGCTTTGTCGATAATAAGATCACTGACAAATATTTTTATTTCAAGCGTAAGGAGAGGCAATGAGTTGTCAATTTCTTATTTAAATTAATTCGTAGCAATTAGTGATTTTAAAATAAAACAATTTTTCCTTTACGTAAAAATCATTGGATATTTTGGCTAAAACATCTCAAAGAACTGTAAACAGTATCGGATAAATACTGTTAATAACAAACACTGAGGAGCAAAAATATTACTGAACATGAGCAACAGTTCCAACCGAAGAAATATCATATATCTTATGTGACTCAGTTTCCTTACACTTTATCAAAGCCATTGCACAAGTGAAATTCTGGCAAAGTACACGCTCAGATATGACCGAAATAAATATATTAGCATCTTAACATTGTTATACTAACAGCATTGTCACTAATATATAATTTTAACAGCTCAATATTCTATGTTAGGAAGTTACAATATTATATTTGCAGTTTAACTTTATATATTAACGCTGTTAAATTTTTATGTCAAGAACAAATGTCAACATATTTTGACAAAATGTTTTAACATCTTAACATAAATATACTACTATATCAAGATAAATGGTATTAAACAAAGGTGGTGAAATTTTTATTGACCAAAACAGATACAGAATTGAAGCGTTCAAACGCAATTCTTCTCTCTCTCTCTCTCTCCACAAAAGTAATTCATTGAAAATTCACGCTCAAAAGGCCTGCAACGTACATAGTTGTGAAATAATCTCGTCTGTTGTTAATTTGCATCCGTTGAATTTTTGTTGTTGTCGTTGTTCGGTTTGTCTGTGCTGTGTCAAAAATATGCTTGTTCAAGAGAAGTTCGAAAATGAAAAATCTCTTCTTGAAACTACGGAACGTTAATACAATATATTGGCATGTTAATATTAATTTTTGGTATTTAGTATTTGTAAGACGTTAATATAACTTATTACCATGTTAAATTTAAATATTGGCATACTAATATAATATTGTAATAGACACATTCACCACACGCATGTCAATATATAAAATTATAAGAATGCAGTGTGCTGTCAATATGATAATTTTGCTAGGTCAATATAATAATGTTAAGAAATGTTTTTAATATAAATATATTAGTTGCAAAATATATTAAAGGTAGAATACTAACTTTTTAGCGTGTAGCTTTATTTACGTTTGACAGGCTCTAATTCAGTGAATGCATAGAGCCATTGCACCTAAAGTAGGATCTGAAAAGTTATCGCAGGTATATGAGTAGTTTAAAATTGACAGCGACAATATCATCGCAAGTAGATCCTTGAGCCTGATAAAACGGTGTCGAATATTTTAACGATTTAACTACATCCTCCGGAAATAGGAGCACAAATATTCTTACTAACTGGCTAGTGCTCAATTACAAAAACAGAAAGACTCAAGAAATTACCTTTGCATCGACGTTTTTGTTTAAAGTTACGCCATTTTCAAGCAAAGAGAAAAGAATACATATGAAGGAGTATATTTTTTGTTGGAGAATATCCAACATTTAATAAAATGACTGGAGAATGAATTTTTCTTAGCAAGGATTCTTCTTCGCATTCGGAGATACACAAGAGTGAAGTAGAACAATCGCATTTTCTTTTCAATCCCACTTCATATTTTCTGATCGCTGTATTAACTGCTGCTAATGTTCACAAAATGTAGGTAATCTTCGAGTTAGGCTCATTTCTAACTAACTTTATTAACCTTCGTGCAAGAAAATTCAGTTTTTGAGGAATCGTGCACACCACAATAAATTATGTGTACTCCTCACAGAAGCCTGTGAAGCACAGTGGGTAGAGCACTGATTTCTAATGTGTAGGGTCACTGGTTCGAATCCAGGTACGGACGAGAGACCGTAGCTTTGAGTTCACTTGGCTCTGATTAGGTACTTAAGTTAAAACAGAGGCTAGAACTAATTACTTCATACTCGTATTCACGTTGATTGTTAATTTATGAATGAAGCCTCACAGTTAAAGACATGTACATTTTGGACGCAAAATACGTCAATGACAAAAAAAATCAGAGAGAGTTAAGTCGAAGTCAGCGTTTTAGAGTTACAATATTCGAGCGCCGAAATTCACGATGGGTTAGAATTCTTTTGGCCAGTTGGTTTGGATGATGAACAAGGCTTGCAATATATTTTCCGCTGCGGCTTTTGATTTCATCTCCAATCGTCTCTATCTGTAGGTCTTGCATTACCTACGAAAGTTTCACGGGGCTCCGGTGATAGTTCTAAGTATTTTTCATTGGGTCCTCTGTCATGTTAATATTTGATGGGTGAGCTGATCCTGAGAGTTGTAAGCCATAGGGTCACATTGGCTTCAGGACAGACTTATAGACGAGCACTGTAGAGTCCAGAGAAAGTTTTGGCTTGCTATTGAAGATTAATTTGAAGTTGAACAATTTGAGCTCCAACTGTTGATTTTTTGCCTTAATGTGCAGTTTCCAGATAAGCATCCTGTAAAGGTATTTACCAAGTTCTTTTACTTGGTGAACAAGCTTGATCAATGACCCGAGCGTTTGCTTGGGCCAAACCATTTGCCGATGGACGTGAAAGAATCGAAATCGAGCCTCATAGTTGACGGCCTCGGACCAGCATTACGGAGGACAATATTCATGCCGTAAGAGAAATCACCGGAGTTGAGCGGCGTCAAACGGTTTATGAAACTGTTTCGAAATTGGAATAAGTGTATAAACCATATTGATTGAAGAGCTAAATTTTCGTAAAGTCTCAAGGTGGGTTCCAGAGCTCCATATCGAAGAGAAAAAAAAATACGCGGTCCGAAATTTCAGCATGGCTCCTTGAGCGCTTTTAGACTGAAGGAGAGGCTTTTCGGCAACGCATTGTCACCTGCGACGAGACATGGGTGCATTATTACACACCAGAGTCGAAGCAGGCAAGTATGGAATGGAAGATGAAAGAAGAGCGGACGCCGGTAAAGACTAAAACGCGGTTGTCGGCTGGGAGAGGTCTTGCGACTGTTTTTTTGACTCCGCTGGTGTTTCGTTCGTTGATTTTCATCATGATCGAAGAACAATCCATGCTACATAATATTGTCAGCTTTTAGATCAAGTTAAAGCTGTCTACCACAACAAAAGGCGAGGGTAGTACATCCGTGACGTCATTCTTCCTCAATAAAACGCCCGTCCCCAAACAGGGGCACTAACAACAGACAAACTAGCAGAAATCCACTGGACAATCTTAGAATATCGTCCGTACAGCCCCGATTTATCACATTATGATTTCCATTTGTTTGGTCCGTTCAAGAACGTACTTGGGTCCAACATTTTCAAGATGACCAACAAGTCGGAAATTTCGTGCGCAATTGGCAACATGTTTCGTTTTGCGAACAGAATATTAAAAATTTACCCAAATGCAGAAAAATAATATACTTGTATTACGCCTTTTCTTTGAATACATTTTGATTAAAAAAAAGGGTTTGTTTATATTTGAATGCCCCTCATAGTTTTCCCAGCGCAACTACTAAGAAAATTTTGGAGACGTAGGATAAAAGAGTAATAGGTATGTAAGAGACTCCACTAGGCTCGGGGATAAATATGACTATGTCTGTTTTTCATGCTTCAGGAATATATTCGATTTGGAATATAGCGATGCAGACGTTAGAGACACGAATATTTTCTAGAGCAGATTTTCTAGATCTCATATTGCATCTCTTTTGCCGAAGCTTTGACTGTTTGTGAGCCGTGAGCATTGAAATCAGATGGAAAGTCGCTTGTTGCCTTGGTGAAAAAAGGTGTGGAAATCTGTTCTAGATGATTTGCGAAGGCGATGGCTTCCTATGCGTCATTTCTGGCAGTTTTTAGTGGCACTTCTCTTATGGTGGCTTTGTTTACTCTCTTTACCACTTTCCACAGCGAAAAGTCGGTATTTTGTTTTTAGGGAGAATGAGGTTCTCCATCAAAGAGTGACAGTTCAAATCGTTGGCTTACGCAAGTGCCAGCCTGAGCTTTCTAAAAACTTTGTTGATTCACGTTTTTGTTTGGTGTGGCCTGTGCAGCTACAAACGTTTTAATGTCAGCTTTTTTCCCACACTAGGATTTCAATTGATGAAGCGTAGCTGATTTTCCAATTTGAGGAGAGGACTTTAGATATTCCAGTAGCGAGTACCGTCAAGACAGGTTCATTGAGATGAACAACTGTAGAATTGATATCTTCTGACGATTTGAGTGGTACTCTAGAAATATTGAATTAGTGAGGTGTCGTTTGAAAGTATTCCAGTTTGTTTGCAACCCTAAAACGTGAATTCGCATTAGAGTCGCCAGCCACCATAAATTTGGTACGATTTTGGATGGGTAGTAGATAGACCTGGAAAATCTGATGTGCTTCGGTGGGCAGTAGATAGATAAAATTACTATCTCACTCGACTATTCTCGTAGACAAAATGATGATGCATGGATGTAATTTTTGCTAGATACTTCCAAGGGATGGAGCAAAGTTTTTTTAAATGAATTTTGCAGACTTCTGTTTAGTGTTTTCGTCTGGGTTTTGAATGTCGTAGAAGATGCAGCCGGGGACGTCATATTTGTTATATATTTTCCGTAAAATTAGCTTCCGATATAAGAAACACACCAGTGTCATGTGTTAATATAAAGCAAACTATTTCAGCTTTATGCTATACAATGAATGATATTGAATGAATTTATTTGCTTTTAATTAGAATTTGGAGTCACATATTTTGGTTTTTAAGAAGTTCTTGCATCATATCACTCATGGTCGTCATAAATTGATTTATATTGTCTGACAGTATTGGCAAAGTAGAAGAAAATTTTGAGAGCAGTTGCTTCAAGGCCGTTTGTGTTTAGTTGAGCCGCATCGAGAAATTGGATGTCAAGAGTTACTAGAGATGGGGGCATTAAATTATCTGGCTTGGAAATTGGCATATTGCTATATACAGAGACCACTGAGCCTACTAATACCGGTATTGAGATGGTATCATATTTACTTTTCAAGGTTGAATAACTAGGCCGCCTCTGTGGTTTGCAGTATGATTTTTAACACAGTTGTCACATTTTTCAATAGCAGGGCCACAAACTATACGCTTTCCGCTGCTTACATACAATTCCACTACTTACGTACACATTTCTACTACATTTCTTCGAAAATCAGTCTTTCTAGTGATTTCGATGAGCTAGGGGTATGCCTTTAGTTGTTTTTTCTACTTAATTTGTACTATTTATGCATACAAATTGTATCTAGCCTGTATTCCGAGCTATTTATTTTAGTGGTAATGATAATAACAAACATTTTCTAGTCTTCGCAGTATCTCTTTTTACAGCAAGACAATATTTTCTAGCCATTCCCTTTATTCCGTTGACGTAATGAACTTCCAACGCAAAAAAAATTAAAATTATAAATTAAAATCGATTTATTTAGAGTGTTCGGTGTTTCTCAGGTACTGATTATTGGAGACCTGGAAGAGGTTTCACAAGTTTCAAGAAATATGAATTTGAATTTCGTTTGAATTTATTTATTTCTAAGCTTGAATTGAGTCAATTCTTTAACGAAGACACCAACTTAAAAAATATAGTTACTATGTTCATTGTAATTGGCAGTATTTGCACAATGAACAGCATATATTCACTCATTCTTTGTGTCTGGTTCTTCGTATTATTGAGCTAAATACTGATCTTTTTTCGGTGCCGCAACTTCAAATCGTGGTTCGTTCGACAACCCTAATCGACTGCTATGTGGCACTCCCAACAATTGTCACATTTTTGCTCCAAAGTATAGTTTTGGTTATTGCACATGTTAAACATACTGACGAATTACAAGAAAGAATTAGCCTAGTTTCTTCGGAAGTGTCCGAGTACTTAAGAGTCTTGATACTCAGATCACTATTGACAGTTCTCTAATCAGAAGAGTCTCTGAGAGGACGGTGTCATGATTTCTCGCATTGCCATTGTGTTCAATAAGTGAGACATATGACCCTGCCAATTCGCAGGACGATTGTCTTGTGGGGTAGTATGTGAAATATGCACAAAAGAGCGTAATTTTTTGTGTCATTTAGTGCCAAGAATTTTGTTAACTTCATTGTATGGATGAATAGCTATATTTATTGTATGAAAAAAAAAAAAAAAACAATGAAGTGTTTATTTAAGTGTTCTACTTTAGGTTCTGTCGATTTGACGTTATTGATTATATATACTGTGTAATGAATGAATGTTTCAATTTCTAATGTGAATGGGTCCATGAAAAAAATAAAAAAAAACTTAAAATTTAGCATTCCATCGATTTATACAAATTGGCAGAATACAATGGAAAACATTTGCTGTTGCGTAATACAACATTAGAGGGGCTTGAATTAATACATACGCTATTGAGGAAAAATGATAAATTAAAGTGCATCCATCACAAAAACTAATCCAGTGTCAAAACTATAAGTACAAGTTTGGACCACCATTGGACCCAATATAAATTCATTTTTTTATATAAGGAACAGATCGTTGTGAAGAGGTATTGCAAAAAAATATTGCCGTTGTGGTGTAGGACCTCATAGTGATTGCGCTTATATTCTTTAGTAATCCGAAATTATTGAAATTTTTTCTGCCCAGTTTTCTCATTCCGCCTAACTAATTTGTTGTAATATTTTCCTTCTCTGAAAACTGACACAAAGTGACTTATTCGTTATTGTTATATATTAACATAAAATACAAGAAGTAAATAATATTATTTTTTAAGACTCGATAATATCAGGATTCGAACTAGAATGGAACCTCGATTATCCTCTATTTCTGGCATAGCTAAATGGTCACTAAATATGGACATTGAATTTTGAACAGACTTCGTTTAAAAGACAGAAATTGAAGGAGATAAACAACACAAACATGAAACGGAAGAACTGTGCTTATTTTTCTATTCCAACCAACCAAACAACCCTTCTCTCTCCTTATCCTAAAAAATTGTATTTATTCTTTTCGGTAAACTTCTCCATCGTTTCGATGATACTTGTACATCATTATTCATTTAACATTCACAACCTCATACATGAAATTCAAAAGGAGCCATTATCATGAACATTCTCCTGTATTCTCGTCCTACACGTAAAACTTCTGCGTTGGTAAATATCTGGTTTTGTGTTCATTCGTCTAGTTGATTTCGTCGACATTCATAAATTCCTAAAAAAAAAAAAGTTCGGTGCTCCTATTCCTTTATCCTGAGGCTAGTTGGTTAACGATCGGCTGACATATATACCACGAAGTACGAAAAAGCTTCTGGCTACCTGAAGACACTTCGTTTGGCTACGAAACCCTCGATAATATGTATAACGAGGCACTGAAACGGAATAATCCACGTGAAAAGGGAAAAAGTTTTTCTTCGACTCGTGTCGTGTAGCATCGATGAAGGTGAAGAATATTGTTGCTTTGCAATGTTCATGATGGAGGTAGCATAGTTGTATTGGGTCGTATGTATAAAGTACGATATTGGCTAAAGGACTTGAATTACATTTACGGCCGACCGAACTGCAAAAGTTTTCCTTGAAATGGATGAGGAGAGGACGCTGTGCTCTATCGATACCGTACAAAGTTTCTTGTAAGGATTTCTTTGATTCGCGCCTGAAGAGAGCCCTATGCGGATCGTAAGCTGTGGCAAACAAACCAGAGTTTCTCTGGACGTTTGGCATTGAGATTGGTTTCTAAGCGATGAAAATTACATTAAATGTAACTGTTTCGTTATTTTATTAAAGATTGACTTGCATTTTGCTTTTCAAGTTGCTTGCCAAGTTGTTAATTTGTTCGGGAAAAGTTGAGATGTGTTGGCTGTTGCATGTAATGGAAATTGTTGTGTTGGAGAGGAGAACAGGTTGTTAATTGAAATGTTTGATTTATTGTGCAATTCCTAATGTGTGGAGAAGTTAATGTAGTTGAAAACTTTCTTCTTTGGATTTATGTTTCAAGCGAATATTTCTCTCGATGGGAAGGTTTGGAGGGTTTATTTTATTTATTTTACTAAGGTTTACTTAATTAAAGGTAGAGTTTCCGTATTTCAAGATGCTCATTCGTACCTTAAAATCACGCTTAGTTTATCCAGAGTTAAGCTCAATTTTCTTAACATTTTGGGATTGTTTAGTTTTCTTAACGTACTTGATGCAATAACTAGGAAACAAAACTTGCCATTTGTTTGGCGTCGAAGGGATATCTTTAGCTTTTGGCCTCCATTATTTTTCCTGGCTATTATTTGTTATTGGAGACAGCAAAAACTGATGCGCAAAGGTTTTTCGGACTAAGAGGCTGCAACCTAACGCTGAGAGTGAGAGTTTTACTTGGGAATTATGCTGCAGCCAGGCAAGGTATATATCAGTTCAAACATGCATGCTTCTTCAGCTTCGTCCATGAAATTTAAAACAAGATTAAGTCATACTAGCAGAATTACTCTCCATAGCAATTCATGAAAATTACAGACTTTATAGCGGCTCATCTCATCTTATAATTTTAAAATTAAAGATGTATAACTTAAAATTCAAAACCGTAAATCTTCTAATATTTTGTAATTTCTAAAATCCTACCAGATGTCTTACCCTCGATTACACAGCCTTCCAAAAATTAAAATTAATTACAGACAGCATGCATGCTCCCTGCCGCTGACACCGCAAACACTATTCAAATTTAATAGAGTCGCGGTTAACTTTCTCCCCCGTTTCGAAGGCCATGTAATCCACAATCAGAATGCTAATATCACATTTGCATGACGAATACATAGCTCGCTCCTACCAATCTCCACTCCATCTCTCACAGTCCATCGGATCCGTTTTGAAATTTCAACATCATCTGCTGGTGCAAAGATCCTCGACTTCCATATCATTCACCAAACAAATTTCAAGACAGCAATCTTCGTCATTCGCAAGGACCGGTATTCCGTCGTACATAAGATTTCTATTAACCCTGTGCCTTTTGTATCCGACAACTGAATCTGCTGTCGACCGTAGCGAAGAAAATTCTGTGAATATTTCGTCCGTGTACGCTAACTCTAGAGCCAAAAACTAGTTTACCTGAGTATCTTTCGTACCGTGATGTCCATAAAACGTAACATTGCCGAGGACGCCGTGGTATAGGTAAAATACAAGAAGTGGGCGTTAAAAGTCGACTCTTGTTGGCTGACATAAAAGAGGTTTTTTTTCGTCTTGATAATCTCCTCATCGAGTTAGTCGCACCGATTGTGTACGTCCTCGCTCGTTTCGAAATCAACTTCTGGTTTACAAACGGCTTGCAGATGAAAACGGGCCAGATGAGGCGCGAGCGATATGCTCGTGTACATAAGCTTTTGACTGTAAAACATAGCTTAGCGGAACCAGTGATAAAAACTAGTAGTGTAAATCTTCTCGAAGACCTTATGCTTGAACTCTTGGCCATCTTATCAGCTGAGCTGAGTTTCTTCGGGTGTAAACGGCGGAATGTCTAGACTAGAGCGCAAACATCCATTTGTTCAGGCTCGTTTACTATACACTAAGAAATTCATTGGGAATCTTGTCGCTCTTGTGAAAGTTATAATTCATGCGATATACAAGGGAAGCCGGAGCTTTGTTGTTACGGTAGTGAATTTACTCGAAAAGATTCAAAAAGGAAATGCTGAATGTCTTGAAGATTTCCTGGGTCGTAAAGTTTCACAGATTTTGAAGACTGAGATGGAGAAGATAGTCTAGTTTTGGTGCATATGATATGAATGATGTATTTGGTATGTTCTTTACAACACTGATATGATTAAATTCTCTAAGGGACTTGTTTGAAAGTTTCGAATACATGCTACAGATAAATCTACAAGTATTTATACTATATCAGATAGCTCATTAGTATATTCAGGCAACATATGTCGAAATGCACTTGAATTTTTCCTCTTTGAATGATTGTATCTACTTAACTGTACGGATGTATCTACCTACGTTCTTTTGCAAGCTGCGTTGGGACTATCTATGAGAAAAATACAATTGTCCTCGAATATTGTGTTCGCGGTTAGTTTTATTATCAAAGTTTGAAAACCAAACCAGCTCCATGACAATAGATAATTTTTGTTCATTTATTTCACTTATTTTTAACCGTTATCACTTCTGTTCATTCCCAGTGTTATTGTATGCCACTGTAAACACCTATGCGACCCCAAACTTTTGAGATCTACGCAAGTTCCGAAAAAATAAAACTCAAACAAATATCTCTCCCCATGAAATCCCCAAAAAGATACACTCTTACCAATCCTAGTAATGCATCACGACGAAAACTCTTAATTTCCTCTGGCTACGCATTGCTATTATCAATCGAACCCATCGAATCTCAATTCCACTGATACCATTCAGATCCATATCATCATTTTCGACGGCTTTTCCCACCTTATAAATAGAGAATTAATGAGAACACCTAATAAGTAACTACATAAAAAACATCTAAACCTATTTGAGATTTTCTTCAGTGTTTGAAATTTCGTTTACAACCAACCGAACAGACTAACGTACGGAATGGATCGACCGACCGAACGATGGACCTTTATTAAATCCTCACCGAAATATATCTACCATAAATTTCAGGCCGTTCGGTCAGATATGTAATACTACGGCAAGTTAAGACTTGGACACCAGCGGCTAAAATTTATTATTATGGTCTTTTCGTTATGGACTGACTGTCTTGGTTCGATGCTATGCTGGGTATTTCTGTGTGTGGTTGGTTTTTTGGTGGATGCCTTTTGGCCATTTCGTACTGGGACTGCTGCTCGAATTTCGTTGTTACAATGCGATACTTTGCCTTTGGTTGCGCTCTTTGACTTTAGGTTCGCACTGTGTTTGCTTCTCTGCATGGAATCTGTAAAAGCTGTTGAGCCACTTCTTTCGCACAGAAGTAATGGCGTGTATGATTTTTTTCGACAATTTTGGGTTGAAATTGTTTTCAAAAATATTTTATTTGTGTTTGATTCGTTTAAAAGAAGTGACTCACAGAAGTCTACATTCGCATAATTGTGGGAATATTTTGTATTGATAATGATGACGTTGTCGTCATTTTAACTCTTGAATAATACATTTATTCGCCCTCTTCAAACTAGAATTGGGTCGTACTAGGATTTTCATATACTAAGTAAGCTAGAACGAGTACAAAAAATACCTGTTCCAAAAATCCTAGCAAATATTTTTTAAAGCATGTACATATGTATATACATACAATACATACGATTTGCAGTGATGTAATGGAACAATATGATCTGCCCTCCCCGAAAATCCAGACACAAAGTTCCCAAGCTAGAATGGTGATGGTGCAAGATGACTTTCAAAGGATACGGAGTTATTAGTCCGTTCAGCTTGTCCGTAACTTTCCAATGGTCGGTCATTTATTTGGCAAGTCTTTCTACAATCTAAGAGCCATCTAAGGGAAAACAATCAAATTCAATCAATTTAATTTGATTTTCATTTTATTGAGCACATAACACCTCCTGTATTCGTTCAAAGTACAAGTGTCGAAAAATTTACTAAAATATAACCAACTAATCCTGTTGTTAAATATCTGACTTTTTGTCGATTGATTTTTGATGCCAAACTTTTCGCGACTGATTAAAGCAGTCGATAATGGAATCAATGCCGAAAATAAAAAATTACATAAATTTTAAATTTTATCCAAAACACCCGAAACAAATACCAAATCAGTATCAAAGCAAATCAGTCTAAGTACGAGTACTTAAATACAACCTTTTTTCAAGTACAATATCATATCAGCAAGAGTTACTCTCAAATATCAAATACTCACAAGTACGAAAATAGTTGCAAGTACGAAAATACTCGATACGAAAATACTTGCAAGTACGAAAATACTCGATAGGAAAATTCTAGCAAGCACAAAATTCTCGAGCATGAAAGCACTTGCAGGTATGAAATACGAGTACATATTAATATTAGGATACTATTATTTCGCTGTTTGATTGAAACGAATCAAATGGAAGAAATTTATTGGGTAAATTCTTGATTACATGTATAGTTCACTAATATACTCGTACGTAATATTTTTGAATTTTGTACTAGGCACTGGCTGTTCCAAAAAAAAATACCTGTTCCATATACCTGTTCCAGTATATACGCTTCATCTCTACTTCATACATCTTTGGGCAGTAAATTTTCAGTTTAATAATTGGAGGTTTTGCTAGGAGGTATAATTGTGTACGTACTTAATGTCAATCAGGCAGGCACTAAGAACCTGGAATCAGTAAAAACTTTCTGCTTAAAAGCTATTGTAAGCTTAAGCGGTTAATAATAGGCGCGTTCTTTTGCTCCCCTTATGCATAACAGAACAATGCAGACGCATTGGAAATAACAACAACTCCTGTTATGGAAAGGGGGAGTTGTTGTTGTTCCCAATGCGTCTGCATTGTCCTGTTATAGATAGGGGGAGCAAAAAAACACGCCTAATATTTTTTTTCGAGAGCTATTTAGAATAGTAGCATTGAAAACAACAACTGGTACAGGATTGTTGTTGTATTTAGTGCTCCTATCCGATCCAGATTTCGAAGGAGAGGCAAAAAAGGCAACTATAGTGATGAATCCGTCCGATGGACGAAACCATTTCAGTGTAGTGATTTACTGTCTATAGGTTCAAATCCCACCGTGCGCAGATTTATTTTTTATGCCCTTGCTATTTCTTCAGCAGTCGATGAATGGGTACAAAATAGGCATTTAACAAAGTCAATGCAGTACAGTGGTTCACAGTCAATAACCATTTCCGCAAAAATGAGAACTATTTCAAAATATCCAGATAAAAATCATTTTTCAGGATTAAGATAAACGTGCTTGGCCCATTTTGGCTAAAATAACTGGACTGTATCTGAAGTTCTACAAGAAAGCTTTTTATATCTAATCTTCCATTTGATTTTTACATATGCCATTTTTCGCCATGATTCGGCAAGTGTTTGGGGATGAAAACCTATCAAAAGCTCTTTTTTTTGAGGTGGCACGAGTGCTTCAAGACCAGTCGAGAGAGTGGGAAACAGAAATGAATGAAATCGAAACGTATGTGTGTGATCTTTTGAGCTTAGACCACCGGTTAAGCATTCGAATGATTGCAGATAAGATAGGAATCGATAAAATGACTACTCACAAAAGCATTAACGAGGATTTGAAGATGAGAAAAATCTGTGGCAAGCTCATCTCGAAAGTGTTGACTGACGACCAAAAGAAAAAAACTTGCAAAGATCTTTCGCCAAAAAGGCTCCAAAAACCAAGTCGAGGACACCAGCCATGCTTATTGCCATCTTTAACAGCCAGAAAACTATCCAGTACGAATTTGAACCTGAGGGATAGACCTCTATGGCGCTTTTTACATGAAAGTCCTGAAAATATTGAAGCCAAGGGTCAATTCAGTGAGGCCACCGAGTTGGAAACTGCATCGAGTCACACTTACTTGTACCTGGCCCGAAAAAGATAATGCAAAATCATTCTGAAGACAAATCCTGCGTGGATGATTCAGTCGGAAAAAAATATTTAAATTAATTATACGTTCGGATTGTTCTCTTAGACATGAAGCCTTTCCCAAAAGAAAAACATCAAAGTTTTCGTGAGATATTGGCTGGTTTGGACGGAAAATATGTAAATCCTGACACGTCAAAAATATTGGGAATATGTTGAAATTTAAATTTATTTCTTTAACTTGCGATTTGTGGACACATGTAAATAATTAGAGAATACTAGCATTCAAATTTCAGTTTTTCACAGAGCAGTTCGGTATATACTGTTGAGGACATCAATGTTATGGAAGAGCTAAATTTTTATATTATGTACATTCCCCAATACCTGGAAAAAACTTTCATTGCAAACGACAAATGTTCCATCGGTTACTGGTATAATTCAAATACTGAATCAATAAAAATATTTTATGCTGGAGTTATAATCAATGCAGCACAACATTGCTGCCATGCTTTGTCGTTGGAACGAGTTACAATCAATGCAACACAATATTTACCGTCATCTGTCACTGGCTATATTAACGAATTTGTTGTTTGATAATATGGATTCTTTACAGTCTCGGAAAGTGATATCAGTGATTATTTTATCCTTTAAAAGCTGCAGAGTGTATTGCGAAGCAAAAATGAGACAAAAAAACAAATTCTGATTGTTATTTGCATATGACATTTCCTATTTCCCGGACGCTGATAGGAACAGGTGGAATTGGATATTTTTAAAAATGTTGTTCCCATTCCAAGTTTGAGGTTTGTGCAAATTTTGCTGCGCAATAAATCATTATAACTGCTCTCATACGTTCTCATGTGTTCAACCTCGTTTTGCTGCGCAAAAATGTTGTGTTGCATTGACTGTAACTCCAGCATTAAGCTTGTATCGTAGAAACCGATGAAAGCCATAAATTCTCAACGCATTAACTCAATCAAAATGTTAAGTGTTGAACAAAACTATGTATTTTTTTTGTGTTTTTTCATTATTCTTTTTGAGTTCACAGTTATTTGAAATAAAAATTTATGCATATTGAACGATTCTACTCATTTTTTAAAAACGCCGATAGTATCGAGAGTTTATCGATATTTGTTGATAAAATATCGATATTATCGAAAAATCAAACTATCGAGGCTTCTTAACGTACACTATGCCAGACGGTTTATGGCATGTTTCACGCATTCAACCTTAATTTTTTTGTTAGAAGATCAATCAATAGGCACTGTCAAGTTAAAGTAAACGTGTCAAGTTAAAGTAAATCTGCATTATTTTCTCTCGAATGTCCAGCCGAGTCCCTCTAAACTTCTACTGCGCTCTTGCGATATCGTTTTCGATGTTCGGATGGCGAATCTTCTACGTGGTTTGCCCATTTTGCGATCATTCGTATCAATATTTAGGCAATGAAAAAGAATAGAGTAGCACGAATAGAAGCAATTGCTTACGGACGCTTATAAAAGTGGCTAATATTCTTTTAAACGATGTATATTTGTTATTTTGTGGAAGCTTACTATTTCTTTTAAGTGCCCTTTGATCGGACTTGTTTTTACATATAATCGTTCAAAAGAGATCTAATGACAATTTTGGCTGAGGCTATGGTGTTTTTTTATGAAGCTGAATAGCCTAATGAGTAGAGCACTGGCATCTTGTGTGGGGTTCCTGGTTCAAATCCAGGTCCGGACGAAAGGAAAGCATAGGTACCTAAATTAATTTGGGATAAAGTGAGTCATGGAACTAATCACTTTACACTCGTATTCACATTGATTGTAAATTTATGATAAGGGTCTCCACCAACTTCAACCTCTAGACCCGTACGAGGGTTGGCGTGGGATTGCTTTTTTATGGTATTTATTTAGCAAACCATTAACATTTTTTCGGATGTAAGAAGAGTAGGTACTGATTCTTTTGAGGGAGATATCAAATTTCTTTTTTCGTGGTAAATCGCAGAGGCATAACTTTTGGAACAAAAGAAACATGCCAAACAGTCGTATATTAAAAGAGGAATAAGCTTTCTTCTAGGTAGTTGAATTTCAACTTTTGTTCGCTTACGTGAGTTCTACAGTTTGGAACTTCTGCACATAAATTTGTCCTGCACATAAATTTGTTCGTTTTCTTTAAAGTAATATGTCACATTTCATGTAATCGCCATAACCTTCAGTATTTGATGCATATAGCAACTGTTCACAAAAAAACAGACTGCGAAAACATATCTTGGCCATTCACAATATTTTACCATAATTCTGAGTTTTATTGAATTAATTCGAGCCGAAGGGTACTGAAAACCAAACGTGAAATATCGAAGGTAAATTCAACAAAATACAAACATATGCGTTCATATAGGCAGGTATACATATTATTGTTTGAATGCTGTTTCTACATAGGTATATGTTTATACACGTTTACATTAAATTTTCATTCCGATTTCGAATATGTTGGCAGTATCTCAATTTTTATCTGCTGCAATTTAAACAGAGAACGTTAATGCGAGTTATTGCATCTGGTTTTTTGTAATGTAAGTCCTAGCCGGGAAATTAAAATGAAAATTTTAAATGGAAGTTGGCGAAAAAAGAGAGAATGCTTTTAGTGATATAGCCACGATTGGCAGGTAATTGTAATGGGAATTTTCCGCTCGAAATATGTTGTCTACATTAATTTTCGACATGTTTTGTGCAAGTTCGACAAAAGTAAACTTGAAATGGAAGTTTCAAGCTGTGATTTACTGTGAATTTGAGTAAAATTCCACTCCATATGTTAAGTTCATTTCACGCTTGTTATGGATGAAAAAGTTAATTGACTGAGAGCTCTTTTCTGGCATATTCGCCATGTTGTTTTATTACCTGTATATTTCATAGCAATGTGTTAGAGGAGTTTTATTTTTCACAACATCCAATGAAAATCATGTAACTTGAACTTTTTTAAATTTCGTATCAAGTACTATAGCGAGCACAGGCGGAGATTATGCTTTTGTAAGTGTGACAAGCACGTATTTTACGTAAAGTAGAAATTCCCACCAAATCAAAAATAAGAATTCGAAACTTGACATTAAATTTAAATGTATCTTTCCAAACCTCAAAACCTCAACATTTTAAAGCTCTACCAGACCCTACACTTCTCACAGCAATCGAGCTTTTAAGTGCAGTACGTCAATCTCTTTTCCAATCCCTCAAGCATACACAAAAAAAAACTAATCAATTCATTATCGACATTATCATTTTCGATTCCTTCGAGCCCGATCATCATCATCTTTATCGGCATTTTAGCGCCCCTTGTTCAAAAATAAATTCCAGCAAAAAAGACAACAATCATTCACCGAAGTCTTTCCATTACGATAATAATCTTTGGCCTTCTTCACTCAATTCGACGAGTACCTCTACCTTGAAATTTTTTCCCGTTCGTCGTAAGACGAATAATCGGAAAGGAAACATCAGGAAACTGGCAAGACTATTACCTTCTGAATGGATGAGATCCAAATTCTCTTTTGACATTTTTCCGATTTTTTCGGAATCTGTTTTTGTTTTTTGCACGTAACGATTGTGGAATAATGTAGATCCATTTTTCAATACGTTTGGGAGAACTCACAAATACACGATGCGTACTTATTGTCGAAATTTCGAGCGATTGATTCACTTAGCTCCTTCTGTGCAAGTTTTCAGTTTAAGTTCGCGATGAAAACGGAACGGAGATCACCAAAGAGATAAAAACGTAAGTTGAAGTATAAAAAGAGTAACAGAAGGAAGTCGAATGAATGTTGTTATGTCTATTTTTCTTCGTTTTCACGTTTCATTCGATGTGAAAAATGGACTATCGTATGGCCTCGTCTGACGTGATAGCTGCCAGCTTAGCCATCGTAAGAACAGAACGCGAGAACATTTGAAAAGATCTATCGGACCCGACATACAGTGTACGTATTTGAGTGTAGTATGTATCTTGTTTCTAACGGTTGGAATTCGTATGTGTGCAGTTCATGGTTTTACGGAGTAGTAATTCTTGTCGGCTTGGAAACATGAATTCAGATTTTTTCATGAATTCTTTTAATGAGCTATTTCGGTTTTGCAACAGTATATTATTGCACGATTGGATTACTTTTAGAGGGCGTGATAGATGTTCACTGAAAGAAACTCCCCAAAAGCCGACAGAAGAAACTAAAAGCTTTGTACCGGCTGATAAAATTCGACAATTCCACACGAGTTTTAGACTAAATTTTGGTTTACGAGATTTTTATAATGCTGGAATCAGCTCTGATGTATTAGTTTGGTGGCCTCAAAACTGGCATCTGGAATCGACTTCGGCCAAATTTGTTATTTAATTAGCCTTCAAAAAGAGTGAAAAGTTATTTAAGTAGCCTTCAATTTCTTATTATGTAAGTATTTATATAAGTATTCAACATTCTCAGAAGACGCTTCCAGCCAAAGACATGTCTCTGCAGAAAATAAATGAAAAATCATTCACAGATGTAGGTCATGATTCACATTCACGACCTACATCGAATGTCGAGTCGAGTAAAAATCAATAATTTCCCATTGACAAAAAGGACTATAAATCTACGGCAAAACTGATAAAAATATTCAAAAGGAGAAAGCTGATATGACAATTAATAAAGACCAAGCTGGTTTTAGAGCAGAAATATTTACAAGTGATCCATTTTGTAATTAAAGACTTGCTTGATAATTTTAGGTAATTATTGAATGAAATGCTGACATGGTCGGTTTCTTTTTACATAAATTTCAGCTGAAATTTAGCAGGCATACAGGAGCATGAATTGGAACGCACTATATAAAAATGTTTATTTTTGGGATACTATCGAAACGAAAGTGACGTTAACGACTACAACAGAAGATATAAGAACCAAAATTAATAGTAATCATCGTATCAACCTTACCCTAGAACAAACAAAAAAGTAGCCTATAGAAACCTTAGGTTAATTGCTGTATAAATTGAGCGAAATCGAAACATAAGCAGATGACATTAGCATCCTGTCACGGTTGCTGAAATCAAAAGATCAATGAATAAAATATGCAACAATGTTGAGGTTCCGAAAATAACTCAGCGAAAACTTGAATCGACCGGTCACTTGCATCCTATAGACGCAAACCGAGTTCCCAAAAAGACCCTCAAAGAGAAGACTGAACGGTGTAAATCCTTGGAAGAGAATCTTGATCCATCAGAAAATATTCTGGATCACAGTACATACTACATACACCTTCCATCCCAAAAATAATCGATTTTCCCAAAATTTTTGAAACAACTAGTGAATATATATTGAAAAGTCAAGTCATCAAATGAAGTATTTAAGTCTTTGTTGGAAATGTTGTTCAAGACGCCGATAACGCTGGCTTGAATGTCACTAACCGAACCGTGACGCTTTCTTTTCATCGGTAAATGCAATCGGGGAAATAGTAAATAGTCGCACGGCGCCAAATTAGATGAATAAAAGTGAAAAATAGGATGAAAATAGGAGATTTTGAAACATAAGATGATGAATTATCTTGCAAACGTGTCCAACTGGCAATTCCATCATATTCAAGTCGAACACGATGTATATTTTCCATATTTCGTAATACTCTCTAGTGACTCTTTGGTCTGTCGGGACAAATTTTTTGTGATTTTACTTGGATTTGACTTTTGCAAACGACTTGTTTGGCTATCAGTTTCAGATGAATTATCAGTTTCAGTTAAACTCTTATCGGGTTCATATTCAAAACATCAAATCTTGTCAACAGTAATAATCGTTTTCAGAAATTTGGGGTCCTTGGGAGCACTTTTAAATCAACCTTTACAATGTTCGATTCGATACCATTTTTTTGTTGTTTTCTGTGAGTTTCTTTGGCCCAAATTTTGAATTAACTTTACGAGTTCTAAAAAACTTGATTAAAAGGCAATGTACAGTAGTATGAAGAATGCCGCATTCCATTTCAATAAATTTAACTAAAGATTTCCTATTAATTTTAATGATTTCACGGACTTTTTCGATGATTTTTTTTTGCGGACAGTCCATTTTTTGGACGACCTGCTTTTTTGTCGTCTCTGAGGGCTTCTCTGCACGATTCTGCTTCTTAAAAAATTTATGTGTGCGATAGACAATCATTGCCATATGCGTTTTGCAGCATTTGGTGCGTTTCGGTAAAAGATTTCCCAAGTTGAACACAAAACTCAATCGAAACTCTCCGTTTTATCGTCGATCTCTAGGGCGATGTCAGAAGACCAATATCTTGAACGGGAAGTAATATCTCAACGACCATGATTGCTGGTTTCTATCCCTCAGCACAGCTTGTAATGAGAGAACTGATACTTAAACAACAAAAACTCTAAAATTTAGCGAAGATACTTAAGATAGCTCCACTTTACGCTGCTGCTAACAGTACCCAACACATGACCCTGATGAATATATACTAGATCGATAACGTAAACATTGAAACAAAAACAATTGAAAAATTATGTTTTGATTACTTCCAAACTGGTTTAAGGCAGGTTTCTACCTTGTGCGGTCAAAAAAATCGATTTTTTTGTTTTTGCATTTTCGGATCGATACATACGGATAGATAGATACATGTTGATGGATACGGTAGATACATGAATTACAAAAGTTATCCCTTAAAATAGAGAGCGATGTCGAGCGCGCTGAGCCGCCACAGCCGGGCGCGCTGCACCGCATTTTTTGATCTGGTGGAAGTGAATTAAAGCAGACGGGTTAAGGAATGGTCACAAAATTTGTTACAGTTGGGTATCAAAGGCTTGTGCATGGCTGGTAGCAGAATCATTAAAAAAATATTAGCAATCTTTCATTTTACATAACAATTTGTAGCCAAAATAAATGGAAAAAAAATCGTTTTTCTTTTTCAAAATTGCATTACTTTTTCATTTTTTTCACAATTCTGATAGACCATAGACAAAACTATATTAAATAAGATTATGTTTCATTTTTATGTTTCAGATCATCTGAATCGACGACAGGACTTCCACCAGCAGCTAAAATCCGTTTGGCGCGGCGCCATTGCTCGATGTCAACCCTCCCCCCTTGCATATTTCGACTCATTTTTTACATTTAAAATAAACTTATACCTACAATTGAAATTTTTTTTTTAAGTGTATCTTAAATACATTCCCCATAAAAATTCCTGAAGAACAAGGCGGCCGCACAAGGTAGAAACCTGCCTGAAGTGTTTCGAAAAAACAAAATGAATATAAAGGCCTACCCTGATTGGTTCTCCTGTACCAAAAATGTGAATTTGAATACATTCACTGAATGTATTAAATTGATGCAGGACTTGAAAACGCAAGTGCTCTAATGATATCATTGTCGTAATTGCTCATCATCAGTCAGCCATACGCTAAAAATTTAGTGTTTAGTGGGAGAAAAAAATTTTGTTTGTTGCATTTGAGAAATGGGCTATGTATAATAACACTAAATGTCTTTTATATCCTTTTTACTTGATAAGTATCGTACAAAAGGCATTCGCATAAATAATCTAGTTTCAGGCTTGCAATAATACACTTGATATATGTATGTACATTCCAACAAAAAATATCCGACTTTCGATACTTCTCCCTAACTAATCCCCATTTACTACCATAATATTTTATCCATTCGCAGGTACGAACTCGTTTTGCCGCTAGGCGACGCCACATCAACCAGGTGATGAAGTTTTTCTTTTGAACAGCAGCGGCAGCAAGCGAACGCGCTCACAAATTATAACCCAAGCAACCGACGAAGGGGTGACTCAGTCAGTCAGTCATTCACTCACTCACTTACTCGATTCATTCAGTTGCTTCGGTCTGCTATTCGATAGAGTGCTTCTCAAAGAAATCCAGAAACGCGATGTTAAAAGGAACGAGAATAAGAAATGAAGGTATTTTTCCTTAAGAAAAGATGATGATGATGATGATGATATATATATCCCAAGCCCGAAGCATATAAGGAGTCGGAATCAGAAAAAAATTGTGTTCCCGGCAGTATATATTTAGCAACGATTGCGGGATCAGAAAGTGCTTATACGGTTTTATCATAACGGGGCTCTTTTTCTTTCGTTCAACAAAATATTGTTGATGAGGGTCTTATTTTTGGGTTCAGTTTTGCTTCAAATAATTTCCATAGGGACCTTCTTTTTTAACTATCCGAATGAAGAGTACTTATATTTTGGACCAGTGAACGTATTCATCATGTTCTTTCCATCTCACTCTTCGCATCAAGACCAGATGGATGAGAAATACTTTCAGATTCAGGAGTTGTATTTCATTGCTTTTTCACTCGATTCGGCGCACTTTTGAAATTTAAGGATATCCGTGAGCATCAAAAACGACGCCAGAAGGACTTTAACGGTAGATTTCATACCGAACATTATTATATTTCTTTGGCGTTTGCGGCGTTCTGGTTGACGGAGCCAGTATTACGTGACACCGTGTGAAACCTGATGTCACTTTTTGCAAACATTTTTGTCATGAAAATTTCAATGTGCCACAAAATCTGAAACGAATGCAATTTCATTTCCTTCGACACGTTTACTTATGTCGCGTCGTTTATACGATATGTGTCACGTAATAGACGGGAATCAGTGAAATGTGAAAATGATAAAGGCAACATAAGGAATATGGATTTCGGTTGCATGTTGGCTGATGTGAGTCATGCATGATGATGGTGAGACGTGTGTGAAGGAGAGTAAAATTGAGAAGATGTTGATTGAATGAATAGGTAGGTGGATTGATCTTTGAAAATGAATATTTCGTGGTCCATCGCTGATAGTAGATGACATTATTGACGGTAAACTTATGATACTTTCTAAAAACAACAATAGAAAAGGGGGATTTTATACTAGAGGCCATGGCTCTCGCTTTTTGTAGACATATTTTATCATGTGATTTGTAGCAAACTCAGACTCAGTCAGTCCAACATTTTTATTAAAGTCAGGCCTTGGTATGTCCCGCGAGCCAAATCTACCAGTTAGCTCAAAACGGAATGAATTTGGGGACGGTCCTGACGTCCGTGCTAGGAAACGCACATAAAACCACAGCATAAACATGTACGATACACTTTTAGTTGGAAATAGTAGGAAGGAAATCTAAGAAAGATTTCAGAACGAATTCTATGCCACACTTGACCATTCAAAATCGACAATATTGATTTTAAGAATAAAATTTATTAAACACAGAAAAATGACAACTTCCTCTTTTTTGAAAAAAAAAATGTAACTCAAGAATATATAAACCAATCGTAAAATAATGCAGATAAATAATTAAGAAAGTACCGCCAACTTACTTTGCTGCACTTCAAAACATTTATTAATTATAAATATAAATTTTTTTATTTTATTTACTTTACATCATTGTTTAGTTTTTCACAACTATTTTAGTTCATATTTTTTAGATTATTGTTTAGTTAGAGGTAGAGATCATTCATTAGTTAAGTTTTTTGTTTGATCAGTTGCTTAAAGATAGGTTTCCGTTTTGCTTCTTGTAAGTTTTTTAGCCTATGAGAAACTTATGGCAGCGTCGGCTAGCCACAAAATACATGTTTGAAACTGCTCGAACATCATTACATCAATCGGAATTTCATTGTTTGCCGGGTCGATTTCGACCGCCTGCTCCGGCAGCAGATTCAAATCCTTGTAACCGAATTTTCATTTGAACGGATTTAAATTCGGATTTGGAAGTTCGAATGTTAAACTAGACGAAAACTCGAAGACTTGACAGCACTCAAATGTACTGTGGAATTCAAAATATTCTAATTTAGTTTATTTTGGGTTTTGAGACTATTTTCTGTGGTCATCTTCATCTAGGCGCTTAGTTTAATAAACCACTTGCTGCGTAACTCACATCGGATTGAGGCAGAAACGGCGGAAAGTAAAAGAATTGTTTGACTTCAATCCTATTTCGATTTGGGCTTGGGCACCGCTTCTGTTTATGATAACTATTCTAAAATAAAATCTCATATCCTTGTTCCCTTTTGCTATCCTCGACAGCCAATAGCAGTCAACTCATCTTTTGTGTCCACTTTCCTCAAAATAACAAGCCAAAAATTCCTTTTGTTTTCATCAGCCGTCAGCTGACACCCAAGCTACCACTTTCTTTTACCGAACCACTGCTTTGTTGAAAAAACCATTCGTGTCCGAAGATGATTGACAATAAAAAATCTGAATAAGCAGTCATCTCCGTAGACGATTGACATCTAAGTTCTTTCAAACAGCTGCCTAGAAACAAACAGGTAAAGCTAGTGTTTCTACATACGTCTCAAACTACCGTCCAATTTCCCTTCTTCCCTGTTTAAGTGGTCTACAGGAGAGTCTACTGTTTTTACTAACCTACTTTTGTTCATGAGCAGCAAGGTTTTGTCAAAGATAGATCCGCTCTAACCAACTTTATTTCTTTCATATAAACTCTTGCATCCGCCCTTTACCATAAAAAACATGTCGACGCATTATATGTTGACTTTTTGAAGACTTTGATTCTGTCAACCATAAACTCCTTCCTCAAATAATAAAGAGTTATGATTCCTACCTGGGTTACCTCTTACATCATTAGTCGTACTTTTATTGCATCTGTCAATTCTTGTTCTTCAATTTCATTTTATCCTTCTTCAGGTGTTCTGCAAGCGTCTATCATTAGTGCTTCTTTCTTTAATGTATTCGTTTTGTCTTTAGATGCTAACGATTTAAAAATGTTCCGAGTGATGCAAAAATTGGAGCGTTGGAAACGTCCGCTTTTATATTCTCCTATTCTGCTTACCCCGGATTCGATCCGGGCTTATATTTGGTAAGCATCTAAATTATCAGGTCTCATAGTTAGTTTTTGAAGCTTGAGTAGCCTAGTGGATAGAGCACTGGCTTCTTGCGTGTGGGGTCCCTGGTTCGAATCCAGGTTCGGACGAGGGTCCGCGCATCAAGCTTTGAGTTCACCTAGCTCTGATTAGGTACCTGATTTAAATCAGAGGTAAAGTGAGTCGTGGAACTAATCACTCCACACTCGTATCCACAATGATTAAAAAAATTGTAATGAAGCTCTCTACCAGCTTCAACCCCTAGACCCGTACGAGGGTTGTCGTGGGATTGCTTTACATAGTTAGTTTTTCCAAAGCCATCGTTAACCTATCCACCTGTTTACAACTTCTTCTACCCTTTGTTTGTAGTTTCATTCGATATTGCTGCCAAGCTTGGTGTCCTCATTGCGTCTATTTAAATAATGCGTAGGAAAATGGTCAACACAGATTTACTCATATCTTGGTTAAATTTCGCGATCCTTGCCGTCCTTATAATAATCGTCTTTTGTCCCTACATCTTCCTTCTCTTTTCCTGGATGAGGGAGTGGATTAGCAGGAAAATCAGGGCAGCAATGGTTTGCCAAACTTTATCAATAACAAAAATAGCACCACTACAACACTTTCGGGTCTGTCGATGCACACAGAAGTTCCAAACCTCACTTTACTCCTGATTTGAGTCAGCTCCCTACTGCCAGCTAGATCAACTCAGAGCCCAGTATGTGATCATGGCAGGATTTGAACCATGGACCACACAATTTTGGAGCCTGCTCGACTACTTAGGCTTGAAAAATATGGTTCCAATATTATATAGGATTATTTTCGTAAAGCGTTGTAGTTCAGTAAACGCAAAGAAACGGAGAAATCTTATAACATGCCGATCTAGCAAGAACAGTTCATTCAAATGCAGAGTGATCTGTTAATTGAAACAAACTTTTTCAGATGAAACAAAAGGAAGAAACAAAAGTTTGAGCACATCTTCCATGAAAAACTCTCTTTCTGGTCTATAATTTCTATAATATACGCTTACATTCTAAATACTCTGTAATGTGACCAAGATTTCACGGCTAGATATTTGTTTAGATATGATCCGCTCATGCCTCTCAATATGTTTAATTTGTTCTGAAACAACTGTGGCCTAAAACAATACATGGCGCAGTACTGAAACGGCGAGTAAGCTTGAAAAGAACCAGGACAGCAGAACAAAAACGATATTTTAAAAACTTCAACCCAACAAAAAAATACTTTTAAATCGAACAGCGATTTTCAATTCAAACCTCTCTTTAAAAAGTTACCCAAACACGAGTCCGTCTTCCACCTAAAACAATAAACAAGAAATGCTCGTAAAATACCAATTCGCACATAATTCCATATCATATTGAGTTTTCCTTTACTTCGATGGCGCTCTCTTTCAAACGAAAATTGACAGCTAAGGTCGTAGGATTACCACCACTGCCTGTCAAAGCTCCATTTGCCCTATCTATTTCTACCTATCCTGTCATCTATTTAATAAGACGAACGACTCAATTTTTTGCCCTAGCATAAATACTTTCCAATATATCTTTTCGTCGCATCGTATGAGCCGGCTCCCCGATACTGGACCACCGTTGTTACTCAATAAATAGTTGAAACGATATACAGGCCAGTTGAGAATGGTTATCATCTCGACATGCCGTTACCGTCTGCTGACCACATAAAAGCCAATACGATCGAATTGACGATTACCGACCACCCCCGTCGCTATTGATACCGAGCCTAGACAGTTTATCCATCCGAAAATACACATATCGTGTCGCATCCTGAGACATAGTAGAAGGCTAGAATTCCATTGTTTTCGACTCAATGTCTGCTTTGACTGTAGGGGCGGTCGACGGGGTTGAATTCAAGCAATAAACATTTATCCGTCTCCTGTAAATTCGATTCCTTTTATTACCACTTTCCAGATTTCGAATTTTTTTCCTATTCTCCCAAAAGATCCGAAGAAGATAGAAAAAAATTTGCGAGAAGACGTGCAGTAGACAGGACAAAAAGCATCGCCTGAAGAATGTTTGCCGGATATACGTTCGAAAACAACCCTATCGCCTCGGGGTTGAAACATTGATGGGTCGAATGTTGAACGTGGGGAGGAAAAAATGAAGAGAATCACATGAGTTGCTATTTAGAAATGGAAAAGTCAGTTGGCAGTCCTGTGTGTATATATGGATGACTTTTGCGGTCCTGTTCTGTCCTACCGATAAGGCGTATGTGGAGCACGTTAATCTGGGGCAGCAGCAGCAACTGTAACAGCCATGCATCCTCCATATCGAAATGGGAAAACAAATTTTCATTTGATTTGATTTTTCACACATTAACACCCTCGTGAACGGAAAAGAGCATTTTAGAGACCGTGTGTTCCGCGTGCAGTGCCACACTGAAAAAAAAATGTAATCCACGTATTCGAATATAAATTGATTGGGAAATGGTTTTGGGGGAGTACACTGGCGGTGCTATCGACGAATATTGTATAGGCTTAGTGTCTAAAGGATCTGCGGAAAATCGGCTCCTTGTCAAGGTCGATTGATGTGGATGACGGTAGCGCTTGCAGGGTTGAAATATAAATTGATGCTTTTAGCTGTTCTAAACGAGGTGTGTTTCTAAGGGAGAAAGGGATAGTGGTGGATTTTTGCGTATTGCTTCTTTTTGGTTCCACAAAAACTAGAGCAACTGCGAAACATTATTATCAACACTAAAATAATAAGAGTCATATGAGACACTAAAATATTTTCAATTACCATAATTTCCACCCCTAAGCACATAAAAAAAACAATGGAAAATGGGGAGTCACATCATCCTGCAATTCATCTGATTGAGACATTTTCGAATGATTGCTACTAGTCTTCGAAACGGCAATTTAAAGAAGTCAACAATTCGAGAAAAAAAAATTATCTTGTCTAATGTAATCTCTTGCCTGATACGTTCCGTTTTCCTATCGATATATCAAAATCTAGCTACCGCCGTTCCTTCCGCAAACAGACTCTCTACACAAATTGTTAGCATTTGCTTTTGAACTTGTCTCTTTGGCTGAGTCTATGTCAACGACGTACATACGTACCATGCATGCTCCACTCGTTAGAATAAACGACATGTCATTTTGATAAATTTTATGTGTGAATTGATAGCCCTTGATAGCGAATGGCAACAAGAGCACGGGAACGGAGTACAAAAGAGCAGTATAGGTTCGTGTAGATACAGTTCGGAGACTTTGGAAGTTGGATGGATTATCGATGAATCGACCGACCCCCGTTACCGTCACCTTCACCGTCGCCACATAACGTGGTTTTAAGTGATATGAAGTGATTGTCATCATCATTGAGATTTGATGAACTGTATGGCAATGTCGTACTTGGATTTGGTTAATGCAGTTTGTAGACTGGAAGAAATTGTTTAAAGAGAGAGTTGAATAAGGGGAGAAATGATATATCTGTCTCATCACAAGTAATTGACATTCAGCCTTGGGACATTTAACAGTTTAATCATAATTTATGTATTCGCAAGTATTCAGATCTTTAGGCAAGAATTTTGCGTATTTTTCCGACCGAGTCCAACATATCTGATGGAACAAATAACAGCAATAAAAGACAGACAAATTTGCATACGATAACAAGCACTTAAAGCGAAGTCCTTGGGGGGAATTCTTATTTCCGTCAGATTCTAGGCCACGTCAACAATCTATAGCTTGCTATGAGACAACTTGTATAAAAAATTATATTTCAAAGTTTATTTTGCAAGTTTCACGTTCAATGAGAGGAGTAAGAAGGTAAGCAAAAATGTGACTTCCGAAAATGAAAACATGTAGCGGGCTAGAGGAAAGACAAAGGTTGAACCATTGTTGGAGTAAAAGACATAGAACATGGAGTAAAACTCTGTAAGTTGAAGCACAAAAATAGACAAGAGACGCGTAAAAATCATACGTTTATGCCCCACCTTCCATAAATTTTATTCAGGTTGAACTGCATGGCAATTGATCACTTTTAATTGCTATTGTGACTCCATCGGCTATTGAAAAAGTTGTGAAAACACTTCAAAAAATTATCTGATGCCGATTTGTCGTTTAAAAAAAAAAAAAATTGTTAAGAACCAGTGAGCCTCTAATCCCCTCTTTATGAATTATATTTTACAAAAACCTTTCTGAACATATTCGTGATATCATTACCAATCAAGATGGCCATTTAATTTCTTGTGAGTAGCATGGATTAAAAAACCATAATGTCTGTCGAGCTTAGATTTTATATTAAACTATGATTCGATTCCTATCTTTATGATCGATCTTGCTGTGCTCGATACAAGTGTTGTCTACCTACTCCATTCAAATACCGAATTAGAGATCCACAAGGATATATTTTAGGTCCTCTTCTTTCCTTATTTAATGTGGATGATCTATCACCACTTTGTTCATTTGAATGTATTTTTAATGCCGATAATCTTAAACTTTTTGCAACAATAAGATTCATCGAGCACTGCGGCCTCCTTCAATCCAATCTGCACATACTTATGAATTGGTGTCGAACAAACAAGCATTCGTTAAATATGCAAAAATGCCAAAAAGCGAAACCACTTGTTTTTAGTCACTTTTGATGGAAAAGTAAGATTTGATTTACACTTCTCTGTTATATCAAATGTCCAGTTTTGTTTCAAGATTCTCTAAATTGTTCGCCAGCTTTCAGCCCTCTCTTCTTTTATTCAACTATCCTATTAGATCATTTTTTGGCCGGATTTATACTCTTCCCGAGACATGGCAAATGTTGCCGAGCACGAAAGTGTGAATGATCACCTCGTCTATTCTCGCCTGGTCTTCACCATTCACAAAAATGCAGATCCATGGCAAGCACGAGAGTGTGGATGGTGTTTTCCCCGGTGCCTACCTCTTTTATGAGGGTCTCGTCTTAGCTCGAGGCCGCTCGAAATGTTGTCGGTTTTACGTATCGAGTCAAAAGGGATTTGCGAAAAAAAGATGCTGGCTCTGAAGATATTTACAAATCATGAACAAGATGTATTATACCGGACAAGATGCATGAGTACGGATGGGTCCAAGGTACACTGTTCGCATGTTTGTAAACAAATTTCTGAGCAGAGAAAATGCTACCTAAATACACCACATGCATATCTGCGCACTTGAACTTCACATCTTTCAAATCTTCTCAATGCGGACAGAAATAATTGTATGAAGTTTTGAGTTAAAAAAGGTATATCGCTTTACATAAACAGCTTTAAGTGAAGACTTTGAATACTCGTCAAATGTTCTGGACAGTAATTTCCCAAGTTCATCGACGAAACGTTCGGAGAGAGTGTAAATCTGGCATTAAAGTAAGGTCAGGTAGGAGCGGAGAGAGCGTCGAGTCAAACAACACACCGAAATCATTCATGCACTTTCAAATATGATTTGAAACGTGATGCGAATTAAAAGCGATTTCGTTGCACGACGATTTTGTCATTCCCTTAGAAAACGGACCTGTTGTCTATTCTATACATCATGAATGTAATCCCAAATCAATCGAGTCAGTCCATTTTAAGTTTATACGTCATCAAAGAATCTTCGAGGAAGCTACAGCTTAAACATCGTGAAGAAAACAGAATTACTAGAGAAAACAGAATTTCTAGAGAAAATTAGAAAGTCCAGAGAAAACCAGAAGGTCCAGAGAAAACTAGAAGGAACAAAGAAAACCCGAAGGTCCAGAAAAAAAACCAGAAGGTCCAGAGAAAACCAGCAGGTCCAGAGAAAACCAGCAGGTCCAGAGAAAACCAGCAGGTCCAGAGAAAACCAGCAGGTCCAGAGAAAACCAGCAGGTCCAGAGAAAACCAGCAGGTCCAGGAAAAACTAGAAGGCCTAGGGGGAAAACAGAAGGTTTACAGAAAGCTAGAAGATTTTGAAAAAAACCCAGAGGGCCCCGTAAAAGAACAGAATTCACAGAAAAAAAGATTCAAAACGAAAGTGCAAGCAAAGACATTATTTTTCAAAGATGTATTCCGGAAGATGAAGAGACCTCTTTAGTGTCATAATCAGACTCAATAAATTCGCCAGGTTGTTCGAAGATGAATCATGTCCCGAAAGATCTGTTGAGCTGGAGGAGGATACTTAACGACCCTCTGTCGAACAAAACCCTAGCGTTACCACTGAGGAACTAACCGAGATGCTTGGATTGTATTATTAATTATTCATAGACATCCGCTTGACATTTGGGTCAATATCCACGAGCTTTCCGAGCCAAATCTTTCGCAGAGGTTGAATTAGTGATCTCCTTACGACTCAAGAGTGACTCAAAGTGACTAGAGGTCGGTTGTAACAAAAATATGTTGCACCAGATACAAGTTGATATTAGGCTCGTTTTTTAGCTCCCCTTATCCATAACAGAACAATGCTAACCAGTGCAGACGCATTGGAAACAACAACAACTCCTGTTATCGAAAGGGGGAGTTGTTACTTCTTTGTCATTGATACTTTTGGTCAACGATATTTTTTATGACTGATATTTTTTATAACGGATGCAAGAATTATCTGCATCAGGTACAAGCTGATACTGCTACTTTTGTCACTATTCTTTTTTGAATTGACAACGACATGTTGAGTAGAGCAGCATTCTTACAAGTGCGCCGTCCAAACCGTAAGCCTGTAAGCTGTACGAGTCGGGTAGCATACCAACAAGCATGTCATACCAAGATGCATGTCATACGAATCGTCTAAAAATAGTATATTTGGTGATGGACTTTAGCTTAGCTAAGCGTTAATGAATGTACCATTGACTCATTGAATCAACACGATGATTGTTACTAAAAATACCTAAAATACCTGACACATTTAAATTTTATCAATTCCGTGTATCAGTGACAAAATATAGGATTGATACAATGATAGTGCTCTAAAAAAATTCAAACGCAGGAAACAACAGTTAGAAATAGACGATGAAATGATGACGCAGAGCAAAAACATTCTTTACACAAGTAAAGTGTGGACATTTGTTTCCTGATAAGTTAGTCCCTGATAGGTTAGTCCTTCAAGAGCTTTGAAAACCCAACTAAACAATAGCTAAGAATATTTTAATGCGAGAAAAGTTAGCGCTTAAAAAAATCGACCCTTTGTGACTTCTACACAAAAGTGCTCTTCTCGCAGGACAGCACTCGACCAAATGCAGCGATAATTATGGTGATTAAAAGGTTCAGGAAGTGATGTCCCACCTACAATATTCCTTCTGATTATCATTTCTTGCGCAGTTTTCGAAATTGTTTAGACAGATATATTATGAATTTTGGAGGTGAGACCAGTCTTCAAGGACTACTAGAAAAGCATTGAAAGTTTACCAGAAAGGTGGGGGGGTTTTGTAAGGAGCGAAGGAGAGTATATTTCAAACAGAAAAAATCATTATAATATGATTATAATATTAGTCAATAGCGCGGGCACTAACACATAGATTTTTGAAAGCCTTGTAGTCAAGGTTGGCATGAAAGGTTATGTAGCTGAGTTCTGCCAAAGATGAAAATATTTCGTCCTATATTACGTCAATGCAGATGTAATTGTATGCGTATACGATATGGAGTTCGAACGCGCACAGCAGCAGTTAATTGGAAAGGACAAGAAATATTTGGTCAGTATAATAGCCATGTGTCTGTTATCAAAAGAGTGTTCTAAAGAGCTCTTTTGCATCCAGTATGAAAAATTCTTCTCGATTCTCATTTAGAATTGATCGAAGCATTCGCATGGGTCAGTTGAAGGGGCACTTGAAGAGGGGGCATTGGAACAGGGCTTCGGAGTTCTTATGAATTTATGGAGTTTGACAGCGTAGAGCAGCTCAAATAAGTAATATAATCAAAAATTTGCACCCATCCACACGGCCACGTCAAAAAGCTTAGGTTACACGCATCAACGTACTTGACCCCTTCCACTTTAAAAGTTTATTTTAAATTTATGAGTGTACAGGACGCCACTATATCGAGCCACATTGATCATATGGGAGCAAGAAACGGGAGAAACGAACAAACTATCCAATGATTAGTCCCTAAATTGTGGATACACCTTTTGAACCAAGATAATTTTATAGTCGCTCTGTTTTCGAAAAAGCAATAGAAATAAGATATCAAACTAGATATTAACGAATCAAAGAAACTGATTTGTAAAAAGGGAGATAACGGTGTACCACATGATGAAGACAGACTTTGGAGAGTTTCCGTAGCTGAAATGTGCTCATTCTAGGAAATAGATGGGCGCCCAACAAGGACTTTAAAAGGACTATAAAAATTGAAACCTTTGAAATTACCTTAGGTTCTTTCAACTGCCCAAAGGCATCGAACTCGTAGCGGTATAAGCAAATGTATGAATGGTTTTATGAACAATAAACCAAATGAGTGTGTTTGATAGTTATCAAAAAAAAGCCGAGTAACGCAGGTGTTGAGAGGCTGGCGATTGACAGCGCACTAGTTTTGTTTTCATCGGACGTGGTCAATGTCCTATAAAAGGACATCAATCTAATGTTAAAAAGAGTTGGTGGCATAATGTCACAGATGATGGTTTTTTGTTACATGTGAACTTTACAAAGTTTAACTTGCATTCCGAATTCGAGGTATGAGTTAGAATTTTGTGCAAATGAATATAAACATAGTTATGTACCATTTGTACAAGTTTAAGTTGTAAGAGACTCAAAAGTATCCGGCTTATAAGGATTCAATCGGAATCCACACACATCGTCGTATTCTTTGAAGTGCTTTTGCTGAGAACGTCCACTTAACCCGAGGAGATAGGTGTGAAAAAATACCACACAATGGTAATTTTGAAAATTTCGGACTTTTTAGGCATATACACTATCAATAATATATTACTCACTTCACATCCTAGAAAGATTAATCAGAGAATCATGTCCTAATTAACTGCAAAAACAAATAACTTCCTATTTTTGCATCTATAATAATTTGACAATCAACTTTATCTAAATTTACACCATTATTCCCAACCATTTTATGTATTCTATTGAAATACACCCATCAAGTTGTATCTGATTCAATGATATCGTCAAAACATCATCACAACTCAAGTGCATTATAAGTGTCAGTTTAAATGACAACATAATCATATAAAATGCACATTTAACAAGCACCTGCCACATGTAGTCGCCACCTTCCACATTTCATACCAAAATCCAACGAGGATTCATCCCGCCTCATCAAACACTTGATTCGCATGATGACTTATTCGCATTTCCATATATGTATATTTGAAATCGATTGATAAATCTTATGAAATATCAGCATCTTGTTTGTTACCACTCTCCAGTCAGAAGGCTCTTCACAATTCAACCGAAACTAAAGTGGCTGTGGCAGCAACGACGATAGAGTTTGAAACCAGTTTACCGGTGAGGAGGTGGAGTGACGAGAAGAAATAACGTGTAGATCGAAGAAGACGGTTAGATTTGTGGGTAAACAACATTTCACACAGTCGGTAATGTCGGCATTTAACGTCTTCGGCAAACGCTAAAAGACCTTATCCACTACTCGACTTGAAGAAGCGAACGGATACTTGGTATTGCAATTCAATAAATGGTTCTTAATCACAAGTTAGAGATATAGAACCGGGAAGGAGAGATGTGATAATTTGCAGTTCCACTTGCGCAGTAATTATCACATTAAAGTTTCATCGGTTTTGAGTATGTAAGTGGAGGATTCAATCGAGAGTAGGCTGAAAGGACATTAATCGATTTAAATACCCTCTGCTGAAATAGACTCTACAGTGGATAATTACTTGATATAATCAGAAGTGAAACATAGACTTTATTAATATTTCCGGTATAAAATCGTTCTGTTAATAAGCATTGCTTGGTGCCCAAGATTTAGCATTAAGAAAAACACGCTCCACTAGCAGGAACCTTTTTTTGTTTTTTTATACTCAATGTGAAACAAAATAAAGCGATGCTCCGAAAAGGGCACTCAGATAGTAATCAGCGAAACAATTTCATTTTCTGGTGCTAATTAAATTAGCTTCACTATCACCGTCTTATGCAAATATCCAACTTTACATTTCCGTTCAATGCAGCTCTTGAGCAGTTTCTCGAGGAAAAAAAATCCCAAAGACAGTTAATCAGACACCCATTTAATTTACTCTTAATGATACGTAACGCGAAAAGAAAGTGAACGAAAGTTCCATTATCGCTATGAGAACTTCACCGCTGCGACACCAAACTGCCTCATATATCAATGCCCTGGTGAACGCAATCAGCTCCAACTGGAACATTGTATGCTTCAGTCAGTGTACGAATGGCAATTTGAAATTCAACTCGGCACAAGAGACTGAATCGATTGGCACATTAAAACGCACGTCCATACATAATTTAAGCCTTGAAACTTTCGAGCTGATACCGCAGCAACGCGCCACGTCTCTCCAAATGCGATATCGTATCTTGGGCAGCTAGACCAGCATCTTAAGTTTTTTCCAGCCAATTGAAAAATCTGGCTACTGTAGACAGACGTGCCAACAGACTATCGAGGTGTTGCCTCCGATGCAACAACCTCAACTTGTTTACTTACCTGCCTTTACTTGCATGCTTGCCTGCCCCCGGACACTCGTCCATCCGTCTTTCGGAGAATCGAGACGAAATCGTGGTTCGCAAGTCAGATTACTGAAGAGCTCGAGACCGTATCTAGATATTTTAGCAACACTTACCCATTACTATCCACGTTTCGGATACAATGAGCTGCTGTATGTGCACACGTACGAATGCAGAACTATAGAACTGCTGTAGCTATGGTTAGTTGATATTGCATTGCTCGAATAGCCAGAAGTTACACGGACAGAGCTGGTTCGGGCAGACCGCGCAAAGCCAGACCACATCCAGACACACAAATCTCCTCGGAACGTGGTCGCTGCTGGCCATGCAACACGCACTATTATCATCTCTACAGCAATGTATTGCTGCTCGTATAGTTTTTGAAAGCAGATTTCCATCAAAGAAGCGGTTGGATATTTGTGTAAATGCATGTTTGACAGCAGATGAAGTACACTGGAGCGGATAAGTTGTGGGAATTGAATTGAAAAAAATTTATTTCCCTTAAACTGTAAATTCTTCGCCCGACTTAAATTTGAATCAACAATAAAAATTTAAAATCTAGAGGCTATATTACTTTGGTCAACTGGCTCTTCAATCAGTTTTTTTCAAAGGATAAGAAACAGTTGGCTACAATAATAAATTTTTTAGCATACAAGTGATTCATGAAACTCAATTCAGAGTGTACACACTTTTAGAAATCAAATATTTTTATTTAAAAATATTACATTGAAATTTCAAACACAAAGACACATTTTCACTCTAGTAGTGTAAATTAACTAATCCACCAATCTACAGCCTCACTCACGTTTCTTTCCGTTGTTTTATCCGTCAAGCTCTAATGATAGGTATTTTTTGCAGATTTTGCAAATAATGGACGACTTTGTTATTTTCTAATGGTCTGTCGTTAGTCAATGTGGAAGCCCAGTAGTTGTATGATTGTAATAAAATGTCTTTCTTTCATGCGAGCGCCTAATTATTTAGGATAGTAAAGACATACCAAATTACCTAGGTGATGATAGGAAAGTTACCTCATCACAGAATAACGTTGAATTTTGATGTCTGGCGATTATTTGATATATTTCTTTGCTCAGTAGTTTCTTTAGAACTTTGAAGCTTTTCTGCTGATTTATTGGCAATTACGTTTATTATCAGCTCAAGAGCTGGAATACGATTTGAACTTCGCTAAGAACGATCGTCCCAGCGACCATGTATAAGTATCTACTCTGAGTTATGAGTATCTATTTTTTCACATTTCGATAAGGTTTTCTTTGCTGTATTGTTCGGTTTTTGTTTTGTTTATTGCTTGAAATCAAATAAGCAGCTTACTACATGACCACTTCAAAGTATTGATTAATTTTCAGAGGTCTATTTCAGTTTTGGCTAGTGACCAAGTGATCTCAAAATTGCCATAGATCAGGGAGGCGTTGGATTTTCAGTGAAATATCTAAATCTAGAGTAGATCATACATACCTGACAGTTACTGAGCGTTCAGGGCACTGTAATTGATTGACGATTTGTGTTCAATTGGTAAAAATTGGTTCATCGAAAGTATTGTTTTAAATCAAATTTATTATCAAACGTAGGCAACGCAATCGATATCATGAATATCAAATTCGTTGGCATTAGAGAGAAGCCTTAAAAGTTAATCTACTACCACGATAGAGATAGAGGATTCATAACGAAACCATCTTTAGAAAACCATTTTTTAATCCAAAAGATGCAGAAGTGTAACATTGAAAACATAAAAAATAAAATAAATTTGATGCAAAATTATTTTGAATTATAATTTCACAAATATTTCAATCAGCCTGCTTCCCCGGAGATAAAGAACAAGTCCCAAGTAACAATATCAAGGAACTGGTAGACCGCAGTTGTTCAACACACACATGACATGGGGAAGCAGCATGTCTACATTTGAGATGTATCACTATTAGAATTTCTCCTAACCAGCAATTTAGCTGTACCTAAAAGAGCAAGACGCTGAAGTTCCTGACAGTTAACAAACAATAAATATTTGACTTCACATTGGCTTCAAAGAGTGCAATAATCCTTAGTGAAGATGTGGAGTGTCCTAACATAGACTTCGTTTTCGAATCATAGAACCATAGCCGTCGAACTAGCAAAAGATTCAAATTGCAGGAACTAGGAAGGCTTTTAAAATTGCCTTCCAGTTGGACCTTATGGCCATACTAAAAATGTGGAATGAGAGGACACAGTGGCCAAAGTCCTAGCAAATCTGTCCCAAAAAAAAGCTAGTTAGTAAAAAAAGCTAAAAACGAGGGTGCCATGATAAAGCAGGGAGCAAAAAAAAAGCTCAGAAGGGTCACGAGAACAGAGTTTAATAAGGGAAGCACATCGAACTGGGAGGTCTATAAAAAGAAAATCTCAACAAAGAGCTAAGGACCTTCCAAAATTATAGAAACCAAACAGCCGCACATCCCTCATACTGAAGAACATGGAGAAGCTGACCAACCTATACAAAATTTCAATTCGCCTACCAAAGGTTCAAGTCAAATTTATCAACCACATATAAGTTGGTATAAATAATAGAAAAATCATTGGATAATAAGAAAATCGCACTAGGCGCTTTCATGGAGATAGAAGGAGCCTTTGCCAATGCAAGACTCGCCTCCCCCCATCACGTATTCTAGAGAAGGGAAGCCCCTCAAGAGGTAGTGAAACAGGCGAGTAAAATACTGAGGTGCCGATGTGTATTCGTAGAGCTGGGAGCAGCTAAGCTTAGGGCGAACACTAGGAAGGGATGTCCGCAGGGAGGCAAACTATCCCCTGCTATGGTTTAGTAAGGAATCGACCGCTCTAAGGTACGCGGATGACATCACAGTAGTAGTAAAAGGCTCACCTGGGTAGGAAACTCATTTAAACAAAACGACAATGGAGGTCACTAATGTCATTTGGGTAACAACAAAAGATTCTTAGGCGTGATTGGGGCAGACACTAAGGACCTACAAACAAATGATGAGCCCTATCATTCTACATAGATCAGCAGTGTGGTGGAAGAAAACTATACCGAAAACTGCTGTTAACAGGCTCAAAAATGTCGATGACACAATACCATAAAAGAAACAAATGGATGAATGGTCATTCTTGCAGAAATGGGCACAAATGTGGTATACTCACTGCTGGAAGATGGACAAGGTATCGTAGATTCAGATGCAAAATGCACTTCCTCCTCCTTAAGGAGACCTCTCTGGCACAAATTAAAAAGTTTGCAAAATATAGTTTATATGTTGCGTATTCCCAAACATTCTGTTCATACCTTTTATTTATCCACAATTGAGGGTAGAAAGCTTTCTTGTTGTGAATGTTAGCAGTCCTTATTCAAGGTGGTGGCAATGTGTTCGGACAGGCTGTCAAAATATAGGAAAGTTTGTTGGAGTAACAAACCTTTTAGAAATAGCAATGGAACTACCAAAAAGAATGCAGAAATTATTTTTAGTTATTTATTATTTTATTGTTATTTTACAAGCGACAAAATATATATTTCGAAGCAAAAATATGCAGACATTGCACAATACTTTTGATCTTAAATTTTTTTCACCATAAATATTGTGATGAGGGGGCAGGAAAGGAGAGGGGCGAGGCAGGTTATATAGACCCTACATCTTAGCAACAGGTTCAACTACAGACATGAAACTCGATATACAACGTTTCCTCGAAGCACGATTTTGGGTTTTTTTGGAAACTCAGAAGCAACTGGGCGGAAGAAAGAGTGTCAGTTTGAATAAAACCCCATATTTACCATATCTTACCAACTGGTGCAACTACAGACTTAAAACTAAAATAGCTCAGTAAATAAGAAAACAAGTCTTTCAGTATGTTTAGAAATTCTGCATGGCTGTATGGATCCATCAATAAAAGACTTGTCTTGTCATGTCTTGCGAAAGGTTGAAGCTATAAGGTCATGTCCGAGCTTAAAATGCAGAAGGGGCGTGGCAGTTACTGCGTAGTCGTTAAAGGCTTGAAATTTAATCTGGAGATCATTAAACAATAATATCAAGCACGTGTATAAGCCTTTTCGTAAATTAACCTGAGAATGAAGTGAAAAGTGCCAGATAAGGGCGTGTCAGTAAAAAAAAATTTATTTGAAAAGTCGGAAAATATTCAAAGTAAATTTTGATATTGAATTTACCTTTGAAATTCTATGTTTCAAACAAATACTTCTCGACATTATTTGGAAATATTTTGGCACATAAAGGAATAAGGTAAGGTCAGAAGGAGGACTCCAATTTAAGACAATATAGAGCTGACAAAGACTTGAAATTTAACAAGTTACTTTTGCTCAGCCAACAAAATGTTTGAAAACTTTTCGGGAAAACTAAGGGAAAACTAAATACATTTTGTGTACCAAAAATTTTAAATAAAACACTATTTACTGAGTTAAATAACTATGGAAAATTACTTGAGTGGCGTAACAAAGCATGTTTTTTTTGCTAGGATAATAAGAATTATTAGGACTGAAAATACCAGAAAAAAAGTTCGTATAGTTAGTCGAATTCATAAATTTTCGGTACAAATTCATAAGTTTTGCGAATCAAATTCATAATTGTCCAAATCAAATTCATAAAAAAATTCTGAATTTAATTCGAAAGCTTACCAAAAATCTATGAATTTGATGAAAAGGATACAGCAACGAAAATATTTTCGATTTACAAGCCCAAGCGAACAAGTACTTGGGTCGAATTTGTCCCAATAATATTGCCACACGCTGTCAAACCATCCCAACCGCTCCACCATCGTTTGAATACCATTACGTAAAACATTGCCTGAAACTTTAAAAGCACCGAGGGAAGTTATTGACGACAACGTCGTTCAACTTCGCTAAAAGTGTCTACTAGTTTTTCTTGTCTTTCTGTCACACTCTCTTGTCGCACAATTTTTTTCGACTACAGCCACTTATGCAAACGTGCGAATTTGCACTAAGACCATGTCTGCCGTCATCATCGTTCGACCGTTCGTCCAAGTTTGCATCTTTACCAAACTTTAGTTTCTGCTTTGGCATCGTTTCGACTGGCTTTAGTGAAATGCTTTCAAGACGAGAATAGCGACGGAATTCTCCAGAGAATATGTCGCAAACAGTCCATGCTCAACACACCATTTCTCGCCCTTCTGCATAATTCGAGTACTGTTGAGTGGACATAAGATGCACGAATGAGGGTGTTTGCAGTTTCCCTCGTTACTCTAATTTGTTTGCCGAGTCCATTTCAAATGGGTTAATTAGCAAATTACAAGGAGTATGATCACGACCGGCACTAACCAGCAGCTTCAAAAGACCCATTCCAGGACAATTGCAGAAAGTCAAGGCTGGACACGGGAACGGAGCTGGAGGGTAGCATTCGTGAGATGATAAAATAAATTTCAGTGCGATAAAAGATGTGATGGAGCAAGAAAACACAAACGAACACGAAAAACTTTCAAGAAAGTTGTAACGCTACTGCCAGCACATCGGATGAAAGCATGAGGCAAAGTGGTGCTCCCGGAAAAGTGGAATGAACCTGTTGGCGGTTGCCTGCAAATAACATATCTATTGTTGGGAAATTTTATGAATTTATGTTTTTGGTCGATGTCGACAGCAAGAGGTTAATTAATCCGCTTGAATGCTAGCAAGCTAGCAAGCATTGCGAAACGGCTGATGAACAGAGCCTATGGAACGTTCGCTGTGGTTTTTGTGGTGTAATCAGGTGAGAGGGTTTCAATTGTGAGAAAATTGAGCAATTTATTCGAGATCTTAATGATAGAGGAAAAATTAATTTCGTTCCGATGAAGACTGGAGTTATGGCATTAAAGAGTTAGGTGGGTAGCAATGAAACGTTTAATGGATCCAAAATGTAGGAAAACGTACATCGGTACGAATTTGCGATACATAATGAAATGACCAGCTGTACGTAGTGCCTGTACTTTGGTAGAAATACAACTCAAACGGTGCGTTCCTGTTACATTTGCCTGTACTACATTTCAAGTTGCAGTAGAGAGTAGAAAAATCGTAGTTTAGTCGCTGGCAGTGATTTGTATTAATTTATTCTAAAACATCAATAAATTAATATTCGATTTGAAATCTAAGCTAGGGACTGCTCGGTCTTTGCAAACAAAACTCGAATCTCATTTTCCAAAAAACCAAACAATCACCATAAATGCAAATTGCTTAATCTCCTTTCAAACAATCCCAGTCAACTCAGCTCTTGGCCATAGGAATTATTCCGCGAAACCCACGAAAGTCGTTTGAGCAAACAAGAGCTTTCAAATTAAAATTTCACATTGGTCATTAGTGAGCCTCGAAGCAAAATTTTAATGATTCGCTCACCCGACGCACCATAGAAATCTGCTGCACGAAAAATGAGATAATTATCCTTCCGACTTCGATATCCGGTAGGACAAAAAGTTCGATAGAGGACCTTTTTGCATTTCTTAAGCGTTTTATTGCTACCTTAGTCCTCGATTCCCACACCACATTAGAATATTTCGTTTCCGATGTTCTCTCATTCTTCGACTTAGTGTTCGCCACGAATAAAAACTTACCCTAATTCTTATCCTCGTTTTTACTGTCGTTAAAATTTCCCATTCCGTTTCGTGCAATAAATGCAAATCGTTTCATAAATATTCACTAGATATTCGATAGGACGGGAATGAAAGTGAAAATGAGGCTGGAAAGTGTTTTCGGGTGGATTTTTGTTTGCATGTTATTGCACGCAGGCAAGCAAGCACGAAAGCCCAAATAGCTATGATGTAGATTTTCAAGTTGTTGCTCTTTTCGTCACAGTGCGAGATAAATTTTGTGTACTGTACTTTGAGAAAAGCGGTTAAATTAAGAGCAAAAAAAGGACGCACGTCCTGGCTAACAGTGAGTTAAAGCATACAAACTTCCTTTCACCATTTTCACCTTCAATTGCATAATCCTAGCATCGATGCCCGCTTTGTTTCGCCAGGGCTTATTTTTATGCTATGCCTGCAACCAAAACGTGACGGTATTCGTACGTTTTTCACATTCTTTCTTTTTACTTTCAAAGATTACCACTTTAACTTCCATTACATTCGCACACCGCCCAGGAGAGCACTCCGGCTGTCATAATATGCTCACGGCAGACACATAAATACCAATACACAAAACGATGAGCAAAGCAAGGATGAAATTTATCTGAATTGTGGTGATGGGTTAAGGACTGACCCCAAGAGTCCTTTTTTCAGTACCGTCCGTCCACCCTCAGAAGTTTCGGCGAATGTGGTGGAATATTTTGAAAGGATCGACCAAACGATTCGGATGGGGATAGGAAGGAAAAACTAAGGGTAAAATGGGTCAGTTTGTTTTCATTTAAAGAGACTCTTGAAAGGGATGTAAAACATGAATGATGGAAATTCGATATTCAAGAAATAAATGACAATTGGGAAATACTTGAGGATTTCAGGGCATATTTTCATTTTGTCCGACGAACAAGCAATAAGAACATTATAAATTCGAAAAACACTGATACTTACTTGATATTGTTATGTTTTGTTGTATTTATCATCATTTCACAAAGAGGACAGTATTGATCCTTCCTCAGGTAATTCATGATGCAACTGTGACAGACTGAAAATATATAAAAAAAAAATTAAATTAGAATAAGCTACGTTATTCAGACACAAATTTATATAAGTACAATTTTAGTTCAATGACTTTAACATTTAAAGCATTCAAACTGAACGAATACTCTAGAAGTTTTTAAATAAATTATGCTTTTCATAATTTTACTGAAAACTCACAGGGGAAATTCAAAAGAAAACACTCGAAAACTCAAAACGACAAAGACATTTCGAGTGCTTTTATAGCAACAAATAAATATTCGTTTCCACTTTCCATCTTCCGAACGAAGAACATCAACAGACCTAAAATAATTAATAACAGCGAAAACCAGGTGCTCTCAGACGTAAGAAAAGCAAATATTAATGCATATTGCGCAATGAAAGATGCTTCGAACATTAGTAACAAAGTGAAAGTTCAATGAAGCAGAGGAGATCGTTATAAATAACTTAAAGCACAAAACAATTCCACTTAAACTTCCTTTAGTTAACCCTTCCCTCTACATTAGACGCCAGAGCACGATCCCCTTGAGTCAAGCCAGAGAAAACTGCAAAACATATACATATACTCTGCAAAAATAAATACACAATATTACTCTAGTACACTAAACAAACAGGCACGTAGCAAGTCTTGTTTGAGTTCTGCACGTCTACAATATGGTTCCTCATTCTCTCCCGTACAAGGACATCGTCGTTGTCTAACTACTGAAGCTCCTCATTATCGTTGAAATGAGAGTGCAGCGACACTCGTAAACATTATCTATGTACGTTAGTTGCAAGTACCCTTTTGGAACAGAATAATTCTGCACACTAGTAATCCTTTGTTAAATCGCGTTGGTCTCGTTGAACAAAATACTTTTCAGCGAGAGGATCTAGTTTGTGTGTTTTATTATATGAACAAAAAAAAACGGTTAAGCCGCAAATACCATTGTTTTACTATGCAAGATATAAAAGGATACATTAAGTTTGACCGCATGGAAACAACAAATAATTTAAACGATGTTAAGCATTTATCCAGTTTATTTTACAGAGAATGAGGATTTTTCCAGTTTATTTGATAACAGGACGAAAAATACAGGATGTTTGTGGCTATAAATGCAGACACGTTTCTAAAAATTTGTCTACTTAAAACACGCCAATGGTAGAGAACGAAATTATACTTCGCATGTGTGAAAGCTTATTGAGGTAATATTTCTTGAATGGTAGGAATTTAATTTAATCCATCTTCAGGATTCAAAAATAACTTGGATTTTTGAAAATTAATTTTTCTTCTTTCATTGAATGTATTTCTTACTTTTGCGAATGATAGCTTGATCGTCAGAAGTTTGCTATAAAAACGGACCGATAAAAGGACCTTAATCATTTTAAAAGGCGACTTTTCAACTACACTTTCATTCATAAAACCTTAACCCACTACTCCTCGACTAGAACAATGAAACCATTCAAAAATGAGATAATTTCGCTTAACCCTGCAGAAAGACAGACTGTACAAGAGACATCTTGAAATCAAATAGTTAGGGCGTTTCCAAGTCGATTTCAAGAACTGAAATTACGATATCCTTAACTTTTCCAAAAACCATAAGGGAGGAGCTGATGTGAAATTTTGTTAAACTGGGAGCAAAAACGCAGAAAAAAACCTAATATAATACCGTTTTGATGTTTTACGATTTTATTTAGAAAAACGGGTGGGAGCGGGTAGATTTAAAAGGCTCATTATTCCCGTGAATTTCTTGTACTAGTGTGTTTTACAGAAGCGTTTCTTGTGCCCAACTCAAGGCTTTAAATTACATTTGAAAATAATTTTTAGATTTATTTGGAATCTCAGTAGAGGGTAACGTTTTGCAATAGGAGAATTTTCCCAACAACATAGACCATACACTTTTACCGAATCGGAAGGACTACGAAGTTAACAGAATAACATTTTCACGTAAAGACAAAAGAGGACGAAAAGAAGCTCACCGAAGACAAGAAGAAGCTTACCGAGGACAAGAAAAACCATAAGGAGGGCGAAAGTGGCCTGAAAAGAGCAAAAATGGCATGAAGAGAGCAAAAAGCACCAGGAGGACAAAACGAAGACAAAAAAGCAGCATATGGAATGCAAAAGGAAGCATGCGAAGGTCAAAAAGATGCATAAGAAGGACAAAAGGAGACCAAAGGAAGCAAAAGGAGAACAAGAAGAAACCAAAGGAGAACAAAAAGATGCAAGAGGAGGACAATAAGAAGCAAGAAAAGGACAAAAAGAAGCAAGAGGAGGACAAATGTAAGAAAAGCGAGATCATGAAGAAGCGAACAGAGGACATAAAGGATCAAAAGGAGAACAAAAAGAAGCGTAAGGATAAAAGAATCAAAAGGAAGTAAAAAAAAAGCGAAATGAAGGCAAAAAAGAAGCAAAATGAAGACAAAAAGAAGCAAATTGAAGACAAAAAGAAGCAAACGAAAGACAAAAAAAGCAAAACGAAGACAAAAAGAAGCAAAAGGAAGCAAAATGAAAACAAAAAGAAGACAAAAAGAAGCAAAATGAAGACAAAAAGAAGCAAACGAAAGACAAAAAAAAAGCAAAAGGAAGACAAAAGGAAGCAAAAGAAAGACAAAAAGAAGCAAAAGGAAGCAAAATGAAAACAAAAAAAAGTAAAAGTTAGGCAATAAGAAGCAATAGGAACACAAAAAGAAGCAAAAGGAAGACAAAAAGAAGCGAAAGGAAGGCAAAGGGAAGCGAAAGGAAGACAAAAAGAGGGCAAAAGAAAAACAAAAGAAGGCAAAAGGAAAACAAAAGAAGGCAAAAGGTAGACAAAAAGAAGCAATACAAAAACAAAAGCAAGCAAAAAGTTTTATCTTGCAAGTAACAAAATACTCGTATACTGTTTGAAACTAGGCATTTCCAACAGCGGCATTAAAGAGTCCATCTTGACAAAGCTCAGTTTCTTCGATTTTAGATAAGCTCGCAGATTATCTAAAATCGAAGAAACTGAGCTTTGTTAAGATGGACTCTTTAATGCCGCTCAGTTGGAAATGCCTTGTGTCAAACAGTAAACGAGTATTTTCCGAAGCTTAAACAAATTTTTTTCTTCTAAGACTGTCAGGTGACATTTCTAATGTGCACAGGAATTGCTTCAAAAGTTATAAATTGACTTTTGATTTTGATTAGACATTTAATATCTAGTAGATGGCCAATCTAGTTACTGTCTTCTTGTCTAGTTATCTGGTTATTTTATATTTATATTATAATAATATCTTAATACAGTAGCTGGCAAATGAGAGAGCTTTAGGAAAATATGCATCGCTTGATCTTGATCAGGTTGATTTTATATCATTTCGAATGAAATCGGATAATGTTGACAGTACAGTTTCTAAGGAATAAATCAGCTCTGGAGAACCATGAGAGCTTACGTTTCACAAAAAGTGGCAATTTCGCTACCACCAAGGCAAATTCACGAGATCCCTTTAAAGAACTAAAGGAACTTATTGCGTATTTTTCGATAAAATGATCCTAATACTGGTGCTTTCCAAATAAAGTAGATCTGCAGAGTTGTGCTCGAATTTTAAATGCACATTTTGACTCAAAAACAGAACCACTACGAACACGACTCAAAGTCTATTGTACTCAAATTTACGCTAGGGTATTTTGATATAAACAATTTCCATCTATGACAACTTAGCTCAAAAATTTGCGAATTCTAATGATGATCAAGTCGCAGGAATACCACAGGATCGAAGTTTAGCTCGCCTTTGCTTCGGTTGAGCTAATTAAAGGAAGCATTTCAGATCTATAGGACATAACTCATGCGGTAAGTCCATTTTCAATCTTAGTTTATGGGCTAATTTAATCTGAGTTTAAAGAACTAATCGTAACTACTTGTCCTGTCAAACCTATAAGACCTCTTATATACAAAAACACAAATAATTGAAAAAGAATGGCGATTCTATAAGTGGCCCTAGAACCGCAACAAGATCTGGTGAGGTCACTTTTATCTAAAACCAATAAATTACATTTATTATTTATTTGGCATGTATTGCATGCTTCATATACCGATGCATAGCATACATTACATACTTCATATACTCAATGACATGAAATACATTTTTAAGTTCTGTCATTTTATATCTTTTGAATATGAAAGTATTTTATACGCATCTTTGCAAAGGATAAGACACTACTGAATCGCCTGTTACTTAATGAATTGATTTTTTAAATATTTATTTGTACTATCGATCATACTATAAAAGTGTTCCAAGTCAAAATATCTCATAATATATCATAGGGAAAACCATCCAGTCTCAGACGGTAAACCTTAGGAAAGAAAACCTTCAGTCCCATATAATTTTCGTACAGAAATTCTAATGTGCCAAATAGATATTGGCCGAGCCCAGGCGAGCCGAGTGTGTGGGCGGTCCAGACGAGCGACTTTGACAGGTGTCACAGGCGCTCGTGCCACATCCGATCGGAATGGATGTTGAGCACGAGCCAAGGCGATTCGTGACGAGCTGTCAAATGCCGTCCACATGTTGGCGGCCTCGTCTGACTTCGGCTCGCCTGGTCTCGGCCAATATCTATTTGCTACATAAGGAAACCAATGTTTCTAGTGTTAGGCCCCTGATAAATTGGGTTTTCACTTGAAATCTTGGATAAAGTGCCAAACTTTAAAGTAAATGCTCAATGAAAGTTTCTTTGCTGTGACCTGATTTATATGTTATACTTCAAAATATCATATACCTCCGCAAAAAATGCTATGAGCTTCCGTGATTATTGTAGCCTTAGCTAAGCATACTGGCCAGTAGTGAAACAATACCATTTTTTGAAACCATTTAAAACTCGACATTTTTCCAAATCGAAAATAATTACTTATAATATCCCTACTCCATCTGAATTTCGTATGCAAGAATGGTTTCAAATTAATTGTAATTTAGAACCCTGGGGTTGACAGCATTTTCTCATCTTCGAGCCCATCGTACTTAAACTGAGCGAGACCGAAATGAGTGTGTGTCTAAGCATATAAACGAGGCACCATAAAGCCGATATTCATCTACATGGCATACTGTACTAAACAAATAGAGAAAAGCACCTACTGTGCACGTACATGAAAATCAAATTTAAAACTTCACAGGCACAACAAGCGAGAAAATCGTCGGAAATCTAAGTGGATTTGTGTTGTTGTGTCTGCCGGCAGTTGTTTTCGTCGTAGTGAAACTTAAATAACAACAAAAACAACAGCAGCAATAAACTGACGACGTGTAACGATGTACTGTGAAAATTTCAATCATCTAATTAGCAGTGTGTTGTAAGGGGTATTAAGGTGCGTTGGGGAAGAAATATGCTGGATCATTAATTGGTGATTATTAAAGCGATTAATTGGATGCTATTCGAGATGCAGCAATTGATGAAAGTTAAACCTATCGTAGCAGTCAGAAGTTATAAATCTATTTTGAATTAATAATGCATTCAAACTACCAAAAAAATTATTAAAAACTACAGCACCGGCACACTGAATCATAAGTATGACGAAAATCATCATAATGACGACAGTCAGAATGATACTATGCCATATAGACGAAACGATATTGACAGATGTCTCTTGGTTGATAAACAGCCCATGATAGAAAAGCCGGGAATTAATATGAAAGACCGAATAAAGGCCTCAACAAACAAAAGCAATAAACAAATTTAACAAACAATATATACCAACACCAGTCAGATAACTGAAATTATATATTGGCTACTTCTTATAAAAAATACTCCCATCAAATCATTCCAGTTTCCACCATTGTAATTTTTCACCCATGATAATTTCCAATTTACCGTTATTTCTAATATTGGAATGCCCCTAGTAAATATATTGTCTTTGTTTGGAAATCATCGATTCCCCTACATGTCCTGTATCAATGTCGAAATTCAACTGGTTAACAAAATCATTCACAGCGTCGAACATAACTAAAACCGAAAAATCGCAACAATCGAAACAGTTCGAATTAACCCTTATCAATTTCCTTCATCATCAATTTCAATTTACAATTCATTCAACTGCACTCAACACTTCACGAAACCCAGCTGATAACAATATTCAGGCAGCTAGCTTTCCACTTCAAATTTTTCAATATTCATAACAGTCCTTGAGCAACTGAATCCAATCACGACCGTCCTTAATTAGATCCATTAGTTTACCCGAGTCCGCCTCGTACCCTGTCGACGTCTCGTCGAACCTCATCACCTTCGATATTCTTCCGCTTTTCTTCATTTTCAAAAATATTTTCCCGAGTAAATCATCCCCTTTCCAACCGTCTTAGCCCCCAATTCGATAGCAGTGTGTCTCTCATAGGCTACAATCTTTAAAATTTAATTGAAATTTCCAATCGGGAACACATTTCCAGCTGCCCTTGCTCCTGTGAGTGGTAGGATCCCGGTTCCTGCTATCGAACACGAACTTTAACAACCAGGTTTGCCCATAAAACCTCATCGAAACATTCTTGAAATTTTCCACTTGACAGCATTTCGCCCTCTGCTCTAGGAATCGAACTGAACCTCTAACAGCCATCATAGTCGTCATCATCATCGTCGACAAGAGAACAAGAACACAGTCGGCCTGAAGTTCGATGATTCCGGGTAGAATGATAACTCCTTTAGGATGCAGTCAACGTCACCAGCCACCGGTAGCAGGCACGCAAGCAGGCAGGCAGGCAGCCTAGCATAGCCTAGACATACTTTCACTTTTCTTCGTGGCCCGACAAGAAAATAGAAAACGAAATCGAAAAATCAAAAAGACTTTTTTCTTCAATATCTTTGTCGTTTTCTTCGAAAAGAAAGTTCTCCGCAGGACGAACAGGACATCACAGAACTGCTTGCGACTGATTTTCTATTCGGAAAGACCTAAGCAACACGGAAAAAAGTAAAAGACCAGGATAAAGTTCGTTCACTTACCGGCAGTCTGAGTTTGGGTGGAATTCGTCAGTTCGGTTATTCGTCCTATAGGGAGACCCGATCGTCTTTGAGATACTTTTTCGCTTGTCTAGCAACTGTTCCCAACCCCAGTTTTTGCGACAAGAAAACATGAAGCTTTGATTCGCAAAAAAAAATTCTGTGTTCGATAGATATAATCATATAGCCAACAGGATTGGATGGATGGATGAGAGAAGGATGTTACTCTAAATGAGGCAAGAAATCATGGAAAAAGGTCTAGATTCGTTGGGCTGGCTGACTATAACTGGCTGCCAGGATGTACGAAACTTGTTTATGACGTGGTTACACAGGAATTTATCATTAACTTTTTTTTAGGGGGAACTAGACTTAGATAACACTGGCATTTCAAGAATTTTTCGTTTCGCATGAGATCAAATAGTTGCTTTGGGGGTTCAGTGGTTGGGTGCGCCCGATGAGGCATGATTTGACCTTTGTCAATAATTGATAGAAGGTAATTGGTGTCGTTTCGGTCTAGAGAGCACATTCATGTCGAGTGTGTGCCATTTGAGGTCGACTGTTAGACGAATTTTGAGAACTAATTATTGGTTTTGATGTGCTTGCAGTGTTAGAAATTGAAAGAAGCAGCATCCTTCACTGCCCCCTCGACTGATACGTGAAATAGCAAAGGAAAATTATAAAGAGCTAAGTGCCTCAGTAAAAATATATTCGAAGCGTACAATTTAAATATTTGTTTTTGGCTGGTTTGGCTCAAAGAACTACCGCAGGTCGCTGAAAAACGTTTATACTACATGCTTCAGTAAGGAAGGTTCCCAAATCCAGGTGTCGCTCAACTCATGAAAAGCTTTTCTCGCCAGTTAGCTTTTAGTCGAATTTCGTGCACTGATCCAACACTTTTATTTGAGAAAACGTTGATTCGTTGAATTTAAACGTGGTCGAACCAGCACGAGTACCACCTCGCCCAAAAGAGGCAGTAATTCCAGAAAACATAAAAAAAATCCATCGTATCGTATTGGATGACCCTAAAGTGAAAATGCGCAGGATAGTAGCTATATCAGATGGCTCTGGGTACAAGCTTGCATGAGAATTTGAGTATGAAAAAATTGAACGCATGATTGGTGCCGCGGTTGCTCATACGGGACCAAAAACAATCACGTATTTATGATTCGGAGCGCTGTTACGTAAATAACGATGGACGAAACATGGATGCACTACTACAATTCATAGTCCAATAAACAGTTAGTAGAGTGTTTAGAAACGAGCTAAAGCGTCCAAAGACTCAAAAATCAGCTGGAAAGTTTTTGGCCAGCATTTTATTGACACACATTCATTGACTATTTTGAAAAGGGAAGAACGGTCACCACTGGAGGTTATTATGCTGAATAATTGAACCGTTTGAATAAGGAGATCAAGAAAAAACGGCCTCATTCGGCAAAGAAACATGTGGCCTTTCATCACGACAACGCACCCGCTCACACTTCCGTGAAAACCACGGTAAAACTGAATGATTTGCGCTACGAATTGGTTCCGCACCAGCTATATTCTCTATATCTAGCCTCCAATGACTATTAGCTGTTTCCCAACTTGAAGAGATGCCTCCAGGAAAAAAGATTTTAGTCAGATGATGAAATTAAAATGGACACTGAGGCTTATTTTGAACGACTTTCTTCAGAGCTTCATTCGAAGAGCATCAAAATGTTGAAAGACCCTTGGACCAAGTGCGTTAATCTAGATGGAGAATATACTGAAATATTGTTTTTTTATTGAAACATGTCTTAGGACTTCCAGATGTTTGAATTCTACAACGAGATTTTTTTCGAAAACAGTGGCTTAATCCACTAAACATCATCTTAAGTACATTTCAGCATTCATACTGAACACTCATACTTAGACGTTGGCATTTCCAATGAAAACCCTTTTAAATATTTTCTGAACTTCCAAATTATGATCCATTCAAAGCTTAGTCGTTCCTACGCACGGCTGGATTCGACTCAAAGACACAAATTCCCGGGAGGCAGCGCTCTATCCATTAGACTACAGAGCTTATCACAGTATATTTATTTAATAAAACCTACTATAATGAACATTGCAGTTGAGTATTCATAGAAATCAGGGCTATGTCTATAGGAATTTCGACTAAATACATTAGAATCGAGACTATGTTTGTATCAGAATATAATAATTTACGCTATGGAGCTATATTTTGTAGCTGAGACTACTATGTGCATGGCATATGCGATTATAATTACACAGGAGAAATGCTATGCATATTTTTTCAAGCTATATTTTGTAGCTCAGGGAGCTATAGTTTAAAGTTCAGTTTACGACGTACATAAAGCAGCGTCTTTTTTGCGCCACTCTTGGGAGCTGGTTAAAATAGTAGCATTGAAAACAACAACTGGGGACGGATTGTATTTGCTTATTCCATTCCCCTACAGAAACTATTCCAATTATAGGAAAAGAAAAACCTACCCCAACCAGCTCTCGATAGAAGACCATAAACACTGCGCTATTTTCGATTGGACTATGACGTTTTTCTGACGTTTCTGCATAAATGACCGATTACTTCGGGAAGAATGCCTCAATTCTTTCGTTCGGCATGGAATCTCCAGGAAAGCGTTCTTCTCGGGCGTTCATAGTGGCAACGCATGTTATGTTGACAGTAAAATTGTTTAAAAAAATGTTTTCACCAAATTTTTTATTCAATAAAAAAATCCATACTACAAGTGTTTACTGCACCTCAACCTCAATCCAATAAAAACATAGCGTAAATGATTTACGACATGAAAAACCCCATAGCCAATTATGCCATCATCTACCCTTGCTTGCCTAGTCCTACCAACGAAATCGTCCCCACATCGAAGAGACATCGACAAAAAATCTCCAACGGCAAACACTCAAAAACATCATCCAGCGTTCGCGCTTTAAAGCCACCTTAAAGCCATTTGCCATAGTGAAATGTGTGAATTCGCTTTAAATGAAAATAACCGAGCCAGGGATCTAGGACGATGCGACGACGAATTCAAATAGGAATGAAAGTATATGGGAGGTGAATGAATACGCCTAAACTGAATGGGGCATTGAGTTGTTTACACTTTCACATAGGCCGGAGTCAGACTTATGTTGGTGGGAATTTCTACAGGATGTCTTATGTCCTTCGCAACGTTGCTGCTTTTCTGTAACACCACACTCCCTCGCTTCGTCCGACAAGACGATATTTTATCTTATTTGAGCAAGTGAGGGCGAATGCAATGAATGAATTTGAAAAGGATAACCGGTATTATCTTCTGTGTGTTTCTCATTCCTTGTCATCTTTGTAGTCTCCGTTGCCATTTTAGCACTTAAGTTCTTGCGACAGAATTCCATTTCATAATGAATTGAAAACTGCTGTAAGATAAACTACGGTTATGTCTCGGGTTATTAATTTTCCTGTGATGTTTCCTTCGGTTTCCGTTAGCTCAGGAGGAGCACAGGATACCTCAAAGAAACGCGCTTAGTTTAGCGTAACGCAGGAAAACATTCTGCCGATAGCGGACTTCTGGCTAGTAAGTGAATCAAATTGCGAAAGATTCGGAAAAGCGGGAGATCAGCCAATGGTGAAACCAACAAGAATGGTCATTCTAATTTTCTGGAAAACGCTATAAAACACAACAGTAAATTCCCAGCAGATTTTCATTGTCTCCGGTTTTTCGAAGAGCAGAGCGAGAGCGGTGTCTGATAGTGATGACGATCTGGGAGGATTTTAAAGTCCTTTCAAATTGTGGCGAAATTGCAAGGCAATATATTAAGTAGCAGAAGGGAGGATAGTGAAAGAGGATTTCGACTAGAACTGTTATATAACTAGGCCTGAGTAAACAGGCTTAGAGAGTTTTCGGCAAGTCGATGATGATTGCCTGTTTCTCTGTCTGCCTAGCCTACCGCCTGGAGAGACCACTTTGATATTTCCGTCTTGATTACATTTCGGTCGGTTTAAAGTTGCCAAAGCAAAAGGTTTTAGGTTTGCTGGTAGAGTTATAGGGCGTATAGGGAGGTGCTGGTAAGAATGCGTCTAATGATAGATAAATCATCAATCTTAGAAAGTAGGATTAATATGTATAGTACAGTGCCTGGTAAATGATGAAGATGTTAAAAAATATGTGACAGAACCCGGACATTTTGACGAAAACCAACAAAGTTAACCAGCGACATCTAACATTTATTAAGCGAAATGTTGAGTTCAATTACTTAAAAAAAATATCTGAATCTTCTTCATTCCAAAGGAAATCATTATAAAATCCTGTCAGATACCTTGCAAAATTTTAAGTTTTCATCTCAGACGGACCCCAATTTTCTCGTACTGGTACCACCTAATTTAATTTCCCGCATCCATCGCAAACGCTAGTCTCACTTTACATTTGTACTTCCCGAACGAAAATTCAGCAATGACATTAATGTCACGCATACCACTGAAATTTCAGGCGACAAAAAAGAGTGTCAATAGCCTACACCATACTACTCCTTCTACATTTCTATGCCCAGCACGGAAAGGATGTCAAATAAACTCTACAAAAACAAAACTTGAATAGAGGATTAAAGACTATTCAAAAACCAAGATTTCGAAATAATAGGCCACTGAAAAAGATAATCCTTTCGACGAAAGGATTCTAAAGAAAACGAGAACATAATAAGCCTTTGGAAAGGAAATTAGGAAGTATTTATTGGAAGATGAAATGCACGGAAAAAGGAGGTTGAAAGGATATTCCTCGTTTTCAAAAATATCCAGGGGTATATTTTGCTTTATTTTGTGTAGTTTGTTAGGGCTAGCACTTGTGAAAAAATTGTTTGGCTTATCTTATAGTTAAACATTTCAAGAACATAGTCCCAAAATTTGAAGTCAATCAGAGCAAAACTCTCGAAATTATTGAATACTTAGTCCCATCTACTCTATCATTGTTGTTCCAACAGCTCGGAGTATAGTAGTCATTTTCTCAAAATAAATTTTTATTATTCCGTGTTCACTACCATTTAAAAACCACACAACCGATTCATTTCAAAGTTGGCACACACTTTCTACATGTAAAATACTTCCCCCAACGATAAGTTTTAGAATTTTTTTACATTAAGGGAGTTTTCCACCTACAAAAAGGCCAAAATTTTCCTTGAAAAATAGCAATTTTTACTTCCAATGACCACCGAAAATTCAAAAATGTAAAAATCGAAATCAGAGAACGTTTTGGGGGAGGATTTGATGATGCTTTGACTAAATTTCAATGTTCTTTGATTTCCGATAATTTTCAGCTGAGATACAATAATAATTGTCGATATTTTCGCATAAAAAAATTAGACGATGTTGTTGAAAAGATAATAATAGCTGTGTTTAATGAACACAGAAAAAAAGCAGAGCATCTCAAGGCAAGTTATAGTAGCGCGACTGTCAAAAAAAAGTCGAGCAAACCAGAGCAATTGAGAGGCAGAAAAAAGTCGAGCAAGTGAGAGCAGCTGAGAGGCAATTCTCAAAATTCATTACTTGTCAGAAGGTCAAACTGTCAATTCACTAACAAAAAACTGCACTTCAGTAACAATATTTTGTTGAAAGTCGGTTCCGTGATAGTTGGAAAACAGCTGGTTGCTTGCCCGAACTTGCTCTACCAAAAAAAAGTAGAATGAAAATCGTACTCTAAAGTGCTCTAGTTCAACTTAGAGCAGACTCATGAAACACAAATCAGAGCAACTTCGGGCAAGTTAGAGCAGCCGAATTGGTCATTAAATACATTTTGTTGAGATATCTGAACCTAGCTCAACCTAGAGCAGCTCATTAAATAAATTTGCTCTATACACATTTCTAAAACAAATGTGGGAAAAAAGTGTTTTTCTCACGCTGAAACCCTTACTCCTCCTTTAAGACTCGGGGAAGCAGATATATTTTTGCATATTTTTCAAGGATAAACAAGTAGGAATTTTAGCGCAACAAATATATGAAAAGTTGCATTCGAATACCATTTGTTTGACTTTGATGGTGATGGTGAATTAATGTTTGAATGGTGCAAGATTACAAATTACAATGCAAGATATTTCAAATAAAACAATTTTTTGAAAAAAAAAACCTTAAATTAGTGGTCCTGGTTACCATGAATCTCTAAAATACCTTTTTCTCTTCAAAGAGTCTAAGAGAAAAATATACCGCAGTCGATTTTCTATAGTGAAATTCAACCAAAATTAAAAAACCTAAACGTGAAAATAATCCTCACCCATACAAGGTGGGGTTAGATTTATTCCACAAGACATTTTATCTATTCTGTGTATAGATATATAAAATAGAACGTGCTCAAATATTTCTTTTATTCTATATATTAACAAGCTAATAATAAAACACAAAAATATACCATTATTAACCCTCCGAGAACACACCTATTTTTTCGATCATCGAGAAAAATTGGGGTCAAATTGACCCCAACCACTTTTGAACGTCTATAGAATCGCCGCCACTGAAGATTTTCATTTGAAAAAATTTGTAGGTATATATTGAGACCTCTTTTAGCAGTTCTCATGCATTAGAAGTGCTTAACGTTAGAAGTCCTTAACATACCTAAAACAAAATTCGCAAAAAAAAACAGTTTTATCGAAAATCAGCTTTTTTACAAACAAATCGTAACTTTGTCCATTTTCAATATTTTTGGCTAAAAATTTAAAGGGATACACTCAAGGTATGACAAAATCATAAAAAAAATTAGCCCTATAAGGACCCTTGAAAAAAGCATTTATTTTGCATATTTACGGTGGCGATTGTGAGGATTTTAAAATTTGCACATTCAAAAAAATCATAACTTTGTCAGTTTTTAATATTTTGAGCTAAAAATGTATATGGATACTCTCAAGACATAATAAAAAAAATTAGTCCTATATAAAGGGTTGCAAAAAAAGGTGTAATCTTCTGAATAATCAGATTCTGATTGCTCCGAGACATGGTCGTCTTCGGAGGAAGATATCGCCATAATTCGCCATAATTGTTATCATTGTCTTTAGCTAACAAATTATTGCGTACACTAGAACGCAGATTATCTGTCATATGGCTCAAAACAAAAAATAAAAGCACTTGCAAACTTATTTTTTGGCTTTTTGAAATTAATCTATCGATTTATTAAGTAAAAAAAATTGAATTTTTACCTCAAAATTGACGTCGAGTACATATGGGGTCTATTTGACCCCTTAATCTGTTTCAAAGGCTTCTCAACGACGACTGACGACTTGGGACTGTATGCGAACGGTGTAAACTTATAGTCAAGACACAGAAATACACTTAGGAGCCTATAGTACCCTCCTTTTCCCGCAGACCTAAGCGCTGCGATAGGCCAAAAAGGTCACTGGGGTCAATTTGACCCCCTGTGTTCTCGGAGGGTTTAGCATTCATTAAAAAAAATACTTTCATACCTCTTCCATAAAAAAAAACCTATTAAAATATTGTTCTTTAAGATTTGTGGCTAAGAAACCTCACGTTGTATGCCGAATATTAATACTTTTGTACTATTTACGTGAAAAAACAACTATCTTTTTTTAATCATTCCAATACTAACTTACGCACTTTCAGTACAAACAAGCAAACAGACAAATCAAAAGAATTTCAATCTACAGCAAACATTAAACTCTTGAACTCAGTAATAAATCCATTACAGAAACGAAACATACAAATAACATCCTATGTTAAACAATGAACCCATAACAGTATTCATACATACAAATAGCATCCTAAACTCAGTCGCCCAAAGCAAACCAGCTTCAAGTTCTGTAGCGAGACAGAAACCGAAAGAAAACGCTGCAAATAGTACTGTGTTCTTGCACAAATATTTCTGGGCCATTTAGAGGGCGAATAAGAAAGGGTTTGTGTAGCATATTTCAATACGCTGCAGTGAACTGATCGTTCTGGCTTACAATGGTACGCGATGCTAGAGGTTTTCACTCAAACGCAAGATATCCTATCGCGTTGCTGTAAAGCTACTGTTAAAGCACTTTGGCTGTTAGAACTATCGCTCGAGATGAATAAGTATTTTGTGTTTTCTAAATTTTCTTATTGATGTTGGCTGTTAATTCGTACAAAATCAATTGATTTGTTTTGAATTTCAAAATGTATTGATAAGTTATTTCTCTTGTGTAGAGAATATTTAGCAAGGGAAGCACTGCTTCCTTTTTGGTATTTGATATTTAGTTTTCAGTATTTAATTTTCCTTTAAAAATTGACAATGACAAATTTTCTAAATCAATACTTACATGAATGCAAACATTCTACAATAGTTGTTGCATCAATCAAATATCCTTTACACAAACTACACGTAATATGATCATTAACGCTTTTCAATAAAATTTTTCGCGGTCGCCCGAACATACTCGTTGAACTTAGATCGGTTTCGTTATCAGTCGAAGTATTTGCCGTTGTCGAAGATTCGACCAACGCATTTTCATTATCTTTACTATCACAGCTATCGTCCGCAGGGTTACTATTAGTGTCCGATTTCGACTTAATATTATCATTGTCCTTAGATTGAGGGCTATTAGAACTGTTATTGGTGTTGCAATTACTGCTGGCACTTATTTTCGCATCGTTCGATACCAGCTTGAAATCCGTTAGGTTATTAGAACTGTTATTATTATCACGTATATGATTGTTGCTATCACTCGTTTCAAGTCTATCGTTTGCAGTGCTACTGCAGGTGGCAGCACTGTTTTTCAGTGACATTGCACTGGCAGTACTGTTCGAAGGCGATGATGACGTCATGCTTAAGGCATTGGACGTCGAATTGAATTTATTATGATCAACATTCATTCTGCTCGCTGTCAAATCAGCACCCGCGATTGACAATTCCGCGAGGTAACTGGAAGCGGTTCGACCGCCCGACGTAGTAGACGATACAACCGGATTGAACGATTTCGACGCGGCGGACTGTGATGGCGATAGAAGTGCCAAGACGCCCGGTAACGGTGGCATTATTCGTAGACGGTATCTGAAAGAAAGAAAAATAAATATTAGGAACATTGTTCGAACATTTTATTGATAAAGTAAGCTAGTTCTATATACTGGACATCGATTTTGTGAATTGACCGACCACAAAGCGTATTTTACTAAAATAAAACTAAATGTAGGGTAGGAAGATTCCGAAAATGTCCTAATATTTGGACTGGATGAACCAAATGCATATCTCTTCGTAAATTCATCTCGACTTTCATTTCCGACTGTATGATTTGCAATCAGAAACCCATTTACCGTTACAATAAACCCTAATGACCCGCTTTATGGAAATCCACAACGAAAATCATCCGGTCGTCCTAAACCATCGCCCAAAGATATTATCAAACAAAACTCTACGCAACAACCAACCAACTCCACTTGATATCTGAGCTTCGATTAATTCTTATCATTTCCTTCATTATCCAGCGTTCACTACTATCTCGACCATAGTAGTCTCCTCTTTGTCATAGCCCGTCGATAAACTGGATACTCCTATGTAGTTCGTTGCATCGACAAACGACAAATTACTTGCGAGAGACCGACCGAGCTAAACACAAAAATGGAATTTTGATCCCATTTGCTATCATACGTACGTGGTACGTACAGAATGTTCCCGAATTAAGGGAATTACGTACACACAAAGCGCATCGAAATTGGAATACATATTTCATCATCGTATTCGAATAGTATTCAGAGAGCCCACCGAGTCGAACCAGCGAAAGGGAACGGTAGATATTATTCGTTTTCGATGTTTCGCTGTTGTATGAAGGTCCCCTGCCCTACTATCTGGGAGCCATAGGGAAAGATGAATCGCGGCGCACACAACATTTGAGCACCGTAACGAGGTGCGTGTTATTATGTACGCGGACCCATGTGCAAGATAGGGGGTATTCAAGTTTCGGTATGAAAAGAACGTGAAAGGGATGGAAATGATTATATACAAGAGCAATGACAGAGGATTTTGTATGCTTCCTGCGGTGATCACTTAAATCGTTTTGTTGAAGTTGGGACAAAGTAGATCTGTCAATAATCATGCTAAAAAAAATACGAAACGCCATTTATGGATGCTAGAGAGGTGTCGGAACTATTTTTAAGTCAGAAAACTAACGAGAAATTCGAGTACAAGCCCCAGGAACGGCGATTTGTGTGGGCGCCCAACGTGGGAAGCAACGAACCATTTGTAAACATGTCACGGATGTCAGTTGTACGGCGCTGGTTCTCTAAAAAAAAAGTTTGAACTCGTGAAAGGTAGTCTTCGGATATTAGAAAACTCATGCACGTTGAATTATTAATGAGACGCGTATTGACGGATAATTTGTTTCGAAGTGCTAAAATATTCTGTCGAAATTATTCTTCGTCAATGGTTGAAATTAATGCAAGGAGGGTTCAAATTTGAATTCTTAGTTTTTTAAATGATGGATTGCGGATACGACCATGTCTCTTTTAAATATATGGAAAAGCGGCCAAGAACGGGAAGTCTAACTCCGATCTGCAGATCAGGAAGTTGTACGTGACAACTAGCGTTTTCTCACCTGCTCGTTTTTGAAGGTCACAGGCCGAATTGGCTGTGGCTAAAATAGAGGGTTGTATTGACACGAGACCTAGGAGGACAAAAATGGCTCAACATTGCAAAGAAAATGGTCAACAGAACTTTAAAGAAGCTGCTGATCAGCGTCGAACTACAAATTCTGCATCACCATTCTAACAAGCTTTTCCTGAAAATGATTTCATTGCGACTATTTGAGCTCGGAGCAGTATTTGCACGATATCCCAGCAATCCCTATACCCTACATCCCATAATTTTCCCAAACACTATTCATCAAGCACATACATCAGCATTTTCATTAAACACACCAGGGATAAGCCCATTATCATCAGCTGAGGCATCAAACGACAACGAGCCAAACGACCAGAAAAAAAACATCAAGGAATGCCACACAGCCACACAACTGCCGGCTAAATCAGCAATTATACCAACAACAACACTACCATCAAGACCCATAGGCCATAGCATCACAAACGCGACCCGAGAACGTCAAGAAAGACCCGAAAGAACCAGAACAGAAAGAAATCTGAAGAAAAATACGAAATGGATACGAGGATAGAAGCCAAACATACGAACAATAATAGTCTCGAAATGATTGAAAAGAAAAAAGAGGCCAAATACAGGCCAGGCAGGCAACACAACAAGAAAGCCTATCGCACACTATCAAATATTCCAGAAAATATAAGTGGTCCTGAAGTCGGTGAACCGAGTTCGATGCAAGAAACGGCGTGGATGGAGAGCTTGGGCAGAAGGTAGCAGAACTTGCACCCGAAAGAAACGGAACAACAACTGAACAGATGATTCTCATTCCCATAACAGCGCTGCAACCAAAACCATGCACACCACGCTTCACAACACTATCTACTACATACACTGCCTGCTGCTGGTGACGTATCGACTATGCTGGCGCACTATTGCAAACAGAGGGATGACGTCGGCAGCGGCGGCGACAACACAACGAAGTGGAAAAGCCGGGTGTACGCGAGGGAAAAACGCGCGCGCTAGAAAAAGGAATGAAAATGGGAGAAAAAGGAAATTCGGTCACATGCTGAGTATTGAAGTTGGGAGTGGAGAGTTGATGTTGCAATTTTCAAACTATATGCCCTAATCACATGATGTGGTGGATGGATGGAGCTGAGGCATATTCGAGTTGGTGAATTAGTTAATGTTATTCTTGTTGTTGCTGATGTGCTTGAGCGTTTGTTGGCGCACAGCAGTATCAGAAGCATGGAGCAGACTCGAAAGGAAACTTATTTACCTTAGATTCCCCTTGTAACCGGATATTACAGATGCAAGAAATTGATTTGGTCTGAAGTTGGAAACATAATGACTATGGGGCTTGCTTTATGAGAAAGGGAAATTTCACTAATGGAGGAAAATAAAATTAAGTCAGAAAATAAGAATCTTGTGGTCGAACTTTATATTTAGTTACAAAAAAATAAGCCTCATTAAATCTCCTTTCCACAATTTTGAAGACCAACCGATGTTTATATAGCAAGAACAACCGATGTTTAAAGTATTAGGTACCCGGTCCGGGCGGTCGTCTACTTCCTCATCCCCACTTTGATTACTAATATTATACAACACTTTCCTGACACCTGCACTCAGAAAAATATATTTACTAGCATCGAAGAAAATATTTACTTGTCTACGAGATGTGTAATCTTCCACAAATCAGATAAATTTTTGTTTGATTTCAGTTATCTGAATAAATATTATGTAGGTTTCTTCTATTCAACAGAATACAATTTATTCTTTACATTATTTCAAGCAAGTAATTATCCTCAAATTTAGTAAATTATAACTACAATGCAACCACTTTTGATTCTAAAAAAATACTACCATATCCCTTATTGAAATTGAAGAGATCTGTCCTGTTTTGAAAACTGTATAACAAACAAAGACCCGTTCTCACAATTTCTTCGTTTCTCTTGAATGGTTAAGTATGTTCTTTGAATCGAACAAAGGACAACACCAGATTGAAAACACATTTTTCAGGCTGAAAATTAATTTTAACAAATTATTCGCTCTCAAAGTTCGATCCTAACTTTACTATTTATTTTAGTGACAATCATAAAGTGTTCCATGTTTCATTAGGCGTTTTTTTGCTCCCCCTATCCATTACAGAACAATGCTATCCATAACAGAACAATGATATCCAGAACAGACTCATGGTCCAGGAGCATTGTTGCTTCCAATGCGTCTGTTCTGCTCTGTACTGGATAGAGGAGCAAAAACCGCACCTCATGTTCTGGATAGCATTGTTCTGTTGTGGTTAGGGGGTGCAAAAAAAACACGCCTAATGAAACATTATGGCACACTATTGGTTAAGTCCATACCACAGTATGAATAACAGCCATTTTAGAACATAAAAGACATATTTTGTGCATCAGAAATGACGTCCATGCCGTCCTATTTAACTCAACCACATTTGATGCCCGTCAAACAAGATCTGCCTCTTAATGTAACTCAAAATGAACAGGCCAAGACGAGCATTCCCACAAAATGCTACATCGTAATCACTAAGAGGTTTGAAGGAAAGTTATAATCTTTACGCACTAGAATTCTAACATTAATTCTACTAAGAAGCGATTTTTTTTCATAATGTCTGCTGTGTGAAGCTTAACTCCCTGAGGTGACAGTTTGATACAACGGGTCTATTACCTGTGGGTTCGAATTTTACGATACAAATCGACTTTTAACAGTCAGCAACTACGTACAAGGCATGACTTCTATAAATGCATAGGTGTCACCCTACTGTCATAGGTGTTCAACAACATGATAGGATGTTCCCTCAAGTTTTGGAGTTATAAAAGAGGAGAATAAAAGTTGCTAGATAACTCTGGCAACTTTTATTCTTTTTATCTTGCGCAAACCGATTCTGTAGGGTGATACGCCTTATTGAATTGTCGTGTTGATACACGTCATTTAGTTCATTACTTAGTTCAATACAAAACCACTTTATGGGGATAGGGTGCTCGATGTTATGAGTTATGAGGCAATAAGTGTTCATGTCTTTTCCAATGTTGAAAAGCCTAAGCAACAACGGATGAGTCAGAATCTTTTGAGTTCCCGGTCATAGCGCCAGTCTTTCCCTAGTTTAATCAGCAGACATTCCCATTCCTATCCAAACAGTAAAGTGCTTGATCTATTCCAATCTGATGAAGATTACGGTGTGCAGAGGGCGTGCAACCCAGACCTGCATATCAATCAAACTCATGTGGGGGTTATACAATCTCGAAGCTACTAAATGCCTACCTAAAATAACCCGGACTTACTGCAAACTGCTGGTCGGCATATTTACTAGCAAGTGCCTTGTCGTAGCGCATGCCAATAAACTGCAATTCTTAACCAGTGACAACTGTATTAAGTACCATGAGCTGGGAGTCTCAGAAACTTCCTATTGGACCAACAAGACCCTGTGTCAGTCAGGAAAATCGAATCTTTACACATTGTCCCATTTTTCTGCATGAACCCCTATGTGAAATCATCGACCTACATACATGGTTTCCTTCAAGTGACCCTTGGCACTAATTCCAATTTGCAGATACCTTAATGACAACACACATTGATTCAATTTAATGCCGATTTTACTTCGATCTTGATACGCAGTGCTACTCGAATTGTCAATCTACATACATGATTTCCTTCCAATGTCTTTTATCGTTATTCGCATCTTTGGACATGAGCACGAGCGGAGTTCGCAAAAGTAGTCAAAAATTTAATATGTGACATGGTAAGACAATTCGGACACGAAGATATGATGAGCGATTTGACCATGAAACTTCGTTTCTTTTCGTTTATAATCAAAGGATAGAAGCGCTTCGTTTATAATCAAAGGATAGAAGCGCTTCGTTTATAATAAATTGATTAGAAGCGCATACGCACGGAAAAGATGCGTAGAACGAGGATGTTTCGATGCTTCCAAGTTTTTCTGGAAATCGCATTAATTTTTGGCCTGTGCTTGTTTTTACATTGTCACTTGTGTCAGATGGGCACCGCAAGTAATCTTAGGTCCATATTTCCTCCGAATTATGAGTCCCAAATTAAGATCTTTGTTGGAGCTTTTTTTTTGTTATCTTTCATAGAAATTGCAATAAATCAAATAACGATGACAATTTCCGCATTTGATTTTATAAATGCATTGATGTAATAATTGCCCTCAAAATACTCAGCTAATACATGCTTAAACCAATCATTAAATCAACTCAACTATTAAATAAGTTAGTTCCCTTCTAGCAATAATTTCAAGTGTACATGTAAGGACCCTAGCTTTATCCTTGAGCACGGGTAACGTATACCTTTAGGAGATTTGTGAAATCCCCTTTTATAATTATCTACAGCTAAACTTTTATCTACCTGATTCAAAATATGCAACTATCGATCAACGTAGTAACGAAACAAAAGATATAGAAAAGAATAAAATTAATAAGAGGGGAAACAGGGAATCCAGCCTAGAAAGAAAACAGAAGAAACAGGAAGAAAAGGAATGAAAATAAGTGAAAACAAAATAGCGAGGGGAATAATGAAAGATGGCATAGAATGTGAGTTCTTGCAACCCTCATTTTTTCAAACATTCAAATTCCTCATATGTGCAGCCGTCCCTAGAGACAAAAACGAATGCACGAAACGCATTATGTGCTTAGGGGACTGAATGTGCATGCGCGTTCGATCCTGAAGCGCGAATCCATGAATTCTATTGAGCCCTTATTTTGCCTGCGTTGGAAGGAGGTTTTTAATTGCAAACTTGTTCCGCCCCTACAGTATTAACAACTGTTCTTGCTATTAGGACTTTGGCATGTTTATTACGAAAAAACAAAAATTGCGTGCGTGATACGATTAAGTTTTTTTGGAGTTTGTATAATGTAAAAGCAAAAAATAACTTATTACATCGATTATACTAGCAGTCGAATAGTATGTAATCATAAATAAATCTAATCTACGCATAACTTTATTTTTCCAATGAAATTTATTCATCAATCAATAACGATATTCAAACTCAAATACTGAAACTAGCTACAATAATCACCTAATTAATGATATCCTCGTCTGCTACAGTGTCCAGTACATGTATTTCCAACTGAATCCTAGCGACAACCTAATCCACAGTGGTTGGGATAAGGATCATTGGAAATACATTCCATTGTCGCGACCTCTCAACACAAGTCACCGTTTAAACAAACGACAGGAGCACCGAATCGCAAGATTTCAAACATTCACCGAAATTTTTGTTATAGTCATGCAAGGAGACTTGCGATCAAACAATTGAAAGGATAGTGTAAAAACTATTATATAGGCAGTGTTCGCATTTAGCAATCTTTCAAAATGAAACTATTTCATAAAATCAAAAATTACAAACTTCAGTCTACAGGCGAATTATCCTAAGCCACCAAACTATTCCAAACCGATCTTCACTACTCGACGACGCTACTACACTATCATCTCATCAACGCACTCTGCACATCCATTTCGTCAGCGTTCAGTCTATTTACAACTGATTACCCGCCGCGCGATTATGTACAACGCAAAGAAAAAACGACCAGTTTTCAACGAAAAAAAAACCGCCAAATCGAACGGACGGCGAAGATGCAGCAATGTCATAAAGCCCGATATATAGGCGCGATCGTCTTTCGTCTGCAAGTATGAGCGAGACGGCAAATGCAGTTTTCTCACCGGATAATGAAAACGACGCCACGGCAAGACCTAATATGTTTTTAATTGGCTTATGTAACGGTCAATGATCACAACGGACGTGCAATACGAAGAAAAGCCTCAACACTGAAATTAGTTATTCGCGCACACTAAGTCGCTGGGAAATTTTCGGCTCATTGGAGTCACACAAGCTTTCGCTAACTTTGCACTCACCACCACACCACTGTATCTGAGTTCATAGGCCTAATCACAAGCCACAAGTAAACAGAAAATAACAAGAACCTCTGTACACTACCATCCTATCGCACCGAAAGATTATTTTCTACTGAAAGAATCAGATACCATGCCAGCCGTCGTTGAACGAACGTTCCATCCAAACCAGCAAGTAAATAGAAGTCGCCGCATTTCCCGGCCGAGTTGGTCCCAGAGGCAATTGTTTCCTTCAAACGCCGTCATCCATCTCGTTCGAACCTTCGCGGCCTAAACGAGACAACACCAGCCCGAACCTTCGGTAAATAGCCAAGCAAGTATATGGCAGCACGCAAACACATAACAGCTGACAACATACCCGTCGTTTCGCTTTCGCCCATTTACCAACGGCGAACAAGAAAAACTCAACCACGCTTAGGTACTCGCCTCTGCTTTATCATCCGACGAAGCAAGCCAACTGTCAGTCGTCGAGAACGCATGCAACACGAATAAGAATTCGAAGGGGTAGCGAAAACGAACAAGAAGAAAAAACTGGAACAGATTTCTGGCTTGCGCTTAGCAGTAGGACAGCCCGATGAAACGAAAACGAAGACAATCTGATGTGAACACTGCGTACTCGCTCTGCATACATAATTACATGGCCCGAGTAAATAGCGCGGCCCGATGACGAAAGATAGAAAAGGAAAAGAACAAAGAAAGTGCGCCCGGAATAAGCCAACGGGAGAGCAGATACATAGCCGATTCGATCTTGAACAGAAACTTTGAAAGCTCTCATTTCACGCAATCGATGCGATTTCGCACTCGATTGCGAAAGCTCATTTCCGCCAGATAGATTGAGCTTTTCATTCTGGCGAAATCAGCTGCAAATTACGGACATAATGCCACATACATAAGTACGTTACGTACCCTGTCGGCAGTTTGCGAAACGATGCAGCTGCGGGACGTAGGGGGGAGTAGCAGCCGACACGCTATCGAAGAGTATCCATAGAAGTCGAAATTCAAAGCTTTTCTGCCGTTGAACGAAATGCGGCCGACGATGCGATTTTTCTTCTGGGACGCTTTGCACATTTCTATTTCAGTCAATTTTCGCTCATTCCGCGTTCGTCGACTGCTGCTTTCATTTCAATGCTAATTCGAGAGCTTACAATGAACGAGCACGTATCGTATGCACAAAAAATCAGCACGCTCTCGATAATTTTGTGCACTGCGGGGTTTGTGGTCGCTATTTCCAGCAAATACATACGGCAGCGGTGCATTGGGTGTGCTTATGCGTCTCTGCTTCTGGGGGGAAAGCGTAAAGGCCTTTGAGAAAAAAACGCATTCTTGCCCCAAATTTAACTGAAAATCAAATTAATTGCATATTAACGTATGTTGTTTCGCTCGAAGGCGATCGTTGCCAACTTCGTGGACCAAATCATGACAGCCGAGATAATCTTATCGACGTTTCCGGTTCGCTGTTAGCATCTGCAAGATTTGGTGGAGTAAAAAATAAATTTCGGGATGGTGTGAGTGACGCGAAATGGGAAAGGGTAGAAATTAAGGGCTTTGGAGGTTTTTGGAAATCTGTTAGGACGGATTAAGGGGACAAACAGATTAGGAGTGCGTTTTTAGTGATTTTAATGATTTTTTTGACAAAGGAAGAAAGGAATAGAATTCACTCAAATTTTCATAATATGTATTCATATTGTAACATATACAGTATGCACCATTCGTATTCATACAGTACTGAAATTTGTTGTAAATTTAAAAATTCCTGGATTTTATGATTTGCGAGAGGTTAGTTAATGCACCAACAATGATAACATGAACTCCTGTTTCTCGTTTATTTGCAAAAATAATATTTGACAGCTGGTGGTCAGCTGTTGAAATTATGAACATATGATTCAGTGTCAGATTTGAATGTGCCATTCATATTCGTAGAGGCGAATGGAAACATTGTAACTATTAGTGTTCTTTTATGGGATTTATTATTTCCACCGTATCATTTGTAATAATATTGTAAGTATTAGCAAAAATTTACTTTGTGATAAGTGGTTTATGTTTACTTTTTACATTTAAATAGATAAGATGGGAAGAAAGGGGTGTGAAACATCTTTGGAAGCTAGAAAACTGATTACGACGCTACATAGCCAAGGGAAATCATTAGGAGAAATCAGTAAAATGGTAAGCCGAGCACGATCCAAAATACAATATATTGTAAAAAGGTACCAAAGTAACGATTATCTGCAAAACTTGCCAAGGAATCTGAACCGGAGTAAGCTAACGGAAAGAGATAAGCGATATATTAGTGTATTGGTTGGACGTAACCCTAAAATAAGCGCCCCCAAAATTGCCAGCAGGGTTCAAAAATATTTGAAAAAGAAAATTTCTTTAAGCACGATTCGACGTGCTCTAAAACAATATGGCTACATTAACTGTGTCGCAAGAAAGAAACCTTACATAAGTAAGGTGAAAAAAAGAATCGCAAAAGAATATGCGAATAAAGACTATACCTTCTGGAAACGGGTAATATTTACTGATGAGAGTAAACTTAACGTAATTATTTGGGATGGTGTCAGAAAAATTTGGCGGAAGAAAAATGCAAGCCTGTAACCGCAAAACTTAATATTTACGGTGAAATTTGGTGGCGGGTCAGTGATGGTGTGGGGTTGCTTTGCAGCTGGTGGGGCGGGAAAACTGCAATGTATTGAACGTATAATGGATGCAACAAAATATATCAATATTTTAAAATCCAATTTGCACGCTAGCGCAGAGCAGCTTGGAATCAGGGATGATTTTATATTTTGCTACGATAACGATCCTAAATTTACAGCTATACATTTTAGGCTCTGGTTACTTTACAACTGTCCTAAGGTTCTCAGAACTCCCCCCAGTCTCCAGATAATAACCCGATAGAAAATCTGTGGGCAAAAATTAAAGGAGAGCTTAAAAAGCACGACATTAGAAACGTTCAGGACCCCAGAAAAGCTCTCAACGAAGAATGGGAAAAATGTAACCGGCTTATACAGAACAGCTGGTCAAATCGTTTCCAAACAGATTAAGAGAGGTTATCAGACGAAAAGGATACCCTACAAAATATTAGTTTTAAGAATTTTTTTTTATATCACTCCATATATACTTACTGTACGAATACGAATGGAACCTTGAATTTTGTTTATATTTTATGTTAATGATTGATATTTTTGTATGAATAATGCTTGTTTTTGTAGGATAAATGATATTAATTTTTTGTGTTGAAAAAAAAAAACGAATGAAAATGCCATTTTTCAAATGTTTTCTAAAAAATACTTCACTGTACGAATACGGATGGTGCATACTGTACATGCAGTCAGGATACATTCATGTCACCCAGATGGATCGCGAGACATACGTATACACTCAGCCACAAAAGTCGCAATACTTACATCTGAAGAATCATCAATATTTCCAAAACTACGAATATTAATAATTTAAAATATGCATCATTTCAAAGGTTTTAGCACGTTAATAAATATTACGCAACAAAATAATAATGTTTCTAAAAAATTGATGCCAGAAAATCAAGCAAATCTTGAAATGCATGCCCGTAAAGTCTACATACAGCAAGTACATTTCTAGGAATAACGGTTCTCTAGCTTTACTATTCCGATTCTGTGGAACGTTTTGATGGTTAGTCATTGCTATTGTTTCAGTTTACATTGCGAATTAGTGTAGTTGCAATATTTGAATACAAAAATCGATGAAATGGCTGCTCGAAAAGAGGGTTCGTTCGAAATACAAAATTTAGTGATAAAATTAAAACAAGAGGATTAATCGCTGGGCGAAATAACAAAAATAGTGAAAAAAGCTGAGCTACTGTACAAACAATAAAAAAACTTTATTTAAACTGGCAGTTTGAAAAGTAAAGCTCGATCTGGTCGTCCTAATATCTTGAATGACCGTGACGTCTGAACGGTACTACGAAAAGTTAAGGAAAATCCAAAAATAAGTGCACCAAATATAAGCAAATGTATTGAAAATAAATTGGGAAAAGTAGTGCATCCAAAAACTATTAGTATGACTTTGAGATCCGCAGGATTTCATGGACGAGTGCCAAGAAAGAATACATTTATTTCTGAGGCAAACCGAATAAAACGATTGGAGTTAGCGAAAAAAATACCAAGATAAGGACCACAGCTTTTGGAAAACAGTGTTTTTTTATGGATGAAAGTCACTTCAACATGTTTGGATGTGATGGCCGTGGAAAAGTTTGGCGAAAAATAAATGCAAAGATCCAGAAAGAAAATGTTATCCCAACTATTAAACATGGAGGAGGTAACGTAATGGTTTGGGGTGGGATGGCAGCAGCTGGCGTAGGAAATATTCATGTCATTGAAAGCATAATGGACCGTCATCAATACCTCAGCATACTGCGAGCTAACCTGAGACCATCTGTTAAGCGCTTAAAGCTCGGACCGACCTGGATATTTCAACAAGATAACAACCCAAAGCACACTGCTTTGGATCCTTTACAACGCCACAACAATCGCCTGATCTCAATCGAATTGAACATCTTTGGGATGAGCTTGAAAAAAGATCTCAGTAACAAGGAGAAGCTAAGAAATGCGTTATTGAAAGCTTGGAGTGAATTTAGTCCAGATATTACAGGAAACCTAATTATTTCGATGCCTAGGAGATTGGAAGCTATTATAGTGGCGAATTGTACATTTTATCATTTTTTCATAATTTTATCTGCTGTATGTACACTGAAAAAACACATAACGCCAGACGCCATAATTTATAGACTTCTGGCGCCATGTACATAGTCGATTTCGGGATTGTGATAAAATATAGCGCCACACGCCAAAATACATGGCGAAAAGTACATAGGAGCAGGCGCTATGCTTATAGTCCTCCACGCCGTGTACTATAGAGTCCTCCACGCCATGCAGATGGCGTGGAGGGCTATAGCGCATGGCGTGGAGGACTATAGTACATGGCGTGGAGGACTATAGTACATGGCGTGGAGGAATATAGTATATGGCGTGGAGGACTATAGTATATGGCGTAGAGAACTATAGTATATGGCGTAGAGGGCTATAAGCATAGTGTCTGCTCCTATGTACTATGGCGTGTGGCGCTATATTTTATCAGAAATCGACTATGTACATGGCGCCAGAAGTCTATAAATCATGGCGTCTGGCACTATGTGTTTTTTCAGTGCATCTGAAGATGATCCAGTTCGCATCCAACAAAAGGCCACGAGCCTTCTCAGTTCTGAGCATCTGGAGGTAGAGCAGATGATGTTAGGTGTTGGAATTCAATCGACAAAATTCCCGAGGGATAATTGACATCAAAGTCCATATCCTCTCCTATACTCCGGAAGCAAAACTCAAATTTTACTTGCTGACATTTATACATCCAATCACACAGCATGGCTGAGAGCTATAATTGGAGTGCCACACTGAAAAAAATCCACATAGTGCCCAGAGCCATGTACCATAGCGCATTATTTATGGTCCCATACGCCATGTACATAGTACTCTGAGCCATGCAATATGCCTCCCTGCGCCATAATCTCAGAATCTACATAGCGCGTGGTCCCATGTTACATGGCGCAGCATTTATGGTGCCACACGCTATGTACATAGTACCCTGAGCCATGCAGTATAGCTCCCAGCGCCATAATTACATGGCGCAGAAATTATGGCCCCACACGCCATATTACATAGTGCCATGAGCCATGTAATATGGCTCATGGCACTACAATTATAACTCGCAGCCATACTGTGTGAGGAGATCTATAAATGTCAGCAAGTGGTACTGGAGTATCGTCGATAGATCGAGAACATTCTCAATCGGCTAAGGGCGCATATTATTGAATGGCTCCTTCGGTGACTCTAAAAGCAGCCAGCGTCTGTTTGTTGCAAGCAAGTGATTTCTCCGTGTGCTCATTTATGGTAAGTAGCACTGTTTTGACTGATTTGCTTCTTCAATGTACTATAGTCCTCCACGCCATGTACTATAGTCCTCCAGCCATGTACTATAGTCCTCCAGCCATGTACTATAGTCCTCCACGCCATGTACTATAGTCCTCCACGCCATGTACTATAGTCCTCCACGCCATGTACTATAGTCCTCCATGCCATACAGTATAGTCCTCCACGCCATGCAGTATAGTCCTCCACGCCGTACAGTATAGTCCTCCACGCCATGTACTATAGTCCTCCACGCCATGTACTCTAGCCATGTAATATAGTCCATATAGTCCATATAGGCGTGGAGGACTATAGTACATGGCGTGGAAGACTATAGGACATGGCGTGTAGGCCTATGTACTTTTCGCCATGTATTATGGCGTGTGGCGCTATATTTTATCACAATCCCTAAATCGACTATGTACATGGCGCCAGAAGTCTATAAATTATGGCGTCTGGCGCCATGTGTTTTCTCAGTGCACTTGACATCAGTGGCGTGGCGTTCATGGAAACAAGGGAAGCAGTGCTTCCCTTACATTTGGCTGACATAAATTTTAAATTTATTGTTTTTTTTCGAAATTGGGAAATAATCGTTCATAAACATTTTTTTAAAACATATCCCAAAACAAATTGTGAAAATCTCATACAGCTGGTGTGGTAACACCGCAGAATGAAAATAATGAGAGAACAACAAGAAGCAACGTAAAAATTGCATCTACGAGCGTTTATTTGACTCCATATAGACTAGACTGTGACGTCATAAAAAAAATGTGTTTGGAAGCAATGAAGAATTTGCTTCCTAAGGGAAATTATCTTCTCCAGAGAGAGACTCAGAGCGGAGCTGCGAACGAATGACTACTGTGGAACTTATTTCTCCGTTCCCTTGACGAGTAGCAGAGTACATTGTTATTGTTATCATTTTGCTTTGTTTGTACAGAGTTTTTGTCAATGGAGAATGCTTGCTGTGATCGACTTTGAGTTACGAGATTTGGCAAGGGTTGCCAGAGGCTGTGGATTTGACAAGACGTTATTTTATGTGTTTTATTTCTTATATTATGACATTATTATATTATGACATTATTTTTTGTATGTTTGATTTTGTATATTAATTTTTGGGAAGGTGTTTTTAATTGGTGAAGGTATTTAGTCCCTTAAAGCCTACAGGGTTTGGTAATAGTATTTAGTAATAGTAACAATGTGTAAAATTACTGTGTAAAATTGCATGATACTTTTTATTGATATTTGAAATAGTGAAAGGTTGAAATAGGTGAATGTGTTCACTTGTTCTTTGGGTCAAAATTTTATAATTCGTCACCTTATTATATTTCTCTTTGGATCCCGGTAATTTGCTGAAAAAGGGACATAATCAACGAGGATCGATCGAAACCGAATTCGTAAATTTTCTCTATAACAAAGAGATGTACCTACTTGGCAGTTTGATCGTAAAATTAATAACGGATTATCGGTTGAATATTAAACAAACATAATTTTGCTGGCCATGTGTGTTATTTTCAAGCAATTCAGGCGTTTGGCGAGCTCTTGGCTTTTGTAATTTAAGTAATGTTAAAGCTGTGAACAGGCATGGTACAAAAAGCATTGATCATTTGAATTCAGTCCTTTTACTTTCCAAGTTCGATTCCTCTGATTTGAAGAATTGCTGAATAGTCAATATAAATCGTCAGTAATATTGCTCAAAGTTAGGAGAAATTTACAAATACTAAAAATTTTAATAGACATTGTGTGTCATTAGGGATGTCAAGAACAAGCATTACATAGTCGCAATAAAAATATGGATTCTTGCAACAGGGGGAAATCATCTAAAGACAATAAATCTTTTGACAGCACATAACCGATACTTGTGAGCTCATCTGGACCAAGCAAATGTTTTTTTCCGGAACATCAAATTATGTTCAAAATGATCTCATTCGTTGTTTTTCAAAAAAAAATATTGAAAGAGATTTGTAATGAAATTCAGAAAAGCAAATTCATAGCAATAATATTAGAAAAAGGAACTCATATATCATCGTTCACAACTTTCAACAGCTTTTGGTTATATTACTGCTTCCGGCGCAGTTAAAGAAACTTTTGTAAATCTTATGCTGGAGTTACAATCAATGCAACCAACATTTGTTGCACAACAAAATGAGTTTGAACCCATGAGAACGTATGAGAGCAGTTACAATGATGCAACACAACTTTGTTACGCAGCAGAGTTTGCTCATACCTCAAACTTGGCATGGCAGCAACATTTTTGAAAATATCCAATTCCACCTGTTCCTATGAGAGTCCGGGAAATGGGAAATGTTATATGCAAATGACAACCAAAATTTGTTTTTCTTTTGCTCATTTTTGCTCTGCAATATACGCTGCAGCTTTTAAAGGATCAAATACTCCCTGATATCACTTTCCGAGACTGTAAAGGATCCATATTATTAAACAACAATTTCGTTAATACAGCCAGTGACAGATGACGGTAAATGTTGTGTTGCATTGATTGTAACTCGTTCCACCAACAAAACTTGGCAGCGAATGTTGGTTGCATTGATTGTAACTCAAGCATTACAGATGTTTCTGATAACCAAACTGCGTCCCATTCATTTAACATTGTTTTGCGTACTGTCCGAAAATTCAAAGCCTTGAGGAGTTTCTGTAATATCTGGCCAAACAACTGGATTGAAAACACGTATAAAAGAAATGTATAAAAGCGCAATATTTATTCATTGCTTCGAACATCGACTAAATTTGGTTTTCTCTAAATCGTGCAATAGTCTACGCGAATGTAAACTTTTTCCTCAATCTATTACTAGTTTTTCAACAACGAAAATAAGTTTATTTACTTTGTATTTATTCGTGCAAAACGTTGGACTTTTAATGGTCGGCTAAATTTAAGTAATCAAAATAACACGTTGAATATAACTGAGGACGGAGAGATCGTTAAAAGTGAGAGCAGGCTTTTGTTTTACTTAAAGATTTTCATTATGTTTTACTATTTAATGTTTTTTTTTTGTAAAAAAATTAAACAAACAAAAACAAAAATTCACCCAAAAAAAAAAACATACTATTCGATATATTTCAGTCCTAACAAAGTAATATACTGTAGCATATTCACGAAATGGCAAAATGTAAAGATCAAATACAATCTTCAGGAAATAGTTTCATGGGAATTGGGAACGAATTATGATCGATTTGAGAAGGAAAGAAAGAAAGAATGTTGAACCATTCTTTAAACGTGCTTAGGTCGAAATAAATGATAACATAACCATTAAAATAAACTCAAGATTTCATCTTTAAAATGTTCTAGATTTTTAAATCTTTTCAATTCTTTGAAATTTAGCCACTATAAATAAAATTATATTTCTAGTTTTGGCAATTTAATTATTTTGCTGATAAATATTTATATGCTTTCTTTTTGTGTGAAGGACTGTGAGCTTTTATTTTCATAACAATACAGAATGTCTACTCTCACGTCCTCGTTAGTAATTATTGGGTGCTTTTATAGAGGGGTTCTATTTTACACGTAAAAAATTTGCGGAAAGCGTAATCAACCATGGACATGAACCAATTGCTTCCCTTGGGTAAATTATCACGCCACGCCACTGCTTGACATGTATCATAATTGTATTTTTCAAGTAGGCTAAGTTAAAAATTGTTTGAAGGTTTGAAAAAGAAATGATATATTTTTATCTGAAAATGAAACTAATTGTTAACAATTGAAAGAAATAACATTTAAAAAAAACAGAAAGAAGTAAATTATTAAAGGGTGAAATATTTATCTATTTTTATTTTATTATAAAATTCACCTCTTCTATTATGATCAGCCTAAGTGTGCTAAAACAGGATTCCTCCGAAAAGATTTTTGAACCAAAACTGGTGACCCCGATAGAGGCACAAACGGGATATTCACGAGACTCAACAGATGACCCCGGGGACTTGAGCAGCTGGGTGGCCCAACTTGCAAAAGATTGGACAAGTCATCGAACTAACTCGACGAATTTTCCGTGACATGTGTTGGGCCTTTTTTACTGCAACATTTACATGGTGCCATAAACTTGTCGTTATGATTAACTTCACTCAGCAACATTAGATGAAGCCTCAAGACCTCTAAGTGAATCGATGCCAAGTTTCAATCTCTCTAAAAACGATACAAGAACGAAAACAGCTCAGTGAACTTATCCTCCAGCAACAGCGGAAGTCAATGAAGGAAACGCGCACGTCAATGTACGTGCAGTGAAATCAAGTCATTAGTAAATGGAAACATCTCCTTAATTACCTTTGACGGCTCAATAGCAAACGCAGCATCTCGCTACACCACAGCAACCGCTATACTACAGCAACCAATCAACAATCAACAAATTCAACAACTTTTCAAGTTTATTGCTTTAGCACCTCTTGCTATTATGGCCTGCACCCCGAAAACCAGCCTGGACAAATTGGCGGAATCGCATGACAAATTAGCTCAAGTTTTTATACTGCCAAAAATAAATGCAGTCGCCTAAACTGGTTCGTTAACATCTGCAGACACGGTCAGGATTCAGATTTCACGGAAGATCTCACTCGCAATCACGAGCCCGAAGTTACTCAAACAACTTTGAAGTCCGCTTTTATCGCCGAAAATTTGGTAATAACGCTCATAAATGCGTCCCTCCATGAGGCTACAAGGTTGGTTCAATCGAACCAAAAAACTAAATTGCAATTCTCTTCAGACGGTAGGACAACACGAAGTATCTTCCAGCTCTCGTCTTATTATACACAACAACCTGCCTAAACGACACTACCTTGTTGATACTAGCGCATACATTTTGGTACTTTCAGGACCTACAACCGGAACTGGAACTGGGACTCCATCGTGAGTTCTCATGGGATTTTATCATTGCCGATGTCTCTAGACCCATTTTAGGGGCAGACTTCCTTTGCCTCTATGAGCTAGTTGTCAACTTGGCTAACGCTATCCTGGTGGCTCGTCTTAATTCACTTTCTACGAAAGTCACATACACTTTGTACAATCTTCAAGAACTTAGTGTTTTGATTGAGCAATCTATTGATTCTCGGATAAAAGCCCTTATCAACGAATACAATGCCATCACAGTCAACTCAGGGTTCTCTCAACCCTGCAAACACAAGGTAACACATCACATTTTAGCCACTGGCCCTCCTTTAGTGTCGAAAGCACCCCGACTTGAACCAGATAAGCTAGTGGCGGCTAAAAAGAGTTTGATTTACGTCTTTACGCCATAAACGTTCCGGATAGATATCCGATCCGAACTACATGGCAAAACCATCTTTTCTACCACAGATCTGATTAAGGCCTATTATCAAATTCCAGTCGAGCCGAACGATATCCCTAAGACCATTTGCACACCCTTCGGACTCTTTGAGTTTACCCGAATGACTTACGGACTATGCAATGCGGCACAATTGTTCCAGCGGTTCATTCATGAAGTCTTAAACATACTGAAATTCTGCTTTATGTATCTCGACGATATTTTGCTACCTTCGGCTTCAGAAGACGAACTCTTTGTCCACCTGGAACAAATATTCCAACGATTCACGGATCATGGTCTCATAATAAACTTGGAGAAATGTAATTTCTTTCGACTTTCAGTTAAACTCTTAGATAATGAGGTTTCACCGAATGGTATTAAGCCCTCTGACGATTGGATTCAGGCAATTCCATCAGCTTAACCCCACAAGACGATTAAAGACCTAAGGAGATTTTTGGAGATGTCAATTTCTATCTTCGCTTCCTTCCTCACACAGCTAAAATGTAATAACCTCTCAACGCCTATCATTACGGCTCTAAAAAAGATGGTGCTAAATCAATTGACTGGCCAACTGAAGCTAGCAAAGCTTTCGACCAAATCAGGACTGGCCTCGCAGAAGCCACTCTTTTGTCCTTCCCAGACTCAAACGCTGAGCTTGGTCTATCCGATACCGCTATCGGGGCTACTCTGCAGTAAAAACACCAAGGCTCTTTGCAACTCCTTGGTTATTACTCGACCAAACTGAGCGACGCACAAAGAAAGTATAGAGCATACGACCGCGAACTCTTAATGGCATATTATAGCATTCGCTACTTCAGATACTTTTTGGAGGCTCAGAAGCTCACACTGTACACACTGACCACAAACCGCTTACTTTTGCTTTCAAGCAAAAACCATAAAAGGCCACACCTCGTCCACTTAGACAGATAAGTTATAAAAGTGAGATCACTTTTGACATTCGGCATGTCTCTGGCTGCAACGACATTGTAGCCGACACATTTACTCGTCTAGAAGAAACCGTTGTACCCAGTACTCTCGACTTTGCCGCAATAGCGTCGGACATCGAGTTTCAGAAGATCCGAATGGACTCAAAATATATCTTCAAAAAACAACCAATCTTTGGCATCAAAGTCGACATTTTTTGTGAAGTGCCTGGCCCAACCATACGACCACATATTCCTCTTACGTTCAGGAAACAGGTACTCAATTTGGATCACAACATAGTTCACCCTCTTATTCGTGCTTCACGAAAGCACATTTCAAGCAAATTCTTCTGGTCTTCGATGAACAACATTGCCGCTTAAGCCCGTGAGATCTCTCTTGTCAAAAATGCTAGATGGCCAGCCAGACATGTGAGCAAACCTGCGTCGACTTTTCATACGGTCTCTGAACGTTTGAATGTCATTCACATCGACATAGTTAGTCCCCTAACCCACTCACAGGGATACGCATCCTGTCTGACCATAATCGACCGTTTCACGAGTTGGCCTTAAGTTTATCCAGCACTACTGGCAATCATTAGGCGCGTTTTTTGCTCCCCTTATCCATAACAGAACAATGGAGACGCATTGGAAACAACAACAACTCCTGTTATGGAAAGGGGGAGCTGTTGTTGTTCCAAATGCGTCTGCATTGTTCTGTTATAGATAGGGGGAGCAAAAAACGCGCCTAATGATTGCCAGTAGTGCTGGAAAGATGGCATCGCACACTAAAATCGGCTATTATGGCTCACAACGATGCATCTTGGACCAGAACACAGCCCCTAATTCTTCTTGGGCTAAGATATCTAATCCGAGAAGAGTCCAAAGCGTCACCGGTACAGCTCCTGTACGGAGAAAACCTGAAAAACTCTCGAGAAGCAGCAACCTACACTCAAAACAAACAACACACTATTGCTGTCTTCAACTCCAAAGAAAAGGCCGGACGAGCCGCAAAGGTGCCACTCTCCACACGCTGACAGGAGACTACCTATTGAGGATACACTTACACAAATACACTTTCGTTCCACATCCCCAACACTAAACAATACATCAAAATTGTTAACACTAGTAAGTCTTAAGGACAAATCGAAAAATTGTCAACTATTTTAAGTTCATTCGGAATAAAGAATTGATCAATACCAGACGTATTCTTATAATCTACCAAAAATTTGTCAATTGCAGAGCAGCTCAAGTGCTGTAAAAATTGTTGATAACTTCACAGTGTTGAGTGAATTTATGCATTTTTGTTTACATCAACTTTTTTTGGTTCTTATGAAACAATTAAAACGGTTGATTTCTCCAAAGTGTCGATGTTTTTTTTTTGTAAATCAGCAGGACAACTACTTTTATACAGTTAAATTATATAAGCATGGTAAAAAGAACAGTTTTCCGTAGTTGATTCAACAATTTTGAATAAACTGTTGCGATAATATCAAAAATCGTAAAAGCAACCACGATTTTTTCTTTCAGTGCCCGTTAAAAGAAACATAAATATGTAGCGAATAAAATCTGATAAAACACGAATATATTTATCCGTTATTTCGTGATAAGAAAGCAAATCTGAATAGGTAACTAATATAATCCCTCGGCAATGATTTTTTATCTAACAACCGATAGCAATTTGTACTCCTAAAACTGTAATTAACGATGCAACAACCGATTGCCCAGTCTAAGCTTGCTGCAATAAAGAGTTCCAGCCGTCCTAGATTTCAGCCACCTTCGTCCAGTTCGGCATCCTTAACATTTCTTTCTCATCCTGGCGTTCACTAAAGCTTCTCCGAAACCCATATATACATACAAGAATGCATTTTTCACTCCCTGTGCAAAATTTCGTATAAACTCCATACCAAAAAACAGCATACAGCAACTTCTTCGTCTCAATCTTGAACTTTTTTGCCAGCATCAATTTACTCTGCGATGGATTCGAACGCGGGCTTTTAAAACAGAATTTCGAGTCTCATGCTATTTCTCGGGGTTTTTTTCCAATTCCTCGTTTTACCTCAACTTCCACGTGCTTTCTCAGCATCTACTATCTATATTTTGTCGTCAAATCAGTAGCTTATGTACTTGCATTCCTCAGCTTTCTTTCTCGACCAAACAAAAAACAAAGAAACAGCAAAAAAAACGAATCATCTGCCCTTAATGCACTGCTTGGCTTCGTCAAACAAAACACGCGCTTGCCGCACCGTACGACTATTTCTAATTTCGTTTTGTAGCGTGCTTCGCGCGCACTATACCATACCATCTATCAAATCCGGTATAGGTTTGTTTTCTCGTTTATTATCGTCAGATATTGGTTTGGCAAGGCATTGGTTTGGCCTTGCCAGCACCGTACGAACCGCACTCGCTACGATTACGAATGAGGCAGAGACGAGGCGAGTACATAGAAGCAATTGTTGTCTTCTTCCTCGCCCATTCGCTCAACGGACCACATTTTTTCCTATCCTATCTGTCGACAGTATAATTTACTGGATGTACGGGGAAATGAGAGCGAAACAACGAAGAGGATGGTTAGATAGATAGAAGAGGGGAAAATAGACTCGATCAAAACGAAATCGGGTACTGGAGGTAGCAAAAGTCCGAGAATGAGTGGAAGACAAGCGACGGCGAAATGAATTCATGAAGTGGATGGATGAAGGGAAATCTGAGAAAGTAGCATGCAAGAGGAGATCGAAGAAGAAGAAGTCGAAGCAGAATGTGCGTGTGCAGTGAAATGAAAAACAAGTCGTGACGGATTTGAAACTTGAAGCCGTCCTCGGTAGTTGTTGTTGTCGTTCTTGTTTGGGATCAAGTCTTGAGGGTAGAGTGTGCAGTGTTGCTTTGCGAGCGCTGCTGAATTAACCCTTAGCTGTTGGTAGTTTGGTGTTTTAGAATTACTCAGTTAGAAGTGATAATGGAGGTGAAAGCAAAATTTACGGCTACACTCCACTAGATTCAAGATTTCGTTTCTTTGGTTAAAAATTGATTTATGCTCAAAAATTTACAACTTCGTAGATAAATATATACAGTTTTTAAGGAAATATCCTGCCAAGGGTTAATAAAAGAGTATTCTTTTCTTTTCGGCCGACGTGAGTCTATTCATGCTGCCCAGTCACCTCAGCAGGCAAGGCGCATACAGACATCTGTGCACACACACACATCGATAGCTGAAACTTTATGCATCTTAAGTACTTCGGTAAAATATATGTTTGTAATGTTATGTTGTGTATCTGGCAGAACATGAGCCAGGCCGAGAGGCTCTTACGTAGCGGTTTAAATTATTCCGACATACGCGAATACAAGGATTATCATTATTCAAACTTTTGAGAACTGGTAAGAGCTTTTTCTGTTCCGATTTCTGTGTAGCTATGAAGTATGTATGTACTGTATCTACGAAGTATGTATATCTGAATTAGATACTTTTATCCGTTAAGATTGATGAATTTTGGAAGTCATTGTGGAATGTTTCTTTTAATATTTATCTACATTGGAATTTATTAATTTAAATTGGACTATTTTTTTTTATTGTTAATTGAGTACTTTGAGGGTGCCCTCATGCTGTATCGGTGCCTGAAGCTCCGAATGTACTTAAGAGGGGAAACAGGGCCGTAGCCAGCCGTAGGGCCCGACGGGCCCGGGCCCCCCCCCCCGAAATTCCGCGAATCCTAAAATTTTCCTATATATGTGAATCATGTTTTAAAAATATGTCTATCGATAGGCCATATTTTTTAAGACAATGCTACACCTGTGAGACATATAATATCTCTATTAGCACATTTGAACAGGAAATTTTCTTCTGATCTAGATCGATTATCTCGAATCCGATCATAAAAAATTGCGTGTGAAACATAAAATACGCTTTACTAGGTGTCGGTTTTCGCACAGTTTGCTGGTGTTTGAAATGTTCCGCGCAATTTTTCATGATCCAATTCGAGATATATCGATCTGGATCAGAAAAAAATCTTCCACTCGAAACCGCTATATCAGATATCTCGTTTCGACTATCACCCAATACACACGTCACGATAATCTCGAAAGGGTTTCTCTATCCAACTACTAAAAAATATGGGCGCAACAGAAGTTTTCAAGAAACCTGGATGAAAGACTTTCCTTTCCTCGCTTGTTCTCAACGAGAAGATGGCGTGTACTGCAAACCATGCTGGCTGTTTTTTCATGAAGGAGTTGGCAAAGGAAACCACGAAATTCCAGGACAACTTGTCACCAGCTGCTATAGAAATTGGAAAAATGCGAGGGAAGATTTTGGAAAGCATGCAAACAAAGAATACCACAAGACTTGTGCCGAGTATGCCAAAAATTTCCTTGAGGTATCTTCAGGAAAACGATCAGATATTATATCTCTAATGGATATGCAGCAAGCCAAAGAGAAAAAAGAAAATAGAGCAGCTATCATACCAATAATAAAAATAATTCTTTTTTGTGCTGAGCAAGAATTACCCTTGAGAGGCGATCACGATAGTGGACCTTTGTCGTTGATAAGACCACAACTGAATGATGGAAAATTCCGAGCTCTTTTGCGATTTCGAATCGATTCCGGGGATGTAAGTTTGGAAAAACACGTTATCAATCATTCGAAAAATGCCCAATACATGAGTCCAGATATTCAGAATGAAATAATTCAAATATGTTCCGACATTGTCATCAGGAAAATTATTCAGAAAGTTGATAATGCACCATGCTTAGCCTTGCTCGGGGATGAAACCATGGATATATCAGGAATTGAACAAATGTCAGTATGTCTCAGATACCTTGACTTCGACGAAGACTTGCGAAAACTGATTATTCGTGAAGATTTTGTAGGATTTGTACCGATTTACAACCAGACTTCTGAAAAAATAACTGAAGCTCTCCAGAAACGTTGTAATGAGTTGAGCCTTAAAATGGAAAAATGCATTGGTCAAGGTTACGATGGAGCACGTAACATGTCTGGTCATGTCAGTGGCGTCCAGGCGAGAATGAAGAATCTGTACCCATTGATGATGTACGTGCATTGTTATAGCCATCGTTTGAACCTCGCATTGTCAAATGCCATGTCAGTCCCACCTGTTCGGAATTGTCTTGGGATTGTGAACGATGTCGTGAGCTTATTTAGAAACCACGCGTATGCGACGAAAATTCTTCAAGATCTCATCCAAGAACATGCTCCAGAGAGCAAAACGAAGAGGCTTATTCGTCTTTGCGAAACAAGATTCATCGAACGACATGACAGCATACTATCTTTCGTAGAACTGTTCCAAATCATCCACATGGGATTAGAAGAAATTTCAGAAAAGTCTTGGACTATTTCGAAAACTGCGGCCTGCTTACTTGCAGTAGTTCAGAAAATCGAGTTTCTCGTCAGTCTCTTAGTTTGTAACAGACTTTTCAGCTTCACGCTTCCTTTGTCAGTTCAACTGCAAGAAAAGTCACGTGATTTGGCATCAACAGTAGAGCATGTTCACGAAATCGTGCATATGCTTCAAGAAGAACGAAAAACTGTAGAAGTATCGTTCAGCAAAATTTTCATAGCAGCTGAAAAAATTGCAACCGACACATTCGATATGGAGCTGAAAGTTCCGAGACTCACGTTGAAGCAAACAACTCGTTCCAATTATCAAACAGACTCTGTTGAATCGTACTTTCGGTCTGCTGTTTTTATTCCTTGCCTCGATACGCTGATTCAGAATTTGTCAGACAAATTTCTTTATGAGAACGCGGGAATCTTATCAAGCTTACAGATACTTCTCCCTGGATTTGCTGCAATTGAAAAAGTAGATGACTTGCATAATCTTTCGCCATACTTTGATGATCGAGTTTCAGAATCCGCTGTAAAAGCTGAGTATAAATTGTGGTGTGAGAAATTATCGGGACTCGAGAAAGATGCCGGGGTTTTACAAGTATTGGATTTTCGTGACACGAGCAGATTTCCAACAATCAAATATCTTTTAACAGTTTTGGCAACTCTTCCGGTCACAACGGCAAGTGTGGAAAGGTCATTTTCGACACTGAAAAGAATCAAGACTTACTTGCGTAACTCAACGGGCAATGAAAGACTCAGTGCACTCGCAGTACTGTCAATTCATGGGAACTTAAGTATCGATCCGAATGAAGTTCTCGAGATTATGGCAGCAAAGAAATTGCGAAAGTTAAAATTTTAAATTTTGTCTACTGGATTGACGCTTTTGTTTGACAATTGATATGTATGTGCGTGACTGATAATTAAAATTACAGTGACAATATTGATAACAACAAAGCAGTTTTTCACTAATGAGTCCAACTTTGATCACAAATACCAATGCAAGACACCCATCAACCATTTCCGCCCCCTCCTCCTCAAACAAAATTTATAACTATGTTTTGGCCCCCCCCAAACCAAATTTCTGGCTACGGGCCTGAGGGGAAATGTTATTACTAAATTCGATTGTATTGATGCAGAGTGAAAAGGTAGGAGAAAAGTTTGATTTGTGTGCCAATTTTTTTGAAAAACATGTGCAACTACAGTAGAATTCGCTTGAATTTTTCGGAAATTATAATTTGATCCTGATTGCCATGGATAATTCTGTTATGCAAGTGTATTTCGCTTTGACTAAATGACAAATTAGCTGTGATTGTGTTCTTCCGCATGTTTTATGTGCGCTCAAAGTAAAAACAAAATTAATTTTGAGATATTTCGACCTGAATGTGTATTATGTACTATTTGTAGTGGTTTTATATATACCTTTTGCATTGAAGAATAAGTATGAGTGAAGAAAATACAACGTAATAACTATTTATTGTATGGAGGTCGAAGGAATTTGTGGCCACCGCAATTGAGTAATGATTTTAGAGATATTTAGGTGTGTTATTTATGCATTCAAAATAAAACTTCAGATTGACTAATGCATATTAAGTCGTTGAATCAAAGTTCTTTTCAGGTTTTCCTCGGGTGTCTTTTGTAGTTGGAATTTTGAATTAAGCTAACTGGTCATAGTATATAGATATGAGCAAATTACCGTCACCTACTTGTACGCGAAACTACTAGATGGTTCCATTGTCTTATGGCAACATCCAGATCTTGTTGTTTACATTACAAATATGCTGCTGTTGTTTTTGTTTATTGCATTCGATAGTTGCAAATTTCTATTGCGTAGTTTTTATGAATGCTATGACTTGCATTTAGGTAAACAACTTTGTTTACAATCAGACGGTATGTTTGAATGAGCACATATATATTCGTGTATGTTCTTGTGTGCTTTGTAGTTCTAGATCCTTTGCGAGCATTCTGCATATTGTTTTTTGTTGTTGTGTGATGCAAAGTTGTATTGTTTGAGTGTGCATTTTGTGAATGAATGTTCGTTTTTCAAACAGTGAACCGAAGAATATGTAACAGCATGAATTCTGAGTTTTGTTTTAGCTTTAATTAGTTTTGCCGGCGAAGTTTTTTTGATTCCAAGACATGAGTGCTATGCACTCAGAAAAATATTGTTCGGAGAATCAAAGAAAATATTTACTTGTTTACGAGATGTGAAATATTCCACAAATCAAATAAACTTTTCTTTGATGTCAGCAATTTGTATAAATATTGTGTAAAAATTTCTTACATTCAACGGAATACAATTTTTACTTTACCTTATTTCAAGCAAGTAATTTTCCTCAAATCTAGTAAATTATGTCTATGAATTAAGCAAATTATATCTACAATGCGAACATGTATTTACTGGTTTCAACATGAACCACGCTTCAAAATTCGATGAAAAAATTGATAGTTTTTTATGATTTCTGTTAACTTTTGCTTTACACAAATGAGAGGTCGGTAGCTTAGCTTGCCAACGCGCCAGTCCGAAGCAGTGATCTACTGATCGCGGGTTAGAATTCCGCCAGGTTCATGGTTATATTTGTTCGTCTTGAGTTGTCTTAACAGCTGGCTCCATTAATTTAGTGTCAAATTATAGCTTTAAGTGGCGACTAAGGCATAAATAAATAGGAAAATAGGAAATAGGAAAAAATGTGGCACTTAAAATAAAGAATAATGGAATAATTGATATCGGCTTCTCCCATATGTGTCTCCTTACCGCCATAGCTAAGCATTTGCTTCAAAAGGAGTCAAACCATATTGCTTTGGGACGTGTAAATATTTTTTTTTACTTGTTTTTATTTTTTCACTCCCTTCAAAGTAAGCCGCGCTTTTGAAATGAAGGTAGGCAGAGTTTTTGCGTGCCAACGACATGCATTGTTAATATAACCGCTCCAAACAGTGCTTAACTTCGCTGATCGTAGGAGAACCGATTGATGGCAGATTTATAGCAACATTTCCTTGAAATTATATCAAATTTTACTCAGGGCAAGTTCAATATCATTTCTTTGAAACAATTAAATTCCTTTCTTTAGATTGAGTAAATATTTCTTTGGCGCAGAATCATTACCAATTTTCTTTGATAATGTGTTCATTTTTCCTCAAAAAATTGAAGTATTTTTCTGAGTGTGTAAAGATAAAGAAGAATTCCAGTTTGTTTCAGACTTTGGATTGTCTCAGCCTCAGTCGTTTTTTCGTAGCATTTACACACGATCAATAGTGCTCGTTGTTTATCAGTTACAGTTTGTGTGCTAATATAAATAAAATCGAAGGAATTCGCTCCGGCTCTATCGCTACGAAAAAAATCACTTTTCACTTACAGTCCAGGCCAAAATTGTTTCATCTGGTCTTGATGACATACCACGTGATAGGTTGGAAGAATTATTAAAACTGAACATAGCGTTGAATGTGTTGGCATAAGAAAATTCATATCCGAAAATAGATGATACTATAGATGTATACTATATTTCAATCGCGCTACAGTGAAATTGCCGGACTTCCACCAAATTAAAGCTATCGACCACCAAATCGTTCATTGGAGCCCCACATGATTGGTCCCACATAATATAAAAACTTCTAGCTATACGGACATGGCTCAAGTTTCTGCAATCTTTCTCCCAGGTGCATGATTTCCGGTGGTGAGAAAAAATTGTGGCGGTTCGAGGAAATGAAATTGTTTGAGCCAATTGCCAAAAACAGTACTTATGAAATGATCGATTATGTGAAAATGAAAATTACCACGAAACCGCGTCCGAAATTCTGCTTAGGGTAAAAAAAAGGGTAATACTTTTTCACTCAATGTGCAATCATTTCCACTGTTATGGACCACCATGTACAACCAATGCATTGGATTCAGACAATAACTTCATGTGGACGCCACGACAGTCCCGTGCATCATAAAGCAATACAGGGCGATCAAAAAAGAACAACCTGTTTACTTCCGATCAGCTAATTAAACTATCAGCAGTACTTATAAGAAAGCTGGCGACATGCGTAACAAGATGACAACAATTCAATGTCATGGTTAGAAATACTTTACTCTGGAATGCCCTAAGCATACGTAGTAACAGCACCGAGTTCTTCGATTTCGCGATGCGTAATAATGCAAAATTAATTATACTGAAAGAAACGTGGCTGAAACTTACCGATAAACTCTCTCATCCATTGTATCGTATCTATAGAAAAGATAGGGAAAATGTAAGAGCTGTAGCTTTTTGTATGCACAAAAGCATTAACCATGAAATTTGAAGTAGCATTCAGCCTAAAGTCATAGGAAATTTTGCTATATATCTACCCAATTCGAAAACGCATACATCGTAGCAACATAATTTCAAGGCACGAAATCGAACAAAGTAAAATTAGACTGAAGACATGAAAAAATTGGCTGAAAAATTTGAGAATTTACGACTTCAACTCTCGTCATAGGCAGTGGAATTTTGCAAAGACTGATTCGGCGGGTCAAATACAAAATACTACTCGACTGAATTTGCATAAGGAACTTTTACACTTATTTGCCTCCTGAGTCAACATATTATCCTTCTTCTGGTAGATCATCGGTGCTTGACGTTGTCATCAGCAATGGCAAAGTACCAGTAACCAACCCTTTAACAATCAATGACATCAGCTCCCCTCACCTTCGCATAATATTTTCCTAAGCTAATAAAGAAACCAGCGCTCCCGTACAAATGTTCATATATTCCTTGAAAAAAAAAAACAAATTATATATATTGTGATCTTGTGATCCTGAGTAAAATTAATCATGATGCCCAAATTGACAGTATTGTAAGTGAGTTTCACAGTAATATCTGGTCGGCGATAGAAGCCAGCACATCAAAACTCAAACATAAGCCCTGGCCTAGTGTTCAAAACGGCGTATGACGAGATCGCTTACTGCCCAAAGGAACAGAGTCCGACGCTTATGGCAGCGCAAAAGGGACATAAACTCTAAGAAGTCAGTTAACTTCTTTAATAATTTAATCAAAGGGCGTTTATTTGTTATGAGGTATTAAGGGGAGATATACACCTAGGAGCCGGATAAAACGGTCATTTTTGTGCATTTTTCCAAGGAAAACTATTTGAAATATCGGATTGGGAGTTTAATTATCTAAAAGTATACACATTCAAAAGTATGCTTAATTTTTTTTTATATAAAAATATAAAAAAAATACAAGGATATTGTATGATCCTTGGAGCGCTGTAAAAAAAACAGCGTTAACGGTACCCACTGCCATTTGTTCAAAAATTATCTGAAGACAAAAATGGAAAAAGATTATTAAATTAGATACTATAATCTAGTTCGTGTCATAGCCGATTTTGAAAATATTGATTAATGGCAAAATGGCGGACGTTTGAACATGAATAGTGATTTTTTGACCAAAAATTAGATATAATTTTGGCTATAAAACAAAAACTAAGTAACGAAAAAAAAAAATCCTATGACAAGTACTAGATAATTGGAAATGTTTTTGCGGGATGATTAAAATTGAACAACTTTTTATTAACATTAAAAATTTTAATCTACATTGAAAATTCTATTTTTTGACAAAGTGGTTTCGAAAGTATGCACTGCTTCTCATCAGACACCAGCACACAGTGCATACTTGACTGGCGTGACCACTTGCAGGTGGAAATCATTACATTTTTATTTATGCTAGTTGTGACAAATTTTAACATCTCCGACTTATATCCATGGATATAATTTTTCTTAGTAAAGGTAATTGAATTTGATCACGGTTCCCTTCTTGTCTATAAATAAGCATAGACAACGTATATCATTTCTACAGCATCGAAGCCGAGCATATTGAAACGGGAAACTTCGATGGTTTTGCGGAATCACTTTCGAAACCACTTTGTCAAAAAATAGAATTTTCAATGTAGATTAAAATTTTTAATGTTAATAAAAAGTTGTTCAATTTTAATCATCCCGCAAAAACATTTCCAATTTGATTCTGCTTTCGGAGGCTGATTCCGCAAAACGATCGAAGTTTCCCGTTTCAATATGCTCGGCTTCGATGCTGTAGAAATGATATACGTTGTCTATGCTGATTTATAGACAAGAAGGGAACCGTGATCAAATTCAATTACCTTTACTAGATAATGTTATATAAAATAATCACAAAAAGAATTAAGGTAATCAGTTACTTGGTTTTCGAGAAATTTTGGGTACCGATTTGAAAAACGTGTTTTTAAGAAAAACGCGTTTGAAAATTTAGGACTGAATAAATCATTAAATTTGTCAACTAACATGGAATCATCGATACCAGGCCCATAGTGTAAGTCTTTTACTGTTTACGGAATATTCATGGTTTCTAAATTGTCTTGCCGGTGCCGTATTCAACCTTCTTTCGTCTGTTCTTGCGCTTGCAGTTCGGCTTTCGCTATGCAAGTTTCGTCTTCTTGCGCTGCGTACAAGTGCGCTCCCGATCCGAACGATATTCTCAACACATTCATGACTTCCAGCGATGAGGTTGAAAATTGATTGTTGAATGTACAATTTGCAAGATATACTGCAATGCTAACAATTTTGGCCCCGCTGTTCATCGTTTTTGGGGCTATTGTCCAAATAAGTTGGTTGCAGTTTTAGGTATATCGACCAACACAGCGTTCCAACAATTTTGCATTACTGAGGTCTTCGTTTACTGGTTTGATGGCATCTAACACCATTTTTGGCAATGCTCAATAATTGTGACGAACATTTTCCAGTTCTCCTTTAGCCTTTGCTCGTTGCAACTGGCACCACGATTCGGGACAGAAATGTTGTTGAGGCTTGCTGTCTGTTGAGCCGTAATGGTAAAATGTTGCCCGTATCGCTTTTTTCATTTCATCCTTGGAGGCACAGTTTCTGCAAATAGCTAAGCCATAGTAAATCTTCAGTATATCTATAAACTTTGCCCTCAATTTGTTTTTGCTGCTGATTCCAGGACTTTTTTCTTTCATTCTCGAAGAAGGGTTCACAATCGCTTTTGAACGTGACCCACTCATTCTTTTTTTGTAATTTCAATCTCGTTACCATACGGTTCCGCATTCACTAATCCCGTGTTCGTCTTAGAGTCACCATCCCCGGCGTAATTAGTGTACATAACTCTATACTTTTCGGCAGATTGTGAAAACAATTCTTTCATGGCGTCTACTTCCATTTTACCTGCCGATCCATCATGATTGGCCTGGCAATTTCCATCGTGATTCGATTTCCATTCCTCACATTGCTCAGTATTTTTGAGTTTATTCCAATAGTTACATTTAGCACAATAAGAAGATTTTACAAGAATATCAAAAACTTTTCCTGTAAACTGTCCAATAAGAACCTCAACTCCCTACAATGAGGTAAAACCACGTTTTCGCCCCGTACTATCTCCAAAAACGGTTAGTTTGGTTATACCAGCACTCGAATTTTGTTTTTATTTCCCGTTGTACTTCTTTTACAGCTTGTTTTAATACCAATTGAACAATACTTGAAGCAGCCTAATGAATGTTATTAACTATCGTATCATACTTCGTAAAACACGTTTGATTATATCGGCTGTAACTAGCTTATTTATAGAAATATTAACTTGGTGTTTTCACCAGATATTTTTGAGACCTGTATCTTCACGAAAATGCAATAAAAAATAAATCGATTTTGCCGACCATTCTAGGTGTATATCTCTCCTTAAGTCCGGAACAGTCTCTATAAGCAAGAATTCAAACAAATTATGGACACTGAAAGAAAAATCTTGGTAAAATCAACAATTTTCCTTAGTTGTTTTTGCGTCAACTACGGGCTATAGTTAAAACAATTATAAAAAAATAGTTGATTACTTTTATGCACCATGACGCGTGGTTGACAAACAACGTCCGTGGTGCAAAAAAAGTAAGCAACCACAAATAATGGTATTCCAACAATATACATAGTACGAGATAGGAGAAGACTATAGTATGTAATATATATATAGTATGTGGTAGCCAACCTAATCCTCGTACAACAGGATTTAGCAATACAAAAGACAAAACAAAATGAATTTGGTTGATGCCTTGGTTGCGTTGACAGCGACATTGTCGCTGCATTGTGGTTCACCAAATTCAACTGCGGCATTCACGCCTCCCCCTGTGGCGCCGCTGCCTCAATGCCGCTGTTTTGTGTTTACAGTAAATTTTTTCACAGCACTTTGCCGCAGTCCACTGCGTTTACCACAGTGGAAGAAAGCGTCATACAACGTAATATAAAGGCTTCACTGCATAACATGCATATGAATTATATCGAACAGCAAACCGAACATAATTTTGCCATGTAGTATATGAAACTTCTATGATAGAATAGGAGTATAAGTATGAGGAGTATGAAAAATCAATAGTTTGCCTTAGTTGTTTTTGCATCAACTAGGGCTATAGTTAAAACAACCATAAGAAAATGGTTGATTACTTTTATGCACCATGACGCGTGGTTGATAAACAATTTCATTCGGAGCATGAAAAACGTCCAAATGTTGAAACCATTCTACTTTGCGTAGAATAATTTCAAAGACGTTGCTCACTGAATTACGTTTGCTGAAATCAACTATTGCGAAGTAGTTTAAGTACCATAAAAACTGTTGATAATTCGAAACGTTGAAGTTTTGAATGAATTGATGAATATTTTTCTATTTATCAACTGTTTTTCGTGGTTATGAAACAATTAAAACAGTTGATTTCATGAACGTTGTGTTATTTTTTGTATAACCAGAACCAACTACTTTTATATCGTTAAATTAACTATATTAATATAGTAAAAATAACTATTTTCCGTAGTTCGTTTAACGATTTTGAATGAATCGTTGCAATACTATTAAAAATAGTTGAACCAACCAAGAGTTTTTCTTTCAGTGGAGCTTAAATAAATTATTTAGACGGATCACAACTCTACCTTCGCATAACTGTCCGACGGAAAGACGACGTATGGTGACAAAAAAACAGCAGAATTGATTTCGAATTAGTGCTGCCAGGTCCAGTGTGTTATATTTCGGGACGGAAGGTAAAAATAATCGGGACTTTCGATTTCAAATCGGGACAGCTACAATAACGATATAGAAACAAAAGATTTTTGTGAATCATCATTCATTTTACCATTGCTTAGTACAAGAAACGAAACAAATGAGCCTTAAGCTAGGATAAACTTCTTTGAGATGTAACAAAACTCAAACATACTCGTAATTGTTTTGACAAATTAAATCAAATCGTAACCATCTTACCTAATTTATAATTTTTGGAAACATTTGCAAGTATTTCTTTACGTTATTTTTTATTCATATTGTACTTAACGTTAGATTTCACTGCTTTCAATAAGTCTTTGTTTTTTATCACATAATCATAAAATTCACTACACGGAAACTAAAAAGTTGATCTTTATTTGTATCTCTGTTTTGACATGCTCGAGAGATAATCTGTTTCTTCTCTCGGACCAAATTATACTAGTTTGGGAAAATATTCTTTGTGTCGCGGCATTTGCGGCACTATAAAACGTACCGTTTTGAAGGACACCAATCGCCTCTTGAGTAGTCACCGGACCTAAAATATTATGTGGAATTGCACTGGCCTTAGTTTTTTCAAGTGTTAGATGTTGAGTAATTTTTGAATCGCAAAACAAAACACTATAACACAATCCTGAGAATTAAATGACAGACTGTGCTTGATGGAATGGTGTCGGCAAGTGTCAAGAGCAGAACGAGACAGCATGAATTAATGATATCTGTATCTCGACAAAATGATACGCTCGAAGTTTAAAACTTTTATGCTGCCCATTTAGTCAGAATTTGGTGAGAAAATATGAAAATCAAAAATCAAAAATATTTTTATGTAGTAACAGCTTACAGATGAATTCATTTCTCCTGTAAAAATTATTGATCAAGGAGGCTAATAAGAAATCGGGACATTTGGCGTCCCGATCAAGGATAAATCGGGACGTGTCACCAAACCCCTGAAAATCGGGACGTTCCGCTCAAATCGGGACACCTGGCAACTCTATTTCGAATCCTTTTCAAGCGGCTTATTCTGTTTCCGACGATCTAGGTAGCTTTGTGACCCGCCATGCAGTTAACACCTTTATTCAGGATCTAGATATCAAACCAAATGCTTTTAGCCGGATAGCAGCCAGCAAGACCAAGGAAATTAAATTAATCCTGTCATCCTTGAAAAATGAAAAAGCTGCGATAATGTCCCCGGTATTGTTTTAAAACAACTGCCCAACAAATCAATAATTCTGTTTACCTTCATTATTAATAGCTCCTTTAAGGCGTCTTTCTGTGCGTCTGTTTGGAATAAAGCTATTGTAGTCCCCATTTCCGAGGTAGGCAAAGATTTTAGCTTCTCACAAATATATCGTCCCATTAATTTTTGGTGCATAATTAGCAAGATAATTGAAAAGGTGTACACCAGGTCATAGGTAATTTAAAACTAATTCCCGAATTTAAAAACTAATTCCTGAATTTTGTCCAGGATACTCAACGACCCATCAACTAATTCGAGTATGCAAATATATCCAACAATTTTTTCTGAGAATATTGTCCATGGGATTTGTCCCGTTTGATATCGAAAAAGCGTTTGATTCGGTTTGGCATGGTGGTTTAGTTTACAAAATGAGCCAATTCGAATTCCCTACTTACATAACTAAAATAATCGCGTGATTCTTACTATTTAGTTGTGACAAATTTTAACATCTGCGAATTGTATCCAAAGATAATGTTTACTCATAAAGGCTATTAACTTGCGATCGCTTTTTCCCTTCTTGTCTATAATAGCAACGTGTATTGGCTCTAAAGCTTTTTAAGCAGAGAATATTTGATGCGGCGCGTACTAATTTCGTGATAAAATTAGCACTTTGGTTCTTATAAGCACCTTCTTTGATTGGATACATAACAAAATACACTGAAAACGAATGAGCAATATTAATTAAGTTTTATGCGTCTACGAAGATCGATTGATTGGAAATACATACCACGCTTATCGGAGCTGTATCACAGGGCCAATTGCAGACAAAAGCATGTAGCCGATTTTCTGGTTTCAAGTACTTTGGAGTCAACCGTCATGGGTATAATGGTTGGTATCATCCTCATCGTCAGCATGACAAACTCTGTTTTTGCGATCGCTAGCTGGAGAAAATGACTTTCCAACCAGCTCTCAACGTTCAATTAGAGCAAGACGAACTACTTTCACGCAATGTTGACGATATAATGTTGACGAGCCGATACTATTTTGTAGCCTTAGCCCCATGGGTCTTGGTCACTTTATAGTTATTCTCAGTTCTTTTTTTTTTGCCTTTTAGTGGTTCGCGAAAAATCGCAACGCTATTGGTTGTCCAACAGACCGCTGTGCCCTCCATCTGCATGCTAGAGCTCTTTGCCTCAGTTCCGTTATCTCCTCAGTCCACCAATAATTCTTCTGTTTGCCCGGTAATGACTTTCGAAGTGGCATCAACGAATTTCGCCCATGATGGGGGAATAATAGGGGGAATTGACCAATGTACCTGTTTTTCCGGGTCATATTGTTATCCTCACTTGGTGGTGTCTAACAGGTGTCAAATGATTCCAATAGCTTCCTCCCATGAAACTTAGAAATAATCCACCCAATTATTTTCTATCTAGAGTTCTGAGCGGCCAGGATCTCCACAGACAATCAGAAGGTGATATAACTGTGTTCACTTCCAGTGTACTCCTCCATCACTCTCCAGTCCCTTGCCATCATGGTCTCGAAAACAAGAACTATGTCGAAAATAGACTGCGTCTGCGGTAGGTTTGTATCGAGCCCCTGTTTGCCACGACCATACTCAGCCTGGACGCCATTTCCATAATTTATCTCCCCCTCGTGTTTTGTGCCAGAATTCCCGACTCCAAGAGCGTCTTTCAATGCTTCTATCTTTCTACAAAATTCCCTAATAGGGTCATTCGATGAAAAATAGCAGCTGACAAAGCTGATGCCTGGGTTTTCAATCCACACATATCCAATGCAACACCCAAACCTCGCCGGTCAACCCGGACTTTCCGAGTGTCTACAACCCATAAGGCTGCATAGCCTGAAGTGTCTGAACACAATGTCTCTGGATTTCTCCTGCGAATATGGTTCGCTAATCATTGCGATTGGAGCTATGGATTCATGCATAAGCTGTGAGTAAGTCGTTTGTAGTGCGGCATTTTTACAGACTCCGCTGGGGAGCCCTAATCTACGCAGCAACTTATTCTGCGCATCGAACGTTTCTCGGAAAGCTTTGCATGTTGCTGATCTTAGAACATGCTTGGCTTCTCCTGTTTTGCCTTTGTCGTTGTACAGCAAGCAGGATGGCTCAGCCAAGCATACTTTTGCAAGGTGTTCGACCTGTCCACACTTCCATTTAGTTTTATGCAGTCTTTTTTTGTATGGTTGTACCCAATGCACTTGAAACAGCGCCCAGCTCCAGGCCGCCGCCTTAACCCAGCCAATTCTTATCCCTCCAGTGTCAACTATGTAGCTTCAAAGCTTTTGCTGTATCCAGTTCCCCAAAGCTAATTTTTACGATCTCAATCCCCTCCTCCCGAATCGCTGCGGTCACTTCTTCCTCTGTCGTAAGACTATCGAGGTCAAGTATCTAAATTTTGGCTTCGGAACTACTCACCGCTATAAGCTAAATTAGGCCAATGACAGACAGTTCGGTTTCACCGAAGCGTTTAACGCTTCGGTTTGGTGCGTCGGCTGCCACACACAGCGGTTTTCAGAAGCGTTTATCGAGTCCGTTTAGTTACAAATTACGTCAGAGTATCATATTTTCCTTCCCCTATCCCATGCATTCATCAATGCATCCAGAAAATTTCAGCTCGATCGGACTACGCAGCAATGAACTCATCGAAAAACGCTCGAAAAACGAGTCGGTGGGTCATTTCTCTCATCAACCGACGCGATTCCGAAACCGAGAGGCGGTTCGCACCGCGGTGTGTGTCATCACAATGCTAAAGCAATGTACGACTATACCGACTCGGTTTTCCTCTCGGGAAACGCCTCGCAAAAACCGCTCTGTCTGTCATTGGCCTTACAGCGTACCTCGCATTTTTATTTGCCTTCTTACAATATTTCGATGCACATAACACATATTTCTTCACATATCACATGTATTCCTCTCTGACTTCACATCATGCCAGCGCTCTTCGCAAATGTATGATTCCCACACAGACTTCTCATCTGTTTACCTCTAATCCATATGTAATCTTCCTCAATTTCCACAGATCCCATCTATTCTCAGCTCATTGCTCATTATGCCAACGGAACATTTACCATTCGGTTCGTACTTACATACATAACATACTATATCCAGAAACCATAGGATCTTTTCTTTTATACAAATCTCTTCTCTCACACGTAGATTGTTCGATATGCAAATGTTCGCTGCTCAAATATTCAAATGTTCATGTGTTATTTGCCCAGTCTAACCTCCCTCGCGTTGCGCTGCTCTGGCCAAGTCAGGCCAGGCCACATAATCTGTCTACTCCATAATTTACATTCATTGGTGCACACGAATGCCGTTTCTGCATAATCTTGTCTTGGCCTGGCTTGCTTCGGCGACGCAAGTTGACTTTATCTACCCATTGTTCTGTCCTGTTCAATATCTCGCTCCCCCATAGTCACCCCGGGCGCTTGATTGCGACGACGTCGATATCGAATTGGATATTTAATTTCTCTGGAATAATAGGCCGCTATTTACATTTCGGATCGAAATTAAGGGTAATGTGCTCCATTTGAAGTTGGACACGTCGAGAGCTTTGGATAAAGTTTCGAGATTGGTATGGTGTGGAATTGAAGAGGAATTGCCTAGCTAGAGCTTATATTTTCGTGGTGCAGTTAAGTTGCAACTCTTGGCCATCGGATCGATTCGAGATGTGGTAAGTATCTCCAAAAGGTTTCTGTTCCGCTTTCTTGGATCATTCGTTGATGAATTTCTCTATCCTGAAATGTCACATCGGTTTCTGAAAGGTCTCGAGATTTCATTTGGTATATTTTATCGTTGTATGTACAGTCTTTCGTGTGGCTGGCTATGGCCACAATTTCGCTCTATGTAATGTATCTGTACCTGCTACGAATGGATTAAGATGCCATCACTGAACTAGTGTAGGTCTGCTTTGCACTCTCGAATTATACAATTCCCCTATTCATCCGGCAAGCTATCATGGTTTCCCCGCTCGGTGCGCAGATGATGATAAATCCCCCTGGTAATGCACGCTAGCTAGTAACGCCGAAGCCAGGCTAATGTATGTTCACTAAGCACAATGTTGCAGATAATGGATATTGGTCGAGTTCGCTGTCTTGCAGTTCGTTGAAATGCGGGAGCGCAAGAACCGAAGGACGAAATTGTCCTTGTCCTGTCCTGGCCTTATGTATCCGGTGCGAAGGGCAACGGCAAACAAGAACAAAAACCCTGCAGGGAATCTGATATGTTTTTGAAAAGGGCTCACGATTGACTGCTTTATTCATTTGAACACGTCCCTAACGTGCCTCCCCCCGCGGCATCGTACCACGCTTCAATTCCGCCAACCTTTCCATTGAGTTTTTGTTGCTGCTGTCGTTGTTAGGTTTCCATTCCACCGCCTAAACGAGCCTCGTACCATATTCTCGCCACTCTACCCTCATCGTTATTATTGGCATTTTGTTATTTTCCGTACTTTGCCTTGTGAGGCTCTTCGGGTTTTGTTGCTGCTACAGAAATTCAACTTTATTTTTGGTCCGATGAGGGGTCTTTTCTGTTTTCTGTTTCCCGAGTCTGCGTCGCAGCAAACAAAAGTTTGTTGTTCGAGACGAGTTTTATAAACTGTTGTAGGCAGAGTAGAGTGGTATATAAGCGTTTATGTATAGAAAGCAACAAAGAAGAAGTCGGAATAAGTAGAAAAGATACGAGCGATAGATACTTGCTTAATATACTGAACGTTTTGAAGATACTTCTCGTGAACATGCTCGTGAACAGCAGGCGTCAGAGTTGGTTGTTGGTTGTGTTTCTTGATGATAAACCACACCGAACTTATTGCTTGCTGCTAACCAACGATATTTGTAAAAGTGACGAAATGGATACATTCCTCAAGGGGAAAGAAGAAAGTGTAACCGGAGAAAGATAAATAGCAATGCTTATGTATGGATATAATGTAATATAGGTACATCAAAGTTTTTTGAAATTCTTTTATCCAATCTGGTGTCAAATGCATCTTGTGTACAGAAGAAATAGAAATTTCATTTGTGCCTATGAATATCAAAAGAAAATTGTTAACTTTTTTTGCAAGTTTAACTATGTTCGGGTATATCTAGATACCAGCTACATACGCTATGATTATTATTCAAAACCGCCATTTGAATTTGATATGTATTTCAAATGATCTGAATTTCACTCTGCCAAATAAAAACCGACCATTCAAAGTTCGGTGGTCATGGCTCGAGAGATCGACAGATTAGCTCGTTAATGCGCCTGTTCGATGCATCAAAGTTTGTGAGCTCGAATTCCGCCATATGATTGTAAATACCTTTATGTTGTCTTAATAGTCAGCAACAAAGCAAAGGAAAGTTCTCTCAACTCATTTGGGGCCTTGTGGAGTAAAGGGTAGTAGAGGCTCCTTAATCGAAATTTTTACGATTAGGAAATGACTAATTTCACGCATCGCTTTACTCCTGATTATGATCCTATATCCTCATATATATCCTCAACCCACTGCTTCGAAGTCTCAGTTGCTGCCTCAGCTGCAGGCATCGCAACTATTAGTGCCTTCTTCTGCCGTGTTCAACACACAGGAATGTCTGCAGCCTGAGAGTCGTGTAAAGTCTCCGACCGTGCCTACTAACGATATTGTGGTCTGCTCACCAGCTAAATCCGCAAGTGCTAAGAAGAGCGCGAGTCAGCCATCGGCCATCACACCGGTTCCGGCGACTGATCTTCCCCGTGCCGCTCCTCTATTAACAGTTGTGCGTCCACCATTACAAATATTTGTATCACTGCTCGCATACTCTACAACGGCTGAAGACGTTAAGTCGTATATTTTGGCAAGGCTGGGCCACGTTCCTTCGCTTCTTACGTGCGCGAAATTGACTAAGGACAATCTGGACACCCAAACCATCGCTTCGTTTCGAATTACTTTGCCTCCTGGCTCGGAAAAGGCTCTCCAAATCAATTTCTGGCCTCCTGGCACCTTAGTTAAGGAGTTCATTCCAAGACCTCGGAAAAACTTTCGCACCAATTCATCGCGGAGCTTTCGAAACTAAACTCATCAACAAGCAGAGCTTGAACCGACCTCTTAAAATTTACTACCAAAATGTTCGTGGTCTAAGGACCAAGGTTAATTATATAAAAATCTCCTCGGTAATCGCGTCTAATGACATTGTCTGTCTTACAGAGACCTGGTTGTCTGGGGATATATACAGCAATGAAATCTTTCCACTTCACACTGTTTTTCGTAGAGATTTTAATTGCTATTCACAAATCTCTGAATGGAACGATCCTCATCATCCTCCTCTTTTTATGGAATTAACACTTAACCGTTCGTCTAAAGTCAAATCTGTTTCCACTCTTCGTTTTAATTTTAAAAAAGCTAACTATTCCGCTTTGTCCAACGAAATCAATGCTACTAACTGGTATAATTTTTTCAGAGGGCTAAGTGTGGATGATGCTCTTGAAAAATTTTATTCCCTCTTGTCCAACTTAATTTCCTGCTATACTCCTTCCTTCCGCTGTAAAAGAAGTTCCGATCCTCCATGGTTCACAGTCGATGTTGCGGTTGCTCTTAGAGCCAAAGATGCGGCGCGTAATAAATACAAAAGGTCTGGCTCTCTTAATGACCTTTTGAATTTTCAAAGGTTACGGGCTGCTGCTAAACAAGCAGCCAATGACGCAATGCGTGCCTACCTGGAGCATGTCGAAACTTCTATTACTTCCGACAATCCTAAGCCTTTTTGGTCTTATATAAAATCCCTTAAAATTTCCTCTGGCATTCCTTCTCCCATGTATCTTCATGATAAGTCTGCGTCCTCACCTCAGGATTCCTGCGAGCTCTTTGCTCAATTTTTTTCTTCCTTTACCTCCCATCTCAGTAGTTCTTCGCCTTCAACAATTTTTCCCACGCCTGATCGTACCCTTTCCACTGCTTTAACAATCCTTTGGAAGTCGAATCATTAATGTTGTCCCTCGATGGAAGTGCTAGCGTCGGTGCTGACGGCATTCCGAATTTTTTTACCAAATCACTGTCTTCCTCTTTGTGTGTTCCTCTGTCAATAATTTTCAACATTAGCATCTCCACCGGTACCTTTCCTGCCCTTTGGAAATCCGCCAACATATTCCCCATTCATAAAGCTGGCGATACTTCTTCCATCCCCAATTACCGTCCTATATCCCTTCTGCCATGTTTTAGTAAGCTCCTCGAAAGAGTAGTTTACAATAGAGTGTACCCTTTTATTCAGCCCTTGCTGGCCAGTGAACAACATGGATTCGTTAAAGGTAAGTCAACGGTTACAAACTTATTGTCTTTTACAAACACCGTTGCTTCCGCAATCGACAAGCAAAAGCAAGTAGATGTCCTATATACAGACTTGCCAAGGCTTTCGATTCTGTGAACCATGTTGTTCTTCTGTCAAAGTTAGCAGGGTTTGGTCTCTCTGGTGTCCTCTTTTCTTGGTTCTCCTCCTACGTTTGTGATCGTTCTTGTGTTGTGATTGTTAACTCCTGCTCTTCTACACCCTTTTTTCCTACCTCAGGAGTTCCGCAAGGATCCATTCTTGGTCCCTTATTGTTCCTTTTGTTTGTTAACGATCTTCCTTCCATCTTTAATTCACCCTGTCTTTTGTACGCTGATGATCTCAAAATTTTCAGAGTGATAGAATCCGCTAGTGACTGTTCATTATTGCAGAAAGATTTGGATACTTTGGCTACCTGGTGCGCAGCGAATTCCCTCACTTTGAATGTTTCGAAGTGTCATCAAATGTCTTTCACCCACAAAACATCCCCTCTTCTCTTCTCCTACTCTGTCCTCGGCTCCCCTCTCAATGTTGTTGCTAGTTTCAAGGACCTTGGCGTGATCTTCGATTCCAAGTTGAAGTTCGATTTGCATATTTTACACGTCACTGCCAAGGCTTCTCGTTTTTCCGGCTTCATCCTTAGATCCTCTAAACGTTTTATTAATCTTTCCACTCCTCTATATCTGTTTTTTTCCTTCGTTCGTAGTGTTCTTGAATACTGTTGCCAAATTTGGTGTCCAAATTACGGTTACTTGATTGCTGCGGTTGAATCCGTGCAACGCAGATTCACCCGCTCATTGTTTTACAAGTTCAGTATTCCGTATTGCGATTACAGTATGCGCCTTTCCATCCTTCAAATTCCTTCCCTTGAGTCACGAAGAGTGTTCCTCGACGAGTGCCTCCTCTTTAAACTTTTCAACGGCTGTATATTGGTGGACCCCAGCATTCACCTTTCTGTTAGAGATTCGGGCCGTCCTAATAGAACATTTTTTAAATTTAACATTACATTTGCCCGTACTGACACCTATTTCTTTTCTCCCCTTTTGCGTTTGCCTCGTCAGCATAATAACCTTAACCTTGGTCCTCTGCCTCGAACATTAGCAATGTTTAAAAATATTTTAAAGAATAACGTTCTATCAGATACATGAAATATGTCAGAATTTAATCTTTTGTTGTATCTTGTTTTTGGTCGATTTTGCTTTTGATTACTTTTCCTTTCTGAATTTAACTTAATTTTAATTTTTCTTTTTCTTTGTATATATATATATATATATATATTTAATTTCTTTTTTGTTATGTCTAATCTATAATTGGATTTGTTCTGTTGATTTGGACATTAATAAATAATAAATAAATAATAAATAAATAATAAATAAATAAATTTGAATCAGGTTTCTGATCAGAACTAGGCTAACTCCAAGCTAGGTGGTGTCAAACGTCACCTTCAAATCTTGATATATTTGACCATTCCGAGTAGCCTGGTGGGTAGAGCACCAGCTTCTAGTGTGTGGGGTCCCTGGTTCGAATACAAGTTCGGACGAGCAATCGCGCACTGACCGTTGAGATCACCTAGCTCTGTCAGAGGTAAAACGAGTCGCAGAACTAATCACTCCACATTTGTATTCGCCCTAATGCCTAAACGAATTCAACGGTCGAATCCCATACAAAAAGAGCTTTTCAATTCGTCAGTAAAGCTCTTTTTGTATGGGATTTGACCGTTGAATTCGTTTCGCGAAGAGTGTAGTACTAGGCATAATTGTAAATTTTTGAATAAAGCTTTCATCCAGTTTCAACCTTTCGACCCGAAACGGGTTATGGGAAAGCTTAACGCATACCTAATCAGAGCTGAAACTCGATGTGCAGACCCCCGGCTGTACCTGGATTTGAACCAGCGACCGAATCCCCCTACTCTAGATTGGGATGTTGACTATTCGGTTACCATCTCGACTAGTAGTGTTTCTTTAATAACGTCTTCGTTTCTCTCATTTTGTTCCCTCTCTCAGCTCAACAATATACCAAATGCCAGCAATAGAATTCTGGATCTCGCTTTGTCCAATCTCCCAATATCATCACTTTCTTTAAGCGCTGCTCTCTTTCCTTTCTTTTCTCCTGATTCCCATCCTTAATACGTTTCAACTGTCGCAGGGTTGATTTCACCGGCATGGCGATTGAAATAAATAGAATTAACTGGTTTTATTTTTTTCGTGGCCTTGACGTTGATGATGCTTTGTGCAAGTTGTATAATTTCCTATCTAACCTTATTCCACTATTCACACCAACTAATCGTCCTAATAAACCGAACGATGCTCCATGGCTCAGCAGTGAAGTTTCAGTCGCACTTGAAGCCAGAAATGCAGCTCGTTACTTATATAAAAGATCAGGTTCACCTGTTGACCTTCTTTTGCATAAGGATCTTCGCTCTAAAGCGAAAGAAGTTGTCCTACATTGCTGGCGTTGAAGCATCAATTAGAACCAATCACCCGAAATCCTTTTGGTTATTCATCCGTTCCGTGAAAAATTGTCTTAGTATCCCCAATGGTATGCACTTGGGTAATACAGCTGCCTCCACTCCACAAGAAGTGTGTGAGCTTTTTGCTTCTTACTTTTCCTCTATTTTCTCACAACAATCCTCTTCTAATTCCTTAAATCTTCCCTCCACATCCTCTCCTGAATTGCACTCATTTCGAACGAACCCTCTTGAAATTGAACTTCTGTTGAACGATATGGATGCCAATACCGGTAGTGGTTCCGACGGTATTCCAAATATCCTGGCTAAATATCTTTCATCATCTCTGTGCATCCCTCTTTCTATCTTGTTCAACTTAAGTATATCTTCTGGCTCTTTTCCTTCTCGCTGGAAAATTGCCAACATCTTTCCTATACATAAAGCCAGTGATCGTTAATGCATCTCAAACTACCGTCCCATTTCCCTTCTTCCTTGCTTTAGCAAGATCCTTGAAAAAGTGGTTTACAAGCGAGTCTACTCCTTTATCCAGCTCATGAGCAGCATGGTTTTGTCAAAGGTAAATCCACTTTAACCAACCTTCTTTCCTTCACACACATGGTCGCATCCGCTCTTGACTATCAAAAGCAGGTTGATGTACTTTATACCGACTTTTCCAAAGCCTTTGACTCTGTCAACCATAACCTCCTTCTTCAAAAGCTAAGGTACGATGGCATTGCTGGTCCTCTTCCTTCCTGGTTTAACTCTTACATCCTCGACCGTACCTGTATTGTAACTGTTAATTCCTCCTCTTTAATTCCTTTTTATCCTGCATCAGGTGTTCCGCAAGGGTCTATCCTTGGTCCTCTTCTTTTTCTTTTGTTCATAAACGATCTCCCTCCTTTAATCCATTCTTCTTGTCTTTTGTATGCCGACGATTTCAATATGTTTCGAGTGATTGAGTCACAAGATGACTGTATGGTTTTACAAAACGATCTCAACAGCCTACAGACTTGGTGCGCTTCCAATGCTCTCACTTTGAACATCGTGAAATGTCACACTTTCTCTTTGAAAATTTCACCTTTGATGTTCTCCTACTCTGTATGTGGCTATCCTCTTAATGTCGTTGATAATTTTAGAGACCTTGGCGTAATGTTTGATCCTAAGCTCAAATTTGATAAGCATATTTCTTATATTACTGCCCCGGTTTTATTATTAGATCCTCTAAAGCTTTGGTTGATATTTCCACCTGTGTACACCTTTTCCTCTCTTTTGTACGTAGTATCCTTGAATATTGCTGTCAAGTTTAATGTCCTCGTTTTGTCTACTTAAATACTGCGTTGGAGTCGGTTCAACGCACTTTTACTCGCACCCTGTTTTATAAATTTCAACTTCCTTACCGTCCTTATAGTGATCGTCTGTCGTTCCTTCATCTCTCTTCCCTCGAATCACGGAGACTTTTCCTGGATGAGTGCCTACTCTTCGAATTGTTTCACAGGTTGGTAGATTCCGATATCAGCAGCCACGTTGCTGTCCGTGTTGCAGTGCATGGCACCCGCTCTTCGTTTGAGTTTAGTGTGCCATTTGCGCGCACTGATATCTTTTTTTATTCTCCGCTGTTGCGATTACTGAGGCAACATAATCCTCTACCGCCGACATTATATGCCTTTAAAACTTTTCTGAAAAATAATGTTTTGCTTACTACTAATTCAATGTAGTCTTTTTTCTTTTCTTTTTTTCTGTCTATTTTTCTTATTTTGAATTTGTACTTTTCCACTTTGATTTTGTTTATTATTGTTCTTTATTTTGTATCATTATCATCTCATTATTATTTTGTTCATTTTTTCATTCTTTTGTTAGTGAATTATTTGTATTTTATATTTTCTATATTCAGTAATTTGATTTATCTGTTGAATAATAGTAAATAAATAAATATATAAATAACCACAGTATTCGAGATTCTGCAACTAGATATTAATAATTAAAATTTCCAGGAAATGCACGGTCACACACAATACGTACTTTCTCGGCAATAATATGCTAACCCGAGTTGATAACATTGCTGACCTCGGTGTTATCTTAGATGAAAAACTCCGCTTCACCTTACACTTTGATAAAATGCTTTCTCGTGCGAACAAACAGCTAGGTTTCATCAAAAGACGTGCCAAAGAATTCCGTAGTCTGTGGGTCACAAGATCCTTATACACTTCACTTGTACGTCCTATTCTCGAATACGCTTGCATTAGCTGGAATCCCGCTTTTGAAACCTACAGTGACAGACTCGAGTCAATACAAAAACAATTTCTACTTTTCGCCTTGAGAGAACTGTACAACCCTTATGATTTTAATAGCTTACCCCCTTATGAGTTTCGACTGGGTCATTTAAACCTATCGACACTAGCCTCCAGAAGAATAATGATATCGGCCTGCTTCACATTCGACGTCATTAGAGGCGCTATTAATGTAGAATTCCTGAATAGTAAAATTTCGATAAATATCCCTGTGAGGAACACCAGGTCCAATCGTTTCCTAAAAGAATATGCACATTCGACGACATATGCAGCAAATGAGCCTATAAATAGATGCTGCAGAATATTCAACAACATAAGTCACTTATATTCCCCTACGATTTCCAAATCATCCTTCAAATCCTCTCTTTTGCATGCCATCCATACCCCTAAACCTTAAGCCATAGCTTATATGTCAATGTTTTTATTTATTGATTGTTATTTATTAATCATTTTGTTACTTTTTTCATTTGTTTGTTACTTATATAACTTGTTTGTTTTTACTTTTTACTTCACTTTACTTTTCCATTTTATTTTTATTTTTTTATTTTATATCAGATTTTGTACCTTGTTTGGTGAATTAATAAAATAAAATAAAATAAAATAATTAAAAGCAAGGTAGTCTAACGATTGGCGCGTGCAGAAAAAGCACTACGCAAGCCATGTTTTTTTGTGTTTGCTTTATTTTAATTAAAAAAATATACATTATTTTCACATTGTACGCCGAAGGTTAAAAAGAGCTATACCAAAAATCACGTTTAAAATAAAACTGATTTCAGAAAATCTGATTGAATTCCTTCTTCAGAAGAGATTCTGAGATAATGAAAATTAGGTAGAAGGGATATCGAAGAATCAAACTATGTGAACAACGAAATTCATAAAACGTGAACAACGAAATTCATAAAACGTCTAACGCCTGTTAGACGTTCACCATCCGCATTCTTTTGTATACAGAAATATTATTCAATGACCTTCCATAAAAAGCCAAAGTAATTGTCCTCTAAAATTAAGAATCCTACAATATATTTTTAAAACCTAGTATGCCTCCCTCTTAATTCTAGAAGCGTACTAAATCTGAATGGCTAAAATCAAGAATGTATTTAAATATGTAGTCCATGTACCTTCGCATTACGATTTAATCATCTATCGTTGGCATAGCTTTCAACAGAATTAAGCGATAGTTTTGCTATAAATTGTTTATGTATAATACGAACAGGCCACATTAACACAATCAACGGATTTATAAAAAGCAATTTTCAAGCTATCATATAACTTTTGCTTAACTAATTATTTCTCGCCATTTATTAGATAGCGACTACTCTCCTCAATTAGTGTGGAGACGAGTTTCGCCCTCCAGTATCTCCACGAGAAAAACAAGAGGCTGTGCTATCGACATCGAATGCTCAAAGACGGCGCAAGGATAAAAAGGGCGACAGGTTCTTGACGTAAAGCTGTAAAGGAACTGCTAAATAAATGTTTGTTTTTTTTTTTAAATTTAGAGGATGAGTATGTAAGATGAACAATCGACCGTAAACATATTACATCCAAACGCATCATAAATTTAAAAAAAGAGCTCACTTTGTTGTCACATTCACGTGATAGATCACGATGAAGCTCAATAACGGAACGATTTGAAAAAGTCAAACAATCCGCGAAGGGAAATTATAGCAAAAAAAAATAAAGTTGAAAATCAGCGACCTACACAAATTTGGACAGAATCCTTAGGTCGATTGTGTCCTAACCAAGAAACAAAAATTTGTTTGTCAAAAATCAATTTGATTATTCAACATAGTTGACTTCGAGGCCAATACAGCGAGTATAGTGATTTTCCAACTTTTCGATACAATTTTTTTAATACCATTTGTCTTTAGAATTAAAATAGGTCACAATTTCGGCGATTACTTCATCATCGGTCTTAAATTTCTTTCCCTGGAGCATTCTTTTGAGGTCTGCAAACAGGAAAAAGTGGCTGGTGGTCAAATTCGGATGAAACGGTGGATGGGAAAGTAATTCTTAGCCCCATTCGTGCATTGAAGCAGCACTTTTTTCTCCTTGAAATGGGGCCGTTTTTTCGCGATTTCATCCTTCAAACGTTCCTGTATAATAGTTGCTGTTGATTGTTGTTCCCTTTTGGGAGATAGTCGGTGAAATATATTCCAAGCGCATCCTAAAACACAGACGCCATAACCTTGCCAGCCGGCTATTAAGTTTTTCCACGCTTTAGAACGGGGTGTATGCCGTCCACTCCGATGATTGTCGATTGGACTCTGGTGTGTAAGGATGGAGCCATGTTTCATCAATTGTCATATATTGTCGCAAAAATCCACTTTTATTCCGGTTGAAACAACTAAAAACATCGCTCTGTCATCAATACGTTGTTGTTTTTGGTCGATTGTGAGCTCACGTGGCATTCACTTTGCACAGAGCTTCCACATGGCCAAATACTCGTAAATGATATAGTGTACACGCTCCGATGATATCTTTAAACCGTCTGCTATCTCGTTCAACTACCTTTTACTATCATTTAAAATTATTTTGTGGACTTTTTTATGTTTTCTGGAGTAACAGCCTCTTTTGAACATCCACTGCGTTCAGCATCACTTGTGTCAGCTCGAACCACGTTTAAATTCACGAAACTAATACTTTATGGTTGATTATCAAGCCATTCTTTTGTTTTCACAGTATTTTTTCCATCAAAAAGCAGCGATAAATCAACGCTCGAAATCCGTTTTTATTCAATTTTTTTCAATGACAAAAGTTGCTTCACACAAAATGCTTCAGTTGCTTCAGTTGACAAAAGTTTCTTCATATTGCTTCACTCACGAACCAATAGTCCGATTAATATCAAATTTTCATACATATAGTTTGTATGTCGGTACTAACTGAAAATTATATGGGTTTAATTCTAAATGGGGCCATCTATATGTCAGGACACCGACTTATCAATTGGCCTGTTATAATGGATAAATTTAAAATGAATCAAGCTAGACCAAGTGGGTTGCATTACAGATAACGCCAAATCATCCAACAGCATCCGGTACAACTTGGCATTTCTCATGGCTCTATTTTTATGATACAACCAGCACCGGACCTAGTTGCTTTATGCGCAGTACCGCCGGAATGAAGTTCGAGCGCAAACGGCTACAGGCTAATGTCATGCTATCTTCCTTGCGTTGAAACCTGGCAAGGTCTCAGAGTGCGTTCGAAGGTCGCAACATTTTGTTGGTGATACAGGTTCGATTGGCAATGTTCCCGACATGTGTGGACCCAATTCTCTGAAAATCAGATTCTATGAAGGCCAAAACTCGTGGGGCTTCTCTCCATTGCAAAAACAACCACGGGACATCACCAATGACAGTGATGACGAATTAAACAATAATACAGATACAGATCAGGACAGATAAGATAGATTGAGAGCAAAACTTTGGGACAACAACGCGAACAACATGGTAAAAAGTGTTTCGAGCCACCAACGTGGAAAAAAAACCAGGATGACATGTTAGAACTGGTCGAGTCCTTTGAGGTAATCTTCAACTGCTCGACGAATTGGAAGTAGGCGGAGTGGAATATCTGCGGGTATTTTTAGAAACACACCGCTGAGGTGGCTACTCTTGCAGGGGTCCTGCGAGTTGATATATCTCGGCAAAATAAGCGGGTAGTTGAATCAAACCCAGAAGACCTGCAGAAAATCCGTATAAGAAAGGAAGTCCTAGCGCCTGATTTTATAATGGTGGTGACGGTCACTCATAAGAAGAACAATTTGAACGCCACCAAAACCCCAGATACATCCGTTGAACCAAAAAAAGGCTCAAAGAGTGCTTTGCAGGGAAAGAAAAGAAATAATGGGGCAAAAAGGAGGGCGAATTAGACGGAGTTCGAGGGAGAAAAAACTGGTCGCTGTCATAGTAAAAATCAGCTCCATGGTCTTGTTGAAAATGAAACTGGATCGCTTTTATGGCTTTTCAGAAAAACTTCAGAAGGAGGGGTTCTTCTAAAATTCGTAAGCTGTAAAGATCGCGTGAAATTAGAGATTTCGATCCAGGCCACCGTAGATAGCCAGGGGGATGTGTAGCTTACGGCTCCTAGAGTCAATTTTTAATTTATGGATCATGAAAGGAACGAACCGGTGAGGTGAAAGCTAAGCTCTTCCCTCTTAACTCAAGGAAACAGAGAAGAGCTTTATTTGAGATGGGGTCACCAGAATCCAAAATTTTCAAGCTCAGGTGGGTCCGGGTCCGAGTGTTGATGATAAATGCCTGAGTGCAAAAGGGGGCTAAGTTGACACGTTGCAACCGGTGCTTGAGCTACGACCACACAAGACGTAGCTACAAGGATCCAAAGCGAAGCGCCAACCGCTGAAAGTGTGGACAGATTGACCACTAGGTACAGGCTCAGTGCATGTAACGCACCAAGAAGCTGCCTAAACAGGAGCTTTTTAGAATTCTAAGAAGATATGCAGCCGTTAATTTTGACGTGAAACGAGTGATCAGAAAGAAACGACTGAATGATTTTGATCACATGCTCAGGGATTTCTTCATTTTGCGTAACAAATCTTCATGCCATATAGCGTCGAATGTTTTTTTTTATATTCAGTGTTACTATGCCAGCGGAGTTCTTGTTTGGAGGAGAACTTTTGCTGTAATTTCTTACACAGAAAATTTGGTGCTCTGTTGAGTGACCGACTCTTAAGCCAAATTGAAAATGAGGGAGGATATTATTTATTTCAACAACAGAGAGCAGGTGCTTTTGATTCAGTTATTCAATACCCCAGTCGGTAGAAGCTTTGTAGGCCTATAACTGTGGGGGCTACTAGGCTTTTTTGTCCTTTAGGAATTGGTACAACAATAAATTCTTCCTGGCTGATGGGAAATACATATGATAATACCGTGGAAGCATTGAATATAAAATCTAATATGATCGCCTTCATTGGTAATTTTTCTATGCCTTTTCAATAACTGGAGCTTTTTTGGTTTTGCGAAATCTGCCGACTCTTACTAATTCCCCAGGCTTGTGAAATGCACTTCATGGAACTAAAAACTTTACCGGTTACTGTTACCTATATGTTTAGTATTATTGTGAACCGCTGCATAGCACTCACTAATCAGCTCCGCCTTAGCTTGGTCGTCAAGGACAAGCTACCAGTTTTTGCCTTGCAGTGGATTTGAGGCGCTTCTTTACGCTTTCTGAAAGAATTTGTTTGTTGTCCACATCGATTTGGCAATCGGTTGGAGATCCGAGAGCAAAGAGTTCCACTTCCTATTTTTCAGGCAATTGATTTTAATCCGGATGGCTGCTATGATTATTGCAGCTCCGTTCTTTTTGACATGATTACGTTTACGTTGCCACTTACCTCTCAAAGAATATTTTAAACCAATTAGTTTTTTTTAGTTTGAATCTATTCTGTATCAAATTCTTTTTAGTAGTGCTGCATTGAATACCGTCCAAAATTTGGCTTTGGAATTTTTCGACGAGCTCATCAATTTGTCGGGTGGATCTATCTCTTTGAGCTTGGTTGAGATAACAAATTTTTGTCCATAAACTTAATTTTATCTTTACATTTCTGAGCCATATTTGCAGACTTCTACTCATATTTTGTGAAGTCTGTCTATATATATACAGCAATTAGGGCATTATTGATTGTTTTTTCATCATTTCGTCATTTTTATCTTATTTTAGACTATAATTTTTTCTGCTTCATTAAATCGAAGGGTGGTTTGTTCTAATAACGCTGCTCATATTATATTTAATAGATCTTTGAAGTTTGAAATGTCAGACAGTACGGCAAATTAAATGATGCCTCTCCCGCATTGTCTGATTTATTACATTGAGTGAAATTTTCGCTGTTATAAATTCAGCTTTAGTGGTTCGTGAGCACTTAGATTTCTGATTTTGAGCTGTAAATTTCATGGGGTTGTTGTTTGCAAATCCTTCATACCTATTCGGACATATATTTCGCTAAACCTATACTGCCCTACTAAGCGCAAAAGCGGTATCTCAATGAAAGCGAGTTTCGAGATAATTGAAGTTTTGTTAAAGTAGTTATATTGACATATCCCTAATTTCCGTAGTGATTTAAGGTAAAATTGAGATAGGCGTCGAGGAACTGGGTTCGTTTGGAGCTGGTGGAGGATTCTTCTTACTCCACTTTTCTCGGTGAGCGGTCTTCCGCTCTTGGATACATTGGGTACTTAGATTTAAAAAACTTACTTAAGGTGTTTTCCATATGTTTTAAATAAGATACCATCAAAAGAATTAGTTCATTAGATGCGTATTGTTTTAAGCTTTCTAATGTTATAAAAATAAATTTTTCGATTTTTTTTTAGATACCGCTTTTGCGCTTAGTAGGGCAGTATAATGATTGAGCTTTTTCATTATACAAACAATAGCAATTGCTTCTCGAATTTAGAGCATCTTAATTGCAAAGTATCTGATAGCTCATGTGGAAGTTTATCTAATTGTGAGTATGACTTCGACGTCCAAGTCCCCTTGAACTAACTTATTATTCGGATTTGTTAAGCGAAGCATTTCGCACAAAAGATATAGGGGAAACTTTCTCTATGGCATTCTTTGGGTTGTTTCATTCGATATAAAAGTATGACATATTCCATGCCGTAATATTGTATGTGTGCAACAAAACCTCTGTTCATGGAATTTTTTCGACGAGAAAGGAAATATATATTTTCTAGGTGGATAAGCATTTTATATACTTCGAGCCCCATGAGTTTTCCTTTGAAATATTTACGTTTTCAATGTGAAATGTACATATTGCCGAATTTTGAACGCCGAAGTTTGAATTGGGAGTGATTACACTATCCATCGAAAAAATTGTTCAGTAATATTCAATAGCTATGGGTTGTTTGCTTGAAGTAGCGATCAAGTTTTATGGAATTGATATTTTGCGTCATTTGCATACTAGAAGCATCGCTGAGATCTTGAGAGTCTTAGGGATCGTTGAACGAATTCTTCCATACTGGTTTATCTATTGATTTCAACCGCACAAGGCGTACAAAAAGAAAGAAACACAATTAATATTTAACAATTTAAATACATTTAAAAAGTACATGATAAAAAAAATACGTTGCGAAAATTGGAAAAATATAATAATAGTTAGTAAGGAATTGAATAGGGGCATTTATGACGTGAGCACTTTGGCCAGAGGTGATTTAAATTTAGGTCTGGAGATGAGTGGGGAATAGTGATGGGCGTTTCTGTTATTTTCAAAAAACGAGAAGGAACTGGTTTTTTTTTGAAAAAAAAAACAACAGTTTGTTAACGACAAGAAAAAATTGTATGCTGTGTGACAAAATAAATGTTTGAAATGTATGTAGTTCAATTCAGAAACATCGTCCATTATTTGAATAATAATCATTTAATTCAGCACAATGAAATTTTACGTATTATGTTTTTCTTACACATGTTTTATGTATTATGTCTTCCACCACAGTATCGAAACATTCATTGCTAGTGAGGTGGCCCAATGGTCCTTTCAATTTCAAATTTCCAAATTGTAAAAAGGGGAAAAAAATAAAAGAAAGAAATATTCTTCTTTTATATGGCCGAGTCTATTTTATGAAATAAAAGACAGAAATAATCTTCCTTCTTGGGCCACTACAAGCAGTTTGTCGCACTTGCGTGGCGAAAAGGGTCGCCGCGTAGCAAGTGCTAGAACGTGCTTTAAATAAAAAAAGAATAAATCAAAACGACTTATATTCTTTCTTCAAACAGACCGGTTGGTCGCGATCGTCGTTCCGCGCTAGCGTTCCAAGAGAGACTGTACTTTATTCAGTATTCTATTCCCCTATATATATGATACATTTTGCTGAATCGATCGGTGTATGGACTGGTTTTTGAATTCAAAAATATAAAAATTAATTAGCTAGTGAGCGTATTGCCCGCTTAGAGTAGATATCGCGGTTGTCGATAGGTAGGAGCTATTTTGACATTTGTCAGTGTGACAATTAGTGACGGCTCGTAGCATAAAAATTTGGGTCGGCCAAAATGGAAGTTAGATTTCATAAGTTTAATTTTTGGTAAAGCAAATATAATTTGATCTTCGTACAAAAATAAGGTTCCAATAAAAACCACGAAATGTGCTTGAGCATTGTCGTCAAGACAGAGAGAGGATGTAATTGGGGAGGAGAAAGACAAGTGCACTATAAATTAATGAGTCTTAAGAAAGTACGTCTCTAAAATTAGCAAACAAGCGCAAAAAACAATATTCAAAAGCGTATACAATAACATTTTTGATATTCATTCTTTCATATTATGCCTTGCACACAGCGAAATAATTGATTATTTCACCATAAAATATATCATTTTTCTTCAACTAATTTTCCTTATTTTGCTTTTAATGACTGAGTATTGGAACGCCAAATACCAAAAGCATTACTAGTTTTCCAAATTAAAAACTGTTCGTTATGCATTTCACAAATCAGTTATTCACAACAACCGTTAATGTCCAAATCATATGTCCAATTTTTAAGGTTTATCCTACAAAGTTTCATCCTATAAAAAGATGATTATTTTCAACCACCTTTTTTACTTGTATTATTTTCAGTTTTTCCACACCCACTGTTCACTTTTCAATAAGAACACTTTCGAAAAACGACTTTCTAACAGTTTAATATTTACATACACAGTAAGAAAACTCGTACTTGACCTTTTTCTATTAATGCAATGCTATTTAATAGAAAATTAATCTCTTTACGAACAGAAAGCATCCTAAGATCGACTAAAGAGTAACATAACAGAGCGTCTACGCTGCATACTGTTCTTAACCAGCAAATTGCGGCTGGCCGCAGAAATTTTTGCATTGCCTCATCTATATGCGGGGTGTAAAATTTGTTACAAAACACCCAACTAAATAGCTAGTATGAAAATGTTGTTTCGAATGGAGGCTATCTGCAGAGTTTGGAGTACCGTAGACTGTAATCAGACTCGGCCAGTTTGGTTCGGGCCGCGATTTCGACCGTGTCTTTGCTTGAGTTTTGCTTGTACTTGCTGGGTATGATGCGGCCACCGCTTCGTTGGGTGTATGATGCATCGTACTCATATGTACATATCGTCGCTGTGAAATCAAACCGGCATATCTGCAAAATACACATTCTTCACTAGAGCGCTTTAAAGTTTTCGCATGTGGGCTATTTCCACGTGAATGCAAAGCGGCAAAACACCATTAGACGGGTTTTTATTAAACTTTACGATATGCCGGTGCGACATAAAAATGGAGGGGAAAATAAGGAATTTTTTGATACCAAAAACTCAAAAACTCAATTTTTGCAGATATGCCGGTTTGATTTCACAGCGACGATATGTTTGAACGGAATGATGTAGGTTGGGAGGACTGTTGGCTGGCCGTCGTGGGAACGCTGCACTTGCTTGTTCAAGATAGCCGTTTAGACAAACCAGGATTGAAGCAAGATTGAGACGAAAACGGTCGAGCGCAAACGGGTCGTTTAATCGCTTACACTATAATATTTCGATGCAACTTCAGTTTTGATCTGAGATTATATTCGCGGCTTATGAAAAACTTAAAATTGAATAAGGCAGATATGATTAGGAAATCAATTTGTAGTAATAAAGTGCTTAACATTAATTATTTATCTTTCTTGCTTTGGATGACATTAGTCAATTCTTTTGGTACGGCCGGGCCGACCCTGCCGCCCCTGACGAGCCGCCACTGGTGACAATTCAATTAGTAATCGTACACAACACTAGTACTAAACGCCTCCAAACTGAATTGACACTTGTATTGTCCCAACTTCCCAATATATTATCCACTTGATCAACCCTATAATCATACATCAATCCGTAGACATGGTCGTAAAGAATCATCACACATGGTCGTATGCCATCGAGAGCTGGTCCTGGTAAGCAGCATTCAAAACAACAGCAACTGTTGCTGTTTTTTATGCTACCTACCCTAACCAGCTCTTGATCGAGATGCTAAAATACGCACCTAATAAGTCTGACATCCTCGTATTATATAGTGTCTCTGAATATCTATTTCCCGCAGCTAAAAAGTTTTTCATAGCCAAACAGTTTGCCACTGAGAAACAATTTTTGATCGTAAACTGTTTTCCACTACCAAACAGTTCGTTTCAACAAACGAAAAACGGTTCGTTTTAGACAAACGAAAAACGGTTCGTTTTAGACAAACGAAAAACGATTCGTTTTAGAAAAACGATTCGTTTCATAAAAACAGTTCGTTTCAGAAAAACGGAAAACGATTCGTTTTAGAAAAACTATTCGTTTTAGGAAAACTGCTCGTTTTAGAAAAACGGTTCGTTGCAGAAAAACGATTGGTTTTCAAAAAAACTATTCGCTGTAGAAAAACAGTTCGTTTTAAAAAAATAATTTATTATAGAAAAACTATTCGTAATAGAAAAATGGTTCGTTTTAGAAAAACGATTGGTTTTATAAAAACTATTCGTTTTAGAAAAATTGTTCATTTTAGACAAACAGTTCGTTTTAGAAATATTGTCCGTTTTAGAAAAAATGAAAAGAAAAACTGTTTGTCGTTATTGGGCAAAACTGTTCGTTCATTTTTTGCAGCCAAACGTTTTTTGGAAACTTGTTGGCGTCTTTAATCCCATCACTAGTAGGGAATAGTATTTTGCAAGGCTGTTGCACATTTTGTAGCATATGTTGATCGGCTCATTGTTGGCGTAAACTGGGTGGTATCGGTGCCTCGTCCGCCTTACTGATTCGTTGAAGATTATCACATTGGATCTAGCACCTAATAGCATCAAAAGCAAAGCAGGAGCATATGAATATCCTCCGCGATCCTAATTTCGATTTAATTGTGAGGTACATTTTCAGATCATTTGCATAGAAAAGGTGAGGGATGTCTGATAAAACTTCAGAAAGATCCGATATGAAAATATTGAATAAAAGAGGTTCCAAGTGACTACCCGGTGGTACACCGGATGAAATTTCAATTTTTTTTTTGGATATATTACCCTGAAACTTAAGATACTGCGTCCTATTTCGAAGATAAGAGTGCAACCAGTTTAATAAAATTTCTGTAACTTAATTCCAAGAATATAATGAGCGACGCGATCAAAGGCCTTACTAAGGTCTGTGAAGATGTTATAAATTTGATGCCCTTTTTCCATGCCACAGAGAATATCTGAGACGAGAATCACGAGGTTCGTAGTAGTTGACCTGCCCTTTCTAAAACCATGTTGTTGTTCGTTTAGAAGAGGTTCTATTAGAGTTGTGAGCTTCTCACAGACCATTTTTTCAAACATTTGGACAAAGCTTTCTCTCCTCTTTCTTATCCCTTAGCCGAGAAAGCAGATATCTGCCTTTGAGATCAGCACTCGAGATGATTGCGGCTTTAACTAGAGGAGGCACCAGTAGGCATAGAAACTGTCACTGTCAACTCACGGGCTCGCAAGGGGGATTGGCTGTAACGATTATACCAGGCCTAACAGAGGAGTTTTGATCTTTACCATGAACGAAATTAGGGTTTTGTAAGGCTTTAGAGACGGGGTTAACGATAAAAGATGATTTTTTGGCAAAAGTATTCGGAGTGCAATCGGAATCTCTAGCGTTTGGGTGTTTAGCAGGGATTTTTCGTTTTGGGGGAATTTTTCTTTGACTTTTTTGGATAAAATTCTTGTACGGAAATAAGACTGCTTTGGAACTGATGTTAGGGACTGTGGATAGCTCGATGATGGAGATTACTTGCAAATTAGCATCATCAGCGTTCCAGTCAATTTGAATATGATCACTTACTCGAGAATTGTTCGGCTTAGGATACAAATTTTTGGTGTCAAGATTCTTGGTGTCACCATTGTCATGATGGGCAAAGGGAACTGATAGGAGATATGGATAAACTACAAATTTTACCTTGACTAATTTTATGATTATTGCCAACTTTGCTTTTCCGACAACCAATAGTCTGAGTCTGGTATTTGCACCAGCGGAACGTTAATCCTTTCGAAGTATAGATACTACCAATAATCCCTCGGGAATTTCTTTGATAGAATTCCATCACCTAACATCAAGTGCTCTACCTCCAAATGCTCCGAACTGAGAAGATTCGTGGCCTTTTGTTGGATGCAAACTGGATCATCTTCAGATGCACTGAAAAAACACATAGCGCCAGACGCCATAATTTATGGACTTCTGGCGCCATGTACATAGTCGATTTCGGTCGATTTGTGATAAAATATAGCGCCACACTCCATAGTACATAGGAGCAGACGCTATGCTTATAGCCCTCCACGCCATGTACTATAGTCCTCCACGCCATACAGTATAATCCTTCACGCCATGCACTATAGTTCTCTACGCCATGTGCTATAGTCCTCCACGCCATGTTATATAGTCCTCCACGCCATGTTATATAGTCCGCCACGCCATGTACATGGCGTGGAGGACTATAGTACATGGCGTGTAGGCCTATGTACTTTTCGCCATGTATTATGGCGTGTGGCGCTATATTTTATCACAATCCCTAAATCGACTATGTACATGGCGCCAGAAGTCTATAAATTATGGCGTCTGGCGCCATGTGTTTCCTCAGTGCATATATGTTTTCCCGGCTTTAGATAGATTGATTTTTTCAATGCACCGTCGCCATGCATCTTAAAGTTAATGGGCCATTCAGACAAGCGTCCATGCGTCCACGCATCCATGCGATCTAGCGTGTTTTGCTTACATGAGTCAATTTGATTTTGTTTATATAGGCGGACCTAAAGCGAAGGAGGTGGAGTATGCTGATTCATGTACAATAGATTTTATAATGATTTCTTTCGCTCAGCGGCATGTGTGGATGATTCGTTGATGATCATTTAAATATATGTTTTGTGGATGATTATTTTATTATATGATGATGTGGATAATATTTTTTTTTTGCATCCTTACGTGCAGGACTATTACGAAAAAATTAGAGTGCATACGAAAATCTAGACACAAACAATTTCATATGAAGGTATATATAGTCATATGGATAAATATATACATGCAATTGTCTGCTACCAATTTATTTGTTTGGAAGGAAGAAAAAAAAAATGGAGAAAAATGGAGGAATGGGAATTAGTAATGTTTTAGAATTGATCACGACGATGTTTTCAAATATTAATTATTATAATTATTATAATTCAAATAATATGAAAATAAAAAACAACATCGTTGCAAGCGTGTAATATCCATCCTCTTATCAATCCATCCATCCACTTATCATCTCGAAATGACAAAGAGCGAAAGTAAAACAATTAAGTCAATGGTATATCAATCACCGTATCCGACCACTTTCGCCTTAGCCCCGCCTTCAAAAAACTGGATTTGAGTTGACTTCACTCGTTTAATCTAAAAACGCATGGACGCGTGGGCGCATGGACGCTTATCTAAATGGCCCATAAAGATGCTCAAGATCCTCTTTGTGTCAGATATCTTCTTTTTGATCAGTTGGATTTGCCGTAAGGGAGGCTGGCTGGACTTTTCTTTCTACTTTCAATAATTTTCTATTTGATAGGGGAAGCTCGGTTGGTAGCATCACGGAAGCAATAGCTATTTTGCAACATACACTTGCGTCACGAAAACAAACATGATAAGACAATTGAAGAAACCAGAGAAGCAAAAAGCTGTTCACAATCGATGTCTTTAGAATGTAATTGATAGCTCGAGGCGCTCGGAAGTGTAAGAAGACAGAAGGCGTTGCAGACAAAGTGACAAAGTGATTTCCTTTCCTAAATATATCTCTATCGAAGGCACATTTATCAAGCAAATATTTTAATCTAGGTTTTATTCCAGGCCCTTTATAGGAAAGATACCTTCTGCTTCCGAAATTCAAACCATTTTATTTTATTCAGCCCGTATTTGAAAGCATATTTTAATGAGCATATTCTTTTTGAATGAGTGTTGTGATTAACAACAGCCACCAAATACATCGCATCGCGTCTAAGAACTCAAAATCCCCACAACTGCTTGACATTTCCATATAAAAGAAATTTGTTCTAAATTATTCTCTCGTTACTTGAGCTTTATCCCGAACGAAACGAATATTCGTCGTTTACACAAAAACTCCCGACAATTTGTTTCCGACACGAAAAACACTTACAACTTTCAAAGCGTCCACTTTCTAAATAATATATCATTCATATCTATTCGTGTCTTCAAAATGAAACTCTAATTTTCCTTCCGTTTCGTATACATCTTTCTCGTCCTTTCACAACCTATCATTCCCCACGGTCGGCTCTTCTTCCGACGAATTCATTAATTTTCATACTGCGACTTTCGCGAACTATACGTAAACCTTTCAATTTAGCCGGCAATAATTCACTCAAATCCTTCAGCAGCAGTTGAGAAACGGCACAACATTCACAAGCAGGGTGGTTGATGGCAGGCAACAAACATGCAAAGCCTGGATCCGAGTGGTAAAAGCTCAGAGAACCATGGACAAAATGCATGCAAGCAAAAACTCCGCATAACATATTCCCAGTATTATCCCCAATATCTCGCAAAAAAACCTTGAAATCCCCAAAATGATGTAAAAAGGATGAGCCTGTCATGCATCCCACAATAACGCCCTCTCAACGGAACACGGTCGACGTGAAGGATGCGAGCGATGAAAGGATGAATCGTCCTCTCGTCCACGAACGTGGAGCGCTATTCGTTTCGCAAGCATCCACACTCCTGTCGGTCCCTCTACCCGTTCACGTCCCCGTCTACCCGGCTGCTAGCTTTAATATTAAAGCCTGACCTAAAAGACTAGGGCAAAACTTGGTAGTGCTGTTGCTGCTGTTAGTGGTATTTGCTGCAGCACAGCAATGAACTTATTCGGTTTCGCCTGGTCAGAGCGGTAAAAATCCTCAAACAGCTGGAAGCACAATTCGATTAAGCTGTGGCTCATCCTGCATTTATTGTCCTTTAGGTCGTCATCGTTGTCGATGTGATCCACTCAATTTTTATAATTATTTCCACTTTTAGCTCAAATGTCAGCTTTCAGTTGTTTGACGAGGCGGCGTCTGGGATCTCTGAAGAAGCTCTGCTGCGATGTCATCATCATCAACAAGGCAGGAATAAAAAATTTGATAGGAGAAAAAACGGTTAAATAAATGGAAGCTTGCAGAAGTAAATGGGAATGGCAATATTTGTGTCAATGGATTTCAGTGGACCGTGAGCGGAATAAGTCAGCCAAACAGTAAAAATAATAACATAGTAAAAATTTGATTGCTCCACCTTATAGGGGTTGGTTGAGAATTTGCAAGGGATTTGGAAATGGGGCTGTCGATTTAGTCGAGAGCAGTAATAAAAAAATTAATATTAAGCTGTTTATCGAATTAAGTCCTGACTTAAATTAATTTAGAAAATAACGGCAGTATACAACATAAGTTGAAAATAAGGAATATGAACATAGGAAATGCTTTCGAGAGGAAATAGTAAAGTTAGAAGTCTTTTTCTAATTGACGATTTCATTTTGTTTCTTCATTTCGGTCAATTACATGCCTTTTGCATGTTTAATACAGCTTATTTGTTTTGCTTTTTTCCAAAAAAATCTTAAGTCGATTAAACTTAAAGAATTGAAAGTTAACAGGTTACAGGAAAGTTACACCGTGATTACAACTATTTAATAATAATGCAAAGTAATAAAGTATGTTCGATACAACAACCCTGCAATCGAAACGACCAACAACAGTCACATGAACATAGCTCGCAGGAAAAGGAAACTCAAAGCATGTAAAATGATAACGAAATTAGCTGAGTACTTTATGAACAGAGCAAAAACAACAGTAACAACATAACATTTTTACTCCTCCTCACGCTCGTTGCACCCCACATGCGAGGAAAACGTAGCACACCCAAAAAGCTATCGGCAGCTACTCGACGAGGGTTCATCGCGGATTCGAGGGTTCGTTCGTAGTCTTTGAATAAAGTGTTGCCAGACCACGGCATGTAATCACTACATCAATTATACCAACTAGTAAACCTGTCTTAATTCAACTGTTGCCAATTTCAGGTCGATGGCGTAAAGCTAGAAAAGATTCCTATTCGATTTCGTTCAGCGGAAGTGTTTTAGCGAAAAAGGCAGAATTCGATGATGCTGAGGTGAGGTGTGATGGGGAAAAAGGAAAGGAAGCCAGGTGATGGGAATTATAATCTCATGCATCAATTGATCGCACGTTATTTGCCGTGGTACATGGAACGGAATAGCTGTAAATGAGAGATTGGAGAGTAATTAATAGGTTGTTGGATGAATGATGTAGGTTGCGTGGAGTGTATGAGTCAATTGATTTGCTCATAGCCTTCACGTGAAGTGAGGATAGCGCTAATGAGTGTTCAGTCGTGTAACTAATGGCAATATTAGACTGTACACGTACATCTAGGCTAATGATTACATCCTCATTGTTTGTTTGGATTCGAGAATCTGGGAGCAGTCTCGGCATTTGAAAATACATAACGCATCTGATTCAGACAGAGTTAAATCGAAAGCATTTTCGGACAACCATATCTTTGTAACTGGATTTTCAAGGCTTAATTCCGCTGGGTTTTTTTGCCTTCTCTGAGTTTGGATCGGAAATTGCGCGTTAATACTCGTAAACTAGCTAGGTAGCAAACTCTGTTGCAATCACGAATATAGCTAAGAAATCGTTGTTTCCTTACTCTTGCCAATCTTGAGAACTGCTTGTGCAAATAATTTGTCGACATTTGGAACCGGAGGTCATTTTTTTTATATCCTAAGTACCCCTATTCAGGGCCGGTTCTTGCCATATTTCGCCCGGCCCTCTATATTATGATTTTAATTTTTTGACCCCCTTTTTCACGGCTGCGAATTCTTAGCAAGTTATTGCTATCACTTGGGAGTATTTACCAGAGCATTGCTCAACATGTAATTTTCATGAAAAAACTAGACCTTTGCTCATTCGAGCTATGCAGCATAACACTTTTTTCTCAAAACGTTCTTGTCTCAAGTTTTCGATACGTAAAAATATTTTTCTTCTCCAATTTTTGGCTCTGTGATGCTGTTGACAGGATAGTAACCAATTTTTTGAGCCTAATTATGTGCAGAACTATTGTTTTCGATAACAGTTCTTTTCCAAATGACCTATCACTACGAGATAGAAAAAGAGGTTTCTCCTATAAGCCTAGTTCTCGATAACCAAGCACATGCGTAAATGTAAAAACAGTACAATAAACAGAGAAAATTCTAATACTTATAAGAAAATCAAATTATTCGTGCATTCAAACAAACTAAAATAAGCTAAAAATATATCTTAAAGACATAAATTATAGGTGCGTTTTTTGCACACCCGAGCAGATCAAATTTTCAAACTCAGATTTTTAGGCGGTAATGGCAAGAGTTCGCTGTGCTTATCCACTCTGAATAGCTTTCGGTAATACACAAAAATTGCATTCTGTAGAGAGAAACTTTAGTTTTTTGAGAATTTATTTTTTATCTTGTTGAAAGCACAGATTGCCAAATTTACTAATCTTTCTTACGTCATCGTAGATTTGAAATAATTCTTGAAAATTTTAAATTTTGAAAAAGATCGTTCTCCCGTTGTGGCTTTAAAGAGTAAAATCAACAGTGTTTTCAAAGATCTTCAATATTTCTGCTGACAATGAATTCAAGGATATCATTGGGCGAGTCGTGTTCCTTAATGAAAGTTGTAAACATGGGCATTTCTTCATTAAATTTCCAAAGTTTAAATCTGAATATCCATTATGTGTCAACGCTTCATTAAGCTTTGAGCAGTGCTGAAGGGTGGTTTGATTTGGGTTAGTTTTAAGCTTCCGTATCTGATACACCCAACTGAATATTTCAGTATAGTGTTTTAGCTGTTCAAAGCGTTCGGTTAAAGAAATAATTGCTTGGTCCAAAGGCGCATATCTTAATTTTGTATCAAGTATTTATTGCGAGAGTCTTCACTTTGAATCTGCCTCAAAAGTTCTCCCAAAACTGAATTGAATCTAGCAACAGCTTCCACTAACTTGAGATAATGGCTATAATCAGGCCCATATAATGCGTCTCAGCTTCCGCTAAACGCTCAAGATTGTGAGTCTAGAAGTTGCACGAGAGTTAATAACCGTGTGGCAACACATCATTACATATCCACAAACAGTTTACACTGAAACAATATTTATAAACACATTCGACCAAGTAAAGTGCAATTTGTAGTTTATTGAAAATAAATTTTATGTATGTGATATTTTTACTAACATATACACATGTTTTTCCTCTTATCAAAACTAATATATTATTTAAGAAAATTAATTGGAAGCAAATATCACTTCCAAAAACGTTTAAGAACATTTTTCCAGTGCTCAGTTTCCTTTGATATTTGATTTTGTAAAAAAACAGTCTGTGGTACTTCCTGTCGTCAATTCTGGCTCAAAGTCCCTCCATCACTTAAAACTCGTCATGTGAACTACACTAGTTTGATGTTCCTTGATATTAAATTACCTCAGTCCCTATAACTCCTACTGGAAAATGAAAGATTGCTTTTATGAATTGAAAATATAAGGGAGCAAAAATATTTGCATTAAATATAAGCTAGCCATGGCCGAGAAGCTGTGTTGCCATTATTCCAACAATCTTTGGTAGTGTTGTGGACAGAATTTCCTATTTTCATGCTAACGGACAAGTGCACCTGAAGAAAACCGGGGAAAAAGCATGCTTAGGTATGTATTTTTTTACTGGCGCTGAAATTATTTCCACACCGATATTGCCGATATCAACCTGTCTATTGCCGATATCAACCTTTCTTATCAACCTGCACACTCAGCAGCAGCTCTGTATACATTAGAATGTGAAATCAACAGAGAATGCGGGAATACGGACTTAGGGGATAATTTGGAAGTAGAATGCTTGAAAAACGTTGATACCGTTGGCGCAAGAATTCATCCCGCACCAAAATCATACAAGAAAACGCATAAAGTGAGTAGTGATAAACCATACTTTCTTCATATGAAATGAAGTCGTGAATGGAGCAATATAGATTTTCGCACTAGGGCGATTGCTCCTGTGACAATAGCGAACGCGTTTGTAAATTTTGCTCTTGCAAGGCAAAATAATTTTATATGCGAATAGGGCATGACATGTAAAAAAGACATGTAATGATCTGCGAAAAGAAAGTTTGCATTGAAGAAAAAATAATATAAATAAGAATATAAATTGCCAATTGAATAAAATGAACTTTGACTATTTGTGAACTAAAGATATTATGAACAAGATGCTATGAGTTTTTAGTTATTATGAACTTTGCGCCCCTTCTCACGTGCGCCCGGCGTGGCTGCTCCATTCGCTCCAGAGAAAGATCCGGCCCTGCCCCTATTAGTCTAGCAACAAATAAATTTTCAAAAAACCAAGTATGCAAAATGATAAAGGGAAAAATATATGACTGCTTTCAATGTGGTTTACCATGCGTTCACTGCTTCGGCACTGCACTGTATCGCAATGCGTTTCATTATCACACATACATTTATTTACATACAACGTACATAAAGCGTCATACAACGTAATATAAGGACTTCACAGCATAGCATGAATATGAATTATATCCAACATCGAACCGAACACAATTTTGCTATGTGGCATATGAAACTTCTATGATAGAATAGGAGACAACACTTAGAACGTGAATACACCATTAGATCAGAAACGTTACCATACCTTTTGCAATGGATATCATACTGTATGGTTGAAACTATTTTAATAATATGAACTATGCTTACAAAGAAAAGTAAAGTTCATTGTCATTTATGAGGAAAGCGACCCTACACTTTTCTGTTAACAAAACCTTTTAATATGTAGTTGGAAGCCATTACACGTAATAAGATATTCTTAATGTTGCTTTTACTATGTTGCTATGAAAAATACATTTAAGAACTGTGCGGTTGAACATAAATGTGCGAAATTTTACGGCGAAATAATGCATTTTTTCCCAAATTCAGTGCTACAAATTTATAGGAATATTAACCAAGAACATTTTTCTCAGTGTTGCTACGAAAAAAAGTAATAGATGTATCAATTTCCCACATAAACTAATTGAAATTTTTGAAATTTCTGATCGTACAGGAACGGTAATCATTCATCAAACAACTATATTTTCAGATTACGAAATTTAAGTTTGCGGTAAATCATAATTAGATCCAATTGAATTGGTCCTTAGTAGGATCAGCTTCGATGGAAGTTTAATTAAAATACTGGCAACCATGTGGCAGTGGTGTCATCTTGAACAGCCGATCAGCAAAATAGATGCTTTGGGACCTATAACTTTTGATGCAGTAATCAGATTAAAACCAATTTCACACTAAAGATGAACCTTACTGTAAGCCAAGTTTGGTTGGCTTTTGTTGAAAAGTTCAAAATGTTTCGGTGAATATGCGCAGTAGACTTTGCGAAAACTTTACCTCTTCTTTTCAATATATTCATATAGGACGTCGTAGAGTAAGTTGATGATTTGAAAATTCCACATTCGAAACTGTACTCGCTTAACCAGTAGTGCACTGTTAGCAACCTAGTGTCCCTTAATATTGATAAGTATCAGGTTATTAGTTTTTCGCACGCAAACGAATAACAAATTCCTTTTCGGGGATAGTTTCTTAGTACAAGTTGATAATATTATTGACCTCAGCGTTATCTTGGATGAAAAACTCCGCTTCTCCTTACAATATGACAAAATCATTTCCCGTGCAAACTAACAGTTGAGCTTTTATAAAACGACGTCTCGAATAATTATGTAACTTATGGGCTACTACCTATACTTCATTTGTACAGCCTTTCTTTGAATACACATGTATTGCCTGGAATCCAGCCTTTCAAATCAGACAGACAGACCCAAATCTGTACAGAAATAATTCTTACGATTCGCTTATCTAATGTATAATCCTAGTGATTGGCATAGCTTACCATCATATGATATAAGGTTGGATCATCTGAACTTGCTTCCATTTTCATCCAAAAGAATTGATGTATCCACCTGCTTGGCACTTGACTTTATAGCGAGCGTTACTAGAATTGATTACTTGATCAATAAGATATTCTGACTAACCCGATCAGAAGCACCAGGTCCATAAGAATATCTCCATTTAACCGCATATGCAGCAAACGAGCGTTTGGACAGATTCTGCAAATTATTCAACAACATGTGCCAATTATACCCTTCGATAGCTTCCAAATCATCCTACAAATCTTCCCTTATCACAAAGCTCTTTCTTCTACTTTCAGTAAAAAAATTAAATGTATATATGCAAAACTTTTCTAATGTATTTATTTTACTCTTTAACGAATATCCTTTGCAAAGTATTATGTATTGTATTTATTGTACTTATCTATTTAGTTATTAATTTCTTAATATTTTTATTTATTTGTTCTGCTAATATTCCACCTTGCTTGATAATTGAATAAATGGACAAATTCTCATAAAACAACCTCGGAATATTGGTACCATCTACTATAACTGCTCTTGAGTTAAGCAATCAAAGAGAAAGGAGAATGAGGCAAGATACGACTGATCAGTTTTCCAGCATGAAAACGTTCGGCGACATGTTAAGCCAGCAACACACATATGGCGAACGTTTCGGACACACATTCGACAAAACAGTCGACGAGACGTTCGGCAAGGCATAATATGAAATTACACTCTCGACAAATGTTGGTGGGCTGAGAGTGTAAATAGTCATCTGTTTTTCACATGTAAAAACATGGCAAGCACGAGAGTGTAAACGGCTTCCTCGCTGGCTCTCGTCCGTTTTATGGGGGTTTAATGAAGGTGTCCGAGAGTTTATGAGGGTCTCGTCTTACCTCGAGGCCGCTCGAAATGATGTTGGTTTTCCGTATCGAGTCAAAGGGATTTGAAAAAAGGTTTTGTGCTGGCTCCGATGATTTTCAAAACCTATTTGGTTCGCCCATGACATTATGGGCAAGATGCAACACACCTCATAAAACAGGTAGGCGCCAGCGAGAAAACCATAAACACTCTCGTCCTCATCCTGTCTTGGGATGTGTGTGGATGTGGATGGCGAAAAACTGGCGAGAGTCGATGGGGAAACCATACTCTCAAGCTAGGCTATACTTGTTGTGTCTCGGCAAGAGTCTGGAATCGCCTTTACAGTTCGAGTCAAAAACGATTTAAATTCTTTTGCAAAATAATTTCTATCGCAGCCGGTGTTTATGTTTCGATCGACGTAGAACGGTCCAGCCGGGTATTATACAAAATATTATTTTCGGACACTTTTCCGATTCTTTAAATCAGTTTCTTGGGTGCTAGATTATTTTTACTGAATGAGTTTATTGCTGGGAGCTGTTGGTAACTGAGTCAAATAAGCGCAAAGTGCGGCGTGGCACTAATCATTTCACACTATTAAAAGTTTTGATCATGAAAGTGGAGTGTCTTCTTTCCCCACTCTCCAAGACCCTAAATGGGTTGTACCAGGACATCTTTACTTTGCTTTGTTCGATTGAATAGTAGGTTTTTTGATTTAATTTTTTGATGTCTACTAAATTATCTCCATTGCAATTCACAACTCTTTTTGGATTTTACGCTTACTCTTCAATGGTCTATTTGACTATGAATGAGTAATAATACTAGTTTTTGCATTTAAGCGGGCCGACCAATTGATTATTAAGTTTACTGTCCTAGGGTTCTAAGGGAGCTTGATTGGTTTTTCTTTTTTTAAAGCAGGTTTTTCCAAATTGAAATCAAAGCACGTGTGAGGTATCTCAGACGACCACTGAAAAACGGAGACAATGGTAACCAACCTCTCTACGCTGACACCGCTGTAACCAAGCAGGGAAAGAAGTCGGATAATCGGATGAAGTCGAGGACGCCGACTGCAACTACATGTGACGCACTTCATGAGAAGACGTGATCAAGAGAGAACGCTTTGTGATCTGTTAGTTTAGTTTGACTGACTAATAAATATAGTAATTAAAGTTATTGATTCAAGTGTTTGAACACTAATCACTGGATATGGCTGTTTTTCACATTTAATACGATAGTTCCAGTCTTTCTTCGGTTTTGTTGGTTTCTAAACATTTGAAATCTGGTAGAGAGCCAATTGGTATAAATTAGGTCGATTTATTGTTTTCGGAAGATCAGGATGTAAAGTTCCAATTTCAATCTATGTGCTCAGATTTGCGGTAGAGCAACACCCACAGGAATTGCACAAAAAATGCATGTTTAAAGTCTCCTGTCCACTAAGGTGACACTTTACAGATGTGTTTTAGGCATTTTACGCTTTGAGTACGATTGCCTGCAGCTTCAAAATCAGATTTGTGACTCACAAAATTCCAGAAAGAATTATAAATTAACATTTTCTTTACTTTTTGTACTATCTTTGCGATCGAACTTCAGTTGAAGGATTTTCTTGGTTTCATCACTATATTTCATAGTATTATAAGCTAACTGCGAAAGGTTTTTGTGCATGTCGTCCATATATACTCAAAGCTACAACTTATTTTTGTTAATTTTTTTGAAAAGATCCGCCCTATCAAAATTAAAAGAAAATTCATTGTCATAAAGGTTGCTTTTGTAATATAGTCTGTTTTAGGGTGAATAATTTTGGTTATAACTTTCCTGTAATGGAAATAATCAGTATGGATTAATATAATTTGATTGTCTCGATCTATGTTTTATATCCTTAATGGAATTACATTTTGCTTGCAAGTAAATTAACACCGCCGGCAAAGATAAGCGATGGATAATGAGCAACCCGAACAATCTGTTCGGAAGTAGAAGTACAAATTAACGTACCTGCTCGCTTCCACTTCTTTCTCGCCTTCTAAAAACTATTCTTGCGTAAATAAAAGTATTTTAGACATTTAGGTGTATGTCTAAACAGTCCTTTAGAGAGTTAGGCATGTGAATTTCGTACCGCTTCCTTTTCGTCGGAACAATCACAGTCACAATGAGCCGCTTTCATAAAAAAATGGATCTTAGTTGACACATTGAATCTTTTCGACTTAAATTCGCCTGTGCCAAATGTAATACATATTATCAATCACATCCCTCCATGTTTTGACATGTGAAAAAAAAACAGGGGACGTGCTGTCCTTTCCCCATCTTTCGATCTACTGGTCTGCTGTGTTTACATCCTTTGTAATTTGTCTGTCACTGCATATCAACGTTTTTACGCTGAGCTTTCAAGTTTCATCCACTCTCGGTTTCCTTCAACTCCCCTTCTAATTTTAGGCGACTTTAACATCCCCCCTGTGGAGTGGGATACCAATAACTTCAGTTTAATATCCTATAACCACCTCTCTGTTGCGACTTCTTCCTTCCTTTCACTTTGTTCTTGTTCCCAAATTAACCACCTTTCTAACAATAATAACAGAATCCTCGATCTAGTCCTTACTAGCGTTCCCTTTGATTCCCTTTCTCTCTCCTGCTCCTTTTGCATATGTGCAACGTGATCCTCATCACCCTCCTCTCCTGCTTGATGTTGACCTTAACTTCCAGGTAAGGAATAAATGTCCTTCTTTTCAGCGCTACAATTTCTTTAAAGCTGACTTTCAAAAAATGTCCTCTGAAATCAATCTTATTAATTGGTTTTCATTTTTCAAAGGATGTTGATTGTGCATTGTCCAAGTTCTACTCTTTCTTTTCTAACCTTATCTTTCGTTTTACTCCCATTAAACGTCCTCTCAAACCTAACGATGTCCCTTGGCTCACATTGAAAGTCTCTGATGCTCTTAAAGCTAAGGAAAAAGCTCGTGAAAAGTTGAAGAAGACGGGTTCACCCATTGACCTTCAGGAATTCCGTAGTTCGCGTTCTGACGCTAAAAAAGTACTCAAGCAGGCAATGCGTAATTACTTTTCAAACATCGAGGCTTCAATATGTTCTAATCAATCCAAATCCTTTTGGTCCTACATCCGTTCCCTCAAATCCAACTCTTCAGTTCCTGATTCTATGTTTCTTGATGATGTTACTGCTTCCACTCCTCAGGCTATTTGTGATTTGTTTGCTGCCTTTTTTTTCCTCTTCCTTTAAAAAAACCCACTGAATACCTCGGTAGCTCCCACTGTCTCCTGTACCTCTCCTGAATTATCTATGTTTAGTACCAATCCTTTGGAAGTTGAAATCCTTTTGCATACCTTATATTCTAATGCCAGTTCCGGTCCTGATAGTATTCCTAATATCCTTGTTAAAACCCTCTCATCATCGCTCTGTGTTCCTTTAGCTATCCTTTTCAACATTAGCCTTACATCTGGTGTATTCCCTTCTTTATAGAAATCCGCCAATATTTTCCCAATCTTCAAATGTGGTGATCCTTCCGTTGTTTCCAATTATCGTCCTATATCCTTCCTCTGCTGTTTCAGTAAAATTCTTGAACGGTTTCATCAAGGGTCGCTCTAGATCGACGAATCTTATGGAGTTCACCAATTTTGTAGCCTTTGCCTTCGCTTGCCAACGTCAAGTTGATGTAATTTACACTGACTTTTCGAAGGCTTTTGATTCTGTGAACCATAACCTGCTGCTCCTTAAACTTAATGGTTTCGGTCTTTTTGGTCCCCTCCTCTCCTGGCTTTCCTCTTATCTTCATAGTCGTCCTTACATAGTTACTTTTAATGGTTCCATTTCTTCTCCTATATTTCCCACATCCGGAGTTCCTCAAGGTTCTACCCCCGGTCCCTTACTTTTTATCTTGTTTGTCAATGACCTTCCTTCTGTTATCAATTCTCCCTGTCCTTTATGTGCGGATGACTTAAAATTATACAGATCAATCAAGTCTGCGAGCAATTTTTATCAATTGCAAGCTGACTTGTTTGCTCTTAATCTCTTAAAGACAACTTCTTGCCACTGAATATTTTGAAGTGCCATCAGATGTCTTTTGCATATAAAAATACTCCAAATGTGTTCTCTTATTCTTTGTCTGGTATTTCCCTGTCAGTTGTCCAGCATTTTAGAGACCTGGGTGTGGTGTTTGACTCAAAGTTAAGATTTGATGTTCATGTCATGAATATGACGTCCAGAGCCTCTAGGATTGCTGGATTTGTCTTGCGTTCTTCGTATATGTTTACCAACATTTCCTCCTATATTCATTTATTTGTCTCCTTAGTACGCAGTATTCTAGAATACGCGTGCCAAATCTGGTCTCCGCGCTTTCAGTATTTATCTGACGCCATTGAATCTGTTCAGCGCAGGTTCACTCGCTCGCTTCTTTTTAAATTCAATATCCCCTATTGTCCCTACTACTCTCTTCTTTCCCTCTTTCGTATGTCCTCGTTGCAATCTCGGAGATTGTTCCTCGATGAGTGTTTTTTCTTTAAACTTTGCCAAGGCATTTTTTTGTCAGATTTTGGTTTCCAGATAACCAGACGTGAATCTACTCGTCCAAGTCGTTCTTCTGAGGTTTTCTCTGTTCCGTTTGCTCGTACGGAAGTCTATTTCCATTCACCTTTGCTGCGTCTACCCAGAACGCATAATGCCCTTAAGCTTGGTCCTCTCCCGCAATCTTTTTCACAATTCAAGCATGTAGTGAAAATGTTACCTTGAATTGCTATTTACCTTAGTCCTAATTTTAGTTTTCAAATTATTCAATTATTTCTGTTATTTCTTTTCCTTTTTTATGTTTCATTCTTTTATTTTTACTTTCTTGACGCTGTAATTGGAATTGTATCTGCAGCGCAAGCGATTAATAAATAAATAAAATAAATAGACGAGGTGACTATTTACACTCTCAGCTCACCAACGTTTGCCTGTGTGTAATTTCGGCATAAGACGAGTGCTGCAGATGATAAGAAAAAGTGTGGCACTTAAGATAATAATGGATTTATTGAAATCAGTTTCTTCTACATGTGTTTCCCTACTGCCAGAGCTAGGCATTCGCTTCGAAGGATAGTCCCCTGAGTTTTGGCATTATCATAGAAAAAAATCCGACTTCAGCACAGAAGCGGACCCAGGACTATTCTTGTGTCGTTTCTGATTCGATACATTATTTTTTCGATTCGATTCCCGTACATACATATTTACCTACTGAGCAATTTTCGCACCTGAATTCAAGTGTTTATGAATTTTTTTCAAAAGACCTTGGCAGTTGTTTCGGTGTCTGGTCAAGAGTTCAATATTGGATCTTGTCTAGTGCTTGAATAACGCTTAGGATGACCGCAGAGTGGCATTTTAGAAGACTAATAAAGACTAATAAGACTACGATATAATACAGCTAGTCGATGTTTGATAAACATGAAGTGAGTCAAATCCAGCCAAATACATACATATTATAATCTATGTACTCATTTTACAATTTTTTGGGATAATATTTGACCCGCTTGCTTAAGTTTTAATAGAATTTAAAATAATTTGCTTTTTAATCTCAGGCTTGATATCTCTAGAACGAATAGAAAACATAAAAATCCTATTAGATTAGCTATGGAAATCTTTAACAATTTACCTAACTCTTTGAAGAATGCTAGATCTTTTCCCGTCTTTAGGAGGCTGCTGAAAAATCACATAAGAACCATGTAAAGTAAATCTCGTACTATTTACTACTAGTTTTTTTCCTGATTAGTGAGTTTTTTTTTTTTTAATTTAATAAACATTTCTTTTTGCATCCCTAATACCAGCACTCTGTTGCTGTCTGGGAGCAGTCTTTCTCGTTTTGTTTTCTTCTGAAAAATCCTTTAGTTTATCTTTTTATATTATAAAAGAGCTTCTTCTTCTTCTTCTTTGCATGTTTTTTTTTTATTTTTCATCTTTTCCACTAACTTCACATCAACTAACTCTATCTTACTTTCTTTATTCTCCATTTATCCTATTTATGTTTTCTTTTTAATTATTATATAATTTAATTTCAATTTAAATCTGTCGAGAGTGTGGTTTGGGATTCCTTTCCTATCCTATTCCCTTTCGGGGGATGATGATAATTTTAATTGCTTGTTTCTTGACTAAGCGGCTTACTGCTGCTAGGAAGAAGAGGCTCTGCAATAAAGCTGACCCCATTGTATTGTGAAAGTGGTACATTAATAACTATTTTAAGATAAATTACCCATATTTTGCCTAATTCAAGCTACAAGTACTTTTATAGGGTTCAAATCATGTAAACATATGAAGTATATACTAGAAATATTAACTTCATAGACCCTTTTGCACTTCGTAGTTGAAGCCTCACTAGTAGCCATTTACCCAATTCTGAAATTCAACATTTGCAAGCATAAATCTACACATACACATCTAAATTTCCATCTAAATTCTTTCAGAAACTGTAAACAAAATGTGTAAAATATATTAAAATTCCAAGCCGAATAGAAAATTCTTGTCGAAAAGTCCAAATTTAAGTCGTCTAGCCACGCAAACAAATGCGGGTAATGAGCAAAGTCAACAAATGCATCCACACCGTCACATAGCTCTGTACGCCTGAAGCTACCTCCGTCACTAGAAAACAAACATTGAACTGAAACTGAAATTCCTTCTTACTTATATTAATTAAAATTTCGCTACCACCATTGATTCTCAGCAAGAGAGTTGGTTAGAGAGGAAGAATTCGAATGGAATTCCAAGTCTAGTCGTATTTCCACAAAAACCCCAATCCTTCTCCAATTCGCCGACACTTCTTACTCGCCCCATTCGAAAACTTTCCTCAAGTGCCGTAAATTTTGCCTAAGCTCATCGACTTATGTTTTAAAGTAGTACATAAAGTCGTTTCTGCATCGCCAACAACTCATGCGACAGCCCGACAGTATTTTCCTATTAGTATGAAACTTCCGAAAATTTTATCTGACGTCCTTTTTGTCGACGGGATCATTGTCGGATGTACAAATCCTGTGGTACTTGAAATTTGTTCTTTTTGAAAATAAGACAGTGGCGCGGGATGCGTATGTCCTACGGCTAAATACTTATATAAAATAGCAGGAAATGTTACGAGAGAAGGTAAGAAGGCGTTTGCACCACAAAATTTGGGTATTGTGCTTTCCGAAGTTGGCAAATTGTCGGGATTAGAAGATTGTGTAGGAATATTGATATCTTCATTGTGGTCATCTTAAGTTTGTTTTGAGAAACTCGAGGATACCACGATTTGATGTGAATGGGATTTAATTTTTTTTTGGATTCAATTTCAATAAGACCTGTCATAATATTCGGTTTTATTTCTTCATTGTTATCATGAAGACAGTCGCTTTCTGAGTGTAGCGTCAAGTTCGAGTGCCAATCAAAACTTTGCTGATGATTTCACTCAGCATTTTGAAGCATGTCGAAACACTAACCAAGTCGATAGCCACCGATTACTTTCAAACATTCGCCCTTTCGACTTTAACTCTGTAGAACTTTTGAAAGCGAGTCCTCCGTCCAACAAGCAAGATTCCATTCCTCTTTGACAAGTTGTTCGGATGCAGAACGTGGACACGCTTCCTGCCAACAATCCGCACATACAACCATTTCAGCCAGTTTTCAAGATCTTGAACCCCGTCCTGCTCAGCTTCTTTGGCATGAGAAAATGCCAGCGGGATAAAAGCTGTCATCGTCATCCTGAGAGTATTCTTTTGAATGAATGTTCTCTTGCTGGGAAATTTCACAGGCTGACATGACTATGTGCTGCACAAACGTTTTCTCAATTCCTCCCACTTTGGTTCGAGCGCTCATGTTTCGAGCTGTTCTTTGGTTGGGAGTTTTCTCGTCGTCCTATCTTTGGAAAGTTTTGGGACAGAGTGAAGGACCAGACCTACCACTGACTGGCTGGCTGGATGGCATCTCACTTTAATAAATCACGTGTCAGCCGCACCGACCACGTGACTTCTGTTCTGTACTAGCATTTCCAGACTTAGCATGGCTTGGGCTTCGATTCGACTCGACAGCCGGACTGCTAGCTCACTCGTTTGGGGCAACAAAGACACTTGTGGAGCAAACGATAAATCTGATTTTTCAGCTCATTTCCTGTTATTGATGTTTTAATTAAACGATAAATCTAAGTGGAAAGTGCTATTGCCTTCTGTTTGGCTTATGTAAACTGAAATTTAAGAACGAACGAAATGGAGAGCGAAACTAGTGACTATCGCCGAGGAAGTTATTGTTCAACGAAGTGAATCGGGAAAAATATTGCATTATGTTTTTTTCGGGTTTATAGTCAAAGCAGTTTGTCTGCTTATTGTAAAAAGTCGATGATTTCATAAAATCAATGAATTGCGATTATAGAGCAATATTTTCGAGCGCAATAGATTTATTAAAGGCAAAGTAAAATATGGAAAATAAAGTGGATGGAAGTCGTAGCTTTGCCTAAATGGATTGGTGTGTGATTTGTGAGCTTTCAATAAAAGGAGGAAAATGTACCATTAAAGTAGCAGGAAAAACAGGAATACTATTATTGGTCATATCTGCGTGGAGGACGAGGTCTAACTTTAGAATAGGACAGACTCAAAAGGCTCAAATCTCGAACGTAGATTTCATAAAAGTTTATGTTTCATTAACGAAGGAGATTAACAAAGATCCATGCTACCGAGTAACTCTGATAAAATAAGCCTGTATAAGATTTGTAAATTTGGTCAATTTGCTAATAGTTGGCAAAATAACTACGAAAATAACCTGAAATTAAAATTAATATAGTGCTCGGCAGAAAAGCGTAAGTGTACATAGGCTTAGTCAACTATTTGCAATAATTGCTGTACAACAGAGAAATCATTTATTCTCTTTAAGTCAGTGAAGAATAAATTGTTACTAGGTTTTCACAGTTTACATCAGTTTCAAAATGAAAGCCTGAAGTGCCATTTCCACCACCTAGTTGCCATATAAACTTGTTGCAATAAGCTGCTAACTTTCGACGAAGGATAAAACGGTAGTCAGTGCACCAAGTTTGATTCTGAGCTTAGATTATTCCAAAATATGAAAGATTGCTTTTTTAACCTTGCCTCATAGCATCAGTCCTAGGCTGTGGTTCCCTTTGTAGTTACTGTACGAACTTCCAAAGTTTGGAGGTGCAACAATCTGAACATGTTTGCCGTCTAGAGCGCCGCAACAATTCGGAAAATTCTAATCACTGAAAGAAAAATCTTGGTATAATCAACCATTTTCCTTAGTTGTTTTTGCGTCAGCTACGGGCTATGGTTAAAACAACCATAAAAAAATAGTTGATTACTTTTATGCACCATGACGCGTGGTTTATAAACAACGTCCGTGGTGCAAAAAAGTACTGGTTCAGGCGGTAACGTATATTTTTCTCTAAATGCTTGTATCATTAGAGGAAACAGAAGACTTATATTTTGTGAATAGAAGAAGGGAAATATAAAGGCTTCACTGCATAACATGAATATGAATTATATCGAACAGCAATGAAACTTCTATGATAGAATAGGAGTATGAGTATGAGGAGTATGAAAAATCAACAGTTTGCCTTAGTTGTTTTTGCATCAACTAGGGCTATAGTTAAAACAACCATAAGAAAATCGTTGATTACTTTTATGCAACATGACGCGTGGTTGATAAACAATTTCATTCGGAGCATGAAAAACATCCAAATGTTGAAACCATTCTACTTTGCGTAGAGTAATTCCAAAGACGTTGCTCACTGAATTACGTTTGTTGAAATCAACTATTGCGAAGTAGTTTAAATACCATAAAAACAGTTGATAATTCGAAACGTTGAAGTTTTGAGTGAATTGATGAAAATTTTTCTATTTATCAACTAATTTTCGTGGTTATGAAACAATTAAAACAGTTGATTTCATGAACGTTGCGATATTTTTTGTACAACCAGAACCAACTACTTTGATATCGTTAAATTAACTATATTAACATAATAAAAATAACTATTTTCCGTAGTTCGTTTAACGATTTTGAATGAATCGTTGCAATACTATTAAAAATAGTTGAACCAACCAAGAGTTTTTCTTTCAGTGATTGTTTCGAAAAAGTTACGATAAGATAACCATTCCTCCTTTGTATTCGGCATCTGAAAGAAGAAAAATATTTTTATTATTTGTTTTTTATTTATATCACATATTATGTGTATATTTATTGATTTATTTGTAACTATGGAAATGGTCGAGCGATGTGCCGACAACTCATCCTTGTAAAAATTTCCTTTGTCAAGAAACTTGGAACAAAAGCCTCGGATTGGACGGATCAACAACGACGACCACGCAAACGCACAACGGATTATTCTCTCGGAACAAACCGGTGGCCGAAAAGGCCCTCCTTCAGCAGGTCGAACAATACAAACTGAGCATTACTGCTGTCCAGGAAATAAATTGGTTAGGCTGCGAGATCAACGACAAGAAATCGCACACAATTTTTACAACCGGCAAACCATCGGGCCACAAGGAGTTTGGAGTAGCATTCATAGTGAATAAGCAGCTCAAGCCGCACGTTACCGACTTCAAATCCGTAAACGAAAAGCTGTGTGCGATTCGCATCAAGGCGCGATTTTTCAACTTCTGCCTCATCAATGTGCCCGCTCCCACCGAAGTAAAAGAAGACTCTGTAAAAGACGAGTTCTATGCCTGCATTGAAACTCTCTTCGACTCACTTCCATCAAATGATGTAATAATGCTGCTGGGAGATTTCAATGCAAAAGTCGGGAATGAAAGTTGGCATTAGGGGACCACTGGAGAATGCAACGATAACGGCCATCGTCTAATTGACTTCGCTTGCAGCAGGAATCTTGTTTTAAGCTCAACTTGTTTTCCACACCGTCGCATTCATAAGCAGACCTGGAATTCTTCAGATGCACATACCGTCTTTATTAGCAAGAGATGGGCGTGAAGTGTCATGGATGTTCGGTCGTACCGCGGAGCTAACTGTGACTCCGATCATCACCTGGTGAAAACAACATACCGGTGCAGAGTTTTCTCAGTGTACCAATCGAGATTCAGCTCTCCAAAAATCTTCTCGGTTGAGAATCTGCTGAACGATTATACGGCTCAGGCATGTACGGCCGCTCTTGAGGAAAGAATTTCACCAATGCTGCGCGACTCCAGCAACGTAGGTGTCCACGAGTTCTGGGAAGAGCTCAAAAATACAATCAAGGATGTGGCAGAAAACGTTGTGGGATACAAAGCCCGACGAGCGCGAAATGAATGGTTTGACGAAGAATGCAGAAACTCACTTGACGCAAAAAACGAGGCCTACAGACAATGGATCCAACGTGCAACAAGAGCAAAAAAGGAAAAATATGACGAGCTACGGCGAATATCCAATAGAATAATTAGGCGTAAGAAACGGAAATACTTTGACGAACAGTTGCTGAACATTAATGTAAACCTAGTTAGTAAGAACACCAGACAAGCGTACAGACTAGTAAACACTATCAAAGATAAAATGTGGCCAAAAACATATTTACCTGTGGCCAAAAATCTCAATGCTACCGCCAATCTTTTACCAGCACTTCTGGATTTTCGCAAGTGTGTATCATGCTTTTGGATGAACATCGATACCTTTTCCAGGAATAAATTTAAATCTGAATCTGACATACGCACAAAATTCTTATATGCCTTGGGATCTTCCGTTTCTAACTCACCCAATAACTGTGTATAAATTCCTACACCTTCTCTTTTCTCAATCCACTTCCGAACCCACTTTCGACGTTTTCTCCTTGTTTTCAGCTAAAAATAAATATAAAATAGTAGCCGCTGCAAATTTCCTTGAATTCATTTGTCACAAACGTACAGTTTCAATCAAACTGATTTATTTTCAGAATGTGGTTTACCACTCTCCCAATCTCTATATTCTAATCTATATTCTCTGGAAAATATGTTAAAATAAGGTACTTAAAACGGATCAACGTTTCCAATGTTTTCAGATCCTATAAACTTTCACTGTTTATAGAATGTGTACAATTCAAGTTTTCTGCATTTATGTTAATAATATTTTAAAGCACTTAAAGGCGACGGCAAATTTTCTTCTTTGGATTCAGCATTTTCACATACTGCAATTTCGTTTCACTCTAAAACCGCTGTTATCTAAATTCCAATATAAACACCACATCAGAGCAGTGTTGGTCGATCTCTTTGTCACTTGTCTCATCGTCAATCTTATCGCCTATCGCAGCTCTAACATAAACGCAGTCTTAAACCTGCCATTCTTGCAGCTCTTTCGCATATGGAGGTCGCTTTGCCACCTATTCGTGTTGTTGTTTCATGGCTCGGATATTAAACAGCTGCCGATATATGTACATGACATATACAAATTAGGATACGTGCCTCAAGTTTTGCTCTGTTAACTTGGCCTACCAGGTTTCATTTTTCCGTGAAACCGTCTCGTCAAGCGTTGGGGACTTTAAAGTAGCGGGTTTATGACCATTGAGCGCTTATTAAAAGAATTTTCTCTCAGTATTTTCTACCAAAACGTACGCCCGTTTAAGAGGTAAGACCAATGAAATGAACTTATCTTCTACCTTAGCTCGTGATGATGTCATTTGTTTCACGGAAATTTGGATAAAGGAAAACACTCGTAACAATGAAATTTTTTCCTTTTGCATGCGATCGATTACTCACTAGTAATGTGGAGGGATCTGGATTGGTGAAGGAAGGGGGAACCCCCTACAATGGTTTTTTTATGGTTGCTTCGAGTTGAATAGATTGAAGCTTAGAAATCCTTGATTTTTTCTGACTTTCCTCTGTTATTATTCCTTGCCCTCTGTTATTATTCCTTGTACCAGTTTTGTGTTAGTGCACGAATGATTCTTTTTGATCTCTCGAGTTATCTCAGCAGTCTGTTTTCAACCGCCTATTTGCAGATATGTAAAGACTTCATTCAGTCTATACACGTAAAATGGGTTCCTGCTTTTTCGTTTATTTTATCAAGGAACATGATCTTTCTAGTAACCTTGTAATTTATATTTTTCCTATCCCAACAGAACACTGTCCTCAACAAATATATAACAATTTTAGACCTTGTTTTTCCGAACGTCACTTTCTCCAAAACTTCACCATATGTGAGCCCCAGTCATCACCAGGCTCCACTTTCGTTTGAAATCTCGCACGTCCAATATTCCTTTCCATAGTGGGTTCCAGGACATGCTGATATTATAGGAATTGATATTGAAGTTACAGATAAGGTTGCCAGGAAAGGATCATCCACGGCCACGTTAGTCCAAGAAACTCTTCTGTAGGATCCCAATTTACCTTGCAAGGGTAGCGTAAGATCCTCGGCAAAGAACAAAAGACTAAAAATTGTGATTTTTTGTGGTATCTCATGCTACATTTCTCTGGTAAATGAGCAACCAAGTTTCTACAACAAAGAAAAAATCAGTTCTGAGATACCCCAGTATTTTTCAATGGCTAGGCTAGGTCCTGATTTTTACCTGCTTTGTTAGATTCTTCATCATATCTCTAGTAAATTTGAAAAAAGTAAGTCACATAAAGTAAAAATATAAACATGTTTGTCAGTAATTTAATTTTCGATAAGATATTGAAAGATATCTAGTTATTAGATCGCAGTTTTGGACTGAATACTAGACTGTTTGATAAGTTTATCAGGTACTTTTTTGTTTTCCAAGTTTCCAGCGATACATGAGTTACTGAGCTTTTTACATTCGACAAAATTGAATCATCCGCTTAGACGTAATGCATAGAATTAAGGATCTATTTGAAACCATTCTTCAAATTTTTTTCTGGCTATCAATTTTTGGGATAGTAAAGTCAGGAGATACGTAATCACCAGAAGAATGATTTGAACTCAGTAGTAAATAAGTTGTACCTTTTATACAAGGAATGGTAACCTGTTGCTTTAACTACCTATATTATTTGATGTCTATTTGCAAAGCTTTCGCAATTCTAAAAATACAGCTCTGTTTGCGCCACAATAATTACAATGCGCTTAAATTTTTATATCCTCACATTGTCCTATATGAAATTATCGATATGGTTTCTATTATTTAGGCATCGCTAAAAGTTTCCGTTAGGTTAAACGACAACTGAACAAATAATCTAACACTTTTGTCAGAAACCAACATATACATATGTATGTATTCCGTTTTGAAACTAAAACCATCGAAACCCGAAACCAATTCAGACAGCGGTAATCGCAAAACTTAATTCATTAAAGCTGCTACTTTAGTACACCCTTAATTTTTCATGAATGCCATTTCGTTAATGCTTTTGCTTGCTAAGTCATTTCGTTTACACTACTCCTTGCATACAGTTCTTCATATGGGTAAGTATTAAAACTCGTGGCAGGATAGTATAACCCTGTAATTACCATGCACTACCGAAATATTGTCAATTCGACCACATAATTACAATTCAAGTCCACCCACTACAACTGGTGTTTGCCGGACACATACAGCGAGCCGCAATGAGTTCCCGGAGTTATCAATTAAAGGAGGGACAGAGGCGCAAGGTGGGTCGGTTTGGACACACAGTCTACAATGCTATGTACTGAATGGAATGGAATACATCCACTTTTAGAATCGGAATTAACCTCGTAATGAAATATTCATGATTCGGATGCCCTGAGCATGTACATGGTAGCCGACACGTAAAACCAACGGCGACGCCGGTGGAACGGACGCTAGTGACTACTTCTATTTTACACAGAACATGCTTAGATGAGGCAGTGGTGCACAACTTATTTACTAGATTCGATTTGAGTAGTAATATATTGAGAGTAGGAACTCGAGTGACTATTTTGCAACTAGGATGACAAATATTGATCTAAAAACTTCATGGTAGAAAAGTTTGATTGTATCGAATGCACTAATTCTTTTAAAATTAATTTTATCACTCCTAGCATTTGAGCATAAGCTTAAGAGTCGAATATACGAAAAAGTCATTTGTCATTTATTCGAATCAGGGTCGCCTCAAAATGAGGTTAATTTAGTTATATTTTGACAAAGCCAAATAGTTGAACCTTTAGTTCCATGCTTGTGAATGTCACTATTTGTTTTCTAACCTAATAATTTTTTTCCTTTTAAGTGTCTATCGAATTCTTAATATATTCTATAGCAATGGTATCAGGAGTGTGGCCCTAGTACTAACCGAACAAAACGGAACTATTGCTCTTCAAGAGGAAGTATAGGATTCCATTCTTCGATCTACTGAAACTCAATAGAACTCCTATAAACCTCACAAACAATGGATCGAAAGTATAGCGGAAAGGGCTCACAGGGCACTGTGTGCTTTCTGCAGGTGTACAAGAGTCCCCCCGGGTTTATGATAGTATAGTGCAACAAAATCTGTTGTACGGAGCAGTAGTTTGATTCTGAAGGCTGCAAATCGGAAAATAGTGGAAAAGGTGCATAAATTGGTAAACTTATTAATTACGAGGTATTCCGTACTACCCCAATGAAAGCACTCCGGATGCTGCTTCATTGGATTCTTTCTGATCTGCTTGTTTCGCAGCGCTGTTATGTGCGCTGCTGTTGGCATCCCGATGGCTTCAGTCGAATTCGCCTTCGAACAAAAACACCTAAATGAGCCTGCTATGTCTTGGGTGGAAAAATTTCCCTGTGCAATTGCACAACAATCGTGGGGTCGCTTCGGTCGCTCTAGAGAGAGTCCCTAGGTGCGCTGCTGGCTGGTTTAACTGGGCATTGCTTGTTTGACAGGTATGCAGCGCGGTTGAGTGGCCCCACAGATATGAAAGAATATGGATACGAAATGGCTATCCGTGTACCCATACGTGACTTTTTTAATACACTCATAACATTGCTCTCTCACAAAAATTCCGCTCAGTGCGCCCCTTTCTACCGCACTCACAACCGAAAAGCCTTAATGCGGTGTCTTAATGCTGGGAGCACCAGATCGGCGTAAAAGCGTGCAACGGGCAGCTCGGAAAGAAACGTCAATGTCAGTTTGATTTGTGCCGGGGACTGAGAGCATTGGCTTTCAGACAAACATTTTCAAATAAAAATTGGAAATTTTTCGGCGAATTCGGTAGAAACGTACATCTACGTTTGTGCGCAATCTTTTGTGTCGGTTTCGCGAGTAAATTAGTGGTAATAAGCTATAAAATAGTGGGATAATGAAGTGCTGCGTCCCAGGCTGCAAAAGTAGCTACCGAAGTGCTTCGCAGGGGACATCGTATTTCGGGTGAGTAAAATTAACCTTTGGCATCAATTTCTGTTGGTTTTTATGTGAAATCATAATTACTTTCATTCACAAAAATTATTTTAATCTCGACTCACCGGTTCGGGGAAAGAAATGTCAAAAGACATTCAAAATGGCAATCTCTAGTGCTTTTTGTTACCATATGAACTTTGTAGGGCACACACCAGTACTTCATTCTCACACCAGTGCATCATTCTCACACCAGTAAACAAAAATTCGAAAATTAGCACATTTCTCTCGTTCGATTTCTAATCCATTCTCTCTTATATCTGTGGGTGGCCCTTGCAGCGACTATTGCATGAGCTGTAGATGCGAGGACAGGAGACAGTTCTTCACTACTTGCGCATATGTCCGTCTCTTTTCAAGAGAAGAAAGCAGTCCCTTGGCTCCTGCTTCTTCACAAATCTATCCAAAATAGCGTAGGTAGACCTGAATAGCATCACCAAGTTCATCAAGGACTTAGGGTGGTTCTCGACTTAATAAATGCTCTCCGCCATACGAATGCGGTATCACAATGGGCCCTTGTGTGCCTAAGTGTTCTTTCACTGGGGTTTGTCTGGAGAAAGCAGCAGCTGAATCTACTTACCTAGGTGACAGAACACATATTTACAGAAAAGTATAGTTACAAAAGAAACCATTGCAATTTTATTTATTTCTACAATATGCAATAAATTAACCAAATATAACCCCCTATTTTTTAAAAAAAATAACGTCAATTCAACAAAATCGTTCATTTGTCGAATATGGTTTATACAGTTTCATTTATTAGCTGACAAAATGACGGCAAGGGTAATTTCAAACTGAAGACATAAAGCTACTAATAAAGCTATTAACATAAGCTCCGGAAGACCCTAAATAGCTCATAACATGGGTAGAAATATGGGTGAAAATAAAATTCGACCACCACTATTTTGGTGATTTGCTGCAGTTTTCAAATTCGTAGGAAGTTCGGAAAACATATTTATTCGTAATCCGTCATTCTAAAAAGGAGATTTTTAGGAGCTTCATATTTCCATCTGGCAACCCTCTTTAATCTTGCTGAAATGCAGATCTATTAGTGTATCCAAGCAGTTTTTCAACTTTACTTTCGCCAATCGTTTTTGGAAACTACTTTATGGGACCAAAAAGGCTTAATGTATATTCTGCATATCTTTTATCACATAATTAATAATTTTTAGAGTGCAAACACTTGGTCGCATCATCTTAGAGAGCCATCTTAAGATATTTACTTTTTGAGTGGCACTCGCTCAAAAGTGACGATGATATGATTCATCAAATCTTTGCCAGAATGCGGTTCAATAATTTTGAACTGGGTAGTCTAATTTTATCTGAATTAATGCAGCTCTGCTGTTGTAGAGGAGTGAAAAGTTTTTTGGCCATGTCCTTTTTATCTCAATCAATATCTGTGTTTTTGCATAAATTTAACATTTTTTGATTTTCCGTCATCTGGTTATGGCTTCTGGCTATCAACAAGTTTTCCACCGTTCCCGATTGCGAGCCGATTTCATCTAGCTACGCACTCTTAAAATCTGAGCATCCTGGTCAATGCCAATACTCCAGCGCAAACAAGGCCTCCTCCTCATACAGGTCTGTTATAAAATCTGCCGCAAAGGGTTTTCCAATAGTATGGAATTTGTGTCCTGCCGGCCGCAGTCAAACAAACTTTAACTTTGTGATTGTATCTGCTTTTAGATGATTGTATACGACTCAAGGTTCTAGCGTGTCATGGTGGTGACTGTAGCCGCTGTAATATTTCGAATAAAAAATTGATTAAAACTTAGCTGTTTGATGGTTTGCAATAATATCTATTGAATCATTTTGTATATAGCCTCAATATTTCCAGAATGTCAAGATAAGGCCTGGTTGTTAAATTAGGGTAGATTCGTACTCTAAATTACTTTGCTTTAACAACAATTTTCAATATCATCTAGATTTACAAACAAAAATCACTGGCTTGTGCATTTCTGGTATTTCAATCCGCCTATAATTTTTCAAAAGATTTGGTAAATATTTGTCGAAAAAGTAATTGCTTCAATATTAGTTTTTATCTTTGTTCGTGTCGTTTGGAGTCTTTCGCAGCTTTAAATACCCAAAAAATTAAGCTGATGATCTTGTAATGTTCTTTCCTACAAGAGTCCTAAATTATTTTCAATGCCAGTGAAAGAAACTGAATTTTAAAATATTAGATGATCACGAAATATTATATATTTTGCATATAAAAAAACTTAGTAGCAGGCGCAAAAAAGGCTTAATTGCTGTAGAATCAGCACGCCAAAATGAAAATTTTATAATTACCGACACGAGCAGTTATTATCGGCCCAACAAGCTCATTTTTAGTCGAAGCTCTCAAAATGGAATCTGGTTCACACCACTAGTAGAAACTGATAAAAGGTTCTTGTTACCACTGTCGACATATCTAGTTGATTTCACCACATCATCATCATCATCAGTGCTTCCAGTTGCCCCGTTTCAATGATCGCCTCCTCAAATTCGATCTGCTGTCAGTTCCTACTGAGTCATCCCAACGTTTCCATGGCTTTCCGACTGTTATTGCTCCGCTCGCTCACCACTTGAGAGTCCACTTACGGATACGATTATCATTAATTTTTTTCGATGTGACCAGCCCATAATTGCAAGTTTTGCAGTTTTAGTATGTTCTAGACTATGTAAATTTTTCTATTCGTTGTTGTATCAGATTCACAATCGAAATTCTTTCCGTACTTTACCGAGTATTTCCTCCTTTCCCTCCATTCAAACGTCGATTTTCAGACGTCAGAATCAGCATCTAGATGTCGCTTCCGTAGCATAACACAGATGTAAAGATTATTACATAGATTTAGAGCTTCGCCTTCCTGTGTAGGCATCGAAATTTCAGAGTGACGAGTACCGAGAAGAGTGTCTTATTAGCTATTTAAATTCTTCAATTGATTTTGTCAATTCCAATCCTTCAAAAAGGTTACTCCTAAGTACACCAAGTGCTATATATAGTCCCCAATCGTTTCCTTGATTGAGTTTTAACTTTTGTTGTACACTCGTTAATTTGAAGATCAACTTCTTTGGCGGTTTCGTCTAGAAACGTAAATAATTTCTTGGCGTCTTTGAAGAAACTGACATAATATTGATGACATCTGCGTAGGCTACTATCTGCGTAATTAATAGATTAATAATAGAGTTAGCCTCTCGTGTCAACGGGGATGTTTCTAATGACATACTCAAGTGCGAAATTAAAGAGTGCCGACGCTCACCCTTCCCTCTATTTTAATCCTGTATCCGCAAAAAAAGAGTTAGCACCTGTGATATTGTCATTTCCACAAATCGTACCAGCTTTGATGCGATCTTGAACTGCAACATAACATTATATGATGAGGTTCTTATTATCGTATGCTTGTTTGAAGTTGATGTATATTTGATTCCCCACATTTTTCCAAAACTTATTTGATCGTAAAAAGTTGGTCTGTTGTCGCTCTTCTTTCAAACCGCCTTGATATTCGTGGAGGATTTTTTCAGCGTAATGGGAAACTCAGCATTCTAAATTCTTTTTCAGCTGCTTAGTAGGGAGCTCTGCGTTGCTATGCTCATTATTCTTACATATTACCACTTCCTTAAAAAAAAAATTTACTGAAATTATAAAATATTGATCTGAAAATTTACATACATATAAGTATAAAAGAAGTACGCAAAGCTCAGGTCCATTACAACTGAATAACATGACCAAGCAAGCAACTCCACTCATAGTTCATTATTATTGGCCTTCATTCACCGTCCGGCCCCAGTAGTGCGGTAGTAGTGATGAATAAAAAATTAATGACCGGATGGCGAGCAAGTCGACGAGCGTTGTTCATTTTCCCATAGGTGCCTGTACGGCGATCCCTTGTCCGATTTGAATGAAAACATTCGGTGAAGCGGATTTGCCTGGACGTATCGAAAAGCCAGTCATCCGTTACCGTTGGTGGGTGGATTTTCGTTGTTAATTATTTCGAAACAAGATAAGATTCGGATGAAGTGGGATCGCGGACTCAGCGGGCAACGGAGCATCTGCATCTGACTATCGTATCAAACTACTAGTTGAAATGTAGAAGGAATGCAACTTGACTGCATCAGCCAGACCAGACCTCGCCTCATTTCACATTCAATGCACGCATCGGTTTTCGTACAGGCTTTGTCTGACTTGCCAGCAAAGTTTCGTTGGCTGGTGGCATGGCAACTGCTTACCTGAAGAAGTTGAAGAGGGACGTTCTCTTTGTACTTTATTGGACCAGATTACATACATACCTGCCTGCCAGAGAGCCTTAGATTCTTGCTGGTTTTTAGTGCTAAAAAAAACTTTTCATTTTGCAATCGTAGTTAATGATAGGGGTCTGCATTGCACGAAATAAATGTGATGTTTGTTGTGATGATGACATGGTACAGAGCTCAAAGGCACAGTGGGAATCGGATGTGATGCATGTACAACGTGAGAATAAAAAGGCATGCAGGATGATCTTGAAGTAATCACAATCATAGTTCCAATGCAAAGGGCCGTCCGTTGACAACAGAGAAGATGCACTTCTTATAACAATTTAGTCTGTAAGTACGTCATTAAACTACCCTCATCTAATTCTTAGTCAAAGTTTTTATGAAATATTGTGCGATTATCCCCGAGCGTCGAAAAAGTTAGACTTTGGCTATATCTACCGTTAACAATATCAGCTTATTAATCAGTCTTGGCATTGGACGTAAATAAATGTCAGTCATAGCCGTAATGATAATGAAAATGATGAAAATAAATGAAGTTCCTAGCGTGTTCAGTTTCTGACGCCGACAAATGTAAGTCATCGCAATTTTTTTGGTTTTGTTTCCGGGCACTTGTTGGAGGTACCTATTCTATCATTAGGAATTTTCAAAAAGAACATTTCCACAAAATGCGAAGTTAACTTTCTAAAAGGACAAAGATTGTGGCTTTAAACTAGTGCAATCTGTTGTTTCAGATTGAAGTCAGATTGAACTTGTTAATTTTATAAGAATGCCTTCTAGATTGTAGTACAGCCAACCTTTACCGAGACTGTAAGAAATCGGAGAAGTTTAGATTCGATGAGCTTTGAGCTTACCATGCTGTTATTTTGTCATCTAAGTGCAATGTATCAATTGCATTTGCATTAATAATATTTTCGAAGGGGATAGGTTGTTGGTAATCTGAAGAATTTTAAGTCCTTTTGTTCAAGCAATTAACCTTTTTTAGATTGAGTAGAATCGCCGCATCGTACTTTGGAGAATATGATGAATGAAAATTTACCGCGAAAGTACGATTCCACAGTTAAAAATTCAAAAGTTCAACGGACACATAAAAAGAAAAATCGCATTGAAATAATTTGCGAATAGGAATGAAAACGTGTAAAACTTTGTAATCTTCATATGAAGACTACGGTCGAAAAGGTGATCAAAGTAATATAAGACATTCGAATAACCGGTTGGGCTTGGGATTAGTGGAGAAATTCTGTGAAACTATGAATTCGCAAATCTAACACTGAAAGAAAAACTCTTGGTTGGTTCAACTATTTTTAATAGTATTGCAACGATTCATTCAAAATCGTTGAACGAACTACGGAAAATAGTTATTTTTACTATGTTAATATAGTTAATTCAACGATATAAAAGTAGTTGGCTCTGGTTATACAAAAAATATCGCAAGGTTCACGAAATCAACTGTTTTAATTGTTTCATAACCACGAAAAATAGTTCAAACTTCAACGTTTCGAATTATCAACAGTTTTTATGGTACTTAAACTACTTTGCAATAGTTGATTTCAACAAACGTAATTCAGTGAGCAACATCTTTGGAATTATTCTACGCAAAGTAGAATGGTTTCAACATTTGGACGCTTTTCATGCTCCGAATGAAATTTTTTTTGTTTATCAACCACGCGTCATGGTGCATAAAAGTAATCAACAATTTTCTTATAGTTGTTTTAACTATAGCCCTAGTTGATGCAAAAACAACTAAGGAAAACTGTTGATTTTTCATACTCCTCATAATCATGCTCCTATTCTATCATAGAAGTTTCATATGATACATGGCAAAATTGTGTCCGGTTTGCTGTTCGATATAATTCATACTCATGTTATGCTGTGAAGCCTTTATATTACGTTGTATGACGCTATTTTGTTCACAATACAGCGTTTTCCGCTGTGGCAAAGCAGTGGGCTGCGGCAAAGTGCAGTCAAAAAATTACAATGCACTGTTTTGTATGGTAACGCGCACAATGGTTGCGGCCGAATTTGCGGCAGCGGCAGAATTTGCCAAATTTCTAATTTGGCCGCACCGCTAGCGGTGATACCTACCATAGGTTGGCATCACCACTAGGTTGAATTAAATCTGTTTGAATTAGGTTGAATGGTCTGGTGGAATAGACAAGCGATGGCTGATGTGTATTGTGATAAGCCAACCTAATCCTCGTACAACAGGATTTAGCAATACAAAAGAAAAAAAAATGAATTTGGTTGGTGCCTTGGTTGCATTGACAGCGACATTGTCGCTGTATTGTGATTCACCAAATTCAACTGCGGCATTCACGCCTCCCCTGCCTATATTTCGTACTATGTATATGGTTGGAATACCATTGTTTGTGGTTGCTTACTTTTTTTGCACCACGGACGTTGTTTATCAACCACGCGTCATGGTGCATAAAAGTAATCAACTATTTTTTTATGGTTGTTTTAACTATAGCCCGTAGTTGACGCAAAAACAACTAAGGAAAATTGTTGATTTTACCAAGATTTTTCTTTCAGTGCGCAAAAGTTTTCAAATATTCGAAATCGTAATATTTGTTGTTTATTGTCATTGCAAGATCGTTACCATTTGAAAATTGTATGATACAATTGCTTACTAAAGATATGGGAATAAAGAAAAAAAAAGCAAATATAGCTGGCAATCCTATCATGGTTTTGCAACCAGAGTCCTACTGAAAATTGTCTACAATAAGGTCTGTTTATCATTTGAATTTCGTTTTGATTTCACGACAGCACTGGAAGCTATAGGGCAAAAACACTGAAAGAAAAATCTTGGTAAAATCAACAGTTTTCCGTAGTTGTTTTTGCGTCAACTACGGGCTGTAGTTAAAACAACAATAAGAAAATTGTTGATTGTTGATGTTGAAACAACATCATTGTCATTGATTGTTGATGTTGAAACAACGTCCGTGGTGCAAAAGAGTAAGCAACCACAAACAATGGTATTCCAACAATATACATAGTACGAAATAGTAAATGAATATAGTCTGTGGTGTGGAATTATGTTTGTTGAATTTAACAATTGTAGAGTGATTCGCTTACTATGAAAATTGTTGATAATTCAATATTTTGTAGTGTTAAATGAATTGATGCTCATTTTTCTATAGATCAACTATTTATCGTACTTATGAACCAATTAACACAGTTGAATCCTCGAAGCCTCCGATATTTTTTGTATCAGCAAAGTCAACTACTTTTGAATGGTCAAATGAACTATTTTAGCATAGTAGAAAGAACAATTTTCCGTTGTTCATTCGACAATTTTGAATGAATGGTTGCATTACTATCAATAATAGTTAAATCAACCACGACTTTTTCTTTCAGTGAAGCTTTATTTTGCTGAGCGATTTTTCAAAATTCAATATACAAATATTACCGTAGCTGGCAGCTCCAGCCTAATTTTTCAACCAAATTTCTAGAGTACTTTAGTAAAGTTTAGCTACTGTGTGAATTTCGTTAAAATTTTTTTACTGAATAGGAATTTACAGTGCAAAAAGCAGTTTTTTCTTAGTGATTTTTCAAGATGGTACCACTGGCACAGAGTTACTTTTATTTCAAAATCGCTTCTATCAAACCTGGTCCTATTCAAAACCCATAAGTTTTGTGAATCTCAGTTGTATCTGATTATCGGGTCGTGAGTTCTTGTGAACAGAAGTTTGTGGTGGCAAAAACATAGGTGCAATGGAGGAAGGGCTACCGTTCTTGAATATATACATTGAATTTCAATATATTGAACTTCTAAAGTTTTACTTTGGCTGTGTAGGCAAAGCATACGATTTGTATATGAGTTGCTTTTTTTCTAAAAACCGAAAAATTTGCAGAAGAGTCGATGATTTGAAGTTTTTCACTTAAAAAAAAAACCTACTCTAGCTTCTTTCCGTAGCTACAGAATTGCCAGCACGTTCATAGAAAGAAAACTACATAAATCTACAACTTAGTAACAACGATATACTCTGCAAGCTTCATAATGATTTAATAGCCTTGTCAAAAGTTTTCGCAATTCAACAATTTTCAAAATTTTCGATCTTGATATCAGTTTAGCGTAATATTTTTTGAGTGTAATATCGTTAAATCTTTTGAGTGAGAAATTTGATATTCAACATAATCGGTTTTTAATCGGTTTAGGGAATGTATTTGTATGTATGTTTTTCAAATTTCAAATTGTGGGTAATCCCAAATTTCCATTTTATCCGTCCATGGGTCAAAAACTTGTTGCGAAAAATAAGCCTTTGACAGTTTTCGTTCGATGATTGACAGCAGTCGCATATTTTTTATTTTTCTGACCTTATATCTTCATTCCGCTGCATAAAGATTCGTAGATTTTTTGAAGCTTGTGTAGTCAAATAAGCAGAGCATAACCTGCTAACGGACACCGAGCTTTGTCTAAGGTTTAATCTAGCACTGCGCACCTGAGTCAAATCGTATACCATTTATTGACTGCGTATATAGTCCTTTTTAACTTCAACCCTTACACTCCATACAGGCTACAGTGTGATTACTTCTCAGCATCGTTTTGGGGTCCAAATTTTGAAGAAATAGTGTGCTGTAAAGCAGTTTGTATGTTTAGCATTTTTAGTCTATTTATCGTGTACGGTTTGGTCAGGTTGAAATGAAATTTCTTCGCAAAGTTTCTCATTGATATTGGATTTTTTTAGTTTTGAAAACATTTACTGCTAAAACCGCAATATTGAATATATCATTGAATATGTACAGTGACCACCTTTCACTTTTTCGGCTTCACAACATAATATGTTAGAGCACATTTGATAAAACGCATCCACTGCATTATTATTTTTGTTGAATTTGTTTTCTTTGTGGAAGGATTATTTTCTGCTTCTATAAATGGTTGCAACGCTATTTCAGCAGATAATTATTAAACTTTGTGCCACAAACTATTTCAGATGTGAGTTTGATTAAACTTCTGCGAACTCTTCAGCCAAGAACCGTCAAAAGCAGTGTCATCGCCCGCTAGAAAAAAATTTGTTCATATAAACACATTTTACATGCAAATCCACTCGATATTTATCCAGAGCAGAGTAACTGTCCGGACAAATCTTAAGGGCAGACATTTTTATGGTTTTGTATACTGGAAGTCTATTTTACTCTTCGACAGAGGTACAAAAAAGCAGGTTTTAGGCCGCCTAGGCTCATAAGACGTGCGGAATAAAGATAGTTCCCCATCAAAACAGAAGATTAGTGTCTCTGTTGGCAAACTTTTCGCGTTCTTAAGTTCTGCTAGCATTTATCTTTTATTTGGTCTTTGTGCCCCAGCCAAAATCAATTTCGCTAGAGGAATACACCCGAATTAGCTGTCGCAGTTGTGTTGCAGTTAAACCCATGATTTCAGTGAGTTTATTGGAATTGAATTTATCTAAATGTAATTTATTTCTATTGATAGTTGATTCAGTTTACGCGTAAGCGTCCATACTTGTGGTAGAATTATCAACCGCTATTACGATTTTTACTCTACACTTGTCGGATTCTTTCAGAACATAAATTGTGAACCGCTATCTTTTCAATAAACGTTAAATAGCTTCCTAGTTTGTAGTTCTTCCGGCAGCTTTCAATAAAGGGTTTTACCACGATAAATGGGCTTTACCACGATTTTCACGCATAGTTTTAACATCGAACCATTGGCGAGTCAGAAGAAACTCAAATCTCTCCCTTTGCTTGAAAGGTTTCCATCAAAAAGGATCCGAGATGGCAAATGGTTGTCTTTCATGGCTTAGAGTAATGATTCCAATAAAACCTTTGACTTTTAAAGACACTTTAGAATTTTTGATTACGTGGTATTCTGTTCTTTGGATTTTCATTCAATTAATTGCTCTACGATGCGATGCTCTCAATTATTTCTCCAGTTACAAGCAAAAAAAAAAAAACGGGAAATAAATTCTGGAATATTTTTGCACTCAAGCGATGGTCCTTGAAAAGTGTCGTCAATATTTCTTCCGCCAGCCTTGATTTCGTATTAGACTATTGGTGATTGGTTTTTCTTGGTAACTTGATAAGAACAGTGAATATCAAATTAACATTTCCCAATAAATTCAACAATCTCTAAACCAACAAATAAAATATAGCTTGTTTTCAGAGCGAAAAAAAGTATCAAAATAGTTGACTAGTGCTATGTAGGAAAAAGTTACGTAGGAAATAATCTTCATTAAATCAACGACGCACGGCTACTGATTCACCAAAACTAACAATATTTTTGTTTTTAAAAAAAGTATCTTTGGCCGATATTAGGCGACAAATAAAAAAGTCGGTATTCAAAGCATGCGTTCACTAGATAGAATAAACACGATATTAGCGTTAAGTTGCGTGAGTGTACTTGTGACTTAGCGATAGTTCAATCGCATAATTGCCTGGTTAATCACTTAATTTTTCATGTTGCCAAAAAATTGTCAAGTGACTGAGTTAATTTATCAAATATTTTGCTGACTTCATAATTTGAAAAACAATATTTTGAATAAGTTGAGAGGTAATTTGAAAAACAACATTTTTGAATAACGCAATCAAAATGGAGCAGTCATCATGGTTTCTTGCAAAATTCCATTTCATACTCGATCAATTCAAATGATTTGTGAACTCTTCATTAGCTTTGATACTGAGACGCTGAAAAACTACAGCTGCAATGCTAGTAATACCGCAACATCATCATTTCCGATTGTACAGCACGTAGTCATCGTACACAGCTACGAGATAATGGCATGTTGCATTGCAATCAAGGCACATTGCATTACAGCTGCGGTTGCAATATTTTCAATAAAGTTTGTCAGCCGAGCCCTCTGAGAACCGAATCGTTTTCACGGTTGCACAGTTGCAGTGCATTGCATTTTGGGGAGCTGCACTGCAACTGGGCTTTAGATCTCATGGGATTGCAGTCTCATCAGCATGCCATTGACTAGTCTTCTCGACTCTTGACTCTATTCGACAGAATTTTATCGTTTTGCGGCTGCCATAAATGAGCTCGTAAAGTGGCCACATTTGCCAATTAAATTGCGGCAGGTAATGCGATTTTCTATCTGTTCTCGTTCGTAGGATAGGACAAGTGCTGCCCCGTCGACGAGTAATGTCCCATTGTAAACAATGGCCATGGAGCAGGACACGGTTAGCCAGATATTCATTGTGCGGTTGGAAAGAGTGAAGAAATTTGCGGTTGGCCCCAAGAATAGTGTATAGAAAATGCAACGACATGATGATGTTGCGATAGAATAGCTGGTCGGAGTGGACTGGCAGAGAATAGTGTCGTTTGCGATTCGTAATAATATAGTGTGGAGTCATCGTTAAGCCTGGCTGATTCAGTAAGATTATGTGACTGTTAATTTAGTCGAGATATTGGATTCAGGAAGTGAACGAGATAGGTTGAATATATGATGATATGAAAACTTTCAACTTTCGAGAGATATATGCTGTTTCGATTGCAAGATGCTTTGTAAATTTTAGATTGTATTTGGATTATTATAATTATGTTTGCTTGCATCTTATGTATTGCCTGTAGCCGTTTTATACTAGAGGGTAATTAAATGGTGCGTTAGCTAGCATTGAACGTGGTGCAGGATCCTAAATTGGTAGCCTAATTTACTTGTTTAGATTTTAGTTCGGCATCGTAACCATCTGAATACCAACGCAAGTAAATAATAAGGGTTCTTTCGAATTGATGTCTTTGCCTTCAACCACAACAGCAGAGCCAAAACCTACTACTGAGTGTCAAAACTGTGTCAAAACCTACTACTGAGCCAACATGTGCAACGCACTGGAAACTGCAGCCACAACAGAAACAACAACCACAGATTCAAGAGCAGCGGCAAATGCAGGCTCATGAGCATCAGCTGCAGCAACAACATCTACAGGTTTCACGTTCGTTTGTTTTATAGATTAACTAATCATCTACTTCTACTGTGATTCCTGCTGAGCTCTCACCAGTGGTTCCAATAGTTTATGGCTACTCGCGATTAAAAAGAGGATCTGCAGCATTGTGCAATATTGGCCCAGAAAAAGGATGTGGCTCCAGTCAGTGAGGCTGTACAAAATAAATAATAGTAAACAAACCGAGTACTCCGAATATGAATGCACTGGAAAATTCAAAGCATCTACAACATTATACACTCAGAAAAATATGTTTCCGAAAATCAAAAAAAATATTTACTTGTTTATGAAATGTGAAATCTTCCACAAATCAAATAAACTTTTATTTGATATCAGTAATTTGTATAAATATCATTGAAAAATTTCTTACATTCAACGGAATACAATTTTTGCTTTACCTTATTTCAAGTAAGTAATTTTCCTCAAATCTTGTAAATTATGTCTATGAATTTAGTAAATTATATCTACACAGCGAATATTTTTTTCTATGTTTCAACAACAACCATGCTTCAATGTTCGACGAAAAAATTGATAGTTTTTATGACTTCTATCAACATTTCCTCTTCACAAATAAAGGGTCGATAGCTTAGCTCGCTAACGTGTCAATCCAAAGTAGCGATCTACCGCTCGTGGGTTCGAATTCTGCCGGGTTCATGGTTGACTTTGTTCGTCTTCAGTTGTCCTAGCTCCATTGATTAAGTGTCACATTATAGCTTAAATTGGCGACTAGGCATAAATAATACTAGCGCTTCAGAAAATAAGAAAAAAATGTGGCACTTTAAAATAAAGGAAAAAATGGGAAAAAAAAATTTTCAGAGTTTTTGCGTGCCAACAACATGCGATGCTTTCAAAGCGGTCCCCCATCTAAGTAGTAACCGCACCCAGCACTGCTTAACTTCGGTGATCGTACGTGAACAGATTTATGCCAGATGCCAGATGTTCTTGAAACTACATCAAATTTTACTCAGGGCAAGTGCAATATCAGTGCTTGAAATGAATAAATTCCTGTCTTTCGATCGAGTAAATGTTTCTTTGAAACTATACCAAGTTTTACTCAGGGCAAGTACAATATTTGTTCTTTGAAATGAAGAAATTCCTTTCTTTGGATTGAGTAAATATTTCTTTGGCGCAGAATCATTACCAATTTTCTTTGATAATGTGTTCATTTTTCTTCAATAAATAGAAGTATTTTTCTCAGTGTAGCAACGTCAGCATTCATATTCTGAAATTAACCTGGATGAACAGTCTATGAATCCCGTCATCATCAACATTCAATCGAAGTATCATCCTAACCTGGCCCAAGTAGAAATGTTATGAAAACGGTGACAACAATGGTTCCGTGGGTCTTGAAGCAAAAGATTTCTGCCTCTAATTCAGATTCAATAGCTTCTGTTAACTAGAAGTTATACGTCATGAATTTATATAAAAAATACGCAAAGCTATTTTGAACCTCGATTGTAACAGAGATCTTGAGCGAGATCTTCTTCCACCGACTTTCCTGCGTAAGGTTAGCTAGTAGTCTTTCTGCGAATATTCTTTGACAGGCCGTTTTCGTCTGCGATTTTCCCATTGTACTGGAAACTTTCATATATAACACTCATTTGAAAAACGATAGATGCATTGGCCTTTTATCATCAATTCCAAAACTTTTTGAAAAGACTATATACGAGAAACTCACACCACTTCGCGATTCCCGACTGCACGAGGAACAGCATGGCTTTAGAAAAGCTCGGTCAACCACCACAAATTTGACAGTTCTAGTGTCGCACGTTGTGTTTGAAATGGAAAAAACTGACGGAGTCTGCCCTGACTTAGATTGGCTATTGACAGAGTTGACCATCCTATCCTAATCCTTAATCTGCGAAAATTCGGATTTGCGGATTTTTACTTAGCTGGCTCAGTTTCCACCTCCTCAATCGAATCCAATTTGCAAAATTTCAAGCAGCTTTATCAAAAAATATATATGCTACCTCTTATGGGCCACAAGGTAGCCATCTTGGCCCACTTCTTTTTAACTACTCAACTACTCAACACTAACCGTCTCAAACCGTACCACATTATTGAATCTAAATCTGAAGCACTTTTTTTCAATCTAAGCTTCTAAACTGTGCCACATTATTGAATCTAAATCTGAAACACTTTTTTCAACCTAAGCTTGATTAACTTGATCAGTGGTGCAATCTTAACAAACTCTCACTTAATATTGATAAGTGATACCCACAAATGCAAGATTACACAGAACATCTACCTCCCCGGGAACAACTCATTAGTCACCATTTATAGCGTTGTTGACCTCGGTGTTGTTTTGGATGGGACACTTCGCTACACCTTGTACGATGGCAAAACCCTTTCCTGTGCAAATAAACAGCTCGGCTTCATTAAACAGCGAGCAAAAAAAAAACTTGTGGACCACAAAATCGTTATGTTTTGAATACGCCTGCATTATCTGAAACCCTGTCTTTGAAACCCACAGCAACAGACTCAAGTTCATATAAAAAAATTTCCACTTTTCGCTCTGAAGGAACTGTCCTTATGACTTCGATGAATTACTTCCTCTGTGAGGTTAGACTGGGTCATTCAAACTTAATACCACTTGCATACAGAAGAATGTTTATTTCAACCTGCTCTGCATTCGATGTCGTTAAAGGAGTTATTGGAGTTGAATCCCTGAAAAATAAAATGGTAATTAATGTCCCTGTAAAGACCACAAGGTCCCATCGTCTGCTAAAGGAATATCCACATTCGAAGAAGATATCCATTCCAACTAATGAACTGAAAAACAGGTGCTGCAGGGTTTTCAATGGTTTTAGCAACCTTTATTCCCCAAAGTTTTTAAGCTAATTTTTAAGCTTTTTGTAAATATGCTAGTCATAACCGTTTTCCATTTATTTATTTGTTATTTATTTTGTAACTTATTTATTTATTGTTAGTTTACTTATTTATTGGTATTGTTTTCATTTGTGGTTTTTTTTTTCTTTTAAATTATTTGGTATTTATATATATGTAGGTACTAAGTTCATTCCTTGCTTGATGATAAGAAAAAAAATACCATTAAAACTCTAGTTAACTCTAGTTAACTTAAACGCAAAAAAAAAAAATTCAAAATCAATCCTAAGCCCAGACCAGAGCACTGCCTCAGTGTAAAATATAAAAAAATGCACCGAAATCAATTTTGTACCCAGAGCACTGCCTCAGTGTAAAAAATAAAAAAAATGATCCATCAATCCTAGCCACCAGCACGTCGATTTCAAGCACAACGAAAACGAAAGTAGAGAACTGAAAATGAGGCAGATTCTCATCTGTTTCATCTATTGCATTTTTATCAATGAAAACTTTGTAGTTTGTGTTTACCCGTCATTCATGAATCTTCAAACTTTCGAGTTTTCAATATCGTAAAAGCGACTTCTAATGTGCCAAATAGATATTGGCCGAGCCCAGGCGATCCGAGTGTGTGGGCGGTCCAGACGAGCGACTTTGACAGGTGTCACAGGCGCTCGTGCCACATCCGATCGGAATGGATGTTGAGCACGAGCCAAGGCGATTCGAGACGAGCTGTCAAATGCCGTCCACATGTTGGCGGCCTCGTCTGACTTCGGCTCGCCTGGTCTCGGCCAATATCTATTTGCTACATAAGAGGCAAGCCTCAAAAGCAGCGATGTACGTGCTGCGTTGTTGTTTAGCAAAGGTAATTATTTTAGGGCAAAGGAGGAATGTAATGAACAAATTAAGAGCTACCGAAATTAATAAATCTGAGGTGCTTTTTTATTTCCTCTATACTTTTATTTGGTTAATGAAACATTTACATACTACCGAATAGAACGATAAGTAATTGATATATGAAGAGAGTGAATAATCATTTCATAGATATTTCCGAAAGATCCCAAAGAAAATATTTGTTTGTGTTTTGAGGAAGCATTATTTTTTTTCGTATGTATGCGCTAATTTTTGATTGTGGTTGATCTGTGAAATTGAGTTTACTACCAGTGCAAAACTAGTATGAACATGTAAAAGTGTTCAAAGTATTTTATCGTGCAGTTTAAATACCATTGAAGAATTTTTCTTGAAAGCTAAAACTATTGTGTTATTATTGATTTCAATTATTGTCATGTAAATCAATTGAATATATAATAATAATACTCAAAATGAATTTAATGATGACTTACAAGCTATCCCATTCAATCAATAAACTTACATATAATAAACAAATCATTAAAATTTAAAGAAAATAGAAAGCCAGTCAAATTTGAGCCTATAGGAATGTTGAATGTTTATTTGATATAGACTGGTATAAAAAAAAATTTGTGGTAGCTTGACCGATAAGAAACTCTTCGTGTGCTTCGAACTCCAGTAACAATGTGTGGTCAAAGCAATGCTTCAATAATTTGGAAAATCTAAAGCGCACCCTATAAAACGTAATCAAGCTTACTCAACGAATTGAAATCCAGGTGAATGAAGGATGTGATATGAAAAATAAAATATGACATTAATTGCTAAAGTGGTTTATTGACTTCACGTTACTTTAATCACGTCTGAACTTGCCATTTTGAGGTTAAAACGAAGCAGAAGTGTGTAATGTATTTAGCTAGATATAAAAAGCCGGTTACATGAATTTCACAAAATGGACTTTTCAGCCTCATGGATATAACTCAGTCTCTCTATTCAAAATATGCTTCATCAGCCTACGTTTGAGTGCGTGCTGTCCATTAATGGTCTATTCCTCAACCGAAAAAACTTAGAAGTAAGCTCTTTGTTCTGTACGCTAGTAAAATAATCCGGAAAAGTTACTATAATAGACAAGTTAGACATACATAATAAAGCCAAATTTAACCATTCTGGCCACTTCAATAATTATTGAGATGCCGTTTAATGCGTTGAACATAATTAAGACTAGTTTTCGAAATATCGTGAGTCCTCGCGATTATTGGAGCTATCGCTGCGAAATATTAAAAAATATTTTTGCAAGAAATTGGAGAATTAACACAACTGTATGACAATGTCGTTCAACATTTTGCCAAAAGAGAGCAAAATAGACATTACTTTCTAATAAAATGTTTCTACAGTGTAGTTTACATCGTATTTCATTACCTCACCCCAAAGTCCGACAATATGAATTCGATATTATATTCTTATAATATTATTCAACTTTGCTCAAATGGTTCTTAAATTCACTGCCTCCCTGTTTCTAAATGTCACGAGCCGCCACTGGGTCTCACATTTTCAGCCTTGCTGATTGCCGCGATGATTAGGAACAATTAGTGAGGCATGGTCTAAATGATATGGATAACAACAACAAGGACAATTCACCTTTTTATAAAAGTTAAGATAAAAGAAAATTATTAATCAAATGGAAACGGAAAAATTTTCATCTATTATGCAAAATATACACAATGAAAATATGCTTCTAATCATATTCTGTCGGTCAACTGAAACAAACCTTCCACTCTTCATTTTTTCATTCATAGGTCCACTGAGTCTTAATGTCGTAATTCTATTCGCAAGCAAACGATCCCCACAGGTCAAACGCACACGGACATCACAAAGTAATACAATTGCTGCATGTAAAACCCAATGAATAACTGAAAATCGGTTGTCCGTCAAAATGGAAAACCCCGAATGGGGGGAATCTCTGAATCGTGACAATATTCAACAATTGACGAAGTTAATTCAATAAAAGGATAATCCTGTACGCCCCAGTCACATCACGGTATAGAGACGACACAGTAGCATGAAATACACGTAATGCGAACGGGACGCAGGGTAGGAATGTCGGGAGTGGTGCAGTGTAGGGCCAGAAGTGGAAACCTGTCAAGCTCAAAGACAAACTGGGGATCATTATCGTGACGGCAAATCGACCATAAAACTTACAAACAAACCGCTGCTCGTCATATCTATCTATCTCCTCTAGGATATGTTACGCTACAGCGACATTGTTCGACTTGTGTGCTGGTTGTGTCATAACCTTTCCCAGAAAACAGAACTAGAGTCCTATGTTGAGAGTAGAATTCGTTGATAATAGGAATAGTAATGGTTATGGATGATATTTGGTGGATAGGTGAGAATGGTGAACTAAGTTTGGCTGATAGTTTATGTTGTTTCGGATATATTTACGTTGAATCATTCAGTCATTAATCATTTTATTTTAAGTTTTTTTTTATTTGACTATTAGATATAACTCTACAACTAACTTTCTAGAAGCAGTCTATTAAAATTGAATAGCTTTGGATCTCTGCTAGAGTGTAGATGACTCAAAACAAAATACCTTGTCAATAGACTTTTTTATGTAGTTAGAGTCAATTCCCCGAAGAGACCTGTGTCGGACAAGGTTCTGTCACCAGGCTAGGGATATTTATGTCTTTTACGCTCCACTCTATTTCGCGACGAGCAACGATTCACTCAACGATGCCAAGAGCCGGTGAGAGTACTAGGTTTTGCTTAATCTTTACTTTAATAAGCAGGGGATGATTCAAATAATTAATGGGAAGTAAAAACTACTTTTAGTAATTCGTATACATATATTCCCGACACAAAAAATTCTAAACATTTCCTAGCAACACCATGAAATTTGCTCTCTAGATTTAAATTTTAAGATTTAAATCTCTAGATTTAACCCAGCTTCAGACTTTAGTGCTGTCTCATTGACTTTGACATGTCAGTAAAATTTACTTGCCACCAGACTTTTATTCGGTTTATCCTGAAGCCTGCTTCTCTATCCAGAATTTACTTTTTCAAAATCGACGATTTTTAAATTTTTTTACCGGTAGTCTCTGCAAACCTGCTACTAAAAACCTCATCTTAAGGGGGCAAGATGGTTTCCGAGGCCGAAGAAAAGCCGATTTTTGCGATTTTTTTTCTCAGCTTTGAGTGGAAATAATTACTAATTTTTTATAACACATTAAAGAACTATATTTTGAGAGTATGTAGGAATTATTGTAGAAAAAAAAATTAATTATTTATCCCGTGGTGGCAGTAGATCAAAGGCGCTTCGAAAAAAAGGCGTCGTGCGGTGCGTAAAACCTGGCCTGACAGTGTTATCTGAAATCCAAAAATCGAAGTGATTTATTTAATATATTAGTTTTTTCGCGGATGAGCGAAATTATATTGAAAAATATGCGATTTCCGATTTTTGGTGCGGTTTTCAATTTGGAGGTACCATTTTCACATAAAAAATCAGCCTATGATTGCCTGTAAAAAATAGTAAAAAATTTAAAAAAAAAAACGATCGTTCATCCGCGAGTATTTATCATATTAAAGATGTCCGGCAAAGTTCATTGAGATCGGTGCATTAATGTTTGAGTTATATTACGCACCAACTTCAAAAATGTAGTTCGGAGTTTCGAGCTAGACTATTTCGGTTTCTCGTTGAAATATACCTGGCAACACGATCATAAAATAACCGGTATCTCTGCGAGTTTTAGTCCGATTGACTTGAAATTTTCAGAGGATATACCTGAGATATTGTACTTTCATATAAAAAAATAATTGAAAAAATTTTTTTGTTTAAGTTGGAAACCATCCTGCCCCCTTAAGCCCTGAAATGTATTCGACGCGAAACGAAACGAAGTGTCAAATCGCATACAAAATCAGCCTGGTGCGGAATTTCGTTTCGTTTGGTTTTGCTCGTCAGTAATATGTTCGAAGGCGTATAACTGTCTTCGAAGACAACGCAGTGACTCGCTCTGAGATGGCGCTACACTATGTATAAGTTAAATTTCGGGGCCATTTAATGGCCCAGGTACCTTAAATTGATGCGAAAAATGTGACAACTTATAATTTCATTCAAGTTTGCGGATATTTTATTGAAAAATGGGTGAAAATGGATGGATGAATAGCGCATCCTTGCAACAGTAGTTTTTGTTTTGCCGATAATATCATTTTTGATGCCAGTTAGTTAAATTTATATGCACCGAATTCAAATGTAATGCACTTGTTAAATGTCATCAGTGGCAATTTATACTGCCCCCAGTGTCGGGGTGCGAAACTTTATTTCGCTCGATTCCGCACAGACATTTTCGCTGTATTTCGTTCGTCGAATACATTACTAGGCTTAAGTCTTCATATTCTGTGAGCCATCTCCATCTGAGGCGTCATAGCAATTGGGTTGAAGAGCTGATGAGGTTTCATGGGAAAATAAACGGACATTAGAAAAGGCTAATTAGATACTTGGGATATATTTACAAACCTAATAACTAGTGAGCTGTTTCCCCCGTGATTGTTATAGAGCGGCGGCCATGGAAACGTTTTGTGACTCTCCGATGAGCAGGAACAGATTGATTTGATGTACAAGCTAAGTTTGCAAGTCTAGTTAGTTGAATTTTTAATTAAGTTAAACTATGTAACAACGAAATTCGTAAGATTAGCGGGTCAACATAGTATAGCTCCTAGTTTGGAGATTTTTTTATTCAAATTATAGAGTTGATATGCATAGATTGTAGGAAGTTTTTCCACTGCTAAATTTTCCACCGCATCGGATTTCGACAAAAAGTGTATCAATATTAGTGAAAGGGTATCAAAATTGTGGTTTTTTTGAAGGTTTTTTTTTGGGTCCAAATACCGAAACTATAAACAATAATAATAAAACTTGGTTTTCATTAATATTTTATACATAGATTAATATGGAGCCTTAAGAAATAAAAAATTCACACATTTGTTGGGCTCTTTGTTTTGAGTTTTATAGTACCATTAATATTGAAGCCACAAAATAAATGTATCACAAACAAGAATGGGTTTAGCAAAATCAATACAGTTTTAAATTCTCGCAAAATTAACACGGATTGAAAAATTACTTTATTAAAGTTCAAAAAAATAAAATAAATAATTCATCATCGGCGCTACAACCGGGGTACGGTCCTGGCTTCCGTCAACAAATGTTTCAATCGTTCCCGATCGCGAACCGATGTCATCCAATTGGGCACCCCTAAGTTTCCAGCGTCCTAGTCAACGCCATCCCTCCAGCGCAAGCAAGGTCTCCCACGCTGTCATCTGCCGTAAAATCTGAACAGGATGCTCTCCACTCATTTGATCTAAGTGCCCTGCTCACCGCGGTCTACCGAGCTTAATCTTTGTAATTATTACAACTCATGGTTATAGAGTCTCCGGAATCGCCCTTCTTCACATATGTAGCGAACGATTCTCCGCAAGACTTTCCTTTCGAACGCGGCTAAAAGGTTAGAGTGCCTTTTGCTCAGCACCCAAGTCTCGGATCCATACGTGAGTATTGGCAGGACCATGGTCTTGTACAGAAGAAGCTTTGATGTTCGGGTGAGATTTCGGGATTTGAAGAGCCTGAACAGACTGCAATAGGCTTTGTTGGATTTAAGCAGCCGCCTGTGTATTTTTTCCTCATATTGCTATCGGCTTCTACAACAGACCCAAGGTAACTGAAGGATAGCACTACTTCAAATTCATGCTCAAATACGCTGAAGGTTTTACCAACTCTAGGTGTTCTTCCTGCAGATGCTGCCACCTTGTACTTTGTCTTTCCTTCATTACTGTGTCTGCAATTTTTGTGCCACTTGCTTGATCTGGATGGAGGATTCTGGTACAGCTAGTTTTGATCTTCCAATTATGCCAATATCATCTGCAAAAGATCTGGTCAATCGCTGATTTGCCTTAGATGAAGCCACATTGATGTTGTCCGATGATGTCGTATGGGGCTATCCGATCTTGCAGGATAGAGTAGAGTACCTTATAGGAAGTACTCAACAATGTTATACCCCTATAGTTGCTGCACATTGTTACATCCTCTTTTTTATGTATGGCACATATTATGCCTTTGCGCCAGTCTTCTGCCATCTCTTCATGCTCCCATACGTACAATATAATTTCATGAATCGCTTGGTGTAATGTGGTCCTTCCGTATCGAATCAACTCAGCTGGTATACCGTCGGCTCCAGGGGCTTTGTCAAATTTCAGTCGACTTATGGCTCCTGTGCTTGGTGGGGGCAGCATAAGGTTTTCTACTTGCATTGGTGGAGCCTCCAGTTCGTCGTTGAGCTGAACGTTTATCAATTCACTAAAGTACACTTCCCATCGCTCCAGAATGCCTTCAGGACCGGTGATAAGATTACCGTCTTTGTACTGCGTCATGTTTCGGACTATTTGGTAGAAATTCTGCGCCTGGTGTGGATCTCACTCTCTAGCTTTTTCTATTTGACAGATCAGAACTTTTTCCCAGGCTGCTTTCTTCTGTCTGTGATTTAAGCCTGGTTCGCGGATGCAATCCTTTTATACAAAGCAATTTGCACTTGGAAAACAATACCAACAAAATAATGGTCCGAGTCTAAGTTGGGATTTCGATACGTAAGACTGTCATCAGGTTCGAGTATTGAGGCGATCTATCAACACTTGGTATATCTGGTTACAGGTGGCATTATTAGGTTTCTCCAGGTGGGCTTATGGATATTTTTACGTGGGAACCTGGTACTCGGGTCGACCAAGTTCTTCGATGCTGCTAGTCATATGATTCGAAGTCCATTGTCATTAGTGTTCTCATGCAAGCCATGGGAGCCTGCGCAATGGCTGAATACTGGTCCCCAACTTACTTTAGTATTAAAATCTCCAAGTATGATTTTTACATCTGGACTTGGGCAGGCATTGAGGATCCACTCGGCTTGTTCAAAATATTATTCTTTTTCGTCGTCAGCAGAATCCTCCGTAAGTGCGTGAACCTTTATGAGGCTAACGTTTCCTAATTTGTCTCTCATGCGAAAGGTGCATAGCCTTTCATTAATAGAGTTAAAGCTGATGATGTTAGACTTCATTTTTTCACCCCGAGCACATGGTGCTTTGGATGACAGCTGTAAGTCATATTCTTTCTTATGTAAAACACCATCCCCGGTCCATCTGATCTCTTGTTTTGATATCAGCTTTATATTGAGACAGGGCATCGCCTAACTGCTGAACAGCTCTGTAGAGAATCGGACAAACCTAACGTTCCATGAGAAAATTTTCAAATCGTTTATCCGCTTTTTCCGCGTGGTTGTCGTTGTGGTATCCCGGTTCCGAGGCTTATTGATAGTTTTGGGATAACCACTACGGAAAGCATTTGACGGGAGAGCTAATCGGTCTCTCACTAACCTTACTTGGAAGGGACTAGATTGAAAAGGAGACCTTGTTCAATGCAAGTTTTTTATATAGCAAGTTTGTCGTATTCAATTTTGCTTCCCATTATTTTCTTGCTCTCTTATGAACCCTAATCTGTTCTTTGTTATATTTTGAACAAATTTTGACACACAAAAACTCTTTGTTATCTAAGCTCTGAGGCAATTTACCCACCTAAACTCTTTTTAGTCAAACTCAGTTTATCTCAAAATGTTTCTCGTTTTCTCGATATGATTTAAATAGTTTAAATGTTCCAAATGTTCAAATTCACCATATAATATATCTCTTTTACTGTTCAGGTTGTACAGTAGATTAAAGTGTTAGTTATTACTGCTAGAGAGAACAGATTTGGTTAGATTTGGCGTCAAGATTAAAAAAATTGAATTTATTTACTGAATGATTGTGCCATATTTTCAGTGAGTGATATGTCGGTGAGTCATATTTCAGTGAGTTGTTGGATTATTGTATCAAAAATATAAATTTTAGTTAAAAAATGATTCCAATATATCAAAAATGAGAACCTTGCTAGTAAACGAAGTAAATTTGTCCCTATGCAGCCGGTTGTGGGTCTAGAAGTTGAAACTGATGGAGCCTTAATTCACAATTTATTGGTACGAGTGTGAGGTGAAAACTTCCACGACCCAATTTTTTCACAATTTCAAGACTTTTGAAAAATTGGTCTACAGCCAATCTTCTTGACTTGCTACCAATCTGAAAGAGCAAAAAATAGCTTTAAAACAGGTCGCTCACCTTCTACGAATTTTCCAGTCCTAGTCTGGGACATTCTGCGTAAAATAGAGAATGATACCAAATTGACTGTAGTAAAGCTTTTCACAGAATTGCCCAATCTACCTCCATTTTAAAATTGCAGAAATTCAAACTTACCAGATCTCTATTAGGCTGGCTCCCTTCCTGTCCTCTTAATCGAACCCTGTATTCAAAATTGCAAGGACTTTTGGCAAAAATATATTTGTGGCCTTTGGTATAACATTTTTTTTTATCTATTTGATGTCCTGTCAAACATACCTCATCTATTGTATCTAAGTGAGCTCAAAGCTTATCACACTATTGAGTCTAAATCTTATGCACTATTTCTGCAATTCAATCTTGATTTACTTGATAATTTTTGCAATGTAAACAAGCTCTTCTTTAACATAGATAGCTAACTGCCAGTTTATGTGATTTTCTCGAAAATGCACGGTAAATCAATGGTAAAGTGAGTCGTAGAACTAATCACTTCACCCTCGTATTCACATTGATTGTAAATTTGTAATGAATCTCTCTACCAGCTCCAACCCCTATACCCATACGAGGGTTGTCGTGGGAGTACTTTACTTTAAATACTAAAAAGACGCTAAATATTCCTATATGGAACACCAGGTCCAACCGTTCACTAAGGGAATATTAACATATGCTGCTAATAAACTGGGAAACAAATGATACGGTATACTCTAGAGCTGGGTCCTACTAGGAATTTCACATACTAGGTATAACTAGTACGAGTACAGAAAAAAAAACCTGTTCCAAAAATACTAGCTAGCATTTTTTTAAGTATGTATATAAATGCATTCAATACATACGATTTGCAGTGATGTAATGAAACGGTATGATATGCCCTCATCCACTCCCCCTCTAACTTTGCTTTTTAAGCAAACAATGTAGAACCAAAATGATTTAGGTTGGTAGTTAACTAACTATGACAATCTTCAAAATACTATGTATATTTGAATTTCCTAGCAGTGGTTTCCACTTCTTTTTGCTAATAGATATTTAATCTCATGAGTATGATATGGTTTTTCACTATATGCATTGTTTTAAGTGTATACGAATAGACTCCCTTAGGTATCGATTATATTGCTGATCCCAACATATTCATAAAACGGGAATGAACCGTTTTTTTTTCAAAAAAGGCATTCTAATATCAAAATACTCTGAAAAAACACGTACCCCGTTTTGCACTAATCGCAAAAATATTCAAAAGCCTGTTCCTGTAGCTCAGCAAATCCTCGATGTCGAAAATAAATGAGCAATGTCTTTGTGGACACGTTGACATAACGCTCGTATTTGCCTCTACGCCAACAGGTGTAAAATAGTGGAGACCTTCGAAATAGTTCAGGACAAAGTACCCAGGAACATCGTAAAGCCGTCGACAACAACAACTCTACTGACGGTCAGGACATTGTCATCTCCATTTGCTCCAGTAACGTCATGATCTCTTGCCGTATAGATAACTTCATTGAATCCTTTGTTGCTGCCATTTCCATTCCGGTGTATACTCCGAACAACTTCTCTATCAATGTAGGGAGCTTTTAATAAAGTCCTTCCTTTTGTAGAACGATGGATCATCCAGGTTTAGAGCATACACAAAATACTACTCCCATTTGCTAGTACAAAGGCATAAGGTGTCCTTGGTGTAGAGTGCTTGTGGGGTGAAATACGGTCGAACTGATTTTGAGAAGGCGGTCGTCGTCATCGTCATCATCATCGGCAGGGATTGCTGAAACAAAGAGAAGCAGACGGTGTAATGTATTAAATGCGGACATTTAAGTACATGTAGTTAACAGTGAACTTCGGAATTTATCTGCTACATCTTTATTTATAGAGCATTAAATAAATGATGAGGCTTTGTTTTGTGAGTAGTTATTGATTAATTGGCCCTCTGATAGACACTACAGGCAGAGTCATACACTGAAAGAAAAGAATTCGAAATATGAACTAATTGCAAATTTCGCATCAATCTTCAATATACTTTTATTAAAAGAGAAATGTTGATTAGTTCATATTACTAATCTGCTTTAGTTGAGAAAGGGTCAAATGTTTCTAGAATCGCTAACAACTGAAATCGAAAATTTAATCAATGTAAGTTGTATGAACCTCTACCATATCTCAGTTTATCTATTTTTAATGTAAGAAATTTCTAAAACCAGTGAAAGGACTGATTAATGTTATCTGAAGATAATTGACTATTTATAATTTACGGTAACAACGAATTGATCTAGTAGGCTGAAAATCAACCATTTTCTTTTCTATTTCTTTATACCGAGCACCTAATTATTTTTTTCAGTGTATTGCACTAGAAATATTGGTATCAGCCGCGAAATTGAAAGTCACATATAAAGACATTGCTTTTGCAAGGTAGACGAAAGTGAACCAAGCGAGTTATATATATTTATTAATCAATGTTAAATCAGCACCAAAAACTTTTATTCTACATCAGTTAAAAATAGAATGGTAATTATCTGTACTATTCATAAAACCTTGGGAACTGCGCCAGTAACTTGGGTTGCGTAAAAATATTAGCTGCTTTCACCCATTTACAATGTATTTTCGTATTAAAACGCAATCAAATATTTCTCAAGCTCACTGTCCATTGCTATGACCACAGCGTGGGTGTGATGAAACACCAACCCATACACCTGCGACCCTCGCAAAAGCAAATAAACTCGACGAGTCAGAAGCACTGCGAAGGGTGAAAACGTGGCAAATCCTCAGGATAACGAAGCCAATTGGAGTTGCTTACTCGTATTCGTAGGTCTTGCACGAAGGAGGGCAAGTCTAGACAAAAATGCTGTCTCCTCGAGAATTTATGGGTAGCGTATAAAAACCATACCAGATCCCATCCTTTCTCTGGAGAACAACAGCAACGACGACTACGTACTCACAAGCCCGGATTGCATTTCACTCACCATTTTTTTAGCAACGTATTTAACCCGAATAGACTATGACTACGTCAGCGACGCAATAAAAAAGTTTTTCAAAAAGGATACAAGCGATATCCGGCACCTAGATTTTTCATTCAAATCTGGACGATGTGATGTAAGGTGCAGATGAACGATATACATAAATTCATTTGAAGCAACACGGGGGAATGTTTGTACCAAATCGAGCTGCAAAGGAGAAGGTTTGGTGAAATGTTGTCGGCTCCGAGTTGGGCAATCAAAGGAGCCACTTAGTGTCAAGATGCCGCGAAAAATGAAAGGCCATTAGTAAGATTAATGGTGCCTTTGGTGTTCTTTAGTAAGTTCATAACTTCATTACAGTTTCGGACGGACTGTTTAAGTTATTCCCGTTTGAGGGAGTAAAATTAAATTTGTCGTTGGGAATTGTGATAAATGGAGGACAACGATAAGCTTTTTTCCGAAGCTGGTCCAAAAAAAGTATGTGGCTCGTATTGTTGGTCGACAGGAAATTAAAGTGACGATAAAATCTCAGTTTAAGTTGTAACACGGTGAAGAAAAATGATTACATCTATTCATTTTCTGTGAGAAATCGAAAACAACTACTAAAGAGAAATTTTATTCTGTTCAAATTTGATCGAAGATAGTTCCACTAAAGACAATTGAAGTCGACTGCTTTTCGTAGCATTTAACCAGTGCTTATTTTTTCAAACTGAGAGTTCAGCTTTTCTAATTTTAATCAGGCACTGGTAATTTGTTTTCAGAAGAAATTTGGTTGAAATATGAAATTGAAATGAAATTATAAAGAGAAGATGTGGTATACGATTAAAGACATAACGATGAAAATTTGCCAGTGGGCTACAATTTCAAATAATGAGCAGAAGAAGAAATTGTCAAAAAGCGAACATGAGGAAAATACACGTAACCCATGAATATTTTCAATTGTTGCATGGCTTTTTTTATTTTTAAGTAAATAAAATATAATCAACCCTTGACTTGTGGACAGGCGAATTTGAAATAAAGGCGTATTAAATGAAATATGAACTGATTGTTATCTTTAATAAATCAAATGTTTAACTTAAATCGGAAAAAATATAGATAAAAGATCTTCTACACTCAGAAAAATATCACCACTTAAAATTTAATAGAATCAAATTTAAATCAAAAGTTGAAACACTTTTAAATAAAAAACGAATCTTATTTGAATTAAATAAGCCGCCACATTCAATATAAATGATTCCACTTTATTACACAAATGTTATTTTCATATCATAATTTTCATCATTGAATGTAAAACAAAACATTTTGAGCTAAACAAGACCACTTTGATACAGCGTTTTTGAAATGAAGGCAGTTTATTTGAATTAAAAAGAAACGTATATGACGCCAAATCATATTTGAAAATATTTGATTCATATCTATTTTTTTTATTTATACAACGATTTTTTTCTGAGTGTAGTGCTATTAAAAGCGGTGTGAAGAAATTCTTGCCATACAGTTTCATATTTCTTGCTGGAATCATTTTACATTAAATACTAACTAAAAGACAATACAATAACTTTGTGCTCTCTACTTGAATGAAAGCTATGCGGTTTCGGTGCTGAGATGATTATGGGCTACCTTTAATACTAGAGACAAATTACAATCGGATCTCGTTTCGCGAACTTCGTTGAGTTCTCTGCATCTTTTGTATCGCATAAGCAATGGAAATTTAAAAGTTGAAAGTCCATTGAAGGTTTGCGAAACCAGATTCGATTGTAGTCTGTTTCCACTAATAGCGCGCGGTCTCTTATGGGATGAGATTGAGGTCCAGAGAATTCATAAGAAGCCTTATGCTCAAAATACAGATAGGTGGCTACCTGCAGTTTTTTCAGAAAGGCAACTCGCAAATCTAAAGTCAAAAAAGGACGTATGCAGCCGTCTTGCAAATGTGACGACTACATTGAATATCTAGTTTCCAGTGCCTTACTTTAGAGTTTGGAGTCTTAGCATTTGTTTACCGAGCAAAGTTGAACATAACTAGTATCATCGATTTTCTTTACTGAGCACTGTTTTATTATACTAGACAAAACGAGTTAGCTTCAGCTCTGTGATGATGTTTTTGTTTGAAACGGAACTGCTCTGATGGCAGAGAATTATCTTCAGTACTTCTTCTTTTAGGCATGAGAGGAGCACGAGTTTCGCGAGTCGGGCGATGGAGGTAACGATACTAATAGGTTGCAGGTTTCGAAGAAATGTCAAACCTTTACTGGGTCTGGAGACGACAACGAATGTGGCCAGTTTCCAACAATCAGAATGCTTTCTGAAGCGACTAATGGCATTAATAATATCTTATATAGTCTATTATACTGTTCTTCACTGAAAGAAAAATCTTGGTAGAATCAACCATTTTCCTTAGTTGTTTTTGGACCTGCTGGAGTCCCTCAGGGATCAGCACTGAAAGAAAAATCTTGGTAGAATCAACCATTTTCCTTAGTTGTTTTTGCGTCAACTACGGGCTATGGTTAAAACAACCATAAAAAAGTAGTTGATTACTTTTATGCACCATGACGCGTGGTTTATAAACAACGTCCGTGGTGCAAAAAATTACTGGTTCAGGCGGTAACGATGTATTGGTATATTTTTCTCTAAATGCTTGTATCATTAGAGGAGCATTAATAAGCCATAAACCATAGCAACATAATCCATCCAAGCCTTAAATAGAAACAGGACGTGAGACGTGAAATTGAGTTCATATGCATAGCTGCAAGCTGCAGCATCTAAGAAAACAATTGAAATTGCTAAACAATTTCTGGCATTGGGACAATCGCAATCGTTTTCGGGACTCCCTGTTTTATAACAGTGATCTGCAAACAGAAGACTTATATTTTGTGAATAGAAGAAGGGAAATACAAAGGCTTCACTGCATAACATGAATATGAATTATATCGAACAGCAAACCGAACACAATTTTGCCATGTAGCATATGAAACTTCTATGATAGAATAGGAGTATGAGTATGATGAGTATGAAAAATCAACAGTTTGCCTTAGTTGTTTTTGCATCAACTAGGGCTATAGTTAAAACAACCATAAGAAAATCGTTGATTACTTTTATGCACCAGGACGCGTGGTTGATAAACAATTTCATTCGGAGCATGAAAAACATCCAAATGTTGAAACCATTCTACTTTGCGTAGAGTAATTCCAAAGACGTTGCTCACTGAATTACGTTTGTTGAAATCAACTATTGCAAAGTAGTTTAAGTACCATAAAAACAGTTGATAATTCGAAACGTTGAAGTTTTGAGTGAATTGATGAAAATTTTTCTATTTATCAACTAATTTTCGTGGTTATGAAACAATTAAAACAGTTGATTTCATGAACGTTGCGATATTTTTTGTACAACCAGAACCAACTACTTTTATATCGTTAAATTAACTATATTAACATAATAAAAATAACTATTTTCCGTAGTTCGTTTAACGATTTTGAATGAATCGTTGCAATACTATTAAAAATAGTTGAACCAACCAAGAGTTTTTCTTTCAGTGTTCTACTGTTCTTCTTTCGATGGGGACCTGTACTTGGTAGACCTTGGTAGAGCCGATATTTATCCCAGCCCATTTCACAGGGGAAGAGAAACTGGGTTCCAGGTTATCTCAGCCCATTTCCCAGTTTCCAAGAAATAACATCAAGGGGCTCATAGACCACGGCCGAAAAGAGAAAAATATGGTGATAATTGGATGTGATGTCAATGAGAATGGGATATGATGTCTCTACTCCTCCGTACTGTGTAATGTCAATGTTCATCATATAGACAGGGAAGTAGAGACGTCAACACTAAAAGTGAGCTACTCTTAAAATTCCTCTTTATCAGCAATTTAGCTACAACAATTAAGGATAAAACGCCAACGTTTCTGACAGTTAACAGGCAAGAGGTACTAGAGCTCAAGTTCATGTCAAACAGTGCAGTCCATTTAGTGAAGAAGTGGAATATCCTAAACTAAGCTTCGTTCTCTGATTGCTTCGAACCTAGGAAACTCGGAAATTCAACCGTGCCAAAAATACAGCAAACTGGGTGGCATCTAAAAAGCTATAGAAATCTCAGTAGCATCGCAGAGACTGCTACAATACTTATAGCTCTGTCTAACGGCCACCAAGGGCATATAGAAATACTTAGAGAATCCGATGGAGGGGTGACGACCCCATTTGCAAACGCACACTTTTCAGGGTGCAAAAATAGGAGTAGTGGTGAGGCTAAAGAAGAAGTGAAACCCCTGATTGAACATCTCACTAACCTCTAATTGAACATATCATCACGTATGAAAAGGTTAAATAGGCAAATAAACTACTTCAATTACTTTAAATCATCAGGTCCAGACGGAATATACCCAGCTCTGCTGTAAAGCGCCACGGTGAAATTTAAAACCGGTCTGGAGCAAACCGAGCCTGAAGCTCAGCCACATACAGAAATCGTGGAGACTGGCGTGGGTGGTTTTCATCCCCAAAGTTAGCAACGAACCGGCCGGTCTGCCGGATGATTCCGCCATTTACAGACCAATTAGCCACACATCATTCGCATTGAAGAGCATGGAGAAGCTGATTGAGCTATATACAAGGAGTAATCTTCTGCTAAAGGTGCCAGTTCAGAAATTTCAATTAGTCTACTAAAGGGTCATCAGTTGCGAGTAAGCTGGTACAAATAATAGAAAAGAGTTTGGATGGCAAGGAAACTACGCGTACTATTCGTTTTCAGGTCATTATAAGGCAGCACTAAATGCACTACACTGTTTGACCTTGAATATGCAAGACATGACTCACTGTACCACGCTTTGAAGAGGAGGAACGTCCGTCAAAAAGTATTAAAATGGGCGAGTAAAATACTCAGGTATCGGACACTAGGATGGGATGTTGACAAGTAGGAGTATTGTACTCCCTGATATAGTCCCTACTAGTTGATGACTTTCTCATGACTTTTAAAAGAGTAAGGGTCAAACTGCTCTCGACTACACGGTCGACATCACGGTTTTATTAAGAGATTCACACATACATACCCTGACACCCAATATGCAAAAAGGCTTAAATGAAATAAACCAATGTTGCAAGGAAAATACTTTATTCATAAATCCTCAAAGAATTAGCATAATTTCACCTCAAAAAAAAATCGAAGCTGGAGGCCTAAATATTAGGCGCTCAGCCGTATGTCTTCAGGAAGAGATAAAATATCAAGAAATCTACCTTAATTGGAAACTCACCAGGGAGAAACATCTAAACAAAACGACACAGAATATCACTAAGCCACTTTGGCTGACAAAAAACATGCTTGAACGCAATCGGGGACTTTCTCTAAGACAGACGCTATGGGCATACAAACAATTAGGGAGGCCTATCATCCTAAATGAACCTGCAGTGTGGTTTAAGCAAACCACACAAAAAACTACAGTTAGTAGGCTCAGAAGCTTCAAAGTGTGGTCTGCCTTTTGATTACAGCTGCAATAAACTCCAACCCAGTGGCAGTAATGGAAGCCTTTCTAAATCTAGACCCACTCAAAAATCAGGACAAAGTAGCTAAGCAGGCTATTAGCCTACAAAGGGCCTACAAGTATAAATCAGGAGACTTAAAAAGCCATCTTAGAATCCTGGAGGATATCCGGCCCATAATGGAAATCCTGAACTTCAGCAGCCAAATAAAAACCAAAGGTCACAATTCCATCAAGGAACAAATCAGATGATGACCCACCCCTTCGTACAAAGGGCGCAAATGTCGTATACGGATGACTAAAAGATGAATTGTGGTAGAAGCAGGTATCATAGAACCCAAGTGCAAAATGCAGTTTGAATTGCCTCATAAGAGACCACCATCTTATCAAACAGAACTATCTCCCATAGTTAGAGCCACAAATAGATATATATATATATATATATATATATATATATAATGAAGATAAGGAACACTAAAATGGTCCGAATTAAAATGCTATCGGATATCCAAGCGGTTCTTAAGGCTATCAATCGCGGCCACATAAATTCAGCTATACTTTTAGAGGAGAGGCCCAATATAAAATAAGGCCACAGAGCAGCCTCGAGTTGATATAGATCCTCAGCCATGAGGGGCACAAAGGAATCGAGGAAGCTGATTCGGAGAAGAAGTAAGAACTTAAGAAGTAAGAACGCCCTTCACAGGACTTACTGCGAACTGGGGCTTTATAAAGGCAAACAGGGACAAGGAAATTAAAACATGGAGCATGAAGAAGATCGAAAGTTACTGGCTTGGTTTTGAGGGCTTGAAGCACTCGAAAAAATACCTTGGCTTTCGATAGCAAAAGAGCCAAAGAAGCAGTAGTTCTGTGGAAAAGTTGCATAATAGCCCTATGATGAACATTGACAGATTAAGTAAGGAGCGGGATAACTGCTGCAGATACTGCGGCAAAATGGCAGAGTGTGTAATCTCACACACTGTCCAGCACTAGTAAGACGAAGATCAGAGTTCCTTGGCTTTGTTCTTCTCTCCAACAGGGACACAGCAAATGTAGGTTCATAAGAAGCCTGGATATAATAGAGGATATACCGCAGAGAAGGTACAAAAGACGCAGGAGGTCACAGCACTAAGGGCTTTCTGAGCCCACTCTATTAATCATTCAAGTGGTTCGACAGTATAGTAGTGTGTACGATTCTTTTTTGTTGAGATTGAAGACCAAGCTTCTCATTTCTTCAAGAGACATTGATTAAACCGAGTCTCCCTTCTGAGCTACCCAGTGAGTTCTTCTCCTTGAAAATTTTCATCTGAGGAATTGGAGTTCTAACGAATCGGCGAAATCCTCAACTTGTGGATTACTATATTTCAAGCCAGAATATTCTTGTTTTTGAGCTATGTGTAAAATGCTCCCGCTGACTTCTAGAATTTCCTGATCTTCGATAGTCAGTATATATGGCTCGTTTCTAAATATTTATTTCTTTTATGATGATTTCGTTGGCTATCACTTACTGGAAGGTCGGTCGTAGAGTTTTCTTTGGCCTGAGAAGTTTGAGGTCTGAGATAATTCTGTATTTGAGAACACTCGTTTTTTATTTGAATGGTTCTTGCTTCATTTATCGTACTGAGCATTCAACTCATTGAAGATTTTAATGATGTTCCTGCGGTGATGTTCCATCAGTGACTTTAGGTGTGGCATTAGCAGATTAGTTTACTCCAAATTTTTAATTTATTCGAACAATCGTTGATCATCTGCCCACTAAGACCTAATTTAGTAGCTATAACAGCTATGGTATAGTTTAGTAGCTAGAGTATATACTATAAATAAAGTATTAACAAAAAAGCACTCAGTACCACCCATAAAGGAATACCATACCATACCTGTCATCGTGAAACTCAATCACTCAAAAAGCTGTGCAAATATGTAACCAAACGTTCTCACTGGCCTGATGAAGATACCAAACAATATCTTCATCCATTTTAACGTCTGCAACGATGATGTAATGCATTCTTATCGAGTCTATTGTTTGCTCATAATGTTTCACATCAGTGAACTCACGATGACAACGACGTCTGCTGCGACTACGAAACAACGCTCCAGAAATGAAAAACAAATGACAACACCACAACCGCTCCAACCAGGGCCTCCGAAACTATCATGCCTGCTTTTATGATGCGAACAAACTATGCCAAGCCACCAAAAAACGTGATACAACAACACAACAAATATTACTGCAACAGCCAAAGCAACTTAACATGACAAACGACATATCGAGTAGAAACGCTTGCCTAGAAAACATGACGTAAGTGTCGTCTTGGTACGAACGAGTGTGTCTGGGCCTTATGAACTGCTCTCTAATCCGCTATGTCCTTTTGGGACCATTTGAACTCAACTGCGGTATACGTTGCGTTCTTATGCTGCAGCTCGAGTTTCTATATTGCTGCCTGCGCACATTTGCGTCATAAATCTATCATGAGTGCATAAAAGTCAAGTAATTATGCCAGTTTGTGTAGCCCCGGGCACCTGAGCGTGATATGTGCGTAAGCGGCAAAGTTGCTTTTCGTGTTCGGTTGAAGGCCTAATAGCCAGGCCTGTGCAGTCTTGTGGTTCCAAGATACTCCGGTTTGGTCGCAGATAGACGTTAGATTTGTGTTATTTGTAGACTATCGTTCGTTAATCGACAACATAACTTCGATATTAAATTAACAGATTAAGTCTGGACCATTTGGGTTGTTTATTTCCTATTAATATTAAATAAATCAGCTTTAGCGACGTGTTAGCAAATTTATTGAAGCCGAAACCCGCTAAGCAAGAATCTTGATGATATTTGATATTCAAATAGTTCCGGAAAGTATTTGAAATAGTTTTGTTTTCTTGCATCTCCGTAGAGTCGCATTAGGGTTAGAAATGATTCAATAAAGTCTATGAGCTTGCAATTGATTTATTTCTATTTTTGATTGATTTACTTTATTTATTATTACATTCTTCTAAGGGGGCCCGGTAGCTCTGCTCGCTAAGGCGTCAGGCCGAAAAGCGGCGTGCTACGGGGCGTGCGGGTTCGAATCCCGCCAGTGCCATGGCTGTAAGTGTGAATGCGTGTGATTATCTATGAGGGTGGCAAATGGGCCCAAACTGGTGGCCTAATGCTGGCCTCGTTCCCGGCAGCCCTCTTCACTAACCTAACCTACTTTATTAATTGAACTAATTAAAGGTTCAGGACCAACATAAATTGAAAAAAGTGCTTTTTATCTTGCACCGTGAAGGATTTGCTTTGAATGCATCGGAATCTAATTACTAATCATTAAAAAAGCTTATATCTACTAAGGTATTAAAATGTATCTAGCAAGAAACATTTAAACTAAGAACCTATGCGACATCTAAAGCTAAACCTTCTATTTATTTTGATTAGGTGCTAATCCTTATTGAAAATCCACTCGAATGAGAGTGAATTCAACTTGATAGCATGTTTTGGATGCATTGATTTTATCTGAAAACAATATATGTAGTTCGATCCACAAATAATCCCATGTATCAATGATGCCCTTTCAAAGCAAAATTTCCAAGTTAATTATAGAATATTCATCGAAAATCACTGTACTCTCGCCTTTATAGCAAAATAATGGTCATTGCCCCTTTCGGACGTCCGATCAAAATTTATATCGAAGCAAACAACACACCACTCATCCTCTGGATCTCATCTGCAACCGGTCACATGTCACGACAACGTGTTATTCGTCCTCTGCACTCTGGTTGTGCTTGCAATAGTTGAACTCCCGAAATGCTAATTTGAGTTTCCCCAAGTCGCCTGTTTACCCAGTTTGGCAGGCTTGCTGCTGCGGCATGTAAATTTGCCGTAACTCAAGGGAAATACATTTCTAATTCGATTTCTGGCCCTCGTTTGAATTTTACCTTCTCCCTCTTCCTCCGGCCTTTCGTTCCCAAACATTTCCTTGCCCACTTCCAAAATGTTTGAGTATCTTCTCAAATATGGAAATTAATGCGCGTCACTCACAAGTTTCCGTCGCTTTCGCTCCTTCTATTCGACACTGCGGTCTCCAATGCCAGCCACATCGTCCCTTTCCGACTTCGTTCCATCGACTCTTTAATAACAATCTCAAATAATCCAATCGAGGCAATTATATACACGACATACGTGCCACGAATTCATATATGTGTATACGATCGCATGCGAATAGATATATATTTGCACATACTTTCTTGGATAGCTGCTGCCAGATGACAAAAACAACAAACAAGTATAAACTTTGCGAATCGCACCGCACCGCACTTGCTAGGGATGGTAAGGTATAGTGAATGGATTTCGGAATGAGGAGGAAGCAACGAGTGCGACGGAAGGGTGGCAAATTGCAACCAAAGCTGTTTGGATGAAGAGTAGAAGCTTGAAACAAGTCGAATACGTATAAAGTTTATGAAAAGATAAAAAAAACTTTCATCTTCGAGTCGAATTAGGTTTCAGCTTGAAGATTTGCAGAAATGAAAGCGCATGCGCGATTTTTTTCTCGACTTCCTATCAGATCCTAATTCAACGGTTTTGTAATTATGTTCGATGTCGTGTGTACTATAAGTGAGGAGCATAAATAATATATGCTGAGATATGTAGATGGAAGCAGTCAATAAGACACGATTTCCTTTGAAGATTTGGTTTATGTAGTTGCTAACGCGAACCGTTTTTTGAGAGTACTTCCGAATTTAAAATGAACTGTATTTCATATGCTGTATTATAAGACTTTGGTTTTAGTCAATAACCTCTATTAAAAATCGCACTGCTATATGAGATTAGAAGTGTGCTTACCTCCTTGTTCGCATTTTAATTTGATGGATATGCGGATATACGACTTCCGTCGTAAAATTCCCAAATTAAATTTATAGCGCTTCAACCTTATTGGAATGGTGAAAAATAGGTAAAATCGCAAGTAAACTGTCGACAAATTATTGAAACTAGCTTTAAATATGAAATTCAGTCTCTATGAAATTATTATTTGTGTTAATTGCCCAAAATATTTGTGCGCCCAATGTGAGTTTCATCGGTACTTGTTTCATGTCGGCGAACGAAACGTGAATAGCTCTCCTTCAATTGAATGGGGCATGTTTCCGTTTAAGATAATTAGAAATACGTTATTCGCTAGAGTCCACATAAATTCACTGAATGAAGAGGAAGTTAGAGAATTAGATGACGTAAAATTTAAATGAATTTTAGGGTTGCGTTAGATGCAATTGAATTTCGTGTGTATCGATTACTGAGAAGACTTAGTTTCCAATTAATTTTGCCTACGCTAACAGTATGCAAATGAAAGTTTGTTAGTATATTTTACTTACTTGATAATAATGTGAAATTTTGAATTATCTCCCATTAGAAAGAGCTTGTGAAAATGGAAATGGTTAGTGGATAAATCAGAGACAAAGTGAAACATGACACTAAAATTTCGATTATTTTCGAGCTAAAATTTCGAGCCCACCCAGCCTTCGTTATGAACCTCACCCGTGCTGGGATCACTTAGTACCAGTGCTGCCATTTTAGCATTTTGAATGCTATATCTAGCATTATTTTTTCCAAAACGGCATTCAAAATTCGGAGTTAGCATCTAGCATTATTTTTAGCATTTAAATTTAGATTTCGGAATAATCTGGCACTCATCTATTTACAATCTCGCCCATCAAATTTTTCTCAATAATAGCTCTGTTCGTGTACTTTTACTCGTGTTCATGAAAAGAAGCTTCCTGAATCATTTGGTGGCGGAAATTCATGAAAAATACAAAAACGCGCTCATGGCATTTTCTTCGAAGTGACAACCAGAAGTGACAGTTGTCTGATTTTGAAATAATGATAGTGACTATAAAGTCTAAAATATAAAGATTATAAAGTCATCTATATTGCTTTAAATATGGTAACGTTCAATTAAATCGTGATGATGCTAAAAATCAGTGATGTGGTTCCACCCACTTCAGAATCCCAGGAGCCTCGGGCGTCTACAAGTTCAAGTTTACCAAAGTATGTGCATTCTAGTTAGATATTTTTTCCTGAATAATGTGAATCAATTGTTTTGCCAGGGCTTCAAATGCAAGCGATCCCACGGATAACGCTAGAGAAAAATCTTCGTTATCCGACACTTATACTTTTTCTTCACTTAAAAATAAAGAACTGTTGCTGTTTTGATTGTGAGATTCCACACGATGTTTTGAAAAATATTGGTAAAAATTAGCTTTACACAAGAGAAGAAGATTTAAATATAACTGATATGTCTGTAATAGATCGCAAAACGATCGAGTTTTCCGTATCAATATTCTCTGCTTTGATAAGCTTTAGAGACGATATACGTTGTCTATGCTGATTTATAGACAAGAAAGGAACCATGATCACAAATCAATAACCTTTACAAGTAAATTATATTGATGGATATAAGTCGGAGATGTTAAAATTTATCACAACTACCGTAAATAAAAATTAATGATTTCCAACTGCAAGTGGTCACATCAGTTAAGTTTGCACTGTGTGCTGGTGTCTGATGAGAATCAGTGCATACTTTCGAAACCAATTTGTCAAATAAAATTTTCAATGTAATTAAAAAATTATTCAATTTTAATCATCCCGCAAAAACAATTCCAATCAGATACAGAATCTTTTTTTAAACTTCAAATTTTAAACTTCCAATTTGTCTTTGTTATACAAATGAGGTTTGATCAATAAGTAATGATAATGAATATAAACCAAGGTGATTAAACTTAAAAGATATATTTATTTTTCAACATAGTCTCCCAACAAGTTAATACATTTAGTCCATCCTTTTTCCAAACCCAGGATACCCTTAGGAACAAATTCTTTATCTGGACTCTCCCAAAACTCCTCAAAAGCAGCCATCAATTCCCTATCATCTTCAAATTTCTTACTCCGAAGGTGTTGTTTGAACCGAGGAAGGAGATAGAAGCCACTGAGAGCTAAATCTGGCGAATAGAGTGGGTGTTCAAGCATCTCGAATCCTGTTTCTTTAATTGTATCCATTGCAACTGCAGCCTTGTGAGCCGGTGCGTTGTTTTGAGGAAACAGAGCTCCAGCTCACAATTGGCCGTGTCTTTTCTCCTTCATCGCCTCTCGCAATCTTCTTATTTGGCCAGCTTAGTAAGAGCCTGATATAATGGCTCACTTTTCCAAATATTCCACCATAATAATTTTTTCAGCGTCCCAAAAAAACCGATGCGTTAGCCTTTCCTGCCGAACTCGACACTTTGAATTTCTTCGGCGTCGATGAAGAGGGTCGCTTTCAGGTCATCGATTGCATTTTGGTTCCTGGATCAAAATGGTGGATTCAGGTCTCGTCCATGGTCACGAAATGTGACAGAAAATTCTCATGATCTACCTGGAACTTTTCAAGATTCATCCTTTCACTCGACTTGTTTCTTCTTATGTTCGTCCGTTAACATTCTCGGTACCCAACGCGCAGAGACCTTCTTCATATGTAATTTTTTGGCAAAGATTTTTCGAACACTACCATATGAGATCCCAGTGACCTCAGCTACATGCCTGAAGGTCACTCTTTGATCTGCCAACACGCAATCTTCTACTTTCTTTTACGTTGTCTTCAGTTGTCTTCGCGGTGTTCATCTTCAGTGGATGTTCTTCCCAGCTTAAACTCCTTGGCCTAGCTTGCAACGGTGGAATATGGAGGAGAAGAGTCCCTTAATGTTTCCACCATGTCGCCGTGTATGCCTCTGGTAGACAGTTTTTTCAAACAGGGATACTTAATGACAGCTCTAATTTCGTTTTTCCCCATTTCGATGTTCTCTCTTCGACTGTTCGTATTCAAATGAATGTCGCTCCCTGGAATCGGCACCTATATATATGTTTTTTTCATGCTGACTTAGTGAGCATATGTAGTAGTAAAGAATTTTTTTTTTTTGAATTTTATCCCAACTTTAAATAACCGATTACCATTACTTATTGATCCACCCTTATATAAATATACATATTTTCTTCATATTGAACCATGTTTATTTCAATTAAATAAGAAAGCATTATTTATCATTATAATTTTACAAGATCTAGCATTATTTAGCATTAAATAAAATTGAATCTAGCATTATTTCAAAAAAATAAATGGCAGCACTGCTTAGTACTGTAGGGGCTGTGATCCTTCAGGCTCCAACCTCATGTATCGCTGCGGTGGAGGAGCACTGGTTGCAGTGCCAGCTGGCAAGTCATCATCGTGGAAGAATCTATAGTTAGCAAGTTTTCTAACTTTCTGATTGCATCTTTTATGTTTACCGTTTCTGGAACGATGATTACAGCATCAGCTGGAAGTCCAGCTACGGCCAGCCATGGGGCAGAGATTTCCTCTTCCAAATCCCCACAAAAGAGAAGAAGGGAAGCACTGAAGGAGACATCTCTGGTTAGGGTAAACGAGACGCAGAAAGCTTAGATGGTCGGAGTGCTCTGTGCTCTGAACTCTGCACACAAGTGGAGGCTCTTGGAAAGCAACTGGTGAAGGCGGACAGGTAAATCAATGCTATCAAAAGTATAAGTGTGTACTAGAAAAGAGGATGCCAGATACTGGATTCTTAGAGCTAACATGGTGAAGCGAAAGAAAGGTTGTCAATTCGGGGCAGAGATGTCGCGAACGGATGACTGCGAACAAAGCTACGCTAACCGCACATTGCCAACTAGGTAAAGCTCTCAGTTAGTTATTCTGATAAATTCTATGCTTGTGTATCGTATATTGTTTGGTCAGATCAATTTACAGGATGTCGAATTTTCATCCCTTTTTCAAGCGAAAGTTGGCAAAAAATTTTTATGATGAAATTGGAGTGAATGCTCAAAAGTAAATACAAAAAATGTCACAACGCATTAAAAATAAATACTTTGTGATTTGAGCGACATACCAAGAAAGTGGTCAGCACTAAATAAGCGGTAGACGTGACATAATGGAGACAATAAGAAATATACACAATATTAAAAATAACATTGAAAATCAAATCCATACATTTTTAATAAATGTTTTTATACAAGATGGAGAAATGAAACAATAATGTCAGTCTGTTTTGATAAACCAAACTAGTCGACGTCCTTATAGACGAGTTTCCACTAACAGTTTAGTTTTGATTTAACTGATAAGTAAGAATTACATGCATAGTGACCAGATAGGACACACAACAGTGACAAAATGTCAATGAGCCCGAGGACTTGAGTTCCGCTTTCCAATTTGCTTGATGGTATCACGCTCAAACAATTTTCAAACCGGGACCTGTCAACGGCTATCCTTCAGTATCAGGGTAATAGTAGGCTAAAAGGGGGAATTGTTTGTTCAACTTACCTTCGTCTTGACTTCTTACTCTCACCGACAACACAGGAGTTGAAGAATCTGATTCCGTACGCGAAATCGGAAAGACTGGAACGTCAGTTGGGAGAGCAACAAATGTAACACCAGAGGAAACAAGCTCTTTGACCTTTAACTAATAGCTCGAATTGAAATCGTTGGTGTTATATTGGATGTGAAACTCTGCTTCACCTTGCATTATGATAAAATACTTTCTCGAGCAAACAAACAGCTAGGCTTCATCATAAGACGTGCCGATGAATTTTGTAACCTTTGGGTCAAATGATTTTTATACATCGCATTTGTACGCCCTATTCTCGAACATGCTTCCATTTGCTGGAATCCGGCTTTTGAAACCCACAGTAACAGACTCGAGTCCATACAAAAACAATTCTTACTTTTCGCCTTGAGAAGAATATACAGCCCTAACGACTTTAATATCCTTCATCCTTATGAGCTTTGACTGCGTCATCTAAACTTATTGACACTTGCATTCAGAAGAAAGATGATTTCGGCCTGCTTCACATTCGACGTCATTAGAGGCGTTATCAGAGTTGAATTCCTGAATAGTAAAATGGTTTTAAATATCCCTGTAAGAAACACCAGGTCCACTCATTTACTTAAGGAATATCCACATTCCACTATTTACGCAGCTAATAAGCCGATAAATAGATGCTGCAGGATATTCAATAGCATAAGTAATTTGTATACTCCAACGATATCCAAATTATCCTTCAAATCTTCCCTTTTCAAAGCCATCCTTAACCTCTTACCTCAATGTTTTATTTATTTGTTCTTTATTAGTTTTTATTGTTTGGTTAGTTAATTATTTAATTTATTTAATTTTTCGTTTTATTTGTATAGACACATACTTTGTTTTGTTTATGTAACTTGTACCTTGATTTTTTAATAAATAAATAAGACTGATAACTCTAGAAACTTAGATTTCTCCCACATTTATCAACCCTAACAGAAGTCTTGTTATTTTTATAATACTATGCTCACCTGGAATAGTTAAATCAATAACTGTATGATGCATTTCAGATGAGATTTCACTCTCAGATCAGCGTCCCTCTGCGCTCTTTAGCTAGCAATCTTAGACCCATGCCGATGAGAATAAACCCGAGAAACACTAAGTTCAATCGATTTTTTATTGATAGAGTAGGCCGCATTTTTAGGATTTTGCCACTGAAGTCAATATAATCTTAGCTAAACACTCTGAATATAGTCATATTAGGTACCTATGAAGAAACCTGATCGATCAGTAACAAACACATGTACCAAGGCAGTTCCGTGGTGAAACCGGAAACTACAGAAGTTCAGGCAAAATGCCAGAAAACTTCTCAATAAATCTTGTAACAACAACACAGAGCAAGGCTGCACTGCCTATAGAAGCTCAAAACCGAAATCTGTCTAGGATCTCCAAAGGAAATCATTCAGACCGTTTTGTGAGGAACTGGAAAGTGCTTTATGCCAACCAGTACAAAACAGTTTATGCTGAAATACATGGAGATACTAGTTGAACAGCACATATGCACTAGGTTGCTTCAGTCTAATCATTTGTATGATGAGCAACATGGAAAGGCAGCCTTTCTTTTCTGGATGTCACAGTCAAATCGATATATGCCATACTCGCGCAGAGACCCTATTGAAAACTAGCGCCAGCTGCTTCCTGATAACGAAGACGTCAGATCTTTGAACATAAGGATGTGTCTTATCGCTGCTTTTGTGTATGCTGAAACGGCTTCATACAAACAGAACTTCACTTCATGACGTGGTCGCACTACACTGAAAAAACACATAGCGCCAGACGCCATAGTTTATAGACTTCTGGCGCCATGTACATAGTCCATTTCGGGATTGTGATAAAATATAGCGCCACATGCCATAATACATGGCGAAAAGTACATAGGAGCAGGCGTTATGCTTATAGCCCTCCACGCCATGTACTATAGTCCTCCACACCATGCAGATGGCGTGGAGGGCTATAGTACATGGCGCGGCGGACTATAGTACATGGCGTAGAGGACTATAGTACATGGCGTGGAGGACTATAGTACATGGCGTGGAGGACTATAGTACATGGCGTGGAGGGCTATAAGCATAGCGTCTGCTCCTATGGACTATGGCGTGTGGCGCTATATTTTATTACAAATTGACCGAAATCGACTATATACATAGCGCCAGAAGTCCAAAAATTATGGCGTCTGGCGCTATGTGTTTTTTCAGTGCATCTGAAGATGATCCAGTTCGCATCCAACAAAAGGCCACGAGCCTTCTCAGTTCTGAGCATCTGGAGGTAGAGCAGTTGATGTTAGGTGATCGAATTCTATCGACGAAACTCCCGAGGGATAAATAACATCAAAGACCATTGCCTCTCCTATACTCAAGAAGCAATACTCAAATGTCACTTGCTGACATTTATACGTCTCCCCACACAGTATGGCTGCGAGTTATAATTGGAGTGCCATGAGCCATATTACATGGCTCATGGCACTATGTAATATGGCGTGTGGGGCCATAATTTCTGCGCCATGTAATTATGGCGCTGGGAGCCATACTGCATGGCTCAGCGTGTGGGACCATAAATGCTGCACCATCTTACATAGGACCACGCGCTATGTAGATTCTGACATTATGGCGCGGGGAGCCATATTGCATAGCTCAGAGCACTACGTACATAGCGTATGGTGCCATAAATAATGCGCTATGTTACATAGCTCTGGGCGCCATGTGGATTTTTTTCAGTGCGGGAAATTCAAAAACTCATGACTTATCAAACTGCCCTCGTAGCGTCAAGAGATTGAACATACAAAGAAGACAGGTAAATAGTTTCAGTCAAAGGTATTACAGACAGTATTACAGACAGTTTTCAAAACAGAAAGTAGGTACTAGTACCGCAAAAAGAAATCTTTTAAAACGAAAAAAAAAATCGAGAATTTACTTATCACGTGTCGGAGTCAAAGTTAAAAGCATTATACTATACATAAGCAAGGTCGATAATACTATTCAAAGGAAAACACATCTTCAGTTTGAATTTATTAACGACTAAAACCACAGCAACAGCTATGAATTGCACGTACATATCTGCTTCGTAATAGCTTGCCGATAACAGATTCTTTAAATACCGACAATCAGAAGTTCGTGTTTTGCCAGCGGCTGGCTTATCAGCAAACTTGCGTCTTCTTATCGTTTTGTGGTTAATAAGTTGTAGAAGTAACACTGCTGCTAGCAGGCTTGGCTTTTTGCGATAGACACGAGCTACAGTGCGCGACGCGGACGGTGGCACACGGTACGTATGTTTGAGTCGCTATGAAATAATCCACATTGAAATGTTATTAAACGTTTATGATTCATACCGATAACAGACAATTATTGCAAAGGTATGATTTACTGGGAACAACTTAAGATTACGTGTTTTGCGCTACTGGGCGGTGCTTATCTCAGATTAGTGCTTCGAGTTAGTAATAAATTGATTATGTTATTAATTCGCAGCTGCAAGGCAATTACTGAATTGACTAAATTTATTGATAAAGTGCATTTGATTAAATGAAGGCTTATATATTTGTGTGAAAATTAATTCAAAGATAATCAATTCTTTCAATACTGCCAGCTTCAACATCCAGACTTTAATGTGTTGTAGAAGAACATGTTTGCCTTTGTTACAAGAATGGGCGTATTATCAACTAACAAATTGTATGGATTTTATAAAAAGGAGGATTGGTAGGGTACCTCAACAGCAATGATAGTAACCCATCAAAACGAAGAAAAACGAATTATTTGGCCTCTGGAGCCGGGTGCTCTAGAAACAACCATGAAGGACCCAAGTTCGCATTAAAGGAACACTCTCTAATTCATACCCAGCGGACACTTATGTACTGCAGCTAGCTCAATAAGGATGGAGTGTTTAAACAATGGAGTGGATTCTACTTAAGGAAGTGGGACTCTATTTTCATTCGTCATGAAAACATATAGTAGCTGCAATATAATACAAATCACAAGAGGAGGGAACTTTATCCGTAAAGGACCAAGGATTCCCAGGCATAAGTTAGCTAAGCCAGAGTCAGCCGAGACGCGGCAAAGCGGGTTCGCAAGTAGAAGGGGGCTGAAAACAGACGAACATTCAGGAGAAAAATGCCTCCATTCGAGAAGCGAATCTATTTGGAGTCAGTGCGGCCTACACCACCGTTAGACTTCAGCTCATGAGGAGTCAACATTATTTTTCTCAATATTAAATAGCCCAGACGGTACCCTAAAAAGAAGTCTTTCCAGACTGTTTTATACACCGAAAGAAAAACTCTTGGTTGGTTCAACTATTTTGAATAGTATTGCAACGATTCATTCAAAATCGTTAAATGTTCAATCACAAGAAGATGTTTTATCACAAGAAGTTTTAATATTTCTACCTTTCTATTTTTTCCTTATTCTCTTTAATATCTGAGACTGTCGATTTTCCTACTCCATACTCCTTAGCAAAATGCCTTACACTTCCTCCACTTTTCAATTTATCCAGTATTTCAAGCTTCTTCCTTAAGGCAAGGAAATGATGCGTTGAATTCTTGTTTACTCGAACCAGAATTCACTTTAACAATCACATGAAACCACTTCAATGTAAAAAGCAACTATGCACTGATATTCTACACGTCAACACAAAATGACAAAAAATGACTGAACCCGGGAATTCACCGAATGCATTGAAGTATGAATCGAGAAATGAGATTTAATTCTTTAGTTTGTTAGTCCGGATTACCGAGAATTTTACAAGATTTGGAAATGTCCGAATTACGGAAAATAGTTTTTTTTACTATGTTAATATAGTTAATTTAACGATATAAACGTAGTTGGGTCTGGTTGTACAAAAAGTATCGCAACTTTCATGAAATCAACTGCTTTAATTGTTTCATAACCCCGAAAAATAGTTGATCAATAGAAAAATATTCATCAATTCACTCACCACTTCAACGTTTCGAATTATCAACAGTTTTTATGGTACTTAAACTACTTTGCAGTAGTTAATTTCAACAAACGTAATTCAGTGAGCAACGTCTTTGGAATTATTCTACGCAAAGTAAAATGGTTTCAGCATTTGGACGTTTTTCATGCTCCGAATGAAATTTTCCTTGCAGTAGCAGATAGGTCAATCCATCAATTTCTACGCATTTGATTGCCGAACTTCAGAGTTACCGTGAAAAATAACTGAATACGTATATGTTTGATATTTCAGTTGAAATTTGTCCGATTGCGAAATAAATTCACCTTGCTTTTGAGTCGCGGCAGCACTGACCTCCATCCTTGTGATCTATTCCTGCGGAAAATACTGAGAAGGTCAATTAGTTCAGTGTTAAGCGTCATTGAGTGAAGTGTCATAAAGTTAGCGTGCGCAACTAAGTGAATAAAATTTAAATAGTGAAAATAGTGAATTTTCAATAGTGAATTTTTTGGAGCACATATAATTCAAAACGTGAGTTATTATTCTCGAATATCTCAAAAAATTTTTAATATCTCGAAAGTTATAATATAAGCATAAGCATTATTTTATAAGCATTGAATATCTCGAAAGTTACTAAAATGTAGATAGCGCGTTTATGCTAAAGACGACCGTATACTCTTGTTTAATTTTGTCATGTGTAGTCAACAACTATTTTCCAGTCGTTACTGTTTAAACAATACTATTAAAAATTTCGCGGACCAGTGCAGCAAAAATCCTTGAATACACTTTAAACGAACTATCCATCTTCTACCTAAGGCCTTTCCAAACTGACGTCTTTTCATTAGTTTTCAGCTGAGGATAACAGAATGTGACGTTAGACCAAGTCAAGCTTGCCCGAATTCTGTTACTTTTGCCAATACTGCACAAAATATAGCCCAATTTCAAATTTTCATAGACCAAAATAGCCAAGATTTTTTATTTGTTGCCCCAAAACCACCACACCAGATTTATAAATAAATTAATTCATCTAAGCTGATTAAACCATAATATTTAAATCCGTAAATTTCGTACATACGCATCACTGTTGTGCATACAATTTAATTGTTGAGCAATAATTTTTGTCTGCTGAAGATTTTTGCTGAATCACTCATTATTGTTGGGGCACCACAGACTATATTCATTTACTATTTCGTACTATGCACATTTTTGGAATACCATAGTTTGTGGTTGCTCATTTTTTTGCACCACGGACGTTGTCTACCAACCATGCGTCATGGTGCATAAAAGTAATCAACTATTTTCTTATGGTTATTTTAACTATAGCCCGTAGTTGACGCAAAAACAACTAAGGAATATTGTTGATTTTACTAAGATTTTTCTCTCAGTGTAATTATTATTTCAAGCCACAAATGTTCAACCTAATCAGGATTTTCTGCTCGAAAATTCTCTGTTTTGAAAATTCAAATTCTCTATTGAAGATTTTAGATGGATTTTCGTATACAATTTTACTGATTTCGCGAATTTTTCGCCCATCATTTTGCATATGAAATTTTTGAAAACAAAAAGCACAATGTACAAGTCTCTCACCAGGTGCTTCTTACCACACTATACAGTGGTCCTTTGATAATTCCGACAGTTACGTTCCATGGCTTGTCCGAATTACCAAATCGGCCGGATGACCGAGAACATTCATAAACTTATATTTTAAGTACCTTATGCATATAACAAAATCGTTTTATTTAAATATACAAAAATTTTATTTGCTCAAATTCATAATTATAATGTTAGAATATAAATTAACAAACTGTACCAGGAATAAAATCAATCGAGCAGTAGTTATTTGAAAAAAAATTGTAATCTTTGCTTGACGAACACGAACCCGTTTGATATCTAACATGGCTTTTTCTCTTAATTTTTGAAGGCACAATATTTCATTTATATTGTACTCTTCTTTTTCTGCATATTCAATGCATTTATTAAGTGCAGACACAGCTTCAGCATGGGAAACCTTCGTGTTTTCGACAAGTGTTTTATCGATTTGATCTTCATCGTCTTCACCTTCACTACTCAGTTCTTGAATCGCGTCATCTGCAATCCATTCGTTAACTTCTGAAAAATGGTAGAAGTCAGGAGAAATATCATTGAGCAAGTCGATAATTGCATTCTCTTCAGACCTAGCAGTTAAATGTTCTCTCATTCATCATTCATCCCATTCATCGACTCCTAAAAGTTTATTCCAACGTTTTCACAAAGTGCTTTCTGTGACAGAGTTCCATGCGTTGGGGACAATCATTGCAACATCTTTGAGATTGAATTGTTGGATGCACTTCATAAAATTGTCATCTAGGGTAGCCAAAATATGGCAAAGAAAACTCTTGCGGTAACTTAGTTTTAGAATTCGAATGGCGTTTTGATCCATGGGTTGTATGAGTGCAGTACAATTGGGAGGGAAAAACATAACACATATTTTGCCATCATCGCTTCTTATCTCGGATTTTGTTGAATGGCAAGCCGCATTATCAAATAACAGTAATGCTCTTTCTGGCAACCCTTCACTTTTTAAATAACGTCTTACTTGCTTGAAGAATGATGTATGAAACCATTCTTTGAATAAAACTACCGTCATCCACGCATTTTTACTACTGACGTACTCGACGGGTAAAGACTGTTCTTTCAGCGCTCTTGGGCTTTTGAATTCGCCTATCATCTAGAGTTTCAGTTGATGCTTTCCAGTGGCATTGGAACAACTAAAAGAGTCACTAGTTCTTTTCCAATTTTTCTACCTTCAGCACATTTTTTTCGTACGCAACGCTGAGTCTTTTCCGGTAATTTCGTCCAGAAGAGGGCGGTTTCATCTGCATTATAAATTTGACATAGATGCAAATTCATCTCTTTTACTCTTTCCTTAAATTTAATTTTAAATGGTTGCACAACATTGCAGTCATTGCTTAATTTCTCCCCGGAAATCTTTAGAGATCTGACATCAAAGCGTTTTTTGAAATTATGAAGCCAACCTTTACTAGCAAAAAATATACGTGTGCCTCCATGAATTTCGTCGAAAAATTCTTTCGCCTTTGCACAAACAAGGATTTCAGAGATCGAAATGTGTTGCAACCGTTTTCTCTGAAACCAGGGAAAGTTTCTCCTCCATCAAATCGTACTCGGCGGATTTCATAGTTTTCCTGGAACATAGGCTACTCTCAGTTCTGACTGCATAGCTGAAAAGGAAGATGTTTTTTCACAAGAAGTTTTAATATTTTTACCTTCCTATTTTTTCCTTATTCTTTTTAATATCCGAGATTGTCGATTTTCCTACTCCATACTCCTTAGCAATATGCGTTACACTTCCTCCACTTTTCAATTTATCCAGTATTTCAAGCTTCTTCCTTAAGGCAGGGAAATGATGCGTTGAATTCTTGTTTACTCGAACCAGAATTCACTTTAATAATCAAATGAAACCACTTCAATGTAAAAAGCAACTATGCACTGATATTCTACACGTCAACACAAAATGACAAAAAATGACTGAACCCGGGAATTCACCGAATGCATTGAAGTATGAACCGAGAAATGAGTTCTAATTCTTTAGTTTGTTAGTTCGGATTACCGAGAATTTTACAAGATTTGAAAATGTCCGAATTACAGAGTCCGCAGTATAAAATGAAGAGGTGTCCGGATTGCTGCGGGGACCGAATTAACGAGTGTCCGGATTATTGAAGGACCACTGTATAATGAAAATAGAGCAATAAAATTGTTCAAACCTGCTCGATCTGCACATGCTTGACCCATTTTTCATAAAAATAATAATACAAAGGCTAATCATAATTTATGCTCGATAAGAGATTATTACTTCAAGATGACACGAAATGATTTCCTTTTTTTACCCATTAAGAACAACAAATGCACTGGTTCGCATAACAGGTTAGCGCGCATTTTCGTCCGTCTAAATTGAGGCCTCGAGGAAAACAAAGCGACCATGTTTACAATGACTTATTGCATTGAATGAGGGATATGTGCTCTCGGATCTTTTTTCGCCCAGTGTATGTACGTAATATGCATATTTCGGTGTTTTATGTAGCGTAAGAAATTTTCATGAATAGGTACATATGCAAATACATAAACAGTCTGTCAAGAATGAGTTAACACAGGAAAAAAATTCAATTTTTTATCTTTCTAATTATAAAATACTACTTTTTATTTATGTAAATGATTTTTTTTCTTAATTATAGTTATTTACATTATTTCTAACCGATACACACAAAAAAGTACAACTTCAATGCAAAAAAAGAACGAAAAGAACAACGAAAACAATTATTACAATTCTTGAAGTGTCAAGAAACTCTTTACACAACTGTTTTTGCTTTGCATTACTGCAACGATGCGGTAAATTTACCATAATTTTGGTCTGTATTGTTAAGTTCTATGAATTTGATCATTAGTTGGTGATTAATTTTTGGCTAGTACGCATAATTAAGTTAGATTTTGTGTTTTAAAATGCCAAGCAAAATATTATCCTTTGAGTTGGTTCAGATGATATACTATCATATAATCACCAATTAGGTACAAGTGCGCAGAAACTGTCGGAAATGCTCTGTGTAGCACGAAAGATAGTCTATAACGTTATAAATCGTGCTGAAAATAAGGATAGATTGTGATTGGAGCCAAATTATGCAGGTGGCCCAAAACCAAAATTATCTAAACGTATAGAGCGCCTTATGATAAGGAAACTTGGTAAAAAAAACCCTGGATTTCGACCAGAACACTTGCTAGGGAACTCAAGGAAGACTGTGATGCTGCTGTTTTCCATGAAACAGTACGACAGGTCATCTTACGAAATAAGTATCAAAAGCTGCACGAAAGAAACCACTGCTTCCTGCACTAAACATGAACAAGCGTTTTTCCTTCGCTATGATGCACCTTTCTTAACCCGTTGACTTTTGGGACGACGTCATATTCTGCAATGAGACAAAAATGATGTTGTGCTACAATGATGGACCGACTAGAGTGTGGCGCAAGTATTTAACATAGTTGGAAAATCGAAATATCATTCCGACTGTAAAATTTGGTATGTTATTCGTTATGATTTGGAGGTGCTTCTCAAGCAGAGGAGTAGCAGTCTTGGCATTCATCGAGTCAACCATGAACGCCCAACAATATTTGCATGTCCTTAAAACATATTTGACAAGCAGTGCGCACAAATTCGGGTTTATGCATAACAACAAACCAAATTTTAAGTTTTACCAGGACAACGATCCCAAACTTAAGGCGCACATGGTGCGAATGTGGCACAGAGCCCTGACTTAAATTCCATCGCGAATTTATGGGCCTACTTAAAGAAACAAGTCGCTAAAAAGCAACCCAAAAACCGATCTACCTTAAAAACTGCGATTCTCGAAGAATGGCAGAAAATACCAACCACGTATGACCTGCAAAAGTGGATTCATTCAATGAAAAATCGGTTGCAATGCGTAATGGATGCCAAAGGTGGCCATACCAAATATTAAATATACCGAATATAAATTATCCTGTAAAATATATAAATATTAAAAACAATAATAATTTGTGTAAAGAGTTTCTTGACACTTCAAGAATTGTAATAATTGTTTTCGTTGTTCTTTTTGTTCTTTTTTTTTGCATTGAAGTTGTACTTTTTTTTGAATATATCGGTTGGAAATAATGTAAATAACTATAATTAAGAAAAAAAAAATGCATTTACATAAATAAAAAGTAGTATTTTATAATTAGAAAGATAAAAACTTGAATTTTTTTCCTATGAGTAAACTCATTCTTGACAGACTGTATATTTTGTCTAATACACACGAAGAGCTCAGAATTTCATGAATTCATTTTTCGATAATTGCTGAAACAATTAACTCGAAGAAACCCTACTGCTAAGAAAATATCAGTCTTTCGTCAGATAAAGTCATACTACGTGTATACTAGATATACATGTGTAAATATTTTGATATCAGCAGTCGTTTATATGTATGTATGCAATGAATATCTGCGAGTCTCATATGTCGATTATGTTGAAATCAGGCATGTTGCCAGTGAATCATTACTAAGTCAAATAGTTGAACGGGTGCCAAAACAAAACACACCAGAATCAAGCCAATACACACATACATATGCACAGGCAAATTCACTTATTGCCGCTTATTCAAAACTGATAAAATATGCATCATTGGATTTCTCTACACAAAAACTGGCGTGGATAAATTAACAAAAAAAAACTACGTCGGCAGCAAATTGATTCCAAGAACTTGGAGCCATAACAATTTCAAACTGTCGACAAGAAAAACAAGTGAGTTGTTGTAAGCACGAGCGAGTAGCTCGGCGGCGCTGCCATGAAAAAACTGATAAGTAAAACAGTTGACAAACTCACATGTATGGATGTGAATGGACATTTTTATTTTTCAGATACAGAGCAGTGTGACTAGTGTAGTGAGTGCGAGGTGTTAGCGGTGTTTATGCAGAGTTGTAATTAACGTTCGTTATTTAGTTCAAGAATGCTGTGAAGTTAGTAGGTAAGTACCTAAATTATAGTGGAACTGATTTTCGAATCGTACTAACTACACTAGCTGAAAAAATAATTTAAGTCACTTACCTGCATTTTTCTGAAAAATTCGAGCAGAATTCAATGAAATATTCTATTCTGAAGAAACCCGCATTTTATGTATTTTTTGAGTATTTAAAAACTTTAATTTGGTTGTTATTTCAAAACTACGTTCGAATTGATCCGCAACAATGGATTTGATTTTGAAAAACCAATATTAAATCAGATAGGGTAAAGTCACCACTAATCAGACGATCGGTTCGAAAAATTATGTTTAAAATGTTTAGCAGCTTAGTAGGATGTTCGGCTTATGGCATTTTTTGATCTTTGATGCAATGAGCAGCCATCGATGCTTATTTAGTGAATTTCATAAATTTTTTTTAAAGTCGTGAAGCTGATAGTTCTATAAAAGCTGCGCAAAAATCATACTGTTTTCAATGAAAATAGCTGTCAGCAGTCATGAAAATTCTTTTCTTTTAATTTAATTCTGTTTTCTGGTGTATGCACGGAGAGAAATTTCAGCAGTGATTTTTACTAGAGTGGATAATATAATTTACTATTCCGAAAATTCCATTTAAAAACATGAATGTTATTACAAATTTGATGAAAATTTACTATTTTCTTGCAAATAATAGTCAATTCCATTACATACTACAACTCACTCATGTTCATTGCGCTGTAGTAAAGACATTCATATATACATAATTCACAACAAAGTAGTAAAATGTGTAGTGCAATTGATTACAAAGGTAATGGGGTAAAAAATTACTACTATTGCAATAAAATTAATTGCAAATTTTGTATAATTTCATTACACTTTTCTCTCCGTGTGTGGTCTAGTAGCTGGTCTGCTTAAATTAACACATAATAAAAAATATATATGTATATAACATGTCATTTTCTAAATTGTTTTGCTTTATTAAATTCAATATTAGCTGTGCTTTAGGTGCTGGTTCAAATCATCATACTGCAATATTAGCCGTGTACGCCGAAAAAAGAGCAAAGCATCCAACGGCAAAAAAAAAGAGCAAAGCATCCAAGGTAAAAATTGACCAGTTGTCAAAAAAGTCCAGAAAGTTAGAGCAATTGAAAGGCAATTCTCAAAGTTCTCGAAGTTGATCACTTGTCAGAAGTACAACCTATCAATTCCTTTGAGTATAAAGATATTAAGTGGCAGAAACACTATAAATGCCTGTAGGTGTGTGTCTCGAGTTTTTTTTTATTACTTCCTCCCCTTTGCCTTTCTCCCTATCACTATGTGGAAGCAACAAATCTGGCTGCCATGTAAAGCATATGGAAACAAGCTAGAAACACGCAATTGAAATCAATGTGAAGCAATTAATAAGAAGCGGCTTTTTGCAAAACTTATTATGATACAAGAATCAGAAAAGTACCCAAAAGCACCAGAATATTAGAAATAGAAGCGACACAGATTAAAGTTGATAAAAACAGGCAAACACAAGTGAGCACAATTCAATCTACGAGTTGGCGGTTTTGAACGCGACACTGTGAAAACAGTTTGAGAGCAGCCGGATATTACTTTTTCAAGATGGCGCGAGGTTGGTCGGAGGTCAATGGCATAAGTAAGAGGGTGATTCATGGGGGCATATCATTTGTACATTAAATATGATTGAAAATTTTGAGAAGCAATTTAGATATGGGTGCAACAAAACTAAATAATATAACAAAAAAAAAATTGCTTATAAAATACAATTTAACTTTCTTCTTAATGGCTACGAAATAATATAATAATTAAAAGAGTGAGGAAACATATTATGATGGAAAATGATTAATTTAAAGTCGATATTCATATTTGAAAATAGTTTTAGCACCAATAGTATCAAAAATCATTGCTAAATCTGAAGTTTTACTACTGATGTAGGCTTTGTGTACACATGCATTCATTTTAGGTGCTTCTTATTTTACCGTTTCTAATGTCAGTAATTTAAATTCGATACAGAGAATATTCGAGCTTTGCAAAAATATGATATAGTAATACTGCTTTACACATGTGTACACAATGTTTGTGCAAAACAGTCACACACCCCGAATAATATGTCAGAGTATGCGGAATTTTTTTTTAGTATGGGTAAAATGAATACAGCTTGCTTGCTTTATTGCGACTCTTAATATCTTTGCATTTAAAGATCAATTCCCTAACAAAAATTCTACTTATCAGAATTTTGACAGTTGACAAACAGCTGGCTGCTTGCCATAACTTGCTGTGCCTAAAAAGATAGAGCGAAAATCGTGCTCTATATTGCTCTAGTTCAACTAAGAGCAGACTCATGAAACACAAATTAGAGCAACTTCGGGCAAGTTAGAGTAGCCAAAGTTCTCAAGAAACACATTTTTTCTGAGATATCTCAACCTAGCTAAACCTAGAGCAGTTCTTTAAACACAGCTATTATGAGCTTGCCGTTATATGCCAAGACTATCATCATACCAATATACGGAGGGATAACTTTCTACAGCTCTGGAGGTCATTCGTACTGGGACGCAGATTCGACAAGCAAAAGGGTTTATGAATTAGAGATGTAAGAGGGTTTTCAAGAGGCGCTTTGCCAGATAAAAACTGAAGTAATTCCACGGCAGCCCTTGTTGGGTCTACAGATTGAAGCTGTTAGCGAGCTTCGTCCAAATTTACTATCAATGTGAATACGAGTGTGGAGTAATTAGTTTATTAACATTCAGAGCCAGGTGAACTCAAAGCTCGGTGTGTGGACGCTCACCCGATCCTGGGTTCAAACTAGGGATCCGACACAGAAAAAACCAGTGATCTACCCACTAGGCTCCTCATTGGTTTAATTTAAGAGTGCGACGAGCGGTGGGTCCAGAGTCCTTATTATCAAAGGAAGAAGAAAACACCATAGCAGAAAAGTGTATTCCCACTAAAACCGGAAGATGTTTCAAACATAGTAGAAGACAATATACCCAACTCTTTTAAAATCAATCATCCAGGCAAAAAATATTACGGATCTTTTCTTAAAAGGGTTCTTGTGGCATAATTGCGAAGGAAAAAGAATATATCAAAAGTGATAGCTGTGGTAGTAGAAGAGAGTATAAAAAATGGTTCGATAATTTGCAGAGCTTGACAAGTTATCTTTGGAGCTACAGATATTTTGAACAACCCTGGTGACATATTCAACGGCGATAAGAAAAATTTTAATATCTGTCCCAAAAGGCGAAAATTTTTTGCATCTCGAGGATACAAAAGCATGGAAACAAAATGATACTCTCGCAGTACCGCATTTATTGTGTTGTAATTCTTTACATAAGATTGCAAAAAAAAACTTCCGTATCGTTCGCACTGACTGGTTTTTGGGAACATCTAATAAGGGCTGGATAGAGCAGATATTTCCAATGACTAAAAAAAGCAGTTCTTGTTTTTGTGTAGATGGCGGCAAAACCCATTTAACTATTAGTTGGCTACTTATTTATAGTGGTTACACTGCTATCGAAATCGAATCATGTATTCCCTTATATCTAATACAAGTTGGCGCGCGGAAATTCTCTTATCCGGTAATGAAAAAATATAGAAAACATTTCAAAAACTATTTTTTTTATTTTTTGCAAATAGTACAATATAAAAAATTTAAAATTTTTGTACAATATAAAATCATTTAAAAAGTGTGCTGGTCAAATGCCGCTCTTCTTAGGCCACACATAGGCGAAATCGTTTTTTGAAGTTTTCATACACTTTTTAGAGCTTTCTGACTGATATAGCGGCTATTTCAGTCCGAATCTTGTCCTGTAGTGATTCCAGTGCTTAGGGACGATCGCTAGACTTTTGATTTCAGATAGGTCCACAGGAAAAAAATCGCAAGGGGTGTCAAGAGAGCATAGAAGCTAGTAGAGATCACCTCTTAAAGAGATGAAAGAGATACGAAACTATCTATAGTCGATACCATCGATACCTATCGACAGTTCATTGAGAGACTATCGATAGGTTTCGATAGTTCAGAAAATGCATGTCATTAGATTCATGATTTACCAAGCAAATGAAAATATTACTATTCAGAAAATGAACATTTATATAACGAGTTGTCTTTCAGAATGAAAATTTTAATTCAAAGACCGATTTTGCCATTAAGGCTGGTACTGAATTAATCGTGAAGATAAATTTTGATATGCCTCCATTATCTCGTCATTCTTTCGAGAGAAAATTTTGGCAATGGAGAAAAGATGAGACACAGCTCATTCCTGACGGATAAAATGTCAAGAATTTCAATTCCCGATCGATTTTCTTATTGGAGAGACATTTGATCATTTCCATTTTCAAATTCAAAAACTAAATGTCACTTTTTAGTTCGAAGAATGAGCTGCACATACCAAATTGGCATGAAATGAAGGCAACCTCCAAGCAACTTTTCATGCTAAGAACTGAGTACAACTCCTGCTTATTTTCGAGCTAAATATTTGCCGAAACAGATTTCACATGGAATTTTGTATGAAAATTTAACGTGAAATTGAAGACAGTACTATGCTTTAGACGCTTAGATTTTTAGATTTTTCTTTAGATTTTTTTGCTGTATCCTCTCTGCTCAAGGAGAGGATCGAAAAGGTGAACCTGTGCACTGTTAATTGCACTTAATTCACTGTTCCACAAAGATTTTCTATGGTCTATGTACAATTAAGCTGAGTTTTATTACCTTCCTTTCTACTTTAAGAAGAATACACTTCTATCACACTGCAGCCAAAGTCAAATTTTAAATGCAGTAATCGTTCAGTTGGTGCTTACTGCAACTGCTGCACAAAAACTATGGTAAGGAATTCAAGGAATTCTTATGATGAATCGATGTGGTAAAAAGAATTTCGACAGTTATCGATAGTAAAATAAACTATCGATAGTCTTCGATAGTTAATACTAGGTCTGTTCCCGTACTACGATTAATTGCAATTAATTGCAATGAAGCGTACTAAAACGGAGTAAAAAACTCTGTTTTAGTACGCTTCATTGCAATTAATTGCAATTAATCGTAGTACGGGAACAGACCTACTATCGATAGTTATCTATTATCGATAGTTTCGTATCTCTCAGATGAACCGTTCAGATAAATTGTGTATCAGAAATTCCGTGGAAACTCTCTATGTGTGCGCTGTGGCACCATCTTGTTGAAACCACTTATCGTCTAATTGTATTGCCGATGATGCATACAAGCCACAACGGCAGTAGCTACATACGTATTGTAACTGGTTCTAAAATTTTAAACTAAGATTTTATGAATAACTCCATTACGATAAATCAAATATAACTACAACATTCAATTTCCCTCATACAATTTAACCCTGTAATAGCAAAAAACCACCAACTATTCAATGCAACACTAACGATTACGCATCAGCTCCATCATCAACCAAAAGTGCATCACCCCATCAGCCACGTACACACAAGTCACAAAGTTACGCCTTTCATCATTGCCATCAGAGACCTGTTCAATGTTCATTGTTTCGTCCATGCCTAAATTCTATTGTTATCGTGAACGAAAGCAACAATAAAAAAAAACAATGCAATAAAACCACGTCGGCGTTGTTTTTGTCCTCTTTGATTTCCCTGCTTGAGCGACGTGACGTTGATGAGTTTGTTTGGTGCCACACATCTTTAAATATTTCGTTCTTGAAGCAATGAAAGAAGCATGAAAGAAGGAATATGAGTCACTAAACAAATTTTCTTAATGGTACATTTCTTGGCTTGCGAACGGTTTTGGCTTAAGATAGATTTTATAGTTTATGGTCAGCAGGACAAATGCTTATGGTATCTTTTTTTCGATATTGGAAAGGATCGGGGCTGATCGGATTCTTTCCAACGAAAGAGGGTTTAGTCCAGTTGTCACATGAATTGGAATTCCTGTTCGATTCTGATGAATTGTGGACTAAATTGGTAAGCTCATATAATTTGTAAGTACCTACCTGGGTATGTGTTGTTATAAGTATACTTTGATTGTGTGCACACATATATTTCTTCGTTACTCTTATTACGAATGGTAAAGTTTGTAAAACGATGAATGGAAGTCCTGATCGATCATACATATATATTTATTGAAAAATGATAAAAATTTCGAAAAGCGGAGGCTAGGCTGACAACAGGATAATATATTATGACTATTTTGAACACTGTCAACAATCGCACCACCAGGAAGTGATAAGAACTGCCTAGAAAACGTTTTGCTTTCATTTAATATAATATAATAATTCGTTTTGTTTGTAAAATTTATTTTTTTATTCACCAAACAAGGTACAAAAATCACATAGAAAATATCAAATTAAAAGTAAAATGGAAAAATAGTGTAAAGTAAAAACAAAAAGTAAAAACAAACAAGTTAAATAAGTAACAAACAAATTAAAAAAGAAACAATTAGATTAATAAATAATAGCCAATAAATAAAACATTGACATAAAAGCTATAGCTTAAGGTTTAGGGGTATGAATGGCATGCAAAAAAGAGCAAATAAAGCATAAATAAATTAATTAAAAATATATAACAAATAAAGTAATAAATAAATGACAAATAACTAAATGAAGAACAAATGACAAATAACTAAGTGAATTTAAATTTAAATTAAATATACAATACATGTATTTATATTAGTATGGTGGGGGAAAGAGGGAGACTATGAAGAGAGAGCCTGCAGCACCTATTTATTGGCTCGTTTGCTGCATATGTTGGGTTGTGTTGGTATTCAATAAGCAATCGTCGGGATCTAATGACTCTCAGGGGCTGATTGAGCACAAACCTTTCTTCCAAGTAGGCGACATTAACCACGTCTCTGATGACATCGAAGTTGAAGCAGGCAGATAACATTAATCTTGTCGACGCAAGGGATAACAAGTTAATACATTTAAGGCGATATTCGTATGGTGGTAAATTACTGAAATCATAAGGGTTGAAAAGATCTCTCAGAGCAAACAGTAAAAACTGCTTCTGAACAGACTCAAATCTTTGGCTTTGAATTTTGAAAGCCGGGTTCCAGATAGTGCACGCATATTCAAGAAGAGGACGTACGAGTGAAATATATAAGGATTTAGTAACCCAGAGATTCTTAAACTCTTTGGCTCCTCGCTTAATGAAACCAAGTTGTTTACTTGCTCGGGAAAGCACTCTATCGTAATGTAGATTGAAGCGGAGCTTTTCATCCAGGATGACACCGAGATCTAATATGTTGTCAACCCTGCTGAGTGTCGTGTTGTTGAGGCGGTACGTATAATGAACGCATGCAGTTTTGCGAGAGAAGCTAATTGCGCGGCATTTCGTAATGTTAAGAAAGAGCTTGTTCGCGGAGCACCAATGGTCTAGAGAGTTCAGTTTAGACTGAAAAAAGGTTGCATCAGATTGTGACCTGATGACATGGTAGATTTTGAGGTCGTCCGCATATAGTAAATGAGAAAATAGGGAAGAATTAAATGAAAACGAAAGGAGAGCAGATATACGAGTATCTTAAAAACCATAAGCCGGAAACAATTGACAAAGCTTTACAGACCAACTGAAATGGAATTTCAATATACTGATAGCGAGAAAAAGCAATGCCCATTCTACAGTTTCGAGTCAGCAATATGTTTCCGAAATTTTACATCTTTGCCCTCTTATTATTAAACGAATCATATTCAAAAGACCGGCTACTTGCAAGTTGCAAGAAAAGTTTTGTTAGATGAAATAACGATGTCTTAGAGTGGTATTTGATCAATAAATTATATTTTCGTTATTTACAAAAAATATTATTTTGCTTCCAACTCTCCTTTAGTTTTCTATCTGTATCATCTACGTCCAAGTATACATACATAACAGCTAGCATTAAAAATTCGGCTTTTGTGAAAAGTCCAAAAAATCGCTAAGATCGATTTACTTGAGTTACAAATAAGTTTAAGTATTATTTTTATTGCAAGTACTATTTTCAGATTAATTAATTGTAGTTTTGTTATTGGTAATTGATAACTACTTAAAATAAATATTATTGACCACTTTAGTCAGACCATTTTCTCGAAAAAGCTTTTAGGAGGAATATGTGGGCCAACCCTGGAGCTAATTAGAAATGGTAGTCAGGATGTCATTAGAGCTGACGAGTATGGATGGATATCACATATAGTTCGATTCCCAGTAGTTTTATATCTGGGAAACAATTTTGCTTCCCCTGCACTTTGGTTTCTTCGATTTTTATTAGCTTTGTGTGGCAAAAAATATCAACAATTCGAAAAACCTAAGTCGCAATTTCACGCCACATCCTCTCGTAATTATTACAAGTCAATATTGATACAATGAAGAATATATTTGGCGAATGGATAAAGATACCGAAAGCTTTGAAAGTAAATATGTAACTGCTGAATAGTTTAGAGACCTTACGTTGTTTTAATACCGCCAGGACATTGAGAGCCCACAACGAAACAGAATCTTTCACCTATTAAAAGGATCATTACTCTCAGTTTTCTGGCTTTGCAGTTTTTCATAAGACATTCCACATGATTGTTGCACGTTGGAATGTACCTTGCTCTTTGATATAAATAGCTGCTTTCCGAGATGCTATTCATAGAGCTACATATTATTGATATTTTGTTCTTTGTCATACTATATACTATTTTTATTTACATATTTATGAATGAGATGGATCTGAAGCTTTTAATAGTGTTGGGATCTTTACCACGATTTAAAATGAGCCCACTGCATTTGTGAAAATACTAGTATCTGGGAACCTTATAAAACTGCCTCATTTATTGCATACACTAGATGAACCTTAACAATTTCATTAAACCGTAAGTGATTCTTCTATGCTGTTTTTCGCATCCCAAAATTGCGGGTACACTGAAAGAACACATAGCGCCAGACACCATAATTTATAGACTTCTGACGCCATGAACATAGTCGATTTCGGGATTGTGATAAAATATAGCGCCGCACGCCATAGTACATGGCGAAAAATACATAGGAGCAGACGCTATGGTTATAACCCTCCACGCCATACACTATAGTCCTCCACGCCATGTACTATAGTCCTCCACGCTATGTAATATAGTCCTCCACACCATGTACTATAGTACTAGTATCATAGCGTGGAGGACTATAGTACATGGCGTGCAGGACAATAGTACATGGCCTGGATGTAAATCGAATTTGTACAGAAATTCAATTCAATTTGAAAGAGTCAGCAAAATTAAACAGTCTGTAGCGATTTGCGAATTGGAGAAAATGGTAAGACATCTGAATTGAGTCAAGGTTCAGAAGAATTTGTGCGAAAGAAGTGATGGACAGCCATCAAAGGGGCAAAAAAGAAGCCCCTAGAGCAGAGTCCACAAACGACGGATGCAAGGCTACCGGGCTATATCTACGCTTCTGGAGTGGGTGAATAAAAAGTGGGGTGAACTTACTCCTGAAAAAAAACGAGACGCTACGTGCTTTCATTCGTCATGAGCACATAACAGCCGCAATACAAAACAGAACACAGGGGAAGAGGTTCTGGTCCGGAAAGGGCCTAAAAGCTCTCAGGAATGTGCTGGTAAAAAAATTCAGTGCAAAAGCAGCAAAGTGCCCTTTGCTGAATGGACCTCCTATCGAGGTAGGCCTAACTGTATGCAGACAGTCTGCAGTCCCAGATGTAATGAAGACTTCATCTTCATGGGAAAAAAATTGTTTGAATGTGAACAAAATGTGATCAATGATTAATTTTTATGGGTAGTGGAATTTACTGCTAATTAATCATATATGCTAGAAGTCATATACATATTTGCATTTGCATACAATAGCAAGTAATTTTGCTTGCGAATTTTTCGCAGTACTTGCAATATAATACTTTATATATTTGTCACTCTGTCTACAATTTTAATTTCTCATATTATTGAAAAGTTGCCGAACAGTTTTGTTTGCATTGCCAACTAATATTATTTGAGCTAAATACTTTTTAATCCTTCCTTTTTCTGCTTTATTAGTTTTATTTGCAATAGTATTTTCTGCATATAGCTCTAATTTCATAATTGTTTTTTCTTGGAATTTTTGTCGAAACAATTATTATCGAAAATATCGCTTGTTCTATTTGCTTTTATTAAATCTTTTTATTGAAGAGCTTAAAATACCAGCTTTCAAAAGCTCTTTTCAGAAGCTCAATTAAATTAATTTCAACCATTAGATGGAATTTATAATGTGCTATCTAGTACACCTATTAATAAATTTATAAATTTTTTGGTCTCTACACCGAAAAATTTCCGTAGCTTTTTCTGATTTTGGCAAGCAAAGATCTTTTGATTCGAATTTCTTACTTATAATTTCCTCCAATTTCAAAGTGTTATAGGTACACTTCTATGGGATTTGGGCCAAGAATGTCTTGAAGAGCCGCAACTTGAATTTGTTTCTTTCTAATGTGCTCCTGATTAACGTTTCTTCACCATCAGCGGTATCACTGGTGCTAAGTTGAGAAAAAACATTAAACTTTACACAACGCATTTGAAACGTCATGAAATGACATTAAAAAATAACTTGTTTGAATAAGAAACTTGAAAATTATGAGAGAGAAATTGTCTTTCTACATCGTTGCGTATCACGCGTTGAACTTAGTAGAGATTGTATTCACTAGCGAAGAATTATTAGCTCGAAGGCACATTTTACTTTGAATTTGCCTCAGATAACTATTTACAGCTAGGCCAACTAAAGCCCAGTGCTCTTTCACTGTGAAAACTTTTGTATTTCCAATCCACGTGGCATTAAAAGAAGTCTTGATGACTGACTAATCCGTGACCGTATCAAGCAACTTAAACAAATGACAGCAACTAGCTCTAACCGCTACGAAAGTTTCATTAAAAATTAAAGCCACAGCGGCGATCCTTAAGATATGGTATTTGCGCAAAAAAAAAAACAAAACAAAAAAATATCCCATCGATAACATTGACTGAGTTCAACCGCACTAATATACAAGTAAAGCTGAAAGCTCGCCAAATTGATAACTGCGGCATCAAAAACACCTCGTCAGGTAGAAAGCTATTCCTTTTCAAGAAGGAAGATTTTGAAATAACCACACAGAATTTTGAAGCTAAAGACATACGGTTTTTATATACACACAGATTGAAAGACGAGCGCCCGATTGAAATAGTGGTCGCGGAATTGCATCTGACACTGCCAGAAATATTGAAAAAATATCTTATTGAGCACAAAATACCGGGTTCTGATGAAAAACTGTTTCAGATTCCACGCAAAAACTACGTTATGCCGATCACACTACATATCTACTATAATAAAATTGGTGAGACAATTCTCTTTCATCGCATCCGAAAGCGAACATTATTGGATCTCTAGCTATTGAGTTGCACGATGTCTGTGTTCTGTTAGTTGTTGTTTACTTTCCTAGGACAAAACTAAATGGGACTAAACTGAATTTTTCAAGCAAGACCTCAAATGGCTATCCAAAAACTATAAAAAGGTCTTAATTTGTGGAGACTTAAGCTTAGAATTACTTTTTCACCAATAAAGCAGGAAAAACTATCTTCCAACAACTTAGCTGCTCTGCACTCTTAGTGCATTCACCATCTGAAGCCACTTTTTATCTGACAAGGGGCCACTGTTCAACTTTAGATAAAATTCTGTTCATATTTCGCAACAGATAGATAAACTTGCAAGAATTTTCATCCCCATACCTTCTTGTCGAATTCAAATTATTTACGTCCGGTAAAAACATATAATAAGCCCTTCTCCGCTATAACTTTAATAAAACAATCTGGCGGCGCTACAGGAAAACTCTTAAATCAAGTCTCTATCAAGTGTAACCAGAACCAATACCGCTAGCCAACCAGAACTGGATTGATAAAACTATCGATATGATGACATCAGAGACGCATAAAGCTCTGCATCGTTCTGCGCCTTTAACTCCATACATAAAAAATCGCATCTCTATCATAATAACTATAATTCAAGTAAGAAATCAAGCAAGAACCAAAGACTCATTAACGAAAAATTTATTAACCAGTTGAGGAAGCAAATGCAGGACGTTCGAAACGAAAACTGGAGTCTGATGTTAGTTCATCTCAATAAAGTCTCAAGCAAGTTATGGCATTTGAACAAAACTTTTTAAAGGAGGCTTTCAAGTAATGGCACCGCTAGAAACCAGCAACCAAGTTTTATTCTCAGGCCAGGAAAAGGCGGATTGTCTATCAAAAAGCTTTCTTTCATTCCATAACATCTCGGACGGCCTGGGTGGCTCTAACATCAAAAACTTGGTGGGCAAAGTTATCCGTTCTATTCCTCAAATACTTAAATGGAATCCAAATATTGAATGCAATTTAGAAAGATTAAAAGCAGGAAAATCACCAAGCGACGACAAAATAGATTCCCTAATAATTAAGCACTTACCTATACTCAGAAAAATATGTTTCCAAAAATCAAAGAAAATATTTACTTGTTTACGAGATGTCAAATATTCCACAAATCAAATAAACTTCTATTTGATATCAGTAATTTGTATAAAGATCATGTAGAAATTTCTTACATTCAACGGAATACAATTTTTGCTTTACCTTATTTCAAGTAAGTAATTTTCCTCAAATCTTGTAAATTACGTCTATGAATTTAGTAAATTATATCTACAACGCGAATATTTTTTTCTATGTTTCAACAACAACCATGCTTCAATATTTGACGAAAAAATTGATAGTTTTTCTGACTTCTATCAACTTTTCCTCTACACAAATAAAGGGTCGATAGCTTAGCTCGCTAACGTGTCAGTCCAAAGCAGCGATCTACCGCTCGTGGGTTCGAATTCCGCCGGGTTCATGGTTGGCTTTGTTCGTCTTCAGTTGTCCTAACTCCATTGATTAAGTGTCGCATTATAGCTTAAAGTGGCGACTAGGCATAAATAATACTAGCGCTTCAGAAAATAAGAAAAAAAATGTGGCACTTAAAAAAAGGAAAAAAGGAAAAATGGAAAAATTGATAATTACTATTTTTCTATTTATTTTTTTATTTTTTCACTCCCTTCAAAGTAAGCCACTCTTATGATATGAAGGGAGAGAGAGTTTTGGCGTGCCAACAGCATGCGATGCTTTCAAAGCGGTCCCCCATCTATGTAGTACCGCGCCCAGCACAGCTTAACTTCGGTGATCGTACGTGAACCGATTTATGCCAGATGTTCTTGAAACTATACCAAATTTTACTCAGGGCAAGTTCAAAGTCAGTTATTTGAAATGAAGAAATTTCTTTCTTTGGATTGAGTAAATATTTCTTTGGCGCAGAATCATTACCAATTTTCTTTGATAATGTGTTCATTTTTCTTCAAAAAATAGAAGTTTTTTTCTGAGTGTATGAATCATCATTTTCTATCAGTGAATGAAAAGCGGCTATTTTCCCGACTCATCGAAGTCGGCTGCAGTTGTCCCTGTCTTCAAGTTGGGTAAAAGATCCGTCATCAACAGTAAGCTATCGCCCAATCATCTTTTTAGCCATTATGGGGAAAATTTTCGAAAAAATCATTCTCACCAGACTGATGGATGAAGTCAATAGCCATAAACTGATACCAGGCTGTCAATTTGGTTTTTTTTTTTCATCAATTTTTAAGGGTCGATATCTCACAGCAATTATCTGTTCGGAACTCAACTGGCATGATAATGATACTGTTAGATGTAGAGAAACCATTGGACAGAGTATGGTATGATGGTTTAACATACAAGCTTATTACTAACAAAATATATTGGTGTCTTGTGCATCCGTTATGTGTAACCGTTCGTTTACACTAAATAGATCTTTCAGAGTAAAAGTTAAAAAAGAACTCTATCAAGGAAACTTTATTAACGCGGGTGTTCCTCAGCGTTCATGTCTCATCCCTTTTTTATTCAACTTGCATGTCGCAAATTTACCTTAAATTCCAGTCTGTCACATTGCTGCTTTTGCAGAAGACATGGCCATTAACGCCCCCAGTAACAGCCCTGCCCAAATTATAAATATTCTTCCCACCCAATTAAACGAAATCCATAAGTTCACTAAATTTCCATAAAAAATCCATAAATTCACTATATTTTTCACTAAACGAAGAGCATCCAGATTTCTAGCTCCGTAATCTGTAAATCTGCTCGAACACCAAACAAATTGGTCCAGGTGCTTGAAATATCTAGATGCCAATGTCGATTCCAAGCTAACTTTCTACATGCTGAATTCCTAGTAGGAAAGTGTATGAAAGTGATAAGACTCCTCTATGCTATGGTGAGGAAAAATTCGTCTTTGTTTCAGGAAAATAAATTACTTCTTTACAAAACCGTAAATTTACCAGCTATGACGTATGCCGCGCCAGTCTGGAACACAAGTGCAAATATGCAAAGGGTTAAGAACAAATGGATCAAACTCCTGCTCAGCAAACCGTGGCACACGTCAACTCGCCTCATTCACCAAATCAGTGATATCAAGCCAGTACATGTATTCCTCAACGATCAAGAGCATAGATTTATGTCGCGTCTAGACGCCATTGAAAACCTCTTGATGGCATTGCCAGCACCACATTGCTTTAAGATTAATTTAAGCTAGATATAAGTTTCAATTATTAAAAAACCATGGGTTTTTCAATTGTGCTATTTTTCACCCCAAACACAATAAAGCTAAAATACAAATAATTTTGCTAACCCTGAAGCTATGCTATCAGGTAGAAAACAATGATGAAAAGATGAAAGCCTGAACTCAAATTAGTATAAGCAAGTAGCCTACAGCTCTACATATATTCAATAACCTGTAAATAAAGAATTTGACATTCGCTTTGCGAAAAACCGCACCAACATTTGAAGGCGGTATACTCCAAATAATATCATCCACCAAGAAGTGGTCATTCGCATTAAAAAAACGCTAAAATGTATTATAGTATAATTAATACAAAATAAATTATACAAATAATAACTGAGGAGAAAGCCATTCAATCTATGTCTGCGATGAGAAATAACATGCTGAAGCAGCCACATAGAAAAAAATAATTAGTAGTGTTTTTCCCCTACAAAATCTTGTCTTACTGGTTTCCGCAATAAAATTTCAGGTTTCGCATCTAGCTTTGTATTAAATTGTTAAAATTGCCACGGCTAAAATTCAAGCTGAAAGCAGTTTTTTATGTCATCACTTTCCGAATTATCTAATGTGCAACCAAAACTCAAAGTGCCTGCCTCAAGGTAATCTGTTTAGTGTGCATACCTACGTACATAAAAATATCCAACAAAAGTCTTGATGGCAAAAATCGGAAGCGCCACATGCTATAATGTATTCATATGCTGCTGTATAAAGTTTGATTTTTTGTTCCATGTTTGATTTCGCATTCAAAATGATTCCTTCAGAGCAACTCGTGTATAAAGTAATCGGCGCCCAGCGTGGGTCTCCAAATCAATAATTATGCAATGAGACTCGCTATAAAATTAGTAGCCTCGACATGTTGCGAATTTCAATTACGATTGAAAGTGGTTTGGCAAGCATACATTGATTCTATTAATCTAAAATGCACTTCTTACACTTATAAATTCTAGAAAATACCGAGCGTCAGTAGGCCATCTTATAATTTACTTCTCTACTCGCATATTCCTAACGTGTTTGGATCGAATTGCAAACTTTTACTGCCTAATTTTATGCACGAAAGTATCTCTGCTCAAATATCATACTGAAATTTTAATTTGGATTCAAGATTGCTAATAAAACATTTTTTTATTGTCGGCGAAAGACCGGAATTAAAATTTTACGAGCGCACTTAGCGGCGTTGCCAAGCTTCGAAGAAAATTGTGCGTCGCCACGCAAAAAAACCGCACGACGCATTTTCAAGTCGCCAAGCAAGTCGGAACTTTTCCAATTTCTTGCTATGCCACCAAGTCGTTTAATTTCCGAGCAAACGAAACCCGATACCTACCCGAACTTCAAACGATGCCCGTTCAAAGCAGAAGGTCGTTTTAAGATGAAAGTTGCCGTCACCCCACAACGAAGCCCTTGCTGCAATCTCCATTGAATTTCCTATTTGAACATCAAACTAGGGCCCGTTTTCTGTCACCCTCACACCAACCGAAACTCTACCCAACTTCACTGCTCTCACATCCGATTAGAACCCTTCAAAGTAAAACACCAAACAAAACCCGATTTTATCGGGACGTAGCCCGCGTTTCGTACAGTTAAGTATCGTTCAGTGCGGATGAATGAGGCTTGGGTTCTAGTGGATTCCTCTCGTTCTTTCTCTTTTCTTACCGCGCTTTCCGAACGGAACAAAACTCAATCCCACTCCAGTGAACCGAAGTACCGACGGCCGCCACCGAACGCTCATCACAACAACAAATTCACCGGGGCACACAAACAAAATGGACAGAGTCGGTTCGCAGTCGTAAGGCTTCGGGCCGATTCGTGTGACGTCACACTGTTCCGAACCAATTGGATTAGCGAGTGTTACATGGAGGCGCGGTTATTTAGGCGGGGTTGATAAATCTGAGGGAAATGTAGTCGCGCAACTTCAGGTTAGTCGAGAAATAGAATTCGTGCCGATCGGACGGATTGAGTCAGGGCCGGTAAATTGTTTTTGAGATTGGATACTTGAAAACAGTGAAAGATACTCTAGCAGATTTTGAGTGATTTTTGAAAGTTTTTAAGAGTTATTTTTTGTTTTAAATTGTGAAGTGATAAGTGTTTGTATTCAAGTAGGATTTTCCTAAAATTTATGTAAATTTTCCGGAGGTGATTTTCTTAGGCCTGAATTTCACCGTTTCGCTGAGAAGAAAATTTCACGGCACAAATTGAAAATTTTCGTGTCTTCTTCTTCTTGCATTTCTAATACGAACTATGATCGGTACGTATGTGTGCGTAGTGAACATCAACACGAACGTGGTTAATACCTGCGCGAATACCATGAAATTCCGTCGTGGTCGCTGATAACTGTGCACATCGGGACAGTGTTGGTATGCTTGTGTGTGGTGGATATTGCGCAATTTCATCGGAGCCGGTCGCAGTGTTGTCGAAGTGCGCTGCTCTCTAGTGGCCATTTGTAGAACTAAAACGATTGAAATTCGCACGAAGGAGAACGGCTTCCGATCACCGCCCGAAGTTGGACGTGACAGGGCAGTAGAAACGCTCGTGTTCGGCAATTGATTCGAATCTGATTTAGCCCGGCAGATACAATTGCAGTGGTGTATGTGGATACAGTTGAAAGTGTATTAGTGTGGATAGGGATTAATGAATTCCTAAACTTACAGTACGGCGTTTCGTAACCAGAGTAGATTTACTTCAATTTCTCGGATATTTGGATAAAAGATAGAGCGATATGTGTAAGTATCGGGGGTTTGTAGCAACTAGTAGTATAGATTTTGTGTGTAATTTGGTAGCGAAAATAGTTTGTAACAATCTGGTGAGGGGACATCGCAACAGCTTTGATTTTTAATGCCAACCAAGCTCGCCAAACTCTCCCCTCCATTCATGTTTCCTCCCTGCCATGAGTGGCAGAAAGCTTCCAAAGGTCGATTGTATGAGGTATTGCGCGCCTTTTCTGCCAGCGATTCCGATTTGAACGCCTATGCTTTCGACGAGCGATTGAATATTGCTTTAAATGGTACGCAGTGAACCAATTTACAGATATTCTCTTAACCAAACATTTTTGATTGTTGTCGCTCATCATTCTCAACTTTTATAGTCATACCGATTTTTCCTAGCTTTAGTCTTCAACTTTGAAGCTAACTCTCTTCAAAAATGAGGTTTTTCGTTACGAGGATAAAATATCGTCCACCCTGTTTTGTGACGGCTGACAAGCTAAACGAGGAATTATATATTTCAAGATTTTCCGGTCGGTTTAATAACACGACGCGCACTATACCGCACCACGAATCGACATATCGCATTTGCATGCATGTGACGTTACTTGGGGATTAAGTTCTTTCTTTTTGTTTCATAAAGTTTTTATTCTCCTCTCGTTTTGTTGTTACGATTTCGCATTTGTTTTTTATGGTTGTTGGGTGATTGTTGTTGGTTTTTGCAAGCGATTTGATTTGCTTAATTTAGAAAATAGTATTCCTGTCTTCTTATCGAGATTTGTTTTTTTGCTACTTAGCCTGAATTGACTAGGCTGATGACGTGACGAATTAGGTCCATTTGCATTTTATGTCACACCGATGGTATGGTGTATGTATTACGAGATATTGTCAATTTAGTTTCAGCAATCTAGTCAGTGCAATATGTTGTATGATATTTGTATGTTGAAAGTGGTAATTTGTGCTTTTGCTCGAGTTTATGTAGATAAAAAGTATATTGTCTAGGCTGCAAACTCTGCAGAGATTTGCAAATGCTTGCAATCATTCCAGGTAAGTAATCCTATTTAATTTATATTTATGCTCTTCTGACTGAGCTAGCCGGTAATTTTGCTCAACATAAACAGATTAAACTATGGAATCCAATTAATTGCTAATAACCCATACAATATACGTATGTGTATACGTTAATTCCTTTGCAGTGGTAAAATGTGACTGAAAGTACTTATATATAATTATTGAATTGGCTCCAGGCTTAATAAGCTGCAATGGACCGGTCACTTAGATCGTAAAGGGTACGGAAGATACAGCTGGGAAAGCCGACTGGGTAGGATTGTTCAAAAGGGACACCAAATCGGGCTCTGTCTTTGCTATAGACACGGAGTGTCCGAGGATGCCAGAGAAATGCCAATGATAGTTCGGACTACCGTTTATTGCACCTTCGAAGATAATTAAATTGACTTCAAACAGCACCGAACATCGGTGAAAGAGAGGATTACTGTATCAACGCACGCTAAACGCTCTTCCGAATCATAGGTCTTATGATTTTTCAGTGTGTTTACGTCGAGCGTCATAATTCCAAGTATCAGAGGCCTAGAGATACTTAAGAACTCAATACAGCCACAAAGCCTTACAACCTATTCCAGGCTTTGAAGTCGAAATTTATCGGAAATTGATCTCAAATTCCGTGCATCTGCTCTCATGCAATCTAAGACTATTGGTCTTCCTCCAAATTGCCACCAGGAATAAACAAGCTTTAGAAATATGTTGAAGCTTCCATATCTTTATACCTGCTCTAAAAGATGGACAAGGTTTTTATTTCACAAAGTCCATGTGACCCCCTTAAAGTCTATGCGAAAAGCCTAAATGTGTATCACAGTCGTTCTGTTTTCGATCGCATTTCAGCATCGATTCAATCCAAATGCAAAAAAACTGGCGTAGGTTTCCTAAAAGCCTTATTTTACTGTCGCGATTTTTGACTCTCCCAATTATAGTTGCCAATCTTATGCTACACGCGAACGAAACAGTGCTATTAAGTCTTCTGTGAGTAATGAAACTTCAATATCTTAGTGATAAGAGTTTCCTATGACTTAACTTTCAACTGAACTACGAATTAAACGTGAAGCTAAAGCAGCTTAGTGGGTAGAACACTTGCTTTTTGTTTGTTGGAACCCGTTTTCGTTTTCGCGCTTCTTTCGCGTTCTAACGTAGAGCGTCACTTGGCCGAAGAAAGGACCTGCCTTGGAATCTTTTTCCAATCATTCTGCCTCCATTGACCTTCCGGGTCAGATTTTCATCACTTCCACGAGCTAGGTGTCCAGACTTTTGTAATAACTTTCAAATGGTTTCCTATAGATGCTTAGAATTTTATTCTGTTGTCCAGTATTGAATATAGAGCTGATAGTGTTTCGCGAATCATTGCCAAAATGTATTTCGGTAAACGTGTAATTGAAACCAACACTTAATTTACTAGCTTATCTGAGGGGCAGAAATTGACCTGGGTATGTATAGAATTCACCAAACAAACTACAAAATAAGAGCAGAAAAAATTCCATCAACTTACCCGCAACAAGCAGCCCAATATCACCCAACTATAGAATAGATTCTTAGCTGTCAATTTTAATTTTACTTCCTCCTTCCCTTGTATATGCCGCATTGTCTTCATTAGTGTTTCACTTCCTCGTTTCCATCGCTCCTACAACGTCTCGTATTCACATACCGTGTTCCAATTCGATTCGGAAGACGTACTTGGCTCGTGCCAAGCCGGCTCACCCACACTAGCGGTAGTCCGCTTCGTACGTTTATCGGTTCGCTGCATTCTTCTGGTTAGATAGATACATCTCGTCGCAACCAAAGACGTTCGCTTCTTCCGCTCCAAGCACACCATATGTCAACTAATCAAACACTGTGTAAAATTTAATCAGAAGCGCATTTGACAAATGCACGTGTGACACGTAAAGTAGGCAAGAGGAGACGAGTTTCATTCCAACTAGTGCCAAGCGTCTGTGCGAAGGAGCGAGAGGAGAAGAAAAGTAGCGTGAAAACAAAGTGAAAACGCGGGCTCTTTACAAGTCTCCGTTCGATACGCGCCATATCCGAGCGACATCTTCGTTTTTTTCTTCACCTCTTTAGAGCTGCCTGTGCGACGAGCGTAAGCGTGAACTTTGTCAGCTCTCGACTTTTCGAAGAGTCGCCATCTTGTTTCTGCTCGCACACTACACCATCATATCATCCCATTCCCACGTTTGCCTTGTACGATGCGTTTGAATTTCGGTCTTTCATTTCACACACAACAACTGTTTGCTGTGCTCATTTAAATTTGTCATTTAGAACTGAATGCCAAACTGAATGTTGTTTTTGTTTGCTTTTTTCGTCTCTACCTCTCACCCCCGCGCCGATCAGACTGCAATCATCTCGCTCGCCATCATTTGATTTCCATTTAGTTTTTTCGTTGTTGGAATTTGTTTACCTCAAACGTTTTTCGACATGACCTTTTGTTGTTGGATTATGTAATCTTTGTTTACGGTGGATTATTGGCAAGTAAAGCACACAGCAGCGATGCGTTGTGTAGCTGCTTCGCTTTGCTCTTTTTCAGGTCTATGTTGACAATGCTGGCAGCCTCATGTGGAGTGAATCGTTACCATTTGGTTCATATGGTGATAACAGAGATTGTGTGGTGTGTTTCACAATGACGTTTGTGTGAGAGTATGTGGGAGTAGTTGTGTATGCGCGCATGCATTTGGCGGCATCCAGTACCAATTCCGGACAAACAGGTCTCTTTTAGCATTGCCATAAAATAATTAAAGTGTAATCTTCTAGTTCATGTGCTGTGCAATATTGTGGTGGGCATCTAATAATTTTGCTATTGACAAGTTTATTGACTCGTCTCGATGCTGCAGTTAGGTTGTGTAATTTATGGCATTGCACGTGTTATTGGACAGCCAGTCATATTGTTTCGCTCGGTCAGCTGATTTGGTTAGTGATGGATGTAGCTCAAGTGCACACCTCATTAATATTCCCATTAATTGGGCATTGTTTTGCTTGTCGTAATTTTTATTAAATTTTCTATGTCTGCCTAACAATCTGAATGATTCATTTAGGATAAAGCATGATGAATAGATAAAGGCTATGTATGAACTGGCCTTCAAGACGTTCATCAAAAAGCCGAAGAACCTTCTCCTGAGGCCACTTGGAGATCGGGTTGTAGCATTAACGACAAAATTCGACAGACAAGCAGACGGACATGAGATCGGACTAATTTGGTCACTTGGACGTACAGCGCGAACTTGGCGAAGGCAGCATGTCAACGGCAGCTCATGGATGCACTATTTAATAATGTAAGTCTTTCAACGAATAGGAGGGGCTAGATTTAAGACCTGGGATAAGATTTAGGTCTAACTAGGTTAAGTTATTTGTAATAATATATAAGTTAGATCTCATTCATAGCGTAAACTAGGTTTAAGTAGATATTGCCAAGATTTTTTGAGCCACTGTACAGACTGGGTATGATTATTAGCGTGCGCGAAAAATTTGTATAAGAACAAATAATAAAATAATCCAAAATATCGAGCAGAACTCAATAATATAGCCGCTAGATTTTAAGATTCCATTGTTAATAGAGCTCTAAGTTAGGTTATTAATGTACAGTCCAAATTTAGTAAAATCTTTTTCAATTCAAATCTGGAGAATAGGTTGAATTTCGCAACATTTCGTAGTGCAAATCTTTCAATTTCAAAATGACCAAGACTCTATCCCAGGCTACTTGCTAGCCATGATGTGGGACTACCTCAGCGACCGCTGGTTGCTTTACGACACTGACGAACAGTGGCGTGCACTCCATATAAGCAAATAAGCATTGCATACCCTATACAAAATTAGAAAAATTTACAAATCAAATCAATCCACAATGTTCATAATTTAATTTTCGCGTTGTACTGTATTCATTCATATCAACTCTGCATTTTGTATACAGAATTATGTACACGCTGTGCTGCATCCACTCGTAACGTAAGGTAGGCACAGGTCGCTTTGCTTCCATCTTACGCACACTCTGATGCAAATGCCATACGAGACTTCCCTGTAGCTTCATACCGTGGAATACACGTACAGTGTACAAAGCATTGTTTGGTTGCTATATCGGCAATATTAAATTTGCATGTGTGTTCGTAACTTGGAAGCATGCTTCTTCGGTCAATGGTTTTGGGCGCTGAGCAGCGATATTAGCCGGGAAGTCTCAAGTCTCTCAGCCGAACTTGTCTGCGCGATTTTAGCTGCGTGTTCGCTGTGCTCGTATGTTCAAGCAGAGGTGGGCGGACGGCGCTGCTGAAATCTTTTGCACGCTGAGGATTTGAATGAATGATTTGGTTGAATGAATGATTTGGTTACAGTACGAGGAAAAATTTAATGTGCAACAAAATTAACAACTTTTTTAATAATGTATGTGTGCACTTATTTATATGCAGATAATTTTTATAAGCAGTTGTGCAGTTTTATAAGCAGCAAAAATGTGGGTTTTCAATATGCAGTAACATTTTTGACGTGAAAAAAAAATATTTTTTAATTATTAAAATACGGGCTGTTTGAGTAAATTAAAATTAAAAAATTATAAAAGAAAAACGTTAGAGATAAACTGTGTAAAAAGGCACAATGGTACACAGGCACAATGTTGACAAACACACGTAGCAGCCACAAATCCATTCACGAATAGTGAATGTAATATATAATGAATATTCTTGTTTGATTGAACTTTTTGAGAAAATGTCGGAGGATTGTGACACATGGGATGGTGATACCCTAACTCAAATTTCATGTTTTCTCTTTCACTTACACTAATTTGATTTTTTCTTTTTTCTAAGTATATTCAATGAAATTTTTGCTGAAACGGATATTCTTTACGAAGTAATTCAAAAGAAAACTTCAGACATTGTCTTTTGCTGCAACAAAATCAAAGACTTTGAGTCTTTTTTAGAAAATCTCAGGACCAAATTTGAAATTATGTTGCTGGGGAGCCAAAGATAAAGCGAAATGCTTGCATGCAGGACATGAAGCTGCATTATAAGCGAATATTTATCGAAATTATAGATAATGTAATAAATGAGTCACGTATTCGGTACAAGAATTTAAAAGAATTGACTTTCGTTCAATTACTTGTTCCCGATAATTTTGATAATTACACTTCCACATTCCCAGACATTCTATTCAATACTTTTATTAACACTTATAAATCATACGAGTTTAATGTTGAACGCCTAAAAATGAACTTAAATGTGTATACAAGTCATTAAATTTCAAAAATTTAGGCCCTTATAAAATCATCGAGCATTGTTGCGAAAATAGTTTGCAAGCAGTGTTCCCTGAAGTGATATGTTTAGCGAAACTGATTGTGACGATTCCTGCTAGTAGTACTTCAGCCGAAAGATCATTTTCGGCATTGAAAAGAATTCACACTTATTTGCGAAATACGCAAGGACAGCAGCGCCTCACTGATCTTTCAATGATTTCAAAAGGAGCTTCTTTTGAATATCAAACGAACCGGTTCGTTTTATGACAACATTTTAAGTTTGTACATAAAAAAAGATAGGCGAATCGATTTAGTTTATAAATGATTTAATTTTTTATAATTCTTTAAATGATCTAATTAAAGACACCGTTTATTTTACTATGCTGTCTTTTCAGAGTGCTGACTATTGCACTTATCATAGTTCAATGATATTTTATGTTGTTGTTTATTTTCCCGCTTTGTCCGACATCAATTCCAACCTTCATCCTTATCATTTCCTTTCCCGTTCCTGGCAAGAGTGCTCTAGACCTTCCCGGGGTTCTTGCTGAACGATTTAATTTTTTCGTTTTGTTTGAAGACAGCTAGTATTCTCAACAGCTTCTGCTGGCAATCATTGACTTCTTCAACATTATTCACCTAAACATTAAAAACTAGAGCTTCTTTTTATCCAATTCAATGTTCAATGCCACGATCACTATGTATTATTTTTATTATTTATTTACCGCCTCAAAGGCTTAATTTTTTGGAAAAATAATTATGAAAAAAAATACACCTGTACTTCTATGGCTGAGTATATTTTGGCAGTTGCATACCTGAGGTGAAAAGGCTGTGCACGCCACTGCTGACGAAGGAGTCAAGAGGAGACCTGTTACCTCAGGTGCGGCACAGGGGTCGATCTTAGGACCTGACCTCTGGAACATCATGTACGATGATATGCTGCGCCTGGAAATGTCTGCGGATGTGTTTCTGGTAAGTTACGCTGATGACGTCACGGCAGTAATCACATTCAGATCTGCGGAATTCGCTCAACTCAGACTTAACCAAGTCATGAGGAGGGTGGATCGGTGGATGACCGAACATGGCCTTCAGCTGGCAGGCTCTAAAACAGAGATTGTCATGCTGACGAATCGGAGGATACCAACTGTCATACCCATGACAGTTGGCTCCGCTGAGGTCCAGACCAGCAAGTCGGTCAGGTATCTGGGAGTGACCCTGGACAGCAAGCTGACGTATAGGGGTCATATTCGCAAGGCATGTGACAGGGCTCTTGTAGTCGTCACTTCGCTGAGTAGGCTAATGGCCAACGTCGGTGGACCCAGTGAGACGCGACGGAGACTACTGATGGTAACGACCGATTCCATCTTGCTATATGGAGCCGAAATCTGGGGAGATGCGCTCCGAACTGAGAAGTTCCGGAAGCGCATTGCCAGTGTCCAGCGCAGGAGTGCTCTACGTATTGCCTGTAGCTACCGCACGGTCTCAGAGGAGGCTGTGATGGTGGTGTCGGGAGTAATCCCGATCGACCTACTAGCGCGAGAACGCAACGAAGGGTATCTCTTTCGCTCAGAGTTGGACAGAGCTGAGGCTCTGACACACGCGCGTACGCTTACCCTCCACCTTTGGCAACAACGTTGGAGTGAAAGTACTAAAGGACGCTGGACGGCTAAGCTAATTGGTCTCATTGAGCCTTGGCTTAACCGGAGCCACGGAGAGGTAAACTTTTACCTTGGCCAATTCTTGACCGGGCACGGTTACTTCAGGAAATACCTGAACAGAATGGGTAAGGTGATCAAACCGTACTGCCGGTACTGTGTGACTGAGCTCGATGATGCTCAGCACACATTCTTTATGTGCAGTCGCTTCGTAAGTTTGAGGCGCACCATTGAGTCCACGTTTGGCCTGGCAACGCCTGAGACGATCGTGGATGCAATGCTGCGAAACGAGGAGAACTGTGTAATCGAATATTTGGGGTTAATATTGGCATTTTCACAGATAGCCAAGCGGCTATTAAATCTCTTGCTGGTCCTTGTACAGTTTCGATGATTTTTGCTGAATGCAGTGCATCTCTTAGGGAGATGTCGAGACATTCGGTGGTTCAATTGATTTGGGTACCTGGGCATAGGGGTTTTCAGGGCAACTGTGAGGCCGATGAGCTAGCAAGACTTGGAACCTTGGTACCAGAGGTCTCCTGCTCCCTCTCAATAGATATACCGGTGTCATCGGTTAAACTGGCCATTAGGCAAAAACATCTGGGCAGATGAATCATCCTGTGCAATAGCAAGGCAGTCCTGGGTATCCATGGATGCGCATCGCACCAGGCAGCTTATAGGCTTAACTTGAAGCACTCTACGCTGCACAGTGGAAATTCTTACGAGCCATTGCCTCATAGGACGGCATGCACAACGATTGAGAGTGCAGTTTAACGATTTCTCTCGGAGTTGTGGCTCTGAGGATGAGGAGTGCTTGGCGTGTAGCTCTGAGGATGAGGAGTGTCAGTGCCCGGTGTTGGCAAGGAGAAGGTTGGTGGCAATTGGTGCTCCCTTTCTCTCAAACCTGACCGAGTTGTGCCTGGTCAATTTAAAAGTGATAACGCGATTTGTCAAGGGAAGCAAATGGTTTCCCGAGTTCAGTGAGTAGGAGAGAGTCATAAATTAGTGTGGCATCAAAACGGGCCTCTCATGTGGCTATGTGTGTCGGACGGCAGACCTCTGTAGACCGGCAGCCACGGAAGCAAATTGTTTCCCGAGTTCAGTGAGAAGGAGAGAGCCACAAATTAGCGTGGCATCACAACAGGCCTCTCATGTGCCTATGTGTGTCGGACGGCAGACCTCTGTAGACTGGCAGCCACTTTAACCTAACCTAACTCATAAAAAGTAAAAATTAGGCTCACCTGTGCAACTTATTATGGGCGTTAGATTTATTTATTTGATAAATCAGCGGCTCTGTGCACGATGATATGACAAGAAAACATGCTTTCAATCTGGAAAAACTAAAAAATATTTTAATTTTTGGCATCAAATGAAAGTTTTCTGTTCAAAAGTCGTCCCATATTGCTGAGATCAATCTTGAGCAAACTAAAATAATCATCCAAATCAAACTCCATCTCTCACTATTTCTTAAAACTTGTGTGCGAAAAAAAATAATCTACTCTGCAACCCACCCGAAACGGAAAGTTTAGGCCATGATGTCATCATCATACGTACAATTTCGCAACGATTATATGATTTTCAAAACTTCTGTTGGAACGCGATGACAATGTGCGTATCTCAGCTCAATTTACAGCTTGCTCGGGGCTCAGTGTAAACAGAAATCAATCATTTTGGATAATTTCGCTTTTTAGCTCAGCACTCTTCTAATGTCTGCCATAGAGTGAATTTTGCGAATTTTCATCATCAATTCACGCAGAACATGTGCGCGATGCTTGCTACGAACGAACATGCAGCAAGATTATAAATCATGAAAAGCTATTTGAACTCGCGTACATGGTATGTGGATTAGGTGCAAGTTTCCTTCTCGGGGCGAAAATTATTTCAAACGTTGGTCTAAATTAGCTTTCATAAACTGCTATTGAATCATTCAAAAGCGGTCAAAGAGAGCGTAATCGGCATTATTATTGATTCAATTTTTTTTTTACATAATATCTAACTAGCCATGATGCAAGCGAATAGTCTTCAAGAATATTTACACAATAGATTTCAACCAAAGCCGAATCATCCTGGCCATTATGCTCCGATTTACTTCTACGTTCATTCTATTTGGCCAAAGTCCAATACATTTCACAACTAAACCCATATTATTGAAAGGGTTCTGCTCAAACGAAATAATTCGATTAGGTGTCTCATCCCCTTACCTCAGTCTAATTTCCCATTTCCCATTCAAAAGGCCTATCAATATACTTTATCTACCTACAAACATTTTTCTGAGGATGGGGATAGAAACCATATTCATGTTCATTGTTCATGTTGCTGCGATATTACTGAACCGGGATGGCGTCATCCCTTTTGTTTCGACAGCCCATCGAATATGTACAAGAGCTATTGAGGACACCGATGTGGATTTTATGGGTAGTTCCCTGGGGACACGGGAGGCATAAAGTCTATTGTGAGCTAAGATAAAAAGCCGATGAGAGAGCATAGCAAGTCAAATTTCTAGGTTGGTTAGGCCTGTTTGTATGCCGGAAGCAAAAATAGACATAATTTGATAGATTGAAAGGGTTGAAGTAAATCTCAGACTTTTAGAACGGAAAACATCAGATCATATTTTTCTTTTATTTCAAATATGGTATGCAATTAATCTGAGAAGTTTTTTTGTTCCACAAACATTCAACTTTTCTGACTTCAACGTACAAATGTAGTTGGAAAATACTTTTAAATCAGTAGCTTAAAATACACCATTAAGCGGATACTACTGAGCTAACAACGTGGACATGCAAAACATCAACATCCTTCAATTTCAGGCCTTTAAAACAAAATGTCCTTGTTCGATTCGTACTTTGCTAAGTGGAACAACATATTCTGTGCAAGTAGGGAAGGGATCTGGTCGGTTTGTTGTTCTCAATTGACTTCTCGAGGATATTTTTAGTGTTTCTCCAACACAGCAGTGTCACCGCCGTTGTCACTATCATGTGAACGAAAAACTAATTAAATATCCCACAATATGTCGTCAATCTGTTTTGATGGTATATACACTTTTTTCTGTGCGGAAAAACGCGACAAGCACGAGATGGTATATTTCAATGCCTGACAACCGCCGCAGCCACAACACGCTGTGTACTCGAGACGAATTTCTATCGATGGAAGTGCAACACTTTTCGAATGACGTGATATATCGAAAGCAAGGCCAAGAGATGGGTTTGAAATTTCACTGAGGAAAGTAGTGTGGGTAGGTGTTTGGTTGATTTATGATAGGTCGATGTTAAAGTGTTTTCTCGCGTTCCGAGATATTGACGGAGCGAGTTAAATGGATTTCTAGGTAATTTATATAGACGGAAGTTGTATTGCGGGGTGGAATGTACTTAAAGATATTTAACCACTAATTAGAATAGTTTTTCGATTAGACATTCTAGAAGACAATACGCTAAGCCTTGTGTCATTATTTGATGCAGTGTAGATTTCCAAATTGATTTGGAACTGACCTAATTCCAAAATTTTGTAGGTGGTGTAATAATGAAGCATACTGTGTATATTTCGTTTGGTAACAACTTGATTAGTTTGAAAATCATTGCTTAGATTTACCCCAACAAAGTATTTTATCTACGACTTGGAAAATATAGCAAAGGAGCTTAGTTGTGAATAGATAAAAGTGTCCTTAGAGAATTCGGTTGTTGGCTCTATTAGCATAAATTTTCGTATCAAGTGGATGTAAGGCATAGTACTGTCTTCGATATCACGTGAAATTTTCATACAAAATTTGATGTGAAATTTGTTTCAGCGCAGATTTAGCTCGAAAATAAGCAAGAGTTGTACTCATTTCTTAGCGTGAAAAATTGCTTGGAAGTTGCCTTCGCTTTGAAAATGCAGATTGCATTGACACATGTCTCCAATCATTTCACGCCAATTTAGTATGTGCAGTTCATTCTTTCGAGCTAAAAAGTGACGTTTGGTGTTTGAATTTAAATTTTTTAAATTTTATTTGGCTTAAATGTTCTTAGTTTGGAACTAGTGTGCTGGAACAGTATTTTTCGATATAACAGAAAATCCAGTGCATTGTTGGGATCTTTATATTCAATATATCTTCTCCTTGCTCGATCTCAAAATTGAACCAGAGATTTTATAGTTTGCACACTGTAGCTATTATTATCTTCATAGAACAGGCAAGTAGCTTCCGCTAAAAACGAATGTATCACTTCTTGCACTTTTCTTTCTCCAATAAACAGGGTGGCTGATGAAAGATGCTATCAAAAAACTTTAATTAATTTTTTTGTGTGATGAAGCTGTTACATTTTTCTATTTTACAGATTGGTCTTTAAATTTAACAAAAATGTGCGATTGCGATAATGAAACAGGAATTTGGATTTGGTGCCGCTATCACCTACCAGGATCTGTGAAAACCCATCCTACAGTTTTGCCAAGAAGTCTATCTGCTCAAATCGGTATCAGCAGACAGCTCTACATAAAGAAACAGGAATGGAAAAATTATTTAACCTCTTCCTAGTGGCTACTCTTTCCTGGAAAAAAGGTTGGCTAATATGATAAGGCTATCTCCTCTTCCATATGAGGCTAGTGAAATACGAAAAACGTAAAAGCTTTTAAGTAAGTTTTGAAACTGGACTCATACAACAACGAAGACAACGGGCACGAAAACGGTTTAATGATTTGAAAATTTTCTCATGGAACGTCAGACGTCTATACAGATCTCGATATGCTCAAAAGCTAGCCGATAACTTGTCTAAATATAAGGCTGCTTTAATAGCAATACACGACATCAGATGGACAGCGAGTGGTTTTTTGCAAAAGAAAGAATATGATTTGTACTACAGCTGTCATCCGAAATCGCATAGGCTCGGAGTACGCTTACTAGTCAGTCAAACCATGACGCAGTAATCACCGTGCTGCCTATATTGTGAGGGCAGTGAGGGCAGTCTGATAACTGATCCTGAAAGCATTCTGAAGTGATGGGAAGTGTTCGTTAATGAATGGCTTAACGATCAGCTCGCCGCAGAATTGGAGGCTGCACCAATGCAAAAAGAGACCCATATGATGCCACCATCAAGCTTGGTTGGTCATGGTTCAAAGAGCCTCAGTTCAGTTGAAGTCCAACAAAGCCTCGGCAGCGGACGGCATACCAGCTGAGTTGACTAAATATAATGAGTTCACAATCTACCAATTACGCATAGCATTTTAGTGTATATATGGGATCATGAGGCGATATCAGACTACTGGTGCAAAGGCATAATTTACGCCAACCATAAGAAAGGGAATGCTACAACGTGCAGCTATTGCAGGGGTGTAACATTGCTGAGTACTTCCGATAAGATACTTTTTACATTGTTGAGTACTTCCGATAGACTATGAAAAAACATACCAAGTTAATTCAAAATAGTAGGATTGGTTTTCAAACCAATCACCGTCTTTAGTAGACTCCAACAAAGGTTCAACCTGGTTTTGGATAAAACAATCTGAGACTGTGTCTCGTCAACAAGACGGCCTATCGTCACCAAGTCCGGCCAGATATTGGCTTACGTAGTTGACATTGACGTCGTCGGAAGATCCGAATTAGCTGTACTTGAAACCTCCATTGAGTTCAAGTAGGCTGGGCTAAAACGGCGGCTGCACATAAACGAAGGAGAGGAGTGGAAGTAGTACCTACATTTAACTACCTTAGACCAATAGAAGTAGCTAAAACCAATTTACAAGAAGGAAGCAGGTTGCTCAAACCCAACAAAGCCTACTACGGTCTATCAAAGCTAATTAAAACCCGAAATTCAAGTAGAACCTAGAAGCAGCAGCTGCAAAATATATCCGGTCTTGCCAGGTTTTCTGTATGGATCCGACTTTTGGGAGCTCAGTAAAAGGGACTTGGACCTCTTAGCCGCGTTCGAGAGGAAAGTTTCCCGAAGAATTGTTGGCACTGTCTTCCAAGAAGAGCTTTTGCGAAGACGCTACAACCATAAGTTGCACGCAATCTACCTAGAAGCAATATAGTTACAACGATAGAGCTCGTTATACTCCGGTGAGTTGGACACCTGGCTCTTATGAGCGCAGAGAAGTCTGCTCCAAAAAGCTTTTGTGGCAGATTTTATTGGCAGATGACAGCTATGGAGAAACTCTTTGCGCTAGAGGAATGGCACTGACCGGAACGCTCGAAGCATATAAGGTTGCCTAGCTGAATGTCAAAACTCAGCGTGTCATGAGACAGAAGAATGATTCGCCGAAAATAGCAAGCAACAGAAAACTCCTTGCCTCCAGTAAGCTTTCCCAAGTACTATATCTGCCAACAGATAAGGATAAATATACAGAGTAAAGTATTTGGGGGTATTCGGACTATTATTAGTGCTATTTCGTAAAGCATAGGTGAGGTAAATATCCGCAATCACCATTCCAATTTTTCATGGGTTGCAGTCAAATATACTGCATATACATGTATACTGCAGCCAAATCGCATATTAATCTCAAGCGTCAAAAACCCGTAACGATTCATTGCAATCATCATCAGCCATGATATTGCAACGAAAAAATTAAACTCGATAAGCCCCAAAAAATTTGGTTAATTAGCCAAAAATTTTAATTGAAAACATTAAAAAAAATCCACTAATGACCCCTATCACATCTCGCTTACAACATTTTTCGTCATGCTCAACGGAATTCCCGAAAAAGGTGGTAAAAGAATGAACCTTCATGCATTTGTTTCTACGTGTGATGCCAGCAATGTTCTCGAGAAATTTTTATGAATACGAGTGTTTAGTAAGCACATCGCTTACGGGGCAACACAATTGTATCTAGAGACAGAAGCAGCTTCAGTCACTATAATGACTTCATAATTAACGAGTCCATAAAATCCGTTAGTGCTTAATACGAAAGTGCTCGCCAGTTGCTTGTTCATCGTGAAGCTTCTATTTACAATGCACAGTATGCGTTTTGTACTGCAACGAGAAATGCCTATAGTGGGGTACACTGTGTGGATTCGAGATGAGATGCATTTAATCGTTTCTATCAATTCAGCTCGGATAGGAAAGTAGTGCATGAATACACTGAGGGACGAGGAAATTGATGCGGATAAATAATTTTTTGTTTCATGAAGAGTTTCAGGGCAAGTACGTGAATTCAGAGTCAACAATTATTAACAAGAGGTTCTATCAAAATGACTCAAGGAAATATGATTTCGATAAATTTCGTTAGAAGTTTGGAAATTTATTTTTACCGTAGGTATGTAATCTTGGTGTGATATGATGTGAAGTAATAGGAAGTCAAAATATAATTGCCATAAATTAGATCATAAACCCTGTGTCGTTCCCTCTTCAGCTCTATGTTCATATGATACTTTATTGCTGGAAATAGTCAAACCCAATTCGATTCCTTTATTGTTAACAACTACGAGAATAGATGTTGCGATAGTTCACAGTCGTAGACAACAATTTAATGCCATTTCGATGTTTCGTTCTATTGCCCATCTCGTATCAGTCGGGGCCCCTTCGCCATCATAGTTTCAGTTTCGGTTTAGAACAGAACATAGCAAGCAAAGCACTTGGAAATAAATATAAGCCACGATACGCTCGCTTGATTCACTTGATGATTTTTCCTTCTGTTCTGCTTTTCGAATTGTGCTCGATTCTCAAGTTCCACACACTGTACTATGGTCTGTCCGTCTGTCTGTACGGTCGTCCGTCCGTTCATGCATGCCCCGTTCGCCTTCACGGTACGATTCAAACGGCATGGTTGTTTTTTGCATCGTGGGAAAGACGAGGAAAATTACACCTATGAGTGTTTTGCTTTTCGATTCTACTACACGTAGTAACCTGGCTTGGCCCGGCTTGAAGTACTTATTGCTTGCTTCGAAGATACAAGAAAAGCGCAATAGCAAGATGTATTAGCGAAAAGCATGACAGGCAACAACAATGCCAGGAGTAAGAAAAAACAACCAAATAAGAAAACAACGGGAAGAAATGGAGAAGAAATGTGTGTGCTGCACACGGGAGTTCAAGAGGCCTCAATTCGGTTCGAATCGAATCTGACTGAAATGCGAATCGTTTTAGCTATCGAGTTGTTTGGAATTGTGAAGAGAAGAAGCATAAATCGCTTGGGTATGATGATGACGACGACGACGAGTAGACGATCCGTCAAAGCCGGCAATGACGATGATGAAGATGATTTGAGATTTCTGTTTCTTCCTGTCATTGAAATAAATGGCAATGCTAGCATCGAATACGAAATCAAAGCATTAGCCACTCGACAGCGTATTAGGAGAAAGAGAGATTCCGTAATTGGTATGCGGTTCTTTGACATTACTGCAAAGTGTATTGACACCGTCAAGTTGATGGACCTAGTTAGAAGTTTAGATGAATGTGATTTTTAGACTTCTGAGTTGGAGCTAATTGGATTCAGGATGGCAAAGTGTCGGATTTATATCAGCTGCAATATAAGTTTGGACTTTTATGCAAATACATATATTTGTATATCCAATCCAAGCTGCATTTTTTCAAATCAAATTTTTGAGTTCTTTTTTTTCAAGTGTGTAGAGTTTGCAATGTAAATAAAATCAATTCTCTAGAAGCTGCTCATCTTTAATTTCTAGCTAATGAGTTCATATTTATTCAAGTACATTTCCCTGAGGTATTTTTATTCACTACTAAGAAGCTTAGTTTTCGTCTTTTCCCTTCTAATCTTACTCTGTGCCTATACGTTAAACTGCCAAAAGTCGCTAGCGAGATGTATATAAACAGAATTTCCAGGCAGACTGTCCAAGTGGATGCTATTGTTTTATATTGTGGTTGTTGTGATTGATTGTTTTATCGACCACCTCACATTTTTGGGTCACACAGCTTATCGCTTCATCGGAATACAAGGCAACCAAAAATATCATGTTAACAAACTTTTACTGACGCTTCTTCAATCGCAAAATTAGGAAAGTTAGTTTTTCTGAACCGAAATATAGGGTAATTGCACTAGTCTCCGGACAGTGCTAGTATCCGGACATCCCGACTCAAATGTTCACTTTTTTGACTAATTTTTATGTGCCTTTTGATTTGAGAGAACCATAAGGTTGAACATATAAACAATCAGCAGCCAGCCTACAGCGCGCTAACGATTTGAAGTCTGCATGTTTATTGTCAAAGTCGTGTCTCATCTATGTGTCTTACATAACTTTTTGCTAGTGGTAGGTGAAATTTCTAAACGCAAGTTATTTCCCTTCTGCACTGAAAAAAATCCACATAGCGCCCAGAGCCATGTAACATAGCGCATTATTTATGGCCCCATACGCCATGTACATAGTACTCTGAGCCATGCAATATGTCAGAATCTACATAGCGCGTGGTCCCATGTTACATGGCGCAGCATTTATGGTGCCACACGCTATGTACATAGTACCCTGAGCCATGCAGCATAGCTCCCAGCGTCATAATTACATGTCGCAGAAATTATGGCCCCACACGCCATATTACATAGTACCATGAGCCATGTAATGTGGCTCATGGCACTACAATTATAACTCGCAGCCATGCTATATGAGGAGATGCATAAATATAAGCAAGCTTCTTGAATATAGGAGAGGATGTGATCTTTGATGTTATTAATCCCTAGGGAATTTCTTCGATAGAATTCCATCACCTAACATCAAGTGCTCTACCTCCAGATGCTCCAAACTGAGAAGGTTCGTGGCCTTTTGTTGGATGCAAACTGGATCATCTTCAGATGCACTGAAAAACACATAGCGCCAGACGCCATAATTTATAGACTTCTGGCGCCATGTACATAGTTGATTTCGGTCGATGTGTGATAAAATATAGCGCCACATGCCATAGTACATAGGAGCAGACGCTATGCTTATAGCCCTCCACGCCATATAGTATAGTCCTCCACGCCATACAGTATAGTCCTCCATCCCTAAATCGACTATGTACATGGCGCCAGAAGTCTATAAATTATGGCGTCTGGCGCCATGTGTTCTCAGTGTGTAGTTAAATTTCTGGAATTCTTTGTTCTGCATGCATAAAGACCATTGTATGTAAAGCTTTCTGCCTTCGAAAGCATATTTTATGGAAAATTTTAATGAAAATTTTAATGAAAATTTTAATGAAAATTTTAATGTCCGAAGACTAGCATTGTTTTTGAGCAGTTTTTCAGTATTCGGACAGGAGCGTCCGAATACTTAAAAAAAACCAGTCAAATATGCTATTGCACATATTGGTTACTTGATAAGATTAATATTAGCTCTCATAAACTCTAAAACAAAACTATGCTGGTATGCTATTGCTAGCCCCTGTCCAAACACAAAAACTATAGATTTTAGCGTTTTGACAAGCTCAATTTTGTATATACGCGCAACGAAATAGCCTAAAAGGAGATTTCATTCCTAAATTCAAGAAAAATGGATTATATGTTATTTTAGTTACCAACAAGAGCTTTGTCCGAATACTACACTGAAAGAAAAACTCTTGGTTGGTTCAACTATTTTTAATAGTATTGCAACGATTCATTCAAAATCGTTAAACGAACTACGGAAAATAGTTATTTTTATTATGTTAATATAGTTAATTTAACGATATAAAAGTAGTTGGTTCTGGTTGTACAAAAAATATCGCAACGTTCATGAAATCAACTGTTTTAATTGTTTCATAACCACGAAAATTAGTTGATAAATAGAAAAATGTTCATCAATTCACTCAAAACTTCAACGTTTCGAATTATCAACTGTTTTTATGGTACTTAAACTACTTCGCAATAGTTGATTTCAACAAACGTAATTCAGTGAGCAACGTCTTTGGAATTACTCTACGCAAATTAGAATGGTTTCAACATTTGGATGTTTTTCATGCTCCGAATGAAATTGTTTATCAACCACGCGTCATGGTGCATAAAAGTAATCAACAATTTTCTTATGGTTGTTTTAACTATAGCCCTAGTTGATGCAAAAACATCTAAGGAAAACTGTTGACTTTTCATACTCCTCATACTCATACTCCTATTCTATCATAGAAGTTTCATATGCTACATGGCAAAATTGTGTTCGGTTTGCTGTTCGATATAATGCATATTCATGTTATGCTGTGAAGCCTTTATATTTCCCTTCTTCTATTCACAAAATATAAGTCTTCTGTTTGCAGATCACTGTTATAAAACAGGGAGTCCCGAAAACGAATACGATTGTCCCAATGCCAGAAATTGTTTAGCAGTTTCAATTGTTTTCATAGATGCTGCAGCTTGCAGCTATGCATATGAACTGAATTTCACGTCTCACGTCCTGTTTCTATTTAAGGCTTGGATGGATTATGTTGCTATGGTTTATGGCTTATCAATGCTCCTCTAATGATACAAGCATTTAGAGAAAAATATACCAATACATCGTTACCGCCTGAACCAGTACTTTTTTGCACCACGGACGTTGTTTATCAACCACGTGTCATGGTGCATAAAAGTAATCAACTATTTTTTTATGGTTGTTTTAACCATAGCCCGTAGTGGACGCAAAAACAACTAAGGAAAATGGTTGATTATACCAAGATTTTTCTTTCAGTGTAGTTCAAAGTTGTCCGATCACGAAATATGGCACAATGTGACTTTTGTTCATTTACTTGAACTCATCTTATTGAAATCAAAACTCAAAAAAGCCTCGAAACCACATACAATTTATTAAAAAGCTTATGTTTAAATCTAAGCTTAGGTTTACACTTCATAAAACTAAACTAAAGATGAAATATGCGCTGTCCGGAGACTAGCTCAAAGTTGTCCGAGCACTGACCCAAGGTGTCCGGAGACTAGAACAATTCAAGTTCATCTAATTGGAATATCAGCATACTTATTTCTTTTAATGAATCAGTACAATAGACCCACAACCAATCCTAATGTATGAAACAGCTTGCATGTAAACCAAATTTTAAGCTTCTAATTAATTGGTTGATGTTTTTTTTTGCATGAATTCCTGAGTAATTCTGATAGAAGCTATCCTTAAAAGATCTCACCAGAATATTATCTCCAACGAAAAACTGGGAATGAATTCGCAACCTCATGAAAAAGCGACATATCTGAATTTAAATGAAATAAATTAAAAATCTGAAACTTGGTACATACATGGCCTGTTCGGAAAGTAATGTCATCAAGTTGAATAAAATATTGATAATATCGGTACAGCACATTAAAATTCCTCAAAATAATCTCTTCTTGCATCAATAAATTGAATTTTCACCAGCGTGTTTTCTTAGATACGAAGATGTCGTATAGGAAAGTCCGTCCAGCAATTGTCTTTAAAGGCGTTTTATGAGCTGCTTTATGTCGTCGATGAAATGATTTCCTTTCTCGAGGATTTTAAATGGGGGAACAAGCTAATCTAGAAGATCCACGTCTTAACTGTAGGATGAATGTGGAACCGAACGTTAATAAAGGCACGATGAACGTGATATGGGCTGCTACATTTTCATGATGAAATTTCTAATTGTTCCTGATTTGTGGCCTGACGCGACGGATACTTGTTCTCAGCTTCTTCAACACTTCCACGTAAACTTTAGATGTGATGTTGGCCCCGAGAAACGTGTTCTCAAGCCCACAATTATTAATCATTTACACCACAGTCCATAAAGAGAGAATCATTTCCGCACATTTAAAAAAATTCTTAACGAATATTCGCTCGGAAACATTTTTTGATTCTTCCGTCAAAATTATAAGGACAAGTTTCTCTCGTGTACAACTCGTTAAATGTAATTTTGTGTACGATAGTTCTTTGAATATTTAAGTTGAATATTTAATACACGTCATGTGTTTTTTTTTCAGTGAGTAAGCGATGCATTGTAACTTGTCCAAGAGACGAAACCAAGCAGAGGTTTTCGAAATCATCCGTGTTAATCTTGAGGTCGGAGCCAATTGAACGACTCACTTGGTTGTTGACATCCTCAACACATTCAGTCAGATATAAATGTATTCTTAGAATATAATCTGTGTCAATACTTTCCAGCTAGAGTATGTAGTCAATGATGTGGAAAATTGTCGTTTGAAAACGCATTTATGCTACTATTGTGTCATGATTACGTTTTATCAAATGATGCTATTTATCGGTAGTATGTTCTTTAGGACTTGAATCTATCTGGAAATTACCATAGCACGTAATGCCAACCTACCCCCTACCACTCAGCACAAAGTAAGCCATTGGACGGAAAGCAGCTAAATTCTTCTGCAAAAACTTAAAAAACTTCGTATGCTCTGCCGAAATCGCCGCCGGATTCTGTTACTTAATAAAAAAAATATCTTTCGTAAAAGAAATGATTTTGGAAAAGCATTTTTGGCATTTTAAAACACATTGTATATAGAGTCGCAGCCATGAGAGAAATTTTGCATCCCAACAAATTAATACCTAGATTTGGCATGACAAGTATAACAAGCCGGTAAAAAAGCCAGATTGCTTTCCAAACCATTCAACATCTTCAATGAGCTCCAGCAAGGGGATTGTCTAGTATGCTTCCTATTCAGCCTGGCATTGGAGAAAGTAACCTCAGCCTCTTCACGTCAAAAAGAGGGACTGTCGTCACAAACCAGCCATGTACTAACTTGCGCAGTTGCCATTGACATCATCGGAAGATCTTAACTGGCTGCACTAGAATTCGTCATCCAAATCAAGCTGTAAGGTTTCATTAAAAGAATAGAAAGACGAAGCACATGATGGCAACCCCGAACATCGAATACTTTGAATACTCAGCAATAAGCACTCCGGCCTCTTAGCTGCGTTCGAGAAAAAAATCTTGCGGAAGATTGTTGTTGAAGGGCGATTTCGGAGACGCTACGACCATAAGCTGTACGCCACCTACCTGTAAGCAGATATAGTCACTAAGTTAAAGCTCGGTAGAATCAGGTGGGTGGTAGTTTGGTAGCAAAGAGGAGCCTTTAAGGAAAACTCTTTGCGGCAGATTTTATGACAGATGACAGCGGGCGAAATCTTGATTACTCTGGAGGGATGAGTTAACCAGGACGCTCAAAAGTTAAGATTGCCTAATTGGATAACTTCGGCCCACCATCGGGCTCGATGGAGAAATTTATTGGAAGAGCTCAGCAGCGGACTCTGTATGAAAAGCCGACAATGATTAAATAAACAATGCCCCTTAAAAGCCCAGACCCATTGAAAAATAATAGGAGTAAAATAAAGGTAGCATAAGTAGATATACTACTGGAAAATCTGGAGGGCATAGAAGCTATATATGTTTCGTGAAATGGAGGTGATGGGCAGGGTAGCTTTTTTGGCTCTTTTTGCAAATTCTTCCTTACTACATTCAAATATTTTCAGTTTCGAAACAGATATATTGCCAAATGTATCTACGAAGCATATCCATGTTTTGCTGTTTTTATTGCAGCAAAATCAATGCCCTACTTTGCATGTTAGTTGGTTAGAGCATTTCTGAAAAGTAAGGCGGTATCACCAAAGCTGTTTTTGACTGAATGGATTGAGCAGTCGCTGTCTGCTACAGTGGGCAATATGGAACCAGACAAATCGCAAGTCGACCATGACCAGGAATTTAACCTGGTAATAAACTTGAAAAAGAAACGAAAGACGAAGGAGTAGGTAACTCTTTCCAATATAACGCAAACTACACTTAAGACAATCCCGACTTAAAAGACCGTAAAAGTCCCTCTCATCACGGCATATAAGATGAATGTTTCCAAATTCATCTGTGAGATGAAGGTACTAGGTATTGTACCTCTTACAAAGAATATTTCTAGTGACAAATTGCTCATCCTATGTTCCTCCTTAGAAGACCATAAAAAAGTCTTCGAACACATCAAGAGCAGTGGTCATTATGCGACTACTTACTCTGCAGCCTCTGAAAGAATTAAGTCCCTCGTCATCTGAAAAAAAAAATAATTGTGCCGAAAAAATATATGAAAAAGTAAAACCAATCAGAGCCAGCAGGCTAAAATAGTATAGATTTTAAGTTTTCTTGTTAATTAAACTTTAAGTTAAGCTAAGAATGTACCATTAATTTAAAATAAAAATATTTTCAATTCATTAAATTCACTGAATGGATCTCAATTGATGTATCGAACATTGGATTACAAATACTCTCCCAAACAGCCACCAAATTCAACCATTAGACCCGATAAAACTTATAGAGGGACTATTTTACTTGAAGAGGTTATATGCACTTAAGATGTTAATTTTTGTATTATTGTAATGTACGTATTTTGCGTATTTGATTTACATATTTAAGTATATGTACAGCAAATTTCATGTCAATCTGAAAATTATTCTCGAATATGCACGCATATATACTCGTATATAAAGACGACTCGGAGATGCAGAGTGCTTTTGAAACTTTTAATACGTTTTTCTCGAAACTTTTTTTAAAAAATCGATCGGCCAAATCAATGAGTTTCAAATTTTCGCTTATGGTTTATAACCATATTTTTTTAGTGATATGTAAATATTTTCCAATTTATAAACAATTGAAGATTAAATATTTTATCGAAAATCAGTTTTTTGGACAATTCCTCAAAAATTTATATTTTACTTATTCCTTCGATCGAACATTAGATAACACTATATGGCGAAGCAATCTTTATTTTGGTTTTTATTTGAGATGATCCAATCCAGTGAGAGCGTGCGCAAGGTGCCATTTTTAAGGATGGATTTTAGGATAGAATTATTTTTTTTGCAAATAAAAAATATCAAAATAAAGTTACTAGTTATGTGTGTGTAAATTTTTACGTCAATCAATTAAAATGTCGTTCTAGGAATAATTCTTGAAGAAACGCTTTTTATCGGCCTCATGACTGCGTATAACCTCTGAAGCTTCTTATAAATCCGTATTTTTTATGAAAATGTTGGCCGATCGTTTAATTAATGAAAAAATCTCTAAATTTAAATGGAGTAATTTTATAATTTTTTTTATATAAAGCTTATGTTATTGGAAACATTTTCTTATTTTGACTTACTTAAAACACATAGTTTACTTTACTAAGTAAATTCCGGTTCTAATTAATAGTTTGAACGCAAATTTACGATTTCCAAAGCTGTTTAAATTTCTAAATTGCAAAAAAGACATAAGATAAAGATAAAAATAGTACCACATTTCCAACAAAACACCTCTACTTTGAACGCAGACTCTGTAAGGAAGTAGGTTGAAAAAGTTTGAGATTTAACCTGACGTAGAATCCTTCTCTGTGTGTCTTTAGCTTCGATTGCCATATGGTAGGCGTGTTTTCTTACGGTGAACGTCTTGCTGATCTTAACAACTTTCGCGGCCGAACTATTTGACGTAGATAAAGGAGAAGATTTAAAGTTCTCTAGGTATACCTTTCTCATTTGATTGGTTAGTTAAATTCAAGTAATCAAAATTATTTCCGAGTTTTCTGGCATTTGCCATTATTAACACTAAAAGAAAAACACATTTTCTATGAAAAATTCGTCCCTGGCTTGTGACGATTGAGTATCTGGACCGAGCAATTTCCATGTTTACCTACCTGTGTAATTTACACCACAATTGATGCATTTTTCTTATTCGAGTCATCTCAGCCGTGTCATTTTAATTACTGAGGCAACTTTGGTGGATTGGACATCATCACCCACAGATCAGAAGTATAGTTAGCAACAATATGTTTCAGCGGTGAATTTATGCTTTTACACCGGTGTTTGTCCATTATGGGATAAAATTCCGAAAACGATTCATTGATGCCAAACTATGTTTTTATGCCGGTTTAATTGGTCTATAGGCATAGCAGTAGTTTAATGTGAAATGGTGGATAGAGTTTAGAAAACGATATTTTTACTAAAGTACTAGAAATGAAAACTTATTATGTTTTAAGTTTGCTTATGATAAAGAAGTGGAAATTTTGCTATGATTGTTTTTGTATTTTTTTACATAGCTTTAGTAAGCGATTTTATCATAAAATTTTCAAATCGTAGTGGTCTTGTAGTGAAAATACACACCAAATACTAAGATCGAGAAAGTTTGAAAGCTCTTGCGAATGGTAACCCTAAATTTCCTTTTATCCCTATAACTTCCAATGCAGTGATCGGATCAATACGAAATTCGCTGAGCAGCTTGACTTTAACGTGAGGCAGATATGACTTATTTTTGGCTTCGGTGCTAGCAAAGGACTGCTAGCACGAGGTGTTTTAATTTTTGTACCAATAAATGCTTGCATTAAGTATTCACATCGCGAATATACAATATGTGACAATATATATGACAATACATACAATATATAATATATAAGACAATAACAACAATATAACAACAATATATAAGACAATATATAACAATACACTCAAAATCTGCACAAATCCTCTACTGTTCTTCGAACATTAGTATTTCTAGCGGTTCTGATGCGCTAGGGTTTTTTTTTATTTCAATCTGGAACCTTCATCACATAAATCCTACGAATCATCATAATGTAGTATCTTAATTGGATTGCAAGTCGAAACTAGTTGTGTGAAGCATAACCTTTGACTGCTTAGTGCTCTCGATAGCTTCATCTCAGTTTTGCTCTCGAAACACTTCTTTAGAGAATGTATCGTCATAGATGAATAATAGAAAAAAATTTGAAATCAGCTAAAGTTATTTTATATGTTAGTTTCGCTTTCAAAATTGGAATTAACTGAAACTGGATACCCCAATTTGATCGGTTGGTCTTAGATTATCAATTTTGACTTACCTCTGATTCTTTCGTTTCAATCGCATGCTTAGAGCACATCTGATACTGTCTAAATCGCTGGTCGATTTATTTCTTTGTTCGCATTCTATAGTTCCAAAGAGAATCGGCAAGAAGTTTCTAAGAATTTATGGCTCTCGGTAGGTTAAGACTGATTTTTTAATGATTTTAGCGGCAAGAGTTTCCATCTGCTCAAATAAGTAGTCGTGATCCTACCATTTCACAACCGTAAAAAATTATCGTAAAATAAAGTCGATTCCCATGAAACATAATTCTCTGTCTTTCAATGTACTTCAGTTTACTTTAGAGTTTGCAAGCATGAATTCATTGCAAGTTTGTCTCATTTTACTCATTTTGCCGTTAGTTCCTCTGCATATATTAAAAACCCAACACAAAAGTCATTAACATGCTTAATATCTCATTAACACTTGCAACTTTCGAAGTAACGTTAGCCTTAAAATGTCACTTCACAATATAATTTACAGTGCTCACGCGCCCGAAAATCATGTCTTGAAATATAAAAGAAAACAATTTCGACTTAGGCATTAAGTATCTTAAGACACTTCATGCTCGTTCGCATATCAAGACGTAAAATTGACATTGCTCGGCTTAGTGTCGAAAAGGAGGTCAACACGAAAATCGCTGTAGACGTCTTTTCAAAATCGAGCATTCATAAGATAGTTAATGTGAAAAATACTTCTATCTTTCTTTATTCAAGTCGAGCGAGTACAAGAGTACAAGTCGAATGGAAAAAAGATCCATCCAACACAATCATATCCATTTCAATTAGTACTCGAAAGTTAAATGGTCTGAAGCAAAAATCAAAGGTAGATGTAGTGATTGTATGGCCACGAAACTTCCATCCGAAATCTTCGGAACGTCTTATTAAATTAATAAGCGAGTACAATCTTTCCGAGACCAATATCGATGCATCAACGTTCGCTAGCTCGCTCACGATCTTCACTTCTTCTCGTTCTTTTTCTTGCGGATTTATTGCACGTTATTGTTGTTATATTGTCTTCATCTTATTTTCGCTATTATTTCTGTTTTCCTCGATATCCCAAATCGACAAGATCACAGTAAAGCCGTGTACAATACGACGGTTGTCGGAGTCAGTCAAGCGTATCTGCACGCTCGAAAATTTCTCAAGCTAGCCCATAAAACTTCCTCAGAAGACCCAATCTGACAGTCTCTTGCCACGAAATCAACAGAGACAAGAAGAAATATAAAACAAAATAGAAGTAAGAAAATCTGAAACTGAAAAATAATGGCACGAACAATAGTGCCAGCGAATGGCGCTTATTTTTCGCCAGTCTGAATAGACAGACTAAAATCTTGGTAGACTGAGTTGGGTTCGAGATTTCAGATGAACACTGAAGAAATTCTTTGGATTTGGAAGAAACAGATATCGCCGTCAAACATGATCGAAAGACTCGAATAGAAAGTCTCTACATTCACCAGTCTCGACCTCATCTTCCGAGATCAAATGCTGAAAGGTAATACTTCATTCTTCTCGTTGTAACTGCACAGCATACATACATACATATATTCGAGATGCCGAGAAAAGCGCCACTACACTAATGTCTACGTCTCGGAAGTATCTATGGAAAAGAAAAAATGACTAAACAACAGCGAGTAAAAAATGCCGTGTCATTCAACGGTCAAATGCAGAGGTGAAGAAATACAAGTAGAAAGATCGAATAGAAAGATTCTTTGAGTGATAAAGTCACCATGGGTGCTGGTCGACGGTACTTTCGCCAAACAATGCTGTAATAAATGTATTGTAATGATGAGCGTAACGCCACGGTAATTACATGGTTTGCTTCGATGAAAACAGAGCACCATTTCGAACATGAAACATTTCGGTAAATTTGGTTTCAGGGAGGTAAAAAATGTAGGTTTTTTGTAGTTATTAAAGGGGGAAATACATGTAAAATCGAAAAAAAAATTACTAATTTCAGAATGAATTAAAATATATATATTGTTCATTCAGAAAATGTTTAATATTAAATCCTTAAAATACATGTTTCACAGTAAATGAAAATCTTTTTGAATAATTTTTCAACACAAAATGGCGGCGATGCGAGCGAATGAAAAAAACACATCAAAAACTGCCTCGTACAACTTAACGCCTTTTCCGGGGAACTTGCAACATTCAGAGAAAAAAAAATATGCTAATGAAATATGAAATTCATAGGTGAACCAATAAAATTTACAAAAATATTTTAAATTTTTACATTAATTTTAGATTAAACATAAAAATCGATTATTTTTCAAAAAAATCACACTTTAAACATTAATAAACAAACTATTTTTCTGAAATTACAATAACATTTAGGTTCAACGAGGAGATAATACTCTTTTGTAGATGTGGTATAAATTTGACTCGGATCGATTCAATATTTTTTGAGATATCTTGTACGGCAGCTGAAAAAGTACTACTTTGAGAAAAACGCGTTTAAAGTTTTAAAGCTCCACCGACCTGGGGAACGCCGCGCTGCCTTTAACTGACTATAACTCGAGAACTAATACGAATATCGCTTCAAAACTTTTTTTGGTTTATTTTAAGAGCATTTCAAACATTTTGATGTAATAAAAAAATCGAATTTTTTTTTTAGCAGTTACATGTATTTTTCCCCTTAATGGAAGTCTATTTGAAAAAATTGCAATGTCTGGGGGGCTATGTTTTATTTTGAGGTGTTAACTTCAAACAACATAGAAAGATCATTTGCGTCTTTGAAAGCTCATAGATCAGAAGTGATGGTATTTGAAAATGATTCCAGAGAATGAGACGAAGAAGAAAAAACAATTTGATAATAAATAGTTAGTTAATTTTTTTTTATGTTAAATAGTTTTATTTCTTCCTTCTATACCTTCAATACAGAAGAAGTTGTAGAGTCTTCCTAATGTATGTATACTTCATCCTTAAGCCAAGAGGGTACTCTCGACTATTTTAACTGGTCTTTAAAATGTTTTTTCATAAAGTCTGACAGTTGAACTTAGTAGTTCAGTAGATTATTCTCCATCAACAAGCTCAAACCCTAACAATATTAGATAAGGCTACCAATAAAAAATTATCTTCTGGAAAAGAATAGACAGTGCAATAATAAATCACCGCAGTACAGACAGGAATGCTAATGATCATAGGCGTTCCGCAGTATAAAATTTGGCAGGTGCCAGGCGCCGAAAGGGGCAAAACATATGCTGACTTTGTCCTCCGATGATTTTGTCCTCCGTAACACATTACTCATAGCCGATGTACGCTTTTTTTCCCTTTGATTTTGCGAGTAATACTCATATGTAAATCATGGACTTTTTGGAAAACAGCTTTCAAGTGTTACATCTGCATGGCTGAGAATGCTTGCTTCATGCATGCTGCTGGAATACATTGCAGTTATTCCTGTTCGTGTTGGGCAAGAGCTTTCGAGTCATTTGGTTTGCAGGGAGACTTATCTGCTGTCTGAAACTAAATAAAATAGCAAAAGCTTTCAAACTGGTGCTGTCTGCTTCGCTTCCGTGATCGTCTAGCAAATGTGAGATACAGCCAGTGCTTCACTGCCAATGGTTCAATTTTTTTTCCGAACTACATAAACTATTTCTCGATCACTAAGTGTTTTAGTAGTGTTTAAACTGTTCCATTCACAAGACCCATTCCATCCCAAGAGGTTGCATTTGTAGTTTGAAAATATTTGCTTAACATGGTCGTTGTAGAGAAAATAATTGAATGAATATAGATCATCGACGAAATGAAGAAATGAATATAGATCATCGATACATAAACTGAATCTTAGTACTTTCCTTCTCTCTTTTATTTTTCTAAAGCCTGTTTTTATTTTTCTAAAGCCTGTTTAGCCAGATAGCTATCGACAACACATTCGCAATCGAGAAATTTCATTGATCTCCTCATCTGCTTTAATAATTGGTGTGTAATTCGAATAGTGATGGTAAAGCGATTCGATGATGTCGCAGGTTTGACATGTTTCGATGTTGAACCATCTGTACATGAGAACAAGATATATTATTGAGCTTACTGTAGCTAAAAATGTAGTTGCAAGGTGTTTTACCTTAATGTTGGTTTGGACACCTCCTTTTTGCGCTTACATGACATTAGCATACGATTGTGCAACAACAGGCAATTCACTGAGCTTAGAGCTGTCTGCAAAGATCAAAATTATGTCTACTGAACACAAGGCATCTCTAGCTCTTCAAAGACTAAGAACCCTTCTTCGACTGTTAGTCCTGTAGCAAACCTCAAAACAACGGGAAGCTATTCCTGCTTGCGGTGCTTGCTTTATCTGCCATAATCGCTATCAGTCCGCGCTATTTAGTTTTATTCGTGATGCCCTCATGAACGATTTCAATAATTATTTATATACAAATTTTGTGACCTGCTACTACAGCAGTTCGCAACCTCGTAGTGATACAATTTTTGACAAAAAACAGAAAAAAATTTCAGGAGATTTTTTTTTACCAAATCGCAATCTATTTATGGGACATCTGGACCATCTTTAACAACAATAGAAAAGTAGCACAGCCATTTTAAACTCGCATGGCAGTCACTAGAAAAAAACCGTCGCCAACAATATCATCAGATATTGTTGAAAAAATGGAAAAGTTCGATCTACAAGATGGTAATGGACAATGGTTCGGATTCTACATAATTCTACTGTAAAAAATCACTGCAATGATTTCTATCTTCATTGCAAAAACATTTTCATGTTCAGTATTGCAAGAAATATTCAAAGCTATAAGACGACAAATAAGGGGACATAATTCCAAGAACTATGGGTCCAAACATGGGTCTACCATTTTGATCCAGGAACAAAACACAAATCAAAAGAGTGGTTTGAAAAGGGTTTCAGCCATTTTAAAGGTCAAATTAGAGCACTCTGTAGGAAGAGTAATGTATGCAATATTTTGGGATTTTCAAGATACCCTTCCAATAGATAAAAAAATAATGAATTTGAAAATAACCGGCAGCTATTATGCTTCAACTCTTAATAAATTAAGGAAGCGGCTGGGCACAAAAATTTGAGCAAAACTAGATTTTCAGATTTTAAAGGTTTATTATATAGAACATTTTAAGCCATCCCGACTTTTTATTGCCTTCTTGCACTACGAGCATTTGTTGATACACTATTAAAAAAATTTTGCTTCAAATTAAGATATTTGGTTTAAATTGACAAACTCTCCGAAATGGCATCAAAACGCATTTCCAACTTTGATGACTTTTCCTGCGGAATTATGATTTTTTTGGACTTATGTACATGCCTTTTTCTCAGAAATGGTTTGAAAAATGAATGAACCTTTTTTTGTGTTTTTTTAAGCAAATGGACTAAAATTCTTTAAATTTTTTTTATAAAAATTGAATAGTGGCATTCATAGTAAAGCCCTGAAATGTATTCGACGCGAAACGGAACGAAGTGTCAAATCCCATACAAAATCAGCCTGACACGGAATTTCGTTTCGTTTGGTTTTGCTCGTCAGTAATGTGTTCGAAGGCGTATAAGTGTCTTCGAAGACAACGCAGTGACTCGCTCTGAGATGGCGCTGCACTATTATAAGTTAAATTTCGCGGCCATTTAATGACCCAGGTACCTTAAATTGATGCGAAAAATGTGACAGTTCATAATTTCATTCGAGTTTGCGGATATTTTATTGAAAAATGAGTGGCAATGGATGGATGAACAGCGCATCCTTGCAACAGTAGTTTTTGTTTTGCCGATAAAATCATTTTTGATGCCGGTTAGTTAAATTTATATGCACCGAATTCAAATGTAATACACTTGTTAAATGTCATCAATGGCAATTTATGCTGCCTCCGGTGTCGGGGTGCGGAACTTTATTTCGCTCGATTCCGCACAGACGTTTTCGCTGTATTTCGTTCGTCGAATACATTACTAGGCTTAAGGTTGGTTCAAAGTTAAAAAATTGCGACAATTATAACACGTAAATAAATCTAAAAACATTTGTTTCAATTCTCAACGGTGTAATTGCAGCTGATTACATTACAGACCAAATAAAAAGAAAAAGAAAAATTGAGCTGGAGCTGAGGAAAATGTACATAAATAAAAATAGGTTTGAGTGGGATTTGGAGAAAGATCGTGAAAGAAGCGATAAAATCAAAATATCTGCTCTAAGTGCTCTTTTTTAACATGACTATGCGCCGTATAATCGCAGTCAAAAAGTAACGGAGGCTGTACCGTCTTGTGAATTCCAAGAAATTAGTCCACCTTAGAGCCGATCAGCTATTATTTGTTTCCTCATTTGGAAAAAAACACCTGCATAGAGTGAGAAATCCTGATGATAATGATGAAGGAAGCGGTATAAGAGTATTTTAACAGTGAAGACAATTTTTATTTTTTTGAAAGATTTGAATTCTTAACCGGAAGATTTAATGAGTGAAATTCAATATAGGGAATTTATTGAAAACTAATAAATGTACTGTTGGTTTAGTTGCCATTTTCCATAAAAAAAACTTATGGATCTCCGCTGGTAAAATATTTTTTTTCTTTGAACGGGTGTCCAAAAACCATCATAGGCATCCTGCGGAAGATGCAGGATTATATGAGACTCGTGTTCACTAAAAAACATCACCCGCTGACCAAAGAAATCCGCGCCGGAACCGCTTTCTCATTACTTCGACTCGGCTGTGCCACTACCACCTATCAGGTGCTCCTCGTCTACTTTCGTTCTGTGAGAAGGAGTCTGTCAGGCAACCCTCTCCTCTTCTCCTCACAGGGCCGATTGCGGACCATAGCGCTTCCTAATCTCTTCTGGAGCGCAGGCCCTTGAAGAAAGTAGGCAATGCGTCATCGATTTCTTTAATGCAGTATCCAGCCTTGACTTTCCCCATTCTGTGAAGTTATTTCCTAAAGTAACCATGACCTGATAGAAATTGGCACTGGTAGAAATTTGTGTGGGTACAAAATAAGCCAAGGCTTTATAGCACCAGCCTAGTCGTCCATGCTTCCATTGTGTTTGTATTCCTTCCAAAGCTCAAGCGTTCGAGCTCGTGCTTGAGCGGCTCTCACTTCTGAGCTATTCGGAAAGATACCTACCGTCATGAATATGACGGTTGGTATGCTTCTTTTCGTCAGCATGACAAACTCAGCTATCGCAATCGCCAACTGGAGACAATAGTTTGCCATCCAGACCTCAACTCTTCTCATTAGTTAATTTAATTTGAGCTGAGAAAGGTGGCGGTTTTTGTAGGTAATGAAAGCTACTATATCGTCAGCGTAATCTACCAACATCACAACTTCTGGCATTTCAAGGCGCAGAAATCCGTCGTACGTAGCATTCTACAGATCTGGCCCGAGAATGGACCCTTGGGCGGCTCCGGCAGTAATATTTTTCCAGATATTTCCCTTCTTCGTCTCATATGTATGTATATAAGGCGACGATTCTTCAGATAGTCTGGAATGGAACCATGGCTAATCCTTTACCTGAAAATTCCACTCAAGTGCCTCTAAAATATCTGCCCATCTCGCTGATTTAAAACATGAAACACGATTGGTCTGGCCTGATGTCATGCAGCCTCTAGGCAGTCTACTGCACCAATAACTTCGCAGATGGTACTTTTTGTTGAGTGGCCACTATGGAACCCATGATGATTTTTCAAAAAGCTACCGATCCTTCGTATTGCTGTCTGTAGTTGCGGTGGAAAATATGTTTATGTTAAAAGCAATTATTATTAAAAAATCGATAAAAGATCGATCGAAAGCGGAAGGTGTAGCGGCAAAACAAATTCATGAACGATTGTGAAAATTATACGAGGACTCTTAACCTTCACTTCGAACATTAGAAAGATTGGTTGCTGCATTTAAAAGTGGTCATACAAGTGAAGACGATCCACGTGAAAGACGACCAAAAAGTGCATCAACACCAGAAAATATTAACAATTCAGGATATTATTATGCAGGATCGTCGATTAACCCAGAAAGATTGAGCAGAAGCACTAGACATTTCATAAGTCAGTTGAGCAATATTTTTCGTGCAGTTTTGGTCTATAGAAAGATGAGTGCAAAATGGGTACCACATTCGTTAACAATGGAACAAACCAGTAGCGGATCCACAGGGGGGGTTCCGGGTCCGGACCCCCCCAAAAGGGAAGTTCAAAGTTTTTTATTCTAATGGCTGTTGGCTGTTGATGATCGCATATTGCTACGGGATTGAAAAATCTCATATAAATTATTGAAACAGTAAATTATGATTAGATATATATTTAATAGGGAATATAAAAACTTTATTTAGTATCATCATAATTGACTCTAAATTGAAGATTGAGTCACACAAATGTTCAAGCATGTATGAATATTCGAGGCTTAAGTTTTGCATATCACTTTTTTCTGCACGTAAAAATTCTAGTCGAAAAATATTTACCAACAAAGCATCAAATGCATTTTGGATATTCAGATCGTGAATTCGTTGTCTCCATATTCTGACTTCTGAGATGAAATTCCCCTCTGAGCAATCTAATATCTCCTCATAAAATTTGTAAAGGTCTGCGCATTTTTTTTGATCAAATTCTTGTTTGAGGAACAATTGTCCGAAACTTTTAAAGATAGATTTCAAGCCAACTTTTAAGATGAGAAATGAATGTATCGAGGAACGGAATGTAGAATGCAATCCTATAATAATCTTCTAAATTTTTGGCCTCAACGTTTCAACGACTTCTTTGCCGATTGTAACGAGCTGGCAATTTGATTGTGAACTCGAATTGGAAATTTTTTTTAGCAACATGTTCAAAAATAACATGGATAGAAGAATATGCATTTTCTCGCTTCTCCCTGCATTCATTCTAAGCGTAATCTGCTAATTTGGTGGCTTCGCCTAGATCTTGGTTTTTGATTGCTATTCCCGACTCAAAGGCAGAACAATCGAATTAACCGATTCCATAATGTGACAGGCGATTTGGAATCCAATCGTCGAAATCGCAATCAAAAGTTGCGTTGCATTATGTGAAGTATCACGATCATTCCACGTTTTTATTTCTTTTAATGCATCAATAATGGCCGGCTGCAATTCGATGTACATTGCAATTGCTTCATGAGACTAAGCTCACCTTGTAGGGCAAGTAGACTTCAATTTTTCTTTCCCTCACTTTTTTTTATTTTGGAAATTTCTTACTTCACAATGTCCTGTATTTTAGGCCAGTGGGAAAATGTTTGAATTGATCCGAGAGTTCCCAATGCGTTCTTTATTCCAGATACTTCGCAAGCTGCATTAAGAGCCAAATTGAAGCTATGTGCGGCGCAATGTACATAAATCGCCAGAGGGAAGTACGATCTCAGACAATCCTGTGCACCACTAAATTTGCCACTCATTGCTGGAGCTCCGTCGTATCCGTGACCATACATAAATGGACAATCGACGCCGACATCATGTAAATAGTTTCTGATTAAATCCGCCATACCTTGTCCAGAAACGTTGGTAACTGGCAAAAATCCAAGAAAATCTTCGCAAATATTCAATTTTGAGTCCAAGTATCGAATGCAAATGGAAAATTGTTCTATGCTTGACATGTTGGTCGATTCATCTGGTAAAACTGACCGATTTCTCTCTTCTTTTATTTTCTGGTACGGAATGTGGATCAAGCAGAGTGGAATACGAAAATAAAGTCCCCTTCATGTTATCAACTTTCCAATAGCCAGATTTTTCAACATAGCCTATAAATTATCAAATACACCTCTTGGATATAATTAACCACTTGGTGGGAAAAGAAGGCGTAACTACTAATCATCTACTCGGGAACGAGAGCATGAGTAGTTGGTAGCAGCCAGAAGACAGAAGTACTCGCAAGTACTAAATAGTACGAATGGAACACGGGCATTGACAACTGGCAGGCTTACCGACGGAAACGGGAAAACTTTGAGAAGAATTTGACAAGACAGTGCTGCTATCGAATTGTTGTTGGTGTGGTATCCACAATATTAAACACGTGAAATTCATAAATGATCTTTGCTATGCGAATGCTACTAACGACGGCAACCGCTGTGCCAACTCCGAAACAAAAACTATCGAATAGGGTCTCCAAACTAAGGAAAGATATATATACACTTCGAAGTGAAAAAAACCCCCCCTAAAACCGAATCCTGGATCCGCGCCTGGAACAAACACACACTCGTATGCGATTTTCTCAATAACATTTGGAACCTTTTAGAAGAGAAAAAAGATATTTTGTGCATAGTTTTATTACTGTAGATGAAATTTGTGTTTAGTACCATGATCTTGAATCAAAACAAGAGGCTAAGGAGTGGCGTGAACCCGATACATCGGCTCCAAAATGGGTCAGGATCCATAAATCGGCCAAGAAGATGTAAGCATATGTTTTTTTTTTTTGGATCGGAAAGGATTTTGTTTGTTGATTATCTCCGAACTGATAAAACAATAAACAAAGATTATTATTGTTACCTTCTGGACCAGCTGGATGTAAAAACTCGAGAGAAAAGATATGGTTTACGAAGAAAAAAGCTCAAAAAACCATCGTGGAAATCAGTGAATTATAGCAAGAACTGTTGCAACATCCACCCTATTTGCCAGCTTTGGCTTCCTCTGACTTCTGGCTGTGCAAAAAATGCATGCGTTATGAACAAATGAAGAGGTTATAGCAGCTGTGGAAGCGTATTTCAACAGTCTTCCGAATTATCACTTCAGGGATGTAATCCATAAATTAGAAGATCACTGGAACAAGTGTATGAAGATTATATTGAATAATAAAATGTATTTAAAACCATAAAATTGTGTTCGACAAAACTTCTTAAACAACCGTTATACGTAAAGAAATCTAAAGCCGGTCAGCTAAGTGAAGATAATTCTCTTCTCGCCAACGTCTTCGTACATTTTAGCTAAGTAGTTTTTTGCTTATCGGAAATCAAAACAATCTTCCCTGGGTATAAATTAACTTTGAGTATACGACCTAAATTTGAATTAAATATTAAATCAACCATAAATTAAATTGACCTTAATATAGCTTGCATCATACCTTTACCTATACCGTTTTATATAAAAAAAAAAAAATTTTAAAAATCTAATTAAGTAGATTCCGAGATCAAGCATTTTGGCATATGCCCCTTTTTTTAAGGTTTTACATTAATTTCAGCGACTTAATTCTATAATTTATTTGAATCAAGCATCTACATTGGTCCATTGGAACATATTTTCTGCATCATCAAATTTGCATTTTTTTTACTACCGTAACACATTAGAATGGGCGCCTGATTTCATTCCGAGTGCTGCTGGCACGCGTTCTCTTTGGCGCCTGTCTCTGTGGTGCCTAACCGCCGAAATTTGCATGTCTTTTTTTTTGCTTCGAAAGTTTTATTTGCTGTACATATGTTATAAAATTATACCCAACTATGTGAGAGCGGTCATGTGACTGTTGCATGCGTGTAGGTTTGAGCGTACGTAACTGCACAGTCGAACGATTGCCACTAGTTTTGATTTTTTGCTTCGCAATCATGCGATTAAAAAGCCACATCTAAGCGCTCGTGCTATTATGGATTCAAATGTTCAATAGAATTTAGATGTTTTATAAATATGCAGATGTGCTTGATGGCTTTCGGATATTTTTTTGTTGAGATCGGCTTTTCTTCGTATGTGTATCTACATATTATGTAGGTATTTTTAATTTTGGATGTGTTGCCTTTGTATGTGCATATGCCGTTGAGTTGACTGATTTCGAGGTTAATGTTGTGCGAAATTTTGAAATTTGCTTTGCAAGTTTTTTTCTTCATTTTTTCGATGGCATCTCGCACATGCATAGTTTGGCGGTCGTCGTTAGATACGGTTCGTGTAGTTTCAGCACTTTGCCTGATGTTCGTTCATCGACCAGTGTGGGATCCGAGTAAATAGAGATGGGCAAAATAGCTCTTAGCTCACCACTCATGACTCTTTTTTACAGTGTTGCGCCGTACTCTCAGTATACTTTTCGCTGCACATTTCACTAAGTTTAGTCAAACCAGAGCTTTCGTTCGCAGACTATGCTTTGCTTTTTTCAGGCGCTGCACTGTAAAAGTGAGTGGTGAGTGGTGAGCTATGAGCGCTTTTGCCCATCTCTACGAGTAAAGCAAAATCGCGTGAAATTTGAGTTAGCTTGGCTTGGATTGAAAGTTTGGTGACTTTGCGCGCGAAATTAGATGGTGAAAAAGATTGGAGCAATTTCGTAGCCCGGCTGGTGTACGACGTGTTGTTCGAGCTGAAACACACTGGCTGGCGATGTTCGAGGACAAATCGTTTAGTGAATTGGGGTTGAGAGCGGACATCGTGACCAGCCAAAAAACTACGCGTCACCTTGTACTACGCACATGAATTGGTGACATTGAATGACCTGGAATGATCGGTATCACATGTGCTGGCCTAATGCAAAATCTTTGGAGAGCCTTAATTTGCATACGCAAGCAGTCGGCTGATTGATGGACGTTCACGGTGAACACATAATTTTTTCAGCAAAGAATTTTGGCACTATCAGTTGGTTTGGAGAACTAATAGAGCAAACCAAATTAATGGTGATTCAGGTTTTGTTTTGAAATTTGTGATTTCATTTATGTATTTTTGAGGAGAACCCTAATAGAATTTCATTTCGGTTGATACACTATGTGACAGCCAGATATTCGGAAAATTCCCTTCCTACACAATAATGCTTCCACGGAACGTGATAAGTGAATGGTATGCAAATAAAGTAATTAATTCAAATTAGTTCCACTATAATTTTCCGCCTTATCAGTGACTCGAATGCGAAATTCATTGATGCCTACCTACCTTAGCATTGCCTACCTACTCAAAGTCAGCGACAAACTGCATCGAACTGGCTATGCAAACCGGTCGCGGGATACCGCGGAAAGTGCAAATTGCTATCAATAGTGATCTGCATGTAAATCTTGAATCGAATTCATCTCAACTGTCGCAATAATTAAACGTTTCACTCATAAATCACTCAGTCTTCGCCAACTTAACTTGAAGACATTTTGAGTGCGGCAAGAAATTGCTCCGAGGCTGACATCCGTCGCGGTCGTACCTACCATACTCTCGCCCAAGACAGACGTCTTCGGGGCATAGCACCATTGAAAGTCGACTCGACGCGAGATGAAGTTTAGTGAAAAATGCGACAACCGAACAGTACAAAAAGACTGCAAATCTTGGAGCTGCATGTCCCCGCTTACCTACCTGGTCTGATACGTGGCGAGGGGTAAGCAAAGGCAAAATCTGAGTTTTTCGACGTAGTCCTGATTCAATTCTGTCAGTACTCAAGATGGTGTGTAGAGGAGTGATGGGGCTGAAAATGATTGTTTCATTTGTTTTACCGTTATGCTAGCAAAATGATTGCGTTCAGGTATGAAGTCTTTGGGGTGTCAACTTTCCCTTGATTTATTGGACGCTTAAATGAACTTTCAGGTACCGTTTGGGGTAGATAGCTTGAGTGAGTGAGTAGTGAATGTCAACATGTATCAGCTGAGTGGGAAAGGGTATATGAGGATGGAGCAGTAAATGGTATGAAGTCAACACATAGGGTAGGAAGTATCTTCATTAGAAACGATTGATGTGGGTTTATTCCTGTGACAAATTTGGTTTTTTCTTTATAGCAACTACGAAAAAGTAATTATAGTAAACAAATTTTGATTTAATTTCAATTTCCCCTACATACATCTTTTATAGTTGTTCTCTCATTTCATTTTGTACTTTTCTTGTTTTACAGGTAATTTATGCTGATTACCAATCTACGTACTGCAGCTCGTTTCTCGGGCCATGTCGCTAAGTAGCTCGCTATCATCACCGTCAGCAGCAGTAAGAGCAATAGCAATCCGTATAGGATAGACGGCTTAAGATCCAGCATCAGCAAGAGTAGCCGCGGCAGCAACTGGTTCTGATCTGGTACAACTAACCATAAGAACTAGGAGGCAAGTTGTAGAAGAGGCTCCGCCACCATGATAACTTTGGCCGCTACCGCGGTATCCGATGTTGTTGCAGCGATTGGGAATACAACGACGATAACCAGTCCGACTATGGCTGAATCTACTGTGGCCACTTCTGGCCTACCAGCCGTAATAACAACAACAATATCAACAACCTCCTCGCCAGCGACAACGACAGTCGCGACAATAGCGGGAACAGCAGCAAATACGCCGACAAGTAGTATTGTCGCGGCAAACGGCAGCAACAGAACAGCAGTCGCGATGACAACAAGACCAGCTAAGATAAGACGTCGACATAAAGTCAAGGAATTCAACGATTTGATCTCGTGCTCCTTGTGTTGCGGCTATTTGATTAACGCAACCACAATCGACCACTGCGGACACTCATGTAAGTAGCCCGATTTATAAGTGGACTAGCAGCCGCCCAAATTAGCCCATCTGTTATTCTTAAGGGTTTTTCTCCATGGAAGTTAAGACCTCGCTTCGGTCAGAACAGTCGTGGCTCTTGGATTGCACAGGAATCTTCTTGTTTTTATCGAAGAGCGCTAATGAGTTTGTATTTACGGTAATGAAGTTAAAACTGGTATTGTTCAGGATATGGATAGGTTTGTGAACGCGGTTGTTGGAGGGAAATAATTTGTTATTTTCAAGCAGGAATATGCTTTTTGAAACCTTGAATGAGATTATATTATTTTTTAATCAGTGGTTGTAGGTGTGGAAAACAGTTTGATAGGCATACATTTAATAGTGGAATAATCTATATGTAGTAGGAACACTGATTGAAAATGCGGGATTTTCGGAAAATTTTGGCCGTTGCTTGCGAAAGAATAGTAAAATATATTTTATTGAAAGTGCTATCTATCGGAGGTTACAATTTTTCCCCATCTTTAAGGCAGCTGAATGATTCCTCGCCGTCTTTTTCGTCCAAAAATGAATCAACCAATTTTCGATTTCCTCATAGAAAGTGAAGTGCTGGTCAGCCAGGCCACGCACCATTGATCGGAACAAATGGTAATCCGAAAGAGCAATGTCCTGACTATACGGCGGGTGGGGTAGCAGATTCCAGTTCAGCGCTTCTAACGTGTCCTTTTCGACTTTTGCAACAAGAGGCCGAGCATTGTCGAATTAAAAACTCACTTCATCGTGTCTTTTCGCATATTCTGGCCGCTTTTCCTTCAGAACTTGGCTTAATTACATCAATTGTTGTTGATAGCATTCACCAGTGATGGTTTTATTCGATTGAATATAATATACAACATAATATACAACACCATTGTGATCCTACCATATGAAGAGCCTGAATTTGACACCATAGATGTTTGGCTTGGCCGTTGATATTATTACGGCTAGCGTAACGGATCTATTTTTATCACCAGTTATGGTACTATGAAGATAACGCTTTCTTTTTTGTCGTTGAAGCAGTTGTTTGCAAGTGAAAAAGCACCTTTCGATGTCTCTTGGCTTCAACTAGTAAGGCACCCAATTTCCTTGTTTTTAATTCATTTCCAAGGCTTTCAAATGATGGGAAATTTTTCAAGTTCATCTTGCGTTTGATTTGAGTCGTCATCATCTTCATCATCATTGAGCCTTCCATGTCAAAGTTACCACTCCTAAACCGATCGATGTTGAATTCAATGGAACATTCAAGATAAGCTTCAATGAGCAATCGATCAGCTTCAGCTGTACTTTTTTCAAATTAAAGAAGTAAAGCAATATGCAAAATTAAAGAAGAAGCACATTTAAGAAGTAAAGCAAATGACGCTTATTTCTCACGTAATTCGAGATTCAGAGACACAAAACTATGTTGTTTATATTTCAAGCAAATGATTTTTAATGGAAATTTTAGCTTTGACGTGAATATAGTTCTAGTGTTGTCTGATGCGTACAGTTTTAGCTGCGCCATCTGTTGTAAGTCCCGCATTTTGAATTTCCGCTCCAATAATTAAGCACTGAACATTTAAGTTCTCGAGAGTTCTCGAGTTGCAGATTTTCTGGGTATTTTAGATTTTCTGGGTATTTTAGATTTTCTGGGTATTTTAGATTTTCTGGGTATTTAGGTTTTTTTTAACATTATTTTGCCAATAAAGCTACACCAATGCATGTTAGTCAAAGATACGACGTCGTTTCATAAGATCTGTAAATCACAGGAAAAGTTTCCATTCAAAATTTGATACCTTATTACATAGTTTTAGTTTAAATTACTTAACCCCTACTAGAAATGTCCGCCTTATGCCTTGTATAAAATGTTGGCGCTTGGCCATGGCGCTAGCCAATTCAAACACACAAGGGTACCGTCAGAGTTGAAACACGATTATGCAAAAGTACCGGCAAAATTGTCTTGAATGCTTTCAAAATAATTCGTAGTCGGTTAAAAGAAATGCATGTCTAACGATTTTTTTTACTCAGTATTTTCAATTAATAAAATAAAGGAAAAATCAATTTCGGATTCTTATTCGGATAAATTAAATTAAATATTCGATAAATTTAGCTCTTCTGCTGGTACCCCTTTTGATTAAAGCAGCCTTTCTTCGAACTGTCAGCCCTCCATATAATAAAATTGTGCACTAGCCTCGGAATGCTTCATTCATGTGCTGTTTGAGCTCCTTCTACTGCCTTTGCTTAGGGCAGCCAGAAGTAATGGCATGTATCCTTATTTCTGTCCTTCATATTGATTTCGATTCTATTACAACTGTACCTGCCACCTTTCCTACTGCATTTGTAATTGATTTCATTATACATACTTTATTGCAACAACTTCGTATCGTCAGTACTTGCTCTGTGGTCCAATTCAAACTGACACTCTTAGTTCCAATAATATTGCGCCTCTAAGTCTCCACATTCTTCAAAAAGCATTTTTCGTCGAGCAAATTTTCTAAATTACGTCTTAATTTTCGTATTTTTTGCCTTATACTAAATCCTATTTGACAAGGATTGGGCTGGTTTATAACGATTTTGTTAGTTCGTTGATGTTTGGACTAAAGTAGTGTAATGCTGCTGATTGCATTGTAAAAAGCGGCCATTCATGTCGAGTCACTTATATCTTGTGAAAAAATAAGAGTTAAAGGATTATGTTAGAGGCAAAATGTTTTTTCTCTACGTACGAATCCAGGTCATTTTCTTGTTGAAGGTAAGTCGTTTGGCCATATGTCTGATTTGACTATATTTCTGTTTCGTATTGTTCGCTGTCCACTTTCAGTTTTTGTAACTGTTACTTTCTATTGGAAGTTTTGAAAATCGATTTGACTTTGTCAAGATTGAATCGAGCTTCCGTTTTTGAAAATTGTTAATAAGCCCTGATGTGAGAAAATGTCTTTTCTCATCAGGGATCATGACTGATTTCACAGTGGACAATTTCAGATCAAAAAGCCTAGTGGAACGTCAGCTTTGATAATATGCTCGGATAAAAAATTTTGACACGACCGCTTCTTGCCCTGTAATAAGAATCCACCCATTTTGATGACCAAAAGATGCATTTGATTCAGAACCGCTAGAAACACTGATTTGCGAAGAAAAGTGGAGAAAATGCGTTGGTTTTGAATGTACTATGATGGGCCCAAAATTAATGTTAGCTATAAGTGAGAAATTATTTATTTTAAATGAAATACCAAATTATAGACCCCTCGATATAATCACTCTTTTTGTCAATACATGATTTCCTCTGATTTAGAAGCGCTTGAATGCCGCATAAGACGCCATCATTGTTGAGTTAATGGATCCTTATTGTTTCATTCAGGATATTTAAGTCAGGAAAACGGATTCCTCTAAGTGGTTCCTTCAGTTTTGGAAATAGATCAAAATCCGGTGGACTCTAATCCGGCGTTGAGGCGTTCGCATCCATATTTTTCCAAAACACCGACGACAGGTGCTTTGATATGTGGCCGCGCATTATCATGCAATATAGACACGCCGTGTTGCAACATTCCTGTCGCTCTTTACGGATTTCTGGTTGCAATTTTTTGCTGAAAAATGTTTTGTTGAGAAATTCTCCGGTTACACTTCGGCCAATTGGAATACGATCGGTGACAATTGTCCCATGTTTATCATATGCAAAAATCATAATTTGGTTGATGAACTTTTTGTGATCTCGACGATATTTTTCCTTACCAAGTATTGCTTTGAGGTTCTATTTCATTTTCAAAATTACGATTCTGTCTCGTCTATTACCACTATAGGTATAAGAAAAATTTCACCTTCATCTTCATAGGGAGAAAGCAATTTGTAGGAGATGTCCTTTCGTGTAGCTTTCTGCTCCGGTGACAGAAAATGAGGTACCCAACGAGCTTTTGTAGTTCTTCTGTTATAATGCGGTGAAAACTTGGTTTTGATATAGCTGTTTCCTTCTCCATCTTTCTCACTGTTATTCGTCGGTCTTCATCGAGTAAGGTTGCGACAATAGAAAAGTTAGTGTTGTCTTAAGTAACCGTAGAGGGTCGACTGGAGCGAGGTTTGTTTCCAATGCTTATGTGACTACTATGGAATCACTGATGCGCCGTGCTGCGATCTACAGTATCCGTTCCACATGCTTCAACAAAGGTGGCCTGAGTTTCAGGCATAGTTTTACCACGAATTGTATCGATTATAATGAAGGCACGTTGCTCAATCCCCGAAATGTGAGCCGATGCCCTTTTTTCACTTTTGTTTTTGCTTTCGGACATCACTGCACTTCATTAAAAACACTAAAATTGTATACCAACGTATTTGTAAGATCTCGTGCTACAAACTCATATAAAGGTCAGCAGTTTATGTAAAGTTACTAGAAAGCTAGAACGGGCTATGCATTACTTTTGAAACCACTATCGTATGTTCAACTGAACGTGCTCCTTATTACAACCAACCTGTATCGAAAGTCATTTACCACTTTGATCCGATGGCTGCGTCGGAAGCAATAAAAGGTTTCCAAGGCTACCTCTCGCGTGAGTTTCAAAATTTAGGAACGGGTAACATTTGCTACTTTAGAATGCTTACCATTTGAATATTTGATAGCAGCATCTACAAGTACAAAAATAAAGAAAACTGTCAGTGCTGGTAACACTTCATTGGCATCACAGTTAAAAGTATACTGAATCTGCTTCTTTTTGAGGACAACCAACCCTCTAAGTTTGAGGGGTAGAATGGTTTCAAGCGCTAACGCCCGCTAAAATTTCAAAATTTTCAAAATTGTTTGCTACAAATTTACATTTCATTTATTACGAATTGTTTATTTACACTATTCGCCCACAATATTATATATCTTCATTACAAGATCATTATCATTTCAAACTTTAATGGTCGCATCTCTTAGTAAAAAGTGACAAAAAGTACTATAGCTGGCAGCTCTATCCTAAATTTACATCCAAAATCGTACCAAACTTGGCTTACAGTAAGCTCAATGATTTGTGTGAATTTCGTTTGAATATTATAACTGCATCGGAAGTTATAGGCCAAAAAATTCTTATTTCGCTGGGTGATTTTTCAAGAAGAGACCACTGCCCATGATATTCACTAAACTTCTATCAGCTCCGGTCCTACTTAAAACCAATACATTCTGTGATTGTCAATTGGATGTGATTATAAGATCATGAGTTTTCGCGAACAGAAATTTCGGTGCTTAAGAAGAAAAAAACGAAATTCAGTTAAGTGTTACCGTTCTCGTACGATGAATTTCGAAAATTTCAATTAAACTGTGTGGGCAAAGCCCTGAACTTATCGATCTTTAGCGTATTTCATAGAAAACAAAAACTTCTCAGGAGGGTCGATGATTTGTATTTAGGTACCACCGCTCTTGCCGCATGACAAAGTAGGTCTGCGTGGATGAACTGTCCAACATGTCTGCAAAGTAGATATTAGCTTCCATAGATTCAAGCCGTCTTTATTCCTCTGAACTCTGAAACGATAAAGAGGAAATGAGCTAGCTCTACACTTTTGTGTCTGTTATTTTTCCAATCAATCCATTTTTTGGTTATCTAATCAGTATCTAGTATTTTACGCGAATTTAAATATATTGATTTTAGTGGACAATGAAAAGTCCCAAAGTGAGATCACAACGGACCTACTTTTATGCTATTAGATGTGTTAGTGTTTCTGGAGACAGACTGTAATTTCATCTGACTGCTCTTAACGTCGTCGTTATGATGGGCATTTGCCTTCTCTATTAGAAGAATTGACATCGGAAGATAAATAACCCTGGACTGTTAAGTTTGCTTAAAGTATCCTTCAGTGCAGTGAAGTGGAATTCCAACCTCTATTAATTAGAACTTGTTCATAACCTATTTGGTTTTGGTTTTCTTATACTAGTGTCCAACTTTGTTACGAGCAACTGCGTTTCGAATTCAATTAGCGTTTATTCGTAGAAATAAAACAGCAACAAATATTATTAAACTCCCATCTTTTTATAAATGAATTTCACTAGTTCAAGTTCTTCCGGCAAAAGAAATTTTGACTATTTAAGTTTTCGAAGTTGACACTTATTTATAGGCTAAATGTACCGATACTTTTTTTCCTCCTTTCTTCCACTCTCTCCATCACTATATCAGCGTGCACAGTCTATGTGCACCATCTTTACCCTCCAGTAAGTTTTCCATAGTGCTTCCCAGACAACTAGTTTGTTGGTATAAGGGACAACACAATTCTTATCAATATGATAGACTCACTTTTATTAACTTATTATCATTGTCTTCATTGACTTGACTTGTGTCCAGAGAAAAGTATACAAAAAAACTCTGGAGTTATTCGTCATTGCGCGTTGTTAATTTTTATGTGCAATTTTAGGTTTTCTTTAAATGTCACGATACTGCTTGAGCTCTTTAACGGATCTGGCAATGTATTGTAGAAAGCTGTAGCCTGTTGTATTGGATCTAGCTTTAATCTATCCGTTCTTGGTTTACAAACTAAAAGGTTGCTGGCTGATCTTGTTTCTCTGCTAGTTAACTTTCCAACAGTTCGAGGAATATCTGGCCATTTTAGCCCGTTGTTGATAATTTGGTAAATTATTTTGCCTCTTTCGAGATTAACAATCTGTTCGAAGTTTAACAACCCTGATCGAGTGTACAAGTCGCCCCTTGGTGTTAAGGTCGGCAACCTAAATATAACCTTTATCGCCTTAGTGACAAGTCTCCCAATTAGTTCGATGTTATGCTTAGTTGTTCGGCTCCTCAAGACTGCTCCATATTTAACAGTAGACAAGATAAACGCATTTAAGGGGGGAAATACATGTAAAATCGAAAAAAAAATTGCTAATTTCAGATTGAATTAAAATATATATATTGTTCATTCAGAAAATGGTTAATATTAAATCCTTAAAATACATGTTTTACAGAAATGAAAAACTTTTTTTAATAATTTTTCAACACAAAATGGCGGCAATGCGAGCGAATGAAAAAAACACATCAAAAACTGCCTCGTACAACTTAATGCCTTTTCCGGGGAACTTGCAACATTAAAAAAAAATATGCTAATGAAATATGTAATTCATAGTTGAACCAATAAAATTTACAAAAATATTTTAAATTTTTACATTAATTTTAGATTAAACACAAAAATCGATTATTTTTCAAAAAAATCACACTTTAAACATTAATAAACAAACCATTTTTCTGAAATTACAATAACATTTAGGTTCAACGAGGAGATAATACTCTTTTGTAGATGTGGTATAAATTTGAGCCGGATCGATTCAATATTTTTTGAGATATCTTGTACGGCAGTTGAAAAAGTACTACTTTGAGAAAAACGCGTTTAAAGTTTTAATGCTCCACCGACCTGGGAAACGCCGCGCTGCCTTTAACTGAATATAACTCGAGAACTAATACGAATATGGCTTCAAAACTCTTTTTGGTTTATTTTAAGAGCATTTCAAACATTTTGATGTAATAAAAAAAATCGATTTTTTTTAGCAGTTACATGTATTTCCCCCCTTAAAATTGGGAGTTGAGTGCGTTTTTGCAGGGAATCATGTCTTCTCAGTGTTGCGATAAATGGTGCGATTTTACTCCTGACGTAGTTGGTGTGATGGGTCCAGGACATCTTTTCATCCAAAATCAATCCCAGATATTTTATTGAATCGACCTTCTCCAGTTGAACTCCATCAATTTGAATATATGGATTAATAGGGCGTTTATTTTTTTGCTGGAACATAATGTATTTAGTTTTGTGGACATTTATAATGAGTTTGCTCTGGCGCAGCCACTTCAAGTATTTATCCAAATCCATATTTACTGTACTTTGGATGGCTGTCTCATCTTTTCCAGCATATAACACGACGAGGAACTGGGTTCGTTTGGAACTGGTGAAGTGATTCACCCTTACTCCACTTTTCTCGGTGAGCGGTCTTGCGCTCAGCTATGAATCTTGGCTACATCGGGTACTTAGATTTAGTTAGTGTGCAGATGGTTTGCACTAGCTAGTGATTTTTCTGAGGTGAGGGTATATTTCGTGTGCCCTGGTCGGGAATCTAGGAATGTCCATGGTGCTATTAGTATGTCGGTCTATCTTGTCGAAGAGCTGTAAAGCTTTGTCGCGTAGGTATTTTTCTACTGATTCGATTCTAAAGTCCTTATGTATGTCCACGTTTCTAATATACCATGGAATTCGGAAAATTCTCCGCAGTGCGAGATTTTGGCAGGATTGTGGGTTTTGTTTGTTTGTCTTTGAGGTTTGTCCGAATGCAAGACTTCCATATAATAATGCCGGTCTTAGTATTTGTTTGTATATAAGTAATATGTTGGTTTTGTTCAGTCTTTGAGATTTAAGGGGAAAGAAGGCATGGAGGAGTCTGTTGGAAGCGCTGCGTTTATTTTGTATGTGTGTCGTCTAAGTTAGTCGGTCGTCGAACGTGAGTCCTAAGTAATTGGCTGTCCGTTGCCATTCAATCTGTTGTTCGTTCACAGCCAGTTTTCGTGGTGTCTGTCTCCTCTTCCGCGTAATGAAAATTGCCTGAGTTTTGTCCGAGTTGATCTTAATCTTCCATTTGTGGAAGTACCCTAGAAGCGTATTTATGGAGAATTGCAGTTGTGTAACAACGGCTTCTGCTTGCCGGGACGAGTGGAAGATGCACGTGTCATCGGCGAATAATGATAGTTTAGCTACGGGCAGTTTAGGGATGTCTGCAGTACCAGCATATAACAGGAGCGTATCATCAGCAAACAAAACTATCTTACCAGAAAGCCTGAGATCTTGAACGCTGTTCACGTAGATAAGGAAAAGTATAGGCCCGAAGATCGATCCCTGTGGAATACCTTTGTTTATAGAACATTCCTGACTGGTGTAGCTTCCTTGTTTTATCACTATTCTTCTATCCAACAGGTAGTTTTTGATAACAGATTTAAATTTCATGCAAATCCCATACTCTTCCAGTCGCAGAAACAAAATCTCGTGGTCAATGGTATCAAAAGCTTTTTTTAGATCGACGAAAATTGCTGCCACGTCCTTTATCCAGTGATTGATTTATAAACTGAACCACGTCCAGGGTAGCTATAGTGCTGCTGTGCTCCTGAAAACCATACTGCATTGGAACCAAAACTGATGTTTCTTTGAGATAATCAATTATTCGAGCATTTATGACCCTTTCAAACACTTTGCTTAGCACACTGGTGACTGCTATTGGACGATAATTTGAAGGATTGGTAGGGTCACCTCCTTTAAAAACTGGTGTTAATCCCGACAATTTAAGGCATGTCGGGAATGTAAAGGCTTGTAAGTGGCTGTTGATGATTTTCACTAAAACCTTAGTTATTTGCTGTTTAAGCATTTTGAGGTCTCCTGATGTTATATTATCGATACCCGGTGAAACGCCGTTTTTAAATTGTCGATTATTTCTGACACTTCTTACTGGAATATGCTTACTCTATTTAGAAATTATTTATGTACATATATTGTTGAAAATGTGTGTAGGAAATTGTTGGAAGCATAGAAAATTTGATATCTTATTGTGGTGATTGGATTTTTTTATCATACCTCCATGAAAATAGAATTGCAAGAAATTTGTACAGGGGATCAAAAATGTGGCAACTGTTCACACATAAAAAGAAAGGTTATAAGATGCTACAATTAGTAAAAATACTAGACTTTTGCCAAGGTTGTTTGTCTGCAGATTATTTATTCCGCCGCTGTATCTTTCAAGCGTAAAAACCATACAAAACTTTCTCGATTAATTGTTTTCATTTTTAGAAAATTTTAATTACCAAAAGCAGTTAAAAAATGTGGCGAATTTTCTTGATGTTTTGCTGGTTCTACAATATCTAGCTCTTTTGCCCGTTCAAGTATTGTATCAGACGTCATCACAGTCCCATTTCTATCGCAGTAAAATAAATATGGATTCAATTTTTTTCCCAAACTTTATATTTTATTCAAGTCGCATGAACAAAAGTTAAATTTAATCAAGATTTTGCCTGCCTTTCATTTTCTTTTCTTCTTATTTCGGTCAATCGTGCTATGATTTAGTTCTACGACGCGAACTCGAATAGTCGATTTGCTATTCTTTGCTAATTTGATGCTAATACCGTCTCTCCTATGAATTCTTTTTGGCTAAAAAGCACACCCGTCGAATACGCATCGATCGAAAACGTTCGTACGCCACAAACTAGAGACAACATTTACATTCACCGCTATGCTGTTCGGCTGGACATTTCGTCAAGATTTATCTTTAATCTTTTTACGACCTAGCTCATATGTCTTCGACTTCTAGGCGAATTAGCTTTTTACTGCCCTCTTGCCATTGCTGCCTGCTCGATGCTGCCGTTGCTGGCAATGTTGGCATTTATCGGTTTGATGATAATCACTTGTCGGGGATCCGAGGGATTCTACTCTGCTCTGTTCGTACCGTGTTTGCGTATCTCCAGTAGATGCTAACTATGTTTGAACGTAGAATAGATAGATACTTGAAGATGTTTGGATTCTCTGTGAAGGAACAATAGAACTGGCTTGTTTAGACGTTGAGTTTATTCAAGACATGTCGATGCTATCAAGAAAGTAGAAATGATGTTTTGATACGTACGAACCAACTTGGTTTTGCGGGTCGGAATAATCTTATTGTGCGCTTGTTATCGGCAAGGTCGATTGATTTTCAATTCGATTTCGATGGATTCGGATTTCGGTGAATGTTATCATCATCGCAGACGTTTTCCATTTGAGCGTGTGATGCTAATGAATTTCGTTAACATATTAATGCGGTAATAAATTTGCTCATTATTCAATCAATGCCATTTGATGTTGATAAGCAGCTATCATAATATTCATGACGAGTTTGTTGTATAGTTGGGCGAAATTTGGAAGCTGATTATTTCATGCTAAAATTTGTTCAAGCCATTAGCTTTATTGATTTATTTTTTCGTTTGATTTTATTCACAGATTGCCGGTCGTGCATTGTACGGCATTGTAAATTTTCGAAGCAATGTCCCAAGTGCGGAAAGCAGATTAGTTTGTCAAGCTTAAGGTGAGTTTTACAGTTAAAGTAATAGTGAAATATTCACCAATTTGATCAATGTTTTATTTTCATTCCCCAGAAATGACGAAAAACTCAAAGCGATTGTTAATAAAATCGTGCCTGGCCTTTATCACAATGAAATTCAACGTCAGGTGCAATTTTATACCGGTGAGGGTAAAGATGAGGCTGTGAATATTGATCCAGAGGATGACTACTTTTCGCCGGTCGAACCGATTAGGTAAGGTCTTGATGAAAAATGTATTAACTAAAAAGTATTACTCGTAAATTTTGTTTTGAAATTATTTGTAGAATAAAAATAAAATCATTACTAGAATTAAATATTTTTTTGTGCATTGTTATATAAGAAAAATCATATCTGCTGTTTCTTACATTTTTTAAACTTAATAAGAATTAATTGAAACAATTTTACCGCATCGTCATCCAAAATAATTGATTTTCAAACATAATTTTTCTTGCAATCCTGCAGTCTTTCTTTGGAATATCATCCTGATTCGCTTGCGAACTGTAAGGCAGTGCACATACCGCCAGTTCGATATCTACAATGTCCGGCTGCAGTGACGGTGCATCATTTGCAGCGTCTAATTTCATCTAAATTCAACATTGACCTGTCGAACTCACGTGTCGACATCGAAGTTATCTACGACGACAAAATTTTACCGGATGATTTCAGTTTAATGGATGTTGGCTATTGTTATTCGTGGAAGAGGGTAAGTTCATACTAACATAGCTCATTTAGATAGCTAGAAAATATTGTAGATAGGTATATCTATATCGTATAACTAGCCCGCGAACTGAAAAAACTTCCACCATTTACGACCAAATTAGTGACAATGTATCTAATTGCGTGCTTTTTAATGGGCCGCCAAAGAAAATCATCAGCATAAAACCACTCTCACGAAGTTCATATCTCTTACGAAACTTTGACGAATCATAAATTATTGTCAGAATTAATGACCGTATTTCAGACATGCCTCGATTCTGTTGACACTGAGGATAGATTAACACATCAACAACAAAAAAATATATAAAATAAAACTTCCCAAACGAGCTATGGTTTCGAGTGCTATACACACACTCATACTATGTGCGCATTGAGCATACCTAGACGACGATGATGAAAATTTATGACGTATCGAATTTCTGCTGTTCACTTTTATGAAAAAAGATCCTTCAGTTTTTGCTGATGATAGAAGTATTGTATGAGGTATTTGGTTTGAGTGGAAAAAGTTGATTGGGCGAGTAAATTAATAACGATTTGCATTATGTATAAACGTGAAAAAAACAGTGGCGGAAGAAGCAAAAGTGAAGGTTTGATCGTAATTTACCACTATGAGCACATTTAATTTAAATTTTTATGATTTTTCCTGATTTAGAATTAATCGTCCCAACATTTAATGGCATTTGAATTTTTTTTTTGCTATTGGGCCTTGACATTCCGCTATGATTGTTAAGTCAAAGTCGAATAGAAAGTTTTTCTCACATTTTCGTTCAATAAGCAGATTATTTTCCTTGTGTTTCATCTCATACATTTTTTTTAAATTTAGCATTCCTTAGCATTATTGTTTTATATTCTAATTCATAAATTTTTTAAGCAAAAATACGATATCATGCGGAAGCAGTCTTTAATTTTTAACAGCGTATGTGACGTTTTTAATGGTTTCGAAAAATGTTTTGAATAGGATATCGATATTCGTTTTTATGATATCTACTTGTAATAAGTAAGAACATGTTAGGTATGTAGGCTAAGCATTTCTACTAGCTCGCTCTAAAGTGCAATTGCATTTTTGCAACTTTCAACGTCATTCAAATGAGATCAGATGAGATGGATCAGAAAACTGCATCGATTAAACGAATATTTTCGCCAGAAAGTATTCTTTCGCCCTGCCAAAAGTTTAAACAAAGAACGAATTTTAAAGCTTGACAAGAGTTAACGGTACTAGAAAAATAGCTTGCCGATACTATTCACTATCATTTTTGACAGCTATTGGCCGTGATTTTCTATTAAGTTCATCGTTATCATATAGTTGTATACAGAATTATTTTGCCGTCAGCGCAAGTCTAAAATAAATACGATATATTTGCATACGAGGGTAGTCCCAGAAATACCCGACCTACCGAAGGAAGCGCCAACAATTGGCAAAAAATATCTTTATTTCTTTTAGTTTGATGCACTTTTCCCAGCGGTGCTCAATAGCTTCGAAATTGTCGAGTTCCTCAAAAGAGCCACCAACCGCAGACTCTACCTTCTAAAAAATTGGCGCTTTGATCTTACCTGAAGATGGAATAGTATTCACCATTTTGGAACCGATACTCCTCTTTCAGTTCATTGCTTTGACTGTTCCTTCGTCTCAGGTTTGATATAATGGATCGATGTTTAATACATGGCTGTGAATTGATGCAAAAACACGGCTTTATCGCTATAATACTTTGCCAGTAGTTTGAAGAAACATTCTCACGATGCTGTTTGTGTTGCATTTTAAATAATCGCGGCAATAATCTTGTGCACAGCTTTCCCAGGTCCAAATTTTGGTCAATATACAATGTATAGCATTTTTAATATGTCAACCTTGTCTGTCGTGTCCATATTTCAATCGACGGTCATCGTATAACATTTTGTGGATTTTTTTTCACCGTTTCTGGTCTTGTCAACTCAGTGGTGGACCATTGCGATATTCGTGTTGCTAGTTCGAACGATCTCGATTTAAATCTGTCACGCAGTATTTTACAGTTGTAAACGGATGAGCCGACGACCTAGAGTAGAATCTAGCTCGACTAAGGCCTTTCAAAAGAAAATATTGCATCATAGAACGAAAACCAATTTCCCTCATGTTTATAATTTCATTGGGAGGGTTCACTATTGGTGGCTGCCAAACAAATCTGTCGTCAATCGTCAAGCTTAGGCCTCATAAGGTTTGTACTTTTTACTAGAGTAATTATTTTCTTTTATTTTATTTACTAGAGTAATTATTTTCCGACTAAGATCGCCATTTATACTTCAGGTCGGATACTTTTTGGACTACCCTCCTATGTTGCATATGTCCGTTGTGAATTCCTTCTAAGGCAATTCATTTGTGCAAATGCATTCCCACCAGCTGCTCGCAGTCAGTAGCTACGAGGTTGTATGATCCCCACATGATTTTGCTTAACCTGCAGGTCTGAGTCGATTTCCAACTGAACTCTGCATCATATTAAGGACGATCAAGTACTTCGCAGTTTGGATAAAAATCAGGAAGTCTGGCAATCCAACTAAAGGAGCTTCATACTTGGCTAGTACATCCACTTCTCATTCGAAATGATACCTTCATCACCGGAAATCCCGAATATTCCGACTCTTCTGTTGTTGGCTAACCTGTTCAGGGCTTAAACACAGTCGAGTACTCACTTCGATTTATATGTGTGAAACAATTTTTCTTATCGGCTTCCCAGCTAACAATTTGCGCCCATATGTTACTAAATGCAGTTTTTTGACGCGAATACGTCGTGAATACTATGTCAAGTCGGAATTGTTTCGTCATTTTTCCTTCAAAGTAAAACTCCTTGATAGGCAAAATTTTAGTAAAGAAGTGGTAAAGACTACTTCTGACGCGTCTTTATAGGCATTGTGTCCATAAGGGATTAGTTACTTCAGTGCGACTTAATCAAAATCCCAATAAGGCATATTGTACGTCAAAGTTACCACACAAAATTCCTTTAATACGCCTATGCCTATCAAGGAAACTCTCATGTAATGGTTACGTAGTGGCGCCTCTACCCATAATGCTTTCGTTCCCACAAATCTTTAAACGTCAATACGAAATCCCATAAAGCGGGGTTAACAAAAAAGTCTCGACCGTTCAGGACAACTAGTTCAGAACAGGACATAGCTTTAAATGTACATGGCATTTTAAGCCAATCCGTTTTTGGTACGCTTCATATGAGATAGCGAGTAGAGAAAATTTTTCTTTTCGCACGCTTCTGGGACAAGATGGTACTGTTTGCCATTATTACATTTAACATTACTTAAGGGGTTAGGTACACTTGGGATGTCCAAAAAAAGCTCTTTTTTAGGAGTTTTTTTTAGACTTACATTAAAATAATTGATAACAAATATTTTTTTACTTGAAAGACATATATTTGTGGAAGCTATTGTAATTTTGTTAAGGTAACAGGTTGAAAATTAGTCGAAATGGAGTAAATTTTCGAGAGGTCCAAAAAAATTGTTTTGCCCTGATCACTGCAGCTTGCCACTGGATCATTCGAAATTAAAAAAAAAATCGGGGAATTTTAGTTAATGACATAGTGCTCCGGACGAACGAAGGAGTTTGACAGATTTTGATTTTTCGAAAAATGGCGGTTGTTGAAATTCAAAACTGTATTTTCGACCAATATTTCACTCACATTTTCGGCTATTGAAAAAAATATCGTCCAATCGAAAAATCCCTCGTTCATCCGGGGGACAATTACATATAAAATAAGTGAGGAAAATTTCATGCTGATCGATAAAGCCGTTTTCAAGTTACAGTGATCAGCGACTTCGAAAACATAGTTTCGAGAAAAATGCTTTGAAAGCATGCAAAAAAGGGCTTTATGCATTAGAGACGACTTCATTCAAAGTTATTTCTATCCATAAAGAATTGTCCGATTCGTCTGAAATTTGCACAGAATGCTTTAGAAATATGCTACTTTTAGAAAATGCAAAGAAAATAAAATCGATTTTCTCAAAATTTTAAGTGTACCTGCCCCCTTAACGGAATTTCGCGCGCTACTACAACAAATGTCACAAGATGCGTTTATTTGTTGTTTTGGTAGGCACACTATGGGCACACCTCCGTTCGATGTACTTTGAGGCCATTATTAAGTAACAGTATTCCCGAAATGAGACTTAGTGAAAAACCAACAGTAAGTGAATTACACTTTCGGACGGCTCAGATATGTGCATTCAAAAATCAGAGTATTTACTTTCGGAGTCCGGAGATCAGAATGGGTTAATGTGTTTAAAAACAAGTCAAAGAGTAAAAAACGAACAGTAAGATAGAGAAGAATGCGATGGCAAAATTATTAAGAGGGTTTAACAAAAATACATTTTGCAAGTTTTGCTTGATCCTTTGTATCGCAAAATTTTGCAAATATTTTTCAAAGTCTTTTGAAGATAATATCGAACTGCTGCCAATTACTTGGTTTATTGTATGGTATATATTTAAACTTAATTGAATGTGCAGTTTTGCTTTCAATTAAATTTCAATACAGTAGTAGCATTCTTATGTGCCTCTATCGAGAGCGAATTATTATATTAGCATTAAAACAACAACAATCTTATCCCACTTGTTTTAGTTTCCAAAGCTACTTTCTTAACCAGTTCTTGACAGGGGCGCAAAGCAAACGCAAAAAGCATTGGCCAAATTTATGTTAAACTAACTGTTTCGTCTTGGGCTTCGAGCGCCTTTCAGATTAGAAACTAGGTAGTAACGACGACCTCTTAAAACTACTATGAAGGTGCAATATAGTCAAAATTACCATTCGGTAACATCCAATGGTGCAAAGTGTCAACAGTGCCTTGAAATCGCCGATATAGGCACCAACTGGGATTATTTCCTTCAAAGAACAATCATGGCGAACAAATTTGGACAAACATGGCGGCTAAGAATTGTAAAATATTTTGAAGTTAAAAATATCCACAATAGTAGCTTTGCTTGATGTAATAAGCACAGATTTTTCATGTTTGGACATGCTATACTTGTTTGATAGTGCGGAATTTAATTTTTAAAAAAACATTGAATATTTTATCAAAAATATAAAAGACATATTTTAGCTAAAGCTTGATGCAATCGCAAGCGCTTGGTAGTTTTAGGGAGTTTCAACACCACTTTTGCAGTAACGTTTGAATCGTTCGTGTTTTATCTGCATAGGATTCAAAATGTTCAGTCACTATAATAAATATTAAACATATGCTGAAATACAATATTGTCTTCATCATATAAATACTTAACACATACATGATCATTTTGTATAAACTCTTTGTATATCTTATGAATAGCTATGAGCGTGAAAGAGAAAGATATTGGGAGGATTGAGAGGATTGTTTGTAAATTTGTCGCGATTACGAAACTTTTTGAAAATTGTGACTGAGATTCTACGTTGCTGTTACGTTATAGCGACTATAAGTGTCATATTCTTAGTCGCACGTAAGGCATAATGTTTCAAAACCATTACTAAACGGTGTCGTGATAATGCCGCCGCAAGGAAGTAACTACAACGTAACTCTTTCCATGCAATGACTACTTTGTTTCGATGTCATTACTGAACGGCGTTGCTCCAAATTCGAACCTACGACGTAACCACAAAGTCGCTGATTCGAAGCATTGGTTTCCTTGTAGGCGCAACCTAAGGAATGGAAACGTATCCACGCCCAAAATATTCAAAAAATTGTTAGTTGGGTTTTCTTATCGCTAATATCTCCACTTGGAAAATACTAGTGATTTGGAAGCCTGAAAGATGCTTCTAGATGGCGGTTTGTAGCACCTGCTCCTGCAGCTGTTTAGGGTCTGTCGGTATAGATGCTCAGGGCTGCGGTGCCGATTAGCTAATTCTATTTTTACCCATCACGTACGGTCGCTTGATATCTTTGGTTGCTGCAGAAAGTAGAATCCACGCAGTCAGTGCAGTATTCCATCCGAATATTGCTGTGGCCAAAGAATTTGGACTCGTATTGTCCTGAATTTTTAGCAGCAGCTTTTGCAGCAGCTCTTCTAACAAAAAGTTCAATCGGAGAAAAATGAAACAGGACGTTATAGAGAGAGTAATATAGGGATATACTTTTGGCAAAAGTAAGTAATACCAAGTAGTAGAAAATGTGTACTGGTAGATTTTGATGACATATCTCAGCAAATGAATGTAATGCTAGATGTGGTGAAACTCTCCAATATCATAGCTTCGCTTCGAAGAGGTTGCTGTTAATGATTCCTTTTTCTAATCTCGGTTGATTGTGTTCATTAAAGATTTCACAAAATGGCGAGGAGCTGATGCGCTCTTTTATTGATTGATTGAAATGTTTCGAAAATGATCCTTTCTTCTATTGATATGATCAGTGCAATAACCTTATTTATGAAGACAAATAGAACTTTCGTTCTCATCAGGTTTCATTTTTTCTTCAGTGTTTGTGAGATTTTTTAGAATCGAAATGTAAAAATTCGTTAATATTATACATCAGCATGCTGTATTACCAATATTGGAAGCATTATCTTACTTAGCTGCAGCGTATTTCTATCTTGAGGGCATCGAAGGACGTCCAGGAGTGTAATCAGAGTTTATCAGAAGAATGAGAAAAAAGTATAGAATATAGAAAATCATTAGGATGATCGCAAATCAAGCAAGCATTTACCAATACCAAAAGAACAAATTATTTGGCATCTCAAGTTGTTTTTTTTTTAAAAATATATATTTTTGTTGCTAATGATTTCGGCAGTACTCAATGACTGTACTTATCTGTATAAAAAAAACAGCAATACGTTTTGCGTATAGCAAGATCCTTATGTTATGTATTATAATGTTTGAAAAAAAAAAACTGATGTCATAATGATTTATTTGCCTCCTTATCTAAGTAGTACTAGTTTTCTTCCTGCTCTAACGCTACCGTTACCATGAAAAACCGCTTAATTATTCTAACTTTCAACACTTTTTGCTCACAACACCTACGCTGCTAAAGCACTACATATCCTTCCCATTTATCTTTCGCATGTTTACATAGCCTAAAATAAAATAATCACTTAGGTATCTTGGCATTTACCAAGTTCAATGTCTTTATGCCATTTTAGGCTCAATGCATTGTTATTAGATCACACGTTTTCCAGCTACGCAAACAACTGGCCACCCACTTTGTTTCTGCACTTAATGATGTTACTTTCTACATCGTTCTCGTTTCTTTTTTGTTAAATCTTTTTATGAAATTGTTTTCTACGAAAATTCATTGTATCTGTCTGCTTTTATTGCTCGACTTAGCCATCAGCGATAGTAAAGCTGGCAGAATATGAGCCAGCATTCTAGCTGCGGCGATTCCCACTCTCACAGTACATTATTCTGCAAAATAATTGAACATCAAGAGAAGTGGACAGCACATCTAAAGGCCAGAAAAGAATTGATGACTATCATTCCGATTTAGGTATATCTGAGCATTTAGTCTGCCATCCAAGTTCTATCGGATTGCAGAACCATCGTCTGTCTGTCCGTATGTCTCGGCCAAATCATTGTGGGAGTAACATGATGACGAGGTTGCAAACGTACTGAAGCTGCTAGCTTTTTGCCTCATTTGAAAAGCATGGAAATTATGTAGATATTTAACGTCAGCTTCTCTGTCATGTTATGAGGTTTATCGCAACAATTGATTGTTTGTTTGCTCGGTTTAGTTTAGATAGCGGGCGATGCAACACGAAGGCGAGTTAGTTATATCAGGGAATAATAAAGTGTGTTTTGCTCGAAATGTTGCGTGGAATGACATAATCAGTTGTTTGCCCGTGCATGAAGAATAGAGATACGTACTATGTGCGATATGTTATGGAAATTGAAATGCAAATTTGGTGTTGTTATCGGGATCAAAATGTTAATGGAGTATTATAAATGGTTTGAATGGCTGATTGCTATAAGAAACGTAGGTTTTAGGCTTTTATGAACGTTTTAATTTGTGATTTATAGCTCAGTAAATTTTGAATACTCCGGTAAGAATTTGACAAAGGTCATAAAATATATCTACAAAATTTTAACAACTTCTTTGGAACACTTGAGGACTAGTTGCAATTAAGCAATTTTTCATATCAAATATTGACCAACAGTAACACAGAAATATCAATAATCTATTGATTATGACTATTCCTATTTTTTCTGAATACCAAACGACTTAAAACAAAAGTAACTGTTCGCTCTTGAGCTCTCTCGGCATTGACATTTTTTCTTTGCGTGCTCAAACATTTCAAAAATATGCATAATTTTTTCAATACATTAGTGTTTTCCATTTTGAATTTGCCCTATACCTATCTAATTTTCTTTTTTTTTTCTAATTTTTTCATTACAGGACAGTCCGATGCGATTCTTCTACCGAATACTAGTTCGTAGTGTGTGCAATAATCCTGAACAGGTAACAAGTAGTAGTGATAGTAATATTATAAAACAAACAGATGAAAAAATCGAGGCTAATTGTACAAAGCAAGAACATGAAAAATCAGCAACCTCTAAAACAGTGCATTTCAAGGATATACCAAAAGAGGCAATCAAAAAACAAACAACTCTAACAACAATGGCTGCTCCAGTCCTTACCACTATCAAAGCGAAAAAAGTCGTCGAGCCGTTGACTATAAATGATGACGAAGACGACGACGATGAAAGTATAATTGTGGATAATACGTATAAAAGAGATGTGAACAAAACGTATTCCATACTGAAGCCGAAAAACTACAAAATCGATGATTCTGATAGTTTAGGTCACAACAATAACAACAATAATGGTCTATCAAACAAGCATAAGAAAGACAGACACGATGACCACCAGAAAGATCCAGTCAAGATGACAATAATTGCAAGAAAAACTGGTAGCGTAGAGACCAAAATTAAGATTGAGAAAAAGAACAAGACGAAACATAACAGCTCGTCGCCCAAAAGTGCAGATGTGACATCATCTTCGGACTTCAAGAGTCTACGTAGCAATGATGTACGGTACATGAATGATTATACCGCAAATAATACATCTACCAGCACTAAGCACCACAAGTCCAAATCGGGTGGCAAAGATGCAAAACCGGTAGCACCTAAATGTGACATATTTGTAAGCATTCCCCAGAGTGGTCATCGGTCCTCTAATTCGTCAGATGACAGTTCTGAGAACCTGTCGCTGGCCCAACTGAAGACGGCTGGCAAGAAAAACAATAATTCAGTAGTGCTTAAACAAAGCGTTAGTCTGGATGAGTCTTTGCTATCGAAACCAAAAGCTACGAAAGGGGAATTACCCAAGCTTAAGATCACGGTTCCTAAAAAATCACCTACCATAAAGCACCGGAAACCAAGCGCTGATGAGCTTCCGATCGAAAATGTGGATTTAACCACTTATGCAAAACATATCGGCCTCAAGCCAATAAATCCACCAAACGGAGAGAAAAAAGAAATAAAGCTGAAAATCAGTCCCGGAAACTCGCCTATGTCATCTGTGTCATCTTCATCAGCATCCTCTCCACCATCGGCGGCTGATTCTGGATTTAGTTTTACCCCGGATATTCCGACGTCATCACATAAAAAGCGTAAGAAGGCGAAGCATTCGAAGGAACCCAAAGACTCCAGCAGCAAAAAGAGACGAATCCATGCCGAGATATCGTCACCGGCTGCTGAAGAGAGTTTGAAACTGAAAGTGAAAATCACAGGGAATCCGAAGTCTTACAAAGCTGAACGAAAAGCCAGTAGCAGCAGTGATGAAGTTATTATAACATCACCTGTTGTCACAACTGCTCCCCCGACACCTGCTAACACTGTCACATCTAATACGAGTGGTAATGATGTTAGCGCTAAAATGAAAGAGAAAAAACATCCTTTGAGTCCGAAACCAATGGTCAATATACCAATTGCAAATAAATCGGCTTTAGAGTTCAAGAACAGTTTGGCGAGCACCTTGAAAAGTCCAGTGGAAAAACAAACTACAAAAGAAACAAAATCGGCGAAAGATATTCCTATGCCAAAACCTTTAATGCCATCGCCTGTCCTTTCGAAACCAATTACAACAACACTGACAGTTTCTACTACTGCATCGACCGTATCAATTCCACCAGTGAAAACTCAGTCCCCAAAGCTGCAATCCATTCAAGATACTTCATTACCGGCATCACCGCCATTGCCGCCGAGTTTGTTTAAAACAGGTCCGATGGCCTTGCAGCCACTTACACTGGGCATTTCAAAAACTACGACACCAACAGTCTCCCAGCAGCCACGTTTTAGTGTAGCGAAGAACGACAGTAACAACTTGGGAATAAATCGGTTAACGCCAGCGTCAAGGCCACTTAGTACATTTGCTGTCCCGACATCTCCACGAAATCTACCACTATCTCCAAAGCTTACACCAATCAGTTCGATTGCCAGTGACGCTAACCGACAGGCTCAGCTTAAACGGTCCGCTAGTTTGGATGGGCATCCTTCCTTCGCCAAACAACCAAAAATCGAACAAGATAAGCCAGTGAGAAAACAGTCCTATGCGCCGTTTTCGAACAAAATCACTAATAGTCCTGCCACTGCTGCGACTACACCAACTGGAAACGGAGTTCGTGGGCAACAAAGGCAGTCATCGACATTGGCTGCAAACGGTACACAAAAGCTGCTAGAACAGACTTACTATACTTCGCCTATGGCGAACACTTACACGCGGGAAATTCAGTCGCCGAAACAAACCCCCATTACACTACCACCTTCATCAATTAGTGTTACGAAAATGTCAGATATTGTCACGGGGAACGGTGCACACCCTCCAACAGGACTAACAATCACGCCGCAGCAGCAAACGCCAGCGCTATCACAGCCAGTTCAGCAACAGAAACCAGCTCTCGAAATTGTGCGCATTCAGTCAAACATTCCCCCAATCGACCAACAAAAGCTAACTGTCACGAACAACAACACTATTAAGCCGACGGCGCCAAAAACAACCAGACCGCTTCCGCCAACGATACCTTTGGTAAAAATCAAGCGATCGACGAATCAAACCAATATATTGAAGTCAACGATCACGACAGTTTCGGCTCCAGTGCAACAGAAGGCTATACTCACGTCTATGAACAACAGCCTGAAAACTACTCAAGCGTCAACTACAACTGTAGTGTCCGTGAATGGAGTGGGTAACAAGGGTGATACGAAAACAGGTGCAACCGATCAGGAAACCAGGGGTAAAGCGGGTAGTCCGAAAGTGACAAACGTTTGCGATACTACTGGCGTTCTTGACCTCTCAGGAAAATCCTCACGCAGCCCTTCGCAAGACAAGTCACTCTCTCCACATTCACCAAACTCGATCCAACCACCAATTATTAAAAGCGTGATTCCTAGCAAAGTAGAAGCTTCAGTGAATAAACTAAAGCAGTTGACTCAATTATCACCGACGTCTACGACTTCGCCAGCAACTCAGGTTTCAAAAACACTGTCGCCCATTTCGAATACGGTCACTTCTTCTACAGCAACTACTCAGCTAACGACTAAAGCGGAAAGTGTGTCAAAAGATACTCCGAATTCGGTTCCATCGCCTCTTTCGCCTATCTCGACAACTGGTTTGAACAGTACGAACTTACAAAATCTGAAGCTGCTTTCAGAATCAGCGACTTCCAGGGAAAAAATTGCTATTAAAAACCAGCGACCTCTGGCACCTCTGCCAAGGTTAAATGAAATAAGCAAAACCAGAACACCTACAAATACTATAGTGCGGCAGCAAAACGCTTCGGTCCGTAGCATCCCCAATCCGTCGGCATTGACGCTTCGCGGGCAGCAAGTTCCTATGCTGACGAGTATATCAAAAACTTCAACAACCGCTCCGAAGCCTACTACTACAGCTGCGAATACGCTGAGCACAGTCGCTTCCAGCGTGAGTAATACTAGCAGTGATTCGCAGGTTGGTCAGAAAAATGAGGCTAAGTCAATAACGACTCCAAGTCTGACTGTTTCGCCAACAAACTTCACGAATTCTTTGGCCAAGCCATCGAGCAGCGTAGTCGCTGCAACATCGGCTGTAGGCTCTTCGGGCGCCCTAAAACTGCTTGCCAAGAAAAATCTCCATATCGAGCAGTTGGCAGCCAGCTTAAACATAAGGGCTGCCGCAGCTGCAGGTGATGCTTCTTTGCTGGGCAAAAATACAACATCTATAACGTCGTCTACTACCTCAACGCCAACAACATCATCAGTAGCAGTAACTTCTTCGTCAGTTTCAACCGTTACTTCATCCTCGCCAAATTCTTCAGTATCATCTTCATCAACAACAACCTCAGCTACGTCAGCTTCATCAACGCCACCCACAACTGTCCAATCCTCCACCAGTCCGAACAGCAGCAAGTCCTCTGCCATCAGTACAACAACCAGCACGCCAGTAATCAGCGCGACGACATCGTAATCATTGCTGCTCCCAACAAACAGCGAACCTGTAAATACTCCTTAATTCTCAGGCAAGAATCGCGGCGGCATCATAGCTGCAAGCCCGTCGTATCCGAACGTCAGCAGCTAAGCAACAAACCTACTCTCTTATAATGTGCCCGGTAATCTCCTCATATATATCTTTTCTAAGACTAAGCCAAACTAGTATTTAAGCAGCTAATACTAATCAACAATGTAGTATTCAAGAGGCTAACTAATCCATTGATGTAGGGAAATAATCACGGGGTAGGTAGAATATGTAGATTACATCGCAACGTGAATGATTCTTGCTGCTGCCTTCATAAATGGATTAAATTAGTTTTAGAACTAATCGGATTTAATGGTAGCGGATTTGTTTTGTTGCCAGGAATTGTTATTTTTCGTTGATGGTTGTACTTGGAGGCGGGGGTGTATTATGGCGGATAATCGTGTGGCAGAAATGGTTATGGAAGCCAGCTAGGGGTGATTGTTACCATATATGTTTCATGGTATATATGCTTTGTGACGAAAAAATCTTTCAAAAGGACTCTATACATTACTCAGGACTGAGTGGATGGTTCAGATTTATGGTGTATAGTTTAACCAATTATTTGTTGAAGAGCTATGACTCTCGGGGATAGATAGATTGCATATCGAGTCGATAAATTTCATATTGAGCACCAAATAGCCAATCGATAAATGCAAATTTCGTTTTGACAGAGATGAATGGCAATAAGAGTGACATAAACTTGTGACTTCGTGTCTTTCGGTTTAGTAGTCTGGTTTTAGGAAGTTGTACTCTTCGGGCAGTTTTTCATTCGGTTCTTCATGCTTGTTGTCAATTCACCATAAATAAAACACAAATGAGAATTTCACGCAAATGTTTTTCGATTCACGAAGACTGCATCCCAACCTTTGGTACTCAAAATAGCTTCTCATCCATGACAGCACCTCTATAGTATTCTGAAGTTTTATCGTTTTACTGTTCGCCGTCATGATGATCTTTTCTGCATTTTCCTATTTATCTGCTATTCTATGCGCTTCCTTCCAAAATCTAAAGACCCGAAAAAATGACTCAGCCGGGTGTGAAAAGAAAAATGCGTAAATGAAAAATTCATCGAAGGTCTGATGGCCTGATAAAATATTTAAAGTAACTGCAAGCTGTAAAATTGAAGGTAGCTTTGATTCGAACGGAAACATCGAAGGATGGTTTTGAAAAGCCCAGGACGACGACGACGACAACAAAGCCCAGGGCACGTTTTACCGTTTTTTCGTTCATTCTCTACTCCTTCGCACTGGCTCGTTTTCGTTTGGGGGAGTCATGGAAAGGAAAGTCATTTGACTTCGGGCTGTGATTTTCTCTGTGCATGTATAGCTAGGTTGCTATAGGATGAATGAACTAGTCTGTTAAGTCGGTTATGTGAATGAGGAAATGATATTTAAAGTCGAAACCAAGTCGGGCAAGGAAGTGCGGATATCTCCCTTCTCCTGTTTGCATTCAATGCAGGAAGAGTGAGAAAAAATGCTTAGTATAGTTTTAGATGTTTCATAGGCTTTCCCTGGCAGACGCTGATTATTAAATTATTCCGATGTTTAAGATGATTACGTCGAAGTTCTTAACGCAGACAGTATAAAGCTCTTGGTTTGAAGGATGTTTTTCGGTTGAATCTTAAAGATTCTTTCGGGAATGTCGCGAAATATATGCACTGATTTGGGAAGCAGGCAGTGATGCCGAATATGAAATAGATAATTGCATTTTGGAGAGTGATTACTTTGCCCAGAGGCCAGATTTCAAAAGAGTTAAGATGATTATGCAAAGTTTGTTTAAATGCAAATAATTAGAAGTCCCTGTATTAACTGAAAATTGAGTAATAAGTCACACTGAAAGAAAAAGTCGTGGTAGGTTTAACTATTAGTCATGTGCAACAATTCATTCAAAATTGTCGAATGAACTACGGAAAAGAAGGGAACCGTGATCACAAATCAATAACCTTTATGAGTAAATTATTTCCATGGATATAAGTCGGAGATGTTAAAATTTGTCACAACCAGCGTAAATAACAATTAATGATTTCCAACTGCAAGTGGTCACACCAGTCAAGTATGCACTGTGTGCTGGTGTCTGATGAGAATCAGTGCATGCTTTCGAAACCACTTTGTCAAATAAAAATTTTCAAGATAAATAAAAAATTTTTCAATTTCAATCATCCCGCAAAAACAATTCCAATTTCTTTCTACTCTGCTAAAATAGTTCATTTGACCATACAAAAGTAGTTGACTTTGCTGATACAAAAAATATCGAAACCTTCGAGGATTTAACCGTGCTTTTTGGTTCATAAGTACGATAAATAGTTGATCTATAGAAAAGTGAGCATCAATTCATTTAACATTACGAAATATTGAATTATCAACAACTTTCATAGTAAGCGAACCAATCTACAATTGTTAAATTCAACAAACATAATTCCATACCACAGACTATAGTCATTTACTATTCCGCACTATGTACATTGTTGGAATACCATAATTTGTGGTTGCTTACTTTTTTGCACCACGGACGTTGCTTATCAATCACGCGTCATGGTACATAAAAGTAATCAACAATTTTCTTATGGTTGTTTTAACTATAGCCCGTGGTTGACGCAAAAACAACTAAGAAAAATTGTTGATATTACCACTGGCAGCTCTCTTACTGTCCTTGTTTTGAATTGCCTCTAGAATGGTAAGACGCCTAGACAAGAACTCAAGAAACTTATCGACCGTTGGAACTTTGTAGCGATTATGATGATGGGAGGGGCCTTAGCACATCCTAGAACCAGACCGAAGTCCAGAACCAGGAGTGCTAAGGTCCAAAAGTGGAATGGCTAGTGCCATTCTAGAGGCAAAACAAAAAAAAAGAATTGCCCCGAGAGCAGGGTGCCCTAGAAATGGCCGTGAAGGCCCCTCGTCCGCATTAGCGGAGCACCCTTTAACCAACCCCGACGGATGCTGGTTTGCCGCTTTGCTAGCTCGCTGCGGCTGGGGTGGGTTCTTGAAAATGGAGTTGGTTGGCTCTCAAAGAAACGGGATGCTACGTAATATTCATCCGTCATGAATTCGTAGCCGCAAACTGGTATATAAAAATACCCAGGGACCAAAAGGGGGCATAGTTCCGTAAAGGAAACCACCCAGGCTCTGCAACATGGGCTGACTAAGCAGACCCAGTGCTCGTGACAAAACACGGAGCCAAAAAAATTGAAAATAAAAAAAAACGGGAAAAGGAAAAAGGCTACCTCTTTTTTCTAAGGAACCCGGGTGAGGCAGACAGCCCCGGGCCCCCGATGGTAGTGGAGCCCTGATCCCGATGGTCTGGGGTCCTCCACCCTCTGATACTGGCCATATATCGAAATTCAAAAATCTAAATCAAAACAATACCAGAAACTACATATGGATGGCCAGTATCCCTCCCATTTACTAGAAGCTGAAAAACTGCCGAAAAATCACGAATTATTTATCATTTAATCATAGGCCAGCCAGGCCAGGCGCAGACCCTGAAAAGAAGAATGAACTTCCCGGGCTTTCGCCCAATAAGAAGGCCAAAAGTTTAGATTTTACAAATTCATTATTATTATTTCATGCTTTGCTTTAGTTGATTGAATTCATCTATTCCAAATTTCTAAAATTTGCATTATAAGTATCTTCAACTAATTCCTATTTACGGCGTTTTTTCTTTTTTTCTCTCTTTATTCATTCAATATTTTCTTTGCTATTAATTAAATTATTCGCTTGCAAAATTTTAATGTAAAAATTATTTGCATTCTTGATGAGAAATAGCTAGATAAATTATAAATTTTTTTTTTTCCCTTATATGATTTGCAAAAAAAAATCTACTTCGAATATGTACATGTACACCTTTCGACTTTTCCTAATATTAGTAATCATCAATAAGTGAGAAGTTTGGTTCCAAAATATGCCGTTTTCATTTTTCGAGACAATGAAAGGTATGTTTCGTCCAACATTGAATTATAGACTTTACTTTGGTCTTAGAAAAGTAGTATTTCAGAAAAAGAATGCAAAGTACTACACATGAACCGACATCTGAATCATTTGGACTGACTCTTCTTCTACGTGCTGGAGCCAGACGTTACATTTGTTTATTGGAATAATATCATAACTATTATGTTTTTTTTTTCTCATACTCTCAGTGAATGGCGCCACCACTAGCATTAACATATTTTTTTTTCTATTAAGCGATTTAGCCAATTGAATGATTTAACAATTTTTCTCTTTGTTTTTTTTTTTCTTCTGTTCTTGTTGTTGTTTCTATCAGGACGAAAAGTAGTTGGCTAATGATAGGCATGCGTACTGATGTGACAAATTGCAATAACTCTATCATGCTTTTCTTATAAGTTTCAATTATTCTTAAAATTCAAAATGTATTCTACGAGTTTTTGCAATTTTATTCTACAGGCAAGCTATTCAGAAAAATTTGTGTTTAATACTTAAAAATCAAGATATGTTTTGTCTACTCACTAAGATGCATACTATTAAATATCTGGTTATACTAAGGCCATTAAAATTTATTTTTGTAATCACCTCGAAATCCGTAAAATGTGCCGGGTAATTTTTGTGCTGTGTTAATCTCAAAATTATAGTCTGCGCGGTGAACGAAGCTTCCGAGAAAAATATTCAAACGAATTCTCAAAAATTCGTGTTGATCAATTAGCCCGCTTGAAATAGCCTTTCAAAGCTGCGCTGCAAAAGCATCTGGATCCTCTACTTCTATTTTGTAAAGCCATTCTACTGTAGTCTCCAACAATGTTCTGGATGCTGTTTCGTATTGGGTCGATAGCTCCCACGAGGTTTTTTCGAATTCATTGTTCGGGTCGAATAACGCAATCGAAGGCCACCATCCTTCCAAGAAACCTATATGAACGCCACGCGCTGTCACAACAATTGCAACGTGAGATGATTTCTCGGCCGCACTAATCGATATAGCATCTAACGGCTGAAAAGAATCTTCGGCTGCACTGAGACCTACTAAAGGCACTGAAATTTTATGCAGTTTGTTGTGCAAAGTAGCAGCTGCATAGTAGCTTTCACCATCTTCATATCCAAAATGCTTGGATGTGAAATGCGCATCGAATTCTTTGATAGTTTTGCTCGATAAAATTTTCTTCATATCAATTGAAGTTTCCTTATGAAATATTTCACATTTGTTGATAGTTGTGCACAAACTATTGGCCAAATGCAGTCCTAGCAACTATTGATAAACGGTTTTTCAATGTTTGCGGCACCTATTTGAACGTTCCATGGAGCAGAAATAATTGTAGCTGCAGCTAAAAATTTTCTCGCTTCTTCACTGCGGCTAGCGAGGTAGTTGCCTAATATTAGACCGCCCATTGAAATTCAAGTTGCACCTAATTTAACATTGGGACAACATTTCCTGACATGATTCAGAACTTCAAACAGGTCTTCGCCATTACATGCACAATACAGCCGTGGCGTCTTCAATTCGATTCCACCTAGTCCACGATTATTAAACACAACTGTCCTTATACCTGCATTATTTGCAGCTACGACTAAACACTAAATATACTCATCTTGAGATTCACCAGTTAAACCAATGCAATGCAACTTGCCCGCCATCCTTTAGCGTAAGAATTTCCCTTGACGACTTGCATAGGATAATATACGAGATAGCCAGTTTTTATAATTGCAAACGTATGCCATCGAGGTAAATCGGTAAAGTAGTTATGTAGGTATGCAATCATGTTCTTCGCGTTAAGTTCGAAAAGCGTCCAGTTGTTTATTGTATATCTGCATTTTTTAGAGCACTATCCAGTTGAGTTTTTCGGCACGACTTTATCGACGGGAAAACGAAAATGTTTTCACTTTCACACGACTACTAACGGCACTTAACTCAATTTGTCCTTGTTTTTTTTTCTTTTTTTCTTTATATTTTAGCACCACTTCGGCCAAGACACTTGACAAAACGGTACCGAAACTCAAAACCGAAATGCAAACTGATCGTGAATCGGTAATGAGAAAAGAACAGAACTACCACAGCAGCCCCACACCGTCCAATCGCCTCATCAACCCGCCACGATGTCTAGCCTCCGCCACGATCTGATATAGACTGTCCCGAATTGCCATTTCAATTTCAAGACGAGCGCAGAAAATCCCGTTAGATTTTTGCTCGCCTTGAGATTGAAACAACAAAGTCACCGGGGACTTGCGGGATTTTAGTTTTCCAAATCGAGCGATGTTTAAACCCGTTCCGATTTGGGAATAATTGTAGCGATTTCGAGCACGGGCCAGTGTGCGTCGAAATAAAGGTTCCAGTAATTTCACTTGAAATTACTGGATGCTACAACTTCAATTGACGCGCCAATAGAATCCTGCCATTGGATATCAGTTTCGGCATCAAGCTTTTACTCTAGCATATATACCAATACTATGCCTGCCATATTCCTTCCTAATGTCTCCATACGGCACAAGATTTCGTTCGTTTTTATGAGTATGTCCTTGATCGACGATGTGCTGGCTTGCCCACATAACTTGATGGACCATAATAATCCCATGAAACAATTAACTATGGCACTGGGGTTGTTGAACCGCTTTACAACTAGTGACTATGCTTCTTCGTAATTGGCCTCAGTGATATTCAGATGCTTGATCACTTGCTCCACGTCCCTAATACTTTCAGATACTGCATGTTTTGAACCGGACCAAGATTTGCTTTTCGGTACACCATCACAATGAATCTACCTTGGAACGAAGTCCAGTTTTTCAAATCGCCATTGAATGTGGGAATTCTGATTCGCTCTAGTGAGACTGTCCCTTGATTCATAAATTAGCTGTCTTAGAGTCATTGGCTGTCGTGATGCCGTCTGCTCGATTTGCCGGCTGCGATCATTATATTCCATTAAATGTTCATGAAACATCACAGTATGTTCCTAGACCAGTCGTTCCGCATTTTCGTAGGCGCTGACGTAGTCTTCCAAAATAATTGGATAGTCTGCTTTGATAACAGACTTATAATCCATTTATGAACACTACTTATTGAGAACTAACTGGAATATAATGTTACAATCGCTTTTATATCATTTAGCGTGCGAAAAATCAGATAAGGATCTACCAAGAAATTCCTGATTTTGAAACTTTTGAAATTTACTCGCTTATTTCATAAAAAATAGGACTCATTACTATTTACACACACCACGTATTCCCACTCATTTTGCGGAGTACTAAACTGTGAAATTGTTTTAATTTTTGATTTTGTGAATCTTTTCCTTTCACGTTTCATAAAATCAGGATGGCTCTCAAAGCCAACTCTTATCATGATTCAATGAAAACTTGTTCCCGTAACTTAGTAACTCTCAAAACAAATTATTTGGTGAATTCTCCGTTCATTCCCTCCAGACCTTTATCGAAAACTACCGAAAATCTCGAAAGCCAGAAGTCTCTAAATATTGGTGGGAACATAGTTGTAAAAAACTGCATCGGATTCGGAACCATTAACAAAAATAACAATAAATGGCCAAACATTTAAGAATTATTAGCAAATCACTTATACGCACTAGAAAATGTAGTTTGCTATGTGTGTACTTTATTCAACCTTATAATGTAAACCCCAAGATTGTCCATACATCAAATGAAAGAAAGAATATTTTAATCAAACTATAATTACAGTCAAACAAGCACATGTACATATTCGTACTATCAAACATTTGGTAAAACTTTCAATTAAATAAATAAACTAAAACAAATTGTGTGCAATAGTTTCACGTTAGTCTCAATTTCACTAAAACAAACACAGCACTAATTCATGGATATAGAAAAACTAAAATACCAGAATCTTGTAAATAGTCACAACAACAAAAACAAACAACAAAATTAGGCCAATGAAAATAATAATTTACTTCAAATTAGCCCCACTGCTTATAAATAACAAATGAAGACGCAACAAAAATATTCCCGAAAATCTTTTAATATGAAAAACACACAAAAAAAGTGTCGAAATGCAATATAACGTGTTCAACACGAATTATATGTAATTATCTGATAATTGAACCAGTTTTATTTGTTCTGTTATGTTTGCTTTTGTTTTAATCCTACATAATAATTTAAAAATGATATTATTCCACTTTCGTATGTATTTCTAACAATATACATAAGTATCGTTTTATTTTAGTAATTCAACTATGTGTTGAATTCATTTGAATTTTCGAATGGATAAGATAAAAGTATATTCCTGTAAATATCAATATCGGTTAATTAAAATATATCTAAACTAATGTATGTATATCTGTGAGATATGATGAAATAACAATTCACGTAAATTACTGAGCCCATTAGCAAACAGCAAAAAATAAGACCAAACAAAAAAAAAAATCTATTCATTTCCAATGAATATTAATGCTTGGAAATACTTCAATGAAGGTTTTCAATAGAAATATTAATTCAAATTTTAAAGCCGCTCCGTATCTATTCTAGATATGAACGCAAAAAAATATTTGTTTTGATCCGTGTACTATACAAAGTACATTCGCATGGGGGAAAAAATAACTTTGCATCTTTTTAGTTACTATACAAAACCAAGCTGTATTCAAAACATCTTGATTTCCGCACACGCAATAATCTAAACACAAATCCTCATGCTGAAAAAAGAACTGGTTCAGAGTAGGCGTGTTTATACTAAATAGAAAACACCGAGCACGTTTTCTTGAAATAAAAATCTGCTTTTTATCTTCACATTCTGTTTATATTGTACATATATTATCTATTTGTATATTTTAACGTGTAGTAGACACATTTGTTCAAATTTTTTCAATGACATACTATTCTAAATTCCGATTTCGCACCATTGAATATAATGTTGTTTGTTTGTGTGCTCTTGTTTTAATGTGTTTAGATGAATAATAGAAAACAAAAAATGTTTATTAAATTTGCATTATACCATTTATCTATTTATTTGAATAAATAAGATGAATGAAAATTAAATATTGATATCAGAAATTATATCTGATTTAGATTAGTGATGAATGATGAAAATGATGTAATTCGTAGAAACAGTGATGATAGTAAGGATAGAATTCTGTACTGGATTATATAAATGTATACATATTTATGAGTACAAGTAGTAATGGAAACAATAATATTGATAAAGTAGTATTATAAAGAATAAAATTAATAAAACTAAATAAATTCTCATTTAGAAAATGAAAATTTTCGGTGTTTTTATTATATTATTTTATTATATAGAAAAAAGTTGGAGATGTTTTTGGATACAACTGTGAACACAGCAAATGACTTAGGGAAATTATGAGCAATCGCGGTTGCATGGAAGTAATAATTAAGTGACATCAATGGGAAGTGTGAAAATTACTAGAAAGTAGTGCAATTGTGATATTAAGGGGCTATTCTGGTCTAGAAATTTGATCAAATCGATGTTTTTTTGTTTGCATATTTTCAGAGTTTAGACCTTCAAAAATAAGCTTTTAAAAGGATTTTCGGAAATTCGAATTATTTTTGGTGTTACAGCTATTTTTGTGATACGCCAACTAAACCAACAAACGCAATCAACCACGAATTAACCGCTCCGAGCTTCGAGCTTCTCAAGCTCCTAAAGAAGTTCGAACTGCTCGTATGGCTGAAAGAGCTCCCGAAAATTTTGCTTTTGAAGTTGAAGAAGGAACATTGCATGAGACGGGGTTCTCTGCTTAAAAAAATCGAAGCATAACATACCATCAAACGACTCAGACTGCCTGAAACGGGACTCCAAGCTTTAAACGCGTTTTTCTCGAAACTACTTTTTTCGATACGCTTGATCTGATATCTCTAGTTGTAATTGACCGATTTACGTGAAATTTTGCACAAACCCTTTTAACACAATTAGATTTGGTCTGACGTAGGGATTTTTGAAACTTTTTTTTTCTACTATTTATGAAAAATTCCCAAAGTTGAAAAAAGGAGGCAAACAAAGACTTTTGTTTTACATGGACGCCATTTTGTGAAACGAAAATTGTTTTTTCAAATCGCCTACGTCAGACTTACAAAATTTACCAAAAATGTTTGTTTCAGACCACCAGGAAGCTTTGAATCATGTCAACCATAAGACAAGTTTTTTTTTTAACCTTCACTTCGCCGGCCTGTATCTATATCATTTGTTTTATTTTTTATTTTTTGAATACATTTTTATGCTTCTAAAATGTTAATAAAAAACTGATACCAAAAATTATACCAAAAATGTTTCTGGTTTTTTTTATTGCATCCGTAAAATCACCTCAAAGTTGAGCCTCTAGACCAGAATACTGCCTTAATGGAGTCATAAAATCGTATGGGATTGAAATCTCTCTGAAGTCCCGAGTAATAAGTGGGAATGAGAGACTGTCCAAACTCATAAAAGGTAGTATAACTGTTCTAACTGATTTTCGAAGAAAATTTTTATCTAAATTTTCTCCGGATTGAATCATCCGATCAAACTAAAATTTTCAGGAGTTATTGGAGTATAAATTTTAGTTGTAAGGAACTTTCGATTTACAGTAAAATATGTTTAACACTTTGGCGGCAGCGGGTCTTTTAATGAATTTCTAAGGACTTTTATATTTCAGTGGAAACAAAACATTTTGAAAAACCAGATACAGGAAGTGAATTTTAATATTGTTTCTAGCTTGAATACGCGCCTAAAACCAGGCAAGGAAAATTTATAAAATTTCGAATTGTGATAACTTCTTACAGAGTCACTTGAGCACGACTATATTTAAAGGACATAACGAGCAAATAAAATTCGCTTTTATCTTTTATCTCTGTGCCCATGGTGAGTGTTTAAAAAGGAAACCTTCAAATCATCGACCCTCCTGATAATTTTTTGCTTTTTAGGGTAAAACGCTAACTTTCAATAAATTTTACTTTTTTTCTCAGCCAAATTGAAAGAACGGCAACCCTTCACGAAATTACATCTATATTTAGCACCCGAGTTATGTGTTCGCGAGAACTGACCACCCAACAATCGGATCCAACAGGATGAATTTGTTTTGATTAGGACCAGGACTGACGGAAGTAATTTAAAACTCAGAATAAAGTTATGCTGGTAGTGCCATCTTGAAAAATCGCTATGAAATGTAAAGGCTTGAAATTCACACGGTCCATGGATCTTACTTTAATTCTGCTAGAGAAATCAAGTTAGGGTTGACAGCTATGATATATTTTTTTTCATTTTTACAGCGTTTCTAGGATTAAATTTTCAAATTATAATAAACGTGCAGATATTTATAACGATCATGTAGTAACAATACCAAACGTTTCATTTTATAGAAGCTTGAAATTTTCGCGGGTGATAGCTCTAAAAATCTTTCGATCGCTATAAATTCTATCACAGTCATCTGATCAAAACCAATTTTCCAGGATGGGTTGACCTGGACGTGTAACAAATTTGGCAAGATTCTGACTCTCATGTTGAAAAGGGTCGCAAGCAGCAGACAATATTATTTTCGTACTAACGGCTGTCACCATTGCATTTTCATGTGATAAACGGTCACAGTGAAAAATGTGGCAAATATTTAAATTTTGCCAATTTTGGAAATTTTTCAGATGGTAGCCCCAAAAATCTTTTCATTTAGTGCTAAAAATGTGTTCCCAATACTGAATATTTTCATCTTTTTTTGCTTCCCCGAATTTTAAAATTCTTACCAGCGGTAACCCTGGAAATCTTTCTACCCTATGGTTTTGGATGCAGTAAGCGGATCACAACAGTGCAAGACTTTTGATGTAGGTTGGCTGTAATAAGGAGTACATTTGGTAGAACATTGATTGAAAATCTACATAATCCCCCCACTTTTCTTCGAAAAACAGTGTTTCTAGTAGTTCCAATATGTCTAGTTTTTTTTTTAATTTTTCTTTTCAGATGTAATATATTTGACAAATGATTCAAAAGTCCTTTCGAATTTTGTATTTATCATCAATCATTTTCCCTTTCAAGGAAGAAAAGTCCTGCACACCATTCTACTCTGAAAGAAAAAAAAGTATCGCTATTTTTGTGGGAAGTTTGGAATAGTAGGAGCTCCTGTTTTGCGCAATTTCAATTGGTAATTAGGAAGGGAGCAGAAAATTGTCTAAATACTAAAATAATGTTATTCAAGAAAACTTATGTTACGCAAATTATAAATAGAATAAATTTTACCTGAAATGTGACGGCAATTTAAAGAGAAACAAATCATAGAGATCTGAGCTTCAGAATTAAATTCCGTGGTCTAACCAACCAATTTATTTACAAGAACATTTGCAGGCTCACGTCTTTTTTGGTAAAGAAATAGAGGCTTGTCAGGATCATCCTCATCTTCCTTAAAGGCTTGTCAGGGTCAAATATTAGTTTGAAATACCTGGATTTTTGTTTTGATTAAGCAGGAGACGATCTGATTCTAGCTCGGTGCTTTAGAGACTATAATATATATGCTGGGAGCACAAGGTATGCCGTTAGCGTAGGGACTGTGATAGCTTATAAAGTTTGACTTCATAATATATAGCGATGAATTTATAAGAGTAAACGCATTAAAGCCCCAAATGACATGTGTTGTCGCCCCTGATAAAAATTAAAAATTCACGCCTGCCCGAATTCGGATTCAATACAGCAACCACAGACTCAACGACTAGCCACTAAGCTACATAAGCTTATTGAAATCTATGGATTATATAGCCCACTTAATGATATGTGCCGAAGCTATATACGTAATGACTAAGACTATTAGCATGAGAGTCGAGACTATGTCTACATCAGAAAATCCCATAATCGATGGGAATTTTCGCTATGAAGCAAAAACCTAATTCTCAAACGGCCCTTTTAGCTATATTTTATAGCTCAAGGTACTATGTACACAGTTTATAGGACCATAGTTGCTACACCATGCAACATGGAAATATGCGCTGTGTAGTTATTACCAAGTGTAATATCATCGCGATGGGAGCTTTATTTTTAAAAATCATTGGTCGAGAGGCGATAATTATTCCGCTACATAAATTTTTTCAGTGTAGATGAATGGGTTTGAAAGTTTACTTGTTCATCAAAACTCGATTCTGCAAACAGAGAGGTCATTTTCGGATGATAAAATTGATGTACTTTGATATCTTATCGTATGCGTTGTGCATACGGTTGTAAAAAGTTGCGGCTAAACTCGACTACGTGCCTCCCTGAGCCATTAAACGATTTTGCCGATAGATGTTTGGGTAGTATGTTTGTATTTTTGTGGCTATGTGTTTGTTTTTAGTGTTTTTTTGAAATGTGTATTGTCTTCTCGTGAACTTTTTGGTATAATTTTGCATTTTCTTTTTCAATTTTTAACCCCTGCTCCCACCTATTCTCCCTCTGAGAGTATTCCGGCTGGGATGCATCAACTCGAGTTTCACCAAAGTTGCTTTTCTATCCAAAATAACACTTGAGTAGCAAACTTCCCAGGCAAGCATGATTTAATCATTGTAACTGCCAACAACGAGGCAGATTACACCCCCTCCTTTTGCATATATACGAAACTTCTTAAACACCAATTCACCTGGTTGATAGCTACTGTTTGATATTGTACCAATTAAATTTTTTCCTGAAATCAGACGCCAAAGTTTCCTTTGGCTAACAGCACCGTTCGCTAACCTGTATTTTACTTTACCAGGATCGAAGCGGTTGCTAGCGTGCTATCAAAAGCGATTGGGCTAAATAAACTAAAACCATTATTCTCAAAAATCCATTTTCCTTACTTGTTGTCTTTTAGAACATACATTTTCAGCATCATAATCATGAATTTGTCCTTTCCCTTGCTAAAGGAAAAGGGTTGGAAGAGTAGTTCCAGTCAAGAAGACAGCATCTCGTGAACAGACCAATTACAATACTCAAAAGTACGTGAGACAATCATTTATAATGCATGATAGTTTTTTTGTGTTGCTCGACTTTTCAAATGCTTTTGATTTAATCATTTAGAATAAGTTCTGACAGGACTACTACAAGGCTCCATTTGAGACCCTTTATTATTTTGTATCGCGCGATAAGTCATCAAATGGAATTCATTGAAGATAGACCATTCAAGTTAAATAATGCTTAGCAACGTATCTTTGAATGGTTTCAAAGTACTTCCTGAAGCTTACTCCGTAGAAGTCCAACTATATCTTAATTTACATACATACATAACATTTTTCCAAAAAATTAGCTCAGTAAAGATTGAATTGAGTTTGTCAAGAAAACAAAACATCTTGGTTTTGGGTTCTACAACAAGCTTAACTTGAACACATATCAATGCCGCCCTGATTCGCCTAAACGTTCTACCTACATTTTTGTCATTTTTGAGTTTTTGTGAAAGTTTGTGACAGTTGTTTTGTGAAAGTATGTTAAAATCATTATTGAAAAACGCACTCTCCATATATTTCCAGTACAAATCAAAACACAAATCATTGAATATCTCGAAAGTACTAAAATGTAGATAGAAAGTTTATGCGGTTGGAAAAGTATATGAGTGGCTTAGAAACTTATCCATGTCTCAACACTTCGTTCCACAGCCTAAAAAAGCTAAATAATCCAATGAAATTCGACATATAAAAGGCGAAACTTCGGGAAAATTAGGAGAAAGCTGAATTTTGGTGTGAACCTTGATACTGGCGTGCTAAACAAAATGTCAAAAGTCTCCATCGATCCGAGTGCTGCGTTACTTTTAATACGGGGTCAAAGGTCGCCAAAAGTGACTTTTCCTAAATATCTCAGTAACACTCACGTCTTCAGAAAAACAATCTATGACGCATTTGTAGGCTAGAAAATTTGCTACAAAAAGATTTTAAAACTTTTTCTTGTAACCATAACCATTTTTGAGATATATTGATCTAAACATTTGTAACTAACAGTATCGACTTTCTCAACGGCATACAACTTATCCACCACACTCCAGGATAGGTGGAAAAGTTTGCTCCGAAAAGTTCACGACACGTCTCGAAACCAATTTTCACCTGAAATTACGTGACCTTCGTTCATAGCATAATACGGTATGGAGAAAAAAACTACAAAACTGGTTATTTTGGGGTGGATTTTTTACAGGGGTGGGTAGGTGTGGGTGTGAGAGTGGTCCTGCGATGTCAAGAATAGGCAATTGACAGGATAATCTAGTGATGTTATCTTGTTTAACCGTGGCAACGAGCTCATTCGTCAAGATTGGGGATAGAAATTCAGGGAAACCATTTTATGGCAAAGGGGAGTGGGAATTTTTCGGAGCACATGTGTCCACCTCTCCTGGAGTATGGTAGATAAGTTTGTTTACATATTTTTTCTACGGGCCTTTCAAACATAGAAAAACAAACTCACAAATATTCCAAGTTGTAGTCAAAATCGGATAATATAAACATGCCGTTGAGAAAGAGGATACTCTTAGGTACAAATGTTTGGATCAACATATTTCAAAAACGGTTATGGTTACAAGAAAAAGGTATAAAATCTTTTTTGTTAAGCTACAAATTCGTCATACATTGTTTTTCTGAAGACGTGACCGTTACTGAGATTTTGAGGAAAGGGTGAACTTTAACCCCGTATAAAAAGTAACGCAGCACTCAAATCGATGGGGACTTTTTTACATTTTGTTCTGGACGCCAGTATCAAGGTCAACACCAAAATTCAGCTTTCCCCTAATTTTTCCGAAGCACCATGTTAAATTTTCCTGGACTAAAAACGGATAAGAAGCTTTTCTATATTCACTGTGTTGAAGCAAAACGTTAACCAACTGTTACATTAATTATCCAATAATCTCGGTTCTCGGAATATGAATATTCAAGTCATTAATAAAATTTCAAAGATATAGGTCACAAGAACAACCTTCAATGTAGCATTTTTATCTTTTTTGTGCAGTTTCCTACTTTATTTTTTCTTCAATAAGTTGGGAATTGAGCTTGAAAGGAATAATGACTCTTTGCATCGAAAAAACCTGCCAGTTTGTTTTAAAGAACACGTTGATGAAATAAATTGAAATTGAAAGTGTATTATTCGATCCATCATTTTCATTATCTTTCCATTTAAGGGAATTTTGCTTCAAATCTTCGGCATGCGTTTCCGCCTAGCTTCTTTTATATAGAGGGTAGTAAGGTTGAAGTTCTAAGGCTGTGAAGTATTTTGATGTACTTATGCTTGAGAGTAGTGCTTTTTTCCGCTCTGAAGAAAAATATTAAATTATTAATATTGAATGATAAATTTATGAAAGGTATAGCCTCGAAGGAAATATTCTTCAGAGCAGGCTTTGGTACTTTTTTTTCCTTTTTCAGTGATAAAGATTTTGGCTTTTCAATAGCATTGGCTTTTGCGGTGTAGAACTTTCGGGGTGATCGCTATTTCAGCAACGACTTTTTCAACTATTTTAATATTATTAGTTTTGTTAATGTTTTTTGTTGTTTGGTGGGCCGGTTTGAAAAATCTACTCATATATAAGCTCTGACTTCATCAAGTCATAGAATTTGGCTGATATTTTAAATCAAACACTGAAAGAAAAACTCTTGATTGGTTCAACTATTTTTAATAGTATTGCAACGATTCATCAAAATCGTTAAACGAACTACGGAAAATAGTTATTTTTACTATGTTAATATAGTTAATTTAACGATATAAAAGTAGTTGGCTCTGGTTGTACAAAAAATATCGCAACGTTCATGAAATCAACTGTTTTAATTGTTTCATAACCACGAAAAATAGTTCAAACTTCAACGTTTCGAATTATCAACAGTTTTTATGGTACTTAAACTACTTTGCAATAGTTGATTGAAACAAACGTAATTCAGTGAGCAACGTCTTTGGAATTATTCTACGCAAAGTTGAATGGTTTCAACATTTGGACGTTTTTCAGGTTCCGAATTAAATTTGTTTTGTTTATCAACCTCGCGTCATGGTGCATAAAAGTAATCAACAATTTTCTTATGGTTGTTTTAACTATAGCCCTAGTTGATGCAAAAACAACTAAGGAAAATTGTTGATTTTACCAAGATTTTTCTTTCAGTGAATGCTGTTTTTTTATGCTTCTATGTTTTATCGCGGGCTATCTTATTTTTTTTAAATAAAACTTTTCAGGAGATGTGACGGTATACGTCATTTGTATCGTGCTTCACCGTGCTCAATTCTGAAATTAGAGCATATCCGGTAATTTTCGTCTCCTCTCATGAATTCGCTTGCAATACTTATTGCTTGTTAGTAAGCTAGTCATTCCGGTTTTATCTAAGCCCCTTACAATAAGCCAATGTGTTTCAATTCAAATCCTGATGATTAATTTTAGACAGTTGTCTTCTTTACCTTAAAATAGGTGGGTGAGTCCTTCAAATTTTAGATTCAAGAGCTGAGGGAAATAATATATCCAGCGAAACTCACCAAAAACATTTGCTCTTTTTAACTGTTGATCTATTAAATTTGAATGAAACAATTCATCGTTCAATTGAAAAATAGTTTTTTGGTTTGTCCACTAGAATTAACTTTGAGTCATTTTGAAACTAAATGTGCCTTTTTTTAACAGAATTTTTTCAATTTCATCAAATTACTTTTATATTCCAAGTAAATTCATACAAAATTGCAACAAAAGGCAGAATCAAATTTGTGAAAAAAATCTCAACTTCAACATTGACAACAGTTATGTCATCGCTTTCACAGTACACACCCAACGTTAATGCATAAATATTGAATTTCCGCCCTTCATACGACAAGAGTTAACACTTTCTCTGCCGAAACGTCATCATGCATCCCTATGAAAATATATTATTGCATTCGATCAATATTAATAAAAAGTCCCAGACATCATATGCGCTGAAATTTCTTGGCCCAAACTTCAATCGCACATCAGCATCTAAAACTCTATCAAAACAGAAAAAAAAACTAATCAGATTAAATTGTGAATTCCGGTAACATATGTTGAGGAAGCAGTCAAAAGAAAAAAACCGCTCAATTCTGCCCATCTGAACAACCCTCCAATCCAATTAATATCTAGCTACACACACATGCAAAGACAGTTTTATGAGGTTGAATAGCGTCAAGCGAAAATACAGGAATCGAATTTCAATGCACGTTCAAAATGACAATCAGCCTCTGGGGAACATCCTGTTGCGCCACACGTTCATATTGTACATGGCCATATCTCGAGTGGAATACGTACCTATATCTTTGGTTCCGTCAAGAAAAATTTTGAGCGATAAGAACTAGAAAATCATTCAAAGATCCAACCCAACATGAACTGCGGCCGAATGTGAAGTTATTATCGTCAGCGGGGCTTCAGTTGAGGGGTGAGAGTGCAGGTTTGTTCCATCAGAAATCATCTGATAGTGCTGTAAAAGGAAAAATTGTAAATCGATAACAGGCTCAGGAGAGCTTTCTGAAATCGAACGTGTGAATTTTCAATATGTGCATAAAGTCCTTCGAAGAGCTTAGTACAAGTAGTTGCCTGACGGGGCTTGATTCAAAACTTCCAATGCAAGACCTTCAACAAAATGTTCAATCGAACAATGCAATTTCCATAAAAGGACATCAAAAATAACTTTTGCATATAGCTTCAGTCTTCATGTAAATGATAAAAGCTTGGTTCATTGCCAGAATTAAATCGATATGAATGTGTTCAGGAAGGAGATAGTCGTGTTGGTGTTATCCATGTCACGAGGGTGGACAGCAGCATACAACAGGACCTCTGTGTGTGTCTCCCTTTCGAGAATAGAAACATTTCATATTAAACCACCCACGCGAACGCTAGCTTTTTTTGCCTACACGGCCTATTCAGGACAAACTGTTGATGGAATGAATCAAGAAGGATTTATGTGATGGAAATGATAGCGTGCATGGCAGGTTTTGGTGTTAGTGAAGAAGAGTTGTTGGTAGATCAAGCAAGCACGAAAGCTCTCATCCATCCTATACTATACAAGACGGCAAAGCTTTGAACATTATCCATAAAAGTAATTCGTATACTTATGTTGCGCCATTTTTTACCTTGCATTTATTCTAGAAACATTTTCAGCAACTAAAACCCTTGCACGTACAGTACTTCTAAAATGCTACGTAAGTTTTAATGTCCTGTATTTCAAGTTAGTTGGATTTGCATGTAACCAACTGAAAAATGTTTTTCAAAGAGCTACGAATTTAGAAGTCCTTGAGCACGAACTTGAATACTTCAAAGTTAGACAAAAAGCGAGGACGGAAGAGAAAAGTCCTTTTGAATTACTCATCCCTACAGAATGGTATTTATGCTCATTATACTAACAATCTCTGTAGTTGTGTGGGTGAAAATGTCGACCGCTTATGCAAAAGCTCGTCAACGACATAGGGTTCTGTATGGTTTGCCCGAAGCAAACCAACGAACGGAGGTGTGGGCGGCACATGACTGCTATTTCGGCAAGCGTCGAGGGAATCAAATTAAATGGATACTGGTAAACGATTATTGCCGAGTAATTGATGTATACGGTGCGAGGGGATATTTGAGTTAGTTTTTGTTGTGTGACTCCTTTTCTTTTGAAGGCATCATCAAGAGTACCTGATGTATTTTAGACTTGTTTCAAGCTTATAGGGCCTTTGTATCAATTTTAGTATTGAATATAATTAAATTGTTAGATGCTGTTAAGCGAAAGGGAATATAGACTTTGATTTTCAACTTTGATATGATTCCATGCATTTGCATTGTGTTTCAAAAAATTCATTACAAACTGATTACGCATGTACAAAACTAAGATGTAAGGAAATGTAGGCATGAAAATATAGTGAAATTTGTGACAGAGCGACAAAATCATAGGACCAAGACGGTATTTTTAAAACCCACAAGCGTTTAAAACGAAAAACAAAGTATTGCAGAAGTAGATAAGCTAAACTTAATCTACTGACAGTCACTTTGTTGAATTCGTAGGGGAAAAAATATTATCTTAAAACATTTATTGAACAATAACAATTGAATGAAAATAATTATTAGCATTTATAAACCAATGGGGAAAAGTGGTGAATAAGTTTAATAAAATAATGCTAGGATGTTGCGATGTGAGAACGTTGAAGTTTAGAAGATTGATCAAGATCGATCGGAATCATTGCCATGAATATCAACCAGCGCCATCCACAGCACTGAGACTAATGGCTTTTCTACCCGGCGCCAGATGCCAGATTTTGTACCTATGCAATGCCTTCAGTAAAATCCTTAAAAGGTTTTACCTTGAGGTCAATTGACAAATATCTATAAGTGTGAGTACACTTAAATACTAAAGTCAAAAATTTCACATGGTCGTTTCCACATCACCTGATTTAGTGCATTAAGCGTTTTTTTTATTGATTTACATAGCCAATAAATTAACTTGTTGATTTGTGTAAAAAATAATCTCAGTCATGAATAGATAGATTTCAATTCTCGTTGAAAAAGCTACTATATCTTTATTCTTGCTGATAAAAAGGCAGCAGTAGTAAACAAAGTACATAGAAAATTGATTATAATGTTTGCTTAACGATAAACGGAAAGTTTCATTAATTTTTTGTTTGATCTATCCTAAACTGATTTATCATCTCATCATTGTTAGTTCTCCTGTCATCTCATTCGATCGCAGTTGTTACTAGGCCCATTCATCTTTCCTAAGACAGGTATCCTCATATAGCTCTTAGTTTTAATTTAGACAAATGATGCTACACAGATGCGAATATGATAGTTAACTAAAAGGAAAAATTACAATCGGAAATATCATGTTAATAAAAAGCTCTGATGCACTTATATCAGATTAATTATATAAAGTTAACTTTTTCTCTCCCAGTGTTTAATGAGAAAATCGAGACATTCTTGCTAAGACACATTTCTTGGCTGATGTGAATTTCGCTTATGTTACACAAGCAGATTTGGTCATGCTCGTTTATTTGGTCGAATATTTCATAAAATCACAGTCATACCAGATTCAATAATTAAAAATTAAAATCCATTTCGAGTTTTTCCTGAGGTCCCCAAAATCGCTTCATCTCTTTTTGCATTGACTTTAGTACCTCGTTTGACCGGATATAATTTTTTGAAACCTCCTATTCTGCTGTTAAGCTTGAAAAGTAGACAAATGTATCAAAATAGAATACAAATGTGCAAATGTGTCAAACAATCGAAGAGCAATATGTAGCATCTAAAACTACAAAATTCTTGAAGTGAAGTGAGCAAGAGACAAAAGTGGTGGGGGTTTTATTGATTTAACTTGAGCTTGTTTTCCATAGTGTTTCCTTCTTATATTCAAATCATTATAATATACTTGGCCTATGGAATTTAGTAAAGGCATATCTGATTGTACATATAGGACTGTTCCTGTCAATCGAATCAAACTACACTAAAAAAAAAAATATATCGCTGACAGATATAAAACGACGGAAATATAATATATCTCACATGAGTATATGGGTGTATTTTGAAAGCCATAATATATTCACGGCAGATATAATATAAATATTTATTGTATGTAAGCAGAAAAAAGCTCAGGGATTTGCCCTTTGAAGCGAATGCTTAGCCATGGCGGTAGGGAGACACATATGGGAGAAGCCAATAGCAACTATTCCATTATTCTTCTATGTGCCACATTTATTTTTTATTTTCTAAAGCCCTAATGTTATGCTTGGTCGCTACTAAGGCTTTAATGTGGCACTTAATTAATGGAGCGCTGGTATTATGCCCAGTTGCCGACTGTTGCCGACAACACAAGACGAACAAATACGGCCATGGGCGCGGCGGGATTCGAACCCGCGGGCAGTAGATCGCTGCTTCGGACTGACGCGTTAGCGAGCTAAGCTACCGACCTCTCTGCAAGCTCAATCTCAAACTATAAACAAAAGATGCCCCATAATTAGAAACGAAACTAAACCATATATCTACGAAATCCATATTACATTGTTCAGTGGTCATTTTATACCTGTCGCATATATAACATACCAACTGTATGGATTTCATATCTATCGCTACCAGAAAACAGAGAAACCCATATAGAACTTATACCTGTAGCGTGCGTAATCATGATTGCTGTGTGCATATTTTGTGTACCCGAGGTATATTTTTTACCTGAAAGCCGAATTATACTTAAAATGAGTATAACTCTGGATTTCCATATACTCATAATACCTTTTAAATCAATAGTTATACCTGTTGCTTGTATATGTTATGTATCACACATAAATAGAACAAAAATATATTTGTTAGGTCAATTTTGTGCCCACTACGGTTAATTATGGCTATTACAGATATAATTATTTTTGCTGCACATATAGCAGAGCGAATTTTTTTTTGTGTGTAGACTTCCCAACAATAAAAGAACCTAGAGGGCATTCTTTGGCGGAGATCTGATTATTATTTCGGTCAGCAACCCTAATTTTTAAAATCAACTGCGCAGTTTTACAGATATCTCCAGTACAATGAATGATAATAATTTTTGGAAAATTGTCGTAGCAGCGTTTGAAAGAAATTCGATTAGTGCATTTTAGTTATCTCTACTGAGATACCTGCTCCAAGTTTCATTCTTATACCATCAGTGGCGGCTCGTGGTTTTGAGACTAAGGGAAGCACAAGCAAAATATATAAGCATGTAATATAGATAAGCATACTTATGAAGCGCCTAGTAAACTATACCTTTGAAATATCGTGCAAAAAATCAATTAAATATTTGCACTAAAAGCTAGTGATTGATTATCAACAGGTTCCTACACTGAAAAAAACACATGGCGCCAGACGCTATAATTTATGGACTTCTGGCGCCATGTACATAGTCGATTTGGGGATTGTGATAAAATATAGCGCCACACGCCATAGTACATGGCGAAAAGTACATAGGAGCAGACGCTATGCTTATAGCCCTCCACGCCATGTACTATAGTCCTTCACGCTATGTAATATGGTCCTCCACGCCATGTACATGGCGTGGAGGACTATAGTGCATGGCGTGGAGGACTACAGTGCATGGGGTGGAGGACTATAGTGCATGGCGTGGAGGACTATATTACATGGCGTGGAGGACAATATTACATGGCGTAGAGGACTATATTACATGGCGTGGGGAACTATATTACATGGCGTGGGGGACTTTAGTCAAATTTATTAAACGATTCTGAATCCGCTTGTAAAGTTGAATTTATCAGTTAAATCTATCGTTCGGACAATTGTCATTACGTTCAAAATCAATAGCAGGTAGCAAAATCATAGTGAAAATCAATACGATTTCATGATATCATAGACATACATTGTCATGTATGGATATACTCAAACGTGATTTGCTGACATTTATACATCCCCTCACACACTATGGCTGCGAGTTATAATTGCAGTAACAACTGAAGCCATATTACATGGCTCATGGTACTATGTAATTTCTCCGCCATGTAATTATGGCGCTGGGAGCTATACTGCATGGCTCAGGGTACTATGTACATAGCGTGTGGAACCATAAATGCTGCGCCATGTTACATGGGACCACGCGCTATGTAGATTCTGACATTATGGGACTGGGAGCCATATTGCATGGCTCAGAGTACTATGTACATGGCGTATGGGACCATAAATAATGTGCTATGTTACATGGCTCTGGGCGCCATGTGGATTTTTTTCAGTGTACTCACTAAGATCAAAAATCTCACAAAAGTTCAAATTAATTATAGTATTTGAAAGCAAAAAAACATATTAATTTCTTTAATTTTTTTTTAAATTGTAAAAAAAGTTAAGTTGAAATCATATTACAGGTTAAATAAACGGCGAAAGTTTTTTAATAGCTCAAAGCAAATTAAATTAGATAGCCAATGCCACAATTAAAAGAAATTTCTCATATAATTTGAATTAAAAGTGCCTAATATAGTTACCATTTGCAAGCAGTTGACTGAGCGAAATTATTGGTCTTGGTTGCTAAGACTCAATAAGATCCATAATGAAAAAGATTACCGCAGCAAATACTCTATGGCACAATCACCTTAATTTCGGCTTTCCACTTTAAAATCCATATTAAATGGGTAAATATTAACTTTTCGAAACAGAATCTATTCAATACGCTCCCACTTTAACGAGCTTTATGTTATAATTTACTTTAAACACTATTCTTTTGTCCATGTTTAACCGACCGTATTAATACATACTGACAATACAAAATGTACAAGTCAAAAGAATTATAACAGGTGCATTTTTTGCGAAGAGCATTAAAAAACGCACCTAATGTAAAACGAAAAAATGTAACTCCTACTATTTTGTTCCCCACATAAACATGTACATGTGTACATGTGAACAAAGCAGAAAATGCTTCAATTTCTAAGAGTAATGGCTCGTAAGAAGAGGAGCAGAAGAGAATCTATCAGATAAATCATGAGGGGAAACAGTAACATTACAGGAGACGCGGATAATTTTGCAGCGTATTAATTCATTCATTAGCAAATATTTTTGGGTCGTTCAGCGGGTGGATGGGGCAAGGGTTTTTTGAATTTTTCAATCCATCAAGACACTGCAAACTGAGCCAGCGTCTGCGATGCTATTTAGTACATTGATTGTAAAATTTTTGTGGGCATCATTTAGGCAAAGCGTCTAAATAGACCTATGCGAAAACCACGAGTTTGAGCATTGAAGCAAGATCACTTCAGTGTTTTGTGTAGTATATCTCAATGAACTGTATGTTTTAAATTGAATGGCATGCAGTGCATGTAGTTTGTAGTAAAACGTTTGAGTTTTTAAATATTGATTGTAAATCTTTTGGTTGTTATATGGTGATTATTTAATCAATTTTGTGGATTAGCAAGGAAAGTACTGCTTCCTTTGCGTACATCGACGAGCCGCCCCTGTATACCATACATTCAATGCTCTGCAAGAACTAAGTATAATTTTGTCAGTTGATTCTAGGAACTGGAAGAACTTGCCATTAGCATAGTTTTTCCTTCATGAACGATTTAGACGATTTGCGGAGATCTCCAAAGCCAAGGTTTAATACAATCTGTTCTCTGCGAATTGCATCAAAGACGCATCCAGTCTTTTTATCAAAGGTTAAAATTGATCTTGAAGCTTGTACAGTGAATGGGTAAAGAAAGCACTGACTTCTAGGGTGTGTGTGATGTCCCTCGTTTGAATCCAGGTTCGGACGCAGGACCGCGCACCGTACTTTTTGTTCACCTAGCTTTCAATAGGTACCTGCGCTAATCAGGGGTAAAGAGAGTAGAACTAACCACTCCACACTCGTATTACTGTCACATAAGGTTAAACGCCTCGTAGGTAACCAACCCACTCGCTCTTTACACATTATGTGCAGAAATGCTGTATTTTAAATTAGGCAGAAAAATGTTTACTTTTTGGAGTTTTGACCAACTTTTTAAGCGTTCCAGGTCGCAAGCAGCGCCAGTCGCAAGCAGCCATCTACTGCCCGCGGGTTCGAATCCCGCCGTATGCAGATGCTTCTATTTGTTCGTTTTGTGTTGTCTTAACAGCCGCTGTCTGGATATTATACCAGCGCTCTTTTAATTAGATGCCACATCATAGCCTAAGTGGTGACTGGGCATAACATCAGCGCTTCAGAAAAAAAATAAAAAGTGTGGCACTTCAACAAAAATGGAATAATTGACGCTTCAAAGGGTAATCTCCTCAGCTTTAGCATTACCATAGGAAAAAAATTATTTCTTAGATTTTTGAATTAAGAAATCGAATTTCAATAGTGAAATTTCATATCCTGCAATTGTAAAGATCTTCAAACTTTCTAAACCGGAAACAACTTTGCTTGAAATTTACTTTTTAGCAGAGCTGTATTTCATGATGTTGAGGGGTATACTACATGGACTTGGAGCTGTAATGCATAGCTTTGCAAGCTATAGTAAATAGCGCCAACTCATATAAATTTTTCGCGATGCATTGTGGTGACACAAAAATCTTAAAATCTACTATGCATAAAGCGCTAGAAGTACATATATAAATTTTGATCTCTGGTGCTATGCTTTTTCTTAGTGTAGAATGAACGACACGAATTTGTTTTACTACGGACCATCATTTTCTCTATTTTTGATACTAAAATGTTTATGAAAGTACAGTTTTTCGCTAAAATCAAACACGAAGTCTTTATATTTTGTTTTATTAGCCTATAAGTCTGTAATTCTAGATTCGAAGTAAAAGTATTAAAATTTTTAATTTTTCGTAATTTTCTGAATCGATTTGATTTATACTTCCTGTTAGGAAAACAGTTTCTTTTGAAAAACATCATAACTTTTTAATGAAAACAGATTCAAAATGTTTTTATATCAGAAGTACATATTTGTAGAATACTTGAATTGAAGTCGAATTTTTTTGATACCGAAACATTCTGCAAAGTTTAACCAATGCTTTTATGACAGTTTTTCTTAATTGATTTGATCACTTCAACTTTTCAACTCAAGACTTATCCCTCTTTAAATATTCAAAGTTGATTGAAAGCATTTCACAACATACCTTCATGCCAACAAACAATATGAGGACGAATTATTACTGAAATTACACTATGAACATGATTCATAAGAAAATTTTGTTTTGATTCATAATCCACTTAGGACCTCATTATCACAATTTTCAAATCACTCTCATTCATCGGTATCGCCCCTGATTCAGGCCATTCATTGTGCGTAATGAACGCACTTACATTGCAGCAGATAGCAGAAAATATTTCATGTCGTTTGCGCTCGATATTATTTGGTGTAGTGAGTGAGTGGCCTGGCCGTGCTGCTGGGTCGGGTAGTGAAAATATGATTCAACCCTCGCAATGGGATGCAATATCTAGTAATGGCATATTTTCATCATCAGTGAGCGTGAAAGATTTGATCATCGGTGTGGAGCCAGCGCCTGTAAATTATTGCAAATAGACGGAAAGTGAAAGCGATTTTTCCGCACCCTCACGATAAGATTTTAGGGTGTGTTGCTCATTCGTCCGAAGCCTGGCTACATGCCAGTAAAATAATTTGTAGGACAATGTGTCAGCAATGAGAGTTGTATTTAGTATTTTAATTGGGAGATGTAAAATCAAGCAGGAAATAAATGTCTGATTGTGTATTTGGTATTTTCGATTCAAAGTCTGTACACCACAAAATCGATTCATATGTTTCTCTAAGTAAGGTTGATCATTTTATTCTTAAGTTCACCCAAAAAATTTCGTCTTTTTTTTCTACAAACTGTATACACACCCAAAATCAGCACGTTTTACCGCCAGCACATGCTCGTGAGGAGGGCACTTAACCCCAAAAACATCTTTATGCAGCACTCATACGTTGCCAGCCCTGCTGTGGACCCGTTCATACTTCTGCCAATCCATTGGATTTTCCACTCTGTAATTTCGCTAGAGTCCTTCGTCAAACACAACGCACGAATGTTTCTATTTGCATGACTCTTGTGTTTGTTTTCCACTTGTTGTGTTCGGGGAGTGTTACGAATATCGTGTCTCTTTCGACCATATTTGATTTCGATGCTAACAATGATGAGGGTGCAGCCGTGCTAGCCGGCAACCGAAACTTTTGAGCGAGGACACTGAAGCACTTGTTTGTTCAGTGGAAAATCCCTGTTCAAGGAATCCGTCAAATTCGACGATTCCGCTTTACGACGAGATAACAAGGATGAATCGGGAGAATTTGGGTTTCGAGAAGGGTACCAGGGTGCGGTTGGCATGTTTGCACCTTGGGTAAGACCACATAAAAGTTTGCTTTACATTTCGAGTTCAAGTTGAACTCGTGATTAAGTGGATTAGAAACTTTGCGTAGGGAATTACGGTGTCCTCTTTGCTCTTGAAACAATGAATGCGTATTCGTCCGTTTTCTTAGAAAGCTTTAGGATAGATTTCTTTGTTCACCTGCCAAGCAACGAGACTTATGGTGCACAAAATTTGAGAACTTCATTGTTTTATCGTTTGTTGTAATCATACAGCTCCGTGTGAATATGGAGCTATATAAAAGAATGGAATGCAAAACAAAAAGGAATTTCCTCCAAGCTGATGTAAAATTTCGTGCAGCATGTCATGATGATGGCTCTGAAAGTGAATGACTTGAAAGGAACTTTTACAGCCCAATGGCTTTCTTTTGTTCACTTTCAGGAATATTGTTCTTGTTGCGATTTTCATTGATGTGATGGATGCTACTTTTTTATACAAGTAATTTGTCGGCTATGATTAAAATGTTGAGTTTTTCATGTGTATAGTGCAAAAGAATATTTAGTGAACAATAAAGGGTGAGGTCGTAGTAGTATTTCCTTTTGATCAAGTTGAAAGAGAAGATAGACAAAATTAAAACTTTATGATGTAAATTAAAAGAATTTTACTACTTCAATTTGTTTAATGCCTTGCACTTGCTCAAAAAACTTATTAAATTGTATTTATTATCAAGAAACTAACATTGTTATGTGACACTAGCCCTACTGATAAAATCAAACGAAGTCGCAAGAAACAACTGTAGAAAAACTCTCTAAGGGACGAAGAGAAAATCGATAAAGTCGATGGACGTCAAGTCCATCTCCTAAATATGAATTGGTAGATGATATGTCTATGGTGAGGTAACCATGCTATTAGCTGCTGCATTTGAAACGATTAAACGATTTACTTGCGTTTTTCAAAATTTAATTAAATTAACCTCCTTCGAGAGATGATTATTTCATGAACCGAGCTATTAATATAAAAGTAGTAAAACAGAAGATATTGAAATTGACCAATTTTCCTCACAGATGTAAGAGAGAATAATACGAGAATGGTCTGAAAAGTCCTCTGCGCAAATAACTAGACAGGATTACAAAAAAGTTTGCACAGTCACAGATTAGAACGTTAAAAGTAATTTATTTTATTTTTTTGCTTCTCAATGCTCTACAGTTTCTTTTTGGTAGCCTTTAAAGTTGGCGCGTCGGGCATATTGTAAACCATGAAGCAATTTCAGAACCAAGAGATTTTTAGTTAAAAAGACTAAAGCATGCGAATATAAATGTGTATGGTGAAGCTTTGCAAGCATATAGTACAGTGAATTCAAACCTGGCCTTACAAAAATTTTTAGTCAGGAACATTATGGATAAGCGAAAAGTGTTTCAATAGATATTGATTTTAGTGGACATGAATTGGTTTTAAGTGAGCGTCGATCAAAGATATAGATGAAGTAGGTGGGCAATACGCATGTACATAGTGTATTGCAATGGCACTGGTATTTGCCTTTTTTTTTGTAGAATTATTCGACCGCTGACAAAACTCATGTTGTCAAATCGATTTAAACACTAAGATGGTTTCTGAATGCAACAAATAAGATGAAAGTTCAAAATTGACTACATACATACTTAGTTTATTGAGTCAAAAATATCCAACTTAAAACAAGATATAAACTGCATGGTAGAGTGCTGTCCAACTTGAACCAGCTATTATAATCCACGTGTTATCTATTTTCGGATAAAATAAAATCACCTACGACATTGCTTGCTGAATTAGAAATTGAATGCATCAAAAAACAAATTCATAAATCAAATATTTATCCGTTCTACTCGCGCGATCGATGACAAACTAATTGAACAACATGAGTTTTGATTAATGTTTAAGAGTGGACTAGGGAGCATAACAGGCGCATCAATTAGCTTGTTTGGTTAGGATCACTAATATTTTTTCCGAACCAAGGTAAATAAATGTTTATGGCTATGAATGCAAGCATATTACGAAACCATAATAATGGAACGTTTTATGATACAATCAAAAAATCACAGCGTCTTCCTGACGTCGAGAAATACTATCAGTTTTCAAATGTGAGCTTTACGTCCGCTGGTCCGAGCCCGATTCTAAAGGAGTAGGAAAGTATCTTGCGTATCTACTTGTAAATATTTTATGCAAGTATTAAACAGATAAATTCGGACAGTGATACTTTTAAGCTAGTTAATGTAATTACTGTGGCATAGGATAAGCTGAAATTAAAATTATATGCAGCAATGAAATATATTCGGAGCATGGTTGTTTTTCGCCATGTTCTCATGGTTATTTTTCGCCAATTTCTATGCCTGCCAGTAGCAGTACTAAACATACATTTCTACTCAATATGGTACTTAGCATATATTTTTACTTTTTCGATTCATCTTGAACTGTTGAACATTTTCCGAAGTTTTTTATTCATGTGAAATAAGATACGTTTATAATTTACTTAACCTAAACTTACCAATGAGCAAAGGTTAAATTTACTGTATTGCTTGTTATTTTACCATTATTATGCTTTAGATGTATTCATAATAAACAAACTTCCCCCTCGATTACCTGCCCCTAAATTCATTACAAATTTAAATTAAACTATGTACCTGGTTCGAACCTCACTGGAAACTGCTGCAGGGAGCATCGACAGCTACCATGAATTGGATCTTCCTAGTACTAGTATATCCGCATCTAGAACAGCGTGTAATCCATCCAAAGCCAGGGGAAATCCCAATTCCATTTGGTGCAATATGGAGATCATCACCCTGAAAAAAAGAGTGTAGGAGAGAGCTCAACAGCTCTAAAAGGTCAAATAAATGGTCGCTGTATAAAACGACGCTGTACCATGCCGTACGCAAGTCAAAGAGGTTTTCATGGAGGTGCGTCTGTGAAAATGTGGAGAGTCTCATCAAAGCAAATCACCTTCGTAAGATTTTAAGCACGCCACCGAAAGCTATGGGGTGAATGAATCGAAAGGCCATTTGAACTAGTTCGAGCGCAGATACTCTAAACGTTCTTATGGACGCACATTATCCGGGCAATTATTGTCCACCTCTAGAAGTGGTGTTCCAAATGGAGCAAGCTACAAGCTCAACGCCGTCGTTAAAGATATCCTATTCTCAATTGAGGTGAGCCATGAACTCATTTAAGCCGTTTAAATCTCTTGGCCTTGATGGCGTTCTTGCAGCTGATATTCAGCAGTCTATCGAAGTAGCTTTACCATGGCTCAGAGGATTTACAACGCTTGTCTCCGCTTTTCGTATGTATCCACTTGTTGATGGCAAACTAGAATTGTGTTTATTTATAAAAAAGAAAAGATTTCGCATAGTAAGCAAAGGGAATATCGTCCAATATGTCTAAACTCTGTGCTGGTTAAGATTTTGGGAAGGATCATTGACGACCATATTAAAAAAACAATCGATCACGCAGTCACAGCATGCTTACGCCATAGGTGAGTATGTCGAAACTGCTCCCCATGTCCTCATTTGGCAAATTGAGAAATCTCTTGCACTTAAGGGAGCATTAAAGGAAGCCTTTACCAACATAAAGTTTGACGCGATTGTTGAGACACTTATGGTGCTGCATTCTGATGAGCGGCTGATTACTTTCATCGTACAGCTTTCCTTGGAGAATGCTTACGTACGACGAGTGGTCAGCACGAATGGGAGTTCCTTCTCCCCTGTTGTGGAACGTCACGGTCACTACTCTCTTAATGAGGCTAAACTGTACCGGTTGCAAAGTGGTTGCTTTACAGACAACATATCTGTAGTAGTGCCGTGAAAGTATTTATCTATGCTATCACAAAGTTGACATACATTCACTTTGGAGTCGTGAGAGCGCCGGGAAAATATGCATCCACACTATCGCAAAGGCTAAATTACTCTCCTAACGTACTTTCACGTTGAAGCCGTGAGACCGGCTTGAATGTGAATCCAAGCAAAATGGAGCTAGTACTGTTTACAAGGAAGTACAAAGTTCCTCGTTTCAACTTACCGATATTGAACAGGGTCTCCATTGACCTGAGCCAGTGGGTCAAATATTCAGATCTCATCCTTGACTCAAAGTTTCTATAGAGCCGCAATATGGCAGAAAGAGCGCGGAAGGCTTTTTTCTGCTGCGAAAGAGCCATATGAACGAATTAGGGTTTAAAGTATCGTACTTTTTCTTCGCTTTATATTGGTTAAATTGGTTCAGCCAAACCTGCTTTGGGGTGGCCTTCTGGGCGCTTAATGTTATCTACAAGTGTCAGCTTTGAAAATTGCGAGGGTTAGCTGCACTCCTCATTGGCAACACACCCAATAAGATACTTTTTGTTCTGTTAGTAAGATACTTCTTGCTCTCAACCAATCTACTGATCTTACAGCAACCTAATTTTGCTACTGTGACATCAAATTGTATTTCAGCATGAGATAGAACAGAGTTCGGCCATATTAGGATCTTGGTTAAGCGAGTTGCCGCACCAGACGTTCTACTAGATTTGGAGCTTACAACTTGCATTCCTGGTAGTGATGAATGGCATGATGGCATTACCATAAAAATTGGGCTTATCTATGTGTACACGCATGGCTCAAAACTAAACAATATAATTCTGAGCAGTGTATACTCACACGAGCTGAATCTCAAGCTGTCCCTAAATCTACCAGAAGATTGTAGTATCTTTCAGGATGAAGTTGCGGCTATTTTTCAGGCAATTGACTGGCTTCTGTGTAATCGAATATGCGGAGTCAGTATAGGCATTTACACAGATTGCCAAGCGGCAACTAAGTCCCATTTATTTCTTAGGGAGATGTCGAGACATTCGGCGGTACAATTGATTTGGATGCCTGAACATAGGGATTTTCAGGGCAACTGTGAGGCTGATGAACTAGCGAGGCTTCGTAGCTTGCTAGAGGCATCATGCCCCACTCTTTAAAAACACCAATGACAATGGTCAAATTGGCCATTACGCGAAACTACTTGCAGAACGCTGGGAAGTCCTGGACCGATGAATCATCCTGTGCGATACCAAGAATACCACCAGGCAGCTATTAGGCTCATCTCGAAAAGCTCTGCGTTGTGCTGTAGGCGTTTTTACGGGCTACTGCTTCATAAGACGGCATGCGCAACGGTTGGGTGTAAGGTTCAACGATTTCTATTGGAGCTGTGGCGCGAAGGACGAGGAGGAATCCGTCTTCAATCTAATGAGCCAGAACCCGGCCTTGGCGAGAAAGATTGAGGGAGGTGGCATTTGGTGCACCCTTTCTCTCAAATCTGACCGAACTATCTCTGGTCAGTTTGGGGATAGTGCGGTCTATCAATGGAACCAGATGGTTTCCTGACTTTAGTGACCAGGGGAGAGAAAAAATTACTGTCGTATCATAACGGGCCTCTTTTATACCTGTGTCGATTGGCAGCCACTTCAACCTACCTTCCTACCTATGTCCTTTATAATATGTTGTATGGATATATATATGGAGAATGTCGCACACCATTATGAACTAGTACCGTACAGAAATCGACATTTTCTATCCACTTCTTCTATATCTTTGGCGTCGATTGAAACGCATCAGATTAAAAACGAAACGGATTCGTAGTATCGCAAGAATATATAGGATATTTTAAACCAGTTTATCACGTGTGATGAAACGTGAGTCCAGTACTCCACACATGAAAAGAAATAGCAATCAATGCAGTGAGCGCAAAGAGGAGAATCATCACTGAAAAAGAGGGTAAATTACTATTGACATATCTAAATCGATCAAGAAATTAGAATATTTACAGCTTCTAAGAAAAACATATTTCTTTAATATATTTGGTTTTGAAAGCTAGAACAAATTGAAACAGAACAGTTTCGCAAATATTTTAATTTAAGCAAAAAAATAATAATAAAAATTAATCAAGTTAATAATATTCCACATGATTTCGTCAAGTAGCTATATATCATCCAGATTGGAAGGCCGTGCAAATAACTATCAGTGTCTTAACGAGTAAATCTAAAATGGATTTGATTGAATTTTGATTGCGGTGCGCTACGATGCCAGTTTTTGGCGACTCGCTTATAGGGTTATTTGAGTATTTTACAAACTTTGGTATTTTACAAAATATATGTTCAATAACTTTTTTTGATTGTATTTAATGTGTACCAATTTTTTCCTAGCTCAAAAAAATATTTTAATAAAAAAAACCGATTTTTCCTTTAGAAGCTAGATATATTGAATTTTGTGGCAAATATCGATATTTCGAGGGTAATCTGCCCTCTTCTTCAGTGTCTATCAGTCTAATCTTAATCTTACTTATGTATGTTACTTATAGAGCTTACTTTTAAAGTATTGACTTATACTAATTACCAACTAATTGTCTATTAATTGACTTATACTAATTACCAACTAATTGCCTATTAATTACTTTACTATCCATATTAATTAAATTATCCTCCTCACTATCAAATGAATGTTCAAATTAGCCTGAACAATGGTGATGCACAGTTTCCTTGGTTTATGTTTAGTCTTCTATGTATAGGGGTTTTCCATATGTGCAGGCTTTCGTACGCATCCAGTTTTCGCACCTGCTGTACCTCCTTGATAACCTCCACGTTGTCCCAAGTTATGTTGTGATCCTCCTCCAATATGTGCTTTGCTACTGCTGAACGTACTAATGTTCTATTCTTTCATACATAAGTAAGATTAAGATTAGACTGATAGACACTGAAGAAGAGGGCAGATTACCATCGAAATATCGATATTTGTCACAAAATTCAATATATCTAGCTTCTAAAGGAAAAATCGGTTTTTTATTAAAACACTTTTTTTGTCTTGTGAAATCATTCAGTTGGTTTTGTTTCTACAAACTGTTGACATATGATCAAAGAGAACAACCCAAGCAAAAATTAATTCAACCAAAATTGATAAATGAAATTCACCCACCACACCAAGCAAATGAAATAATCGCATTCGATAAAATCACTCAGACAAGTCAATAGATCAAAATTTTCACAAATCGCCATAAACTTCCCAAAAATTACATATTCCACCATGATTTACGAAACTAATCGCCAACGATGCGGCACGATGCGCCTTCAACAGATTCAAATTACAGTGAACGAAATTTCACTTCCGTATAGCGATAAAGACCTTGTTACGAGCTCACGATTTTGATAGCATTCGCCAAACTTTGATATGTGCAAAGAAAATCGACTTTTTCATCTCGTATGGCTGTGATCACGCAACGATAACGACATGAACAGTTTTTTTTTGTAAATTATGTACTGATGCTCGAAATAAGTGAGTTGATGAAAAATGGGCATTTAGAAACTGTGTTTTTTCGCCCCGATGCCCAATGATGCTAAGAACCTTCCTTCATATGCAAGATTATTTGAAATCGTGAAGAGAGAAGTGTTGCATTGGAAACCTCAAATTAAATTTGAAAGTCATTTCACCAATAAAATTGTTTTATTAATAACATCTAAAGAAAGTCATCTAATGTACAGTAAATCCTAAGAGGCGTCAGATCAATTATGATACCTGCTAAATTGGTTTCAGACTTACTTCGACAGCAAGACTTAATAAGGCCACGTGATTTTTATGCAGATCAATAAGAAATGAATGCCATCGGTCACTGAAGAGACCGGTGGACACTGATCCGATCGAAAAGCGGACAATCGAGAAATTTGCACATATTGCCTTGAGAATCGCAAACTTGAGTCCAAGTCGGAGATTGTGTATGGAACGGGCCGCGATAAGCCAAAAAACTACACATGAAACTTATAAATAATTTATAGAGTGTTTCCATCGGCCAAAAATAGCCGATCCGCGTTTGAGATTAGTGCCAGGCTGCCCCTGCCATAAAATGCTAGATCGCATGTCGATCACTTCTATAAATACTTGTGCTTGCCAAGTAGATTCGGAATAGTACTGGTTTGGCGTATTCGGACTGTCCTCCGTTGCGTCGCCGGCCGTCTTGAAACAGACATGAGTATGTAGAGTAATAAGCAAGGTCTGGTTTGGTTGGTACTTGCTGGTACCGAGTATCTTTCAGAATGTGGGCATTTGGCCGATGATGGGGACTGGACACTGCGTACTTGTTTGGATTTATGGCAACGTTTGATCTCATTGCCGGCATTTGCCCCTACCCCGTACCAATGCAATGCTAGATCTCTTGTGGAAGTACGGACTTCTCAAGGATGCCTACTTGCTCGATTAGCATGTTTATGCGATTATCGCAACTCGACTCGCACGAATTAGCTGGAAATCGACAATGAATTGTGTATATTCGGATGTGTACAATATTGTTAAGCAAAATACTCGTAGCTTTATGATTCCATAAATTTCGCCGGATGAAAAGACAGCTGATTATATAAAACTTATTCGTGTATTTGCAGCAGATAATTAACAAAGAGCGTTTTTGCTCATAACAACTACTTTTCAGCTGGTGCAAAGCTTGGACTCTATAATCTGCCTCAGATCAGATCAGATCGCCGATTGTTTTAAATCAAACCGTTCGATCGTTTTAGATCAGGTCGTTGACGTCCGTCTGGAAAAAGCTGGATTAGTGAAATACTTAGGATTGATTGTCATGAATACACCAAATAAACCATATCAGTCATAAAGTCGCACCAATGAAAAATTAAAATTAAAGCAGCTTTAACAAAATATGAGTTCTTGGACATCAATGATTTTGAATGCTTATATACTACCAAGTAGGTATCGCATACGGAGCTATTTTATGTAGTCAGGCATCGAAGCAAAACATCGAGTTCATTGGGAGATTTATCTCGAAAGCAATTAAAAATTATGTTTGGAATGCCGACTCTAACATCTGTACATCTGATCTGAACAGGATTGTCAAATATCCATCAATTATTTATATTTTAGAGGGGAAAAGTGATTTTTAATGTCTTAAGTAACAATTTGAAATGGCCTAACACTCCAACAATGTATTGGAGACAACTAACCGGGAAACAATGGATGCTAGATACCTATCTCTTACGACTCCAAGAACAGACAGATTGGACCCAATACAGCAGGCTATCGCATTATACAATTCATTGCCGAAGTTGAAATAGGACGATGTGTTAGATGGAGCGATGATGCATACGGACAGTGCATACTGATTGAGAAATACAGAGAGGGGAAGGAGGGAGGAAAAAACAGATCCTATATCAAGTTACCCAAATTTGATCATGATCATCATGCGGACACCACTGAATGATGTCCCCTTGATGAAGATCACCAAAACAGGCTTTGGTCCGGTTGAAAACAATAAATTTGCATTTGCATATATTAAGTTCCAAACTATTATCAACGCAGTATGCATAAAACCGATTAATATTTGTCTGCAGCAAATGAGTGTCAATAGTGGTGGTAATATCTTTGAAAATTTTGTATTCATCTGTAAACAGTAAAAACCGAACATCCTAAAAAACTGATCTTATATCATTTATATAATATTAAATACAATAAGGGACCAAGATGCGAGCCCTGAGGCATGCCTGAAGCGGGAAAGAAGGAATTTGAGTAGCTATCATGATATTTCACAAATACTGAACGATTGCTTGCATAGCTACAAAACCATTCATACATAGAACCCTGTAGTCCAATGTTAACTTTAGCAAATGCCTTGCTAAAATCGGTATCAGTGGAATGTTGCAATCGATTTTCAACTACAGAAGCTATATTGATTACATATAATTAGAGACCTCATCAGAGGGAAGACATAATCGCAAACATAACTTTCAAACACGTTTGGAATAGCTGTTAGGTTTTGTTTTGTAATAGTTGTTACAATTGTTGTTAGTTTTGGAATAGTTTTTACAGGGCGGTAATTTTTGACAGCAGAACAGGAACTATATAACTTGACTTGAATGAACCAGTGCGGAGCGATGTATTGAAAGTGATAAGTAGAGGAATTGATATGGAGAAAGCGCAGTTCTTTAACCCTAGAATGGTACCGATGAGTAAATTTTACTCACTTAGGGTATATATTTCGTCGCGCATCAGCCAGTTGGCCACTCCGACTGCCATGAGGCTAGAAGCTATATAATCTTTTTATGTTTAATGATAAAATAAAAAATGTACATAATACTATTATTGCCTTCTTTTTAGTAAAAACATGTACCTAAAATCACCCAAAAATTTACCGAACCATTCCATCGTTAAAAGCAGAGGTGGAATATTATCAGAACCAGAGCTTTTTCCAACGTCTAACGATGATGGCTTCATTAATAGATCATTAGAGTTAATACAAAAATCAGACACACTAATAGGATAATGTGTGCATAGAGAATCGAAATTATTATCTTAACTGGCATACACTTGCTGGAAATAAATGGCAAACATACTGGCAATCTTGTCGCTCTCAGAACTATGAAAACCAATTAAGGAAATAGTGACAGGTGCCGAAATCTTTTCTAAATGAGTTCAAATAAAGCCAAAATTGTTTGGGGGTTCTTATTGATATTGGATTCCGTTTGGGCCATATTGCGTTAGAGTATGTTAGAAATTACAATCAGATCTTAATTTAGAGAAAACACTATAACCGAATTACGCAACTGACATTTTAAACTGAAGATGTGCAGTTTTTTCCTTAATATAAGTGATTTTAATATAACTGAGAAATAACTTGGAAACGTACTGCTGTACTTTCTTTGCTTAGGAACATATTGATCAACTAACATATAAATAATATTACAGAAAAACTTTCCTACATCCTCAAGAGGCATACCATCCAATTCAGAAAACCAATTGATACTATAATGCACAATAAATGGATTCAAAGTTAGCCTTATTGAAATAGTCTACATGGTTTTCTAAACGGTGCATGTCGAGTTGATTAATGGTGATAAAAACCTCTAAAGCCGGGTGATATGAATCTTTAGGAATGAGTGGACAATCATTCTGTCTAACGCTAATGCTAATCAGTTCTGAAAAATTCAAGTTTAATGTAGTTTTTTAAAAAATTGGTTGAAGAAGGTCTAGAAAAGAGAAGCATTCAATTATATAGATACTTTTAACAAAATTGGTAGTTGCTATTCATTGGGCTGATTGACAGTTTATATTCGGCAAGTTGACCTCTCCGGTCAAGACGAAATATGCACTCGGAAAAGAACGTGAAAAAGCTGCAGCATCTTCTATGTTTTTTTTATATAACTTCGCTGAAGCATCAGGCGGTAAGTAGACTGCAGAGACAACCAATTTTGTTGAGGGAAACTCAACCAGAACAAATACGAGTAGTTGCTCGATATCGTGGTTAATAAACGTTAGTTGTCTACACTTCAAATTATTTTTCGTGGCGATAAGTACCCCGCCACCCCGTTGTTTTGATGTCTTCAAAACACTGCAGAGTGCGTGGACTGATTGAGCCGAAATTTTCGGATGGCACGAATGTATATAAGAAGTAGGTGCATATCCAATTAAAATATCAAAGGACGTTAGTGGTGGCGGGCATGTTAATAAATTTTAGGTAACCCTATATTTCTGTGCAAAGAAATTTTTTGAAAAAAGTAACTGCTGAAAACTGTTTATGTGTTTATGTTTGATGCTTGTTTATGATAAAACGTTGGGTTTTTAACACTGTGTGGTTGATGAGTGCCTCAAAGTAAACTAGGTTTTTTTTTTGAAATTTCGATTTGTCATTATTTTTAACGAAGACATTACAACCCTACAAATATAAACTATCCATAATATGATATGGCAACCCTTCCGCAACGTGAGACAGAAAAACAAAATTCTGCAAACCATCCCCTACAAAAAAAAAATCGATTTTTTGAAAAATCTGCAAATAATTTTTTTTTTTTTCAAATTCAAATTCAAATTTATTCATTATAATTAAAACTTAACAGGTTTGTTGAAACTTAATTTAGAGTTTTAGGCAATTTGCTTCTTCAACTATGAACTAAATTTAGTCTTATTCCTGAGATTAATTGAACTTAAAGTAATGAGTCAGTATAAGAAAAATTATACAAAAATCTTATGTTTAGATGCTTTAATTTTTCTTATAACTAGACTAAGCTTACTTAAATCTAACTAAAATCTACTTTAGACTAGCGCTAAAACTATCGTATTATTACTATCTATTAGTAGATTGTGCAAAAGATTGAATGAGGGCGTTGTTGCAATGGCTAGATTTTCTAATAAATTTTATCCTATGCTTTTTTATAAGGATTTTTACCTCCTTTACTCCGGTTTCGATGTGTAGCTTGCGCGTGGAATAGAAAAACGGCTTATTACAGATCATCTTGAGCCACTTGTTTTGAGCTATGTGAAGTTTGTTTTTGTGGGCGTTGGCACACATGCCCCACACTGGTGCTCCGTAAAGCATCACTGGCTGTAGTACTTGTTTAACAAGAGTCATTTTGTTTTTTAGTGACAATTTGGATTTGTGGTTTAATAGTGGGAAAAGGGCATGTGCGCTTTTTGCGACCTTCAGGCAAGCATTGTCCGTCTGCGCCTTGTACGTGAGTTTTTGATCAAGCGTTATACCCAAATAGGAAATTTCATCAGCCCATTCAATTGTCTGCCCCAATAAGTTGAGGTTTCGGGAAGGAAGGTTTGATGTTTTCCTCCTTTTTGACAAATAACTTGCCTTTGTTTTGGCAGCATTAATTTGAATCTTCCATCTGAAAAAATACTGATACAATTGCATAAACGAATTTTCCAAGTTGGATATAGCTGTTTCGGGGTCAACGCTGGTAGTATATATGCAGGTGTCATCTGCAAAAATAGCCAGTTTGGAATGGCGATTTGATGGAATGTCAGCTGTGTAGAGATTAAAAAGGGTTGGACTTAGGCATGATCCCTGAGGGAGTCCTGCAGGTATTTTGCGGTGCGAGGAAAGACTGCTATTAACCTTTAGTGCAAAATCACGATCAGTCACAAATGACTGCACGATTTTAATGATGTAGATAGGGACTTTAAAAGTAATCATTTTGAAGAGTAGACCCTCGTGCCAAATAATTCTTTAATTTTATACTTTGTCCACTCCGACAAATTAAAATTTTCAAAATCCCGCGTCACATAATAAAGACAACTTTTCGCCAATCACCTCTAATTTGAGCACTACAATCTTCTGTTCACTCACGACCGGGTCGTCATAATATTATGAAATTTAAAGGGTGTATTCATTTTAAGTAGAACGAGATCTCATAGAATTGACTTTGAATTATGTGCAACCCTTTGGCAACGATGCCAACTGGAAAAATCACCAAGATGAAAAGCTTTTTCCCATGCAGTCATAAAAAAGAAAACGAAATTCATATAAATGGTGGATGAAACTTACGGTAAGGAGGAATTTTGTTGAAAATTAACCGTCGGTCTGCCAGCTATGGTAATTTTTGTAATTTTTTGTAATTTCATAACAAAATTGATCAATAAATTTTCAAATGGTAAAGATTTTGCAGTGACGCTAAAATAGAAACAATTGGATTTTCAAAATTCTAGGTTTGCGGGAGGCAGCCCTAAACTTATTTTTACGTCTATAACTTCCAATGCAGTCGTCAGATCGAAACAATATTCACAAAGTGAGTTGGCTTCAACGTGAAGTATATTTGATATACTTTGGGATTTGATGCTATCAAAGGGTTGTCCGAACTAGTCATTTTGTGGCAATCGCGTGTGGTAGAATAAGCTTTCAAAATCTGCACGATTCTTCCACTTTTCTTCGAAAGTCAGTGTTTCTAGCATTTCCCATGCTCAAGATTCTTTTTATCAATAGTTTATCGAATTGCTAATAATCACAAAATGAGCAAACTACCGAATTCAGAACTCACTTCCCTTAATTTTCAGTGAAAGCAAATTGAAGGTAATATGCAAGTAGTTATGCAAAAGAGAGGGCATTTTAACAGAATTCTAATGCAGCACTAGCTGATATCATGAAGATATTTATTTTTAATTATAAGTAAATGCTTTTTCAAAGTTTACGGGAAAAAATTTAGCTGGGTAGACATTCAGGTTCAAGGTTGTAAAAATGTAAGTTCAGGTAATTACTTTTTAGAAGAATAGAAAAAATGTGGTCCCAAAAACGTCTTTTTCCTTCCTTTTTGAAATTGACTTCATTATTTTAATAATCGTTGATTCGTGCCATTTTGAAAATGTGTTCAAGTAACACTATTCCACTCGGATGTAATCGCGCCGTCCAAGTGGGCTTTCAACTGCTACCAAAATCCAAGGGGTCCAAGTGATGTTTACAGTATATTTGTATATTTTAGTATATTTGTCGTATATTTGAATATTTGATCCAAGTATACTTAAACCGTGTCAACTTAGCTTTAGCTCATTAAACGCCGCTCTTTTTATACCATTGCGACGAAGGTCATATGTTATTATCGATTGAAAATTTGCACTCAAATACTTAAAAAATGTTGTTCATGTCCATCTCCATCAATCTAAACAATCAGTAATATCAATGATATCTTTACATACTCTAGACTAAATGGACTAGGCCCATAAAATATTGTTGATCGGATGGGCAAATGATTTTTCAATGTTACATTTATCATTTACTGTAGTAATAAGCATTCTAATAACTTTCAACCTCTTACTGCCAACATCATTTCCTTGCGCAAAAAAATCTTTGCGGTTGTAAATTGATTTAGCACGAAAACTGTTCATCATGGGCGAAACGCAACCCCAATGCACTTCGCATATGAATTTAAGTACGTACTACAACACTAGATAGTGCTACAAGTTTTCCTTGTTCAATTGGCATGTGGTACATGTTGTACGCGTCACAAGTTTCCATTGTGACAGGTTGTCGATTTAATAACTGAATAATGACCGAATCAAATGTGGTTTTTGTGGTTACGCTTGATACCGTGTCGGCCTTTCTCCTTGACTTGTTTATTGCTCAAACGGGTCGACCGAACAACACCAAAACTGAACGTCCCGACCATCATCGATTGCATTCAAGTACGTGCAGCAAAGCAACACAAATTGTAAGCTGGAATTATTTATGGTATGGGCAAACTCTTTGGCATAAATGCTACATGCATATGTAGTATGAACATATATATATTTCAGTGTTGCACTGTGAAGTCGCTTGGATTTTCTTTGCTTTAAGTTTAACACATTCCATTTATACAATCAATTTTCGTTAATATGTGACCATGTCGTTGCAGACGACATGCGACTCCACTTAAAAAGCTCCAACTTTGGTGCGGTAAATTGCTTTTTTGTGAGTTTTATGTAAGATGAAAGAAAAAACAATTAACGTGGTTCGCATATTTTTCGATATGTGTACCTGTATAAATATATGGCAGCATCAAGTGAGCACGTATGTAGATACAAACAGGGTGCTCTGAAACTGACGGCGATAACTTAAATCCAGGTTCTCTTGAAGTTTTTGATGAAAATTAATCTCAAATTGCAAAGTAACCAGCCTCAGGTTGGTCGAGTAAGCTGACTTTTTTTTGTTAAATTTCTTGATTTTTTAGACCAAAGTTTTTTTTTACATTTTGCTTCGAAAAATCATTTTGAAATTCGAAAATTTTTTCGAAGCTTTTGGTGTATTCAACAGACAGTTGAAGAAGCTTTTCCGCCGTGTTTATACTTTTACTCCCTGCATTACCGCATTTGGATAATAAAGCTAAAAACTGAAATCTGTAAAACTGCTGTATTGAGTTCCTCAACTATATCGGTTTATTATAACTGTCAATCAATGCTTCGACAGACTTGTAGCTAATTTATAATCAATTGTTTCATAGTATCTCGACCATTAAAATCAACACGAAGAACGGTTTGGAGTGCTATATACTGGTACCCCATTCTGCATTGACCGCCAGGCTGAATATCTTGGTGGTGAAATCACACTGCCTGAAAATATTCTTGCCCTCTCCAGAGGCTGTAGACCCCCCACCAGCGTTGCCACTTTGGTCCATTGGGACCATTTTTGGTCCCTTTTACACAAAGTTTTTAATTTTGGTCCTGTGGTCCCTTTCTTGGGAAAACCATCAGGTTTTGGTCCCGTTCGCATCTATCAGCAATTTACTTGGCTTTCCTTACCAAATCTACAAATAAAATCCCAAATCTCTGCTTTCATCGATAATTTTGAACTTTGTTTCGTTTGAAATAAAAAAGAAGAGCTACCTGCGCAGCGTGCGCTTCTTCAAAGCAAAAACTCGATTGTATGTTTCAATTTAATTTGTTAGTATGCATGTCAATCTACTACTAAAGCATAAAAAAATATAAAACATGATTAATTTTCAGTGCACATATCTAACTTTCTGTTCCGTTCTATGCAGTTTATTGAAAAGTGATATTTTCTTGAAGAAATGTTTGCCTAAAAAGATTTACATCATTTGATTCACTTACAGAAATACAAATAATATTTATGCATACATTTATCTAGTTCCTGAATCAACATAGTAAGAAGTTTTATATTTTCGGTATTTTGATATGATATAATGACAAATTTTTTTGCATATAATGAGTAACTAACTCACTATTTAGGGTATAATGTGCTTGAAAAGTTAGTAAATTTTCTAATCAAATGAGCGTATGAACTAAAAATAAAAAAAATATATAAAAAGACAATTTTGAAATTTTATTCAAATTTGGGTTTTAGTATTTATGTAAAAAAATAAAATTTTAGTTCTCAGAGCACATATCTAAAATTCCGTTACTTTCTTTGGGATTTAATTGAATTGCGTGTCAAAGGATTTATATTTTCTTGAAGAATTGTTTTAGTTTCAAAAAGTGAATTTTGATTTGTTTATGCCGCATAGAAATATTTCTGACAGATGGCTGATTGTACATATAAGACTGCTCCTTTCTCGTAAGAGAGCTTTGAAACAAAAAGAAACCATTTATCTACAAAGATGCACATACATGGGTATCTACTTTATGTATAATATAATCGAAAAATGTTATATTTTCAGCATTTTGAAACGAAATTGGTTGGTCCCCTTTGGTCCTTTTTTTCCAAAATGTTGGTTCCCAAATATTTTTTTTCGTGGCAACACTGCCCCCACGCTGTATGAAATTTTTCCGTTCTCGTGAAGCTGGAGATCACTTCGAAAATGGATTTGAGTAACAAAAGCATTCGAGGATAAAGACATTTAGAGGAGCACCTGATGAGAACAAAGTTCATAAACATACTAAACACACATTTTTACGTTGGCTGCGAATGATTAACTTAGTCCTGCGGAGAAAATATTTCTGTTGCTATGAAGTTGGCATGGATTATTTAACTCGTAAATTTATATTATTTATTTATATTTTTATACTTATTTATTTTTAGAAGCAGAGACCCACACCTTCTTATAGAGAAGCTGCCCAATCGATGGAGTATCCCAATCCAAAAACTGGCACCAAGTTTTCGTTTATTCTAGTATGTTGCATATATGCATATTTGTGCTATGTTATACCCATTACTTACTTACTCTTGGTGCTATGTAATTATTCCTACCGGGTGATATGGTCACAAGTCACAAAATTTATGGCGGTACATAGTAGAAGAGCTGCTGGTACCCATGTGTACCAGCCGTTTTGAAAGAGTTAAAGATATGAACAGAGAAGATCCGTCCACCTTTAATACGAGGACTTTTTTATTTGCAATGATGTCCACTAGGGCTCGGTAACTCTACTCACTGAGCCACCAGTCCGAAATAGGAGTCTTTTGCTTAGAGTTTAAGGTTCATATCTGTATCTCTACTACCAGAGCTATGCAATAGCGTAAAGGCTATGCTGTTAATCTTTGTCATAATCATAAAAAAGGGGGAGCATTGATCGAGTAATTATTGCATAAAAATCACATGTCTTATATACAAAATAAGGGATAGTCATGTATTAGTACATATATGTACTAACAAATCTTAGTATACTAAGGTAATGGTTCTTGCAAAGTGTTGGATTGAATATTTGAACGGGACGTGAAGTTAATCTGCGATAATATGATTGATCAAGCTGGTCTAAGAAGGTGATATTGATGTACTCCAGGTTTCATATTATATTGCCAACAGAAATACACATTAGTATCTACATCATAATTGACACAGGCAAACTAAAACAAAATTTTTTGCATCAACAACATTACAATGCCTAACACAAAATCCAGATTAAGAGAAACGATGATTGTACTAACAGCTTCTAAACTGTCTGAACTCTTATGCCTCCTACAGCATATGCCAATGTTCTTAAATTGGTGAGATCATTTACGAAGCAATGATAACTTGCTGAATAACACAAATTCACAAGTAAATCAACTAAAACTGAGCGGAGTTAGCGGAACAGAAAAATATTTATTAGTAATTCTAGCGAGTTGCAAGTCGACGGTTGAACAGTTTTGAGTCTAAGTAGCTTAAAGTGTCAAGAATGTCTAGCGCTGCATTTCACTAATTGTAAATACTCTCAGTAATATAAACACCGAATTTTATATAGTTAGCATCACTACGTTTTTAGTAACTGAACCGTTAACATCACCATGTCTGAGCCATTCGCACATTGTACCAAATTGGAATGCAGAGCTGTCATAAAATTCCTCATGAAGTAGAACAAAATACCGACGGAAATATTTGCAGAGATATCTACACTTTATGGGGAGTCTAGAGTTTCATTTATCACCATAAAACTCTAGAGTCGATAATTAAAGCATGGCTGGTCATCGCTGGATGATGATGGCGGATTAGGGTGTTGAAACATTGCCTTTACCGAAAAAAATATTAAAAACATTTTGTTCAAGAAGATCTGCCAATCAACTTGTGACAGATAGCTGAAGTCATAGACATTAGCAACGAACAATTCGGTGATAATTTGCATAATCATTAGTAGATGAGAAAGGTGTGCGAGTGATGGGTACCAAAATTGCCCACAAACAAGGTCGAGTCGCAAACTTCGCAGAAGTTGTTGAACATCTATGGCGGCAATGAGAAAAAAATTCGACAGGATTTATCGTTATTTTTTCGAGGATTGTCACCACTGATGAAATAAAGATTCGAAAGTACGATCCAGAGGGCAAAGAGGAGGCAATGCAGAGGACAGAAAAGGGAGAAAAGCCGCCTTGGAAATTCAAAGTGAAATGATCAGCACCAATCTCATTTCCAGTAATTTTTGGGACTTTGAACGGATTCTGTTCATTGAATTCCTCCCTAAAAATTAACATGAACGGGGTTTATTACGCCACATTGTTGATAAAAGTGGGTCAGGTGGTTGTCGAGAAAGACGTTGTCGGAGTGTCTAATTGGTGGTTGCAGGAAAATGCAAATACGCCCGCGCACCCTGTTGCAAGGCGTGTTCTGGGTGAAACAGGATTTGAAGAAATCAACCGCACACCATACAGTCCAGGCTTAGCCTGAACTTGTTTTTCAATTTTAAAAAAATAGGTTGAAGGCTGTAGGACAAATGTAAGAAGTGCATTGAAGGAGAGGGAGATTACGTTGAAAAATAAAATTTCTATTAACAAATTGAATTTATCTGAAGCCAACCCTTCACTGAATATATCAACTCTCCACTATATTCTGTCCCTAGACCCCACAAAAGTATCATAAAAAGTTATTCAAGTATGATAATTAATACACTGAAAGAAAAATCTTGGTAAAATCAACAATTTTCCTTAGTTGTTTTTGCGTCAACTACGGGCTATAGTTAAAACAACTATAAAAAAATAGTTGATTACTTTTATGCACCATGACGCGTGGTTGATAAACAACGTCCGTGGTGCAAAAAAAGTAAGCAACCACAAACATTGGTATTCCAACCATATACATAGTACGAAATATAGGCAGGGGAGGCGTGAATGCCGCAGTTGAATTTGGTGAATCACAATGCAGCGACAATGTCGCTGTCAATGCAACCAAGGCACCAACCAAATTCATTTTTTTTTCCTTTCGTATTGCTAAATCCTGTTGTACGAGGATTAGGTTGGCTTATCACAATACATATCAGCCATCGCTTGTCTATTCCACCAGACCATTCAACCTAATTCAAACAGATTTAATTCAACCTAGTGGTGATGCCAACCTATGGTAGGTATCACCGCTAGCGGTGCGGCAAAATTAGAAATTTGGCAAATTCTACCGCTGCCGCAAATTCGGCCGCAGCCATTGTGCGCGTTATCATACAAAACAGTGCATTCTAATTTTTTGACTGCGCTTTGCCGCAGCCCACTGCTTTGCCACAGCGGAAAACGCTGTATTCTGAACAAAAAAGCGTCATACAACGTAATATAAAGGCTTCACAGCATAACATGAATATGAATTATATCGAACAGCAAACCGAACACAATTTTGCCATGTATCATATGAAACTTATGATAGAATAGGAGCATGAGTATGAGGAGTATGAAAAATCAACAGTTTTCCTTAGTTGTTTTTGCATCAACTAGGGCTATAGTTAACACAACTATAAGAAAATTGTTGATTACTTTTATGCACCATGAAAATTTCATTCGGAGCATGAAAAGCGTCCAAATGTTGAAACCATTCTACTTTGCGTAGAATAATTCCAAAGACGTTGCTCACTGAATTACGTTTGTTGAAATCAACTATTGCAAAGTAGTTTAAGTACCATAAAAACTGTTGATAATTCGAAACGTTGAAGTTTGAACTATTTTTCGTGGTTATGAAACAATTAAAACAGTTGATTTCATGAACCTTGCGATATTTTTTGTATAACCAGAGCCAACTACTTTTATATCGTTAAATTAACTATAATAACACAGTAAAAATAACTATTTTCCGTAGTTCGTTTAACGATTTTGAATGAATCGTTGCAATACTATTAAAAATAGTTGAACCAACCAAGAGTTTTTCTTTCAGCGTATTACTTGCCACAACATTCATCGCACTATTCACTCTAATCGTAATTCATATTAGCACACATGGTCGATTTTGGTGTGCTTAGAAATTCTGGAGCCAGCAGCTAGTCTAGTCAATGTCTCCTATATTTATGTGCATGCATAAATCTCTATTCACTAGAAATAATACGATGTTTATTTGATTGAATTTCTCAGGTTACGTGAAAATTGCCGATTTCGGATTATGTAAAAAAGGGATGAGTTTCGGTGACCGAACGGGAACATTTTGCCGAACTTCGGAATTCTTAGCACCTGAAGTATTACCCGAAACCTCCTATTCTCGTGCCGTCGATTGGTGGGGATTGGGTGTGCTGATATTCGAAATGTTAGTCGGAGAGGTATGGAAATGGAATAGTTTTTTTGTTAATAGTATTTTTTGTTGATTTGCTAATTGTATTTTTTGTTAATTTGCAATTGGTTTTATTTTCTAGTCACCGTTCCCGGGAGATGATGAGGAAGAAGTTTTCGTTCGATTGTTAATGATGAAGTTCGTTATCCTAGATTTTTATCTTTAGAAGCTATTGCCATTATGCGTAGGGTAAGTAGTTCGGTTATTTGCCCTTTTACCCATGAGTTGCCAATACATAATCGAACATCATCAACTCGTTAACGTTAACTTCTTTTTTAATAATACAATATTCTATTTCATATTGCTGTTTTTAGCTGTTACGTAAGAATCCTGAAAGACGGTTAGGATCGTCGGAGCGTGATGCAGAGGATGTAAAGAAACAAGCCTTCTTCAGGTCCATACTATGGGATGAACTACTGTTAAGAAATGTTAAGCCACCATTTGTGCCCACAATTGTAAGTATGATTTACAATTTTATTCACATTGTTGTTTTGGCACTGTTTAAAAATTAAATCTCGATAAAAATAAATTCACCCATCCGTGTTCAACCTTAGAAGATCCCTGTGAAACGGTGTTTTCTTTCGATATTTTTGATTAAACACCCTACGCTCAATTTTTCTAGCCGTTCCTAGTATATTCAAATTTGTTTGAGTTATTGTCAGCTGAAGCACTTGTTACTAATTTTTCCATATTTTTCTATTATTCGAATCTTGAACAACAGCTGTAAATTTAATTTTCGTCATTATTACTTGAAATGATTGGTCTAAACATAACTTTCGAAAAACTATTAACCCCTTCAGCAATTGACCTGGCTTTTTCTCTCACGAAATAACCGAGTTCATATCGTACAATCGATAACGTGCCAGGATAACTTTGACGTGAATATGTACATAAAATAGATACAAGCGTGTTTCTTTTATACTTCAGGAAAACACTACGAACGCAATTACCGAATTAATGACATACGCCACCATTTACCCTCATTTCTTGTGCCAGGGTCATGTCACCCTAATTACCAATTGCTATTGAATCATTTGAATAGTTTAACCACGCTACATACAAAACTACGGGAAACCTTGCGTCAATTAGTCGCCGGCAACAAGCCACTTTATTGTTATAAATAAATGAACAATTTATAGAGACGAAACATACGGAGCGGGCAGACATGCAGAACAGACAACCCAACTATCTGTCCGCCTGCCTCCGCTCGCATGGGTCACATTGTGTACTGTGTTATGCATGTTGTCTCCCTGGCACAATGAGGCCGCGTGGCTTTAAACGTAATTTCAGCTCCAATGCCGTTCTCGATATTATGTTTCCATATGTGGAGAATAAATGGTGGATAAAAATTGAATAAATTCAATTCGAATGGATTCAAGTCGAGCATACTCGATTCGAACGCACTAAGCTATCCGACCGCATTGCTTCGATCGAAAGCGTATAAGGTCGTTCGTCGGTTCAAATTAAGTCAGTCAATTAGCGGCAGAAAATGACTTCTCAATCGATTTCAATCTACTTGGATGCGTTAGACGGCTCTTATGTCCAAATGTTTTGATGCAACTTACTTTTGATGTACTCAGACTTGATTTACATTGAGATGTTAGACCGGCGCAAGTATGTCGACTAGCGAAATTTTGAACAGATTTACTCTAAATGATGTCATTAGACGTAACACTTGAGCGCGAACGACTATTCAATCTTAGTTTCAAGCTGTTTTGTCCAGACGCCAGTCTGCTTCTTATGAAAATTGGAAATTCAAATCACAAATCAAATCAAAGCACCTCTACTATTTTACCTCCTGAAGTCTTACAGAAATAAAACCCAAATGTCAATGCGTTGCAAACACTCCCGCAACCTTGTCATCCAATATCGTCTTACGCTATCTTATTATCTCAATATTCGAATGATGCCACCGAAAGTTTCGGTTCAAGGATGACAAATATCATACAATTCCATTGATAATGCCAATAATAATTATCCATTTAATACGCTCCGGAATTATGCAGATAAGGCTAATGACTAGCCATAAAACAAACAAATATCACGCGAAAACCTTCAGCAGCTAGTCACGTTATCGAGCAGTTAGATTGAGCTAAGTTAAACTGAAAAATAAAAAATGAAATCTACTAATAACACGGTCACTGTATTCATCAATCATCACAAGTCGACACACTCACACGATGATATTATAGCATATTACACGGTTTTCGATTAGGCGTAACAATGAGCAGTTTTTTTTTATTGGGGTGAAATTTCATCAAATTATTGACTAATGAAATTGCTAATCGAGTATGAAATCGAATTTTCAATTTAAAGATTAAGATGCACATGCGTGCAAAATAATGATACGATGTAATGTAAGAACTTGAACTTTTTCATGGTTGTTCGTGAAATTTTCATTTAATGGGACTTGGATCATTTCTTGGAGTTTTATGAAAAATGGGACTTGGGACTTGGAGTTTTATGAAAAATTGTCGAGTTTTTTTACTAAACGACGGTAGATGCTATTTTCGAATTCAAGGAGCTTTACTAAAATTGTAATGTAATGAAGTATTACTTTCATTGGAAGACTAGGATATATTTTCAACATGCTAAAGTTTATTTAGTTTTCTATTGTTGTTTTTATGCTAAAGTTTATTTAAATCCCATCTAACAGAAAATTCCAATTATAAAATGATATAGTATAAACAAAAACCATCAACATAAAGCAAAAAATAACATAAGTAAGAAAATAAAAGAAAAAATAAAGGAAAAAAAAAACAATATACACAATGAAATAGCAACGTTAACAAATTAAAAACATGTTATTTTAAAGATTGAAAAGACATCAAACTGATGCTCATCATTGCTTTTAAGCATTCTATGTGCAGACAAATTGAAATAAATACAAGTACGAGCAAAGGGAGTATTGAAAAGCGAATGAGTTCTTACCGGACGATCAGACGAATTTAAGAAATCAGACACGCCAATGTTGGATTGAATTAAGCCACGATAAAGCTAATAAAGAAGACATTCATCTAGGAATAAACTGCAAGTACTCAGCGTGTGGAGATTTAAGAAAAGAAGACGGTCATCATAAGGACGATAAGCAAAATTAAACTTGTACAAAAGGCAGTGAGTACGCTGAACGGATTCAATAGCCCGAAACAAGTAAACGAAAAGATGAGACCACACTTGAGAGCAATATGCGACAATGCTATGAACAAGGGAAATAATAACATATTAGTTGTAAAGCGTGAGCAGCGCAGAATAAAACCAGCTATCTTCGAAAATTTAGTGACAATAAAAGCAACGTGCAGGTCAAATTTTAATGCCGGACCAAAAATGATGATAAACATGCTTCAAATCACTATATAAAAAACGATTCAAAGGAAATGCGATTAAGTCTGTTGAAAAACTACATCACGAAACACTTGGCATTAATGTTGTATTAATGTTAAGAGCAAGAGAGTTCGCAGAGCACCAATCACTCAAAAAATAAAGATCTGATTGTAAACTGCTATCAATATTAATCATTTAGTAAGACGTTTGCACGAAAAAATTTAAGGTCATCAGCGTACGGAAGAGAATCAGACTTAAAGTAATAGGCTAGGTAATTGGTAAACAACGTAAAAACGAGGGGATCAAGAATGGAAACCTGTGGAACGCCAGAAGTAGGATAGAGAAAGGAGGAAGAACAACCATTAAAAACAACACTACAGGTGTCATCAAGTATGTAGGAAGAAAAACAGGCTATAATTTAACTGGGAACACCGTTATTACAAACCTTTTCTAACAGTCTAGCAAATGCATTCGTGAAGTCAGTGGAAATCACATCAGCTTGTAGACTCTTGTTCAAATCACACGCAACAAAGTTGCTGGATTCCACTAAACTGGTAGAAGTAGAGCGTCCCATCATGAATTCATGTTACTCTTTAGAAAATAAGTGTTTAAAAGCACTACGAATTCTTTCAAGCAACTTAGGAAAACAAGTCAAGTGAGATATAGGACGATAGTTGACAATATTATCAATGTCCTCTAATTTTAAAATTGGAAAAATATTGGAAGGAAAAACACCAACGGACAAACTCAAGTTAAACATGATAGACAGAAGAGCACATAAAGAAGATACAATAACAAACACATTATCAATACCATCAAGGCCACTGTTCGCTGAGTGATCCAACGAGATTATTAAGATTTCCATCTCCAGAAGATTAGTCATCACAATATCCTCATAAGAACACACAGCCAAAGCAGAGTTCGCTGAAGTAATGTTAAGAGAGGAATGAAGCAAAGAACTTTGGATACAAATCACAAATGTCTGGAGGAATAGAAGCAGTAGTATCTTCCGGAAAAAAAACTATCAGAAAATTGGTAGCCTGTTTTAAGGGAACGGACGTAAATACTTGTTTATATGCTTGAATTGAAAAAGAAGGTTATTTTTAAAGTTTTTTTTTTATCTATAATTATAATTGTTAAACATGTTTTCAATTCACTTCCTCACTTTACATTTTCAAATATTCAATAATATATCAAATTGTATGTGGGGAATAGCGTTCTTCGTATGCTATATTACTTCTCAGAATTATAGAATACAGATCATATTATGGAATATAAATTCTGGAATTACTGAATGAGGCTAATTCAATTTTTCTAGCTTTCAAAATAAAATACTTTATTAAATGATCAATTTCTTCTTTAGAAACTAGATACATTTCAATTACTTGGCAGATATCGATATATTTAGGGCAATCTGCCCTCTTTTCAGTGTCTTTTGGTTTATATCCTAACCCAACCATCACCTTAAATTTATACGCCATATTCAAAATGAAATTTTTCATGTTACTTAATCGCTGTGAAATAAATTCATAATCATCATCATCGACGCTACAACCGGGGTCCGGTCGTGACCTCCGCCAACCGTTTTTTTTTCCATCGGTCCTGATCGCGAGCCGATGTCATCCAATTGAGCACCCCTAAACTCCGAGTGTCCTGGTCAGCCCTATCGCTCCAGTGCAGAGAAGGTCTCCCACGCTTTCGTCTGCCGTCAAATCTGCCACAAAAGGTGGAGATACGTGGGCTGTTCTATAAGTAATGAGAATAAAATAGAAGGGAGATTTATAAAATTAAAAGCTTATGATCTTTTTAGCGTTTGATATTTAAAAGCAGTATCGAATTCAAGATAACTATTTGTTATGATCAAGTTAAGTGGACACGTCAGAGTTGGAGCAAATTCAAATTGGTGCTGATTTACAATACCTCCATATTAAAGACTTAACGGCAACTGGGATAAAAAATGAGCTGAATTTGACTTCAGAAGCCTCTTCATCATCGTTTAATTTCAATTTAAACGTGGTCGGTCATCCATTTGTGATGAGGAACGTCCAGGTTGCTCAAAAACTGCATGAATGTTTCGCAGGGTGCTTGGACATGCTTAAGTGCAATTCAAGAGAGTTTTGCGACGATGCATCACAGCTGACAAAATTTAGATTCACTACTACAAGCCAGAGTTGAAGCAACAGTCCATTAATGGATGGAAGCTGGCGGAAGAGCTCCGAGGAAGGCGAAAACCGTCTCGTTGACTGCAAAAGTAATCGCAACAGTTTTTTAGGATTCGGAAGGCATGGGGCTCATTGACTATATAGAATAAAGGACAAAAAAAACCGGAGGTGCTATGCAGCACTTGTGAACGCAGACATTGAACGAAGCGATCCAGTCGCCTGACAAGAAAAGAAGTTCTCTTCCAATACGACAATGCGTCCGCTCTCAAGTTTTCAATTGCAATGGCAATTATTCATGAATTACGTTATGATTTGTTATCACACGCACCGTATTTACCAGATTTAGCACCCGGCGACTTTTTTTTGTTCCCAAATTTGAAAAAAAAAATTCCTGTCAAATGTGGACATGATTGTCTGAGCAGTCATGTCCGCATTTAGCAGGATTTTTTTTTTGGGTCTATTTAGCAGGAACTGAAGTGTTCGTTGACTAGCAGTACCCGTGGGAGGATTTCTTCGTAAAAATTGTTATCAAATTATATTTTGGACCCTAGTTAGGTAAATATTTTAACTTGTTGTGTTTCAATATTGTCGACGTGACGGTTTGGTGTTTTTTGTGCCAACGCTGCAACCAGAGGTTTTATTTTTCCTTTATTATCTTTATTATTTTCCGGCTGCTCAATTTAAATGAAAGATTCTTCAACAGCTCATATGACCCAACACAAGATATAAATATCGTTAGCATTAACAAGTTGTTGGTCGATTTTCCCGTACCAGGTTAAATAGGTCACTTGGAAGGGCACTCGCTTGTCGGATCCAGGTGCCTAATTCTAGCTTTGCACCCTCATTATGGCCAATCTTATCTATTGAGTTATGATATCGAACTGATTCTATTAATTTTTCTATCGACTACCGCAAACAGAAAATCTGATCTGAATGAAGTGATGTCTTGTTGATGTCGAAGTTTCTAACCAAAGCCGGCTTTCCGGCCTAGGAAGACACCTGCGCTAAGATTCCATATTGTACATGGGGCAGATCATGCCAAGATTTTCTTACACCGTAGCTGATGAACCATTCCTTCTGCGCCTAGTGACTTCTTGGTTCGGGTCGTTAAAACACACTAAGGCCAATGACAGACAGTTCGGTTTCACCGAAGCGTTTAACGCTTCGGTTTGGCGCGTCGGCTGCCACACACAGCGGTTTTCAGAAGCGTTTATCGAGTCGGTTCAGTTACAAATTACGTCGAAGCATCATATAGATGCTTGTGAAAAAAGTAGTCGTGCGCACATACAAATGCATATATATGTATATACATATATATGTAAGTATATATATATGCATATGAAATTTGGGCAAAATGATTCTAATACTAATTTTCTTTGAAAATCTGTAATTGCCTACTTTTAGAAACCAAGTGCCCACAAATGTTTCATTTCCCAATACTGTATCCTAACCATCCTTCAAAGATCTATTTTCTTATCAGATTTTCCTTCCTCTATCCCATGCATTCATCAATGCATCCAGAAAATTTCGGCTCGATCGGACAACGCAGCAATGAACTAATCGAAAAACGCTCGAAAACCGAGTCGGTGGGTCATTTCTCTCGTCTACCGACGCGATTTCGAAACCGAGAGGCGGTTCGCACCGCGGTGTCGGTGTGTGTCATCACATGCTAAAGTAATGCACGACTATACCGACTCGGTTTTCCTCTCGGGAAACGCCTCGCAAAAACCGCTGTGTTTGTCATTGGCCTAACGGATTTATCGATGGCTAATGGTGGCAGTTATCATCCGTCAGCGGTTAACGGGCTTCTAACATCGTTTCAAAACTTCAAACTGAACAAAAATCCGATATCCCTGTTTTTTTCTTGCAAATTGCAAATTGAACTACTTCATTCTGCTCATTTGTTAGCAAAACTTCAATGCTTAGTGCGGTTGCTCTCTGAAATGTCTGAGTTCACTTTAACTCATGTTAGCTAATGACTAGGATCTTTATCAATGATTGTAAACCATAATAGCCCTTTCTCTCTGATTTCTATCGTTTGATAGTGAGTCAGCGCAGCTTTTACATAATGAAGTTTTGAATCCTTCTTACTTTGAAAAGGAGACTTTTTTGTTCTTTTATGTGAAACTGAAACAGAAAACAACACAAATTACTGAAAATAGTTCAGCAATCTTTTGCAGAATGGAAAGCGAGGTAGTTATAATTATTTCCAGTCTTGGAGATTGAAGTTGATATCGCATGCTTTTAACTTTGTCCCTGTCCTCGGTGATCACTAATCGGGAGATAAATCAGCATCTAAATGCTGCCTCATAAATTGCCGAAAAAAACAATATTACGCAGTCAGAATTATTAAATGTTGCAAAAAATTATTAAATTTATTGTGGTGCAATTATTATATATTGGATCAAACATAACTGGGAGAAAAATTATTGAATGTACTTGTTTTAGTCTAGACATAATGTACAAAGGTGTCAAGTTAAATTATTGAAATAACTACAATCCACTCATAATTTTTGTAATTTTTTCCTAAACCCTCTATTAGCTTCATCTTGAAAATCATTTCGTGTATTCAGCACTGTCAGTACAAGACGATTCACGTCACTAGAGTACTTTCGTGCTCTATAAAATTTTTTAAAAAACCGTCAAAGGTATCGTTATTTGTTTAATTCTAATTATAGGGAGACAAAGGTCAAAGAAATTTGGAGGCAACCCACGTGAAATTACCTAACGAATTTTTTATATATTTGATTTTAGTTCTAAATAAAACTGATTGGTCCTTGTTGCGAAGCTGCGCAAGTGCAGGCTCAAAGTTATACTCAAATGCTATTCAAAAAAACTCAGTGATCTCAGTGACGGATAATAAATTAACGAAAACTTCTTTTAGTTCAATATGTCGGAAGAAGCACAGACTTTATACAAAGGACTGAAAGAAGCGTAAAACTGGCCAGAAAAAAGACTGAAAGATTCGCATATTATTATTGTTAGAACATTGAGACGAAAATCGTCAGAAACGCTGACTTCTGATTGCCAACTCATATCAACAAATTTTCTTCGCAATTCACTTTCAAGAAAGTAAGAAAACAATAATTCTTCCGACGCCAAAAGTGAAGGTGAAACTTTAAACTTCTGTTTACGATGCTCTCTGGCACATGTATGTGCCTATGGAATTAATAACAAACAGGACGCTTGTATTTGCTGTTACACAGCGAAATGAAGGATTGACACTCAAGTTGAATTTGTGCTCACTTACATATCGTCGCTGTGAAATCAAACCGGCATATCTGCAAAAATTGAGTTTTTGAGTTTTTGGTATCAAAAAATTCCTTATTTTCCCCTCTATTTTTATGTCGCATCGGCATATCGTAAAGTTGAATAAAAACCCGTCTAATGGTGTTTTGCCGCTTTGCATTCACGTGGAAATAGCCCACATGCGAAAACTTTAAAGCGCTCTAGTGAAAAATGTGTATTTTGCAGATATGCCGGTTTGATTTCACAGCGACGATATGTATGTGAATAACAGGGACAAAGCTTGTAAGATATTTTATTACAAAAAAACTCCAAAGTAGATCGGGTACAAAAATCTAAGAGGGCTGGGATCTATTTATGCTTACGAAAAAAAACCCCTAAAACAAGCTTAGAACATGCCAGAAGAACATAAACCGTAAAAGCTACTATCATAAATTATTTTAGAAAAAAGTTATTTTTAGCAAATTAAAGCTGAAATGCAAAAGTGTAAACATTTTTTTCCATGCAATAGTATTTTGTTACATTCTTATCTGTTTTCAGAACATACTATCGCTAAACGCGAAAACTAATTTATTTTTATCACAAAGAATTTTTATGTAATTAAATTTACGTACAAATGAATGTACATACACATGCATGTAGCTCGAATTTTTATTTTATGTTTTTCATTTCAGAAAACCTTTCGGTTGAAAGCACATCCGATTTGACTTAGCTACGTTTTACTGATTTTAAAATACACTTATTTAAGGGCATCGCCCACATTCCGTAATGATTGAAGAATTGTAAAGTAGAATTGTAGTACTGATTATAGGTAACAATTCCTTCAGTTTTCCACTTAAATCTTCTAGTAGATAGCGAAAATAAATACTATAAATAAAATTCGAAATTTGCTCAATTTCAAGCTTTATAGCAAAAATTATCACGGAAATATCAGCTAACTTTCGGCTTCAATGCTCAATAAGAGCAATGACACCCGTGCACACGTAAATATCGTACAAGTGGTTTTCGTTTCGAATACGCGCCGAATTCCAAGCTTATAATTTAAGTGTCTGGTTTGCTCTGTTTTATGAGTAAATGTGCCCGCATTAAGACAGTATTATACTCTCAACGACGAAAATTCGAATTCTATCTATAGCAGCATAATTTCACATGGTTGCTTTCAAATTGAATACGGTACAACCGTACACACACGTCCCGAATTGGCTTTGCCTTGTGTGTGATGGATTATGCTAATCTGCCGAAAGAATGTGTCAACACTCAAATCTATACATATATGCAAGTAGTACACATATGTACGAACGAGTACAGGCGTCCCTGAAAACGACGAGACCTATTTCGAGTCGATTTCAGGCTAGGCGGGCAAATTGAAAGCGACAAGCTTAGCATGTGACACATTAGTACCATATTACCATAATACAGTGCAATAATAAATTTCCCGCGTTTGATAGTCTCGTATCGCGTCGTACTCCGCTTGAAGTTGATTTATTGGCGCGAAAAGCTTTTTGATATTAAAGAGTCAATAAAATTATATACATTATGTCGGCTGCGATAGAATTCAGTGAGCTGCTGACGTTAGTTAAGACGCTGTATTGATGGAGTTATTCATAATAGATTGTAGATTTCATCAATACTTGGGCCTATTGAGCTCATTTGTTCTCATTTGGTTTAATTTAAAAAAAAATTAATCATTTGGTTCTCATTTATTGGAAGAATTTATTGATTTTACATTAAGCAATTCAAATGTACAGGGCACTTTTTCAAATACTTCTCATATTTTATTTCAAAAATTCGAACACAAGCAATTTATGGATTAGCCGCATCAAACCGTAAACAAATATATACAAAAAGAGTTTAAGGGCGTTAAATGCTAACTTCTATCTAGACAGTAATAGCTCCGTGTGTCATCGAAACCGCGCAATCGTCGAACCAGAAACAAAAAATGTTCGCTGACATTTCGTATCAAGTATTTTCAAAGAGTTTTCGGAGCCCGGCACACGTTTAACGCACGCTAAAAACTTACTAGACCGTATGCTAAAGTAAAAACCTTAAAGAAATGAAAGACTTTCGCCGTTGAAAATTTTTGATTTGGCGTCATATACGTTTCTTTTTAATTCAAATAATCTGACCTCATTTCAATAACGCTGCATCAAAGTGTGTCTTGTTTGTTTTAACCCCCGCTAGACACACCTGGGTCTTTGGTGTCCGGCCGTTTTTGAAAATCGTCAGGGCGCACACTTAAAAAATTGTACTTGGATCCAGAACTGGCGTAGTGAACGTCACGCTCGGTCCTCCGTTCTTCGTGAATTGCTGAGCTGTCAAAGTTGGCTGCGGACACCAAAGACCCATGTGTGTCTACGGAAGCATAAAAGCGGAAGCAAATAAAAATTTGCGAAGAACACAAGCTTCGTGTATGCAATGAATGCATTTTGTAATTTTGTTCAGTTACTTTATTTATTTTAATAAGAATAAGTGTAAGTAATAATAAATAATACAAAAACGTATAAAACTTTGAGTTACATTACTTTCAAACCAAAAATTGTAATTTCAAACGAATTTTCGACTCCAAAAAAATTGTACTTTTTCTCTTGTCATAATAATTATAGTTTTTTCGAAGTTTCATTATGTCCTTTTTTTTTCTTTCATCTACTCTATGTCAAGAAACATTTCGTACAGTAGAATTTTCTTAAACTTATTTAACAAAAAGCTATGATGTTTTAAGTGAATACGTGTATTTCTCGTGTTTTGTGTCGATTTCCATTAAATAACAATAATAAAAATTCATATATATCCATCACCTAATGCACGCTCTTTTTCTATAGATATCGATCTACCTTCATGAATTTTTTCAGATTTTAAAACGATTCGAAGTGTGGTAAAAAAACGGCAGGACTCCATAGACCCAGGTGTGTCTAGGGAGGTGCTCGAATTGTAGTGTGTCTGGGGAGGGTTAATGTTTTATTTTTCATTCAATGATGAAACAGTTTGATATGAAAATAAAATTTTTATAATAAAGTGGAATTCAAATAAGATTCGTTTTTTATTTAAAAGTGTTTCAACTTTTGATTTAAATTTGATTCTAAAAAATTTTAGGTGGTGGAATTTTTTTGAGTGTAGGCTAATTTATAGACAAGAAGGGAACACAAACTAATAACCTTTATAATACATAATTAGTACGAAATATGTCCTTCTTCGTGTTCTATACAGTCTCAAATCCGATTTCTGAAACTTTCGCATAAATTTCTTAGCTACTCTACTTGTATGCATCGGATTAATTACTGCCTATTTTTTGATCTGGGATCTCTAAAGACACTCGCCTCTAATCTGCCCTACTAAGCATATAGGTTCTATCTGCATTTTTGAGTTAATACCCGATTCGAAAACTATCTACTCCATTGCATAAATCTACAAAAATTGAAAAATCTATCTTTTGTGAAAGTACATATGTTAAAATCAATATTGAAAAATGCACTTTCCATATACCTCCAGTACAAATAAAAACACAAATCATTGAATATCTCGAAAGTACTAAAATGTAGATAGAACCTTTATTCTTAGTAGGGCAGTAATCTGGACCACACATTTTCAATCGGGTTTAAATCAGAGGAACTGCCAGGCCACTCAATCCACACATTAAAAAAGTGGTGACTCGTTCGTAAAAAAAATGTTTGCACACCGGATTCGACCACGGACATTGCTATCAGCAATCCCAAGGTTTTTCAGCTTTTGACAGGATGAATGTTGATGGAATGTATCGCTGAATGGTTCACACCTCGACACTTTTTTAGCTGTCTCCGTGGAATAGTTAAGCCGTTTCGTCACTTTTCGCGCTCCCACTCCTGGTTTGTTTTCAGCCAATGCCCGAATCTTTCTTTTTGCTTCTACCAAAAGTACCGACGGTCGGCCACTTCTTTTCATATCATCCACTGTAACCCAATTGATGCATGCGTTGAGTTTCAGTACGCTTTTGAATTCGACTATTTACCATTATTATTCCAAAGAAATTTGAGTTCGATTCGTTGAAGATTTCCGAAGTTTTTCAGGTTTGTTGTCAAATCAAGGTCCTTGGGTAAATTTGGTGCTTTCGCTAACTAGCGAAAGCTGAATGAATAAAATTGTTTCCAATCATCCCAAGTAATAGCAGGTCTCCATATTTTACTAGTGATTAGACATACTTCCTAATTTTCTTCGAATTTTGTACCTGTTTTTGCCGACTCTTAACCCTGGAATGGTACGGTAAATTTTTGGATGATTTTAGGTACATTTTTTTTTTACTAAAAAGAAGGTAACAATAGTATCATGTACATTTTTTATTTTATCATTAAACATAAAAAGATTATATAGTTTCTAGCCTCATGGCAGTTGGAGTGGCCAACTGGCTGATGCGCGACAAAATATATACCGTATGTGAGTAAAATTTACTGATCGGTACCATTCTAGGGTTAAGCAAAAGCCATTATTCTGTCTTAAGCAGCTCTCGATAGAGACGCAAAAACGCACCTTGTATTAACATTGAAGTCATTCTATGCTGGCTTAAGAAATTTAGATAAATATTAGAGAAAAATGTAACAAAATATAACTTGTTGTCCATTAATGTTTCAACAAACAAAAAAGGAAGTGTACAGACTTTGTGTTTTTAATAAGTCTAGAATTATTTACATATTCATCCTTTCATTACTTCACGACCAGTTTTTCCATTTTATTGAATGAAATGAAATACGCTCGGAGCCAAAGTCAACAGCTAAACCGATCTTAGTATCGGAGCATTAGTTCTCATTCTTTTTGTCTATAAAGACTAATACTTATGTTTACTGCAGTTGCTAATGCGTGTAATAACCATTTATTCCAAATAAAGATAACAATAATGCGTCCTACTCCTTATATTGGCATCATACCATAAACTGCTTGAGTAGACACATACTTAGAACTGCCGTTAGATATGCAACTTCCAACACACAGTCAGCACAAACAACTGAGTAAGCTAACGCTTACAAAAGCTAAAGTTTGCTCAGTACTTATTCGATTAACATGTCGTAAACAACGAATAGCGAAGTTACACAATAAATTGCCTACCAACCACATTAGATACGTCGCCGTGCCGAAATGATAAGTATTTTCCCTGCTGCTTACGCTGCCCTACTAAGCATAAAGGTTCTATCTACATTTAAGTACTTTCGAGATATTCAATGGTTTGTGTTTTGATTTGTACTGGAGGTATGTATGTAACACACATGTATGGAGAGTGCATTTTTCAATATTGATTTTAACATACTTCCACAAAAGATAGGTTTTTCAAACTTTGAAGAGCGATGCAATAGAGTATATACAGTGGGTAAAAAAAGTTAAAGCACGAACACTTAGTGAGCACAAAAAACCTATTTTGAATGTGATTTTAATAATAAATGATTGTGTTTTTGCATTTAATTAAAAGTGTTTACTTTAAGAACAATATAAAAAAAACCGGTAACGAAGCAAATTCCACAACATTAACGTAACATTTTTCAGAGAAGTACCTAAATAGCGCAAAAAAGTTAAGGCATAGCGCAATTTTATCTGAAATTATTTCAATTGTGTTAAAGTGATCAATTTCAAAAAAAATTAACTTACATAGCGCTAATATTTTGTGGCTATTCCACGCATTTTTATCACTTTTCGCAGTCGTTTCGGCATCTTTTTCGCAAATTTTTTACAAAAAGTGGGTGAAATTTTGGTCGCTTCATCAATAATGACATCTTGAAGCCTTTGTTATACTTTACCTTTCGCAATGTTACTCTGGTTTGAGATGATGCCATAAATGCTCGATCGGGTTTAAGTTCGTTGACTGAGGGGGGTTTTAATAGCATTTGGACAGTTACAAATAGCCCAAAGCCGACATTGTTCCGAATTGTGCTTTGGATCGTTGTCCTGATACAGGCCAAAATTGTATAAAATGCCTAATTTTTCAGCAATTTTGTTTAATATTTCTTTTAAGATTACCCAGACAACAGGTTTCATCCATCATTCTGTTCACAAAATTTATATTTTCAGGACCAGATGGCCCCATACAGTTCCATAGCATAGTGCTCTCTCCCCTGTGTTTTACAGTGGGAGTATTATGATTCCTCCTGAACTCTGTATTAGTCTTTCGTCGAACATATCGCCGCCCATCAGATCCAAAAACATTAATTTTTACTTAATCGACAAAAATTATGGACTTTCAGAATGATTTTGGCTTTTTTACGAACTCTTAAACAAAACGTAATTTAGCAATTTCATTTTTGGCACTAATATAAGGTTTACTTAGGCACATTCTCCCCTTAAAACCCGCTATCTTCATTACATTTCGAATAGTTTGAGTAGCGACTTTCGTTTCAGCTCGTTCTTTCACGTTAATTTGTAAAGCTGGGAGACTTAGTTTAGGGTTTTTCTTAATTTTTCTGATAATCCATTTTTTTTACGCTCAGATAAGATTTTAGTCCTTTCTGATCGATGCTTTGTTTCAAACGATTTGGTTGATTTATATTTTGTTATTACATTTCTCCCTGTATAGCTTGATTTTCCCATTAGTATACCAATCTCAGAATACGCCATTCATGTTTTCCAACGTCGCAAAAAACATTCACGGATTTCTGCACCTACCGATTTCTTTTTCACAGTCATTTTTAACAACACTCTCAATAAAATTACTTTTTCAAAACACTTTTTCTTTTTCAAAACCCTTTTTACTTTTTCAAAACACTAGACTGAATAGAAATATCATATTTTCATGATTTTAAGTACATTTAACGGTATTTTTTTCCAGGAATTACAAATAATTTCAGATAAAACTGCGCTGTGCCTTAACTTGTTTTGCGCTATTTTGGTACTTCACTGAAAAATGTTACGTTAATGTTGTGAAATTTGCTTCCTTACCGGTTGTTCTTAAAGTAAACATGCAGCACTTTAAATTAAATGCAAAAACACAATCATTTATTATTAAAAATAGGGTTTTTGTGCTTACTAAGTGTTTGGGCCTTAATTTTTTTTAACCAGTGTAGTTTTCGAATCCGGTGTTAACTCAAAAATGAGAAAAATGCAGACAGTACGTTTATGCTTAGTAGGGCAGTACGGATGTCGGATCGGAATAGCGACAGTCACACAACAGCCACTTTGAGCCCGACTATTTCGCAATTTTCGATTGCGTAATAGCGCGACGTAATCAAATGTCGCACTTAACACGCTGCCGAGCACTTTGCCGGCACGAAAAGATACCCATTCCACATATGGATCTAATTACTCCCTGCCGATGTGTACTTAGAGCTTTAGTGGATTCAACGTGAATCCGAGTCTCGTTTGGAAGCATAGCACACAATGGCAGGCGCACGTGTCGTATATTCTTTGCAATTGCGAATAAAAGGCGAAACACGTAATCTTCTCTTCTCCGCGATGACGACGGTGACTACGTCTTATTCCTTCGGATAGATTTCACACGCCATTAATCATTTTGTCGAGGCGTTATTATTCGTCTTCAAACAATCCTGCATCTTTGCTCGTCTCCTCCTGCTCTTTGGACCGTTTCGTCGACAGTGAAATTCAAACAAGTTATTCAGGTGCGCCAAAGGTCAGAAGGACATATCGGGTATCCGCTGGTATTTCTTTCGGTGGTATGTCGGTACACCCAGCCAGAATCAAAGCATGCCCTTCACGTGCGCGCATTTATTTGCTGTTCCGATAAGAGGATCGGATTTCATTGGGGCTTGCTTCGGGGGAATGGGGACTTTGTTTCCCCACACTCATACTCACTTCTCGTTGACTTAGGGTTCGTGTCAACATTGCGGTTAATCGGTTTAATCCTCCGTGATTGATTCTTCGAAAACAAGCAGTCGAATTTGATTGAAAATGGTAAAGAGAAATCAGTTGTTGACTTCTCATGGGTCTTGCCTTACATGTGTCTTGTTTGTTCCCAAAGCGATTGTTAAATTTCGTTGAGGTCTGTGTTGGAGGAAATGGAAGGGTAAATGCAAAATCATTGCTGGGGAGATTCGAATCGATACATGAACAAGTAACATATCGGAATTATTTTACTCTAAAAAGGGTTTTATTGCTTTAGGAAGCATCCAATAAATTTACATAATAAACATATGTATGTATGTATATTACACTTTGAATAACCATGTAGGATGCATAGTAGTTTTACATAGTCCTCTATTTGCGAACTGCCGAAATCATCGAGTTATAAAGTGGTAACGATAATTTCTTTTAATGGGCTCGCAAGGAAATCGATCTATGTATATACATATGTGGAAAAACTTGAGAATCCTAAGGTCAGTTAAATAGCAAGCACATATTAAGCCTTTCTTGTTTTTACACAGATATAAAAAAGATATAACGAAAACGTAAGAAGTTTGAAGGTAAATAAAATCATAGGTAAATAGCAAAGGAAATATATATGCTTATAGATTCTTCATCTCCAGAAAATAACGGGAAAATTGTGGTACAGAATTTAAGGTTTCGTAGGACTTTGGTTTTACCGGAAATTTTAAAATAAAATTTTAATATCTTAAAATTTCATGAGAAATTTTGTAAGTTGATCAAAGGATTTCGTGTATCGAAGGATCAATTTAAACACATTACCGCTCATAATTATTCGAAAGATAATTAATTTCAAAATTTTACGCAATTTGGGAGAATGATTCATTTTATTTTAAAGTGGCCCTTAAACGGTCAATATTATTGCGCAAAATATGGGTTTGTGAAATATAATTGATCGTGTGTAGACAATATTGAAAGACTGTGCAATATATTGTGCGAATTCAAAATTTTTTGATATATTTTGCCAACCTGGAAAATATTGTTTGTATCTTTTGTTGTCAATATTACGCAATATCTTGTCAGTCGAAATCAACAAGTGGTAGCGTACTCGTCGTGACGGAAAATGGATAAGAATTTCATTTTAGAGTTTATCGAAGTTAATCATGTACTTCCGGCTCTATGAAATGTTAAGAGCAAAGATTAAAGTACTCACGTAAAAAAGGTGAGCAGTGTGACGTGCTGGTCGAAAAATATTACGAAAAACACCCGGATGCCGACAAACAAGATGTTGCCAAAAGAATAAATTCATTGCGGACAAACTTCCCAAAAGAACTCAAGCGGCTTCGTGATGCTAAAAAGAGTGGTGCAGGTGCAGATGCAGAGGATGTCAAACCATCACTATGGTCTCAGGAAACACCAGCTGCTTCAATCAGCAGTCAGTGGATCAACGACTCCGCACATGTTTCAAGGAACGATGATGGTGGAAATGCAATTAAAACCAGCCAGGACGCAGTAAGAAGTCTATTTTATTAATAATTACAACATTTGATCGTAGAAATCTGTATTTTGTATTTCGATTTCGTTAAGTAATTACTTCACCTAATTTGCAAATCATTTTTAGTGCAATTAAAACAACATTTTGATGAAATAACTTTTCCGCCGTACATTTGTAGGTACTGACTAGTTAATTTCACTTTATTTTTTCAAATACGATTTTTAATTGTTGGTAGACCTAGTTGAGTCTACAACCTTCCATTGCCATGAAACCTGACCTTCATTGTTTAAGAAATTCCAATAGGTATCTCTAAAAACCTAAGCGCTTGTTGACGCATTTCTGAAGGTTTTTGGCTGAAGCGATGTTTTCTCATTAACATCATCCCTCCAAATTCCGCGCGTGACAACGCCTGGCGTTTTCGCAAAAAGTTGCGTAAATAACAGCAAGCCAAGAGAATTGTGTGGGCCTTTTCTGGGGACAATGCTATAGTACACCAAACCTGCTGGTCAAAATGCCAAAGACATTTTCGGTCACACGACGTGCACGACTTAATCGATAGTTGAGAGTTCTTCTGTAAACATTTAATCCTGCTTGGGGGTATGGTTATATTAAATTTTCTGTCATTGCAAAAGCATCATCGCCCAAGAAAACAAATAGCAAGACTTTCTGACTATTGGGCAGTTGTGTTGGCTTCCGGAATTCCAAGTGTATTTCGTGAAAGAGCTTTCCCGAATTTGGTGTAACTAAATGCGCCGCCATCTGATATTCGCCCATTGATTCTCACATCGGCCATGTTCAAATCATAGTTCACATTCGCTACTGCCATCATCACAATACTGAAGAATTTTTTGTAGTTGAAGTAAAGTGATCCGGAATTTTCGGGTTTCTCTATTGCAACATGGAAATCTGAAAATTTCTTGCAAGCGACAAGACGACGACGACTAACTAGCAGCAGCTTGGGCAGTCGAACTCAGAAAAATGGATTCGACAGAGCAGTTATTTGCACAGAAGGTCATCAATGATATTCTGTTCGAGGGACAAATGGTAGCCTTACGCCATAATTCGGTGGAAACTAACACCTCATGTGCCATCACCCCATACAGTGCATAGTCCCTTCCTGAGATCCCCCTCAAAATCCCTCCGTACGATCAGTTGACGGGAGAACCTTCTTCGCAAACATACACAAGCACCTATTTCGCTGCTCTTCAAAAACGGTTTTATTCAAAACTACTTAAATGAAATTTAGTGATTTTCCGAATTAATGCCAAATAAATTGCTGAAGCTGAAAAATTGTTTGCCGTTATGTATTCCTTAAGGCAGTTGATCAGAGCAGTGGAAGTATCCATAACAATGTGACCTATTGACTAAGGTGAAACAGCAGTTAAAAACTTGAGGTCTTCAAAGGTATTTACCGTTGCTAGATATCGCAAACTGAAAGAAAAACGTTGATTTGCAGGAATAGGATCGCGCATGGTAGTGAGCTGTTTTTCGATGAAAGGAGTAACCAAAGCAAGGAGTTCAACAAATAATGCACCGTCCTTGCGTTAAAAATTTGCGAAAATCATGCGGTTAACACATTCTCAGTTCATTGAGTAATTTTTCGTGCGTGTACTTCTCCCTAACAATAAAACACTGTTTGGCCCATGTTCTTCGCTTTCAAGTCATCATAGTACACTCTAAAAAGTGGGTCTATAATTAATACTTTGATAATAGGAAATATATTCATTTTTACGTTTAAAATAACGAATCACAAATTTTTTTTACATATTCGATGTGCATTTTTTGCTTTTACGTCATATGAGCTGAATAATACACAGCTTTTTGTAAATTGAAGCAAAAAGAGTGTAAATTTACTAGTTTGCTATTCACCTTGGCGCCAAAGCCATAAAATTGCGTCATTATTTAGGGTAAAATTACACCATGTGGTCGTAAAAAAAATATTCTTTTTACGCACTTTTGTAAATTTACATCTTTAATAGTAGGAAACCAGTTGCCTATTATTGTAAGGGTAAAATTCAACCAACATTTTTTTGAGTGTAATTACCACACAATAAAGTTCGGTGTCACTTAACATAACTTCCTACATAAAAAAAACCCCGCAGGGACTGACAATATAATGCCAAGAATATTGTCAGTTTGTGGTCCCGATTGCGCCAAATTTTCCACAACCGTCAATATGGCTTCCATATGATTCAATTAATTGCACAAACCCATTTATTGTGCAGTAATATTGAACGTCTATTGGCAGCCGTCAAAATAGTGTGCAAGTTTTAATGATTTTATGACTCTGGTGCGTTTTTTTTTTGTTGGAAAAAAACATTTGTCGTTGTTACCCTTTAACAAAAACAAATGCATTGGTTCGCAAGCAAAGCTGTAGAACATGTTCGATCGTGTGTAGACCCTATTATCCGAAATTCCGTCAATAATTTTTTTATCACTACCTCTCGTTAGTGACGACATACAGCCGGTGTTTATGGCCTTGCTTTTAACCTGCTGGGAGTTCAGATAACAATTTTACAGCTAGCTGCACAATCCGGCAGAGAGAGACGGCAAGTTAATAGTTGTTAAAAGCAAACGGAACAGACGTCTTACGGCACCCAAAACAACAAATGAGATCAACAGGAACCATCCGAATCCCATATCTGTTTCAACTGTAAAAAGACGTGTGAAGGAAGCTGGTCGGTCAGGAAGAGTAATAGCAAGCAAGCCTATCCTTAGGCCTGTAAACAAAAAAAAAACGTTTGAATTGTGTGAAGGCGCACAAAGATTGAACTTTGGATGAGTAGGAAAAGATCCTTTGGACGAACGAGTCCAAATTTGAAATTTTCGGATTCAACAGGCGTGTTTTTGTTAGCCGTTGAGCTAGCCCAATAATGTTCAGATCATTAGAAAATTTCATTGTTACTATTTGATGACACTTTAGCTCTTAAGATTCTCTTCCGAATTCTAGTTTGCTCAGCAGTTCCTTATTTAAATTTCTCGACAGGTATCGATTTTTCGAGGATAATCTATTCTCCAGTGTATATTGGTCTTAACTTTGAATCAACCTCTATTTATACTCCATATCTTGAAAGAACATTTAAATGCTAATTACATTTTTAGGCGGCCCAGTTTTTATGTGTTGTTGCGCTTACGGGTTCGTGTCCTCTTATTTAACTTCACGAAAGTGAAAAACTCACGTTTTTTATCTTCAAAGTGTACTTTATTCAAATTCAAACTTCAAATTTAGTTGATCAAACCATTTTTCACTTTTAACAATATGGCTGTGTTTCTCTTACGTAATTTTCGCTGTTCAACTGATTTCTTCGCTGATGTTCCCTCTTAGCATTTATAGTAGATGCTACTCGTGCGCGATACTGCTAGATGATTATATGGCTTATGGCCACATCCAGATCATGTCATTTACATTTCAATCAGCATTGCCTGATTGGTGCTGTCCCTCTAAATTGGAGGATTTGAGGTGCTCCCGGGGATTTTTTGGGGGGAAAAATATTGAGAGCTCCTTGGGGGAAACCCCCCGAAAAAAAATGTTTAACCGGATTGAAACATGACACTTGAATTAAGAAATAAATAATATACGATATCAAATGTTGCATCTAATTTAGTTTTCTCGAAGATGAATGGCATTTACTTAATGGCATAAAGGTGATTGATTCGGGATCCCAGTTAGAACACAATACCTATCCAACATTTCTGATTAAGATGTAGCCTCGGTTCTATTTTGTATTAATATGAACTGCACATTGCCATACGCTCATGCAGATAGAAAACAATTTCAATCTCATCTTGAGCCTCGCTTGGCTACCTGTTAATTTTGATTAGCCCTAAACTTTTGACAAATATTACAGTACTACTTCTTTTTCCTGTTCTATTCTCTTTGGTAATGTTGTTTGTTTGATAAATTATACCTTGGCATAATTTATCCTTGGCATAAATTTAAATAACTACGAATAACTACCTTAATCAGGCCAACCCTTCAATTCCAAGTGTTTAGGGTACACAGTTCAATACGTTTACTTTGGTGTCCTAAAGGGTATAACCAACCCATCCGTGATAAGTATTTATCTGTAAACCAAACCCCAGTAAATTTTGTTCATAAAACATTTCAAATAAGCTGTTTTTAAATTATTTTCGATTCAATGCATCACGCTAAAAATAATTTAATCATAAATACACTTCAATACTTATCCGACCGCAAAAGTATTAAATATGTTTGCAAACAATTTTCACTCATGATTGAACGTGTCAAGTGTGCAAGTGCACGTAATGCATATCACATGCGAATATGTCATGCATTTACAGGCATCTATGTTGAACATGTCCGCGACACAACACGCAACCGTGGCATGTTTTAAGCCGTCGCGTCGCAGTCATCGTCAACAGGGTTTGTCTGGTCTGGTCGGGTCCCGGGTTTTGCATTGAGGCATTTAATTAATGACCAGCAAATCCTCGTCGTAGTTTATCTAAATCGTATTTTAATTAGAAGTTGATTTAGTAGCCTCGACAGACGGCTGCAGTGCTTCGAACCATTCATGTCACGACAGCTATGTGTGCTCGCGAAATTCCTAGTCCTCGCTTGCGTTGCGAAATCTCAGAACGATGGCTGCAGTAACGAGCACAATGTTCGACAACAATTAGCACATTCGGCGGTCCAAAGCCATATCTCGACGAATGAATATGCTCGGAGCGTTTATCTGATTCGAAATAGATCATGAAGAATAATAGTTAGCAATGAGTTTCCAATTGCGATAAATGGCAAAAGAACGTCACCAGCGTCCGGTTTGCAAGACGCGGACGGAGGTTGATGGCACTCTATAAGCAAGTTATCTGATTCGAATGAGAATCGTTCGGGACATTCGAAAAATCATTGGAGTGTCGAAGGAGGACTCCATTAGAAGAGCTGTCTGATACTTGAACGTGGATGTGTGGGTGGAATACAGGCTAGCAGAGAATCATGAGTATACTATGGATGAGCACTTCAAAGCTTTATGATACTTAATAGAAACATTGTTGCCAATTCTCAGATACTGGACTAAATTTGTAACGAAAATTCATCCACTTACGCCTTTTATGCATCCGTGAAGCATTTGTGTAAACAGATTATCTCCTAAGTTTCAAGAAGTAATTAGTAATGAACATTTTGGATTTTGAAGGGTGTGAGCCCAAAAAGTTAAAGTAGACACACGAAAAAGTAGACATAGTTTCCTACCAGTTCGATTAAACTTGAAGAATTGATAGTAGTAATCTGTATTGTGGTTAAAAATAAGAAGAAAAGAAGAAAAAGGAGATTGTGGGTTCATCTACTTTGTGCGAAAAGATTGGAGAGTGGATCATAGCTTGTTTAACGAACTAATGGAGGACAGACCAAAACAATTCAACTATTTCCGTATATCAAAATCGCCATATGATAAACAAGTACCAGGCTACTAATATGCCGCAATGTAATGCCGGAAAGGAGAGTTTGGGTGAGAGATTTGTGAAAAATTTTCGTGTTTGCACGTAATGTATTGTAGTGTCAATTCAAATAAACTTCAAGTTTTGATTTACATCATAGTCCTACAATTAATCATCAAAAATCATTATAATTTATTATGGATATCAGATTTGATTCAGCTGATGGCACTGAAGACAGAATAACTTAGGACCAGTGCTGCCATTTTAGCATTTTGAATGCTAGATCTAGCATTATTTTTTCCAAAACGGCATTCGAAATTCCGAGTTAGCATCTAGCATTATTTTTAGCATTTAAATTTAGGTTTCGGAATAATCTGGCACTCATGTATTTACAATCTCGCCCATCAAATTTTTCTCAATGTACTTTCAGTCGCGTTCATGAAAGGAAACTTCCTGAATCATGTTGTGGCGGAAATTTATGAAAAATACAAAAACGCGCTCATGGCATTTTTTTTGAAGTGACAACCAGAAGTGACAGTTGTCTGATTTTGAAATAATGATAGTGATTATAAAATATAAAGATTATAAAGTCATCTATATTGCTTTAAATATGGTATCCACTTCAGACTCCCAGGAGCCTCGGGCATCTACAAGTTCAAGTTTACCAAAGTATGTGCATTCTAGTTAGATGTTTTTTTCTGAATAATGTGAATCAATTGTTTTGTTAGGGCTTCAAATGCAAGCGATCGCACGGATAACGCTGGAGAAAAATCTTCGTTATTCGATACTAATACTTTTTCTTCACTTAAAAATGAATAATTGTTGCTGTTTTGATTGCGAGATTCCAAACGACGTTTTGAAAAATATTGGTAGAACACAGCTTTTTTTTTATTGAGCTTTACACAAGAGAAGAAGATTTAAACATAACTGATATGTATGTAATAGATATAGAATCATTTTGAGATGTAAATTTCAAACTTCTAATTTGTTTTTGTTATGCATACGAGGGTTGATCAATAAGTTATGATAATGAATATAAACCAAGGTGATTAAACTTAAAAGATATATTTATTTTTCAACATAATAAGTTAATACTTTTAGTCCATCTTTTTTCCAAACCCAGGATACCCTTAGAACAAAATTCTTTATCTGGAATCTCCCAAAATGCCTCAACAGCGGCCATCACTTCCCTATCATTTACATATTTCTTACTCCGAAGGTGTTGTTTGAGCCGAGGAAAGAGGTAAAAGCCACTGAGACCTAGATCTAGTGAATAGGGTGGGTGTTCAAGCAGTTCGAATCCTGTTTCTTTAATTGCATCCATCGCAATTGCAGCCTTGTGGGCCGGTGCGTTACTTTGAAGAAACAGAACTCCGGATCGCAGTTTACCCTGTCTTTTCTCCTTCATCGCCTCTCGCAATCTTCTTATTTGGTCAGCTTAGTAAGAGCCTGATATAGTGGCTCCTTTTTCCAAATATTCCACCATAATAATTTTTTCAGCGTCCCAAAAAACTGATGCCATAACCTTTCCCGCAGAACTTGATACTTTGAATTTCTTCGGCGTCGATGAAGAGAGTCGCTTCCAGGTCGTCGATTGCATTTTGGTTTCTGGATCAAAATGGTGGATCCAGGTCTCGTCCATGGTCACGAAATGTGACGAAAAATTTTCCTGGTCTGCCTGGAACTTTTCGAGATTCATCCTTGAAATGTCGACTCGTTTCTTCTTATGCTCGTCCGTTAACATTCTCGGTACCCAACGCGCAGAGACCTTCTTTATATGTAACTTGTTGGCAAAGATTTTTCGAATACTAACATATGAGATCTCTGTGACCTCAGCTACATGCCTGATGGTCACTCTTTGATCTGCCAATACGACATCTTCGACTTTTTTTACGTTGTCTTCAATGAGGGATGTGGATGGACGTCCTTCACGGTGTTCATCTTCAGTGGATGTTCTTCCCAGCTTAAACTCCTTGGCCTAGCGTGCAACGGTGGAATATGGAGGAGCAGAGTCCCCTAATGTTTCCACCATGTCGCCGTGACAGTTTTTTCAAACAGTGGTAGTTAATGACAGCTTTAATTTCGTTTTTCCCCATTTTCATGTTCTCTCTTCGACTGTTCGTGTTCAAATGAATGTAGCTCCCTGGAATCGACGCCTCTTTTTTATTCATGCTGACTTAGTGAGTATATGTAGTAGTAAAAAATTTTGATTTTTTTGAATTTTATACGAACTGGAAATAACCGATTATCATTACTTATTGATCAACCCTCATATAAATATACATATTGTTTTCATATTGAACCATGATTATTTCAATTAAATAAGAAAGCATTATTTAGCATTATAATTTTACAAGATCTAGCATTATTTAGCATTAAATAAAATTGAATCTAGCATTATTTCAAAAAAATAAATGGCAGCACTGCTTAGGATGTGTGGGATGATGGGTAGCAGCAGTAAAAATGACGAAAAAAATTTGCCTTTATATGCTTTATATCAGGTAGTTTCATACCAAATGTCGGATTTCCTGACAGTCTTAAAAGTGATCCCATGGTGAACAGAGTTGTTTGGTAAAATTCAAAATAAGTTTTGTGTTTGAAAATAGAGGTAAATACCTTTCTTTTAGTGCCTAATTTATTACCCGTGTGGTTTCCTATATCTGTCCTTTTCGCTCTTATAGACATGTTTACAGTAAGAGATATTCGGGTCCTTTACCTGTTTATGTTTAAAAAATGACAAAATGCAGCTGCAGCGAAGAAAAAAATTAATCAGGCGAGCAGAAGTTGAGAGGAATACATCGACAACTTTATAGTGCCTTGCTGAGACCTTCAATGTATCGAAATCAACCTCAAAAATATTGGTAAAGCGAAAAAACTCAATCAATGGGTACCACACGAATTGTATGAAAGGAACAAAATGCTGAGAGTTGAAGTAGCCTCTTCACTGCTATTCTCCCACGTCATGTACTATAGTCTTCCACGCCATGTACTATAGTCATCCACGCCATGTACTATAGTCCTTCACCCCATGTACTATAGTCCTTCACGCCTTGTACTATAGTCCTTCACGCCATGTACTATAGTCCTCCACGCCATGTACTATAGTCCTCTACGCCATACAGTATAGTCCTCCACGCCATACAGTATAGTCCTCCACGCCATACAGTATAGTCCTCCACGCCATACAGTATAGTTCTCCACGCCATGTGTTATAGCTCTCCACGCCATGCACTATAGTTCTCCACGCCATGTAAGATAGTCCGCCACGACATGTACATGGCGTGGCAGACTATAGTACATGGCGTGTAGGCCTATGTACTTTTCGCCATGTATTATGGCATGTGGCGCTATATTTTATCACAATCCCTAAATCGACTATGTACATGGCGCCAGAATTCTATAAATTATGGCGTCTGGCGCCATGTGTTTTCTCAGTGCAGGTGCTATTTTTTCTCATTCCTCTAAACACTCCTGTTTCCCACTCTTCTGGTGAGTACGGTGCTTTTGCTAGGCTTGTGATATGACGTTAACGCACTTTTTTCCCCAAAATATCCCAAAGATGTTCGATGGGATTGAAATCTGGTTGGTGGTTAGGGTGGATGAGGAAGCACAGATTTACAGTACAGTAACCACTCTTTTACTAGATTTGGGGAATGTTTTCGATCATTGTCATGTACTAGTGGAAATTCGTCGCTAGGTCCGATTTTTGAAGCACTGGCCCTTAAATTAAACTTTAATATTTCTAAATACTAATGCTTGTCCATAGTGCTTTCCTCAAGCACCAAATTTCCAATGTCACCGTGGGTCGTATATTCCTTGACCGAAACGACTTTGTGCCAAACAAATCGCTGCCCATCCGACTCAAAAAGATTCTACTTACTTTCATTTACGAAAATAAAATTTTGCGACAATTGATCTGATTTTGTAACATACTCTCTGGCGTACTGCAAGCGCTGAGGAACATTTCAATGAAAGGTTTTTTTTTCTTGAAATGCATGTTTACCAGCAAATCTCCGCAAATGAGTACTTCCTTTTATGGTGGCAATATTTAGCTCTAAAAACTCACTTCCATTTCCGTTACAAAATCCTTACGATTCACACTTGGTGGTCTGTTACATTTAACTCAGTGCTAATTACACTTCGATCTCGTATCAAAGTCGTGTTTTAATCTCATTTTCTCAATTCATTTCCCAGCTCGAATTGATCTTACCTCAACCAATCTGGACAGCTTCATAAGCCCAAAAAAAGGCAGCCACATCAAAGCCAATCTTCAGATCGTTGTAAACGTGTAAAAATTGTCTCCGCTGCAATCTGTGCGAACGATCGATACAAACCATAAACATTCAGTTCTCATCTACTTGTTGTAAATTGAATCAACACGAATGCCATAAAGAGTAACCAGACTGAATCAAGTCTTGCGTCAATTGAATACAGAACGCAAACGCACTGCGACTGCATTAACTGCATCGAAACGGCTCGGAAAGTGCAGTATAAAGTGCCCATTAATGGGCTCCAATCAGATCCAATCAGTAGACACCAATTACGTGCCTCGAAACGCTTTTGGACTCTGCTCGCGAGCAATGAGGGTTTTGAGTTTTGACGTCAACTCGTTCCGTGAATTCGTCTGAGGCGCTGCAATGTATTGCATTGCACTGAAGTAGAGTGCCGCACTGCAACGTTTGCACCATAATTTTCATGTTGGGGCTACGTTCTAGCTCGTTGCGCACCATGAGATTTTCGTAGGCCTGGTGGAATGCTGTTGGCAGGCTGTAGAATGCATTTGTCTTGCCTTGTCTGAATCCAGTACGTATACTTACATTCGTCGTTGCAGACGAAATGCACTTTCATTGCTTTAATGCTTATTTATGTTGGCGGCCCAGGGGCCCCTGGCTGTTTTCCTGGCCTGCCCTGAACTCGAGCCAGGGACGGTCTGCGCACCCAGTGTCTCAATCTGGTGAGCATTAAACATTTGAATTATTCAAATAGTTGTTGTTATGTTTGGTTTGCTTAGAGTCTTGATGCTCTTGGTGCTTGGCTCAGCCTCACGTCGGCGAGCTGTTTAGCAGCCTTAGATGTTCTTGGTTGAGCGAGCCCACCTCAAACAAATATTCCAATAATTGTCATCTTTCTTGAATTAGCTTTTTGGAATCGCCTGACTTCACAATTGAATTGAAAACTGAAACCACCCATCAATCACACATTGCATCATTCGAGACATCACCTCAAAAAAAAATTATTCACAGCGTCTTTGATCAAGTGTTGAAATTCTGGCGCGAACAGAAATGACGTCTTCGGCCTAGCATTCTGACGACTACGATATGAATTACGAGTAGACATTGCCTGCACTCGATCGACACCCAGCTAAGACGTTCGAATCGAAGTCTGCATATTAATTGTCTGATTTCAAGTCAATTCGACATTAATGCAACGTGGTCTGATCAAAATAAACAATTTCATCGGTGTGACGGGCTTCGGACAAGCAACTCTCATTGGGGGAATCGATATTGAAATTTCGTGATTTAGATATTAACATCGGCAACTGGGTGCCTTGTACGAGTAGCAACCAGCCACTTGGCCACTGGGCTTTACATTCCTCATAAATCCGGGTGAACTCGCACTGAATTCTGAAACAAATCACTATTAAATCCTAATTTATTGGTCATTGTTGGATTGTGATGCATTGAGACGCAAGCTTACGCATTGTCCCATACCAGTCAATGTTAAAGGTGCGGAAAATAAATATTTTATTAGCTGATTTGAATTAAATGGCGAAATTTGCGATCAATGCTAGCCAGTTTGACGACTTTGTATAATATTCGTACAAACTTACGTGCGAAAAATAGCAAAACTGGTAGTTGCTACCAGTTAAAATTGATCGAGAGAAATAAAGCACATTTTTGGCTTTTATTTACTGAAATGAACCTTTTACTGAAAACTGCCTCGGTCTATAATCTTTTACCAATGCTGATTTACCAATACAAAAAAATTTTTCCAACGCCTCGAAAAATTATATTGCAATTTTTATACCTATCAAATAAATGGGGAAAACAAATATCACCCTAGTAGCATACACTATCAGTCCAAAAAACTATTTGACTGTTTGAAAAGTTTGAGGAATAGTTCGCTTACGTTCAGTTTAGTTTCAGTCTTTCAACCAGTCACCAATATTCTAGAGGCCACAATCATAGAGCCAGTGAACTTAACCTTAAAAATTCAGGTATTATTCAGTTTTTTACTAATCGATTACACGCAATGGCGTTATTTATTTCACCTGGAGTTTTTGATGGAGTACTTTCACTAACAGATGCATGACAAGAACATTTAATGGTGGCATTGGGTCTTCATTCAAGAAGCGTTCATATTTTCAACTTTGGTATTGTTGGATTTAAAAGTGTTTTATAGCCTCTTTTCAGTACCTAGGCATTTTTAAGTTAAAACGTATTGTCCTTTATGCAAGGATTAGTAAATATAGCAGTTATATTCCCATGGACTTCTCTCGTTACGGTTCGAATTATCTAGAATTATCTATCTATCTTCCATGAGAAAGTAAAAAAAATGTAACTTCAAGGACTTCAAAATCTATATACCACCTTGTCTCTGTGTTTTCATGGAATATGGAAATATTAAAAATTAACAGGTCTTTTAACTTGATTTTGCTGAGCCACAATATTCAGCAGTATTTACATGCCTGGAATCCATAAACATACGTTTCTATGCCCCTATAGCTCGATGTAATCATCAGAGCACTTTCTATGCGAAATTGCTTCCTTCTCACTGTATGAAGTAAAACGATGTAACAGCTTCCGCCGCTCAACAGCTAGCAGTGTTTGCAAGCTTTTTGCTCGCTATTTCTACTCCTTATTTTCTCAACAAATTCTTCCTTCTTCAGCTATTTCTCTTCGTCAATTCTCTCCAACAGTATTTACTTCCTTGTGTGTTCCTCTTTCAATAATCTTCAACCTAAGCATTACTTCGGGTACTCTCTATGGAAAACGGTAAATGGTTTTCTCGTTCACAAAGCTGGTGATCCTGTTTGTTTCTATGATTATCGCTCCATTTCCCTCGTTTCCTACTTCAGTAAGCTGCTTGAAAGAGTGGTTTACAATAGAGTCTACACTACCGTACAATTTATTCTAGTTCCACAACTCTACACACCTTGCTTTCTTTTACCAATGCAGTTGCATCTGCCTTGGATCAGCAAAAGCATGTAGATGTAATGTATACAGATTTCTCTAAAGCCTTTGAATCTGTAGATCATGATCTTCTTCTTTCGCACTTTGAAAATTATGGAATCTCTGATTCTCTACTTTCCTGATTGTGTTTTAACTGTCAATTCCTGCACCTCTGTCTCATGTTTTCCTACTTCAGAAGTTCCATGAGGTTCAATTCTTGGCTCTCTGTTGTTCTTGTTGTTATCAATTACCTAACATGTTGTGTAGGTTCTTCTTGTCTTTCGTATGGTCATGAATTCAAGATTCTGTCCATTTTAAGGACCTTGGCGTGCTATTTGTCTCCAATCTCAAATTTGATTAAGCATTGTCTGGCTTCATCATTAGATCCTTCAACCCCTTTATTAATCTTTCCACCTGTTTGTATCTTTTCCTGTCATTTGTCCGTAGTTTTCTGGAACACTGTTGTCAAGTGTGGTGTCCCGATTACCAATACCAATTAGGTTAATCCGCCCTTTGTTTTACAAATTCAACATCCCCTATTGTGATTATAATAACCAACTTTCGATATTGCAGACTCCTACCTTAGAATCACGCAGAGTTTTTCTTGAGTCTGATCAATTCAGCCGAGTTTCTAGAAAAAGCGACTGGATTCCCGAACTGTCTATCTAGTTGATTTAACAGAACCTCTTTCATGTTTAAGATTATTTACACGCGAGCTGGTGTTTACTTCTATTCTCCGTTGATACGTACTCGTTTAGCTAGAGAACACAACGATCTGAAATTGGGTCCTCTTCCATTGATGTTCTTTGCACACAAGACATTTGAAAAAATTGAATCCCCAAATATCATGTCAATTTTAAAACTTGTTAAAATTTTAATTTGTTAATTTTTTGTATAGTATTTTTTTCTTACACTGTTTTATCATACCGTTATGCTCTATTTTAAAGACTATTTTTTCTTCTGTTGCTATTTTCTAATCTGTAATTGGACGTAAGTCTGTTGTATTAGTAGACAATTCAACAAAATAAATAAAATTCTTCTCTTTCTGCTTTTCTATATTTTTCAAAGGGATCGAGACCTCCCTGCTTCTTCAAAAGCCAATGGAGGTGGCGTCTTACTTGCCATTCATAATACTTTTCGAGGCACGCTCTGCGCTGATTTCGTTCCTAATAATAAGATCTTAAAAACATCTGCATAGTCTCCGATAAGTATCACTCTGTTCTTCTTTCCTTTTCGTTTATTCTTGCCCTCAATTAAGAAGGAATTAGAAGGAGGAATTGAGAAGGTATTTATTGATTTAAGAAGGTATTTATTGATTACTCCTCGTTGATGTTGATTTTAAGTTCCAGTTAAGTAATTGGCGACCTTCCATCCTCGGTACAACTTACATAAAGCTGATTTTCAGAACAAGTCTACTGAATTCAGTAGTAACAGCTGGCCTCTTTTTTCAGAGGTTTGAATCTGGGAGTGTAACTCCTATCCACGGTCCTTTAAATCTGATGATTCTCCATGGTTCACATTGAAAGTCCAGAAAAAAGCTCATATAAAATTGAAAAAGACGGGCTCATGCACGGATCTTCAAAAATTTCGTGTTTTACGGTCTAAAGGTAAAGGAGCAATCACGCAACCAATGCGGGATTTCATTTTGAGCTTCGAAACTTCAATCTGTTCTTATCAGCAAAAGTCTTTCTGGGTATACATCAGTTCCTTGAAATTTCGTTCCTCTATTCCTGATTCTAAGCATCTTGATTACAAAGTCACGACAACTTCACAGGTTATTTGCGATGTATTTGCGATGTATTTACACACTGAAAAAAATCCACATGGCGCCCAGAGCCATGTAACATAGCGCATTATTTATGGTCCCATACGCCATGTACATAGTACTCTGAGCCATGTAATATGGCTCCCAGCGCCATAATGTCAGAATCTACATAGCGCGTGGTGCCATGTAACATGGCGCAGGATTTATGGTCCCACACGCTATGTACATAGTACCCTGAGCCATGCAGTATGGCTCCTAGCGCCATAATTACATGGCGCAGAAATTATGGCCCCACACGCCATATTACATAGTGCCATGAGCCATGTAATATGGTTCATGGCACTACAAGTATAACTCGCAGCCATACTGTGTGAGGGGATCTATAAATGTCAGCAAGTGATACATGAGTATTGTCGATAGATCGACAACATTCTCAATCGGCTAAAGGCGCATATTATCGAATGGCTCCTTCGGCGACTCTAAATGCAGCCAGCGCCTGTTTGTTGCAAGCAAGTGACTTCTCCGTGTGCTCATTTATGGTAAGTAGCATAGTTTTGACTGATTTGCTTCTTCAATGTACTATAGTCTTCCACGCCATGTACTATAGTCTTCCACGCCATGTACTATAGTCTTCCACGCCATGTACTATAGTCTTCCACCCCATATACTATAGTCTTCCACGCCATGTACTATAGTCTTTCATGCCATGTACTATAGTCCTTCACGCCATTTACTATAGTCCTTCGCGCCATGTACTATAGCCCTCCACGCCATGTACTATAGTCCTCCACGCCATGTACTATAGTCCTCCACGCCATGTACTATAGTCCTCTACGCCATACAGTATAGTCCTCCACGCCATACAGTATAGTCCTCCACGCCATACAGTATAGTCCTCCACGCCATACAGTATAGTCCTCCACGCCATGCACTATAGTTCTCCACGCCATGTAATATAGTCCGCCACGCCATGTACATGGCGTGTAGGCCTATGTACTTTTCGCCATGTATTATGGTGTGTGGACCTATTTTATCACAATCCCTAAATCGACTATGTACATGGCGCCAGAAGTCTATAAATTATGGCGTTTGGCGCCATGTGTTTTCTCAGTGCACCTTTTTCTCTTCTTCCGTTAAAAATACATCAATGAATTTGCTTCCTAAAGATTTCTTTTTAACCCCATTTACCCTGTACTTGATTGGTACTCTTCCATTAAAAGTTGAATACTTAATGCAGGGACAAGATTTCAATGTTAGATCCAGTCCTGACGTTATTCCCAATATACTGGTGAAACCACTTTCATCTTCGCTCGGTGTTCCGTTGCCTACCATTCTCAGCATTAACCTTGCCTCTGGTGCAACCTCTTTATCGTGGAAAGAAGCTAATATTTTCCCTATTGATCGATCCACTGGTTCGGACCATCGTCTTATTTCCCTTCTTGGCTTTTTCAGCCAACGACTTGAACGCCTTATCTATAACAAAATGTACCCTTCCCTTCAGTCTTTTCCTTTCCATTACAAAGTACCGTTCCACAACAGCTAACTTTACGTTTTCTATTTAAACTCTCTGAAGGCTTTTCTTGGTCAGATCCTAATTCCCAAATAACCATTTGTGATTCAGGTCAGCCAACCAGATTGTCGAAGGTATTCTTGATTGCATTTGTGTAAATGGAAGTCTGCTATCACTTGCCTTTGTTACGTCTTGCTTAGAAGCACAACCGCAAGATGACGCATTTCGTGGTTTCTCAAGAATCCAAATTTGACTCCTTAAGATTCATTTTTGTGCGCTAGTTTATGAGTCTGGTACACTGAGAAAACACATGGCGCCAGACGCCATAATTTATAGACTTCTGGCGCCATGTACATAGTCGATTTAGGGATTGTGATAAAATATAGCGCCACACGCCATAATACATGGCGAAAAGTACATAGGCCAACACGCCATATACTATAGTCTTCCACGCCATGTACATGGCGTGGCGGACTATATTACATGGCGTGGAGAACTATAGTGCATGGCGTGGAGAACTATAGTGCATGGCGTGGAGAGCTATAACACATGGCGTGGAGGACTATACTGTATGGCGTGGTGTACTATACTGTATGGCGTAGAGGACTATAGTACATGGCGTGGAGGACTATAGTACATGGCGTGGAGGACTATAGTACATGGCGTGAAGGACTATAGTACATGGCGTGAAGGACTATAGTACATGGCGTGAAGGACTATAGTACATGGCGTGAAGGACTATAGTACATGGCGTGAAGGACTATAGTACATGGCGTGAAGGACTATAGTACATGGCGTGGATGACTATAGTACATGGCGTGGATGACTATAGTACATGGCGTGGATGACTATAGTACATGGCGTGGATGACTATAGTACATGGCGTGGATGACTATAGTACATGGCGTGGAAGACTATAGTACATGGCGTGGAAGACTATAGTACATTGAAGAAGCAAATCAGTCAAAACAGTGCTACTTACCATAAACGAGCACACGGAGAAGTCACTTGCTTGCAACAAACAGGCGCTGGCTGCATTTAGAGTCGCCGAAGGAGCCATTCAATAATATGCGCCCTTAGCCGATTGAGAAGGTTCTCCATCTATCGACGATACACAAGTATCACTTGCTGACATTTATAGATCCCCTCACACAGTATGGCTGCGAGTTATAATTGGAGTGCCATGAGCCACATTACATGGCTCATGGCACTATGTAATATGGCGTGTGGGGCCATAGTTTCTGCGCCATGTAATTATGGCGCTGGGAGCTATACTGCATGGCTCAGGGCACTATGTGCAAAGAGTGTGGCACCATAATGCTGCGCCATGTAACATGGGACCACGCGCTATGTAGATTCTGAGATTATGGCGCTGGGAGCCATATTGTATGGCTCAGAGTACTATGTACATGGCGTATGGGACCATAAATAATGCGCTATGTTACATGGCTCTGGGCGCTATATGGATTTTTTTCAGTGTACTAAATCATCAGTAAGTATTTCAGAGTATTGCCTGCAAACTCACGCTGGTAGTGTTGGAAAGGTTTGAAAAATTTGCCTGACAGCAGAAATCAATACGATGTGTCAAGAAGTTGAAATAAATATATCTAAGTTTTAAAGGTAGAATTAATCTTTAAATTAAAATCTATTTCTATACATTATTTTTCCTTATGATAAGAACAAGAAGCCTACCCAATGAGTATTTTTCGGAAGAGGATGATGAATAATGTATGCACAATGCATTGAAAGTTGTGGGCAAAAATATATACTTTCACTCACAAGTCACATTTTACAACTCTACATTGACACCACACATTTCGCCACATTTTAAATCTTAGAGATCAGGTAGGCTAAGATAAAAAAAAATATTAAAAAATGTAATGTCATTAATTTAAAAATAAAGACAAGTTGTTGAATAGAATTTAAGTAAAGACAATATCATTTTGTTGCAGAATTCTGCTAAATTGGTGACCCCGACGTGGTTTGAACAAGATCGTAACTACGGAGAAGTTTCTTTTATTCGCAAAGCTTATTTTTAGCCTATACAGTTCCATTGATAGATTAAATTGCCATGATCATTATTATTAAACAAGAAAAGTTGAAAGTATTATACAGAATCAGTTAATAGTATGACAATACTATCACAAAATAAAACACCCACGTGATAGTACACTATCACAGTCGTATCGAGTCGTAAAAAAACTGTACTGGAACCCAATTCGACCGTAGCGAATAGGTAAACACAATCACTTCGTCACGGTTACCACTAAAACATCGTTATTAAATGAGATGTGACTGTACATTTTTTTTCTCCGTGCCAACGAAGCCGCATTATTTACATTAATTATTTACAACGAATTTTCAAGTAATTGCCTTGCCGGTACTAATGCCCACGTGAATACCGAACGAAATCATTGTGCTGTGCTGCCACTTAATGATGATAGTCAGTCAAGATAAAAAGAAGGCGGAAAAGTTGCAGCGTCAGCTAACATCGAGTTCTTCGTCGGATGGAATTCTCTTGCATAATTTACGAGAGACAAGATGACCAGCCAAATAATCTTCAATTGATTTTATCATGTACGTAGTGGTATGCCCATACACTAAAATATTTCTACATGAAATTGTTTGCAAAATTAATTATAGTAAAAAAGTTAATGGGGTTGTAAGCTTAATGTAATTCTAATTGAAAATCATAACGTGTGTATCTACAATCTTAACAAGTCGACTGCCACGAGGGTTGCAGACTATCGACTGAAAATGTTCCGTGTACAACCGGAGCTAAATTCATACTCCACAGTTAATACAACTTAAATTAATAATTTCGGCCTTTCTATACAAATTAGCTGAGTCACAATGTTTCCTCAACACACATATGCATACAATACGCCAAATTTGTAGCTGTGCAAATCCTTTACACCCCAAAGTTACTACGCCATGTAGATATGGTGGGTTGTTTATGTCATCTGCATAGTACACTCTAAATCGATTTACCGAAGAACCTAAGGAGGTTGTTTAATGTAAATATTTGTAACTGAGCCTCTCCACTAGAACATTTCTTTAATATACCATTTTCAAAAACATATATTGAGACAGATGTGAAAGTCATATCAGTAATTTTCTTATTATTCATTAAATCAATGTCAAGAGAAATATTGGTTGCTTCTAAAGCATATATGTATAAACCCGCGAAATTTTCGGCATTCCTGAAAGATAATTAGTATTCAATAATTAAAAGGATATACCCATTTGGCGCTTCATTCTAGAGATTGCACAAATTTGAATAAAGTATTCCCACCTAAATTTTCACCAAATTTAAAACTTTAGTTGTATTTTTACTTACGCGGCCTAAAGTTCAAACGTCTCGAGTAAGACTTTTGAGGGAAAATAAATATTCATTTTCGTTTTTAATGATCCGTTAATAAAATACTACTCAGTGAATGATCTCTGATTTCGAAAGAATATAAGCTCAGTACTTCGAACTAATAAATATATAGCTTCAAATCTATGCATGGTTATTTTGCTGACCTGGAACTCATTACTTCAAAGATGTATGTTGCTTTTTTAAAGCTTTTAAAATTCCTCTAAAATACGCTGAATTCATAAAACTTATATTTATAGATGTATTATGCATATGTATGTATTATGTACGTACATATGTTTTTTTTTTCAAATTACCTCTATTCATTCTTATCATTTCATTATTCATAAAATAGCTCATAAAAACTTCATCAAGATAACACAATCGAAAGCTACATCAAAACCTTCAAACATTTTTTTCACAAAAATATCTTAAAATACATCAGGCTACTATTACACTGGCGGAAAGGGAAACGAATAAAATGAAAATTTCAGACCGATTGCGCAACATGCTATGCTAATGCTTGATTTCGATTTATCTTCAACTTGCTGATATGTTTAGTAACAAAGATACGAATGCGAGACGTTGCGTCCGCCGCCGGTCGATTTGAGACCGGATGAAAAATGGCGCGTGTTTTCCGCGTTCCATTGATCTTTGCGGTTGGCAAGCGGCCTATGCGTTCATTCGACTTGACATTAACCTGTCGATGCTGAGATTTACAAGACAGCATGCGAAATCTTAAAGAATATCCGGGCCTTTGGGCATTGTTGTTATCTATATGTTTCACACAGGCTACAGGTGGGTGGATCTTAACGGGGACCAAGCGAGGGTGAGTGTCGACAGCCTGTGTTCTTCAGAACAGGTAAATTTTCGATTTGATCCCATTTGAAATCTTTGTCGGTCGAAGGCAGAGCTATTTTTGGGCGTTTTTATGTTTGTGTTCCGCTGATGCTGATGGGCTACGATGTGAGGGGGACGAAATCTATGTTTATCAAAGGAAGCCTTCGAAATTTTGTTAAGATACCGTCACTACTAGTGGAGGATGTAAAAACTGATTCACTTTGAAAATATTTGAAGCATGGTAAAGTGTAAAATGAAAATATCTCTTGATTGCAAATTATTTTTATCCATATAATTAATTGCATATTAATTCATATTTATTTATTTATATATTTAGCTACGAGTCTAGAGGGTCGTTCTTCATTTCGCGAAAACCGAGATAAACATATGCTGGAGGAACAAGACCTTTAGACAATTTGTACAAAAAACATTGGTCAGAGTACAATCGACAATCAATCTTATAGAAAGAAGAAATAATAGAGGTCCAAAAATGGAGCGTTTCGGAACACCAGAACAGGGATAAAAAAATGGAGAAGAACAACCATTTAATACAACTTTGCAGGTATGATTGCGAATTTAGGATGAAAGCCAGGAAAGGAGGACACCAGTTATGCCAAAGCAAGTAAGCTTATCAAGCAGGGTATAATGGTTTTCGAAAAATCAGTACAGTAAATCGAAAACATTCGAAAAATCAGTATAGTAATGTGGAATGATTTAATACACCGGGTAATATAACACAAATGGCGTAACTCTGTCAAAATCGTTGCTACAGAAGCGCCGTCCGTATAGATTTATTAGTTTTTGTATGCGCTCATTTTTACAAAGTCATAAAGCTGTGTACACGCATTTTTCGTTCTCTCTGACAAAAAATGGAATTTCGGGTTTTCAAAAGTTTTCATTGAGTTTTTTTGGTATATTGTAATTCATATTTTTTCTACGTCCTAACAAAGTAAATAAAATAAAATTATATTCAAAATGTTCGCTGCTCTTCCTCTTTCAATTCGTGAAAGTTTTTTGCATGTATCTGCATATGCTGTGATGACGTATATATTCGCACAAAAATGTTGCTTCGGGGGAATCCGACATAGATTTGTGGGGTTGATACATGACAAAAAAACTCATTATGGTGACCTTTTGTGGAATTTTATTGCGGTTCTTCATTGTTTTGACTGGAATTAAGTGTTTTTTCTTGAATTTTCTGAATTTTTAGTCATCATGCAATGGAATCACTTACGAAAAATCGCAGCAACACAAATTTGGGTGTCGATTCGTACTGTAATCAGTCAGTATAAAATGTATGCGAAGACATTATATCGTTATCTTGAGAGGACTGATAAGCAATTTCCCGATTTCATAACTGTAACTAATGAGCAATTGGCATAATTTTTCAACTTTTTTTTTGTGAATTTGTTGCCGATAGTGGATTTGTTTCCAGGTTTTTTCTAATGAACAAGAAAGTGCCCTAAAGAGATATTCAACGAAACCAACTTCTCTTTGTTATGGTTTTAGCCCAAATGAAGTCAGGCGTTTGGCCTTCAAGTTTGCCGAAAAAATAAATGAATATGTTCCACAGTCATGGATTGAACATAAAACCGCTGGCAATGATTGGTTTGACGCATTTGTCAAACCTAATCATCTTTTTTAAAGAGTGCCACAGCATATAAGTGCGAATAGAATGAAGGCGTTTAACAAGAATGCTGTCGATGGTTTTTTTACCAATTCAAAGGTGCCATACCACCAAATTCATATGCTCCGAATTGAATTCGGAACGTTGATGAAACAGGGTTCTCTACATTTCCACTGCGGGGGCTCCAACTGACTCAAAGTTGGTTGGGAAATTCGCACCTCAAGAAAGAGGCACAAACGACAGTATGACAATCGGAATAAACGCTGCGGGCAATTACATTCCACCATTTTATCTTTTTCCCCGGAAAAACATAATATCTGACTTCATGAGTCATACTACACCGAATGCTGTTGGTTATGCAAACGGAAGCGGCTGGATGACCCATGATGATTTCATAAAATTCATGTAACACTTCATCAAATATAGTTTGGCTGCCAAAAATGATCCAACTCTATTAATTCTGGACAACTACACTATCCACCGAAGCTATCGACTTGGCCGTTGGCAATGGAATTGTCATGCTCTCTCTTCCACCACATTGTAGCCACAGAATGCAGCCGTGGAACGTTGGCGTTTTTGATCCTTTAAAAACCTTTCATAAGGCTCAATGTGATGCTTAGACGATAAATCATGCTGGCGAACTTCTAGAAATTCAACATACTCCGGAAATTGTCGACAAATGCTTGGATTTGGCATTGACTGCGAGAAATATCAAATCCAGTTTTCGAGCAACTGGTATTTTCTCAACAAATCCTCATATTTTCACCGAAGAAGATTTTCAATTGGCATAGATTTCGGGTGCAAATATTTCGGTCTTTCAAACCAACCGAAAAACCAATTAAAACATCAACACCGACATCAACATCATCTGAATCAGAAGAGGACTTCTGCATCATTTGCAGAAGTCCTCTTCTGATTCAGATGAATCAGAAGAGGACTTCACTTCTGCATCAACTAATGCCCAAAAAATGCACAAAGTTTACATGCATGGAATGCAAACGTGAAGTGCATCTTAAATGTGCCAATATGACACGCAGTTTTTGGATTTGTACTATGTATAAGCCCTATTCAAAATAATTGAACCATTTTCTATCGTTTCTAATCCTTTAATTAACATTTTGGATAATTTACATTGAAGTTTCATTCGATTTTGATATATTCTGGCTTTGTCTAAAATTACCTCACTTTGTGTCCGATTACCCTACATTTTTTCATTTGCTTCAAATTTAAAAAAAATTTGTTTTTGTATGGAATCTTGAAATCTAATGATGCCAAAAGTTGAGCCTAGTCTCAAGTTTTATGAATGTACCAGCGAAAGATCCAAGAGAGCTCATTTTGATACATCTATTGATGAAAAACAAAAATGTGTGTTAAATTACCCCATATTACCCTACATATTTCATCAACCGGATGTCCATTATCAAGAACAGAGGACGAAAAATCGACCATGTAGACTAAATTAGCGATAGAGGAGCGACCCTTGACAAAACCGAGTTGAACATTTCAAATTTTACCACACAAAGTTCGGTAGATTTGATTGTGGACAAGTCAGGAAAAGAGAGGGGAAGAGAGAGAAAAAAAAGAAAGAAAAGAGAGGAAAAGAAATAGAGATCAGGAAAAGTTAGCTCGAAATGTTTTCAATGTCACCCGTCTTTAGTGTCGGGAAAACAGTCGATTTCCAGTATGAATAGAAAACATCGAGGGAAAGGTTTAAGCTAAAAAATATGCACAAAGTGGCACATAACGAGGATATTTTGGATATACCATTGGTGCCTCTGCTGGGTGCTGCCACTAGAATATAGGCGAGACATCAAAGTTTCCACTTTGGTCAGGTTCACCGAAAGGAGGATAATAGAAGAAGTAGTGATAAAAGGAGTTACATGTGGCTATAGGCAAATTAAGGAAATGATAAAAGTAAAGAAGTGATTCATTTATGTCGAGATTAAAAAAGGAGACCAGTTGATGCCGATGATCTCTGAAGTCAGCTCTGAGAAAGCTAAAGCACTGATTCACAGCGTTTTCCGTATAAAATAACTAACTATGGATGGAAGATGGAAAGGAGAGTATGATGAGGGTCAGAATAAATAAAAGCGTAAAGTAAGACAGAAGAGATAACCGGTTATGGAGAATGTTAGATATGATAAGGTCCTAAATGCGACAATTAGTGTTTAGAATGACATTGATCTGGGAAAAGGAACATGAGGAGAAAAATATGGAGAACGCACCAGTGGAGGCAATATTCGACTTATATTTATACCAAATAATTGATAGTTGGTCGAAATCATCACAAACAAAGACAGAAGAATCAGGAAACTGTGTATACGAACGGCAACACATTCAGCAGGGGACGACACCACAAAATTTGAGCGACGGGTTAGAGATTTCTTAACAGTCACAATAATCTATCAACTATTTGTTTTGCATGCGTAGAAAGATCAAGATTCTGTATAAAAACATTGTGCAGTAGAAAGATTTCATAGTTTAAGATGCTATCGTTGAATCAAGTTTCAGTTAAGCAAATGAAATCATCTGAAGATACTATTGAATTGAAAACATTTTTATTATAAATTTGTTGTTCACTCATAGTCTAACTTAAAGTTTGATTAACAAAGAAAATTTAAAATCTACCGGCTATACTATTTTGCTGATGGCTTTTACTGGTTTTTGTTTTTTTGCACAAAAATTATTTCTTACACACTAATGGTATATTCGAGCCTGTACCGCAGCTAGAATTACTCGGTATTGCCCAATAACTTGCTTAAACACTACCTTACGCTAAAATTACGATCTAACGTATGCCTTATTATAGTTGATTTAACTTAATTAGACCTAAATCTTCAGTCCCGATTCCTGATACAGGAGCAGGCTCTGCGGTCTCTTCTTAGTTACAGAGTTGTAAATCCTGCCAAGCGCAGGATTCTTCTTTCAAATACCTGCGTTTCTGCCATTGCAGTCCTTGAGCAGGTAATGCAGGATGGGGATGAATAAGTCAGGATAGGTCGAATGATGGTCTGATAGCAAATCGATTTAGCTTTGGTGGTCATGCCCATCTTTTTAGCGAAAAGAGGTCGGATCTATTGAAACCCAGGTTTGGCAGCTTTGATTTTCCGCCGTGCAAAGGGATTAAATTTTCCGAAGTACTTTAGAGATAAGACGAAACTAGTCTTAGATGTTCCGAACAAGACAGCAAGTTTCTCGGTCTTATTGCGAATAGTTTGAGATCACCGATATTTGGGGATTGCGAAATACGCATAGCGGAGTTTTACTGCTGTTTGGTGTGATGCCCCATTCGTCAAAATAAAGACTTAGTTCTACCAAGTAGTATTCCAGGCTCTTTCACTGCGTCGCGCAGGTCTTTGCTCGACGCGAATAAGAGGCGTGTCATCAGCATATTGAAGGGTTTGGACTTGGTTGTTTGATAGTTTGATTTGCTCCAATTTGGTTCTTAATCCACGATCATCCTGGCAATACAAAAAAAAATTATGAAAATTATTTGAGAGATAAGAGTTTAGCTGCATGAACTAGAAGCATAAATCACAGAAAAATTTCAACAGCGATTTTGTTATTCGGAAGATTTAACCAGGACGTCAGTTGACCAAAAGCCTTGATTTGCCATGCAAGCTAAATTTGTTCGTGAATGTAAGTCACGAAGCAATCAGCGTCCTTCGGTTTTTATCCGGAGAGTATTTTGAACTTTTTTCCTATTTTGCGTTCAATATACTTTTCATATCATCTTCAGTTGTTTCGGTACACCGGCGAGAAACGACAATTTACAGTGAAGGTGAAATAGCCCTGAGGAGTTTATCAATGTTAGCATCATCGTCTGGCAAAGAAACAGAAGGGACTTGGTTGTATCGAACGTTCGAACGCACAGTTCAAATAGAACTCTGCTGTACCGTTGGCTGCACGACAGATCACCACGATTCGACGAGCTTTAGCATAAATATTACTATGGGCATATATCTAATTTTTTAACAATAATACTCGAAAAACTACAGAATACTTTTTGTATAATTGCCAGAAAATATCAATATTATAAGAGGAAAGTGCAAGATAATCTCTTTTTGACCATTTTACAACTAATCAACGGTTTTGTACAAAAGTTTGGGATTTGAAATATAATGTGGTCTTTTGGTAAGTGAGTATTTAATTGACTATTTCTTTAATAATAAGGAGAGTGTAAGCTGTTAGGATATTTCTTGAAGTCAGAAGAAGCTGCTTATCTTGGATTTAAGAGCTCTTGAGTTAGTTTCATAGCTTTCATTCGATATCTCCTTTCATCGAAAAACGACAACCATTGAGATTTATGGTACTAAACTCCTAAAAATAATTAAATCTTCATCGTTCTTGCGTTTGCTGCTTCAACTATAGTCCAGCAAAATTATACATTGTTCTCCGGAAAAAATAGCGTTAAGCTGGATTTTGGTGTGAACCTCGATATTATCGTTCTGAACAAAATGTTAAAAGTTCCCATCGATCCGAGTGCTGCTAAATATTTTACATGAGGTGAAAGGTCACCAAAAGTGATTTTTGGTAAATATCTCAGTAATGATGTCCTCTACAGAAACAATGCATGAGAAATTTGTAGCTTCAAAATGTCCTAGAGATATTATACACTGAAAGAAAAACTCTTGGTTGATTCAACCATTTTTAATAGTATTGCAACGATTCATTCAAAATCGTTAAACGAACTACGGAAAATAGTTATTTTTACTATGTTAATATAGTTAATTTAACGATATAAAAGTAGTTGGTTCTGGTTATACAAAAAATATCGCAACGTTCATGAAATCAACTGTTTTAATTGTTTCATAACCACGAAAATTAGTTGATAAATAGAAAAATATTCATGAACTCACTCAAAACTTCAACGTTTCGAATTATCAACAGTTTTTATGGTACTTAAACTACTTCGCAATAGTTGATTTCAGCAAACGTAATTTGGAATTATTCTACGCAAAGTAGAATGGTTTCAACATTTGGACGTTTTTCATGCTCCGAATGAAATTGTTTATCAACTACGCGTCATGGTGCATAAAAGTAATCAACGATTTTCTTATGGTTGTTTTAACTATAGCCCTAGTTGATGCAAAAACAACTAAGGCAAACTATTGATTTTTCATACTCCTCATACTCATGCTCCTATTCTATCACAGAAGTTTCATATGATACATGGCAAAATTGTGTTCGGTTTGCTGTTCGATATAATTCATATGCATGTTATGCAGCGAAGCCTTTATATTACCTTGTACGACGCTATTTTGTTCACAATACAGCGTTTTCCGCTGTGGCATAGCATTGGGCTGCAGCAAAGCGCAGTCAAAAAATTAGAATGCACTGTTTTGTATGGTAACGCGCACAATAGCTGCGGCCGAATTTGCGGCAGCGGCAGAATTTGCCAAATATCTAATTTTGCCGCACCGCTAGCGGTGATACCTACCATAGGTTGGCATCACCTTTAGGTTGAATGGTCTGGTGGAATAGACAAGCGATGGCTGATGTGTATTGTGATAAGCCAACCTAATCCTCGCACAACAGCATTTAGCAATACAAAAGAAAAAAAAATGAATTTGGTTGGTGCCTTGGTTGCATTGACAGCGGCATTGTCGGTGCATTGTGATTCACCAAATTCAACTGCGGCATTCACGCCTCCCCTGCCTATATTTCGTAATATGTATGGAAAAAAAAGTAAGCAACCACAAACAATGGTTGGAATACCATTGTTTGTGGTTGCTTACTTTTTTTGCACCACGGACGTTGTTTATCAACCACGCGTCATGGTGCATAAAAGTAATCAACTATTTTTTTATGGTTGTTTTAACTATAGCCCGTAGTTGACGCAAAAACAACTAAGGAAAATTGTTGGTTTTACCAAGATTTTTCTTTCAGTGTACCTTTAACTGTATAACATGAAATCCTACATCATGAACTAGCTCTTACCAAAAATTAATTATAAAAATTAATTAGTTCCATCATTTGCACAAATTTCGTTCAACTTAAAGCACATTTCTTTCATATCCCAATAGTCGACAAAACATCTGCAGAAAATTTCTTCCGAAATATCTTTTGAAAAATCTAGATACTTTCTGGTCTTTTCAATTCACTGAAACTTTTCTCATCATCCAGAAAATCACTTTTATGCTGTAGGAATATCACGACGTAATCAAAATCTGCTCAGCAAAGAAAAAACTTTTCCTCTTCGTTCACAAGTTATTATAAAAGCATTTTTCGAAAGTGTAACACAGCCCCAGCGCGCCATACAAACTATTCCTATCTATATGAATCCTGAAATGATTCAACTGGAAAGATTCGTCGGAGGAGAAGGGAGTTCGAGAGACGAGGTAAGAAAAGAGGTGCGAGCAAAAACATAGGCTCAGCAAGCACATCAAGAAAAAGTTTTTTGGCACTTTCCGGTTATACTGTGAATTATTCATCGAGGACGCAAAAGTTACCCCGTAAATTTTCATGTAAAGGACGAAAAGCAGAATTGTGCACTGAACTGAGCAGTACTGGAGATGTTGGAAGAATGTGATTTTCAAGGAAGTGAAATTTCGTTTGGTTCTCATTGAATTAAAGTTGAGAGCTTTGAGTGTTGGCTCCAGACAATAATGCTCACAATTTATGTGCCACGGTTGAATTCATATATTTATGCAAGACTTGATGGAATTTGTTTTGGTATGGTTTAAAATTCTCAATTCCTAAATTAATTATATTTAAGCACCAAAGGATTTTGTGGTCATCGAATCAATGCTATTCATTATATAACCTTCATTAATGTTTCGTAAATAATGCAGAAAATTTTTATTAATGGTCCAAACACTTTTCGGTATACTTTAATTTCGAAATTGGTAGTTGTAGCAATGTAGTTTTCACAGAAAGCATCCCCGAAGCACCATTGCTTTCATTTTTTGCTGTTTTCAATGAAAATAGATCCACTAAGCCACCATTGCTGCAATCTGAATTTGGCTTAAAACTTCGATGGACCATTGTGACCTCGACATCGCGCTTGATGAATTATAAACATATAATAACATTTTCCATTAAAACGAAAAGAGAAATCTGGCATTTAGTTGGCGGCAATCCCGGCGAACCCGGACGACAGTGCCGACAACATACAAACGAGCTGGTAAAACTTTATGGAATTTAATTAACAGGCAAATGAAATGGTTTCCAATTAGTTGACGTAAGCGATGCCATTAGCAAGTTTCAAGAGCATGAAATTAGTGACGGTATGGTAGGGAATATGTGACAGATTTAATAAAATGATAACGATATGTGTGTCGAGACTTCACAGAACACTAGCAAGTTTTTTCTCAAAATCTTCATGAGGAATTATACTTGTTTTCAAGGTAGGAGTAATTATGGTTTTGCGGCTATCATTCACAGGGGTGTAGTGAAAGGATTAATGAGAAAAGCTGCTGAAAGTTAAAATCCAGTTTAATTGGGTTAGGATGATTCGAAGCTATCACAGATTTGCTGCAGGCAACAGTAAGAAATAAAAAAAAAGATTTGATGTTTTCTATGGATTGTAGGTTCGAGAGTTTAAATTCAATTCTAATAAACACAAGCTTTTGTGGCACACGTTTTTATGGCTGACCAGGGCTAGTGCTTGTGGTATTTGAAGATTTATTTTAAGAATATATTATTTTCATAATCAATAGAATTTATTAGAATTTAAAATTGATAACCTCAGTTTTCGTTGATTGTATTTATCAAGAAGATATTACACCTTAATTGCTTATAATGAGGGCCTGATCGTTGACCACAATTCCCAAGAGCATTATGGACGAAAGATAGGAAAAACTATACCGGGGTTGAACCAAAGAAACAGGAGACCAAAAGAGGAAATGCTATATGGTTATAAAGGTAAGCAGACATTCAAAATGGGAGGATTGATAGCAAACCGACTGCCCAATTAAGATAGATCAGTTTCTAGCTGTTCGCAAATGCATTTTATTCAATTCGATCACTTTAAGCATCTTCAAGTCAGTACAATATGGAGTAGGCAAAGGAAGGACCAAGAATACAGCCTTTAATAGCTCCAGATATTGAATGAAAGGAAGCTGTGGAACAGGAATCGGTAGTCGGAACATCAATATTTTAGAGTCGCAAAGCTAACGGTTTAATAACTTTTCTAAGGCTGTACAATCTCAGCTGTTTAGAAGTTAACCATTTCCAAAAAAAAATCTTATGGGCTCCATACATGGATGCACATGGCCGCAACCCTGGCGCGTAAACCAGTGCTTTTGTTGTTTTAAGAGTAAGTGTTTACCTTTTAATAGTAAAAAGTGCACTGGCCTGCACGCCAGATCTGTCAACATGTTCGCCCGTGTATGGAGCCCATGAGGTATTTTACCATCTGGGCAGCGCATAGTGATTTTCGACGATACCTTATGAACTATGATTTAATTGAGGGACCAATAAAGTGGTAACCCACGAAGGTGAGCGGTCGCAAAGGTAAGTTTCACGGGGAGTGAAATTTCAGAGCCGGCAAATATTCTGCGAAGTAATCGAGTTCGGACCCTGAAGTACAGTAGTGTGAGAAAGGGAGAGATTACTTGTCATATCCAAAACTATAAAATTTCTGAGTGTGCTTCAAAATTGTCTGTGAATGATGATAGATATTTTCGGAAAATTGTACAAAATATTTCTGAGTTTCTGTCTAGAGAAAGTTGATTCCAGCAAGAGGCAACCGTTCCTTACGAGAAAGCACTTGGCAAGAGTTTGAACCTAGGAGATATGAGTGATGATTGAGGTGTTGATGATTGCTATTTAAGAATTTGTCCATGGAGTCGCGGTTGGGTTTTGATGATGGAGGTAGATTGTGTTATTTTCAAGTTCACAGTTTTTCGCGAATATTTCGATGGAGCTATGGCCAATATCATTCATTTCTCGGAAAAATAAAACATAAAAGAGAGCGACCGTTTGAAGCGCTTGGACAAGCTAGACTTGAATAATGAAAATGATTCAAACCGCGACAGCATAATCATCTCCTATAACGAACTAAGCAAATTCTGAATCGAATATCTGTTGACTGTCTCTGTAAAAGTACAGCATTCGAAGAACCACCAGAGTTTCTTGTAAGTGTTACTCAGCAAATCATAATTAACGGAAACCTAACTGTTTAGCTATTGGGTCCAATAGCAGTGCAAATTGCAAGAACGAATGATAAGTTTATTTGAATAGCAACTTAGTGTAAATGAAAAATGTTTTTAATTTATTAGCAAAAAGTGAATGGAAAGTGATATTTTGACTAAACGTAGTAAAGGCGCCTCAAACTCACTTTTAAAAAACAAAAGTGTGTAAGTAGAGAACATTAAAAACTAAAGCCGATTTGCTCGATTTCCGATATACATACTTTTAAGTATTTTGCGCTAGACTTTTTGTTAAACACAAATCGTAGTCTGTGCCGTCTGCCACATTAAGATTCTATGAAGGAAAGTTCGTAATGCTATGAAAATTTAACTAAACACAAAGATTGATGGAAAAATACCGCTGGCTTATTATTTTAAAAATGGACTTCCACCCATGTTTTTATAGGCCGAAGTCATAAAACGTCATAGGTCTCAACGCTACCAGAGGCTGTCTGCCTCAGCCCGGGTGCGCCTATGGATGGAGTCATTTTTTGTTTTTTTTTTATGTTTCCCCGTTTTCCAGCCCCCTGTCAAGCAAACGCGCTTCGTCTGGGTCTAACTTTTACGTACAAAGCTCTTTGCCCTGTTTTTATATATATTCCAGTTGCATATTCATTCAACAGGACGGATGATATATGCGTAATATCTCTCTTTTCTCCGGAGAATATCCACCCTATATTTTTCATGACTCACTCCAGCCACGGAGACCTAGCAAAGCGGTAGCCTAGCACCCGTTGGGGTCGGATAAAAAGTTACTCTGCTAATCTGAACTAGAGCCCTTTACGGCCCTTTCTGAGGCACCTTCCTTCAGAGCCAAACTTCTTTTTTTTGCCTCGTTTATGGTCCGTCCTAAAATCTTTGATTGTCTCTCGATTGGACTTCGGCTAATCGGTAAATCGATACAAGGTGGCATACGCCCTGCTGTTGATCAAGTGCTAGTTGGCGGGGTTTCAAGATTTTTGGAGGGAAAGGTTGAGAGAAACTTATGTTGACGAGAAAAAGGAAAAAGGCTATGTTTCCGTGGATCAGTGGATAACTCAATGAAAAAATTGTACGAACTGATCGTACCTCTAGCAGAAAGGGAAGCTAGAGGTCCAGCAGGATAGCATTTGCTAGGTTGGCAACTCTTCGATAGTGGCAGAGGAAGTCTGCGCTTTGAATGAGTCTACAGACCTCAGCAAGAACGAAATTCAATGCGAACTCAAAACGGAGTTTAAGGAATGTAATCACCCTTTGTCCGTAGGTGATCATTGACGACTGGTTTGGCACAGCAGGTCGAAATTCAGAAGGAGGTAGTCTTCTGTTCGCAGGTACTATAACCAGCCAAATTTCTGCTTCTGGGTCTGCGCGGTAGTGTTATTTAGACAAATGCTAGGCAAAAGTCGTATTTTCCTACCGTATGAAGAAAGCGATGATTTATTTTTTTGATTCCATGGATCCAGCTTTGTAGTTGTATGAGGCCGTATTTTCGATGGTAGAAGCAGAATTGTTGGCTGTTGTTTCCGGCTTCCGATACTAAACAATATACAAACGGTACAAACTAAAAAATCTGGGTTTGCTGAGGTAGCCGCTGCAGCAAGAAGGCCCTCAGTAAATTATCACCGAATGAAAAACCTTCTAACTGCTTCATCTGCCGCAGCAGCTGGGATAGTTTTTAGTTACCTAGGCTGATAGCCGCAATATAACACATTCTTGACTGTCCCAGCAAAGACACCGCGTGGTTAAACTTTGTCAGGAATGTTTCTTAAGTAGGACGAACCATAGAGCTCATTCATCCTGCCAAAACACCGGAGATTCAATTACCATCACGCCTATTGCGAATGCTCTCACTGACGCACCAAACGAGAGCCCTTGAACTACCTCTTTGTCAATCGGCATTTCTAATTTGAACGAAGAACGCGTCAGTGCTTAGAAGTGAACGCGGAGGAATGAACAAGACGTAACGTAGTAGGGAGATGAGGCTGGGGAAAAATCTCGAAAAGAAGCATGTAACTTTAGCAGCAGTAAGTCAGAGGTAACTTCATTAAAAGCGTTGGAAATGCAAGCAAAAGTAGATTTTCCCTTAAAAATACCATCTAACTCTGGTTCTTGTTTTGTCTGAGAATAGGTATTGAGCACAATGTATTCGACGAGCTTGTCAATGCAGTCAAGACGATTCCCTAATAGTATTTTCGTGGTAATGGCAAACCTTTATGGAATTCTATTTCATGCTATGGTATAGCTATGGAAGTTGGCAAAGGTACATGACAATAGCCAATATTATTTGTTTGGGATGCCAAGCTCTCTCATGACTTTATTCAGTTCTACCCTAGCTCTGCTATCATAGGTGATGTTTAAGTCTATAAATAGATATTACAATGAAATATACTAGACGTTTTTCCATTGCCTACCTGATAAAAATCTGATCTATTGCTGATTTGCCTGAATTGAAACCACATTCATATTGTCCGATAATGGGTTCACTGTATGGGATCATTCATTATTGTGAAATGGAGTATAATATATTCTTCGCTATCGGTACTGAGTATATCATTGTTGAGTACTGTAAGTACTCAACAATGCTATACCTCTATAGTTGCTGCACATTGCTACATCTCCTTTATTTATTTATTTATTATCCATTGCGCTACAGATATAATCCAATTAAAGCGTCCGAAATGAAGCCTAGTAAAGAATAAGAAATTTCGTTATGTATGAGATATATTATACCTTTCCGCCAGTCTTCTGCCATCTTTTTTCGCTCCTATACGTACACTATAATTTCATACTTGCTTGGTGTCTATGTAGATAGAGATGCAAAAAACGTGTCTATTGAAATTCAAGCTTGAAAGGATAATATTTTTAATGTCCGTTACTATTTCCAGTGGAATAGGACTGATGTAGCCTCCTATTCTCCTCTATAGTTTATTCGCTTATCCACTACGTCACTGCCCAATGTGAATCGATTTGTTTCAAACAGGGATAATTAAGAGTAAATGAATGAATAGAGCATAAAAATATGTGCACACTTGTATACTTACATCCATCAAAAAGATGATCAAAACAGCATGCCATCGCTAAGGATGAAACCAATACAACACGGAACAAGACGACCTCTTTTCAGAGGCATCGAGGTCATATCCATCAGCCATACATTGTAGCCATTTTCCAAACATAAAGCCCAATCACGGCATTTAAAGCAGTCGTTGCCGTTAAACTCAAACGAGGCCATTTAAAATGGAGCATCGTGTGGCCCAGCGCTTCTTTTGTTTTCGGCCCCAAAGCAGCCTAAGCCAAACTACCAGACCAACACAGCTTCGCTTTTGTATTCGTTTTTTTCGGTCTCTTCATGTTTCTGGTGCTCTGCTGGCTGATTCCGTTTCTGCTCCCCTTGCCCACCGCAACTACGGTAGCCAACTTTCTAAACGAAACCGTGCACAAGCAACGCTGACGCCACGTCTAAGCACAACGCTCGTAGCCAAGCGGCAAGATGCTCCCCTCGTTGTGCGCGGTCTTCAATCCACCAAGAGCATCGATGATATCCCTATCTATCGCAGTATCACACCGCGCTTTCTACTGAACAGCCCCGTTGCCAAGTTTGCATTCGGTCACGTGAACTTTCTGCAGATTAAACTTTGCTGTGCAACGGAGAGCGCATACTCTCCGCCGCTAGCGCTGTAGTCGTTTGTTTTTGGAGCCAAATGGGGCACGCTAGCAACACGAGCGAATATTTTGCTTGTCCGCTCTACCACGTTGGGTGCCGAAAAGCTAAAGGCAGGTAGCGCTCATGACGCTTGTTACTTTTTGGGGGGGAAGAGTTGGTCTGGTAGCGCGGAATCGGAATATCAGCATAAATTTTAACATGGAAAAAAGTCTCAGCAATGTTGCCAGCTTTCGCAGTGTAGCTTATTTGCCGAACGAACTGTTGGAGATTCTTTGCTTCAGTGGAGCTCGGCGGTCGGTGGCCGGGTACTATGGTCGCAATTGATATGAACGCTATGCTGTTGCCGAGCAAGAAAAATTAAAGTTCAAAAAATGGAAATGACGCAAACGAATGCCGAATAAAGTTTACGTTAGGATTCCGAATTGGTTATGAAAAAAGTTGATGGGCGAGAAGCAAAGAGAGTCGGACATCGTTTTCGCACAGTTTGTGATTGAGATTAATTGTTTTAGATGCTATCTAGGTGGTAATTAGAGCTTTAATGTAGATTTTTAGATCATCGTGTCGGATTCAAACAAGTTAGCAAGTTGTTGCGTGCTAATTGATTTCTTTTTTTCATGTTGTTTCATTGCATTTATATTATACACTCAAAGTCATAAGTCCACAAGCAACCAATAAAAAAATGTTATTTAGAATATTTTTCCAAAAGTCAACAGATTAGAAAACTCAGTTTTTATCTTTCTAATGAAATACTCAATGCACAGTATTGACGCCAATTTTCTTTGCACGTGTTCGCAAAACAGCCGAGATAACAGTACTTTTGTTCTTCAGCGTAACATAACAAAAGATCAAAAGTCTACAAGCGGTCATTATTGTTGCGATCTTGCGAGCGTGCAGAAGGTAATTTGCTTAAAATTTTGATTGCATTTTATTGATATATTAATTGTTCAGATAGCTAGAATAAAGTCTCTTGTTTTTTTTTGTAAAAAAAGCTAAAAAAAAATTTATGGAGTCTAAAAGGAAAGAAATAAGTGTCGGCGAGAGGGAAACCATCATTAAGTTCTGGAAAAAAGGGAAGACAAACCGAGAAATTGGACAATTGGCTGGAAGATCGCACTGCTCAGGGTATACCGTAGTAAAAATTTTTAAAATTACCTGAATTATCACGTTAAAACCTCGTTAAAACTGAAGCTGGCGTGCCGTGAAAACCGCCGAATATTGAATGCAGTGAAAAATAATCCACGCTTGACTGCATTGCGAATTGCAAATGATGTTCAGGAAAGATTTGCCAAAAGTATTTCTGTCGTTACTGCACGACGAATTTTGAGACGGTCTGGTTTTCATGCTAGAGTAGCAAGAAAGAAACCGCTTATTTCTGTAATCAATCGAAAAAAGCGCATAACTTTCGCAAAGAAATACTTAAATATGCCTGAAGAGTTCTGGAACGACGTGCTTTTCTCCGATGAATCTAAGCTCTGTATATTCTGTGTAAAGGGACGCAAATTAATATGGCGTAAGCGAGGAGAGGCATACGATAAGAGCAATCTTTACCGAAAGGTAAAATATGGAGGTGGTGGAGTGATGGTTTGGGGTTGTATGGCAGCCAATGGTATGGGCAATCTGGAGTTTGTGAAGACAACGATGGATAAACATGTATATTGAAATATTTTAAAACGTAATATCCAATCCAGTGCTGACAAATTGGGACTTTTTATTTTCAACACGATAAGGACCCCAAGCACACTGCGAAAATTGTGCGCACTTAGTTACTGTACAAGGCCCCCAAACAATTACACACGCCTCCACAATCACCAGATTTAAGCCCCATTGAGCATTTATGGGCGCTATTGGAAAGAAAAACACGCAAACATACTATTTCAACAAAACAACAGCTCAAACACATAATATTAAAGGAGTGGGCGGAAATAATAGTTTAGGAGATCAGTAAACTTGTAACTTCGATGAAAAACCATTTCTTGGAAGCTCTTAAGCGTCGCGGCTATCCGACTAGCTATTAAATTATATGAAAAATTTAATTTTAACATTCTAAAACTCCTTTATAATTATTGCTTGTAGACTTTTGATTCTTTGTTTTGCTACCCAGAAGAACAAAAGTACCGTTATCTCGGCTGTTTTGCTAGTACGTTGGAAGAAATTTGCCGCCAACATGTAACTTTTATTATTGTTTAAGAAAAATAAAACTTGAATTAAATAAATTGATTGATATTTAAAATACATTCTTACGAACCCTTTTTTATTGGTTGCTTGTAGACTTATGACTCTGAGTGTATTAGGTTTGATTCTCATAAAATACAAGAATTGGGGAAACTTAACATCAAGGCCGCGTCTGGAAACAAATCTTGAAGAAGAGGGCAGACTACTCTCGAATATTAATATCGAACAAGAGATTGGAATATACATATGTTTCCAGCTTCTAAAAGAGAATTTGGTCTTAAAAGAAAAAAATAATAACCATAAATAGAGGCGTATACAGCACTTAAACCGTGATATTGCTGCTTAAACTGTTGTTTTATGGTAGCAGCTGCCAAGCTGGGCTATATTGATATGAATAAAAGTAAAATCATTCTGGATAAGCTGCGTTAATTAACTAGATCAAGTCCCCAGAATGGTCTTCATCTTGAAGGCAGTTGTTTTCGGTGCGGAATCAAGCAAACCATTGTCAAGTTATATGCTATAACAAAATATTGTCTCCAAATGCGGCAAATATCCTGCAGGCAGCTTTTGCTGCATTCGATTTAGTAGCAGAGAGCACATCTTCCTAGCCAACATTTCAATATTTCCCACAAGACTGAATACATTTAAATGATACTCATAATATTCAAAACTTCACACATCTTTCTTCAGAAAGGCACACGGACTCCACAGAATCAAAGAAAATGTTTACTTGTTTACGAGATGTGAAATCTTCCACAAATCAAATAAACTTTTATTTGATGTCAGTAATTTTTATAAATATTGTGCAAAAATTTCTTCCTTTCAACGGAATACAATTTTTACTTTAACTTATTTCAATCAAGTAATTTTGCCCAAATTATGTCTACGAATTTAATACATTATGTATACAACGCGAAGATGTTTTTACAAGATTCAACATCAACCACGCTCCAATATTCGACGAAAAAATGGATAGTTTTTATGACTTTTGTTAATAGTTCTTTGAAATAAATGAGAGGTTGGTAACTCAGGTCACTAACGCGCCAGTACAAAGTAGCAATCTACTGCTCGCGGGTTCGAATCCCGCCGAGATCATGGTTCAAAGCCGGCGACTGGGCATAGTACCAGCGCTGCATTGATTAAGTGTCACAGCTTTGAGTGGTGAGTAGACATAAATAACACTACACTGAAAGAAAAATCTTGGTATAATCAACCATTTTCCTTAGTTGTTTTTGCGTCAACTACGGGCTATGGTTAAAACAACCATAAAAAAATAGTTGATTACTTTTATGCACCATGACGCGTGGTTGATAAACAACGTCCGTGGTGCAAAAAAGTACTGGTTCAGGCGGTAACGATGTATTGGTATATTTTTCTCTAAATGCTTGTATCATTAGAGGAGCATTAAGAAGCCATAAACCATAGCAACATAATCCATCCAAGCCTTAAATAGAAACAGGACGTGAGACGTGAAATTGAGTTCATATGCATAGCTGCAAGCTGCAGCATCTATGAAAACAATTGAAATTGCTAAACAATTTCTGGCATTGGGACAATCGTATTCGTTTTCGGGACTCCTTGTTTTATAACAGTGATCTGCAAACAGAAGACTTATATTTTGTGAATAGAAGAAGGGAAATATAAAGGCTTCACTGCATAACATGAATATGAATTATATCGAACAGCAAACCGAACACAATTTTGCCATGTAGCATATGAAACTTCTATGATAGAATAGGAGTATGAGTATGAGGAGTATGAAAAATCAACAGTTTGCCTTAGTTGTTTTTGCATCAACTAGGGCTATAGTTAAAACAACCATAAGAAAATTGTTGATTACTTTTATGCACCATGACGCGTGGTTGATAAACAATTTCATTCGGACCATGAAAAACATCCAAATGTTGAAACCATTCTACTTTGCGTAGAGTAATTCCAAAGACGTTGCTCACTGAATTACGTTTGTTGAAATCAACTATTGCGAAGTAGTTTAAGTACCATAAAAACAGTTGATAATTCGAAACGTTGAAGTTTTGAGTGAATTGATGAAAATTTTCTATTTATCAACTAATTTCCGTGGTTATGAAACAATTAAAACAGTTGATTTCATGAACGTTGCGATATTTTTTGTATAACCAGAACCAACTACTTTTATATCGTTAAATTAACTATATTAACATAATAAAAATAACTATTTTCCGTAGTTCGTTTAACGATTTTGAATGAATCGTTGCAATACTATTAAAAATAGTTGAACCAACCAAGAGTTTTTCTTTCAGTGTAGTGTTTCAGAAAATAAGAAAAAAATGTGGCACTTAATAAAAACAGTAATGGAATAATTGATATCGCGTTCTCCCATATGTGTCTCCTTACCACCATAGCTAAGCATTCGTTTCAAAAGGTAGTCCCCTGAGCTTCAGCATTCTCAAAAAAAAAATTACTTATTACAAGTTCAATATTTATCTGAGGTCAAAATATTGCTTTGGCACGTGAAAATATTTTTTTTTTGTCCTTTTTTTTATTTTTTTCACTCCCTTCAAAGTAAGCCTCACTTTTGATATGAAGAGAGAGGGAGTTTTTCAATATCAGTTCTTTGAGATGAATAAATTCCTTTCTTTCGATAGAGTAAATATTTCTTTGACGCAGAATCGTTTAAAAGAAATATTTTTCTGAGTGTAGGAAAATTACCTGAAGAATATCTACAGATGATTTATCTTTAAACCGGCACCCAAAAGACCTTAAAAAATACCTTAATGTTTCATTCAACTGTCAAAAGAATCTCGAAAAATAAACGATACCATAAGGTCTTTCAACATCGGTGTCACTTTGTGTCCTCCATCACTACTTGGTCTTTCAACCCAAAGTAGCTTCAGCGAGATCATTCTTAGCAAATTGAAAAACCATCTTTTTAACCAAAACTTACTTCTTTTACAAGGAAAAAACGCAAAATTCTTGAAAGTTTTCACAAAGCCTTCGAAACACGTATGTACCTTAAGAAAACTAATCAACAAAAGTTGAAAGCCGAAGCTTTTTAAAGTTAAAAAAAAACAATATCGGTATAAAAAAAAATTATAATTCGCAGTCAGAAATAATGAAAATGAAAACAAGCAACCAAAAGGATCCAGCGATGCAACGTATAAAAAAGGTTTATTTATAGTTTACAAAGGGGCTATATTTTATGACAATCCCCAATGCTTGCTTTTTCTCGCTATTCATTTTCTCAGTGTAATTTTAAAGTGATCATGACTGTGGATGAGTTGGAAAACAACTGCGTATATGTGCTTTAATTTGTACACCGGATCAAATTACATTAATGATCCATCAACCACGTACGTGTCAAGCTGCCACCTTTTTGATGACCAATCAGTTGATATTGGGTCACTAAAACCAAGATTTATTGACCGTATAAATATTTTTCAGGAGTGCCAGTAAATAATACTTGGTTTTTTCTCAAATAAAACAGTTATAATTTTACAAATTGTGATCTGAGCTGGAAAGGATGACCTGTCGAAAGTGGCACCCAAATATTCAGAGCTAAAGCCGTCTCTTAAGCAAGCTGTGGCTAATTTCCCCTTGACTGAAGTATACATGTTGCGATTGATGAATGGTCAACCCGTCTAAAAGCCTATATTAAAAGGTCTGTTCCCGCACTTTCAGTAACTTAATTTTACTGAATTTTCCTGAATCATGTGGTGGGGAATTTCATGAAAAGTACGGGAACGCTCTCATTGTATTTCCTGAAAATTGACAACCGAAAGTGTCAGTTTTCGGTTTTTGGGAGAACAATAGTGATTATAAAGTCATCCTAAGCGGTAATAAATTATCGCCACAAAAATATTGGACCTTCATAGCAACATTACGCCAAAAAGATGTTGCTTGCCGCGCACATTTGAAAATATTTACTCCGTTTGACACTTTTCAGTATTTTTCAGTAGCTCAGACCCTACTGAAAATACTGAAAGAGGGGAAATTTCAGTTTTCAGTAAAACGGAGTACGGGAACAAGCTTCATTGCAATTAATCGCGATTAATCGCAATTGATCGTGGTACGGGAACAGACCTAAAGCTTGGGGTACGCATTGTCAACAATACTTTTTTGATTTTAGTAAAATAATGTGTGTTAGAAATGCTTTGCTGGACTAGACATTTTTAGTTTAATGGTTTTTATGTCTCCTTTTATATGCGACAGTATTTATGGTAGGACTAGGTAGAATCTATACTGCCGTATTAAACATAAAGGTTCTATCTACATTTTTGTCATTTTTGAGTTAACACCGAATTCAAAAACTACGTACTCAATTACATCATTCTACAAAATAAGAAAAACGGATTTGTGGTGGAAGTATGTTAAAATCAATAGCGAAAAATCTCCCCATCTACAAAAAACGTGGCACTAATAAGCATCAGGGGCGGCTCGTCGATGTTCTCAAAGGAAGCAGTGCTTCCCTTGCTAAACCACAAAATTGATTAAGTAATCAATATACAACAACCAAAAGATTTACAATCAATATTTAACAATCAATGTAATAACATTTATTTTCTTACAAAAGTCAAAACTCAATCGCTACTATGAATCAAATGGTTTTATTTTATAACAGTCCAACTACAGAGCTTCCAAGTTAAATTTACAGTGACGCAACGAAAACTCAAACGTTTTACTACAAACTCTACATGCACTGCATGCCATTCAATTCAAAACACACAGTTCATTGAGATATACTACACAGAACACTGAAGTGATCTTGTTTCAATGCTCAAACTCGTGGTTTTCGCATAGATGTACTTAGACGCTTTGCCTAAATGATGCCCACAAAAATTTTACAATCAGTGCGCTGATTGTAAATCGCGGGCGCTGGCTCAGTTCGCAGCGTCTTGGTGGATAGAGAAATTCAAAAAATCCTTGCCCGATCCACCCGCTGAACGACCCGAAAATGTTTGTTAATGAATGAACTTAATACGCTGCAAAGTTATCCGCGTCTCCTGTTGTTACTGTTTGACCTCATGATTCTGTAGATTCTCTTCTGCTCCTCTTCTTACGAGTCGTTCCCCTTAGGAATTGATGCATTTTCTACTTTGTCCACATGTACACATGTACGGTGCAAGCTATTGTGATGTTCATGTGGGGAATAGAATAGTAGAAGTTAGATTTTTTCGTCTGCAATTTTCCCCAGATCGGTTTTTTGTGTCTGCTTTGGGTTTGCTTTGCAAAAGATGTAGTTTTTCGATTCTGGTGCTTTGGTGAAATTACCACTTGATTGCTTTGGACGTCTATGTTGACGCTGAAAAGTCATCCGCGTCTCTATTATGTTTCTGTTACCCGTCATGATTTACGTTACAGAATTTGTAGATTCTCTTCTGCTCCTTTTCTTGCGAGTTGTTCCCCTTTTGATTTGATGCCTTTTGTGTTTTGTTCGCATGGTGTAGGTACGGTGTAAGTTGTAGGAGTTGAATTGTTTCGAGTGTAATTTTCTCCAGTTCGGTTTTTTTTGTATCTGCTTTGGGTTTACTTTCGCAAAATGAGTTTCTCGGTTCAGGTGCTTTGGGTGATATGACCATTTGATTACTTTGGACGCTTATGTTGACGTTATTTCTATGTTAACTTTCTGGAGTTCTTCCTTTAGAATTTATAGTTTACATTAGGTGCGTTTTTATGCCTTCTCCCAAAAAACGCACCTGTTTTATCATTCTTTTGTCTTGATAATTATGTATTGTCAGTATTAATACGGTCGGTTAAAGATGGATAAAAGGATAGTTTTTAAAGTAATTTATAAAATAAAACTCGTCAAAGTGAGAGCGTATTGAATAGATTCTGTTTCGAAAAGTGAATATTTACCCGTTTAATATGGATTTTAATGTGGAATGTTGATGTGATTGCGACATAGAGTATTTAGAGTGCGGTAGTCTTTTTCATTGAGGATCTTATTGAGTCTTGGCAACCAAGACCACTAATTTCGCTTGGTCAACTGTTTGCAAAAGGTAAGTATATTAGGCACTTTTATTGCAAATTATATGAGGAATTTATTTTTATTGTGGCATTGGCTCTCTAATTTAATTTGCTAAAAGATGCATTACATCCTCTACTTTGAGCTATTAAAAAACTTTCACCATTTATTTTGCCTGTAATATGTTTTCAATTTAACTTTTTTTTGTGTCTCAAATAAACGTATTTGCATCCATGTTTAAACTTTCATTACGTTTGAAGGTGTCAGCATTTAGAAAAACACAAATCATTGAATATCTCGAAAGTGCGAAAATGTAAATAGAACCTTTATGCTTAGTAGGGCAGCGAACCTTCTTCAGTAAATTTATAAATTGAGAAACAGAGAACTCTTTCACCGGAAAAACGCCTAAGCCTCTCAGAGTAGCTCCTGTATATTCTTATGGAGCACTAGTGGTTTTACAACCAATTTTTTACTCAACCTAGGTAAAATCCGAGACTTTGTAACAAACTGAATTATTTGGCTTAATTGTTCCACATTCGAACGACTGCAGTAAACATTTTCTGTTCTTCATAGCGAAATTCTTCATTCACTAGTTTAAGGGTTTTAACTTAACTTTACACCTTGATTAAATCAAAAACTGATAAACTGCTTATGCATGGTTAAGGTCAGTATACAAAAGCCGTTCTATTTTGAAGACAAAAGCGACATTTTAACAAAAGTAAATATCTTGATTTGGGCCGTCAATACGGGAATACTCTTAACAAATAATCAAATTTAAACAAACATGAAAACTTTCGACACAATTTGCTCAAATTCCAGGCCAAACTAAAGCTGAAACACAGTTAAACTGTTCGCAGACTAGTACACAATTATCTTACGAAAACATTGTCTGACTTGTCTGCTGGAAATAAACAATTTTTCTTGAATTACTAATCTAAATTAATGCTCTTAGTACTACTATAAACAATCTAGTTGAAGAGGACTATGTATTTAAATCTGTTATTGTAATGAACCGTCAAATCTCATCCGACATCATAAATGTTTTATATTTTCTACTTTCAAACAAATCCATTTATATCTGAAGATTTTTTTTATAGTTTCCTAACTGTTTGTCTGATCCAAACATTTTTTTAAGTAACACTTGGATAGACGCAAGACAAGCAAATCATAATGTAAACACATACCCCGCCTTCTAAATAAAACTCCACCAAGGGAAACCAATAAAACAATAAAATGAAACTAAGCCAGAACCCACGTAATGAAAAACCAGACCGCTTAAAGGAAAATCAACGGTTTAAGTGCGGCTTAGCTGGTTTACATCTAGTTCACCACAACGAAAAAAAAACATCTTCTTCCAACTACTTTACGTGGATTTTATACGCTCAAAAAGGTTATAAACGGCTCAACGCGTAAACCTTCACCTTTTCCCATATTCATGCGAACGAACCTTGCGGTAAGTAGACGTGTCATGCGCTACGGCCAGGTAAAATTTTCAGCTTGGAAACTTACAGGCCATAAATCGATTTACGATAATCACCGACCGTAGCATCATCATCATCGTTGGCATTGAAAAAAAAACTTCAGTCACGAAAGCCTATAAGAATGTTAAAAGAGGCCAGACCGCCCGAACCTAAAAATTTGACACCTTTGTTGAGATTTATTTACTGGGTCCATTAATTGGGCATTGGATTATACCTGGGCCTACCTGTGCATGTTTCTGGGAGTGAGCAGCCCGGCCAGTATGCCATCAGCCTTCGGACTTCGGCTCGTCACTCTAGCAAGCCAGACATTTGATGTATGTATCTTGATCGGAGTTTATTGCTATTTGTTATTTTGTGGTTTTGTCCCTTGGTCGCGCAGGTTGAGCTTGAGTCTACGGAAGAAATCGTCGCACAAAGTCGAAAATGGCGGTTGGAAGTCGTCTATTGCTTTATTATATTGACTCAAACGATGGGCTAATCGATTGACTATGGGCTAATCGATTGAATTCATTTATGGTTTTACTGGCCAAATATCTAGTCGGATTTGATTTTATTGCAGTAATTTGAAAATAAATTTAAGATGATTGTAAGTATGTATATAAATGTACGTATAGAAAGCTTGATTCTGTAAGTTTCGTTTATTTGCATTCCAAAGTAGTAAATTTGGTTAATAGGATACGCTTACCAAATGATTTGAATAATTTTATAAATAAATATAGATATGAATGCAGATACTTTCCCTTATACCAATGAAAAGGGAGGTAGAAAGAGTGGAAGGAAGGTTAACAATATGATTGTAGTTTTAAATTTTAGGCTGCACGTGAATAAATAGTTCTTATAACATTGACTTTTAGTACATTTTGAAAGATTTGGCTATAACTTTCATGCACCCATTATCTAGATGAAGAACTTGAAACCTGTAAAACCTATTAGTTCCCACTAAACATGTGAAGCTTCGTAATAACAATAATTTGCATAAAAATCCTAAAAACATAACACGTCCCCGTTATCGTACGATGCAAACGTAATAACCTGTATAATTACATATTCCGAAACCGCATTAATCCAAGTGTAAGTACAAAATAAATGCCATAATTAAATCTGAAAAGTGACTCCGACTTCGTGCATTGCAGCCAGGCTACAGTACAAGGCACGATACAATAACAACAACAACAACAGCAACAAGAAGAAAGACGGGAAGAGGAGCAACCGTACCGGGCTATCTGGCCTGGCCACCGCAGTTCAATCCGAAAACACGTCTTCAGCGACGTGATTTCCAATTGCGATAACATCTCCCATTTGCGATGCCCATTTTTGGACTGATGTAGAATTCAAAAGTATCAGCGCGATGCGATTGCAAACGGAATGCCATTATCCACAACCATATCCGTGAACGATGCAGAACAAAGCTGGCTGCATTGGGAACATAGCGAGCGATAGCAACCGATGTACAGGCATAGCTACATACATACGTACAGTCGTGGAGTTAATATCTGGATACTCGTACTCGTGCAGCCCGGGCTTCACAAAAACAAGGAGCAATCATTTCTTTATCTCACATCCATTTCCTTTCGATAGCCCGGTACTCCGAACACGGCACACGACCCCTCTGGCGGTTGATATCACAAGCTCTCGATGCACTAAGCATCCAAGCAGGCAACGCTGGAGCAAGAAGGACTCCCGGGAGTCGGGACGGATTTCTGACTGAACAAAGAGGACGCCGAAGGACATATTCCTGTACAAGTCTTTTTGCTCGACTTGAATCGAAGTAGACTCATCCCATCGTCGGACGCCGCCAAGGCAAATGCAAGCTGTGTATACCCGAGGGCACAGCATAGAGCAGGCGACCACCGATCCATTCCAAGTCAACGAAGTCGAACCGCACCCAGAGTTGGAAGGTTCCAGGGCTGATGGCCGGGTCGAAACGTGAGGGGGAGGTCAAGAACCCTCTTGAATTTTGTCGGTACGGCATTTTTTCATATCGGCTTCCCGTGTCGCAGTGCATTTCGTTGATGTTTCTTTTGGATTTTTTGTCTGAACCAAAAACAAATTGACAAACAAAATGGCTGCACGAACATGGATTAAATTTCGGGCATTGTTTTATATTTTATGTCAGCAGATTTTCGTTTGCTTTGATTGAGATTAAATAACGAATATGGGAAGAAACACAGAAGAAATTTCCATTAAGCAATTTAGAAGTTAAGGGCTTTAAAAACAGAAACGAACATCTTTCAACTGCGATGATACGGTGTTACTATATTTCTAATTATTATTACACAGAATGTTTCACTTTATGAACTATAAATATTGAAACTCTTGTTCAAAGCCGAATCAAAAAAACAATAATTGCATTAGTAATGAGTCCTTTTCACGCAATGAATTTTAGGCATCGATATTGCATGCCAGTTATTACAGACGCATCTTTTATCAGTAATGGTGTTTTCAGAAAATGCATCCATCCAAGCGTTTTGCATTTGCATATGTATACGGCTCAACTTAAGTTTTTAGAAGGCGGTGGTGAAGCGGAAGTGGTCGAGTACGTAGATTCGTGTACGTTGACTTTTTGTCGCTTTGCTTTCGCTCATTGTTGTTTGTGAATGAGTGCAAAAAAATCAGAATTTGAATTACGAGGGGTGATATCAAAGTAGTGATTTTCGGCTATTTCCAGTTCGCAAAAAATTCCAAAATTGTATTTTTACTATCTCATATACTGACTAAGTCAGCACAAAAAGAACATATAAATAGGCCACGATTCCAGGGAGGTAAATTTATTTGAATACGAATAGTCGAAGAGAAAACAATAAAATGGAGAAAAACGAAATTAGAGTTGTCATTAAGTGCCTGTGTTTGAAAAAAATATCTACCAAAGACGCAGACAGCGACTTGGGGGAAACAGTAAGGAATTCTGCTCCTTCATATTACACCGTTGCACGCTGGGCCAAGGAGTTTAAGCTTGGAAAAACAGCTAGCGAAAGTGAGCACCGCAAAGGATGTCCATCCCCGTCCCTCACTAAAGACAACGTGAAAAAATTGGAAGATGCCGTGTTACCAGATCAAAGAGTGACCATCAGACATGTATCTGAGGTCACAAGGATCTCGTATGAAAGTGTTCAAAGAATCGCGTCTACAGAGAAACGAGTCGACATTTCGAAGGTGAATCTCGAAAAGTTCCGGGCAAAGCTGGAGAAGTTTTTGTCACGTTTCTTAGCCATGGACAAGAATCCATCATTTTGATCCAGAAACCAAACAGAAATTAATGACTTTACCGATGCCGAAGAAATTCAAGGTGTCGAGTTCGGCAGGGAAGGTTATGCATCAGTTTTTTGGGACGCCGAAGGAATTATTATGGCAAAATATTTGGAAAAGTGAGCCACTATATCAGGTTCTTACTGCGCAGACCAAATTAGAAGATTGCGGGAGGCTATTGAGGAAAAATGACGCAGCAAACTGTAAGGCGGAGTGCGGTTTCTTCAAGACAACGCACTGGTTCACAAGGCTGCAGTTGCCATGGCTGCAATTCAAGAAATAGGATTCGAACTGCTTGAACATCCAGTCTATTAGCTAGATATAACTCTTAGTGACTTCTACCTCTTTCTTCGGCTCAGTGAGCACCTTCGGGGCAAGAAATTTGAAGATGATAGCGAAGTGATGGCCGCTATTGGGGCGTTTTGGGAGAGTGATGACAAAAAAAAAATGGTCTAAGGATATCCTGCGTTTTGGAAAAACGATGGACTAAAAGTATTAACTCGTTAGGAGACTATGTTGAAAAGTAAATATTTTTTTAAGTTTAATCACCTTGGTCTATATTGATTATCATTACTTTTGGATCAACCCTCGTATTTTACTCAAAAATTCATATTTCTATTTATTTCCATATTCATGAATCAACTAAAACCTAAAGTTGAATTGACCCTTGTAAATGTGAAACGCTTGTCTAAAATTAAAAATGACAGTGCATAGACTTTGGAGCATCTGGAATACAGCACTTGTCAAGTTGTCGCCAGTATACAGTCGAAAATATTGGACATGTACGTATATATAGTCAGCTATGTATCCTCCAGGTCTAGAGCTCCTTTGGTATTCACTTATCGCAGTATCTGATTGATTCTAATTTCTAAAATGTTCATCACAATCTTGAAGGATGTACGAAGTAGTAAAATACCTCCATAGTTTTCACATTGCAGTTCTCCTCCCTTTTGGGATCACTTTAGATGGTATTGTGCTTCGGTACCACTTTTGTGGCATTTATTTTTGATCACATATTGTTTGGAGCATTTTGTCGATCGTATTCCTGTTGATAGGTTAAGTCAAGTGGCTATCAATCAGAGAGTTTTGCCGAAGGAGACACATTAGAAGCCCCTTGTGAGACCATGAATATGCTCTTTCCTAATCATTGTAGGTAACTACATTAGTCTCCGGACAGTGTTAGTGCCCGGCCGGACCGGACACCCTGAATCTATTGTTCATTTTCTAGGAAACATGGTTCACATTCCGACATTTTTTACTAATGTTCGAAGAACATATATATATATATATATATATATATATATATATATATATATATATATATATATATATATATATATATATATATAATTCAGTGACTGTTTCTCGGGAACACGTCATCCGATTCAGCTGAAACTTTCAGAATACATTGTTGTATATGCAGAATAGGTCCAAATCTCAAAAAATGTTAATTATCTTTAACCCTTTGGCGCCGGCAGCCATTTGAGTGATCTTTTTATTATACCTATTATTCCGTCGACAAATAATTTTTGCAAAAATTAAGGTAGCGGAATGAATTTCAAACGTGTTTTAAATGTGAACCGTATAATGTTTTGGAATTTTTTAACACCATGTGTGCGCTAGGTGCCTAAAAAGAGAACAGGAAAATTTGAAAATTTTTAAATTACGATTACTTTTGACAGAGCTATTAGATCAGTATGAAACTTTCAGAACGTGTTGGTATTATTTAGTTGTAAATTTGTTTAGCTTTTAATGAGCATGTTAGCAACCCTAGGGCAGGCGCTGAAAATGAAAACCTTCAAATCATCGATTCTCCTGAAAAAATGTTGCTTCTTGGAAAATAAGCTACTCATATATAATTCTTTTGCTTTGTCTACATAGCCAAAGTAAAAAATTTGAAATATTACTACGGGCACGCCTATTAACCCTTTCCCAATTTACCTATATTTTTAGCATCAAAAACTTCTATTCACGGAAACTCACGATCCGATAATCAGAATTAGTTGAAATTTACAGAATGTATTGATCTTAGGTAGAACCAGGTCTGATAGAAGTGATTTTGAAATGCGGGCAATTTTGTGCCAGTGGTGCCATTTTGAAAAATCACCAAGAAAAGTAACTGCTTTTGGCCCTATAAATTCTGATTCAGTCATTCGATTTTGACGAAATTCACACAGTAACTGAACCTTACTTTAAACCACGTTTGATAGAAATTTGATTGAAAAATTCGGTTGGAGCTGCCAGCTATGGTAATTTTGGTGTCTTAAATTTTGAAAATTCCTGAGGAAAATAAAGCTCTTGGCTCTATAGCTTCCAGGACAGTAATTGAATCATACCGAAATTCAAATGGCAAATTAAACTTATTGTAGGCAATATTCTGTAGAAATCTAGTTGGAAAAACAATTATAGGGATGTATATTTTAGGTAGTTGTGGGGAGATTTGCCAGCTATGGTTGCTTTTGTATTTTTTTGGCATACCTTTAGTAAGCGATTCTAGCATAGAATTTTCAAATCGTAGTGATCTTATAGTGAAAATAAACACCAAATATTAAGATCTAAAAAAATTGAAAACTTTTGCGAATGATAACCATAAATTTCTTTGCATCCCTATAACTTCCAATGCAGTCATTGGGTCAATACGAAATTTACACAGCAGGTTGACTTCAACGTAAGGCAGATGCGACATATTTTTTGCTACGGTGCTAGCAAAGGGCTGCCAGCACTAGGCCTTTTTGTTATTTTCGTTCCAATAAATGCTTGCATTAAGTATTTTCATCGCAAACATTTGCAATGAAAATAAGTAAACAATGCTTAAATTTTGAGAGATCTGCACATTTTCCGGATGACAGCCCCAAACATCTTTCTATCGCTGTAAATTTCGATGAAGTCACCGAAATTAAAATAAGCTTAGATTTTATTATTACTTAGGGTGTACTAGTTTTAAGTAGGAAAAGTAAGTAGTGGTAGAATACACACTCAAAATCTGTACAAATCCTCTACTGTTCGTCGAACATTAGTGTTTTTAGCGGTTCTGATGCGCTAGGGGGTTTTTTTTTTGACTGATTCTTATATGCCTTTTGATTTGAGAGACTCAGATTGTTAAACAAATAAACATTCAGCAGCTAGTCTACAACGCAATCACCATTAAGTCTGCATGTTTATTGCGAGAGACGTGTTTCGCGTAATTTTATTCTAGTGATAGACGAAATTTCTAAACGTAAGCTTTCTCTTTATGCTGTTAAATTTTTGGTATATTTTGTTTTGTATGCATATAGACCATTGTTAACGAAATTTACTGCCTTCAAAAGCATATTTTATGGAAAAATTATTGGAAATTTTTAATGTCCGAAGACTACAACCGTGTTAAAGCAGTTTTTCAGTATTCGGGCAAGACCGTTCGATATTGCGCATATTGATTACTTGATAAGATTAACATTAGCTCTAATATACTCTAAAACAAAAATTATGCTGGAATGATAGCTATTTTTACCCTTTGAAATAAAATATACCACCATAACATGGAGTAACCGCTATTTTAGTAGTTGTCCGAACACTGATTTGTTGTATCGGATCCGAACTAAGGCACAATGCGACGTTTGTTCATTTACTTGACATATAAGCATTTTTATTCATATTATTGGAATGAAAACGCAAAAAAAAGGCTCAAAACCATATCCAATTCATGGAAAAGCTTATGTTTAAACTTAAGTTTAGGTTTCCAAATCATTAGACTGTCCGGAGACTAGTACAATTCATATCAGAATACTTATGATATTTCTTTTATGAATGAAAATTTTGCACAAAAGACTCACAGCCAATCCTAATGTATGAAAAGCGTGTATGTAAACTAAACATTAAGCTTCTGATTAATAATATTCTGATTAATAAAACTGTTTTAAAACTAAAGTTGAAATATGTCCGGGGACCAGAGAATTTACATTACTCTGTGAACCATTTGGTTTTTTTGATGAATTGTACAATTTAAATTAATTCTTTAAACGATAAATCAGTTAGACCTGAGAAGAGCACCCCAAAGGTGCTATTATTTTATGCTCGCTGTATTTGATGAGATCCACTGGCATTTCATCGTTGAACGACGCTTTCTTTTCGTTCAGGTTTTTTATGGCTAGCGCAACTTTTTCAAACATTGGACAGTGGATTTTACTTCCTTTTGTCAACACTACAGGGACATTTGTCAGTAGGAGTAAGGTTGAGTAGTACTTTGAAGTAGGACGTCCATTATTCCAGCATGTTATCCCCAAGAATCTCTTCATCTTTTTTACAGAAAATCGGCTGCGGCTGGAAGCCTCTCGTGTGATTTTTCAATATTTACATAGAACTGAGTTTTCCTGGAGCTAGTGCTTTTAGCAATCGGACTCTATTCTTTTGGGTGGGCAAGATCTGATTTCAACCTTCACCTTTACTCGAAATTGTCTCTTAGTGCAGATCTTCCGCACTATCCTGTTAGCTGTTGAAAGCTGGGATATCGATCATTCGGTTAGTTGACAATATTTCTCAATTGCTCGATGGTACTGTTAGAATGTCCGTCTAGTATGTTCCATAGTTTCAATTTTTTGTCGCATATGTATATGTCAATTGAGTCTAGTCAATCCCACTATATACCATTGGGCCTTCAGCCATATATTTGCAAGATCTCTGTGGATGTTTATTTTCCAGACGCACCATAAGATTAAAAGAAATTCGAAATGCGAGGTTTTGGCAGATTTGAAATTGGTTTTTATTCGTTTTGTATCAGTGCCATCGTATGTAGTGATGGGCGTTCCTGTTGTTCTCAAAAAACGAAAACGAACTGTTTTTTAAGCAACAGTTTTTTAAAACTGTTTTAAATAAAACAGTTTGCTCGTTTTAACAAACGAAAAAAGGTTAGTTTTAGAAAAACGATTGGTTTTAGAAAAACTATTCGTTTTATAAAAACAGCTCGTTTTATAAGAACAGTTCGTTTTAGAAAAACGGTTCGTTTCGGAAAACAGTTCGTTTTAAAAAAACGATTGATTTCAGTAAATTATTCGTTTCTGAAAAACTGTTCGTTTTAGAAAAACGGTTCATTTAGAAAAATTATTGGTTTTATAAAAACTATTCATTGTAGAAAAACGTTTCGTTTTAGAAAAACGATTGGTTTTAGAAAAACTATTCGTTGTAGAAAAACGGTTCGTTTTAGAAAAATGATTGGTTTTAGAAAAACTATAAGTTGTAGAAAAACGATTGGTTTTAGAAAAAGGATTCGTTTTCGAAAAATTGTTCATTTTAGAAAAACTGTTTGTCGCTATTTGGGAAAACTGTTCGTTCGTTTTTTGCAGCCAAACGTTTTTTCCAAACTGTTTACCGTTTATGAGCCCATCACTAATGGTATGTCAGTATCTGTTTGTAGAGTAGCGTCTTGTTCATCTTGTTTAGTTTGTTTGGTATTGTCATGGGCTGGAGCCAGCTCAGTTTACCATTGATCTTCTGTCTTTTATGTGCGAAGTCCATGAGTCTGTCGTCAAATGCGAGTCCCAAATATTTCGCTGCACGTTGCCAGTCTATCGTCTGGTTGTCAATTGTTAAGTGTGGTGATTATTCTCGGTGTAGTCTCGTTACGAAGATGGCTTGCGTTTTTTCGGCATTTATTTGAATTTTCGTCTTCCACAAATATTCCAATAAGATACCAATGTATATAGGTTTTCAGCTTTGTAGATATAGCTTCTGCTTGCATTGAAGTACTTTATTTGCTTTGATATCATTTTTCTATAATAAAAGTTACGGATTGAATATGCTCATATCATATACCAATGGCAGCTGATGTAAATAAATTTCATTGGAAAATCGATTATTAATAGTATGATTTACCATTAAGAATACAACACTAAAGACAAAGAATAAATTGACGATTCGCCTTGGCCACAAAACTTACCGACACATAAATTCTGCATACTCCACATCATCATTTTACTTTTCGCTTGTTCTTATCTATTTTCATTCCAATTCAGTTTCAGTACTTATGCTCTCGTAATCACTCCACTTAGCGTCTTCTCTCCTTTGCTCAATACATGCACAATTTGAACAACGCTGCTGCTGCTGCTACTTTTGCTTGGCTTCATGAAGATGCAAAGGTATGCACTGCGCACTATTTCGAATTTCTCCACACGAACTGAAACGAACGCAGAACGAGTTGATTCCTAATACAATTTCCAACACTATAGCAATTTACCTCTTGTTGAAGCGGAATCTCTTCAAACTTTTCCGTATACCTACACAAACATACACTACTGCATTAAAATAAAACTACGAAAAACCAACTCAAACAATCTGTGATCGGCCATGTTCGGCTTTGATAGCTCAGGCGAATGTGGCCAAAAAGAATGAAACGGTACACGAATCGTTATTGATTCGAATCTTTGACTCGCTTCGACTGTGTGCTGTTTGTGTGCGTGTATTATAAATAGAACACGAAACGACGTCGTGGCAAAAGCAATTAATATTTCATTTCTGAATGCTGCCAAGCGATTTTTTGTTGTATAAAGCTGGTGGCAGTCGGCTGCAGTGTACTTGGCATTTTGCTTTGTACGCTTCATGCTTTTGCAAAAGTTTGTCCAAATACGCCGTTGCCACATTTCAAGAACTCTTGTACCGAACTTGCGTTGCTGTTGGATTGACTATTTGCGTTCTTCAACGATTTATTGAAATGTGTATTGGGAATTCAAGGGTATGTTCCACTGAATGCACAGAAGTTGGTTTGGAAAACGTCGAGTTGTGTTGATTTGGAGGGATTTCGAAATAATTGTTATTAAATCTACTAATACATGCATAGAAGTGACTAAAAATTTCCATCACAAAGATGGGTTTTGCATTGATAAGTAAAGAGACGGGGAGATGTGGCTAGGGACTTTGTTTATTGATTTTGATACAGTGGAAAGTTATAGAACGAGTTTTTGGCTGTTCAATGGCGTAGTAGTATTTCGATTGAATTGGTTATATCTGGAAATCATGAGCAATATGGTGGAAAGTTTTGCTGTTCACTCATACACTAAGATATTAATGTATTTAATTTCAACTTGTTTGATTAGTAGATACCTTTGTTCGGTACAATTAGGACCTCTATTCGGCACAAGCATACATTTTGTAGCTATGTGTTTGCCGAATGTTTTCGTTTTGGGTGTCTATTTGGAAACATTGAACGCATTAAAATTATGAGTAAAGAAATAATGAATCGGATAGAAGCCATATGCACCAATATGGCAGGACCCTCTCCATTTCTGCAATCACTTACAATCACATTAGCAAAGGCAAATTCCCTACAGACCTGAATGACACCATGCTGGTTCCTGTTCACGAATCAGGTACCGATAGAGATCCTTCTAATACAAGCCGATTGCTTTAACAAGTTCGCTTAGCAAAATTTTTGAAAGAATTTCAATAAACGATTAGTAATGCCCATGGCCCAATTACAACTGCAACTGAAACTAGTACTGCATTTAAACTGCAACGTTGTGAAACTGAAAAGTTGCAGTTACCATTGGGCCTTCAGCCATATATTTGCATGTGCTCTAACTGAACTGAAGGATTAGTATCGGATGCAGCTGCAGTTGTCATTGGGCCATGGCTTATAGAAAATAGTGTAGGATTTGATAGACATGAATATGGTTTTCTAGAAAAGAATAATACAACTTCAGCAATAACAGATGCCTTACAATATATTAAAAGTAAGCTTGATTGGAATAAATACATATGTGGCTGCATTGTTTGGTTTAGCGAAGGCCTTTGATAAAATTAATCATTCCATTTTGTTAGTAAGCCAAAGCGAACTTTTAATAAGAGGCTCGATATTAACGTTAATTGATAGCTTTCCAAAAGACAGAAAAATCCTGGTCAGATTTAATGATGGACTAAGTGAACAACGAGTAACGAACATCGGGATTCCTCAAGGGTCAATACTAGAGCCAACTTTATTGTTTCTCTATGTTTATAATATATGTATCTATATTTTTCTGGCATAACCGGAAAATATATTATTCATGCTAATGATACTCTTGTGCTATTTTCTGCCAACTCTGCTGAGCTTCTAGACCGGTAAATTAATAATGATTTGATTGCGTATGGTGCTCTGCTTAGCATAAACATTCTATCTACATTTTAGTACTTTCGAGATATTTAATGATTTGTGTTCTGATTTGTACTGGAGATATATGGAGAGTGCATTTTTTAATATTTATTTTAACATTCTTCTACAAAAGATAGGTTTTTCAATTTTGCACAGTGATGTAATAAAGTATGCAGTTTTTGAATCCGTTGTTAACTCATAAATGACAAAAATGTAGGTGGAACGTTTGTGTTAAGCAGGACAGTATGGGTCCCGGCTTTTGGGAAGTAGGTTGATAATCAGCACATGTAAAACTAGTTGTACAGTATTCAAGTATTCACAGTTTTTACATGTAAAACTAGGTACAAGCATTAATACGAGTACATGGAGATTCAAAGAGTAGCGAGATCTAAATATTTAGGACTAATTATTGAGGACAGGTTATCTTGGCCCCCTCACATAAGCGACATAAAAATTAAGCCAATTTTGTTTAAAATGAAATATTACTTAAAGGGACATAGCACCTTCAAATTTTAAAAAAGTCGATTTTTTGGTTTTGATAGAATATGTTAGAATGAAGTTTTAAAAACATGATTTTAATAATATAAAATTGAAATTCTAAAACAAAAAATTTTTGTGATATTTATTGCATTTTTCTTTGCTTTTTGACAAAAAATTGAAATTATTGATAAATTTCAACCTTTGCCCACCATGCCGATTTGAAATTTTCAAAACTCCAGCAAGAACGGCAACCCATCACCCAATTACTTGCATTTGGAGCACTCGAAACTTCTGTTCACGAAAACCGACGATCGAATAATCCGATCATTATGAAATTTCCAGGACGTGTTGTTATTAACTAGGACCAAGTATGATAGAACGGATTTTGAATTGCAGGCAGCCTAGTAGCAGTGGTGCCATCTTAAAAATGCTCTTCGAAAAAACAGCTTTTTAGCCTATAAACGAAATACACAGTGCCTAAACTTTGCTTTAAGCCGCATTTAGAAGAAGTTTGGTAGAAAAATTAGAATAGAGTTGTCAGCTATTGTAATTTTTATTCACCTAAATCCAGTAAATTTGCTCAGCAAAACGAAGCTTTTTTTTCCTCTAAATTCCGATCCAGTCATGAAATTAAAACAAAATTCACTAAGCGATGTTGTCATTAAGTTTTCGAATAGGAATTATCCTGCAATAACAATCAACAACAAATATTGAATTTTCGAAAATTTGAAAGGCTTTGAGGGTGGTAGCGCTAAAATTCTTTCCACCCCTATAATTTCCAGTGCAGTCATTCATTCCAAACGAAATTAGGTTGAAGTTAACGTGAAGCAGATTTGGTATATGGCTATGCTGCTAACACAGTGCTTCCATCACAAGTCATTTTTGTAAATATTGCACCAACAGATGCTTTCATTATATATTCATATGCAAAGCATTTACAATAAAAATAAGTAACCGATGTTTAAATTTTCCGATTTTTGAACATTTTTCGGATGGCATTTTTCGGAAATCCTCGGATGAAAACGAAATTCAAAGGATAGGTTGATTTTAACGTTGGTTTTCCGAACAGGACTGATGGTTTGACCATCTCTATTTATGTGTTCTTTTAGCAGATAATGCCATCATATACTTAGTCTTTTTTTTCGTTTATTTGCGCGACTTAAGGTATTTGCTCCTATTGGATGCAAAAAATTTATTACAGTTTCTACCTCGGAACAGGAGTTTTCTTTTGTTATTGAAACAAGGGTTCAGACTAATACACGTTCTGATTCGATTTTCAACTTACAAAACACTAGCTTATTTTGATACGATTAAAAAACATTTTAGTTTAATTTTACCCTTAAAATTGTAGGACTATTATTAAAGATGTAAATTAGGACTATTATTAAAGATGCAAAATGTAGGACTACTATTAAAGATGTAAATTAAAAAAAGTGTGTACAAAGAATATTTGACGTCTTAAGTCGTTAAATTTTTTTACGAGTAAATCGTGTAATTTTACCCTTAAAATATGTAAATTTTAGACGGAAATGGATGAAATTTATGTAGCAAAGACTGCTTTTTACGAGCTTTCTAAGATAATAAGCGCCATTAATTCGTGAATTTCAATAAAAATCTGTAAAATAATGATAGTCAAGAATGCTTCGACATCAAAAGTTATTTATTGTGACAAACTTTAGGGAATATGCACTGCTTAAGCGTGAATTTCATGGTCTAAAGTTTAGGCACCTAAATCAGGGAAATGCTGCCATGAAATATCATTAACAAAAAACTGTGAATAGGTATCTTTAAAAGCCGATAAAGGCGAGAGTCCTATTAAGTTAAGTAGGTAAAATACAAATATTTTTATTATCAAACACAAACACTTTCTCCTTCAGTTTATAGTTTATTTTCATTTAATATGTACAAAAATGCACATCAACTTATAACATAATTACTCTTCCACACTTCTACACTTGATAAACGGAAAGAATAGACTGCGCTGTCCACTTGACTGCCGCTATTCAATGGTAAACGGTGATCACGTAACGTCAGACTCGTTCAGTCTTGCCAAATTACCGTCTTTTGTCACAATATTACCTCAATAATAAGTCAAATTCGAGAAAATGATGTAATTTTATAGCTTTGGCGCAAAGGTGAACAGCAAACTAGTAAATTTATACTCTTTGCTTAAATTTACAATAATCTATGTATTATTCAGTTGATATGGGGTATAAGCAAAAAATGCACATCCGATGTGTAAAAAAAATTTTGATTCGTTATATTAAACAAAAAATGAATATATTTCCTATCATCAAAGAATTAATTTTAGACCCACTTTTTAGATTTATTATATTTCTTATATGTATATCTTTTACGTCGGTATATCGTAAGTTCTATGTTGGATCGATTTCATAAATTGATTTTTCTGATTTTATTCTTCAAGATGTATTGTTTATGAGACAGTTAATTAATCGTGAGATTATGGATTGAAGTGGATGATTCATATGAGTTTTATGCTTTTTGTGCATTTTATAGATTTTAAACGAAATTTTTGTTTTGGAAAATATTTTCACGAGTTTTAATCTGGTTTATGATTTGTGAAATTGGTGAAAATCTGAATGCTATAATCGGATATATGCTATCTAATATAGCTCGCGTCCCAGTTTTGTGTCACTTGTTCGATCTGGATGCGAAAATTCTTGTATAGCTAGTTCACGTCTTCGCGTCTGTAATTGGTGACAATGGTCCCTCTCGTTGACGTGGCTTGGTTGAAGAGGAGACATGCCACGCCATCCCATTGTCTGAACGCATTGAATATGTTGATGGGATTGAATCTGGCTGTTTTTAATTGGATTGTTACGTAGGTCATGGTCAAACTACACAATTATGTCAGTTTGTTTGTTATTCCGAATTCTTTTACAGGCCGCGTCCACTAGCAATTCCCCATGGTGTACCATTTGAAATTGCTACTGGAACGGGCTATGGTATGCCATATTTGATGGCATGTCATAAATGGTAGGCAATAGGTCTGTTCCCGTACTTGAATCTATTATATTAAAATATAATATATTGTATTTTTGCTGCAAGCCGAATGCAAGCCAAAATTTGCAGCAAAAAGAAGCCAGCTGCCAAATTCTGTTACTGCTGCAGTTTGCTGAAGTACGGGAACAGACCTAATATGGTATGCCATTTGCTTGGCCATCTGCCTGGCAATCTTTTGACAGCTCTTGATTTTCAAAATGGCGTTGAACCGTGCTCATGCTCCGTTTCTTATAAGAAATTGTAGGAATTCAGAATTTTCAGCGATTTTAAGATCTCGTTAAGTAATCCAAATAGTTTACAGAGCATGGTATGGTGGGAAATTGCGAAAAAGTCGAATGATGATACAGACATTTTTTTAAAGAGATATTTTTTTTCAATTTTTAAGGATGAGTAACTAAATGAAACTGCCTATTGATGATCGTGGACTTTTTTTAATGACTTCTACCCCATCCCCCATCATACCCCAGCAAATCATATAGTAGTTTCACCCATGATAGTTTCACTTACATCTGAAATTTCATCGGCTTATCAAAAAAGGGATTTATAATTGACTTAAGGAATTCTGCTGTTTTCATCAACAGCAGAATTCCTTAAGTCAATTAACAGATGGTAGGTATAGCGGAATATCGTAAACGTCCAAATTTGATTGATTTTTAAATGTCCGTTTCTTTTGGTCCGTCGAACGTTTGACAACCGAAACGAATGCCTTGCAATTTGGTTATTCTTTTATGGTTATTCAGTTAGAACACGCCAGCTTATTCGTATGTTCGCTTCCAATCAAATTTAATCATCAATGTTATGCATTTTTGTTACATTGAATTTTAATAACATCTCCAAAATATTCGATTGGAGAAAGACTATTGAATTGGGAGTAGCAGTATTTTTCTCTCAAATCCACGAACAGCTTGCTTACAAATAAAATTGAATCTTTTCCCCATAAAAACGCAAGTGTATGAGTCCCGGATTTTCTTAGGCGTCCACTAAATTTTCTACTTTTACGTTCTTTACCCTAGATATAAGATAGGTATTACGTTACTAGAATTATAAATGACAAAAACAATAAGATCTATCAGCTAACTCGAAACTAGTCTGGCAGTATTCAGCTTAAAATTTTAAAATTGCTCATTAATAAAATCCAAATGCAGATTCGTAGGGAAGTTTTCTTGCAAAGGTTATTGAATTGTGATCATGGTTCCCTTTTGTCTATAAATCAGCAGCGACAACCACTTTGTCAAATAAAATTTTCAATCTAAATAAACAAAATTTTTCAATTTTAATCATCCCGCAAAAACAATTCCAATTTGCTTCTGCTTCGGAGGCTTTTTCCGCAAAACGATGGAGTTTCCCGTATCAATATTCTCTGCTTTGATAAGCTTTAGAGACGATATACGTTGTCTATGCTGATTTATAGACAAGAAGGGAACCATGATCACAATTCAATAACCTTTACATGTAAATTATATCGATGGATATAAGTCGGAGATGTTTAAATTTGTCACAACTAGCGTAAATAAAAATTAATGATTTCCAACTGCAAGTGGTCACATCAGTCAAGTATGCACTGTGTGCTGGTGTCTGATGAGAATCAGTGCATACTTTTGAAATCACTTTGTCAAATAAAAATTTTCAATCTAAATAAAAAAAAAAATTTTTGGAAATTTTAATCATCCCGCAAAAACAATTCCAAGTTTTCTTGCATCATGCAAGTACCGATGAGTCTGATCTACTGGCTCGTATATTTTATCAACAGAAATGTGATAAAAATCGGTAATTTTTTTTAGAAATTGTAGTTATATGATAACAAAAACTCAATGCATTTAAAGTCCTTGTGAAATATACGAATAGCTATCCATTTATTTTGCAGAATTAATTATAATTCTGAGCCTTTCAGAGCCTTTCATTTTGTAAGTGCCGTTGAGTCTGCCTTGTTCAAAGTTCATTCGTTTTTGGGGACAAGGCATGCTTTTGCAATGCTATAGATAGGTATGTGGCCTAAATTTGGTTTGACGAAGCTTTATTGAGATGAAATTAAATAAATATCAGGCCTGAAATTTAACTTCTTCTTTATACAACCTTTATAAAGTGGACGTTATTTACTTGCTAATAGGGACGCAGTATTTGGTTATTTGAGTCAAACAATATTTAAGCTAATGAATCTCTTAATTTAAAATAGCATATGTTTCAAAGAAGGAAAAAATCATCGTTGACATTGCTAACACTTGCGCCAATGAAGAGTAGATATGTAGTCATAAAAACAAAATCGAGGACAGTATGCATTATCTATCACTACATATGTAGATAAGATACCATTTGAAAGCTTTGTCACGCGCAAAGAGAAGCCTTACAAAGCTTTTAGTTTGTTTTCCTGAAAGCTTATTTTGATGCGTAGATAAAGGACATTACGCTATGTATTTCGTCGCGCAGAAAAAGTTCCACCGTTCGGATGGCTTTTATTGCTCAACATTTTTCATTTTAGGTCTGTTCCCGTACTTTCAGTAACTTAATTTTACTGAATTTTCCTGAATCATGTGATGGGGAATTTCATGAAAAGTACGGGAACGCTCTCATTGTATTTCCTGAAAATTGACAGCCGAAAGTGTCAGTTTTCGGTTTTTGGGAGAACAATAGTGATTATAAAGTCATCCTAAGCGGTAAGAAATTATCGCCACAAAAATATTCGACTTTCATAGCAACATTACGCCAAAAATATGTTGCTTGCCGCGCACATTTGAAAATATTTACTCCGTTTGAAACTTTTCAGTATTTTTCAGTAGCTCAGACCCTAGTGAAATTACTGAAAGAGGGGAAATTTTCAGTTTTCAGTAAAACGGAGTACGGGAACAGCTTCATTGCAATTAATCGCGATTAATCGCAATTAATCGTGGTACGGGAACATACCTTTTATTTAAATAGTTAATTGAGAATGAACATGCGTAGATAGAAACATTTACCGAAAGGCATAAACAAATGCTTACTTACATATAGCCCAGTTATACACTCAGCGCTTAGTCCGCGAGCTAAACATCAAATTTTATCTAAATTATTTAGCCCATCTGCTGTACACTCAGATTTCGATACAACCTAGCGCCAGCTCAGGCCACGTTTTGAAGGATCCAGATTTAAAATGGGTCCTATATTAGGTTGATGAAAAATCAACGCACAGAAAAATTCATTTTTCCATTCATTTTCAGAAAATTACAATGCTTGAAACCAATTCCACGCGATAAATTAAGTGTCAGGACAAACAAGGACTAAATAAGTCTATTTAATTTTTTTAAAACTATATGACACTTAGGTTCATCGATGTATCGATGCAAAAATCATTTATTTTATTTATTATTTTTTTTTCTTTAATTTTATTTTATTTGGAAAATCAATAGTTTTTGAATAATGCGTATTAATTAATTTACGCACGCAATACGACTCTTTCTATGATTACCCGCCATACCACACGCTCGCATCCATGAGCGCTCATAATGTGCAAGAGCCTGCCTGCAAATCATGTGTACATACATATACGATCAATGCATTTTTATTTAAAAATAATCTTTTCGCATTCTTAAATCCAAAAACTTACTGTGCCAGATCGCCATTAATCAATTTCTGAAAACTGCAAAAATTATTTGATTTCTTATTGTTTTATTTCACGCTTTTCCGTCCACATTAACATAATGCAATTTATAAATAAAAACTATTTTAAAAAACTATTTAAAAAATATCAATTCAAACAAATACATTCCAATTCATCCCAACAATTCATTCAACATTGAAATACTGAAATCGAATCAAAATTTCCCTTCAATGTTCCATAATCTTTTCGTTCCACATCGCTAATGCGTGGTAAGTTTTGATTTGTGATTGGTTGAAAAATTTCCCAGACAGTTTCGGCACTCCCTTGCGAACGACATGGCCAATGAAAATGTGTTTTCAGTGTTTCGTTTGGCTCAAACTACGATGTACTCAGAGAAAATGTCTCAGTGCAGTGAGTTTGTTCGATTTTCTGTTGGTCTGCGTTCTATTGGAAATTTAACATGCTCAAATGCGAGGGATATTTTCATGTAGCGCGCAATTGGATTTGAAATGAGTTGAAGGTCGCTTTGATGCAATTTCGTTAATTTCCGATTCAACTTTAATTGTGTTCAGTTTGAACAAAATCTCTCAAAGGTGTTAAAATAAATTAACTGTTCAGTTAAAGCTATTGCATTTCATGCAACTTGTTCGATATCATCGGGTTTTTGTAAGATAATTCAAATAATCTAGCGAACTTTTATTGGCCGATGTGATTTTCATTAAATTGTAATTAACATTTGAACTTTTATTCTGAAGCGGAAAAGAAGCAGAAGTATTCTTTTCAGATAAGAAACATAGGGGTATACATGATTTCTAAATTATTTGGCTGAATAGAAGCCTGCAAACTATTATTTTGTAGCTTCATGAGTGCTTGTTTTGCTATGTATTTTTTGATTGATAGCAGTGACGCAAATTGCTTCAAAAATCTTAAGAAACTTAACACAACCGCAAAGTTTACTCTATGTCAAATCACAGATGACCTTCCTAATGTTGACCAAATTTAGCTTTTATGAAAAAATATTAAACACTACCACTATGAGAGGCTGTTGTTCTCTTCCTACACTTTAGGGGGCACAAAGACTTTTAATTGAAAATAAGTATATTTTTCAAATAAAAACCGAATAAGCCGACAAGTAGGCACATAAATTATTTTCTGCCTCTATAAGAGAAGAGATTTCATAAGATTACTGGAGACAAGCGTGGTATTTCAAATTTAAGAACAGATTTTTATACAAAGAATATAAAAAAATAGTCTTGTCATAATAGAACGTCAATAAAGCTACGTAGGCATAGAAAATATCAATAGAAGTAGACGCTGGTTTTTGGTCAGCCAGTTTTAGTTTGTGATTTTGGTTAGAAGTTTTGGTGTTAATGTAGGTACCTGAAATCTGTTAAAAGGTATATTTTATTTGACTCGCATTCGGAGTCGAATAGTATATACATAAGTTTTTGTGCTTTCGATTTTTACAGGCATGGTATTCAAGTTGTTTGGACTCAGTTCTTGTCGTTGATGAGTTTGCGGCGAAATTGATCAGGATTAATACCTAGAATTACCTGGAATTATACCTAAAGTAGCAAAGACTTCGAATACAGCTAATGCATTTGACTAGATTTATTAAATGTTATATTCATCTGCTGTGTGCATTGTCGGCCATTGGTCGTAAATGATTGATTTAATTCGATTCAACTTATTATAGCTCTCAAAATCAAATATTTTCATTTGCAAACATTTTCTTTCTCTAGAAGCTAGATATAGGTACATATTTCAATTTCTTGTCACACATTGATATTTCGAAGATAATCTGCCCTCACCGAAAGAAGGGAAGGTAGCCCTCGAAATATTGATATGGAAAAATCAGTAATTTAATTAAAATATTTCATTAAGGGTGCTAATATTTAATATTGGCGCTGCTCGTGATAATATTTTACATATATTGGTTATTTATTTCAACCACACAAGGCCCAAAAAAACACAATTAGTATTTAACAATTTAGGTTAGGTTAAGTTAGTAAAGAGGGCTGCCGGGAACGCGGCTTGCATTAGGCCACCAATTTGGGCCCATTTGCCACTCTCCGCTCGCTTTTTAGAGCTGCCAAGTGACCGCTTCGCCAAACTGGATCAGCTGACTCAGCGTGACGGTACTGGGGACCTCTGCTAACCCTTGAAAGTGGTAAGAACTAAACATCTTGAGGCGTTTATTATTTAGGGCCGGACAATCACAGAGAGTATGCTCAATGGTGTCCTCTTCCATCTCGCACCTCTTGCATAAATTGCTGGATGTCAGTCTCATTCTGTTCACATGAGATGCGGTAAGACAGTGCCCTGTGAGCAAGCCGACCGTGGCTCTCAAGCGGTTTCTGCTGAGCTTGAGCAGTTTCCTGCTTTTGCTTAGATCAGGTGATGGCCATAATGTCCTGGCCACCCTGCAGTCCATCCTGTTTTCCCATTCGGACTTTAGTTTGGCCCATATGGCGGCATCAAGTTTGCTTGTGGCGTCAGCGATTGACCGTGGTACAGTGATGTAGGGGCTATTGGTAGCTCTTGAACTTTTCCTCACCAATTCGTCGGCTTTTTCGTTGCCTATGACCCCACTATGCCCTGGCACCCACATAATCCGGATAGAAATATGCCTTGCCTTTTCATTGAGAGCCACTCTGCAAGCGTTAACAGTTTTTGAAGAACTTCTGTAAGACGCAAGAGTGAGAATGGTTGCTCTACTGTCGACGCAATTCGTCATTGATCTGGTTGATATTCCGCTAATGGACTCAACTGCCATGCGTATAGCATGTAATTTAGACTGAAAGACGGTAGCATGGTCCACCCGAGTCAACTCCAGTGTCTGTCTTTGACCCGTCCGTGTAGATCCAGACGCCCCCATCGGTGGTAGCTTCCTTTTTCTTCTAGTCTGTTCTTGTGGGTATCTTGACCTGGAAATTCCTGCCATGATGTATTATTTTGCTCATGTCGTCCGTGTCTTCTGCAACGAGCCCAAATCTTTTGTGGCATTCTGTAAGAATGCCGATGTGGCTCCACTGATCTAAATTGTTCCACATGCCAGAACTTTTAGCGCGTATCGCCGCCAGGCTTGCGCTTCTAAAGATGAATCGATCTAGGGGCATGAGTCCCAAAATCATTTCCAGCCCAGCCGTTGGGGCGGTTCTTAAAGCGCCCGTAATACATATGCAAACTAATATTTGCAGTCTTGTTAGCTCCTTGATATTAGTTTTACTCTCCGCTGCTTTCCACCACACGATCGCTCCATACACCAAAATCGGCCTCACTACACATGTGAATATGTAATAAGTCGCCCTAGGTTTAAGGACCCAGGTATTGGAGTAGGCGGACCGGCACTGAAAAAGTGCTGCGCGAGTCTTATCAATTCTGTGCTTCACGTTAGCCCCCCAGTTCAGTTTCCTGTCTATTATAAGGCCCAAATATTTAACACTATCAGCAAGTTCCAATGTTATACCGTTGAGGTTAGGCGTTGCAATAGCCGGTACCCTGTGTCTCCTTGTGAAGAGTGCAAGTTCGGTTTTTGTCGGGTTCGCCCTAAGACCGACTTTTCTGGCCCAGGTTTGGATATGGTCCAGCAACGACTGCATAAGGTCCGACAAAGTTTGTGGGAATGCGCCTCTCACAAGTACCACAATGTCATCGGCATACGCCACCACCTTAAAGCCACTAGCCCTTTAATTCTCCAGTATTTCTTTGACTGCCAGGATCCAGAAAAGAGGAGATATAATCCCTCCTTGTGGTGTTCCGGTTCCGACTATTCTTTCCGCTTTGGCCTCAATCCACCTGCTCTTAGCAAGTCCGATGCCCAGGTCACCAGAGTTTTATCCACTCCATATCCAACCAAGGCATCGATGATACTCGCGACAGTGACATCATTGAAGGCCCCGTCAATGTCTTAGAAGGCCGCCAACGTGAATTCCTTTTGCCGAAAGGATTTTTCTATTGTACCGACAACTTTATGTAATGCCGTATCTACTGATCTGCCCCCTAGATACGCGTGTTGATCAACACAGAGTCACGCGACATCAATCGAGCTTCTGATGTGCAGATCAACAAGCCTCTCTAGTGTTTTGAGCAGAAACGATGTTAAGCTGATTGGTCTTAAGTCCTTCACGTAATGATGCCTACCAACCTACCAGGTTTCGGAATGAAGTCCAACCTGGCTTTTGTTCATTGCTCGGGTACTACCCCGAGGCGGGGGCATGCGGTAAAAATACGCTGCAGAATGGGAATGATGGTTTTATTCCGAGGTGAAAAGAACATCGCGGAGAGCTTTCTGTGGAAAGTTAGAGGGTATCAAAACGTCTGCGTAAGTCCCTACGCTCAGTACCGAAGAATATGGGGTGTATCTAGAGCTCTGACGGCATCTGGAATAACTCGAGCCCCAATGCTCATATTGTTCTTATGGACTCACGTTTTCCGCGGAATCATAGTCCCCCAATATGCGCAGTGCGTAAAGCGGGCTCTTATTATTTCCAACTAGAACTTTCTCCCCGTGAGCTTGCGCTTTTCTCATTTTCTCGTTCGCTGGTGGAAAAAGAGAGTTGTATTTTTTCCCAATGCGGGGAAAATTTCGCACGTCAACCCTAAGGACTATCGTCCAATATGTATTGGCTCTTTCTTGCAAAAGATATTGGAAATGATAATATTATCGTTATTGGTCATTGGTACGTTAATCTTGCAGTCGAGGTTCGCTTCCACCTGAACATTGAGGTTGAAGCGACTTGGAGGAACTTGCAGTGCTGAATTTTGAATTGCGGCTGACAGGCTTTAACGAGCCGCTCCCTAAGAACAGCGTAGCGACCTCTTCGCTGGAAAATGCTCACCCGTGACGAGGGGTCAACAAGGACACACTTTAAGGTCGAGTTTTCTCTTCACTGCTGCTGAACATTACGTTAAGTAAAGAAATTACACTGTGCCGACAGCAAAGTTGTTGCTGATGCAGACGAGAAAGCCATAGCAATGTCAGGAAAGTATTTATGTACGCTTTTGGAGGGCTTCAACCACTTTCTTCAACATTAATCACAATAAAACGGAGATGGTTCTATTCGCAAGAAAGTACAAAGTTCCCTAGTTTGAATTATCGGAATTGAACTGAGTCCCAATTGAAATGAGTCAAAGCATCATATATCTAGGGTTGATCCTGCACTCAAATTACTTTGGGACGAAAACATAGCAGAAAGAGTGGGGAAGTCAAACGGCGTACTTTATTGTTGCAAAAGAGCCATAGAAGCCTTAGAAGATAGAAGTTTACAGTACCGGATCGTGGCATGGCTTTATACCATCGTGATTGCGCTAGTACTTTTATATAGCTAGCTTTTTGGTGGCAAATTGCTGTTAAGACTACCTAACAACTGATGCTTGAAAAATGCAAAATGGTGCCCTCTGCACCACCTCTACTAAGGCACTTTTTATGCTGCTTCATTGATTACAGCATACATCCTACTTCTACGGCAACCAAATCTTGATGCTGTGAACAGGGTTCGACCATGCTAGAATCTTATATGAGGAAGTTTGCGCTCCAGCGGATGTCGACTACGCTGCTCTGGACACTCTGCTGGATGTAGAGTTTACAGCTCGCATTCCTGGCAGGGATGAATGGAATGATGGTGTTAGCCCCGAGTGTGGGCAGTTTCATGTGTAACCCAATGGATCGAGACTAAACAATAAAGCTACCAGATATCATGTCCTTTCGCCGTAGGAACCCCGAACTCATCAGTCAAACTAGCCATCAAGCAATAATACCTTTAGAGGGCGAAGAAGTCGTGGGTTAAAGAGTCATCCTGTGCAATCGTTAGATAGTCTTAGATCATCATGGACGCCTACCTATTGGGTTTAACCCGTACAGCTCTTCACACGGGACACTGTCTCATAGAATGCCACGCACAACGGTTGGGCTTTGGGCTCAACGATTTCTGTCGGAGCGGTTGCGCAAAGGATGAAGAGGAATCTGCCCTTCATCTCATGTGCCAGTGTCCGGTTCTGGTGAGGAGCAGGGCATTCTTCCTCTCAAGTCCCACTGAACTATCCTTTATTGACTACTGGGGTATATCGCAGTTAATAAAGAAACCTGATGATTTTCTGAGTACAGTGACTAAGGGAGAGCAATATCTGTGGTATGAAAACCGGCCTTTACTGTGCCTTGGTCTGTCTTTTGACCTTTGATCTTTGACCTAATCTAATATATCACTCGCGCAATGACATGTTTGGCGCTGCGATATGTCTCCTCCGCACTTGCTACCGGCCTAATCACTACAGAGATGACTCTCCACGACAACATTGAGTGCTAATCACTTACGTTGTTGTTATGTGTTTTGATTGAATTTTTTTCTTTTTTTCTGCAGTATAGTTGCAGTGTATCTGCTCAGTAAAATAACAAAAAAAATAAAATAAAATAAAAACTCATACATAATTAGGGAAATGAAACGAGTTATCGTTTTATGTTTCTGTTCCAGTCTAAAAATATATCGCTTATAAATAATGATAATGGATTAATCATTGGATAAATCTTTAGTAGCTTTAAAATACTCCTTTCATCTGTGACAATGTGGCTAGTCTGGCTTTAACGATGTTTTTTCTTGCTGAGGTAAATCAAATATGATATATTTTCAGATCTTTTATGTAAACTATAAATGGAATGTTAAAAATACAATAACAGACACTGAAAAAACGATATCTGGAAGCTTGTGAAATATATCCAGCTTCTACAGGAAATCATTGAGTTTCAAATTAAGAACAAATTTTGGCCTTAAACGCTGGGGAATTCGAATCAGATAGTAATAACTCAGTAGAAAGGTTTAATGATCTTTACGCTTAGCGAAAGAGTAACAATTATAGGACATAAAAGTAACCATGCAACACTAAATTCCTAGCAATTCATAATTAATCTCTTGTTCATACATCAAGCAACCAATTCGTGCCGATGCAATTAACACTAACGATGTAAACTCATCTACCTAAGAAACTGCATATCTTGTTAGTTGGATTGCAAATACCATATCCAAGTTAACATTTGTCGCGGTAGGGACGGCAAAAAAAACACACGTTTACCTTTGACAAATGTATATTTTCGAATCTGGTTAAAGACTAAAGCTAAAGTACAATAATTACTACTATATATTACCTTCAAATTGCTTATTCAATAAAAGAATACAATTTTGCTTATTCGCTATGATCTAAATTATTACTTCCAAATTGCTTACTCAATAAAAGAAATCATGTTATATTTCGTTAATACAATTTTGCTTACTCGCTATGAAACAAATTGCAAGGTCTCAATTTGCATGAGACCGCACCAAGTTCAATGGGGTCAATTACTACACCTGCCCGATTACCTGGGATGAACGGCCTGTGGAAATAGCTGACAATGGAAATAACTAATTGGCATGTGCCGTATGAAATTAAATGAGTGTATGAAGTGGCACGTGTGGAGTGTGATAACTCCTCCCTCCTCAAAAATCAGTGTCTCACTGATTAGAATGGCAGCGTGATAGGATTTGAAAGATTACAACCCGAACTTACGCTAGGACTCACGGTAAACACATGTTTCTTTCGAGGGTAGAAAATCCATAATCCCACCACCAGGATTCCTATGAATAGAATTATTAGTGTGTCAGAGACAACTGATACAGTATTAACAAGAGGAATATTCCGTAACTTTTTTACATTCTCCAAATGGAGTTGATGTAGGTATTCAAGATCTAATTTAATTTCGTGCTCGGTTAAATTGCTATCTAAGGCAGGGGGCAAAAAATGAAAGGTTCTAACTTCCTTACTGATGTATTCGACATTATCAACCCAAATTGTGTCGTTTTGGAAGTTTACAAGGTAGGTACCGTTAAGAATTCTTGATACATTCCCGTAACGAAGATTTCCATGGAAGTTAGTCACGTAAAGAGTGTTCTTGTCAACAAGCTCAATAATTGGTCTAGCATGGAACTGATAGTCACAAATGGCATCATTTCCCTCCAGTATACGAAAAAGACATTCGCTTGAGGTCAATTCTTTTAACTGATTTCTTGGGCACACAAGGGTTTCCCGCATCTTTAGGCATTTTCCAATGATACCGAATCGAATTTTTTGCGCGACAAGCAAACTGGAATAGTTAAGATGGATCATTTTACAGTTTCTGATGGTTGGTCGCACTATAATATGATTTAAGTCAAGGTCCTCGGTTTTGGGGAGGCAAATTACGTATAAGAGTAATGAATCTTTAATTAGTACCATTGGTTCTGCGTACTCTAGAGCTTCGACTTCATTCTCGTATGGAAGCGTTTCGATTTGCGAGAGCACATTATTTATTTCACTACTATCCAAAAGTCTTGAATTGACTATACCCGTTTTTGCAAGCTGACATGCCAAAATAATTTCCTGAATTTCATCCTTGAGAATAGTTATCTTGTTAAAGAGCATTTGTTCAAATTTTTCGCTTCTCAGATCACTAATATCAGAAACGATCCTATTATAATTATCGAGCAAATTGGTGGATATTTTCGTTATATAGTTATTAATTTTATATTGTTGGTTACCGTTGCTAATTATTTCGTTCTGATTCCTAACAACTTTATCCCAGTCAGTGGCATCTGGGTTGCCTGCAAGCCACTTCCAGGCTGAACCTATCCAGTTTATGGAACGTTTGTGATGTTTCTTGTTCCGAAGCTGGTCCATTAACTCCTCTGCTATTGAAAGTTGATGCTGAAGCTGAGGCATCAAGATACTTGATCTATTAACCTGATGGCGTATTGCTGCTTTCATATTGCTGATAATTTCATCGTACTTTCCAAGGTTGATGGTGTGAATGATCTTGAAATTTCCTTTTATTATTTTCCCAGTTCCTTGTTTCATGGTCATAAGTGGACCTTTATATTCGTAGATGTCCACTGACGCTTGCGCACCCAGTAGGATTAATCTGAAACAGAAGGAAGGTTCTTAAGATGGGCTTTGTGGATCCTTTTGCCTGTAGTTGTGGTAATTGTGACCCTGTTGTCCTGTGCAACGATCTCTTTCTTAAAAGGTGGCTTAATTTTTGCCTTGATTTGTTTGTCGCGTTTGAAAACTATATCACCAGGTTTATAATCTTTTGGCTTCGACCTTCTAGAGTTATGATTCCTAATTTGGTTTTTTTGTTTCCGAATGATTTCCTGTTTAACGTCTTGCCTTAATTTTGATCCAAAGTCAAGTAAGTTTTGGTAATTTATGCGTTCTGATCGATCGAAGAATACGTCGGCGGGTTTCCTACCGGTGGCAGAGTGGAATGAGTTATTATATCTGTCAACGGATATTTCTATCAGCTCTTTCTTGGAAAGGTCAGGGTATTCCTTTTGTAGACACCTAAAGATTTCTAGAATAGTTGAGTGAAGCCGCTCGACTGTGCCATTGACTTCGCTCTTTTGTGGTGGCGTCAAGTAGACCGTTATTCCTAATGCTTCGAGTAAATTCAGCACCGTTGGGCTTACGAAACTTCCTTCGTTATCGGTTACCAGGACTCGCGGGGTCGAGAAGTAGTGAAGTATTTTAATTATTTTGCCACGAATGTACAGGGCAGATTTGTTTTTCAATCGAAAAAGCTTCGCAAATTTACTGAGTTTGTCAATTGATGTTAAATATCTTTCACCTGCGATTTCCCAAATATCCATGTGCAGAATCTCGGTCGGATAGTCAGGGATAGGAGTTTCCTGAAGTTTGGGTTTGAAAGGGTGCCGGTCATATTTGTTGGTGTTACAAATGTCACAGGTCGCAACATATTTTTTTATTAATTTGTTCATCGTGGGGAAATAATATTTCTCGAGTATCTGTTCCTTGTTCTCCCTGCTGTTTCTGTGGGCTCTACGGTGCTCCTGTCGAATGATTTGAGCTACACGTTCTTCGTTAGCAACATCCTCTACAACGCGCTGCGTTATTCGTATTCTGAATTGTGAAAAATTCTCCTTATAGACTTCCTGAAGGAGCTGGATGAATTGCTCGGGTATTTTGATTCCGTTAACTACATTAGGATTTAAGTACTTTTTCAGGGCTTGCACTAAAGCATCTCGATTTAGCTCCCTAACCCGTACATAATGCCGGTGATAATTTGCATGTGGCTCCTCATATGCAGTTACGTTTTTGCCCTCGGAAAAAATTATTTGTTTCTTAAAAACATTAATCGGTGCTTCGCAATGTGGGATGAGGTCAGTACTGTCCTCATTTGCGCTGTGTGCTGTTTCGGAACTAGAAGTTAAGATATTTGCTTCGAGTGGTAGTCTTGAGAGAGCGTCGGCCACGACGTTAGCCTTTCCTGGCTTGTATATCAGCTCATAATTATATTCCTCGATCCTTGCCTTCCAGCGCTTGAGTTTGGCGTTGTAGTTGCAATTACTCAAGGCAAAGGTAAGAGGTTGGTGGTCCGTTAAGATTTTGACTTTTTTTGCTCCGTAAAGATAAGTCCTCAGCTTGTCGAGAGCCCAAACAATGGCGAGTAGCTCCTTTTCGTTAGTAGCATAGCTCTCTTCAGTCTTGTTTAGTGACCTCGAGATGTAAATGATCGGCTTATCCGCACCAATTTCTCCCTGAGACAAGACCGCACCGATCGCGTGATTAGACGCGTCAGTCGTCAGAATAAATGGCTTATCGAAGTCCGGGAACGCCAGAACCTCCGAAGATGTGAGGAGTTCTTTTAGATCGTTAAATGCCTTCAGCTCTGGTTCTCCAAATTTCACTTCTTTCCTTTTCGACTGGTTAGCCCTGATCTGCGCGTTTTCTCCTCTCGTAAGGTTGGTCAGTGGTTTCGCAATCTTTGCGAAGTCTCTTATGAACTTCCTGTAGTACGAAGCGAGGCCGAGGAACCCTTTCAGTTCCTTTAAGTTAGTTGGAGGTTTGATTTTGCTGATAGCTGAAATTTTTTTGGGGTCAGGCAGGATTCCGTCTTGGGAGATAATGTAACCCAAAAATTCCACTCGAGTATTAAAGAATGAGGATTTTTCCAGATTAACCTTGAGATTTGCTTCTTCTAGGCGCATAAGAACAGTTCTAATATTCTCCATGTGCTGCTTCTCAGTTTCTCCAAGGATGATTATATCATCGATATACACGTAGCATATCTTGCCAATGAATGGTTTTAGTACATCGTCAATCATCCTTTGGAAGATCGCTGGAGCGTTCTTAAGTCCGAACGGTAACCTGGTAAATTCGTATTTACCATTCGCGGTAGAAAAGGCAGTCTTGGGAATGTCACTGTCTCTCATCTTAATCTGATGAAAACCGGAAGTTAAATCTAATGTGGTAAAAAATTTTGAATTTCCAAAACTAGCGAGAGTGTTTGTGATATCCGGGATCGGATATGTATCCGAGACAGTTACTGCGTTGAGCCTCTTGAAATCTACCACAAGTCGGTATTGTTTCTCTCCCTTGGAGTTAGCCTTTTTTGGCACAATCCAAATAGGTGAGTTATAGGCACTTTTGGAAGGGCGAATAATTCCATCCTCGAGCATTTTCTCTATTTGCCTTTCGACCTCACTTCTTAAGTTTACGGGATAAGGGTATGATTTCGTATAAATTGGCTCAGTGGTCGAAGTTTTGATCTCAGCTTTTATATTTGTATCGACCACCTCGTTATCACTAATAGGACCAAAGAGATTTGAGTATTCGTCGAGTAATTTCTGTAGTTTTTCCGCGGTCTCCTTACTTAGATTATCATTTGCGGTGTTGATGTTATTTACCTGTGTTGACTCTTTAGCTTTTAAGGGAATTCTAATGCCTGGTTTAATTATAAGGACGTTATTTCTCCTATCAATTAACGCATCTAAGTCTTTCAAGGTGTCGTCGCCAATTATACCATCAAAGGATTTAAGACCTGGTAAGATAAAAAAGTCCAAAGTGGTATCATTTCCCGCACACTTGAAAAATTTTCCAGAAATTTTCATATCAATAAGTATTTCCCCCGCGGCAGATTGAATTTTGAAGGGAGTTTTTACCGGTTTTGCGTATTTGGTGAATTCAGTTGTAACGAAATTTTTATTTGCTCCAGTGTCCACAAGAAATTTAAGAATATGACCGTCGCGGGTGGTATACTCTAGGTATGGAACGCTAGAGAGGCGTCCGTCATAAAATTTAACTGATTCTCTTCGTATTCTGCTGCAAATTCCTCTGTTTGGCTAAAATACTCCTCTACCTCTTCTGGGTTTCCAACATTGGAATCTTCTTGGGAATTATCGAGATTATTCTCTTGTGGCTGGCCTTGTAACTCCAAATTATACAAACGCTGCGATTTTTTAGCTATATTCGCGGATTCATTCGATCGTTTACCCGGAAGGAAGTTAGATGGCCTATTCATATAGTCCACTTGCCTAGTTTGGATAGATCTGTCAATATCCATAGGAACCGGAGGCTTAGGTGGTCTTTGAGGGGGATTTTGGGGAACAGGTTGATAAGAGTTTCTATGCTGAGTGTTGTAAATGCGATTCTGCTCGTTCACATTTAATCGCTGATGGGGAACGAATATTTTTGGTTTCACGGGGTCAAGACGCGGTGTGAAAATCTGGTTAACTGGAGAGGAAATTGTGTTGTTCAAATTCCTCTTATGAATTGGAAAATTCCTAAAATTTAAATTTTGAATCTCCAAACAAGAAGCATAAGCTTCCGGGAGCGTCTGAGGCTTTTGAACAACAAGCATTCTAGAGAGGTCTCCGTTCAAGCCCCTTACAAAAACATCCAATGCTCTGTTCCGATAATTGCAAGTCAGAGCGTTAACCGTTTCACTCGAATAATCATCACATTTGATCTTATTGACAAGCAAGGAGAGTTGATGATTCACTGCTGCGTAAAATTCATCAACACTTCTGCTTCCCTGGAACATCGAATGTAACTGATGTTCAAGCGTTCGAACATCACGCTTATCGGCGTAATGGAGAGATAGACACTGTTTAATTTCGGACCAATCTTCGTCGAAGATATTATAGGATATAAGGGCAGCATCTGCGGCTCCTCTAACTTTCTGCCGAATGTGGCGAAGAATAGCTCTGTAAAGTGGTTTATGTCGAACAATTCTATAATCCTCTAGGATTGTTTCGACAGAATGTACCCAAGATATATATTGGATGGGATTTCCATCAAATACCTGGAGATCTCTTACACAGTCGGGAAGCTTTTTGATCTCATCGAGATCTTGTTCCGATGTAGGAACACCTAATTGCGTTTGAGAAGTTGAAGCGGCAACCGTTGTAGCATTTTGCTCTAACGTATTCAACCTAAGCTCGAGCTTCTTAGAAAACTCAATTTGAGCGTTGACCGCACCGGTCAGTTGCCTCAAAGCTTCTTGAATAGCTTCCATAATTAATCCGAAATTGGTATACAAGAAATGGAATAATTATCTCAAGAACAAGTTCGGAAGAACAAATCGAGAACAAGAACAAATCAAGAACAAGAACGAGTCAAGAACAAATTGAATTGACAAGCCAACAACCCAGTACACGAAAAAATCACGAATTTTGAAAAAATCACGAATTTTAAAAAACACACGCACTGAACTTGGCTCACAATGATCTTCACAACTACACTTTTATACCAACACTGATTATTTCACTTTTCTTACAAACAAACAAATTTATATATAATAGAAAAATTCATGTGTATAATAAAATTGATAATAAAATTGATTTATATTTGATAATAAAATTGATATATATTTGTATAATTAAATTGATATATATTTATATATGCAATGTAAAGGCTGATTGATTGAAAAAATTCTTAACTTTCCTTTTTTTTTTTAAAAAAAATTATTATTAAGAGTGTTGCTTCTTTGCTTTCATTGATTAACAAAATTCTGGCTTTATATTTTCCAGTAAAAAACTGCTAGTAAATTATTCATATAGTAATTAAGCTTAAACTTACAGATAGATGAATAGCTGCATGGCTGTTTGTTCGTTACTCCTATTCGGGACCGTCGGCAGTCTTCCTTTTTAGCGTTCTCCGTTTGGCTGGGATAACACCTACTAATGGTGCTTCGATCGGCTCACAACCCTAGGCGTAAACAACTGCAACTGGCAGGACAATACTTCGATTTCCGCACTTTAATAGCAGGAACAGTGGTATATGATTAGCTGCGCGAAGCTGTGTTCTCACGGGAACAGCTTGTTTCCAATTTATTGGATGTTAAAAAGAAATTCTAGCCGTGTTCTCACGGGTACAGCTACTAAACTTCTTTTTGCGCCGGATAAAACTTATGGAAGGAATCGATATCACTTTTGTTCTTCACGAGAACAATTATAAATTTCCGATTTGCAAAAATAGAATTTCACGGAAAATTAATCGATTTATAACCGTGTTCTCACGGGAACGGTTACTTTCTTCCACGTTTACCGGGTAACTTTAACTATACTAGTTATTTAGCTCGGGCGCCAGTTAACATTTGTCGCGGTAGGGACGGCAAAAAAAACACACGTTTACCTTTGACAAATGTATATTTTCGAATCTGGTTAAAGACTAAAGCTAAAGTACAATAATTACTACTATATATTACCTTCAAATTGCTTATTCAATAAAAGAATACAATTTTGCTTATTCGCTATGATCTAAATTATTACTTCCAAATTGCTTACTCAATAAAAGAAATCATGTTATATTTCGTTAATACAATTTTGCTTACTCGCTATGAAACAAATTGCAAGGTCTCAATTTGCATGAGACCGCACCAAGTTCAATGGGGTCAATTACTACACCTGCCCGATTACCTGGGATGAACGGCCTGTGGAAATAGCTGACAATGGAAATAACTAATTGGCATGTGCCGTATGAAATTAAATGAGTGTATGAAGTGGCACGTGTGGAGTGTGATAACTTCCATACTTCACTTCGCTCTATCACTCCCTATATCCTGCCCCTTGGCATCTTACTTTGCTCTGCATGTTGACTGGCTCGTCGGACATGATGCGTGAAACGTTGCGAAACATCCCATTAGCAAATTCGTGCAGGATCCAAATAAACACAGGCAAAAGACTGAAGCGGCCAAAGGGAAAGCAATCAGTGAACGGAGCCGACATAATCGACAAAAAGGGATAGAACAGAGAAGTAGAATACTCGCGTGTATGGTTGCTAGCCGTTGTTAACCCTAAGGACTAAAGAGAAGCTGTATGCTGATTCATAAGTTCGCATTCCTTAGAGGAATCGCCTTTTATGTCAACATAACCCTGCGCAAGTTTTTTTTAAATCATAGATCGATAAGTCTGCATTTATTTTTATTATTATTTGTTTTATGTTAAGTTCCCTGCCGTTCTTATATCACAATGACTTCGCAATGCATGGAAAACGGCATCTTGCATTCGATGTAGGGTTAAAGTGTTGCGCGATATCAGCTTGTTCACAGATCACTAGTGCATCGCTAAAGAAAGGAGAACATTGTTCACATATTAGCCATTCTGCAGCAACAAAAGCGTCGCGATGCAATGAAGCAGCCTCAATTGGTGCTTCCCATTCAAAACGAATTTACTGCAGATACTCAGTGGGTGAAACGGGCTTCGACTTCGGGCACGCAATCCAGTTGAAGTGGACGTGGACACTGTGTTCACTTTCAAAGCGGTTTGGTATCAAGCGGTTTGGTTTGGCTTGCCCACACAGTATACATCTTTCTTAATCCCTCGAATTCCACTGCAATTTGCGGTTTATTGTATAATAGCAGCAGCTTGGACCAGAGAATAATGTCGATCGGCCGGCCGGACACTGGAGTCACCCACACAGCGGCCGACACTGCTATTGTTCGACATCACTTCCAATTGGTAACCGTTTCATTCATTTCATTGACCGAAGCAAATTGACCGGCCCCGACAACAATGGACCACAGCACGAGAAATCTCTTCTGGGACCGCCACACTCTTAATGGAGTAAAAACGGACAACAGACGAAGGGAGTGAATGATTGATGACGCGGCGTTCAGGCACTTTTTCCCTGGTGACGACATACGAAATGCGATAATCAAGTGCCGTGCGTTAATTGTCGGTTGCTTTCGTGGTACGTCAGAAGCAGATATGAGAATGACTCTAACATGCATTAATGCCGGAAGTATGGGATAGAATATAAAAGATAGAAATAAATCCTTTAAATGTGACGTTATCGTTCGACAAATAATCGATGAAATGGAGGTAAAATTTGCGACACATCTTGACACGTCCCGAACCGCACGCAACTTGACTTATTCTTGCATGAGCTAATATCAATCCATTATCATGCAGATTGCCTTGCTTATCTGAGCAAAAGACATACTTTTGTATGTAGCTTTGTCTAAATTTGAACTCGCTTTATTGAAAAAGATTGGGGCGAAACATTCCCAGCAATTCTCAGAAGCCGAAAAATTAATATTTTCGAGTACTCATAAGCTAGTATCAGAATTTCACCGGAAAATACGGAAGCGGAAAATAGAACGTAGTGCCAAAACTCAAGCGACCCCCCTCTAGAACAGAATTTTTCGACCAATAATTTTACGAGCATCCGATATTTATAATCAGCATGGAACTAAATCCGCTAACAATCCCTCCTTTTAAACATCTTTATCATCCCCAGATCTTTGAATTTATTACATGAACTCATAAGCAAGAGTAATCTACCATCTCAAGCCAGAAGCTCCAAACCGACAACGACATCGCCACCAAAAACAACAACAACAACAAGTCAATTCAAAAAGAATTTAGAAAACATACCTGACACAACAATCAATTATATTTGATTTGATGATCTCCCGCAATTCAAGCCGATAAACATTTCAATTCACGGCACAAGATAAAAGGTACAGCGATGCTAGAAGGGCCGATAGCGAGAACGTTGGAGGTGCGCAGCAACGAAGAAGGCGCTCACAAAGTGAAAGGCGCGCTAAGAAGGAAATGGTCTTTAAATGGTTTTTTGTTGTCTGGTCTGATGATGTACACTATACAGTAAGGTATGCGAGATGCTAAGGAAGCCACAAAAGAACTTTTCTTCGACTACGGAATGGAAAAAAGGCGACTTGGAGCAAGCAATGAGAATGTACCTACACGAAATCGAATTAGAAATATGCTCACAAAATCTCATTTGGTGGTCTTGTGGTTGAAAAGAACTTTCAGAGAATTTCGAAAATGGGAAATGGTGAATGGATAATGGGATTGTTTGAAAAATTAGTAGAATCGTGTGAATATTTTTAGACTAGAACGTATGTTTGGTGAAAGCTTTTGTAATTAACAAATGAATGAGTATTCTACGGATCATAATAAGTCGTAGTATTTCATACAATGAATGAAAGAAAAATCTTTCTTTTTATTACTGACCGAGAAACAATAGACCCAATTTTTCCTTTCATAAAAATATTTATATTCACAAACTAATATGAATGCTTTTCATAAAAGGTTTTTAAAATAAATTTTGAGTTGATATTAATCACTACAAAGAATAAGATTGCATAGGTTACATATGGATACATGTGCTTTCATACGCCCAGCGATAAAAAAACTATACGAGATGACAATCTAATGGATATTACTACATATTTCATTCTAATTCAAGAACTATTCACTTTATTCGTAAAAAATATTTTTTCTTATCACAATATGTTTCCTAAATAAGCATCATAATATTGGGCGAAACATTCCCAGCAATAACTATGAAGAAGTTAATTTAAAAAAAAATTGATGGTATTTTACATATTTAAAAATTATTAAAATTGATCGAACCGCTTTTAGCCTGGATGACAACCGTTATTCGCCTTTTAATATTTTTTTTTCTCGTACAAATGTTTTGCTAAATCGTCAATGATTTGTTCTTTCCACACTTCTCTTACTACACTCTTAAAATTTTCTGCAGCTCTCGACTCACTTTCTCTTATTTTTGACCCCATTACCTGCAGAGTTACCAGAATTTTTTTTATTTTGAAAAAATCGCCACAGTAATTAGTGACTAAAAATCACTGACTTAAAACCGATTGTAGGCCAAAATTAAATTTTTTATTTGGTTTCTAGGTGAAAAAAACTCTAGCGCACCTGAACCGCTAGAAACACTAATGTTCGAAGAACAGTAGAAGAATCGAGCAGATTTTGAGTGCATATTTTACCACACGAGCTCCTTATTACAGCCAAACTGTTTCAAACGCCACGCTTTACTTTGGTCTCAAGAATGCATTATAGCTTATATGGTGGAAAGACTTCAGATATTACCACTGGCATGAATTTCAAAGTTTATGAGAGCACAACACTTTTATTATATTCGTTATCAGTTGCTTATTTCACAAAACTTTGCAAGCAGCATCTCAGATAACATCAATGAAGAAAATGCTCAGTACCTGCAGCACTGTAACTGAAATTGGTGTTTGGGGCTGCGATCCGAAAAATTTGCAGAACTGTGAGATTGAAACATTAGTTATTTATTTTCATTGTAAATGTTTCCGGTATGAATACTAACTGTAAGCATTTATTGATACAAAAATAGCACAACCGACTCGTGCTGGAAACCTTTTGCCAGTATCAAAGCCAAAAATATATCACATCTGCTTTACGTTCAAATTAACCTACCCTGCGAATTTCGTCTAGATCCGATGACTGCATTAGACTGCTGGCAGCCCTTTCGTGGCTTTTCAATCAGATTCGGCCTGAATAATGCCTATAATAGGTTCCATTAATTGTATGAAATTCGTATTGATTCCATGGCTGCACTAGAAGTTATAGGACAAAAAGCTTTATTTTCCTGAGCGGATTTTCAAAACTAAAGACACAAAAATTACCATAGCTGCCAGCACCAATCGAATTTTTTAACCAAATTTCTACCAAACACGACTTAAAGTAAGGTTCAGCTACTGTGTCTATATCATGAAAATCTGGTAAATAAATCAGAATTCATAGGGAAAAAAGCAGTTTTTTTTCTTTGTAATTTTTCAAGATGGTACCATCGCTTTTATCAGACCTGGTCCTACTTAAGTCCAATGTATTCCATAAATTTCAACTGTATCTGATTATTGGTTCGTGAATTCCCGTGAACAGAAGTTTTTGATGCTAAAAATATAGGTAAATTGGGAAAGGGTTACTGTTCTTGTCCGACATGAAATTTCCAAAAATTTACTTTGACTGTGTAAATAAAGCATAAGATTTGTAAACAAGTCGGTTTTTATTGTAAGAAACGGACATTTTTTAGGAGATTCGATGGTTTGAATGTTTTCATTTTCAGTGCCTGCCGTAGCTACAGGGTTGTCAGCACGTTCGTCAAAAACTATGCAAGCGTGCAATTTAACAACATTAGTTTCATTATGATCTGACAATCTAGTAGAAAGTTATCGCAATTTAAAAATGTTCAAATTTTCCCAATCTCATTTTAGGCACCTAGACCACACATAGGGTTAAATATTTCAAAAACATTATCATATTCACATTTAAAATACGTTCAGAATTCATTACATAAAAGTTATTTTTGCAAAAGTTATTTTTTGCCAGAAAAATAGGTATATTTAAAATATCACTAAAAAGGCCGCCGGTGCCAAAGGGTTAAAGATTATTAACTTTTTGTGAAACCTGGCACTATTCTGCATATACACCAATGTATGCTGAAAATTTCAAATCAATAGGATGGCGCGTTCCTGAGATTTTTTCATTGAAATTTTAAAAAATTCTTCCAAAATTATTCGGCAATCATTATTTAATTTTATAATAATTATTTTCCACGGTTTCAATCTCGAGCCGGGAAATGATTCACCAAACTATTGAGCATTCACGTCCAAGTTCGCTTCACTGTTTTGCAATCATTTGTCTATTTTTTCTTAATAACTATCGTTGGAAATGTTCGGAATAATTTTTAACCAATACAAATTATAAAAATTTAACAAAGACGATCCATTTGGTTGGTATATATTGGTTGAAATATTTTTATGTAGTTTTTCGTTGAACTAAATTTAATCAGGTTCGATTTATGAATATCAATATCTGATTTATTCCTCAAACAAAGTGCTAGACAACTTTCGATTGAACGGTTTTTTAGCCATACTTTGAAAATAGGTTCGTTTTACCTAACCAGAATTGTAATTTGGGAGTATTTTCTTTATTCCTTTATTGCAAGCAAACTTTCGAATTATGTCATAGCCTAAGACTAAAGACAGACGACATAAGTTAATTATCATTAACACAATGATCATTGAACGCTAATGATAATTTGTTTGGAGAGTGACACACGGTTATTTGAATGAGGTTGTTTAACAGCTGTAGGTTGTTTGAATTTAAATAGTATTATTTTGACAGTTATTGTTTATCGAAACACATCAAAAAATCAGAAATTAGTACAAGTTTTACTGCAAATGAGCCTTTGTGTAAAATTATGGAAATTTTACACAAAAAAAAGTTTAATCACGATAAGGAAGAAAATATAAAATGTTCAGGTATTGAAGAAGAGAATACGAAGAAATGTGCAAAAAATGAAACATTTGCATGCCATATTGTAATATATTCGAAATAATATATTTATGTTTTTGACAGTTAGAAACTACATTATTTCAAATGGAATTTCCCGAATTTCCCCAGTAAATTTCATAATCTTCTCCGTAGATGGTGCGACAATCGATAAGAGCAAATGAGCATTAGCTTCCAAATGATAATTCGTAGAACCTCATTGATGATGTTATAAATGATGATTAACCATGACACACGTAATGGATAATGATCATTGGGCTCGAAATGATAATTAACTTGTGTCGTCTGTCTAGGCTCTAACACTAAGTCACACTACAAAGGAAAATCTTTATTCCATTTCGATGTCTAGTAATCGGTGCAATAGCAGATTTTTAGTTGTATATGTAACTGATTCTTGTTTATCGTGTTGATGGGGAAAACATCAAATTGATAAGCGCAAGCTCCGATTTCGAACTGAGGAATCGATATTTGCTTACTTTTTTGTAATGAAGCTAATGTAAATATGGGACAAAAATAGTCAAAAGTAGCAAGCGGCTCGCCAAAAACAAATGTCGTGCAATGATAAATGGATTTTCCAATCGACGGTAAGTCGCCCAATATGGCATCTCTGATTACCTGTCAAAGGTTTTCTATGGGATGCAAGTCGAGATTTTATCCTGGACCCGGCAGCGACTCTATTGAAAAACCCGACGGCGCATTGTGGAGTGCATGCATGCTGCTTGCATTCATTGCTTTGATTTCCGTTGGGGTGTGCCTAACCAGCCGGTTCAGGCGTATGATTCCGGCCTTACTTGTAATGCAGAGGCAATGCTTGAAAAAAACAAGCATACAATGAACTTAGTCGGCGATGGATAGTGTGTGCTATAAAAAGTGGTAAGATGATAATTTCAGAGCATTTCCAATTGTCTAACAGATAAGTTAAATATTTCAGATAGGACTACTTGTGCATTCCGGGTCATACAGAGGTAAGCTCGGCCTCCAGTCCAAGCAGCAGGATGAATTCCCCCTTGGTGCCGGATAATGCAAAAATATGCTGTCGGGCTTTCCAAAAAGCACCACTTTATAAACCCATAAAGCTAAAAACTGAAAGATATCTTTTATATAAATCTATGTATGTACCTTACCAGCCTAGGACATGCCATGTTAAAAAGAAATAAACTGGGTATGGATATGTAATGCTTCGATGCATTATACGGAATACTTACGGAATGTTTGTTTACGCATTATTTTTCGCGTTGAGTCATTTGGTAATTTTCACACACAGGAACGTGGACGTGGACATGGACACGATTTGAAAACCACATTTTGCCCGTAGACGGACTGATTCGGGAAACTGGACGCACTGGTGTCTAGTAAGCATTTTATGTATCCAGCGGAGATAATATGACCAAACTGTATGGAAGATAAGTGGGTAAACTCCTTCCATTATGGGAAAAAACCAGTTTGACCTTGAAATTGTGCCTTCATTTACGGCAATGCCATAGTTGTCAAAGCGGCCTGAGAATATATTGATACTTTTTGTCAGTAGTGAGCCGTATGTGAGCAACGAATAATCTAACCACAGAATCTTATCTTGCATCTCCTTTTGCTCCATGCGATTCGACGAAACTTTCCAGGCCTAGCTCTTTTTATAATCAGCTGATCGACAATAAAATCTGAAGCCGGATAATTGGAATTTTTGCCATATCTATATACGGAGTTTGCACGCTGGTTAGGAACTAGCTCCCTAGGCTGTGGCACGGCAAAGGTAGCTCATGGATATTATAGCTGTGTTTTATGCGCCTCTATCAAAAGTTGATTAAGGTAGATAGCATTAATCCTGGCTTAGTTGTTGTTGTTTTCAATGCTATTTACCCTAAAGAGCTCTCAATAAAGCCGCAAAAAATACAGCTTATGTTAGCCTCTGGCCGATAGTGGGATAGTGTTAAAACCTAGATTAAGCTACTCTTAGTTAGATGCAACTATATTTAATTAAATAAACTTATTGTTTTCAAGTATAATACAGGTCTTCATTGAGTTAAAAATTAAAAATTAAATAATTAAAAAAACGATGAAAAAAGCGCGTTAATAGTATATACAATTTTAAAGAAAAAAACTTCATGACCACCCAGAAGACAAGATGGCATTAATGCTTCCGTGGTTCTATCTAAAGCAATTTAGTGTTTGAAAAAATGAGCAGGCCGAATTCACCTGACGGTCTTGCCGACATTTTAAATGAATTGTGACAGGACATTTTGCAATCTCGAAATCAACCGTGAACTGTTTTTCTGGCAGGAAGATGTCCTCAAAATTTTAACATAAGTTTAAGCAAATTTTCTTTTTACTTTCTACCAAGATATGCGTAAGTTGAAACAAGTGATGTACTCATTATCTGATCATAATTGAATCTTCCTCTTCAGCTTGGATCAAAGCAACGAATCGATCGAAACTACCGAGGAATGCTATAGTCGGTGGCCGTGATCCTGAAGGACATATCATTTATGTTGGACGCGCTCGAATTGGTGAAGATCTATTGCCTTGCAGTATAGTTCCAGCAACACGTTCGGCTTATACTACCTATAAAGGTGACATCGTCTCCCTTGACGAATTCGAAGCTCTTTGCGGTGATTCGTATCGCTGGGTGCGAGCTACAAATGGTGAAGCCCCGGGAGGTGCCCTGATTGGTGGCCGGATAGCGGAAAAGGAAGAAGTTTTCGTTGGACGCGTTGCGGAGAACGGTGGTCTGATCATGGGCTCAGTAGTCCCGTCCAGGGGATGTCTTCTTGTTCCTATCACTGGCAGCGAGAAATGCTTTCGCGAATATGACGTGATGGTTATCAGGGCAAGGGATGGATGTGGTGGATGCGGCTGTAAATCTTGCGTGGTTAGCTAAAATTAAGCAGAAACAGGTTTATTAGCTGCTAATTTTAATTAAATTCTTAGTGTTTTCAAATAACTGGTTGTTTATTTATTAATGCACAATTCGATTAAGATACATAACTATATAGGAACAACAGCAAAGCTACGCTTGAACAAAAGCGTCATGACTCTGAATTCGTTGATTTTGATTTCTCTGTTCTTGGTATTTGAGATACAGAACACGTTTAAAATCTTATTCATCTTTTTCTCTTGGATCATTACCAAATACGAGAAAATCCGATTGCTTGCATCAAAATAATGTTTGTATCGCAAATAATTCTTCATACATATTTAGATACCCCAATGTCATCATTTCAAATAGAACGGACCTAGAACATGGTAGGTACGTGAATGACTGCTTTATTTTGAATGTATTATGCAATGCTATTTAGTAGCTACAGCATATAAGTTCGGCTGCTTGTTTCGATTTCCCACTGAGAAAACACATGGCGCCAGACGCCATAATTTATAGACTTCTGGCGCCATGTACATAGTCGATTTAGGGATTGTGATAAAATATAGCGCCACACGCCATAATACGTGGCGAAAAGTACATAGGCCTACACGCCATGTACTATAGTCCTCCACGCTATGTACATGGCGTGGCGGACTATATTACATGGCGTGGAGGACTATAGCACATGGCGTGGAGAACTATAGTGCATGGCGTGGAGGACTATACTGTATGGCGTGGAGGACTATAGTACATGGTGTGGAGGGCTATAAGCATAGCGTCTGCTCCTATGTACTATGGCATGTGGCGCTATATTTTATCACAAATCGACCATGTACATGGCGCCAGAAGTCTATAAATTATGGCGTCTGGCGCTATGTGTTTTTTCAGTGCATCTGACATGGAAAATACATATTTGCCGAGCCCAGGCGAAAGCTGACGAGCCCGATTGTGGGGACGGTCCCGCCGGCGCTCGTGCGACTTCCGATCGGAGTGGGTTTTGAGCACGAGTCGACGCGATTTCGTGACGAGCTGTCAAATGCCGTCCACATGTTGGCGGTCTCGTCTGACTTCGGCTCAACAACAAAAGACCACGAGCCTTCTAACTTCTGAACATCTGAAGATAGAGCAGTTGATGATAGGTGATGGAATTCACCTATCGTCAACTGCATCTAAGTCCATATCATATCCTCTGTTATACTCAAGAAGCTTGCTGATATTTATACATCTCCTCACACAGCATGGCTGCGAGTTATAATTGTAGTGCCATGAGCCATATTACATGGCTCATGGCACTATGTAATATGGCGTGTGGGGCCATAATTTCTGCGCCATGTAATTATGGCGCTGGGAGCTATACTGCATGGCTCAGGGTACTATGTACATAGCGTGTGGCACCATAAATGCTGCGCCATGTAACATGGAACCACGCGCTATGTAGATTCTGACATTATGGCGCTGGGAGCCATATTGCATGGCTCAGAGTACTATGTACATGGCGTATGGGGCCATAAATAATGCGCTATGTGGATTTTTTTCAGTGCCGATTCAGCGTTTCGGTTTTGCGCTTTTTCAATTTAGGATCGAAAGTTCACAAACTTCCTTATTTCTTGGTTAGCCAGAAGTCAACATTAATATTTCCTCCATTAAAAATGCATGATAAAGTATTCCAATTATAAAGTCAACTTATTTTCAATGGACTTCTCTTATCCACCTTGTCCAATCCTATAAATCACAATATCGACTGCAGTTAGCTATAGCACCGCATGATTTGCATGATTAAAATAGCAGAAAAGCGAGTCATGCATCGCTGATCCAGTCACTAACGTTAACTCGAAGATTAGTTGAAGAATAGTCTGTTCTGCTAGTTCATTGAACATAATGGGTATTTTCTTGTACGGGTAAATGGTATTTCTTATACGCCTTCAGCCAGCGGATGCATACAGTCATCTAGCTGCACAGAGGAGAGTCAAGAAGTATGTATGTATATCGAGTTCAACTCGCGCGATGAGGCGAACAAACCTGAATGAAAACAAAACTGGGAAAATTTGTCGGTTGAATGATTGCAGCAGCGCGTTAAACTAAGCTTAGTTTTCAAGCTCAACAATCCAATTCTACCTGAAATCCTATGTTTATAGCTCTAAGTGTATTGGTGCAGTAATTTTGTTGAGCTATTATAGATGCGAAAAGTAGAATCACTGAATGCAGTGATTGTAAAAGTGGTAAAACTAGTAGAAAAAAATTTAAAACTTTTTAAAACTCTTCTAGTGGTAAAACATAGTAGACTCCACTCGGATACACAATCGTGCCAAATCAGATTCTATTAAGTGGCTGTGATACCGGACTATAATGTATCAGTCGGACAGTCACAAGCAACATTCCAAAAATATTGATATGGCTTAGAACATGCGAAACATTTAAGTTTATTTCAACATACACATATTTTTGAATATTACTTTTTTTTTTTGTTAAATTGCATAACATACATTTTACATAAATTAATTTTGGCCTTTTATCTAAAAACAGACATACATATTCTGCCTAATTTATTCTAGATCGCAGTTTGTTCGGCTACCAATCTGCCTGATTCATAGCATTTCTCATTTATAGAGAATTTTTTCATAAAGATCTGTTGGGCTGTCTGTTTAAGCATTTCTGAACGCAACAAATATTTATTATGAAAATTGATAATAATTGCGACTCGTCAGTCTATAAAGTATTTTCAATAAAATTTGATTTGGCCGGATTTGGCCTAGAACGAACTTTCATTTAACCGCCCAGATTATTTACTGCAAAGAATTTGTCGCAAGTTTAAGATAGCCAATGAATCGTTTGGCGTGAGTATCTTGATCATTTGACCGAAAAATTCTTTATTCTCTAAAACATTTTTATGACTTTTTTCCTTCAAATTATATAATTATATTTAAAGATCTGATTATATTTAAACATTTACATTCTTCTAAGGGGGCCCGGTAGCTCTGCTCGCTAAGGCGTCAGGCCGAAAAGCGGCGTGCTACGGGGTCTGCGGGCTCGAATACCGCCAGTGCCATGGCTGTAAGTGTGAATGCGTGTGATTGTCTAAGAGGGTGGTAAATGGGCCCAAACTTGTGGCCTTATGATGGCCGCGTTCCCGGCAGCCCTCTTCATTAACCTAACCTAACAATTCTTTCCACACGCTGAGAAATGACCGAAATCAATATATTAACATCTTAATATTGTTATAGTAACAGCATTGTCCCTAATACATAATTTTAGCAGCTCAATATTTTATGTTAGGAAGTTACAATAATATATTTGTAGTTTAACATTATATATTAAGCTGTTAACTTTTTATGTTAAGAACATCTGTAAATATAAATGTTTTAACATCTTAACATAAATATATTACTATGCCAACACTGAAAGAAAAATCTTGGTAAAATCAACAATTTTCCTTGGTTGTTTTTGCGTCAACTACCTGCTATAGTTAAAACAACCATAAAAAAATAGTTGATTACTTTTATGCACCATGACGCGTGGTTGATAAACAACGTCCGTGGTGCAAAAAAAGTAAGCAACCACAAACAATGGTATTCCAACCATATACATAGTACGAAATATAGGCAGGGGAGGCGTGAATGCCGCAGTTGAATTTGGTGAATCACAATGCAGCGACAATGTCGCTGTCAATGCAACCAAGGCACCAACCAAATTCATTTTTTTGTTCTTTTGTATTGCTAAATCCTGTTGTACGAGGATTAGGTTGGCTTATCACAATACACATCAGCCATCGCTTGTCTATTCCACCAGACCATTCAACCTAATTCAAACAGATTTAATTCAACCTAGTGGTGATGCTAACCTATGGTAGGTATCACCGCTAGCGGTGCGGCAAAATTAGAAATTTGGCAAATTCTGCTGCTGCCGCAAATTCTGCCGCTGCCGCAAATTCAGCCGCTGCCGCAAATTCGGCCGCAGCCATTGTGCGCGTTACCATACAAAACAGTGCATTCTAATTTTTTGACTGCGCTTTGCCGCAGCCCACTGCTTTGCAACAGCGGAAAACGCTGTATTGTGAATAAAATAGCGTCATACAACGTAATATAAAGGCTTCACAGCATAACATGAATATGAACTATATCGACAACAAACCGAATACAATTTTGCCATGTATCATATGAAACTTCTATGATAGAATAGGAGCATGAGTATGAGGAGTATGAAAAATCAACAGTTTTCCTTAGTTGTTTTTGCATCAACTAGGGCTATAGTTCAAACAACCATAAGAAAATCGTTGATTACTTTTATGCACCATGAAGCGTGGTTGATAAACAATTGAACAATTGACTCATTCGGAGCATGAAAAGCGTCCAAATGTTGAAACCATTCTACTTGGCGTAGAATAATTCCAAAGACGTTGCTCACTGAATTACGTTTGTTGAAATCAACTATTGCAAAGTAGTTTAAGTACCATAAAAACTGTTAATAATTCGAAACGTTGAAGTTTGAACTATTTTTCGTGGTTATGAAACAATTAAAACAGTTGATTTCATGAACGTTGCGATATTTTTTGTATAACCAGAGCCAACGACTTTAATATCGTTAAATTAACGATATTAACATAATAAAAATAACTATTTTCCTTAGTTCGTTTAACGATTTTGAATGAATCGTTGCAATACTACTAAAAATAGTTGAACCAACCAAGAGTTTTTCTTTCAGTGTATAATTCATAATTTCTAATGCGGATAAGGTATGTATTTTTGCTTACTAAAGTTATCATTATTTCCTTACATATCCTCCTAAAAAAGACCGAACTGTTTAAAACCCCCTTTCCGCAAATTTTCTCGACGTGGAAGCTTTTACTTCAGATGTATGTACATCAAATGAACGTATTTGTTTCCAAGTTTAAATTTTCTTTGCGCTTGAAGATATCTGCAACATTTAGAAAAACACAAATCTTTAAATAAGTCAACAGTTTGTCAAATAAAAGCTGAAAAACATAAAATAAGTTAAACCAAAACTGTCAATCAGCAGCTTAAATTTTGATTCTGATAAAGAATCCTACACTGAAAGAAAAATCTTGGTAAAACCAACAATTTTCCTTAGTTGTTTTTGCGTCAACTACGGGCTATAGTTAAAACAACCATAAAAAAATAGTTGATTACTTTTATGCACCATGACGCGTGGTTGATAAACAACGTCCGTGGTGCAAAAAAAGTAAGCAACCACAAACAATGGTATTCCAACCATTGTTTGTGGTTGCTTACTTTTTTTCCATACATATTACGAAATATAGACAGGGGAGGCGTGAATGCCGCAGTTGAATTTGGTGAAGGCACCAACCAAATTCATTTTTTTTTCTTTTGTATTGCTAAATGCTGTTGTGCGAGGATTAGGTTGGCTTATCACAATGCACATTAGCCATCGCTTGTCTATTCCACCAGACCATTCAACCTAATTCAAACAGATTTAATTCAACCTAAAGGTGATGCCAACCTATGGTAGGTATCACTGCTAGCGGTGCGGCAAAATTAGATATTTGGCAAATTCTGCCGCTGCCGCAAATTCGGCCGCAGCTATTGTGCGCGTTACCATACAAAACAGTGCATTCTAATTTTTTGACTGCGCTTTGCCGCAGCCCAATGCTATGCCGCAGCGGAAAACGCTGTATTGTGAACAAAATAGCGTCGTACAAGGTAATATAAAGGCTTCACTGCATAACATGCATATGAATTATATCGAACAGCAAACCGAACACAATTTTGCCATGTATCATATGAAACTTCTATGATAGAATAGGAGCATGAGTATGAGGAGTATGAAAAATCAATAGTTTGCCTTAGTTGTTTTTGCATCAACTAGGGCTATAGTTAAAACAACCATAAGAAAATCGTTGATTACTTTTATGCACCATGACGCGTGGTTGATAAACAATTTCATTCGGAGCATGAAAAACGTCCAAATGTTGAAACCATTCTACTTTGCGTAGAATAATTCCAAATTACGTTTGCTGAAATCACCTATTGCGAAGTAGTTTAAGTACCATAAAAACTGTTGATAATTCGAAACGTTGAAGTTTTGAGTGAGTTGATGAAAATTTTTCTATTTATCAACTAATTTTCGTGGTTATGAAACAATTAAAACAGTTGATTTCATGAACGTTGTGATATTTTTTGTATAACCAGAACCAACTACTTTTATATCGTTAAATTAACTATATTAACATAGTAAAAATAACTATTTTCCGTAGTTCGTTTAACGATTTTGAATGAATCGTTGCAATACTATTAAAAATGGTTGAACCAACCAAGAGTTTTTCTTTCAGTGTAATAGCGACAATAATACTACTTGTACTATTGATTGCACGGGAAAACTTAGTCGAATGGGTCAATATTCAGATAAAGTTGATATGATGCAGATAGTAACATAAAATGTGGATCTTTAATATGCTCTATAAAATGTATGTTAAAAAATTAATTTGCAAAATTTAGAATTTCCTCTCATCCATTTATCTAGACTGGCCAGATTATTCCATCATTTTTCTAGTATTATTAGATTGTAATTACCACTATATGATCAGTATCATTTTATTTATATTTATATTTATTTATTATATATTTATTCATATTTTTTTTATTTATTTATATTTATTTATATATATTTATTTTGAATCAGTCAGATTTCCATAATATACCAGTTGATTATTCGAAATTTTAGGCTGAAAACCTTTCATTGAAAAACAAATTCATCCTCTTGTTTCATCTGTAAAGTTTACTTTTCTCCTATGTTCAAGGTAAGTCAGATGGAAGTGAAGGATTAAAAGGATTAACTCTAAATTTTTGCTGCTTAGAACATAATTTGCTGAAAATCATGGTAGCAACCAGGTTTTGAAAAAAAATGATGCCATATATCGCTATATTAAATGCGATGCATACATCGCTCTCATAAAAGTCCATTGACTTGCCAGAAATAAGCGAGCGCAACCAAGCAAGTAATTCTGTTAGCAATGAACTAAAATCACTGCTATCTAACTAGAAACTACATACCTAGCTGTATATACGTACAACTATCAACAATTTCAAAGAAAAAAATGCCATTGTTGACGCTTGACATACTTTCTCGCCGCGTGAATCGCTCGAAAACTCGACTCCGAAGTAATTTGAACTCGATTCCTCAAGAAGCTCTTGGCCCCAGCCGAAGACCAAGAAGACCAACTGCAAAGAAACTAGAGCTTGGTTGTCGTAGAGTTAGTTGGTTTGCGGGCAAATATCATGCTTGAGCCTCAGCAGCAGCAGCGGCAGCAACTTAGCATCAATTCAAGCGAATTACGAACGAAGGTACTACAAAATACGAATTACTACCGCACCGTTTCAAAGTGTTCATTGACCGGAACGTTGAAGCAGCTTGACTTTCAGATCGTTAGGAATGAAAGTTAGCAGTATTAGATAGAGGCGATTGCTTGAGAGCTCTTCTCAGCCCGAACTTGTGGAACATTTCACTAGCTATCACAAGCAATGGTTATTTGCACTAGGCATTCGTAGACAGAAGAACCGTAGGTTTTTATTGTTTGCTATGAGTTTCGGCGTTTCAAGATTGAATCTGATGCAATATATGTATGCATCTAGCATTTAAGATCGTGACTGGCATAGTGGCATCGGTTTTAGAGCTACTTGCTTCCGACGGGGGCGTAGGTTGATTTAGAGGCTCTTATAAAGAAAACAAAGGGAGATTGTTAAATAATATTTCTGAAATAAAAATATTTTTGAGTGCGGGTTCAAATCCTGAGCCATAGTTTTGTTTTTAACGAAAATTTAGCTTGGCAGATAGCAGTTTGGAAACTGACCCTCATGTAAATTGTCCATAGAGAAGGGTAGTTCTACGGGTTTTTATTACTTTGCACATAGAATACAATTCAAGATTTATCGCGTTTGTTTTATTGTAGTTAAAATTAAAATATGTGCATCCAAAATTTTATTCGAATGTTCGGAAAAGAATTTGTAAGAATCTCTGTATCTGGTTCCAAGGGTTCAAAAAATTCAGGTTTTGAAAAGTTATTGTTAATAAAAGAGGAGGAAGACTATCGCATTCCAATTGATGAAGAAGCTTTTATTTGATACTGTTAATTTTATCGCCGAAATTTAAAATAGTAAGTTTATTCAATGGAGTAAAAGTTAAAACAAAAGCATTCGCAAGTATTTTAATTTTTTACCTAAATTATGAGCAAATCACTAAAGCTGCATTATTCGCTATCCGACCTTCGCTTAACCTACCCTTACTTATGCATTCCAAGACTGCCATAACAGGTTTTACGACTTGTAACTGTATTAGGGGTCGAAAGTGAAGCAACCGAGAAACCGAGTTGAAAATTGAAGAACAAAACACTATGAACAGATAGAGGAACATGTAAATGGACATGTAAATGGACTCATCGGTGTGATATTTAATTATATAGACCTCCCAACAAAGGAAGGGTTAGATTTAAGATCTTGAAGTTTAATTAGGTTAAGTTGTTTTCGCATCTAACTGAATGGAAACTAGATCGCCTCTTCGTGATGCTAAATGATCCAAACTCTTCCACAATTGCTTGCGTCTTTTGATTTTTCTAGACGTACGATTTTGCTCTGTTACTTTTAAGTTGGTGGTCGCAGCATTCTGTACCTAGTCATCTTCAGGTGCGGTATACGGTTCCGGGTTAATACGACCATCTTCGTCCCGTGAAAACACTGATAATCCTCAGAGAATGTTCTGGTGACTATTCTAATTAAATTGGAAATGTTTTTGCGGGATGATTAAAATTGAACAACTTTTTATTAACATTAAAAATTTTAATCTACATTGAAAATTCTATTTTGACAAAGTGGTTTCGAAAGTATGCACTGCTTCTCATCAGACACCAGTACACAGTGCATACTTGACTGGCGTGACCACTTGCAGGTGGAAATCATTACATTTTTATTTATGCTAGTTGTGACAAATTTTAACATCTCCGACTTATATCCATGGATATAATTTTACTTAGTAAAGGTAATTGAATTTGATCACGGTTCCCTTCTTGTCTATAAATCAGCATAGACAACGTATATCATTTCTACAGCATCGAAGCCGAGCATATTGAAATGCTTCGATGCTGTAGAATTTTCAATGTAGATTAAAATTTTTAATGTTAATAAAAAGTTGTTCAATTTTAATCATCCCGCAAAAACATTTCCAATTTGATTCTGCTTTCGGAGGCTGATTCCGCAAAACGATCGAAGTTTCCCGTTTCAATATGCTCGGCTTCGATGCTGTAGAAATGATATACGTTGTCTATGCTGATTTATAGACAAGAAGGGAACCGTGATCATTCTAATTAAGTTGGTGGTGTTGGTTTAGCTGAGGCGTACCCCTGATTGGCACCGATCCAGCTCTGAGCAACTGCTTTCATAAAAGTTGGCGTTAACCCTGGATAGCTTATATCGATAACCATATGATTTCTTAAGGTGACTATACATCCGGACAGATATAGCGACTTTAAGTAGGGAACCTCTTAAATGGAAAATATAAACTCCAAACTTAAACTCACCAGGTGGGAGCCTGGCACAAAGTCCAACATGCCCTCAATTGTCGAGGGCATCAAAGACGGCTTTGCCGTCAGGTACAGGCATCAGGAAATGAAGTAATGGCGAATGAGCCAGCTTCGCGGACTGTTGCTAAAATCTGTTGGAGGCTGTGAAGTTATAACGAATGAGTCAACTGGCTTGCCTCGGAGAAAGCCCAAAAGCATGTTTGAGGCCAGAGAGGCAAGAAAGATACGGTGAGTGAGCTTTTTCAACCGCCAATAAGTGCTACCTTCAGCGCCGCTTCCTCCTTAGGCTCTCAATGCTCGATTTGCTAACTCCTCTTGGGTTTACGGTAACAGGAGGTTAGCTTTCAAAGTTCTGAGCGACTGAAAACCTCCTCCTGGCAGGTTCTACGACCAGGGAAAAAAGTCCATTCAATTGGTAACTAAATTTATCGGGAAGCACCCGCATTCCTTTAGCCGTGCAGATCCAGCTCAGAAACGACAGAGCTCAGCTGAACAAAAGGGCCAAGCCGGTAAATAGGAAAAAAACTAAATCAAGCAATTAGTTTTTGAACTATCGTCGACCAAGCAACTCAGTCTCAAAAATATGGAGACAGTCCAGTACCGCACTTTTATAAAGTTCCTCAATAAACAAGTAAAGTTGGCCCAAACCATAATGAAAGATATGGCATCCATTTACGGGGACTCTCTTTTCAGGTAAAACCAGGCTTTATAAGTGGCACAGTCATTTTTAAACAAGGAAGGGACTCACTTGATGGTGACCCACAACCAGGACGGCCAATTGAAGTGACAACTCCTTAAATTGTTCAAAAAGTCATAAAAGGGATATTGGAAGATGCTTGACTAGAGAAAAAATAGCTCGCAGAAGTGTTTTGAATATCAGATACAACCATTTTAATTATTATTCTCCATCATCTTAGAATGACTAAAGGTAGCGCAAGGTGTAAATGCTCATGCCGCCTCAGAAACAACAGCGCGCGGAATGCTGTCGCACGTTTTTGAACCTCTGTAGTGAAGACGAGGCTGGACTATTGAATTAAATCGGAGTTAGAAACGAGACTTTGATTCATTATTATTAGTCTGAGTCCAAACAAGAATCTATGCAGTGTCACGAAAAAAGCACACCACTAACCATGAAATACAAGGTGTGACAGTCTCAGACGGGATCCTGTTGATCAATTTTAAAAACAAAGGTGTCTCCATGACCGAAAAATACTGCGCTTAAATTCTTGAGTGGTTGAAAGAAGCCATCAAAGATAAAAGAAGAGGAAAATTTACCAAAGGTGTCCTATTTCTGTACGCAAACACACCTGTTCGCAAGAGTTTAGATCACCCACTACAGTGTAGTACACCACTACTTGATCCATGCACCACTACAGCCTTTAGCTAGCTCCCAGCGAGTATTCTCTGAATAGGTACCTGAGTTGATCAGAAGCAAATTGAGTCGTTGATCTAATTACTCCACAGTCGTAGTCACACTGATTTTAAATTTGTGATGAAGCTCTCTACCAGCTTCAGCCCCTAATTTACTTCTATGCAGAAACTAATTGAAAGATCCGAAAAATATATTAGAGTATTAGTAAAATATATTGAAAAAGAAAAATAAATTTGCACTTTCTACCCTCCATCCCGCGATCCTAATGACCCAGTTTCATAAGTAAAGTGAAGGAAATGCACGTTTAGTTTGAATCTCAAGTTTCCACTAAAAATTAAAATTTTTTTTAAGTTTTTAATTCTGCAACTTTATAGATTTGGGAATGATCTTTTTTCAAATAATTATATGCAACAGAAACTCGGACCTTTCAAAAATCAGTGGCTCCTTGGAAATTATATCGTCAGTCGGCGAGGAGTAAATCTTTCATATGATGCAAAAGTTGCTTGGTGTGATAGATAATTATAAAAAAACTGTCCTTATGCAGGTCAATACTCACTATAAAATTATTCTGCTGATTCAATATTAATCAATTTTAAAAATATTCCTGCAAAATTTCAAGAATTTTTCAAAAAACTTAACAAACGTTTCAACCCAGCTCAAAAACAACTATATGAAATTCTTCAATTAATTTCAGAATTTCATTATACATACTCCCTGCTTTTCGGAGTCCTTACAAATTCAACAAATAGAAACAACAACAAAATTAATGAAAAACCCTCACAGCCACATCGGCACGACTTCGATAGCAACGTGGTGCAGCATATAAAACGATGGAGTATAATAAAAATGAAATGAAATGAACCCATACCCTCAACACCCGAGGCTCATCAGTCGGATCTTATTCACCACCATCTATTGCGAGCTGTGCTGGGCTGTTGGCAATTCAACGTCAACTTTTCATGCGAGGGTTGTAGTAATATTGAAAAACCAAATGTAAATCCCCTTTGGCTGTGGCAGTTTTATTGTCGACACGACAGGGGTTGCGAAATGATAGCGTTGCAGAGTATTGCAATTGATAGCATGTCCGGAAATTACGCCCCGTACGAGGAGAAGGGATGATGTGTGCGTGTTATGGGATGGTGAAAACTGATATGGCATAAATACAGGGTGGATTTTTTCTATCGTTTATCAAGCACACCGGGGTGTAATAAATGTTGGTTGATTTAAAATAAGATAATTTTTTTTTCTGCAGAGATGTCGAATCGTATTTGGGGAAGCTACTTACTGTTTACTCCATTAATTCTTTTCATCAAGAAGATATGAGTATGTATTTTGTGGATTATCTTATCTTCAAAAGCATTCATCGTATATTGACACAGTTTAATCAGTCGAAATGCTTTATTGGGTATGCTCCAGTTGTTAAGTATCCAGTTGCTAAGTATGTTACTAGAAATCTCTGATCATCAGCCTGTAAAAAGCATGGGAGCCAAATTAACTTGTAGAGTGGTGAAGTTCAGGCTTGATGTTATTCGCAAGCTTTTTCCCAAAAATATAACAAATTAGTATAATTTTTTGAATTTACGAATTTACTTAGTTGAATTAAATTTTTGAAATAGGCTAAATACAACATCCAAATTTGTTTGTGAAATGACATTATATTTTGCGCACACACTATTTTTCGCTTGAATTATTGCAGACGGATTAAAAATTTTCCTAAAGCTATGCATATCTTAAAAATAATAAATATCAGCATATAATTTATTGCACTATTCAATAAATAGCATTGCTTCTTATGAAACTACGCAATTCATGCAGCCACATCCTTCGCATCGTGCCGCACAAAGAACATCGTATACTGGAAACTTTATAATAGCTCCGTCGACTGGTATGAAAAGTTGTCCTTTCGAGGGTTGAACTGTACCCAAGTACAGTCCTCCATTGTAAGTGGCACGACCAATAAAAATTTGCTCGCCGCTTATAGTCCGGCCACCTATTAGTGCACCGGACGGTACATCTCCGTCACTTCCACGATCCCAAAAGTACACATCGCCGCACAGCACCTCGTAATTTTCCTTGAACGTAATATCAACATCCGTCGCGATGTAGGCAGCTTTCTGTGCCGGGATCACATTGCACGGATACATTGCGAACTTGTCGTGGATTGCTCGTCCAACGTAAATGGTATTTCCCAATCGAGTTCGGCCGCCGACAATTGCATTCCGCGGCAGTCTCTCTTTTATCGAAGATCTTATCCATGCTGAAAGGACATCAGCATTAAATTTGGAACAAACTATACAATTGCATCTTACGCATTTTTATTGACTAGAAATTTACACTTTACAATTTCATTATCATCGTCCTTGAATATCGACCGAAAAAGCATATTGGCAGTTTATGAAGTAAAGTCAATGTCATATCAAAGAGACGTCAAAATTTTTCCAGATCTGTCTAACTGGGTGCTTAGAACAAACTCAGTGCATTCGTGCCCTACATTTAACAGAAAATCATGATGATGATTATCTATTATCGAGGACGAAATCAACATCAAGCGATGGGAATGAGCATATCATCCATCCGCAAGTTTGATTTAATAGGGAAGAAATAATGCTGCAACTGTTCGATCAATGAAAAGTAACGATAAGTAACACGTTTCCACCTTCCAAATACTAAGGATATTAAGACCATTTTAAGGACACGTTCATCCATCAACATCGCGGAAAAAATCTATAATAACACAATGAGGAATTCTAATGACACTATGGAAAATAAACCCTCTTCAGAGTAAGAATTCAAATACAAAATATTTCGTAGAAAATGCAATGTAGTGTCTTGTTGTTTGTATCAGAAAGGGGTTTCTCTACTGAGTATATTAATTTTCATGTCTCAGAAGATGTAGGATGTCATCCGAATATTAAAGTAAAATTTTCAATTATTTCCACCATTCCCGAAACACCCGAATAAAATAGCCAAAGTAAATCAGTCTAAGTTTAAGGTTAGAAATGCTCAATATTTTAACGGCCTCATAATGTATAAAATTCTAATGTTATCAAACTAAAGAGCTAGGACACAATTTTAATACCCGAGTACTCAAATACGACCTTTTTACAAATACAATATCATATCAGCAAGTATGAATAACTCTCAAGAATAAAATTCTCATAAGAACGCTAGTGTGTCTCATAAGAACGGTAGTTCTCTAGCTATAATTACTGTTTTGGATTTTATTAGTTTTCATTTTCTTGTCATTTTAATTGAGCTTTTCCAACTTCATTTCCTTAACTGCTTGCAATATTTTTCTTTGAATATTTTTTAAGGGCTAGCAGTACCTAAGCAGTATTTGTTTTGAACTACATGGTACATGAAAAAAAAGCACAGCTCTTAAGCCTAAAAACCTTTCATTATTTTGTCAGAATGTTCGTGGCATGAGGACTAAGCTGGAAGAAATTACAACCGTATCTTTACTTGAACAGGATCATCCAATCAATCTCTCCGAAACTTGGCTTGTTGGTGATATCTTCAGCTCAGAATTTTTTCCTATTCACAATGTTTACCGTTGTGACCGTAACCGCTTAACAACTATTAAGTCCGATGGTCGCGGGGCGCTTGTTGCAGTGCTTAGTTCTCTAGAAAGTAAACTCTGTGCTGATTTCGCCTCCAGTCTTCCAGTTGTCTTTGTAGCGGTTTCTATGTACCTGTCTATTCAATGCTCACTATTTGTAGCCTCACCTTACACTGAAAAAAATTTTGATTGAATTTTACCCTTATAATAGTAGGAAACTGGTTTCCTACTATTAAAGATGTAAATTTACAAAAGTGGGTAAAAAAATATTTAACGTCTTAAGTGTTTAAATTTTTTTACCACCAAATCATGTAGTTTTACCCTAAAAAAATGATGCAATTTAATGGCTTTGGCGCAAAGGTGAATAGCAAACTAGTAAATAGTAAACTGTTTTTGCTTCAATTTACAAAAAGCTGTGTATTATTCAGCTGATATGACGTAAAAGCAAAAAATTCACATCGAATGTGTAAAAAAATTTGTGATTCGTTATTTTAAACGAAGAAACCCTAGCGCATCAGAACCGCTAGAAACACTAATGTTCGAAGAACACTAGAGGATTTGTGCAGATTTTGAGTGTGTATTCTACCACTACTTATTTTTCCCACTTAAAACTAATACACCCTAAGTAATAATAGAATATAAGTTTATTTTAATTTCGGTGACTTTATCGAAAGCTACTGCGGTAGAAAAGTGTTTGGGGCTGCCAGCCGAAAAATGTCCAGAGCTTAGAAAATTCAAACAATGTTTACTTATTTTCATTGCAAATGTTTCCGATGAAAATACTTAATGCAAGCATTTATTCGAACGAAAATAACAGAAAAGCTTAGTGCTAGTAGCACTTTGCTAGCACCGAAGCCAAAAATATATCACATCTGCCTTACGCTGAAGTCGACATGTTCTGTGAATTTTGTATTGATATGATGTTTGCATTGGAAGTTATAGGGATGCAAAGAAATTTAGGGTTGCCATCCGCAAAAGTTTTCAAACTTTCTAGATCCTAATATTTGGTGTTTATTTTCACTATAAAATCAACGATTTGAAAATTCTATGCTAAAATCGCTTACTAAAGGTATGCCGAAAAATACAAAAACGACCATAGTTGGCAACCCTATGATTGTGTTGAACTTAAATTTCTACTGAAAATTGCCTAAAATAAGTTTAATTTGCCATTTGAATTTCGTTATGATTCAACTACTGTGCTAGAAGCTATAGGGCGAAGAGCTTTATTTTCCTCAGGAATTTTCCAAATTTAAGGCACTAAAATTACCATAGCTGGCAGCTCCAACCCAACTTTTCAACCAAGTTTCTACCAAACGTGGTTTAAAGTAAGGTTCACCTACTGTGTAGATTTGGTTAAAATCGAATGACTGAATCAGAATTAATAGGGCCAAAACCAATTCTTTTTCTTAGTGATTTTTCAAGATGGCACCACTGACACAAAATTGCGCGCATTTCAAAATCGCTTCTATCAGACCTGGTCCTACTTAAGGCCAATATATTCTGTGAAATTCAATTAATTCTGACCATCGAACCGTGAGTTTCCGTGAACAGAAGTTTTTTATGTTAAAAATTTAGATAAATTGGGAAAGGGATACCAGTCGTGCCCATATTAAAATTTCAATTTTTTTACTTTGACTAAAGACACAAAGCATAAGACTTGTTTATGAAACGACAATTTTTCAGGAGATTCGATGATTTAAAGGTTTTAACTCTCAGCGTCTGCCCTAGCTACAGGGTTGCCAACATGCTCATTGAAAGCAACATAAATGCATAACTAAATAACATCAATATGTTCTGAAAGTTTCATAATGATTGAAAAGCTCTATCAAAAGTTATCGTAATTTAAAAATTTTCAAAATTTCCCGCTCTCTTTTTAGGCACCTAGCGCACACATGGGGTTAAAAAATTCCAAAACATTATCCGATTCACATGTAAAACACGTTCAAAATTAATTTTGTTTAAGTAATTTTTACAAAAATTATTTTTGTACGGAAAAATAGGTATATTAAAAATATCACTAAAATGGCCGCCGGCGCCAAAGGGTTAACAATAATTGACATTTAGTGAGACCTGGAACTATTCTGCAAATACACCAACATATTGTGCAAATACACCAACATAACATAAGTTTCAGCTGAATCGGATGGCGTGTTCCCGAGAAATAGTCACTGAATTTTTTGATGATATATATATATATATATATATATATATATATATATATATATATATATGTATATATATATATATTTATATATATATATATATATATATATATATACTATTATATATTTATATCTATATTTATATATATATATATATATATAGCCACCCAAAGATGCAAAATTAATTCAAGTTCCCACATCGTACGTGTGTCGTGGTCCATTTTTGATTCACAGATATGGACCAACACTGCACCCCACTGATCCACTGGCTGCTCGAGAGATTGCAACGTTATTATGGCTTCCTATGTTGTGTTCAACACACGTTCAATTGATTTTGCGGAACCATCCATTGCAGGCTGGGTCAGAACCATCCTAATGTACGTGTTCACAAGCAGTCGGTTGTTATGGAAACGTTCAACAATCACTGCCCACGCAGCTTCATAATTTTCACCACCAAAATTGATATGTTTAATCAGGTTTGCTGCATTGCCGGTTACCGCCTGTTTCAGAAAGTGGAACTTCTCAGTAGTACTTATGCTTTCATTTTTGTGTACTAACGATGAGAATAAATCGTGGAATTGGGTCCAGTGTTCAAACCGTCCATCAAACTTAGGGATGTCAACACGTGGCAGTTTGATTCCCATGGATTCAGGAACTGCCGGCGGCAGCTTTGATTCCTGACCTTCTTTTGAAGCCTGATATGCCATGATTTTATCGTTAAAGATATCTCTCAGTTGGAGGAATGTTTCTTCCGTTCGTTCATATCTGGCTTGATATTCTATCAAATCACTGCCAGTCAACTCCTTGTGGACCTTGACATGATACTTCTTCACCGTGGACCATTCCTCTTTCAAATCACTCAAACGACTGGTGAAATACGACAAGGAATGTCTGTCCTTCGAATCTTTCCGAAAATTCCTAAGCATTCTGTCAATGGCGTCCATTGCTACCTGCACCTCTGCCATTTTGTAAATGTTAGAATTCAAAAACCGAAACTCACAGAACCACGAATCTACCCAACGAAAATCACGCACACACGCACTTGAAAGTTAATTTTCTCGAATATATAATCTCTCAATGAAACTAAATGAAGCTAGATAATAAAAAATGGTGTGTACTTGCCCTTTTTTTCGATCTGCTTCCTTTCCTTAGCCGCATCCGGCTCGACGGACCATGTTACAAAATGAGATTGTTCACAGATTTCACCAAAGTATATTCAATCCAAAACACAATTCCAAGATAAATGATATTCTATTAATCCGACATTCAATTCAAGATATAATTTTACGATACAACACCATGAGATTCTATCACACGAATGCCATTAAAACTAGACCAGCACCCAAATCGCGGAGCCAAGTCGCGACACATCAAGTGGCTCGATGTGCAGCGTCAGCAGAAAAATATGAAATCAGATCTTGCAAATGGTTTAGTTTACACTTGAGCGAATGTCTACAGAATTGCACAATGTGCATTTTTGTTGCTACAACCAAGAGGTTGATTTGTCGCGATTCAGCTCCGGATCGCATCTCAGTTTCTAATATATTCCCAACATATATATATATATATATATATATATATATATATATATATATATATATATATATATCTATGGAAACATGAATTTTTGGCCAAATCGATTTGAATAATAATGTAAAAAAATGAATATATTTCCTTATATCAAAGTATTAATTATAGACCCACTTTTCAAAGTGTATGGTGACTTTAGTGTTCCATCTGTTCAATAAAAATCTGGTTTTTCCCGTATTGTTTCTCACAATAATATTTTTATTGCTCTTTCATCTTTCCTTTCACCTTGTTCACTTTCTAAATTTAGCTCTGTGCCCCATTTTAAAAAATTATATCTTTGACCTCATCATTTTCAACATTGAACCTTCATCGTTTTTGTTACCTCCACAATACCTTATACGAACCCTGACCGTTATCATCCTCCCCTCTTTGTAGATAGTACCGTTAACCTATCTAATCTTGCTAGAATTTTCCAACAAACCTTGTTTCAAATTTGAAAAAAAAAAACAAATTTTGACCTATTAGCCCTCCGTCTCAACTCAATTAATTGGTTTGGCTTGTTTCGACGACTTGACGTCGACATTGCAGCTAAGAAACTCTATACTATTCATAATCCTTGGTTTAATCACCTCTCATACTCCAATCTTCCACTTGCGTTAACGCAACGATGCTCCTTTGTTCACAAAGAGTATTAAACGCGCTCTGGATACTAAAAATACTAAACGGAGTAAATTTTTAAACTCTCATTCTGACCAAGACTACGCCGACTTTTCTCGATTACGTGCTGCTGCCAAGAATGGAATAACGCTTGCCATGCGCAAATATTTTTCGCAAATTGAATCTTCTTTGTTTTTGAATGACCCTAAAAACTTCTGATCATTCTTTCGCTCTTTAAAACTCTCCTCTCCTATACCTGATTCCCTTACATTTAATAATATGACTGCTGCTGATCCTCAGAATTTTTGTGATCTCTTCACACTGTTTTTGTCTTCTGTATACTCTGACTGAGTGATTCCCTCTTCTTAAACGTTTCCTTTGATTTTTTTTCCTTGTCTCTCTTCACTCTCGACTAATCCTCTTGAAGCTGAATTCCTTACATCGTCTCCCTCTTCGGCGTTTCATCCTCACCGTTCTCACCCACTTCTGGTGTACCTCAAGGGTCAATACTAGGACCGCTCTTATTCAACCTCTTCATCAACGATCTTCCATATATTTTATCACCATCTTCTTTGCTTTATGCAGATGACTTAAAAATACTTCAGGCAATCGAAAGCTCAGATTATCATCTGCTTCTTTAGGATGATTTGCATTCCATTATTGCTTGGTGTAACTCTAACTACCTATCGTTAAATGTTACCAAATGTTTTACCATATCTTATTCTCTACAGACCCAGTCCCTAAATATATTTGATATGCGAATCCGTCCTTGTCTCTGTGGAATATTTTACTGATCCGGGAGTCACCTTTGATCGTAAACTTAAATTCGACCTTCATGTTCGTATTATTACCACCAGAAACTGAACGAAAACATGATCTATAGGGATCTACGAGCGACCTATAGCGATCCACGCGAGGGATACAAACCACGAACGAGCCTTTGTAAGGATGAAAGTGGATCCATCATCAGTGACTCGGTCGAGATTAAAGAAAGATGGGCACGGTATTTTAAACAGCTGCTCAACCCACGCCGACGACAAACTCAGCAGATCCAAATATCCCAGAAGCAGAGCAGGACATTCACATCTCTCCACCAACATTCGAAGAAATTCAGGCAGCCATACAGAACCTTCGAATAAATAAAGCTCCTTGAATATATAGAATACCTCCCGAATTACTCAGAAATAGTGGAACTCTTCTTTGCAACATTCTCCACCAATTAATACTACAAATTTGGGCAGCAGAACAGTTGCCAAACGATCGGCGAAAAAGTATTATATGCCCCATTTACTTAAAAGGAGACAAATTACGTTGGAAAAACTGCAGAGGCATCGCTTTATTATGTCCAAAATTATTGAACGCAAAATGAAGCCCTTCTATGATAATATCATAGGAGAGTATCAAGGTGGCTTCAGGTCCGGACGATCTACGATAGATCAAATATTCTCAGTCAAACAGGTGCTTGAAAAATGCTGGGAGTATAATGTCGACGTGCACCGGGTCTTCGTAGATTTCAAGCAAGCATATGATAGTGTAGATAGAAATACACTTTACCGAATCATGGTCGACTTGGGAATTCCAATAAAACTCGTCCGCATGACCAAGGTGACAATGATGAACGCTGAATCTCAGGTCAAAGTCAACAGTGACCTAACCAACAGCTTCCACACTAGCTCAGGCTTAAAGCAAGGAGATGGGCTTGCCCCGATGCTATTCATCCTTGCTCTGGAACACGTCATCAGAAAAATACCAGCTGATACAACAGGCACACTACTGTTCAAGTCCACGCAAATAGTAGCATTCGCCGATGACGTCAACATTATGGCACGGACCATACCAGAAGCAAAGGAAGCTTGCCTAAGTTTGGAGTCAGACGCTAAGAAAATAAATCTACGGGTCAGCGAAGATAAAACCAAACTAACGACCCAAACAAGAAAAATGGCGCCAATCAGACAAAACTTGACCTTAGGAGACTACAACATCAAGAATTTAGATAACTTCATCTACTTAAGGGTCCACCTTGACAATTCAGGCAGTGAAAAGGACGAAATATTACGACGAATAAATGCAGCAAACAATACGTACTATTCCATACTCCCTATAATCAAGTCTACGAACGTGCACAGGAATAACAAGCTTCGCATATACAAAACACTCATTAAACCTGTGCTTCTCTATGGAAGCGAAGCCTGGACTTTGATTACGGACTCCGAAAAGGCCCTGGACATATTCGAGCGCAAAGTGCTACGTTGAATTTTTGGCCCCATACAAGAAGGGACAGAGTGGAGAATGCGATACAACAATGAGTTGTACCATATATATATGACGACCCACCTGTATCCACATGTATTAAATTACGAAAATTACAATGGGCCGGCCACGTCGAGAGGATGAAGGCCAATAGACTACCTAAAAGCCATCGATGATGATGAAGTTGAAAAAAGACAGAAAGTACCTCGCCAAGCAACACTGGTACGATCAGATACGTTTCTCATTGCCACTAGGCTTAGGCACTAGTGCTCTCCCAAAGAGACTATTTTAACGAATGGCGATTTATGCAATATTGATTTTCTTAAAACATTTTCTGAGTATTAAAATGGTAAGCTATAATGTAGTTAACGCGGAATACTACTTTTGGTACCATTTGGCGAGGAAAAGGAATCTCTCCGACACTTTTATGTAACCCAATACAGAGAATTCAGTTTGTTGCCAGTGAATGTTCGCTGCGCTTACTGTTTCTTAATGGGATTATACAGACGCCAACACACTCTCACCAATCAGCTAACACGGATATATACATTCTCACCTGTCACTTGACAGTATGCTTTTCTCACTTTTGCATGTGATAAAGTGAGCTTATTTTGGTGTTGGCTCTTCTTACGTGCCAGCTGATGGTAAATCCTTCACTCCCTGCCAATCTCTTCCATCAATCAATCACGTACTTTCAGTGCTACTTATTAGTTCTTATGCTATGTCACGGGTAATAGAAATGCATGAAAAACAAGTAGTAGCTGCGAGAATACGCTATTGGAATTTCCAATGAGCGTCACAATCACTCAGCACGCAATAACCACACATTTCGGGTCATGTAGAGGTACGATCGGCCGCCGCGCCGGCCAAAGCTTCAATTCGAATTCACCCTAGATGACGGAAATGCGAGAATACAATGTCGGACCTTCAAAAAGGTCTTATACATAAAGCTATAAAGCTAAAAGCATAAGTTTCCCCTTGTATAAATCTTCCCAGTCTAGGACATGCAATGTTAAAAAGAAATAAACATGCAATGGTTCGGTAATGCTTCCACGGATTACGCGAAATGCTTGCCGAATATATGCCGAGGCATTACTTTTCCCGTTGGGTGCAGCCAATAATCTCATATAAAAGTTCTTACATAATCGTTGAATCTGCACACAATTCGAAGATAAACTCAGTGATAGCAAATACATAAATATTGGTATCCGCCAAGGTTATATGTTGGGCCCGACTCTCGTCTTCTCATAAGTTCCAAACTTGAATAATCTTCGATTAAATTCCAATTATTTTATTTATGTGGATGATTTACTTCTCTTTCATGTCAGTCGATGTTTGGAAGAATAAGAGCGAAATAATAAAGGATGAAAAAAGTTCAATGTCTCCCGAAAACTTTTCGCAAAATTATTGCTGTAAGTATTTCTAAATATGCAGAGAGCTAATGTTACTTTGGATTTCTTACGGATCTGCTCTTGGAATAAAAAATATTGAATATGCTTTTCGAATAAAAAAATAGTTTAAACTGACTTAGTTGGCTAGCTCCTTTACTAGTGTCATATTATGTAAAACTCGAAAATTATTCGAATTGTGCATTTGACAACATTTTAACATTCCATTTAGAAAAAATATCGCGTAAAATTCAGTCGCGTTACAAAAACACTCATTTACAGCACAAATGCGTAAGTATCCGCCTGTGAGATTTTGCTGAAACCTGACCAAGTGTTTACCATTCGCTTCCAATCATTGCTTTATTCGTTTCCTTCCAGCCTGGATAACAACAAATATTCGTAATAGGCTACCGAAGAAACCAGTGGTTGCCGGCAAGGATTCGGATGGAGCAGCCATCTATGTTGGTAGAGCATGGCATAATGACGAACTGTTTCCAGCGAAAGTTATACCTTCGAAAAATGCTTGCTTCATAACGGTAGACGGCAAAGAAATTGCAAAGGAAGATTTCGATATTTTAACAGGCAATGGATTTTCATGGGTGACAGCACAGAATGGCGAAGTCCCAGACGGATCAGTTCAAGGTGGCCGACTGAAAGACGGAACGATTCTCTACATCGGAAGAGTTGAGCACGAAGGGACCGTAACGCCGGGGAAAATTGTTCCGCCGCATAATTGCATGTACATACCGTTCAACGGCGATGAAAAACGCTTCATGCGGTATGAGACGTTGGTGAAGCAAGGATGCGACTGTGCCGCCTGTGGTTGCATTTGCCAATGATATATAAGGACTACCTTGGACTCGCTGACTTGCTGCTCTCACTACTGGTCCGTATACGGTATAGAAAATGTAAAATACTTACACTTAGCTAGTTACATGCATTGATATTCGAAATCTTATTTTAATCCGTTGTAATTATAATAGTATCTAGTGAAAATACGGATAAGCTAGAGTATATTTTTGAAATTTTTGTTTAAAAATAAATCCTAGATGTATCCCAGCTTTTCAAACAAGACTAGGAATTTTTGTATCTTTCTGTTTCAACGGCAAGATATGGAAAAAGAGAAATTATCTGATGACGATGTTTACTTATAAAGCTTTAATGTGTCTTCGCTTTAGCCATCTCGTGCCGATTCTATTGGCTTTTCATTTAATTTTCCACTATTCGCTGATAGATGACTACAGAAGCTTTTCAAATTTTGAAAGTTCTTTACTCCAGTCCGAAAGCACTTTGAATTTACATAATTGAAGGGTGATAGTATTTTTATATGGAACTATCGCCTGAGAAAATTCGTTACTTTTTAAACGATAGATAACACGTATGAATTTTCTTATTGCAAGTGATTAAAACTATAAATTCTGTAGTGAAAAAATTATTGAGAAAGCACAATAGAGGCAGTGGTTTAAAAGTGCAAATGATGCTGGATATTGAACAAATGAATAAAAATAATATAGAAGTTTTCTGATATCAACTACAAAACGAATGTATCTGACTTTATTGTATCCCTTTGGTCCCAAAGAGAGGTGATATTCACCCATATTATGAGTGTCGAGTCGATGTCGATAATATCGACATCGACAGATGTGCTATTGTGACTGTCGACAGGTTGTTGGACATACGCAAAATGTAAGTTGTTTCGTTGGAATATTCAGTCGCTAATAAAATAATTATTAAATGATGAAAATCATAAACGCCAAGCAATTTGTACGCGTTGTATCTCTACTTGGGAAAAACAAAGAGCTTGCTAGAGGATTCGTTAGGGCTTGTGGGCAAAATGGCGAAATGATGGATCGTTGGAATAGATTTGCAGAATAGCTAAATAGCTTGGGTCCACTAGTAAGATATGGAGGTGGTTGGCAGAAGGCTTGTTATATTAGGTATACACTCCCCAGGTGTAAATCGATTTCAAATTTAACATTTGCAAAAAGCTCATAAGAGAATAGTAAAAAACGCAAAACTGGTGAAGAGTGTGTCGTAAATCTACTTAATTTAAATGTTGTGCTCAACTCCACTGGCTGTGAATTCAGAACGATGCGCGATATGATAGCCCAGTGAAATCCGACGTAAAAAGGCGAAACTTCGGAAAAATTAGGGGAACGCTGAATTTTGGTGTGAACTTTTTATATGAGGTCAAAGGTCACCAAAAGTAACCTTTCCTAAATATCTCAGTAACAGTCTCGTCTTCAGAGAAACAATGTATGATGAATTTGTAGCTTAAAAAATTTCTAACAAAAAAAATCTGATGAGTTTTTCTTGTAACCATAACCGTTTTTGAGATATATTGATCTAAACATTTGCTATCCGATTTTGATTACGACTTGGAATGTTTGTGGGTTTGTTTTTCTATGTTTAAGAGTCGCATAAAAAAAACATATAAACAAACTTATCTACCAGACTCCAGGCTAGGTGGAAAAGTGTGTTCCGAAAAGTTCCCACCACCCCCCGCGCCCCTTCGCCATAAAACTTGTAAGGACATCTGCTCGCTGCTCTCTTCTCGGAAATAAACTGTATTGCTGCATCAGGTATGGGATATTTCGCGAAGGAGCAGGACTAGACAAACACATTGCAGGTAAAAATAGGTTTTGTAACATATCATGGTCCTAGGAGTACGAAAAAGCAAGATAATATCATGGCATAATTCTGTAGACGCTCATTCTTGACATTATAGGAGCTCAACCCGCTGCAGACTATTCCCGAATAATCAGTTTTTTTACCAATCCTGTGATGACTGCATAGTGCCAAAGGGACATGACACGTCTCGAAACCAATTTGCACTTGAAATTACGTGACCTCGGCCTGATCGTTCATGGGATAAGACGGTATGGGAAAAAAACTAAAAAAAACGGTTATTTCGTTTATTTCGTTTGCGGGGGTGTGTAGGGTGTGAGTAGGTTGTGGGTGTAGGGCTGGCCCTGCGATGTCAAGAATAGGCAATTAACGGGATAAAAAGTGATCTTATCTTGATTAACAGTGGGCAAAGAGGAGGCAACGAGCTCATTCTTGAAGATTTTGGAATGAAGCTCAGGGATACCATTTTATGGAAAATAGGGGGGAAGGTATAACTTTTCGTAGCACACTTTTCCACCTACCCTGGAGTCTGGTAGATAAGTTTGCTTACATGTTTTTTTGTGTGCACCTCTTTAACACAGAAAAACAAACTCACAAACATGCCAAGTCGTAATCAAAATCGGATAACATCATGCTGTTAGTAGCAAATGTTTAGATCAATATATTTCAAAACAGGTTATGGTTACAAGGAAAAATGTTGCGTCTTTTTTGTTGGAAATTTTTTAAGCTACAAATTCATCATACATTGTTTTTCTAAAGACGTGACTGTTACTGAGATATTTAGGAAAGGTCACTTTTGGTGACCTTTGACCTCGTATAAAAAGTAACGCAGCACTCGGATCGATGGGGACTTTTGACATTTTGTTCAACAAGCCAGTACCAAGGTTCGCACCAAAATTCAGCTTTCCCCTCATTTTTCCGAATCAACATGTTAAATTTCCCCGGACTATAATTTATCCGAAGTTTCGCCTTTTTTATGTTGAATTTCACTGGATTACAGAGCCATAGTTGTTATCGATAAATGTCTGGCCGGCATGTTTGTGCTTTTGTCGTTGTGTGTTTGTTTTTGCGGATGTTTTTTGTTTGTTTGCATGTTTATTATCATCGTGTTGTCTTTTCGTCTAGTTTCTATATGTTTTTGAGTATTTTTCTTCGATTTTTGGCTCTGCTACCACTAGAAGACGAGCAGGTTTCAAAATTTGAAGAATAACTCGCATAAACATACAAAAAATACACGAAAAGACAACACATAAACAAAAATCACCCCCAAAAACAAACAAATAACCACAAAAACATAAACATCTATCTGTTAATTTGTCTAACGGCTATGGGGAAAACGTAGTCGAGTTTTCCCATGCGATCGATCCCACGTGGGGCGCAAACTATTCACTCCACTGAAGGGGTTGACAACGTTCCATTGAAAATTCCATGCTCATAAGGGTACAAAATAAATGCTGTTTTAGGAATTTATGAGTGTTTGGGGACAATAGTATGAACATTTCCATATTGGCTTGGGGTTAAATTACCTTTCAAATTAGTAGTGTGTTTCACTCGCTACTCACTGCAAAAAAAAGTTAGTGGAGGGAGAAGCGTCATACATTTTGTAAATAATAGCACTATTGTACTATTCTGTTCAATTGAAATTAAAAAGAATAATGTCGAGAAACTGAAAATTCGTCAAGACGATATTATTCATGACGATTTATCGTAAACCGAGCATTCTAACTAGATTAGTATATTACAAAACTAAATAAGACTTTGAGCTACGCCTGTACCAGGTGTATAAGCTTAAATCCGCTGTTTTTTAGTAATAAAAACACATTTGTTTTGTATAAAAAGCAAAAAAGAATTTTATTCAAAGTACTTTCCCTCGCTAGCAATACATTTTTCCCATCTCTCGAGCAATTTGTGAATACCACGCCAAAAGAATTCCTTTTCTTTCGAGGCAAACCACTCGTCCAGCCATTTTCGCACGTCTTCGTAAGAATCGAAGTGCTGTTCTGCGAGTGCGTGGCCCATCGACGAAAACAGGTGATAGTCAGAAGGAGCCAGGTCTGGTGAATAAGCGGGGTGGGGTAACACCTCCCAGTTGAGTGTTTCCAGGTAATTTTGGACCAATTTCGACGTGCGCGATGGTGCGTTATCATGGAGGAAATTCAGTTTATCATGTCTTTGTTGATATCCAGGCCTTTTTTCACGTAAAGCACGGTTCAATTTGATCAGCTGTTGGTGGTGATCAGCTGGTTGAGTGACACCCAACTGCTCGGCAAGCATTTTTTGCGATTGGGTATCGTCCTCGTCCAAAAGAGCCTGTAATTCATGGTCCTCGATTTTTCTGGGCCGATTTTCACGCTCCTTGTCACTCAAATCAAAATGGCCGTCTTTAAACCGACGAAACCAGTCTCTGCAAGTTGTTTCCGATAAAGCACTGTCACCATACCAAGCATTCGATGTGATTCCACAAGCATTCGATGTGATTTGGCAGCCGATTTCTTTAAATTGAAGCAGAAAAGCAGAGCTTCCCGCATATGCTCTTTTTTTGGCACAAAACTAGACATGATTACACAAAGAAAAATGTATGTTGTTGTATGAAATCGCTTATGATGTGCACTGATTGATGTGAACAGATGTCAAGCTTATACAAAAACAGTAAAACATTTCCATAGTAGCCTGTAATACACTCACTAACGTCATCTATGAGCAAACAGCGGATTTAAGCTTATACACCTGGTAAATGCATAAATGATTCAAAAAAGTTGTTGTGAAAATTATTCTGGTCTCAATAAGTGACTAAGATCGAGCCCTTATCTGGGGAATTTTTCTGCGAAAAATATCAAAGTATGATCTCCTTTCGGTTAGTTCGAAATATTTGCTCAAGACATTTCATAATTTACAAGTGTCCAGATTATTTATCGCTTCTTTTTGACGCTAAGCTATCGTCCAAAAAATAGCCAATAAAAACTCATTTAAATATGATACAAAACGCCAAATAATTGGCTGCCTTGTATAACTGTAGTTATTATCTTATTAGTCATTGCACTATAGTACGCTTGTAAAGAATAAATATATGAATTATGATTGAAGATAGGTGGGAATATGGATTTTTGTCTCGATATAACACATAACTGATTAATGATAATAAAGTTTCATAGAAGATAACAGTGTTCGTGCAATCTAAAACATTATAATCTTGAGGCTTAAGCTTGATAAAATATATTGGCGTAATACTCTGGATGGTGAATGTACATGATACATTAGCTTTTAACGATACATGTATGTTCGGTTGACAACAAAAAGAATTTATACTTGTGATTATGTGGGTATTAATCTCAACCCACAGATTGGCAGTAGATTTACTCTGATACGTGACCTTGCAAAAAAGGTGCAACGAAAGGTTTTTTTTTTAATTACCTCTTCATTATATATAGTAAACACTTTTCTTCCATCTAGACTATGTTAAGATTTAAGGTGATTTCCATTTTTTAATACATTTTTGGTTGCTTATGTGTGCTCGTGATATGACTGTTCAGATATTATTTGCCGGGAATAAGTTAGTCATTGATAAGAAAACACCGGCTATGTACATATATATTGTGTATCATATTTACTGTGTTGACAACGAAAGGAAAGCGTCAGTACTCTAGTTTGTTCAGTTGCAGTTTGCCGTTTCGTTTGCACGTACTCAGAAATTCGATAGCTTGAAGCAAGTTCAAGTTTTTGTGGAATTATTAGAATACTTTAGTTTGCTACGAATTGTCATTTGAACTACAAGATAAAGCCATGGGTGAGTACTCAATTCGTTAATTTTATGTTTTATTGGGTGTTAAATTGTAATTTCAAATCATAGATAATTGAGATATAGATGTGCTTGAATAAAAAAAAATAAAAAAAACGTTTTGTGAAAATTGATGTTTAATTGATGTTAAAATAAAATAATAATAATAATAATAAAATAATAATAAGTTAAATTAAGTAGAAACCATCTGCGACAGTGCTAAAATAACCAGAGACATGAGTACCACCTTAAAGTATTATAAATTGCCAAACGATGGCCAAGCTTCAGATTTCACTTTTGAATTTCATCCATCCTTCAAAATATCAGTTTGATTCATTGGCTTTAATTGCCAGCTCATTGCATAATATTTAGTCACCATACGCTTCTATGAACAATAAATGCATAAGATAACATTTACGACTAGAAAACCTCGAAAAATGACAGACAATTATACCGATAATACATCAATGGAACAATGGCGAAAAATAAATATCTTTTATTAGATATTCTCGCGGCTGATAAAAATTCTTTGAGTATGACATAACGATTGATAGCTTATCACTATCGATAACTGAAAAATACCCTGGCTTCTTGCAAGAATAAATTTGATTTGCCGGCAACATGCAAATTAAGCATAGTTTTGCTTTGAGAAGTCATGGGGAATGACCACGGACGACGAAGACCACGACGAAAGCGCTACAATGGTAATTTTTTTGAAAATTAACATGAGAGCATTTTGACTGCTAATCTATTCAATGAGTCTTATTATCGATCTTAAAATATAACATGACGACCAACAGGAAGCGCAATATCGCGATTTTCGAAGCTTTTAATTCTTTGATAATGATATCTCTTGATTACGGTGCTATAATAATACTTTTCGGGCTAATCTAAAAACTGAAGTTGATTAATAGTCCACAAATACCTAGCGAGTTCGCGAATAAGACTTTTTTACGCCCATTTTTTGCTGAAAAATTTGAATGCGGAACACAATAGCTGGCGTGCAAAAAAATGTATCTTTGCGAATACTGTGAATAGACAGAATTCATGTATCAGAAAATTGATCGTAATAGGTTAGTACCTGTTCATGATGCCCGGAAAACTTTTTGCAGCGAAGTCTGCATAGTGCCTTCAGCGAGCCCAAATAATTGTTGCTAATGAAAATTGCGAGTCATTTTTGTTTATGAGATTCTCCGATGCTGATTCATAAAGCGTCTTTATACCAGTTCGGTTGTGTCTGCTATTTGGTCAGAAACTATGTCAAGTGAATAAATTTAATTTTTATTATTCAGTTTAAAGCATTTACTTTACTTTTTTCTTTACTTTTACTTTCTTCTAGATTTCCATTGGAAGCATTCTTCAACCTTCGGCTTCGGCAGCGTACCAGGTGATGGTGTTCGTGCTGGTCACGATTCGGATGGCGCTCCAATTTACGTTGGACGTTCTCATCACGAAGGTGAAAATCTGCCAGCGAAAATCATTCCAAGCAAACGAGCTGCTTATGTCTGTTATAACGGACATGAAGTCTCTGTGCACATGTACGAAGTCCTCTGTGGTGATGGATTTGCATGGGTACCATCAAGTCAGGGACATGTTCCACCGAACGCTGTCAGCTCAGGTTGCACGAAAACTGGAGAGCCATTGTACGTTGGCCGTGGACACTATCAAGGCAGTTTGACTCCTGGTAAAATTCATCCTTCTCATCGTTGCTTGTACATTCCATACGGCGGGTCGGAAGTAAGTGTGCCAAACTATGAAGCCCTGGTCTATGCTGAACAGTGGGCCAGATGCCACATTCACCAGGGAGCGCCACCAAATGCTGTTGTTGCAGGACATGATTCTGATGGAGCTTGCATCTACGTCGGTAAAGCTCATCATGCTGGGGATGTAATTCCTGCGAAAGTTATTCCCAGCAAACAGGCTTGCTACGTACCGTACGGAGGTCAGGAAGTATTTAAGGACAGTTTTGAGGTGTTGACTGGACATGGATATAGTTGGGTTGGATCATCATCGGGCCATATTCCAGCGAATGCTGTTGTTGGGGGAACCACTGGTAGTGGCGAACAACTGTACATTGGTCGTGCTCATCATGCAGGTAGCTTGACTCCAGGAAAAATTCAAAAGTCGCATCAATGCTTGTATATACCGTACGGTGGTCAAGAAGTTAGCGTCAGACAATACGAAGTTTTGGTAAAGCACGGTGGTCTTTAAGAAAAGGAGATGATTTTTTTCTTCATGACTAACCTGAATTTGTTGTTATCATTGATTCGATGTTTTATAATTAGCGTTTAAGGTATAAATAATAAGACGAAGGAATAATTGAAATTTAATGAACATGAACTGACAATCAAATGTTTTATGACTATGACTCATTTTTCATTTGCATATGAATCATATATTTAATGCTCTGTATGATGAATATTTGTGTTTTGGTAGTGAAGGATTTTTTAGCCTGTGGAAGGCTCTTTTAAGTTTACAATGGGTGGCTTTGAAATTCAAATAAAGCGTCATACGAATCAACGCGTCTTCCGAATCAAGCAATGCTAGCGGCAGAGTAAACTTTTGAAATAAAAAGACACTGTAGAAAATCAGGAATTATTTTCGAGTCCTAATTAAAAATTGCATCCGTCAATAGACTAGAGGTTTATTACTTAATAGGGATATATTGACGTTTATTAAGTAGACTGTTCATGGCTGGTTATGAATTGGTTTTGAAAAATAATGACATCGGCTGGGAATACAAAAAATGGGTCCTGGTGCTAGCGGTTATTGGTTGAACTGGATTCTTAGATTGTGGTTTCGGGAGTTTGATTCTGATGTCACCTATAATTAATTTAATGCTAAAAAACGATTGAGGAGTTGAATTCTGACCGCCAACGAAAGAAGTTTCGAGCGAGTCGTCGGAAAGAACGATGACGGTACGTCGATTTCATCCTACACAGATTTTAGAAACTACTAAAAAATCTACTGAAAGTGCTATGAATGTTTACATTTGCAAATAACCATGGGAGACTTGTGGCTAGTGTAAGATCACAGATTCTTGCTGAGCCAGGAGTGATGTACGCTATTATAAATCGTTTGTTTGGCGTTTTGATAGCACGTTGCTTTTACAACGGCCACAATTAGTATTGGGTCGTCAGTCATATTGATATTTATTTGTATGAGTTACTCATTTTCAAATTTGAGGTGGTACAATGTCATACTTCAAATGAAGTGTCATGTTGCATTCCTTCAATTATCTATAAGTTTCCAGCGCCGCTGGCAGCCATACAGCCCCATACCATTACGCCGCCGCTACGGTAGGATAGAACATTTATGCTAAGTACTGGTCACGTTTTTTTTATAGATGGGGGATTTTTCATTATTGATTTTAGCATACTTCCACAAAAGATAAGATTTTCATATTTTGGAGAATGATTTAATAGAGTATGTAGTTTTTGAATTCGGCGTTAACTCAAAAATGAAAAAAAATGTAGGCAAAACGTTTATGATAAGGAGAGCAGTACTGTTACTAATCTACTAAACAATTTCCCAAAAATGGTAGCTAATTACTACCAAATTATTTGTTTAAGTATCGTGCAAATCAAACTCAAAACTAAACTCGCATGCATACATTTTCGCCTTGTAAAGCAATCCCTGTGCCTCAAGTATCACAAGTCAATCGCTTCAAAGTTGAGCAAAGCACATCAATATGAAAAAATGAGTTGGTACAAAACAAACTCAAACTAGTCTCGCGTACATACATTTTCCATTGAGTATTACAATCGCAGCGCCTCAAAATTCTCAAGTCAATCGCTTCGAAATTAACCAAAGCACCTCAATGTGACAAAAAATGAGGTGGTACAAATTTTGTCCCGTGTACTGCAATCGCTGCGCCTCAAAGGTGTCAAGTCAATCGCTTCAAAGCTTAGAAGCAATCGCTTCATCTCAATATGACAAAAAAAAATGAGATGGTACAAATTTGAAGCTTGAGGTGATGTGACATTTTGTAGCTGTGTATGGGACATTTGTCATGCATCTTGTATGAGTAACACAACACTAGCCACAATGCTTGTCTTGTGAGCATTCATCACCCGGCGCAGTTGATCGCAACGTAGAAATTGAAAATTACGCTGGCCAATGATGAACGGGTGTTTTCAAGGTATGTGAAATTTGGGCTCCAAACAGTCTTGCAGAAAAAGGGAAACCTTTCGGAATTTTCATAAAGAGCGAACTTAAGTACAAGAAAACCGCGTATTCGGTCTTGAGTTGAATCATTTCTGTAGTGATTCGAGATATGTGGGAGAACCTGGAAGGGTGGAGTGGGTATCATAGTGTGTGAAAACCAGGGCCAGTTCAATAAAAATTGAAGTAAATTTGAAAGAAATGAAGTAGATGACCGATTGAGGTCATTTAATGTAAAGCATTTATTTATTTTTCATATATTATAATTGCCGTTACTATAACGCCAAAAATATTAAGTAAAGCAACGCCAAAAATATTAAGTAGAGCAACGTCAAAAATTCAAATTAGAAGTTTGTTTAAAAAATAAATTAACGCATAGTATAAATTTTATATACAAAGTACAACTGTATTTACAGCCTTTATCATTTCTTTGCGGTACAGTTTAATTTTTTAGTTAGTTTAGTTTAGCGTTAGTGACTTGCCCTTAGTTGTTCGCTGCTTTGAAACAGTATTAAACTAGAAAAGTGTTGCTGTCAAAGCTCGATGCAGGAAAAAAGAACATGAAATAGAAAAATTTTCTCTCATTCGATTCGAACCGAAAGTGAAGCAGAATTCGCAGAAACTTAAGTAGCTATCATTTTCAATATAAAAATGAAGTAAATCTATTTCAAATGGAGTAAAGTGTGAACCCTGATCAAAACTCCTAATCAGCACTCTTAATCTCCATTACGAATTTTTCGACCGCTTCGTAGTGATTTCATCAGCTTATTGCCTTCTCGAGTGGTTGAAATAGTGATGAAAATTGATGCATTTATGTCGTCCACTTGGCCATCATTGTAAGATTTTTTGCAGAGTTGCAACATTCAAAAGAGTTCGTTGTCATCATCATATTGTCAGCAAATATACAGTTACTTTCAATGTTTTATATAATTAATAAGTTGACATCAACATTACAGCTTTAATATTAAATTAAATGAAGTGGTGCACTGTATTTACATTTTTTTTAAAATATATTCTTAAATTATTTTTATTTTCTTTTGAAGTATTTGATTATTATTTATAATATATGTATATTGCTGTCATAACGTTATTATTGTTTCTTATCCATATATATTTCTGTTGAATTATATTCGTTCTAACTTTAAACATGTTTATTTTATTTTACGCCTTTTATGTTTGGGCAAATAATTATGGGTTTCCAAAACCTTAAGCCTAGGTTCAGTGGCTCCTGATTCCTCTTCCTTAATTGGTTTTTTTAATGTATGTCATTTTAGGTAGTGTGACACAGATAAGGCCTCAATATATCCTTCCAAATCACCGGTAATAAACCGGCACCGAATATCCCGGGGTGAGCTATAATTTTTGTGTGATGGTGACTGTCCACAGCTGAAACCACAAAACCTTTAATCAAGGTTCTGAACAATAACAAATAAAAATTGAATAATAGAATATAATTTCTAATCTATCACATAAATTGTCGTCGAAAATTTGCAACTTGTCGGTCTTTGGCTTGGTTGAATGGACAAAAGCAGTCCTAGGAAATGGCTGAGCGCTTGTTATACTGGAGACAGAATATAATGGAATCTGGTTTCGTAAATCTTCATTGCACTTTGAGCTTTTAAAATTCATTTTTTTGACACGCTAGGGTAAAGGCTCAACAAGATTAGCAGAACCAGTCTCCAGTATAAAACCAGTAGGACCTGGAATGCTTACTGCAGTATTGCAGTAATTATTCCTATTAATCATCGTCGGATCGTTTTCGCATGACGGCACTGACGAATTTAACATTAGAATGTCATTATAAGTAACGATCCTCCCTCCGTTTTGCATTACTCTACCCTTCACTGTGCATTACATTGTAATGCAGTAAAGTAGTTAGTAGATAAACCCACATGGATTTCTGTACCACAATGATTCTTTTTTGCATTACTTACACATTACATTGTAATCTATTATTTTCGAATTCATAGGCATTAATGAAAGAGTGCATGGTAAAAGTCATCGATGACTGTGGTCCTACTGGGAAACGAAATAGCACGTATATTTTATTTATACTGAAGACATACTACGATCGAATCTGGTTTCAAGAATCTCGTTGAGCTTTTGCACTAGTGTATCAAACAAAGAAAATGTTAAAGCTCAAAGCCCATTGAATATTCGCGAAACGAGATTCGATTGTTGTCTTCTAGTATTACCTACGCATGAAATTTGACTCGGACTCGGGTGACAAGACGAATGTAATAAATGCTTTGCAAGTTCCCTCACGTAAGTAAGCTAGCTGACATTTCGCTGAGCCATTGATTCTGCATATTTTTATGCCTGAAGGTTTAAGGTTTGCTTAGATCAACTTTCAAAATGCCAGGATTTACAGATATAGCTCAGTTCAAACAGCAAAAACTTTCAATGATGGAAGGTTAACGAGGCCGAGGACTTGTGTTCTGGCTTCTAATTTGCTTGATGCTACAGACAGTTTCCACGCCGTGATCTGGTTAATGGCAGACTACCTACTCCCATCACTAATACAGGAGCTGAAGGACTTCAGATCGTACGTTGAACCGAGAAGATTGAATCTTTTTGTAGTGGTGTATATACTCACTCAGATTATAGCTAAGACTCCACTATCAGTGATTCCGGGATTCATTAATAAATCTGAAAAACTGTGGTATGCTAGGGTCATTCTACCCTGATTGTTCCAAGGCACCAGGTGGTTCTCCCAACCCACACTCACCGTAGCTGCTGTGCTCCACTACAAGAAATAGTAGAGGTCCTAAATGGCTCCCTTGAAAAACACCGGACATGTCCTCGATTTCTGATTAATGGGTGCCACGGAAGGATACACATTGGATACGGCATTCCAAATAAGAAACTATCCAGGAAATATCTGTGGAAAGTTCAAATAAGATAATTTACATAGTACAATGGAATGCTCCAGCTTGTCAAAAGCCTTCGTGAACTCAGTATAAATACAGGCTACCTGAAGTCCTGCCTCGATTGATGGAATAACGGGGTTTATGAGCTCTAGCAGGTTGGTAGTTGTGGATTTCCCTGTCATGAAACCATGTTGGAAAGGAGTTAATATTGATTTGCTATCAAACACCACAATATTACTGATTATCGCTTCGAATAGTTTAGCAACATATGGAATTTTTGCGATGGAACGATTGTTGCTTGTTGAAGCGTTTATAAACTTTTAGGCATACGGGCGATTACCCAGAGAGAATGTTGCGACTAAAGTGAAGCCGTCCTCAGGTAGGTTTCAAGTAATCCGGCATAGGTTGAAATCACCTATGAGAATGAGTTCGTCATTTGCATCTAATAGTTCACATAAGTGATGAGTGGCACATAAGTGATGAGTGATGAGTTGCTTATAACAAATCATTGATGAGTTAGGTGGGGTATATAAAACTGCCAAGTAGAGTGGCGCTATTGCTAGATCCACATGAGCAGATGCAAGACCCAAGGTATCGGTGTTCGCTATGATTACTTCTGATGCGCGATCCGAACTGCGAACGGCAAGCAAGACACCCCCGCCAACTGAGCTGTCGAGAAAATCTCCATGACGACCTTTACGAATTTGGTATAATCCTGTTTGGTGAAAAATTTATTTACTTTTACGATTTTTCATTTCTATATTGAGCACAGTGAATTGATATTCATATCTCATTAAATGTTACTGAAATTCGGTTTAGTAAAATGGTACCCTCATAAAAATCGTCCGAACACGATTTCTTTTCAAAATTTGTTTCACCATAAGGATTTTAACAGCTGTGTTTAATGACTGAAAAAGAGCAGAGTAAGCTAGAGTAGAGCACTTGTCAAAACAAAGTAAAGCAAATTAGAGCAATTGAGTGAACAAAATCTTCTGGAAAACTTGTCAGGCAAAAATTCTCAAAGTTGATTGCTTATCGCAAGTTGAACCTATCAGTTCATTATTAAAACCCTTCCACTTCAGTCATAATTTTCTGTTGGCAGTCGACAAATAGCTAGTTGCCTGCCCGAAGTTGCTGTGCGAAAAAAAAATATAATAGAAAATCGAACGCTAGATTGTTCATGAAACATGAAAGGTTCATGAAACACAAATCAGAGCAACTTCGAGCTTCCTAGTTAGAGTAACCAAATTGCTGAGATATCTGAACTTAGAGAAGCTCGTTAAACACAGTAAAATTTTTCATTTTTCAGAAAATATCATGTCAATATTTGAAACATTTTCGTGTCAAAATGGTGGAAATAAAGTTCGCCTAAAATTATTTTAAAGATTTTTATTAATGAATCGAAACATTTATGTATTTCTCACTGGCAAGTTAAATCACTTACTTTTGAACTGAATAGAGTAGTGACACTAATTATGCTACATCTAAATGCATAAGATCAACTCTCAACTGTTCGAAATTTCAACATAATTAAATGTCGACGAATTTTTAAAAGAAAATTTCTTTTCACAATCAACTTAATAAATTACAAAATATCCAATACAGCTCCAAATGGTGTTAAGGTAGCAAAATTAATTACATACTGCAAGATTAATTATAATAAAACTCATATACTTCTATATGGGTAGAAGAAATAATTTCATTCATAGGATTTAAGAACAGCAACAACAACCACAACAATCGTCGTCGTCGGACTTGTGAACCAAAGCTTCATAGTGTTGAAAACTTTTCTCTTCTCCCCCATACGGAACATACAAGCACTGATGTGTAGGATGAATTTTCCCGGGAGTCAAACTACCCTCGACTGAAACCCGACCAACGTACAACGGTTCGCCATCAGAAGTTGTTCCACCTTGTACCGCCCTTTCTGGTACTTGTCCGTATCCAGATGCTACCCACATATACTGGTCACCGCAAAGCAGTTCGTAGTTTTGGACTAACCATTCCTGGCCATTGTAGCTGACGTATGCTGCTTGCTTCGAAGGTATAACCTTGGCAGGGAGTAAATCACCTTGATAGTAAGCGCGACCTACGTAAATAATACTTCCATCACTATCCTGGCCACCGATTAGAGCATGGGTGGGCAGATGACCATTTATGGATGATTGAACCCAAGCTGAAATATGAAATAAATTTTATCAAATTTTATGGAACTCGATTAGAATTTGTTGATAAATGAATTTGAAAATAAAGTTTAGTGTGGTTTAATTGTGGCGTCCGTTGATACCGATATATCAACTAGCACATGAGAGTTGTAAATCGGGTGGCACATTTATCATATGGGGCAGGGAAAGGGAGAGAAGAAATGATTGATATCTCATACCGTTATTCATTATTTAATCACTAAATTATGATATCAGCAGCTCATTATAATCATGTATTAATAGTCATGTATTAAGTTAGAGCTAAGGTGTGCAATTTGAAACTACCAAAATACTAACGAAATGCGTGCAATTATCAATTATTTGAAATTAGGATCCAATAGGATCTGCGAAAAGTTTACTATAGGATATGAACGCATTAGGGTGGTATCATGTATAGAATTATAATGAAAAGTGATTTTGCTCTGAAACATTAATTAGTCAGATTAATTATACGCTTCGAAAATAATTGCTATTTATGGATCGGTTCATAAGTTTATTTCTTTATGACATAAAATGGTTACTAAGAGAGATTAGCAGAAAAATAATACAGTGAAGTATTAGTTGCCGAGATACTTGAATACACTTTCGAAACAGACCGCAATATACCATACTATTCAGTTTTTTCTAGGTTTCAAAATGCTTTATTGTTTCTCCAGTAATCACCACAAATATGGATTCTCATAAATGTTCGCCTTATTTGACTTAATGAATGCACTTTTATTCAATTTGCACTTCACTTAACAATACTTACACATCGAAAACTATACCACAAACCCAAACACACTAAAACTGCGACTTATTCACTAAACTTCCTTGTCAATTTGGCACGTCTCTCAGCCGGGTATCGAAGAACAACACTTAGCCTGAAGAATAACATTCACGATTATGATTAAAAACCATATTTCACGCATACAAGTACAATATGATTTAATGACCGAAAATTGACTTTTAACAACGACTCCAGCTTCGTACGATTGAGAGCACTTAGTCACCGTAGAAACTCCAACCACCTTTCAGGTCTAGTATCTTATCGTAATATTTATTTGCTGCTCAGCCTGTCGTTTAATCGTATTATTTTGCAATTTGCGATGAGTCTGTTATCTTGAAGGAGTCACATTATTCTTTTTGCGTAAAAACTAAGCGAACGGTGCAACACGATTCGATATGGCGCTCTGATCTATATTTTTAGAGAAATCATGAGATAAACCTTGTCGCTCAGATTAGTGATATCGTTTTTGAGGAAGGCTGTTTCGTAACAGATATGTATCTATTGCCAATTGAAAAAAATCTATTTAAATAAGTCCTGTGTTTCGAATAATGGAAAGAATGAATGGACCGCCAATAACCACACCCAACAAAATGTAGGTCAGTTTTTATGTATCGAGCAATACATTTTAAATTAAAAAAATTTTTTTTGTATTCAAATGGTTTTTATGATTTTTTATTTATACAGCAACTTACATTAAAAAAACTATTTTTCAGTGGTTTTGAAAAAAATACATAGATGCAACATAAGCAAAATGTAGCTTTTTTTCTATTTCTAATTGGTTTTGGGGCAATGATTCAATAAATTCACATCTTGCTGGAACATTCAAAATACTAATCAACTTCATCATCATATTTTCTTTATATAGACCTGTGGATATGCAAGTCATGGAAATTGAATCGAAGGTCACTTAATTTTTAATCAGCCACATTATAAATTAACTAGAACTGTTCGCAAGAACTATGCTTGTAGCAAATTATCTTTTGCAAATTATAGCAATTTATCAGACATCTATTGGATGAAATGTTAAATATTTGAAGCTTTTGCTTGTGCATTTACTGGAGTGCTTTTCAGATCGCGTTTATCATCAGAAACTTTTTATAAGAAATATTTTATGGTTAGCTTTATGAATGCTATTGTGTCGAGTGCTTTTTATGTTCAACTACAGTAAAAGCCAAGTGAAATAGATAAGTAGGACTAATATATTAATTTTATTTATTAGCTAAAGTACTTATGTTTATGAAGTTATTAGAGAAAATAATCTAAGCTAAAATGAAATTCAAATAAAGGATTTTCGATCAAAAATAGTATTTGGTTCACTTTGTCCAAAAACTATGCAGATAAACAAATTATAAGCAAGCAAAAGTATTCAGTGAGGCTATCTCATTCAAGCTGAAATATTCAGGCAATACTAATGTGTATAAGGGCTTGGTTCGAACTGAGTTGAAATTGAGGTATCTTTACCCCTTTTTCCTATTTAAATAAGAATAAGAACCAAGTATGTTAAATAAAAATTAATAATGTTTCAATCTTGGCTATATTTTGGAAAATTTAAGCTCCAGATGAGGTTTGATCATCTTAAAAATGCCAAAGAAAATTCGAATTGATTTGAATTGAAAACAAATAAAAAACACAATAATGTGTACATTCTTAACTTAACTTAAGTACTATTAACTCTAAAAATTACACACTTGTGCCTATATTGTTTTCACCTACTGGCATTTGTTATATTTTTATTCTACTATTTTTTTAAACAATTATTTTCATACCCAGCCTGTACAATGGCTCGAGACATCTTGACAGTAGCTGCTTAAAGAAAATTTATAAAATTTCAAGTTGTGATAACTTCTCACAATACAAAATTTATAGGACCTTCCTTGTACGAATTTTTTTTCCTTAATCTGCAGACAGTCCTGAACCTACGGCAAGCACGAGAAGAAATATCCTTCAAGCTAATGAATCTCGAACTTCCCAAAAAAAATTCCGAAAAAATCAACCCTCGTATATATATATATATATATATATATATATATATATATATATATATATATATATATATATATATATATATATATATATATATATATATACATATATATATATATATATATATATATATATATATATATATATATATATATATGTATATATATTTATATATATATATATATATATATATATATATATATATATATATATATATATATATATATATATATATATATATATATATATATATGTGTGTGTGTGTGTGTGTACGAGGGTTGATCCAAAAATCCGATACAGAAGAGAATAGAACTATGCCGCAAAAACAACGATCTAGTATAAAACAGCAGTGCATTCGCTACGACTGACATAGGTTGCTATATTCGCTGTGGTACCACAAAACAGCTGAAAATAATAGGAGAAAATAACGAGTATAAACTACCACAATCGATAGAAAATAGAAAAAGAACTAACAGGAAATTACTTCTTTTAACTTTCTACACATTATGAGGGCTTTTTCTAATTTCCTAACTACCAAAACATTCAACATAACCATGAAAAACCCAAAGCTACCTCACAGCAAAAAATACAGCTTCTCATGAGCTTTTCTTTTTTCTGTCAGCACATTCTATAGCTCAGCACGTGAACTACAAATGAGGAATAGAATTTATGTACTAGTGAATTCACTGGGACAGGAGTTTCCAATGCATATACTCTATTCTCTGCTGGATAGAGGAGCAAAAAAACACGCCTACTAGGGGACTCTGCTCCTTCATATTCCACCGTTGCACGCTGGGCCTAGAAGTTCAAACTGGGAAGAACATCCACTGAAGATGAAAGAAGTCGGAGATGTCGTGTGTGCAGATCGAAGAGTGACAATCAGGCATGTAGCTGAGGTCACAGGGATCTCGTATGGCAGTATTCAAAGAATCGTTGTCAACGAATAACATATAAAGAAGGTCTCTGCGCGTTGGGTGCCGAGAATGTTAGCCGACGAGCAAAAGAAGAAACGAGTCGACATTTCGAGGGTGAATTTCGAAAAGTTCCACGTGTCTGGAGAAGCTTTTGTCACATTTCGTAGTCATGGACGTGATTTGCATCCACCATTTTGATTCAGAAACCAAACAGCAATCGGTGAGCTGGAAGCGACCCTCTTCACCGATGCCGAAGAAATTGAAGGTGTCGACTTCGGCTGGGAAGGTTATGCATCAATTTTTTGGGACGCCGAAGGAATTATTATGGTGAAATCTTTGGAAAAGGAAGCCACTATATCAGGCTCTTACTACGCAGACCAAATAAGAAGATTTCGGGAGGCTTTTGAGGAAAAAAGATGCGGCAAGCTGCGATGCGGAGTGTTGTTTCATCAAGACAACGCACCGGTTCACAAGGCTGCAGTTGCGATGGCTGCACTTCAAGAAACTGATATAGCTTCCAGTGACTTTTACCTCTATCCTCGGCTCAAGGAACACCTTCGGGGCAAAAATTTGGGCTTTTTAGGAGAGTAAAGGCAAACAATTTTTTCTAAGGGTATTCTGGGTTTGGAAAAAAATTGGACTAAATGTATTAACTTGATAGGACACTATGTTGAAAAACAAATATATTTTTTTAAGTTTAATCACCTTGGTTTATATTGAATATCATTACTTTTGGATCAACCCTCGTATGCATATATATATATATATATATATATATATATATATATATATATATATATATATATATATATATATATATATATATATATATATATATATAAGGTGTCTCACGGCAGAGCTGGGATTTTCAAAACAAATAAAGGAAAACATATTTGAATCAAAAAAGTGTTCATTGAAAATTAATTAATGGTAATGCGGATTTTATTTTTTTATTTTGTTTTTCTTCTATATGTCTTCCATTTCGTAGCACGCACTCAAGAAATTAGTTCATTGCATTCTGCATAGCATGCCTGAACAGTTTCACGTATTTCACGATATATATTTGCTTTCAGTTTGGCAACATTTCTTGGATTATTTACGTAAACTTTGCTTTTAAGATACCCCCGCAGGAAAAAATCAATGGGGATCGAATCTGCTGATAGCGGGAAACCGAAAGCGGAATAACAATTTTTGAGGAAAGAGCTCACAAAGTTGCACCACAGTAGCTCTTGTTGTGTGGGAAGTGGATCTGTCCTAGTGAAACCACGTTCGTGAATTGTAGACAGGATATTCTCGCAACTGGGGTATAAAATAACTGGATATAATTTGCCGACATGCGACACCAGCAACATTTGTCGTTCTTCTCCTATTTTCAAAAAATTGGTCCAATTATTCCATTAACTAACAGAAACACCACATAACTTCTATCAATAAATCATGCTTGATTCTAATTTTGAGCGGTGACTATTCTTTCAGTAGTAAAAGCAGAATCTTACTATAGCAATCTTACTATAACAAAAAACACTGTCAACATGTATACGAATAAACAGATAAGATTCCATAACTTCTGCACTTTTCCCCGGAGAAGAAATGAGACCCAGCGGAAGAAGGAGATCACATTTCTAATTTGTCAGGAGTTATTACCTGAAAATGTTAAAGATTTTTATTTTGAAGGCATACACGGTAAACATTTTGAGCTAGAATTTTCAACAATATGGATCCATCAAAATGTGGTTGAGTTTTTCATCAATAAAGTATAAAAAGCTGTTATGTATGCAATTCAACTAAAATTATTAAATTTCGCCCTCTTTAGTTGAAGTATTATTTACCATTTCGAACGGATTTGGTTGAAATTTCAACCCAATTCAACTCAATTTTTAATTTGGTTCTTGTCATTTAGTTGCATTTTAAGCACTTGAACCACTGAAAGCACTAGAACCACTGAAAGTACTAATTTACTTGAAATACCGAACTAAAATGATGCGCTTCGTTAATACCATTTGGATGGTTACATATAGACCACTTGAGTAAACAAACTGAAAAATATAACGCATTCAACGAAAGATATTCAGTTTACTTTGTTACATACATATATAAAACACCGTTGTTTTTGATAAATTCCTATATTTTCTTATGGCTCCGGGAAAATTTCATCTTTGCTGGTTGGTTTTGTTGGAATTTTAGACCAAAAAAGTATAAATATCTTATACATAGAGCGTTAGTGTTTGATTTTGGTTGACTTTTTACAATATTTGAGAGGGGGGCGGTAGCTCTGCTCGCTAAGGCATCAGGCCGAAAAGCGGCGTGTTACGTCGCCTGCGGGCTCAAATCCCGCCAGTGCCATGGCTGTAAGTGTGAATGCGTGTGATTGTCTATGAGGGTGGCAAATGGGCCCAAACTGGTGGCCTAATGCTGGCCGCGTTACCGGCAGCCCTCTTCACTAACCTAATCTAACCTACAATATTTCAGATAAAAATGTCTGCATATTAGCTTTTCAACTTCACCAAGTAAAATTTTTCAACAAATTAGTCTAAAAAAATTACATAATTGTTAATTAAACCAAGAAATAGTTGACAAAGTTGAATTTTCGAACTTAAATTCTTTACCGTGTATGCATTCAATCAAAGTAACCACTTGGTTTTATATAAATCCTGATTAAATTGCAGTGATTCTTCATTGAAAAGCACTCTGCTGCATTTCAACACAATTGGGTTAATGCCAAGATTTATTTTCAAAAATTTCATTTATTTTTGAAACAGATTCTGTCACTAAGATGGAAAGTCAGTTTGTGATTAATAACGTACTGAATTCAGCCCTGATGCAACATGTAGACGACTGTAAATTTAATGTTCGTATTTCCGTTCAGTTACAATGGCAAGGTTTTTATTATACTATTCTGTAGCACACCTGCGTATTTTACAAAATACTTGAAGTTCCGTGTAGATTTATTCTATATGCTAACTCATCATGATAACAAATAAGAATAGAATACTTGTTAATATTAAAATGCTTTTCTAATCATGCAGAACGAAATCAACTGAACGTGAATATTTATAAATTTACTGATTTAGAAATCAAAAATATTGGATCACTCAATGCATTTTGATAATGAAGGCTTAGAAGTTGAAGACTATTGATTCTGCTAGGAGTACCTGCATATGGTCAAGGGAAGGCAAACCGGTCATTACTATTGCAGTCAAATTTAATTCAGATCAAGAAAGGATCAATTCAGATCATCACTTGAATTAAAACATCCGAGAAAATGAGTCATCCTAAAAGTATGATTTCTATGCTAAAATGAGTTGATTTCAGTGTCAAACTGGAAATATAAATTCACAAATAAATTCGAAACATATAAATAATTCCGCTACACCATATTGTATCAGAAGCTTCAGTCAAGCATACAGCCACAAACTCTGGAATCGCCAATGAAAGATAGTAATTTTTACACCTAGCCCAAAACTCCTGTTATTTGGTAGCGCGGCATATATAAAAATTTGAAAAAATTCTTCTTAAAACAACAGATGTTAGTCTTTTAAATCGTCTGGGAGGTCTGTCACACGCTGTAAGCCTACACATGCAAAATGTGCTGTTTTCACTCCGACTAATTTTTCCTGCAGTGCGTAATTATGAAAAAAAGCCAACAATAAGAAAATTTGTACTTTGAACTAAGTCAGTTTTAAGCGTCATTTTATCATTTTATAGCGATAAGTATGCTGAAAAAAGTTATCTATAGAGGAAAGTGATATCATAGATTTATTATGGAGCAAAGTTGTTCCACGACAATTTGTTGCGATTCTAGTAGTTGAATTTGATAGAGACTTCATTCATAATCAATGAGATTTGACTCAGATACCTACTCAAACCTAAGTCAAGGCATTATGTGTGTATTTATGGTTGATTGCCCATGGCTGGATTCGAACCAGGAACCACACACGCTAGCTATTTACTCTTCTTAACAGGCTTTAATATGGTGTGAGTAAAGCTTCCTTGATTATTTAGCTAGAAATTCGCACTATTTGTAAAGTGGCAAACTTAACTAATATCCCACCAGTTTAAATATGTACCATGTGATACGGCCTGTAAATTAAAATAAATGTTACCACCGATTCGCCAAAATAATGCAGCATTGTTTATAATATTTCAAAATATTCCGCTTCTCCTGCTTGAATATATTATCTATGCAAACATATTCCAATTATTTATTTTACTTGATTAAATAATAACAAAAACATTTTCTTCAAATTTCTGTGAAACCAACCATATACTATATATACGTGCTTTGTTTGAATCGTTTCCACGTTTAAAGCCCATATTGAAAACCGAATCTGAAAGTAAATAAACTATTTACTCTGGTTTAATTCATCAGACAGTAAAGATAAAATCAAGCTTAAATTTACTTAAATAAACATTAGAAATAATGTACGTTAGAATTAAATGACAAAAGCGAAAAAGCCAATTTTTTAGCATAAACTTTTTAGGTGGTAAATTATACATGATAAAAATGAATGAATAAGAATGGATTTAAAATAAATTTGCCGCAGTTAGAAGTTGCTTTGTTGTTTGGGAAAATTTTACGATATTTTAGTATGTCTCTGAAAAGATGAGGCACATGAAAAATAAATAATTCATTGTATTTTAGAAACAGATTTTATTTTGTAGTCACAAATTTTGCAAGTTTGTTTGCACTCACAACCATAATAACATATATACGGCTAATTGCAGTTTAAATACTATGGAAATTTTAATAAGCTTCCAGAGTATAATAATCTTAAGACGTCTGTTTTAAGGAATACATAATTTTGCTATGATTTTTCAAAGAATAAGAGCTTAGTAAAGACAATATCACAACAAACTAACAGCCAGTGATGGCAATTTTCGGACTTAAACACGCTAGTATTTCCTCTTCAAGTACGATCTTGAGTACGAGCTCGGAAATCTTGTAACATTTAGCTCGCGTATAGAGATGGGCAAAATGCCTCATGACACACCACTGATCGCTCTTTTTTAGAGTATTTTACAGTATTGCGCCGTACTCTCAGTACACTGTTCGCTTGGCATTTCATTAAGTTTATTCAAACGAAAGCTTTCGCTCACAGATTGTGCTGTGCTTTTTTCAGGCGCTGCACTGTACGAAAGAGCTATGCCTCATGAGCCATGAGGCATTTTGCCCTTCTCTACTCGCGTATCAGTTAGTGGAACATTGATTGGTGTCACCTCATTGGAACATTGATTGATTGGTGAAATGTGGTGTCACCTCAGAACAGAGAGATATATCGAAATAAAAGCAACAGTGAGAATTGAAGCCATTTGCTTAATTCCAAGTAATAGTAGTAAGGAAGTAATCCCACGACAACCCTTGCTGGGTCTAGGTGGTGGGTCTATCACAAATTTACAATCAATGTGAATACGAGTGTGGGTTGATTAGTTCCACGGTTCGCTTTACCCCTGATTAGCTCAGGTACATATTCAGAACTAGGTGAACTAGGCGTGGCCCCCCGCCCGAACCTGATTTCGAACCAGGGACCCTACGCACAAAAAGCCAGTGCTCTACCCACTAGGCTACTCAAGCTTCGAGTGTAAGTAGTAGCGGTGAAATAAAAGAATGATTTTATTAATTTATTTTTAGTTTTCAAGGGGCATAGAACTCAATTTGAATCTTTTAATTTCGATTCGGAATTTTTAAGAAAACAAGAAAACTCGAATAATTACATAGTGCTTTGTGAACAATGATTATTTTCGGGATGCATGGAAAGTGGCCAAGATTGTTCCTATTCACAAGAAGGGCAAAAGTAAAGAAACCAGCAAGTTCCGTCCTATCTCTCAGCATCCTAATTTTATTTTTGAGAGAATATGGATAGAAATGATAAGAAACCATTGTGAGCTCACGCAGGTAATTCCTGAATACCAGTTTGGCTTGAAGTTTAAGCAAGTCACCCAGCACGTCATCTCATACCTCCATGATCGAATTGTGGCAAACTGAATTAGCAAAATATTCCGACAGTAGTGTGTGCTTTAGATATCGAGAACGCTTTCGATTCCATCTGGCACAAAGGCCCTCTATTTAAGCCGATCAAGTTTGGAATCCCGAAAAAGGTAATAAGACTCACTGCAAGCTTCCTTTCCAGCAGACATTACTATGTCAGCGTTAATGGCGCAGATTCTCTCATAGAGCCTGTGACATCAGCAGTGCCACAAGGCTCTGTCACTGGACTTATTCTTTGTACCATATTCACCGCTGACCTTTTTATTCCAGTGGGCCAACCCCAAGTCCAAATCTTCCAATATGCCGCTGACACACTCTTATTTGCGCCGAGCCAAGACCGGCTCAAAGCAGCGAAGAGCCTTGAATACCATTTGGTAGAACTAAGTATTTACTTTGATGAACGGGGTATCAAATCAATCAGTAGTAAGACTCAGCTATGCATATTTCACATGCTTTCAAGTATCGAGCTATTCGCAACAAGACCAAAAAACTTGCTGTCTCGTTTCGAACATCTAAAATTACTCTTGACCCGTCTCTAAAGTACCTCGGAATCGATTTCCAGTAATTTATAAATTTTAACTCGTTTGTGCGGCGTAAAATAAAAGCTACCAAATCTCCATTACGTCAAAAAGATGGACATGACCTCCAAAGCTAAGTCCATTTGCTATCCGACCTTTTTTCGACCTATCATAACTTATGCATCCTCATCCTGGATTACCTTTTCAAAATCTGTCATGGCCGAAGCGGAGATATTCGAAAGAAGAATCTTGCGCTTCTGCACTGGCAGGTTCTACAACCCGGCAACTAAGTAGTGGCCGAAGAACTTTCTCCTGTATCAGGAGTCGGGACTGAAGTCACTCAGAGACCGAGCTGTGGAAGACACGACTCTACGGACAGACAGACGGACATGAGAGTGGACTGATTCGGTCACTAGGGCATACAAGTGGTTCCAATGAGGCTTATATGGGCCCTGCAATTATAACATTACAGCGGCAGTTTATGGATGGACTTTTCAATTATATAGGTTTCCCGAAGAACAGAAGGGGCTAGATTTAAGGCCTGGGTTAAGGATGAAGTCCAATTAGGTTAAGCTAGCTATAATTAGGCATAAGTTAGATCATAATTTTAGTGTAATATGGTATTCACACTACACTCTAAATCAGGTAGATTTAGGAGGGTCAAGCAGGGGTTTTCTCAGGAATTTTTCATGGGGGGTGTGTTCAGAATTTTAGGAGGGGTGTCCCTTTGGAACAAAAGACACAAAGGTCTCTTTGTGTAGGAAAATTGTCCGTGTTATGGGGGGTGTATGCACTTTCCAGGAGGGGTATTAGGGGGGTGTTAGGGGGGTGTAGGAAAATCCCTGGGTCAAGTTAATCAGGTTAAGCGTTCACACTAGCCGAAGTGATTTAGAGCGAAGAGATTTAGATAAAGAAATTTCATTCGAATTTAAGTCCAGAACTTTTTTTGGGTGAAAATTGTTGAAAATGGTGCAGGAATGTGCAAGAACATTTTCTTTTCATTTTGTACAACTAATATTTTCCTTTTTTGTTCAATTTTCGCTATTTGAGAAAGAAATTCGAATGACATTTCATTGAAATCTACTCTCCCTCTCACGGATGGAATTCAGCACGCTCTGAGAACAATTCAGCCAGGAAAAATTCACAATAGTACCTGATTTATACAACTCTAAATCAGGTTAGCTTTCGACTATCAGAAGCCGAGCCAAATGTATGGTTAATCAGGTAGATTTGTGGTCGATTTAGCTCTAAAGCGATCAGCTGCTCGATATCGCGTGATTTAGCTTCAGTTGGAACGGGCTATAATGTAGGTTTGAAGCAAATAATCACTAAGATAATCCCAGCTGCTATACAGGCTGGCTAATACCATTAGGCATAGTGTGTAAAAAAAAATGGTGCCGCAATAAAACAAAACAAAACCAATAAGAGCCAGCAGGCCGAAATAGTATAGCCGCTAGATTTTAAGTTTTTTTTTTGTTAATTAAACTTTAATTTAGGCTAAGAATGTTCAACTAATTTGTAATAATATAAATGTTATCAAATGTAACTCTTAAGAGTAAAGTACTGTTAGCCTTAAATAATATATTTTCATTCTGCTGTAAACTTTTGAAAAAGGTGCAAAAATTAACGGAATAGGCTTCAGATTATGGAATATATTTTGAATTAACAGTAATGATCAAGGTATCTAAGATGGTTGTAGAATTTAGTAGTCTTAACTTGCTTCAAAGACGTCATACTTCATATATTTCACAAACGGTCGTTATCGAAAACGATCTTATAGTAACCTATACCCTTCAGATGTCAAAACTAGACACGAAATACTTTTTCAATCATTATGCGCTCTACAGTTTACTTCATTCATGATAATTAAATGAATTAAAGTGGTAATTAATGTTATTCACTAGAGAACAATAAAATAGTGGAGATTAATGATAAAATGTGTATTGTAATATTAGGACATAATCGATTAGAAAATCATAATACGAAAAGCCCGAGTAAGAGTAATACTTGAATAAAAACTGTGAATTGAAGATTATCGCATTCTATTTCTAAGCACGTATGCGAATGTAAAACCTTTTTATTTATTACTCATAGATAAGTTACTCAGTATAAGTTACTCATAGTCGTAGTCTAATGATGAAAATGAAGTGCAGATTTGCTTTCTGCGTGAAGTTATTATTAATATGTTAATATTTAGAACATTTCCCGAAGTGTATTTTTTTAAAAAAATTTAACATGAAATATTACTTCAACTTTAGAACAATGAACCTAAATATTTGCTACGTCACATTCACATTGATTGTAAATTTGTTAATGAAGCTCTTTACTACCTTAAGCCCATTGACCCGGTAAGGGTTGTTCCCTGTTCATCACTTTACGTTTCAGAGAAATGCAAAAACAACTAAAGATAATTTACTTAAATACAAAAATAGCTAGCTTAACTATTCAGTTCCTGATATCGAGACCCTGTTTATAATTTCATTCCAAATGTTTTGAATGAAGTCTTTTCCATAACAATCTAATCACCTCTTGACAGCTGATACGAGTGAACAATTATCGGAACGGCTTTTATACGTGCACATTGGCATAGTAACTTATTCATTCTAGACACTAGGACAGACTGTGTCGGTTATCTTTATTAGAAAATACTTGGCAGCGCTTATAAATTTCAATCATAAACACCATACTATAGATTTCCGATCGAATTTCACAACAAATTGTTTTTTTGTGTAAACAAGTAAATTCGCGTATCATCATTAATATAAATTTATAGTTTGATTGTTTCTAAATGAATTTCTGAGTTGTTACATCAGCTTCATTGAAAGATTTATTATTCCGTTCATCAAAGCATACGAGTACATATATTCGTTATTTGTTTATTTGGAATGGGGCAATGACTTTAATGTGGCGCATCTTCATAGTATAATACTTTAGCATAATTTCATTAAATTAAAGTTTAAACATACATATACATATTCTTTAGTTTTTTTAATCAAAGACTTTATTCGGAACATCAAACCGATGTAGAGCCTCCCTGAGAATCGTATTCAATTTAGTCTTTAAATGATGACACATTGAATAGCTAGCACGGGAAAACAATGTTTTCGCTTTTTAAAGCTCAGAGTAACTTAGAAAAATGTAAAATTCTGAGATCTTAATGAGATTGTCACTGAGCTGTGGGACAATGAAATAAATATTTACTTAATCGATTGTCGCCATAGTAGAACGTGATTCAATGTTTAATTAATTATGTACCTTTGGCATAAGTAAGCTTATACGCTTACAAGACAAGTAAATGTGTAGATTGTTTGTATACATTCAGTCAATATTGTAAATTATTCTACGAAACTCTCAACCCGACCACTTATAAAAATGTAAACATCTTTAACTAGCATGTGTGGACTGGACATGCAGTATGGTTTGAATATAATCTCCTTTTTTTATGAATGCATGTTGTAATGAATCAAAGTAATCGGAAAAATTAATGAATGAATTATGAATGAAAAATTATTTAACCGTTATGTGCTATACTAATTGAAAATAATCGGTCTCCTTACGAGTGCTTGGCTCTTATAGCAATGACAGTCATTTTTGTGTTTTCAAGGATCAAGGTATCGTCCGAATTCACATACATAATGTTCTTACTTAAAATTAACACATATATGAACTAGTTTTCCTTATGGGACGATTAGAGCGAATCGTAACAGGTGCTGCATTATCTACAGATTCAAAAGGGTACGTTATTTCTATTAAACCTTCAGCTACTAAAATTGAAAAACCGATGATACTTTTTTCATTTCACACCAAATCCGGAGTGATGATAAACGTTTTTCATTATTTTTTGCACCTCTACAACAACTCCTGGCCTAGCATAGCTGTGTCTGTGAATCTGTGCAAAAATATTTCAAGCTGTTGGTGCAACCGGTGCCCATAGCGGTCACTCACAGTTCACAGATTGGCAGAAGAATGCATTGAAACTTATAGGTTGGAAAGGTTTTCAGGGCTATCATTTGCATGAATTTAAAAACTTTTTAGTGTCAAATACTTGTCACTTGCATTTAATATCGGATGCTTATCTTATAGAACTTTGAAAGCAGCATCTCTTATAATATAAATGATGAAAATACTCAGTGCTGGCAACACATTACCAGCATTGCAAACAAAAGTCTGCAACAACTGTTTCAAGTCAAAATCAACACTGTGAACTTGGATTTCATCCGATGATTTCATCGATAGTTACAGGGATAGAAATATGTTTGGGGTTGCCATCCGAACAACTTTCAGAATTCGAAAGATTTCAAAAATGGTTACTTACCAGGTGTGTAAGTATGAAACCGGAATTTTTGTACAGAAAATACACGTTTATTGTAATGATATGATACAAAGTAACTTATTCAAAGTATTATCCGTCGCTATCTATACATTTTTCCCATCTTTCTGGCAATCTGTGGATTCCACGCCAAAAGAACTGTTGTTCTTTTGAGGCAAACCAGTCATCGAGCCATTTTCGTACATCTTCGTAAGAAGAAAAGCGCTGCTCAGCAAGTGCGTGTCCCATCGATGCAAACAAGTAGTAATCGGATGGGGCAAGGTCCGGTGAGTAAGGCGCGTGCTGAAGAATCTCCCAACGGAACGACTCTATCGTTTCCTGGACCTGTTTTGCTTTGTGTCATGCAGCAAAATCACCTTGTGTTGTCTTTGTTGGTATTCTGGTCGTTTTTCACGCAAAACTCGATCCAAATCGGTCATTTGTTGTCAGTAGCGTTGAGTATTGACAGTTTCCCCAGGTTTCAGCAGCTCGTAGTAGATTACGCCCTTCTGATCCCACCAAACACACAGCATTGTCTTTCGTCCGTAGCGGTTTGGTCTTGCCGTCGATGTTGATGATTCACCCCGAGTAACCCATGACTTTTTGCGCTTAGGATTCTCAAAATATACCCACTTTTCATCGCCAGTCACAATTCGATGTAAAAATGACTTTCTTTTGAACCTGGCGAGCAGCATTTCGCATGATGTTTTGCGGTTTTCCTGCTGTCTTTCGTTGAGCTCATGTTGAACCCATTTCCCCACCTTTTGTATCTTTCCCATGGCTTTCAACCGAAGGAAGATGGCTTCTCGGGTCACCTTTAACTGATCCGCCAGTTGTTGTTGTGTTTGAGCGTCGTCTTCGTCTAACAAGGCCTGCAGGTCAGTGTCTTCAAACTTTTTCGGTGGTCTTCCACGTTCTTCGTTCCTCACGTCGAAATTGCCACTTTTGAACCGTTTGAACCACTCGAAACACGGTGTTTTACCGAGAGCATGCTCACCAAACGCCTCCACAAACATTCGATGCGATTCGGCTGCGGTTTTCTTCAGACGAAAACAGAAAAGTAGTGCTGTCCGCAAATCGTAATTTGTTGGCACGAAACTCGACATGTTTATCTCTAATAAACTAATGCTACTGAATGAAACTCGTGTTATTGTGAGTTGAAAATCTTTGTCGGATATCAAAACAATAACAAGACACAGCTGACGTGATGTGTCGGTAATTGCATCGACATCTAACGCCACCTATAGGCAAATTCCGGTTTCATACTTACACACCTGGTAGTTTTATTGCAAATATTTGCCATGTGGTGATCTAATGGTAGCACCTGCGTGTACAAAAATTACGAAAATACCTGGTACCGTCAACCCTTTATTAGCTCCATAACCAAAATCATACCTGATCTGCTTCACATTGAGGCCGACCTACTCTGTGAATTTTGTTTCGATCCCATAACTTCATTGGAAGTTATATGGATAAAAAGAAATGTTGGGCTACCGCCCGCAAAATTTATTTTATGTTGAAAATCATAATATTTGTTTTTTAATTTCACTACAAGATCATTACCAGCTGAAAATTTAATAACATCGTTTGGCAAAGAAATTACAAAAAATTACCAAAACTACCATGGTTTTTCAACCAAAGTTCTACCAAACTTCACTTATTGTAAAATCCATTTTCTGTATGAATTTGGTTTTGATATCATGACTGCACTGAAAGTTATAAGGCGGAAGGCTTTATTTTGCTGAGCAAATTTTCAAGATTCATTAGATAAATATTGACAGCTCTTCAATTTTCTCTCGCAATTCAATTTTCAAATTCTAATACCAAATGCCCATTTTTAGCTCGAAAGAATGAACTGCACATACTAAATTGGCGTGAAATGAGTTAACTCTTGCTTATTTTCAAGCTAAATTTTCGCCGAAACAAATTTCACGTGAAATTTTGCATAAAAACTTCACTTAAAATTGAAGATAGTACTTTGCTACAAATTGTCGTCTACAAATTGTGAAAATTTATTTCCGAAATCAGTTTTCAGTTGTGCAAACTCAAAGATCGCTTCGGAAGTTTTATGGACCACATAATAGTCCATCAGCACGTGCTATTTGCCACTTGATTACAAAATTTCACAACCATTTCGCACTGCTGAGCCGTAAACCAACGACGAGATTGAGAATAATGCGTTCAAAAGAGAATATCGTAGCTGTGGAAGCCAGTACTGCTGACCACCCAGATTTGTCGATTCACAGGCGTGGGTAAAAAGTTTGGATTCGTCCGTTCACTTTGTGGAAAATTTTGTGCAAGGATCTCGGTCAGAAGGCTTACAAGATCTAATTTGTGTAGCAAATAAAGTCGTATGACCATCAGATGTTTGAGTGAGCACTGGTGTCATCATAGGGCCTTACTTTATCAAAGACGAACACGACGAATGCGTTACTATCTATGATAAACCAGTTTTTGTTACCAATTTCGCCTTGTATGGATGTGATAAAGATTTGGTTTCAACAAGACGGTGCTACGTGCCAGCCACACAGTGTCCGCAACCATCGACTTATTGATTATGAAATTCGAAAATCGCATTATCTAGAGAAATGAACCACTACCACCGAGATCGTACAATTTGACTCCATTCGATTACTGCTTGTAAAAATACATGAAATCGCTGGTCTACAATTTCAAACCAGCGACAATTCACGCTTTGAAGCCAACATAGCTCGCGCCACTGACGATATGGTTGCTTCTAAAAGTAGTTGAAAATAGAACCTCTAGAATCGGCTTACTGAAAGGTAGTCGTGGCAGTCATTTGTCTAAGATCATTTTCGAAAATTTAATGTAGAGAGCCAAACTTTGCAGTAAAAAATAAGGCGATCCGACCGATACTTTTTGTTTTATTGAAGTTTACAATCGGAAACCTCTAAAATAAACACCCTTTATTGCATTCTGTGCATTATTTTTGTACCGCACTTTACTTACAGTCACTCAAAGTGAAAATTATCCACCCAGTGAAAATAAATTGATGTGCATCGCATACAATTTTATATTATTGGAAATTACTTTGTTTCTAGGCAAAAGTAATTCCTAATGTGTAAGTAACAAATACACTAGTTATACGCAAAATGGTTACATTGCATTTGAAATTACGGGTCAATCTTTGCTAGAAGGCTGAATATGGGGTCAAAATGAAAATGATCCATTGTAGTTATTTCATATAGTTCACTACTAAGATTTTATAATCAGCTGTTGACATGTATTTGACATTTCCTTAGTTGACTTTAGTCTTTCGCTGAGTGCAGTCACCTGTTGCACATTTATCGTTTTGAGCAAGTTTTCTTTCGAAATGGGTCGCCATACGACATACGAAGAACGTGAGCTGGTAATCCATCATTTCAAGCTCGGGAAAAGTAAACGCGAAATAGCAAAGATTGTCAACAAGAGTGCGTCAACTGTACAACATATAATTGAACGATTTAAAGACAATCGCATCGGTAATAAGGTTCGAAAAAGTGCAAGAAAAGCGTTTTCCGATCGTGACGAACGGTGGATAGTAGACTTCATCCGAGAAAATCCGAAGCTAAGTGCGCCGAAAATTAGCGTACACGTTGAAAAGGCCTTGGATATCAAGGTCTGCGACGAAACAATAAGAGTTGTCCTAAGAAAACAAGGATATAACAGTCGCTCCCCACGAGTAAACCCGTTAATAAGTGCGAACAATCAGAAACGTCGGCTAGAATTTGCGACTCAGTACTATTCGCATGGCCCAGACTTCTGGAATACCGTTATATTTGCTGATGAAAGCAAATTTAATGTTTTTGGATCGGATGGGAAGGTTCAAGTATGGAGAAAGAAGAATGAAGAGTTGAATTTGAAGAATCTTCGTCCAAGTGTAAAACATGGTGGAGGTTCGATAATGGTTTGGGGCTGTATGGCAGCTAATGGAGTCGGCAATATTCACGTTATTGACGGTAACATGGATAAATTTATGTACCTCCAAATTCTGAAGGACAATTTACCTGCCAGCGCCGAAAAATTGGGTCTTAAAGACAAATTCCAGTTCTATCAAGATAACGACCCCAAACATAAGTCGTTACTCATTCGAGAATGGATGCTCTATCATTGTCCCAAAGTTATGGAAACTCCAGCACAATCACCAGATTTAAACGTTATCGAACACTTGTGGGACCATTTAGAAGAGCGTATTAGGGAGCATCAAATATCCAGTCGAAATCGATTAAAGGAGGTCATTCTGGAGGAGTGGTCGAAAATCTGTCCAGAATTCACAAAAAAACTTGTTGCTTCAATGCCAAAGAGGTTATCAGCTGTTAGGCTTGCCAAGGGCCTTCACACTAAATATTAATTTGTCAAAGAAAATTCTTGATTTATATTTTTTTTGTGCTTTGTATTTTGATGGATCATTTTCATTTTGACTATGGAATATACATTTTTTGTTTATATTATTATATTTTCCAATCGAATAAATTTTTTATTTACTACACATTTAAAACTGATTTTGCACATCTGAAGTAATCATCTTTAAGTAGGAACAGTCCATTTTTAATTTATTTTCTATCATTAAATTACGTTGCAATTGTTTTGCACCGAGTGGATCATTTTCACTTTGAGTGACTGTATCCAGTGCATCTTGGCACTTTACATCAAACCATATCTTCTTTCTGCGAGGGTTTTATATCTCATCACTTGCTTTGGTACTGTGTTCATTTTATCCTAGCAATCGGGTATGTTAGAGCCACATTGAATTTGAAAAGATTTTATTTGGAAAGACGTAACTGGAGTTACGTTGCAGTATCAGTGATATTGTTTTTTTTTTCAAACTTGACAGGTTCGATAGGCTTGTGCTATCAACGGTTTTTATTTTTCATTTTATTGTTTTGATGTTTAATATGCAAAGTGGGCTGGTATTAATATCATACGCTATCGTGATTTGACATTGTTAGATCGCTTTGGCCGGATAGTGGTCCGTATCGCAGTTCTTTAATTAGACGAACCCACGCTCAGGATGCTTGGGACCCATCTTTTGGGAAAAAGTGTGTGGTCTACTTGTTTGAAGGTACGACCATCTGAGATTGTTCATGTTCTTTTGGGAATGCAATTATGTGGAAAACTCATGGAACTTACAAAATTTTTGTTAATTTTGTTAATCTAACATTCCAGAATTCAAGAAGGTATGTCAAGCGTCTTCACGCATTCAGACTAGCCTTAAAAACAGAATGGTTAGTAAAATTTTTGGATAATGGATGTCCGTTATATTGCTCATTGATCGAACTTTTTACCACTTGTTACCCTTTTTTGTCGGAAGTTTAATATAGCATAAATATCGTTATTCGACCTCAAATAAAGATTAACAGTACCACCACGAGAAAGCATCAGGTAGAGCAACCGAAGGAGAGAACCATCTTTTGAAAAAAAAAAAAAAAATGTCAACAATTTGACTATTCGTGTGTTTAGATGTTCAGGATGATCACACGTATTCTGCATCTCGAAAACGAAAGATACTGCATATCAAATCAGGGACTAATTTGACAAATCTGATATTGTTGGTGGATTGATATGACTAAATTTACCCAAAATTTACTACTTATCTCCCCTCTGAAGAGTCTGTGCTCCTTTGAATGATTTCTGACAAAGTTCCGAAATCCACCGGTTCCTGTGCTTGGGTCGATTTCCAAATAACTAAAACCCAAATCATCAGCTTCAGTGATTTCAACCGCATGTTGAAATCCATTTTCACTTCCTATGACCGTTCTATCTTTGAGTATTGTCTCAAGCTCTTCTCTGGCGTGCGCAAATAATTTTTTTTGAGAGGTCCAATTCGGTCTAGGCTTTTCAGAGTCGTTCTTCTATTTCTTTATTTCTTTTATTTTATATAGCATGTATATATCAATCCAAATATTTAATGAATATGTAATTCATTGATTTTGTAAAAACCAAAATGCGTCATTTTCATCGTAGACCAATCTAAGACATATGCGTGAGACAAGTGGTAGAAAAAGTCCATACAGTCATGAAGTTCAAATGAAAATGCTTACCATATAATCATATGGTAAGCAACAAGATCAACTCGTGCTGGTGCAAATAATACTACGTCGATTTTCTTAGAAACGGAATGTATTTCAACTCATTTCTTTGAATTGCATACTATTTTATCTTGACAGTTAATTGTCTTTGAATTAATTATAAAATATCCACAATACTCTATAAGCAAGTCATCAACCACTTATAGCCCTTCTTATCGTATGAACAACCAGCTTTCAGTCGTTTCAGTGCAGTGCTCTAGTTTTCTATGGTAACTGACATAACACCGGAGCAATCAAGTTCATGATAATTTTGCAAAGTCACGGTTCAATTTCCAGATTTCTCACTGATCGCACAAATGGTCACCGTTTAGATACTTATTTTAAGCACATCGTTGTAAAGCCGACGACAAGATTACCAACTAATGTTTCCTCGTAACTTTGAAGTGTGGTGTATCCCTCCTTGCTTTGTATATTTATTACTTAGCAATCATTCAAAGATAATCAGTCGTTTGTTTTACCTTACTGTGTTGCGGTGCATTGTTTTGTGTTGTACAGTAATTAATTTGTTTATACTAGGGTAATAATCTAACTAGTATCGAAATTTAATAATGTCAAGATAACTTAACGGTCTGGTATAATTGAGATGAAAAATTAAATTCTCTGCTCCGATTGATAGTCCAATTGTGGTATTACTTATAATTTTTGATAGTGTTTCTTGGCGCGAAGAGTGGAATTTCCGTAAGTGCTTCGTTATTAGTGCCTTTAAGTTTTGATTGTCCTATTACTTCCTGACTAGATTCTGTGAACATTTTGTTACTGCGTGTTTTTGTTGACCTCATGTCAAGGTTTTAATCCTTGATAATTGTTTCATTTACCAAAGCCTCTCGAAAAACGCTTACACCGCGGTTCTTTGAATTTTCAGGATGATTGCATTTTAAATTGTAAAAGGATGATCCATTCATGTAAGTTAACGTGTGCTTCAAACTGAAATTATGTGCTGAAAACTTAGTAGCTGTGCCAAAATGCGAAGTGATTTACTAGCAGTTGATATTCCAATACTACAACTATGTTTCAGTAGTACATAGTAAAATGTGATTTATGTTAGAAATCGAGGCTGAATGAATTGTAACCACAATATGCTTAGAAGTAATGAATCGAGGCAAAATTATAAAAATTATGTTTAGTGGTCAAGCCATTAACCCTAAATAATAAAAAATCTGCTTGTAAATTTTACTTAAATGCTTTGCGTTATGTGCAAGCTGAAGAAATCTACATTTAAACCTTATATGAAACGTTGAATCAAAACTGGTGTGATCAAAGCGAAAATAATTTCATGAATTTGGGCTCAGCAATATGTCACTCCTATACACTGAAAAGTTTAAAAATTTGTAAATCAAATAATTTTACTGCTTTTAAACTTTTTTCCAAGAGCCACTCATCTGCATAGTCATCTTGAGTGGTTTCGCTTCTTCTCCTTGATTTCTGACATACAGGATCCCAGAAGGTTCTCTCAATGGTCCTTTGCGTGTTATCTGGTTTGTAAATTATCGTCTTTCTGTTTTAAGCTGTTTCAGTTTTTTTGTATGCAAATGACTTAAAATGATGTATATAATATATTTTTTTTTCAATTCAATCATAATTTATTTTACTCCCTTCAAAGTAAGCCGCGATTGTGATATGAAGAGAGGAATATCAATATAGACCACAATTCAAATAAGTACTATTCTCACACTACAGGTTTGATTAATACATGTTATGCTCATTACAAATATAAAAATTTATTGAGGAATAAAAAAAAATTTCAAAAAGAAAGAAAAATGTTTGTTTGGGTAAATAGACGAAAGTTCTATATAATTGTGCAATACATAGTTTTCACTAATTAGTATTTTGGCGTTCTCTGTGGTAAAATTTTAGGTGTCTTTTAAAATGTATAGTATTGCCGGTCATATTTTTTAGATACTGCGATAAATCGTTAAATTTTCTGGGAGCGATGTAAGTAAAATGGGTTTATTTAACTACTTTTTTGGCATTTGCTGTCGTCATATGTACATATCTCCTCCTAGTGTTCATGCTATGGCTAATATATAATATATCATCTACGAAATAAGTGCAAGATTATCACTAGTAAGACGATTTGCTTATCCTTAATCTTAGCTTCTTTATCTGGCATTTCACCATTTGCTATCCAATATTGCAACAATGTGAACGTGCATTTGCTAAAGACTTTCTAAGTTTATTACGACATAGAATATCACATAGCCTTTGTTTGCAAACGCCAAGACTAAAAAACAACAAATGTATCACAAAGTAATTATCAGTGCTACAAAGTATTCAATCGCTAAACTGAAGACTTCTTTCAATTATTTATTATCGAAAATGTTATAAATTTGAATCCAAATTTTAGGTTCAAAAGTGAGCATATCAATTCTAATGAAGCTTATCGTCTAATTAAAATGATTAACAGCTGTTTCTAAGCTAAGTGATATGATCACTTAGCTTAGAAACAGCTCTTAATCATTTTAACTAGACGATAAGCTTGATTCACTTTCAATCAGAAAAAAGCTTTAATTGTGTTTCATTTGAGTCAGAATTGTGATTCATTTGAGTCAGTAAAAGGTATCTTTTAGTTTTCTAATTTACTTCCACATGCTGATTTTCCAGTTTTTTTCCGTTTGGCGTTTTTGCGTTCAAGCAAATAGCTCAGCTTACAACTGAGATTGCAATGTCTTAAACACCTATGTAAGCAATATCCCGATATCAAATTATGTTGACTTTTTTCCCCACTTTCTGTTTTCGGAATTGGAATCGATGCTCAGAAAACGAAGGAATTATACTTCATTTGCTAGTGATAAATCTCCTAACTAAAATGGGTAATGCCTACTTCGATAGGAAACTTCTTTTTAGACACTCCAAGTTACACCCTGCTAAAAAAAAGTTATTTACACTGGGTGTTATCAATGCTTTTAATCTAAAGCATACAATGGTAGAATTAAAATAAGTAAGAGACTAATAAACGTCAATAACCATAGATTGAAAGGGAGATGCGGTAGCAGCGCAATCCTGCTGAAAGGGGACTTGAGTAGCTTTCACTTCCAAACGCCCACCCCACAAAAAGTAGTAGCGATCATCAACAAAGTGCACAGGAATTTTTTCAAGCTCATAGCAATTTCCGCGTACATCCTCCTTTGCAAAATACAAGACTTGGCTTAAATTTCAGCAAATTGTTTGAAAAAGAAGATCCTCTATTACTTACAAGAAACTTAAGCGCTTATTACTGCCGCTAAAAAGACGAATCTAATCTTGATGAATTCCCATGGAACCACAAGCCGCTATTCTTCATCATTAAAAAAAGTATACATTTACCAACTTCTTCGAATAAAGAAGAAAAGGAGCTGGCAGACTTTTCGTGACAAAATGGCAATATCAGAAAAACCAGCGACATAAACCGAACAATAAAACAGCTGTCAGAAAAAAATCAAGCAGGCCAAAGAGGACATTACGATTAGCGAATCCAATCCCGGGATCCCGGGATCCCGGCCAATTTCTGGTCCCGAAAATCCCGGGATTGCTGACTTCGAATCCCGGGATTTTCGGGATCAGAAATTGGCTGGGATTTCGGGACCGGGAGTCAAGCATTATCGGCAATCAAGTTACAGCAACACTCGAAAAGTGCAAATAGAATCCATATTTATGAGAAATCAATTAGCTCACATCAAAATGCGTAAAGAATAGAGCAAAACAAACCAATGTAACAGCTAACAAGAGAATACAAAGGGGTTTGTAAATAAATAAGTATGGACTGTTTCGCATTTAGTGCATTCGTTACATCGAATGATTTGAGGAAATTAATACTAGCGAATGCATACACAGATTTACCAAAATCCTTAACAACAATCAAAAAAAGGTTGTTGGCTATGTAAGCAAGATAAAGAAAATAATAAAAAATAAGATATAACAGGCTAGTATCTCAGGTGAACGGTTCAGTTTGATGTTTGATTAATGGACCTTGACTGCAAGTAGGCGCTATATAAATATAAACATCTACTTAGTAAATTCTTACTGGAGCTTGGTGCGAGTAAGAATATCAATGACAGCTGGAAACTACCTAGATATGAGTTTAATGTTTCTCTAGGAAAAGACACTGTTACCATCGTAACTGATGGGTCAAACGAAATGCGAAAAGTAGGCAGACTATTTGGTACAGAGCAACATATTTGTTTGGCGCATAGCATCCACTTGGCAGTTTGTGATGTTCGCTATAATATGAGGTCCATTCCACATTAAAGAGTTGATAAAGCAGCTGATAGTCTGGAGGACGACCACGAGGATTTGGACGGTCCTGAATCAGCTAACTACGTTGAAACCGGTCGCCTGCAAGACACGCTAGATCAGACGAAGGACATCAGCGCATGCATAAAGAAAGTTCGTTAGGTAGTTTTATATTTTAAAAAAGCTCCAACGAAAAATAATAACGATCTTTAAAACTATGTCGGATCCAAGCAAGGCATTTAACTGTCTCCTTTAAATGGATTGTAAAACAAGATGAAATAGTCTCTTGACAATGCTCGAATAGTTTCCCATTTTGAAAAATAGTATACATTAATAGGCCTGCAATATTCAGAGCAATTAGAAGCAACAGAGTTTGATTCGATTCAGAAAATTATTGAAGTTTTACTCCCTGTAAAATTGGCTGTGGCGGCCTTTAGTCGCAGACTTGCAAATTTATGCACTGTTAATACTTCATCAAGATTTGTATTTAGGCTGTTAGGAGAAAAACGGTCTATTCTTCTGAATGCTATGAAAATTGCAATATTGGACCGAATAAAAGAGCGTCAGTGTACCGAGCTATCTGGTATGCTAAGCTATCTCCAGAATCCACATTGTACCAGCAAAAATTTACCAAGTGAAATAAAATCTCTATTTTTGAAACCAAGCAACGCAAATATTAAAAAAAATACTTTAATGATCTAGATGCTGAGCCCTATGCTTGGTAGCCAAAGAAATGAAGAGAACCCAGTAGATACCCATATTGATCAGAACAAGGTAGTCGTCAATTAACGCTACAAGAAGAGCTGCAAAAGTATGAAAATAATCAATCATGAAATGTCGCAAGAAACTTATCTAATTAAAACCATTACAAAAGAAATGAATCTTTTCGAAAGTGGTGGCACTTGCATAGTTTGGAGCAGGCGTACCAATATTTCTCGACCGTTTCCGCGGCGTCCAAAATCGGGAATAAATTTAGAAGCAGGCTTGGAGACGATACCTTAGATGCTTTGCTATTGCTTCAATGTTACTTCCGAAAAACCTAATGAACTTTGGCCGAAATTTTTATGTGTAATTTTATTATGTATCTCAATTCTAAGAGTTGTGTTTTGTTGTTGTGGTTTTTGGTCGTGATTTTTTGTTGTAATTTGTAATAGATGTAATTTTTAATATCTGTCTTCATACTGTCAACGTTTTGGATAATTAAAATTATTGTTTTTATTTGTATCAATAATATAAATTAGTAATAATGCAATTTTTTATACAGTGTTGAGCTCACTTATTGTTGTAGTTTTGAAATGATGGCAAATTTATAATCTGTTTACTAGAAACTTGACTTATTTTGTTGTGTTGTATTTTGAATTTCAAATCCCGGGATCCCGGGATTTGAGATTTTTTAATCCCGCAATCCCGGGATTGAAAATATGGTTCGGGATTGGAATCCCTAATTACGATTCAAGATGTAACAAAGGAACATAATCCAGATGAAATTAGAAACGTAAAATACCTCTTGAGACGTAAAATACCTCTTCTAGCATTCAATTTTTTTTCTATGATAATGCTCAGGGGATTACCCTTTGAAGCGAATACCCAGCTATGGCGGTAGAGAGCTACATATAGGAGAAGCCGATATCAATTATTTCATTATTCTCTAAGTGCCACATGTTGCTTCCGACTGGCGCGTTAGCGAGCTAAGCAACCGACCGCTTACAAATGCTATCAGCTTCTGTAAGCGGTAACGAAAGTTGGAGTGACTTCCTACACAGTATGGAATCTGGTGATGACAGCTACTGGTGAATGACAAAGTACTTCCAATTAAAAAAAACTTTTGTGCCTCCAATGAACCTAAGCAAATCGACTCTCTACTGCAGAGTTGTTGGAACTGCAATCTCAGACGAACCGCTCTTTTAAAAACAACAGTAGCAAAGAGGAAAACATAAGTATCTGAGTCTGTAGGCCAAATTCTTGGCTAACAGAGATCGCTTGAATCATGCGAGCTAGCATCAAAGTGGTCAAAAATGCAATCAGTGGTGTAAACAATCGTCAATCATCCGAACTAGATACAATTTGTAAAATGTGGCTAAATCATCACTACAGTACATGAACTACAGTTACTCCAAATTCCACTACCAACCGTGCAACTTATTGCGTTTTTTTGTTTCAGGATAGAACTTGTGTTAGAATTTACAACCACCTCTCTAGAATGTGGCCAATAGTAGCTCGAGTCCCGCAAGGCTCACCACTCTCTACAATAACGAATAGCATATACATAGCAGATGTTCCAAATATGGCCGAAATAAAATTATCCCTGAACGCAAAAAACAAACGACATATGTTGATGGAATATTATCTAAAATGAAAAATTAGATTAAACACCAAAAAGACACAAGCCATCTTTATAACAAGACGACACAAACAACAATCGCCATAGCTGACTGTAAATTACTAGACACTAGAAAGTCAACGGACTGCAAAATACATCTGGAATATCAGAACTGACATTCGATAATAGGCTATCTTGGACCGTCAGCTAAAAAAAAAAAACAAAAAGTACTACGCGGACTTAAACCACTGACTAGACCAGAAAAACTGCTTATGACGAACAAAACACTACTATGCAAGACCAATGTCGACATACGGTAGCGCTGCCTTCTACTAGGCATACAAAACAAGCAAACACCAATTGCAAATATGTCAGTACCTCAAGCATAGGAAAATATTCTGGATTCCATGTTACTTTAGGAATGCGGATACACATTGCCAACTACGGATAGAGACGATAGAATTATACATACGAGTCAACACACTTAATCCATTTGATAGACCAGCTGGACATCCTAAAAGTACTCTGAAGTAACGCGTCCTAACGAGAGATGCCAGAGCCTTCGACAGCTAACGGTATAGTTTAGAACAACTTCACTAAGTGACAATACATTCGTAATCAAAGAATGTCTACTTTCAATGAAGAAAGCACCCTAAAGGTGATTAGTATCTTTGATATTGAGATAACTCTGGCTTTTATAAATCGAGGAAATCTTCTGCTTAAGCAATATAGCGCGGAATCCTGATAAGTGGAGTACGAGCGACTACACAAGGTATTATTTTAATGCATTACAAAGGTATATATACGTAATTCTTTAGATATAAACATTCGTTTTTTCACTAGTCTCTGCGCACCTCTTCTTCTCCTAAAAAGATATGCAATTAATTTGTAGACAAATCGCATAAAAAAAAATTACCAGGCCCATCAAACCCATCCTTTCCCCTCTCTGATTCAGCTGTAACAATTTTTGTCAACCACATTAAAGCTATTTTGGAACTCGATTCCAACCTGATCTTTCTTCAACTTGCTTGCGTAAGTGTAACAGCTAATAACCCCCCTGCATATATTGCAGGGGGGTTATTAGCTGTTGCATATAGCTGCATATATAATAAAAAATAGTAAGTAAATGAGTAAATATAAATATAAGTATGTAAAAAAAAACCAAATATTTAAAGTGATAAATTAAATAAAGTAAAATTAAGTAGAAAAAAAAGAAAAAAATTAAGAAAATAGAAAATAAAACTAATTAGAAAAATATATAGCTATATATAAAAATATACAAAAAATTCAAGTAATAAATAAGAAAGTAAAATTAAGTAGGGCAAAAAAGAAAAGAAAGAATCCATTATAAACAAGAATAGAAAATAAAACTAATTAAATAGGATCGAAAATTTTACTACGAACCATATTTTTGAAAATGGCAATAGATTGTGGAAGAGGACCAAGTTGAAGACTATTGTGAGTGCGTAAGAGTCGCAAAACGGGAGAGTAGAAGAAAGTGTCAGTACGAGCATACGGCACTTCAAATAAAATAGAGGACCTGATTGGCCTTACGGAGTCCCGCTCAATGAACAAAAATGCTAATGAGGAAGAAAGGTAGCCGCGACAGATTTTGAACAGGAAACACTCATCCAAGTAAACTCTGCGCTGCTCAAGGAGAGGAATGTTGAGAAGAGACAGACGCTCAATATATGGTAAATACGGCAGACTATATTTAAAAAGTAAAGTACGTGTAAACCTGCGCTGAACTGATTCAACGCGTCAGCGAGGTATTTGAAACGAGGACACCACACTTTACTGCAGTATTCAAGTACAGAACGGAGTAGGGTAATAAACAGGGTAATAACTATAGCAAGGCCTTGAACGGAGTTGACCATTCTGCCTTGATTCTAAGGCTAAATAGATTCGGACTTGCCGGATCCTTACTTAGCTAGCTGAATAACTATCTTCACAATCGAATCTAATTTGCAAAATTTCATAGACTTTTGTCAAATTTGATTTTTACTATCTTTGGAGTTGTACTCACTTTTGGTATCATATTCTTTTGATATCATAACCATTTCTGATCTACTTGACGTCCTGTCAAATATACCTCTCATCCTTTATGCAGACGATCCTAAACTTTATCATATCATTGATTAAATACACAGATCTAAAAGAAAATGGATACGAAATGGCTATCCGTGTTCCCATACGTGAGTTAGCCTTTTTTGATACACGCACAACATTTCTCTCTCACAAAAATTCCTTTCAATGCACCCTTTTCTACCGCACTCACAACCGAAAACCCCTAATGCTGTCTCTTATTTACGATCGGAGTGAAAGCGTGCAACGGGCAGCACGAAAAGAAATGTCAATGTCAGTTTGATTAGCGTTGGTGAATCAGAACATTGACTTTAAGTCAAAATTTCTCACAGAACATTTTGAAATTGTTCGGCGTGTACTGTAGAAACATAAATCTACGCGAGTGCTTGCTAATCTGTGGCGGTTTCCCGAATAAATTAGCGGTCGAATTCCAATTTAGTGCGAGAATAAAGTGCCGCGTTCCAGGCTGCAATAGTAGCCACTACAGATATAAGAGAGAATGGAATGGAGAGAATGGGACCGAGAGAAATGTGCTAATTTTCAATTTTTTTGTTTACTGGTGTGAGAATGAGGTACTGGTGTGTGCCCCACACAGTTCATATGGTAACAAAAAGTACGAGAGATCGCCATTTTGAACTTCGTTTGACATTTCTTTCCCCGAACCGGCGAGTGGAGATTAAAATGGTTTTTGTGAATGAAATTAATTATGATTTCACACAAAAACCAACAGAAATTGATGCCAAAGGTTAATTTTACTCACCCGAAATACTATATCCCCTGCGAAGCACTTCGGTAGCTACTTTTGCAGCCTGGAACGCGGCACATCATTATCGCACTATTTTATAACTTTTTACCGCTAATTTACTCGCGAAACCGACACAAAAGATTGCGCACAAACGTAGATGTACGTTTCCACCGCCAATGCTCTGTCCCCGACATAAATGAAACTGACATTGACGTTTCTTTCCGTGTTGCCCGTTGCACGCTTTTACGCTGATCTGGTGCTCCCAGCATTAAGACACAGCATTAAGGCTTTTCGGTTGTGAGTGCGGTGGAAAGGGGTCACTGAGCGGAATTTTTGTGAGATAGCAATGTTGTGCGTGTAGTAAAAAAGGCACACTCACGTATGGGTACACGGATACCCATTTCGTATCCATATTCTTTCATATCTGTGGTAGCCACAAAAGTGCTTCGCGGGGGATATCGTATTTTGGGTAAGTGAAAGTAACCTTTGGCATCAATTTTGCTTTCTTTTTGAGTGAAATCATAGTTAATTTCATTTACAAAAAACATTTTAATCTTCACTCGTCGGTTGCTGGAAAAGAAATGTCAAAAGACGTTCAAAATGGCAATTTCTCCTGGTATTTACATTGGCGTTACCGTATGAGCTGTGTAGGGCACACACCCGTACCTCATTCTCACAGTAATAAGCAGAAAGTCGAAAATTTGACCATTTCTCTCGTTCGATTTCTAATCCATTCTCTCTTATGTTTGTGATTCAATATAAATCTGACTCACTTGCACGGTTACAAATGCACGGTTACATACACCACGTATATCACCGGAGAGTTTAGACTGGGTCGTTTTAACTTAATTGCACTTACATCCAGAAGAGCATGCTCCACGTTGGACGTCATTAAAGGCGTTATTGGAGTTTAATACTGAAAAACATAGCTGGTGATTAATATCCCTGTAAGGAAAAGCAAGTTAAATTATTTGCTAAAGGAATATTCACATTCCAGCACATATGCAATTAATGAGCCGATAAACATATGCTACAGGATTTTCAACGACTTAAGTATTCTTTGCTCCCCGACGATTTCTAAACTATCCTTCAGCACTACCTTATCTAAGCTATTTATACCTTGTAAGTTTTAAGCTTATTGTGAATATTTTGTTTATTTAAATAATTATTTGAGGGTTATTCGTAGCTTATTTACTATGTGTTATTTATATGTAACTTATTTCTTTGTGTTATATTCAATTATATGATATACCTTGTTTTAGTTTGTTTGCTATTTATTTGTATACCTTGCTTGGTGATAAATAAGTAAATATAACCACTAGGTAAATACTATTTAAATATTCATGAAAATTATATAAAGTAATTGAAGTATTTATAACGAAGGGGAACTTTTAATACACGCAATTCAATCGGCGTCATTCTCAGCTTTACTATATCTTCTCTTCTCAAAATCAATTGCAAACAAATCATTCGCAAGCACAACAAAATCATACACCCTAATCAGAAGTGACTCAAACGAACGTGTTATCCAAATCTAAATCATCTGGCAAACATAAACACACTTTATAACTTCATCATTTAAATCTTGTCCTTAAGGGGTTACCCCCACTTGTAACTTTGAAGTTTTTCGTTTTTTTGTTGTTGCATCTTTTTTAAGTATAACTATCTAAGAATACGTCCTTCAAATTTCAAGTCGATCCAAACATAATTAACCGAGATATGAGCGTTGAAAGAGAAGAAACTGTTGCTTATACAACCGTTACTTATACTTATAAACGCGTTTTTCTCGAAATGACATCTTTGAAGTCGGTGACCAAAATTACTCAAAAACTACTGAACCGATCTTTTTGAAACTTGGTAGGTTTATTTAATACATAAAAATGTAGTGTTTGATCGTTCGATTTTTTTTTAAATAAAAAATGGCCGTTTTATAGCCAACAGACGACCATTTTTTTAAGTGAAAATCGAAATATTAACTTTGACTGTCCGCCATTTTGTGAAAAATGGATATTGTTTTAAATCCTTCGATCAAACACTAGTTTATACCGTTATTTAACTAAATCCATCGCTATTTTTTGTTTCAGATGATCCACTTCGACACAATTTTGGTCACCGCAAAAGGTGAAAATTAAAATTCCATTGTTTTGACGGCCATTTGTGATTAAATCATGTAATATTTTTCAATAAAAAAATTACTGAAAGGTGTTCAAAGTATGTACTTTAAGAAAATATAACAGTCGTTTAAAAACATTTCGTAGTTTTGTCAAAATAAATTCATGAAAATGACCTATTTTATTGCGCTAGAAGTGGGGGTAACCCCTTAAAGCCATCCGGGTAAATATACCCCCAAAGTGCAAGCACTGTTAACATACATCTGCAAGAAGCTCTGTACTAAAAATCAAGGTGAATTGCTCTGAAGAGCACGCACCAAGCATACGAAATTACTTTTAATTAATTGCACATAATTACGGGCAAATGTAGGCGAGCTGATGACTGATACCGCAAATGATGAACTGAAACGGGATTCCGTCTGATATAAAGCAATTAGTTTTTACTACGTCACATTGAGGAAACTTGTAAAAACACCGGCCCGTCGCGTTGTTGTCTAGCTGCATTTCGTGATTCGAATGAACAAGTGGTGTGTAATCGGAAAGCACTTAGTGAACTTGGAGAATGGTCAGTGTTGGACACACGACACGAATGAATATCATTAAATAGAATAATGGTTATATATGTACATGTAGATTCACCGAAGAATCTTATATAAATGGAATGAATGTATCAGATAATAGAAATATCTTCGAGGCATACTGCTAAATTGCAATACACGGCCTATGCACTTCGGTAGTTTTTGCTCTGGGATCCCCGGGGAAATGGATAAACCATTGGATTTGCAAGTGTACTGTTTTCGGAATTAGACTAAGTTGTATAAGATATTTAAAGTAAGACGGGCATTATTGTCGAGCTAGTTGAATGAAAGAATGTCGTTAAGTAAGTCATATTCGCTAGTGTACCTGAGTTAAAGTTGATTAAGTTTATTTAGCGAAAGCCTATTTATTGTTAGTTTAGTATTGGATATTGAATTCAACAACGCTAATTTAGAACAAAATATAGAATTTTTTTTGAGAGATTGTGATAATTCAACTGATAAATCATTATTTTTATACAAATAACGGGTCCAAAACGGTGAGTAAAATTTGTTATAATGAAAGTATTGAAGCATATATGAAGTGATTATCGAAATAACCAAGAAGAATTTACCGTAAATACAGATAGTTGTCAGTCTTATCTGAACGTGAAACAAATGCAATTAAATTAAAGCAGCCGAAATTAAAGCAGTATCCGCCAAAACTAAATTATTTTATATTATGAAAACTTTTTATTAGTCAGGGAAATTGTAATTAAAGAACCAAATAGTAAATTTAAGTGATTTTTTATGCCTTTGAGGTACTTCATTGTTTTGAGTTTGGTGAGTTTTTTAATGTGCTTCATGTTTTTATAAGTTTAATATTTTAAAATTTTTATAACTTTCAACTAACATTACTCAGTCTAAAAATTTGAAACCTGTCTGTGTTGGGGACATCGAATTTTTTCTTGACTGGATGATTATTATAATGCAAATGCTCCGCCGAGAAAAACTCTTTTAGTTTAATATTGTCTCCGATTCAAATATCATCTAATGCCAATGAAATTTTGCATGCACTCCCTCCTCTTTTGTTCTTTATTAACTTCTTTTCTTTCGCTTTCACTGCTACTCAATTGCTTTCGCATATTCGATTGGTTTTGTGGTTGATTCCCATAGACAGGATACATACCTCAATCTTCGCCACATATACAAGTCTTTGAAGCAAACCTTACTTAAGATTTTTGGGACAGATCAAGTCGAAGTATCTGAATGTTCCCAAGACTCCGTGATGAATGCTTTAACATTGGATTTCCTTGGATTTTGGATTTTCGACCGGCTGCCCACGATTTCTTGCAATAATGTAATTTATTAAAAAAGTCTTGACAATATTTTATCAGACAGTGTCTTAAGAGGCAGTACTTGAGTAGTTGTCAAATTTTTTAGACTTGGTATCATCTTGGATGAATAGTTTCGTATTTCCTAAAGGTGGGACAAGGAATTTTCTCGTACGAATAAACGGCCAGATTTCATTAATGATATTATTTTTAGAATTTGTGGTTATGAAGTGTTTTATTACACACGCTATTATTCTTAAATGTGCTTTTACTGTTTGTAGTTCAGCCTCTACCCAAAAAGCACTCTTCTTTAGGAGAAATGTTCAAATGTGAAAATTTTGGTGATTTACCTCCGTATTAAGATTCACAAACAAAATTTTAATCCAGCCGCAGTAGGCAAATCAATAGGAGTCCAAACCGTAAACATTAATTACTTCAAAAATGATTATATTCCTACATCTAAAATCCGGTGAAAAAATATGGTGATAAAGCCCAGCTCACAAAAGAGACAATCAAAATCCATAAGTTACTGCTATTTTGACTAAAAAAAAAGCAACAAAGTTAAAGAGATTCATGATATACCAAAAAAAGTGTTAAAAAAAAGATTTCCAGACAAAGCAGACACTCTACTTTGCTTTATAAACTTAATTATATTGCATGTCTGAATGTATCCTGTTTTTGAGTTACTTCGAGGCAGGCAATCATCAGTCCTTGTGAAAACATCGTTTTTTTTTATTGTTAAATACTCAAAGCACTGTTATTTTCGCTTGGAAAAGTATTCGAAAAAGTTATCCTTAAGCGTGGCACATATTTTCAGGATTATTGCGGTATCGCGCCCTAGCTTCAGTTCGGATTTATGCAATATTCAATCTATCATCTAAAATAATATGCTTAGAATCCCTTGAAAATAAGGATGTTAGATTCTGTTGCAAGTGGTTCGTTTTTGTTCGATGTGTGTGATCCACTTTATTACGTCAACAGAAATTAGACCCAAGTACTTGGCCCTCCGATGCCTATTATATTGATACTATGCAATTTGTTTGCCGTCGTTTGTTAGTTTTTGTGCCGTTTTTATGATATTAAAATCGCCCATGATTTTTCCGTGTTTAATTTGATCTTCCATGATCTGAAATTATCCGGCCGCGTGTTATTGGAGGGTTGCAGAGTTAGTGTTATGGCATCTGCCTGCCTGGATGTCTGGAATATATAGATTGCATCAGCAAAAAAGGATATTTTGGGAACGGCCAGTTTAACGATGTCTGCTCTGTATAATCTATACAAGACTCCTGATAAGGGTGTTCCTTAAGGGACTCCGGCCCTTATTTTTCGGTGCAAAGTTTGCGTCTATTTTCATACGAAAAGTTCTGCCTTCACAAAGGATCCAATTAGTTGGGTGAGAGAAATAGGGGCCTGGAGTACATGCAGTTTGGAGCTTACTCTTGCGTGTTAGACTTTGTCGAATACTTTAGCTACTTCGAACATAATTAAGCCAGTTGTTTTTCTGTGGTTCAAGTCACTTGACTTTATTGTGTGATTGTTATTCAGCTGGTACAAAACTTGTTATTCAGCTGCTTCCTTTAATAATAATGCGAAGGACTACTCCTGCGAACTGTAACTCAGTGGATTGGATAGAGTTAAAGCCGAATTTTTCTTCCAGGAGAATGTTCTTCTCGAATTTTTTTTCACCTAAACCAGAAAGGCGAACGCATTCAGCTACCTTGAAGAGTAGGTTGAGAGAGAAAGTAGAGTTGAAGAGGAGGTTGATTGGTCTTTAGTTCTGGGGAAATGTGAAATTTTTGCTAGATTTTGGCAAACTATAGTGGTAGCGGTTTTTCCAACTTCTGGAAACGTCCTCAAATCGATTATTCTGTTTACTGTTTCTGTCAGCATCATTATCAGGTAGTTTTTGTCATTTTAGACTTTTCACCAAGCTCTTCACTCGAGAAGTCAGAGTGCAATGTTCTTGTGGCTTTTCTCTCGATTACCTTTTTCTTGCCCATGAGGTCGTTTGTTGAGATGTTCTGATGAATCTACAGCTTCACAGAGCTAGCGAACGAATCTGCTTCTACTGATGCGTAAAATTTCACACCTTGTGAGAAACCTTATCGTTTTATGTTTTGTTCCGAAATATTTTTAAAAACGCCACAATGCTTTTTTTTCGGTTCAATGCTGTGTGTTTTTCTTATGCTGCTGGAATCGATTGCGAATTGCATTGTTATACCTATTTACTACCCGTTTCAGTCAAGGCTTACCTGTAACTTTTGTTCGGATTTGATTCTTCCTCCGTAAATAAAAATTAAAATTGACTTAGGAATGTTGTAAGGATTGTGTTTCTCCTTATCGGAAAATATCCGCCAAGATATTTACTAACTTTTCTGAACAGCTGGCTGCTTCTGGGTTTGCTACTTGCTCAAATGCGACGCGAAAAGCTTCCCAGTTGGTAATATCACCCCGTTTTGGTATGTTGTTGATGAAAGTTAGATCGATGTAAAAGACAGTCAGCCTACAGTCGGATAGCAGCTCATTAAGAGCATTGATGTTTATGTTTTGGTGGATTCGGTGTTATATTCACACACTCCAAATGATAAGCTTCGGAAATGAGTCTCTCAAACCATGCACGTTAACTATTTGTAAATGCTTATATTCTCCGTAGCTTGGTTAGCATTATAATCTATTATGACGCTGAGTTTGGATGTGATCTGCCGTTTAGTTTTTTTAGAAGCGTCAAAAATAGAAATTTGTTCAGTAGTGTCCGGCGGTTTTTACTATGAAAAAATATATCGATTAACGAGTTTACTTGTAATTTTGTGAATGTTTAGAATCATCGGAAATATTGGGGAAAGTCTTTGGCAAGTGTGTTATATCCAAAACAAGAACGTTTTCATGGTACGAAGCGCTCAACGAGGGTCATGAAGCCGTGGTCAATTTGCCTGCCGCCTGTCTTCAACCTCAAATAATGAGCAAAATGCCAATAAAATCAGGAAATTAGTGCTCAATAATCGTCGTTTTAGTCTTTTGAAGTCAACATTTCCGTGAATGAGCTCGGACTATTTGTGTTTTGGGCACGACATGCGTCACAATTTGACTTGTTCTGTAAGACCTCAATTTTTTTCAAATAGAGTATCGTAATCGAGTATGCAGATATGTTCGTAAGAGTGAAATTGGGGCCCCACATTCATCGAACGCATGATTACGGGTAATGAGACTTAGGTCTATAAATACTATATGCAAACCAGACACCAACCACTGGAATGGTACTTGTAAATCGAGCCAGGAACCAAAAAACACAGGCAAAATCATCATTGTGACTGAATTGTTGAGCAAAAACGCTACATACATTATGAAATAACCACCATATTCACCAGATTTGGCTCAGCGTGATTTTATTGTGTTCCCAAAGCTTAAATTGACACTTTAAGGAACCCGCCTTAACTCCATCAAAGATATAAAAACGAAATCGCTGAAGTAACTCAAAGTAATCCCGGAACATTACTTTAAAAAAAATATATGAATGATTCGATTGTTCGTTGGGAAAAGTGCATCGTTTGAAAGGAAGCCTATTTTGAAGATGACTCAATAAATTGGATAATTTATGTTTTGTACTATAGTTGATAGTTTCCGAAACTTATTTGTCGGATTGCATATCTAGGGCTCTGCTGCTCCTAACACTAAATGCGTTAGCTTATCAGGGATGTATAGGCTTGTTTGTAATTCTGTGATGAACCTATTCAACTTCGTTGCTCCTCACAGTTCCACAATGGCGGCTGTTGTCATTCAGATCTTCCGGGCGGAAAATTACACATTCGTGGTCGAAGTAAAGGTCCTGATTGTCATTCTGTGCTGTAGGTGCTCTGTGTAAATAACGATAAGCACGAGAAACACAGTAGCTAACTTCATGAGAGTGGCATTCAAAGTTCTGTGGGCATCTTTTAAAAATGACGACCTACTTATATGATATTTTAAACTTATATTGTGATATATTAAATCTGAAACATAATTTATACATTTGCTTTGTTTTTCTTCCAAAATCAGGTTTTCTATGCGCTAGATATTTTTTTTATCGAATTTAGTGTTTTGATTTCATCATCCTACACTGATGAAAATATCCAATTCTTTCAATATGTCCTTGAACATGAATCGAATCATGTATTGAAGGTGAATCTAATCATGTATTTATCACTATCTAATCATGTATTTATCACTATCTATCATATAAATATGTACGTAATAATTTGATTAAATTTTTCTTTGTTAGGATTGTAAATAAACATAAATAAACACACTGATAAGTTTTTCACCTTTCGCTTTCTTCAAAATCACATTGTTGTCCGAATTTATCATGCCAAATTGAGCGCCACTTTGTTCAACTCTTAGTTCTCTTGTGTTATTTCCCTAAAAGATCACTAGCGATTGTCAAAACAAATTTTTGCTGCTACCATTAAACTAGCTCTTTATTTTACGAGCCAACCGGTTGTTATTGCTGTTATGGTTTTAGAGAATTGTAAAGGCTTTCGCGTCTTAAATATTGCTAGCAAACAAACTTTATGGTTTTCGTTCTAAATGTGTCCAAACAATCTACAGATCGCGATATAGAACTGACGAATACCAAAAAGGCAAAGAAACAATCTTTACTGAATTTACAATTTCCTATAAGCTTATCGATGATAGTCACTAATTACCTACGCACACACATAATTGTCATCGAAGCCCAATCAGTCCAATCATGCTCCTGTTTCTATCCAAATTTTAAGCATAACGAGCTTTTGATTTTATTACACCTTACCAAATGAATGTACATACATAAAAGCAAAAAATGCCACTTCACACTCAATTTAGAATCACTGTTGATAACGAAATTATGCAGATAGTGCAGATTGTGACGATTGCGTTGGAAATAAGTGCCGTGCAAAATCAGTACCATATTGCGGGTGTTTGGATACGACATTGTTCATTTGCCGGGTCTCTGATTTCAGTTTTACACTTTTAAGCAGTCGAAAGTTGGAAAATAATAGCAGTTTCTTTAGTTTGTCTAATAGTGCTAGTGTTCAGCTCCTGAATTGTTCAAACAGTGAAAACATGTTAGTGAGGTGCTAAATGAGCAAATGCAAACAAAGTGCACAGCATAGACATTTCACCGACTCGAATTCGCTAACATCTCTAGAGCGTCTGTCTGGTTTGCATGCTGCAACTGCAGCATAAAGGACTCACCGTTCTCGGAACATTGTGGTATCCTTTCACTCGTTGAACTTGAATCGGTTGGGGCATTAAAAACTGAGTCATTCATTCAGTCGTTGGATGAATGCTGCAGTGCTCGGTGGTGAAAAATTCGTGTGTGGTGGTAAAAAAGAATTTGGTCCAGGGATAAAGTGCTCATATTCCACGTGAAGTGTTGTATTTCAAGCCAGGTGAATTGTGTGAACTAAGTGAGTGTCCGATTTTTAGTCCTGATTCGTTTCGAAATTTACTCAATTAATTTCAAAATGTCTGTTTTTTAGTTTCCTTGCTATAATTTCTAGCTTGGAGTGAAAGTACTTTCGAATGTTATCCTGGAAAATAAGGTAGCTATTATATAAAGCTCCTGTTTGCTGTGGTAGTCAGAGGCATGGATACGTATGCATGCCGAGTCCTTGTTTTAGTTCCCTAGTTCAATGTCAGCTGGCCTTGAACGATATTCCATGAACTTTGCTTTCGTGACTTTGGCGAAAGCACGTGCTGGTGCTATAGAAAATGCATATGGATATCGGGCATTGCGAACTATTGGTGTTGAATCGGTTGAAAAATTTCGAATGGTAGTGATATATCTGAAAAACCAAATTATCATTATTTTTGATGGATGCTATTTAATGTGAATCAAAAGATAAATGTCAAATAATGAGCAGCTGAGAATAACGTACGCCTCTTTCGACGAAGCATTGTCTTCATCCTTTCCATGCAGCGAAGTTTTATTCCGAACCAGTGCTATGAAACCAAACAATGAAATGCTATCGCCTGGAGATATTTTATCTTGTTCAAATGCAAATAATTTAAAAAAGAGACAACTCTTGAAACGGACACAAATCCAATGCGGGACCGAAAACGAATTTTTTTGTGAAAAAATCATGGCTTTCACCATTTGAAGCCGATATAAAATATGAATTAACTTCTATAATTCAAACAACTACATGGTTCTCAAATAAGTATTATAGTTATAATACATATAGTGACGTATAAAGTGTCTTGGATATTCGCTCACGTTTTGTGAAAAATAGAATAATATTTTTGCAGAGACACTCAATTTATTATTATTATTATTGTTCAAAAGTGAGGTCACCTGGTTGAAGCCCATAAATTTCGTATGCCTTCTCGACTGCATAATCTACACCAGCCTGCTATTGAACTACACAATTCAGCATAATCTAGCAACAGAAAGAAAAAAAACATGTTCAAGAAGAAAATGCGAAAAACATTTAAATACATATTGAATTTTCAACTGAATGCTTTAAATTGCTTAGCGCTTGAATGAGGCGTTGGAAAACATAAAATGAACAAATATCTACACAGGAAAATAATATTACATCGTTTATTTTAAATTATTGGATGAAATCAGCCAAAAACGGAGCAAACTGGAACAAAATGATATTGTTGAAATATTCAGTATTAAAAATACTGCATACTGGGATTTATATTTAACGTACCGACAAACGTTTTATAAAACTAGATAGCTACATTTGCAGTGATATTACAAATACGTAAGACAATGAAAGCAAATATAATAATAATGATAGTGTTTCCTTCTTTCTTTTAAAAAAAATGTGTTTTATAATTTGAGCTTAACATTTATGGCAACTGTTCGGAAAGTTCGTATGAGTCTTAGTAGTTCAAATTGTGACTACAAGAAGCAAGAAAGCAGGACCAAGCATTCACTTCTCCAAACTATGAGCTGGTACTTGAGACAATTCAGGATAGAAGGAGATGCGATCAGACTGGTTTTACGTATACAAATGAATAAGTATAAAATAAGTTGATTCTCGATTTTGAAGTTAAATTTTTGAAGAATCTGAAAATTATGATAGCTGGTGGCACTGCTCTTCACAACGCATATTTTTTTGACATCGTTATGAATTTTCATGGTAGCGCTACACATCTCAATAGTAGCCTTAAAACTGAATCCGAGAATGTAAAAATTTTTCTAACGAGGAAATATGACTATCATCAATCAAATATAGTAAATTATGTAAGCGCAGGTTAAACCCGTATCCGGCTTTGAAATCCTTGGTATTTTGTGCCTCTCATTTTTGCCTCAAAGCTATATGTATCAAAAGAAAGGAGGGTCGATTATTACGCTGGAGGATATTACAAACGCTGTTATTAGCGTCTGAAACAAAAACAAAACTTATCGTCAAACAGTAATCCACAATAAAGTCGGTACGCGGAAAAATGTCACTTGGCTGGATTGGACTCAGCATGCGACTGAGGACAAAATTGTACAATATTTACTTGCCAATTCTTGTATGGTTTTACCAAAGGATGAAGTGGAGCATCGTCAATTAGTTGAGAAATACATCAAGATGAAAAGCGGGGAAATATCTTTCAAATATGGAATAATAAGATCATTTCATGTCGTTATGCTTCCACGACAAAGTATCATACTAAATCCTTGAAAGCCAAAAAGTACTGCTAGATGCTTCGGAGCGAATATAAATGATAATTTGAATCGATTTCAGACAATGCAAGCGTATTTAAAGATAGACTGTACGAGTGAAGTGTCTAACGAGCATATGGTCTATGAGCTACGAAATTCGTTGGGACATCGTTTTAGAAAGCCTAGCTCTTTGTTTGTATGTGATTTAAATATGCTATGAAATATTTACATCCAAGATAACCACGAGGTCAATGACCTTATGATTAATTAAATCGTCCCCAAGAATGTATGTGTTATGTGTTATTGTTTTTTTTCGCGGGAAACACTTAGAACCTGCCACTTATCAATATTAAAATAGAGCCAGTTAACACCACTGGTCAGGTTTAGACTGAAGAAATTGTGCACGAATGACGTGATAAATTTTCAGACCATCAGAGTAGAGTTAGAGCCGTTTCACACGAGACACTCGGTGTCCGGCCACTGAATCCTCAGCCACTGTTTTTGTATAGAATTGTGGCCCGGACACTGTGGCTCTGTGTGTATGCTCTCATTTATTTCTATGCACCGGTAGTGGCTAGAGACACAGTGGCCGGACACCGAGTGTCTCGTGTGAAACGGGCCTTAGTGGGAATTAGGGTTGCGAACTCTCCCGGAATTCAAGGAGTCTCCCGGAAAAATTAGAAATACAGGTATGCCCAAATTTTAATCTACACATATAAAGAATTCTGTAACTTTATCCTTGCAAATCAAAAGGCATTACAAGCAACTCGTAGTGTAAACAAATATCATTTTAAGTAAATAAAATTGATTTCACTCATTTTTTTATTTTCCTCCCGGATTTTCGATCCACTTTGTTGCGGGAATTTTGGGAATTGACAACAAGAGAACTTATGCTGTCTTGGAGTACACCAGAGGAAGCAAAAATATTTCTGAAAAAACACTTACGAGTATTGTAAATTGTGTTCAATTTAGGGAATACGAGCTAAGCCAGCTAAGTAAGGGTTTCAGCAGCTTTAGAATAAGAGTCAAATCAACTCAACTTCGTCGAAATCCTTACTGAAGTCTGCATATATTGCGTCGATTTGATACCCTTTCTCTATTTTACACAGAGCGTCCGAGACTAGTGCTGACTGTCAAGTTTGTAGTAGTTTAGTGACCTCAGTGATTATGTTATATTCTTTCTGTGTACAAGAAAATCATGATCTTATAAAGTGTATCCCCATGGATTCGCATGTATCTTCTTAAGGGCTTATCAAGCCATGGCTCGGACACTGTTTCTTCTTCTTAATCTTAAAGCTAGTATTGACTTCAATTTCACGTGAAACTTTCAAACAAAATTTTCATACGGAATTTGTTTAAAATTTAGTTTGAAATTTGGTAGAAGTAATACTCACTTCTTAGCGTGAAAAGTTGCTTTCACTATAAAAATGCAGATGTCATTAGTACATGTTTCCACTCATTTCACGCCAATTTCGTATGTGCAGTTCATTCTTTCGAACTAAAAAGTGACATGACAATAAGTCTTTGAATTTGAAAATTGAAATGTGCAGATGTTTTAGTAAAACAAAACAATCGAAAATTGAAATACTGAAAAAATTGAAATACTAATCTGTCCATTGTAAAAATTTTCACTCCAAAGAATGACCGGCAAATGGAGACTTGTCAAAGTTTATCTTCACGATTAAGTAATTATCAGCCTTTGGGGACATATCTTTCAACGCTGTCAAGCATCATCACAGATCTAACGTTAAGTATTCGTCTAATCGATGGTTTCAAGAAAGTTAACGCGCGAAAGAGGTCTAACCAAATACTGTTGTGGTTTCAAGTCCAAAAAAACCTGCTGCAAATCTTTAAGTTTCTCCCAACAGTCAGCTCGTTGATATCCTTTTAGTCGTCATTTTGAAAATTCGTTGCATTGTGAACTTGAGTCCAATAGTTTAAATCTTCGTTTTCCACGATATTGCTTTGCCGACATGTTTTTCAAAAAAGTAAAGCATCTTCATCGCTAAGCAAATCGTCGTTAATTTTGAAGCTATTATGTCAAGTGAAGATGATTTTCGTCGCCGTCGTCATCGTCTTAGCACTACTGCCCATCTCGTCGGTTGGTTTCTTGCGGATGACACTCCAATTGTTTCAGTCCAACGACCGCGTCCTCCAATAACTAAATTTGAGTAGCACTGTGCAGTTTTCGTCAACAGATTCACGTCAACGTTTTCCGGATTTTCCTACTGGATTTCGATCCTCGGCTTTTCTTTCGAATGCCTTTTTAGGTACTCGATGCTCGTTCAGCTGTTGCACGTAACCAGTCCCATGGAGCTTCCGAAATCCGATTATTGTGTATACTTCTGGCTCGTCACATATCTGGTACAGCTTGTGGTTGCCCCTAATTCTCCATTGGCCATTCATCCGTTTTGCCCAAATTATTTACTTAAGGACCCATCTTTCATAGGCGTCCAACACGTTTGCAGATTTTTGTGTGATGTTTCACATGTATACACAACACAAGTCTTATATAGATTTATGGACCCGCAGGTTTGTTTTCCTGTATATTCAGCTAGTGTCAGTGTAGTCAGAATGAAGTAGAGAGTTTTATTAGCAAGCTGCATTCTTCGTTTTATTTTAAATGTTTATATTCATTTTTAGTTTAAAATTTAATTTTATTTTCACACATTTTCGTCATTATTTTATAGTAATCTGTAGTTTTCGCTAAATAGTTTGTCTTTTTGTGTGGATAGGCAACACAGAAAACACCAATCTCTTGGTGTTGGCTCTTGATCTCAGAAGTGTTATTTAAAATAAAGTTCCCGTCCTTTCTTAATTTAGCAATCCTCAGTAATTATATTGCGTTTTCGTCTTTGCAGACTGTGCTCTTGGGCTGAAATCCGTGGCTTGAACTTTTCACGATTTATATTTTCACTATTTTTAGTTTTATTACTCGCTAAGTTTCTGTCAATCCTTTTCAATTGCTGAACGTAATATTCCCATTTCTCACATCTGAAGACTGTTACTCGTCGGAGGTTTTTAAATTGTTCCTTCTTCATCCTGGTACACTTTTTACAAAATGTTCTGCTACTGAAGCCGTTTGGAGCTTTTAGATTAGAAGAAAGGGAGGCGCGTAGTCTTCTCTTTGGCTCTTCGTCTCATATGTCTTTGACATATAACTTTTTTGTTCAAATTTTAACAAGTGTTGGTCCAAATCACAAATGCGCATGAAGTCTACCTCTACTGAATAAAGACATAGTCAATTCATTCAAAGGTAATGCTAGTGTTGTAAGTTGTGTGAACATTTAATATCTGACTTCAAAAAATTTATCATGGCCCTACTATGATAGAGACGGCGTAAAATGCTGAACATGAAAGTAATGCATCAGCAACAATAGTCCATGATTCAGTTAATCGGATGGAAAGGTATCTAATTCGTATAGACACTACACCACTAAACGCATTGTGGAAGACATTTTTCTATCATATAGCTTATTTTACATAAAAAACTTTTGATAGCCAAACTCAAGATCTTTCTCAAATTTCACAATCAATGTCCATCCCAACAATAATAACCAACTCTATTTGCACTCATTATCATTTATGAGGAAGGCCATACAAAAATGGAGTGTTACTTCATTATAAATTTTAAAAACTAAACGTAATCAAATCAAGTGCAGTCCATTCATAAAAAATCCCGCCCCTACCACTGATGCAATAATAAATATAAAGCATATAAAGCATGGCAAAGAACCAGAGGCTCATCAACAAAAAAAATTTATTAACCAGTTTAGCAAACCAACCCGAAACAGAATGACGAAACGAAAACAGGAGTCTGATGTTAGCTAATTTCACTAAAGGCTCAACCAAATTATGGCATTTGAACAAACTTTTTAAAAGGGGCTCTCAAGAAAGGCCACCTCTAAAATTCAACAACCAAGTTATATCCTCAGACAAGGTAAAGGCGGATTGTCTTTCGAAAAGTTTTCTTTCATTCCACAATATCTCCGACGGTCTGGGTGACACTAACACCAAAAACTCAGTGAACACAGTTATCCGTTATATTCCTCAAACAAATCCTGAATGCACTTTAGAAGATATCAAGAGAATCATTAAGAGCATTAAGCACTTACCTTCGAAAGGCATGGACCTGCTAAAGATCGTTTTTAATCAGTGGATAAAAAGCGGCTATTTTCCCGACTCATGGAAGTCGGCTACAGTTGTCCCTATCCTCAAGCTGGATAAAGATCCATCATCTCCACCAAACTATCGCCCAATCAGCTTATTGCCCATTGTGAGGAAAATTTTCGAAAAAATAATTCTCAACAGACTGATCGATGAAGTTAATTGCCATAGCTGATACCAGACTTTCAATTTAGTTTTAGAGAAAAGCCTTCAACTGTTCATCAGCTTTTAAAGGTTGAAACATATGTCGCCCAACAAATGGCTATTCGAAACTTCGCTAGCATGATACTGTTAGATGTAGAGAAAACCTTTGACACAGTATGGCACGATGGCTTAAAGGCTTACCCCCACTTCTAACTTTGAAATTTTTCTTTTATATTTTGTTGCGTTTTTTTTAAGTATAACTACCTGAGAATACGTCCTTCAAATTTCAAGTCGATCCGAAAAAAATTGTCCGAGATATGAGCATTGAAATAGAAGAAACCGTTACTTATATTGTACAACCGGCTAATCTGCCGTCTGCCGCGCTCCACCCTCTCTCCGGTTTCTATCTATTGTTGCGGCCGAGAGAACTCGGGAAGGCAGAATGCTGAGAAGGTAACAGTAAATTGCATTTTTGAAAGCGGCATTGTCGGCGGAAGAGCTATTATATGGAAAATAAAAAAAAATTGTTTCCTCCGTGTAAACTGAAATTGAAACTTTAAACGCGTTTTTCTCGATATGACATTTTTGAAGTCGGTGACCAAAATTACTCGAAAACTACTAAACCGATCTTCTTGAAACTAAGCAAGCTTGTTCAATACATAAAAATGTAGTGTTTAATTGTTCGATTTGTTTTTTAAATAAAAAATGGCCGTTTTATAGCCAAAAGACGACCGTTTTTTTAAGTCAAAATCGAGCCATTAACTTTGACTGCCCGCCATTTGGCGAAAAATGGATATTGTTTTAAATCCTTCGATCAAACACTAGTTTATACCGTTATTTAACTAAATCCATCGCTATTTTTAGATTCGGATGATCCAGTTCGACACAATGTTGGTCACTGCAAAAAGTGAAAATTAAAATACCATTGCTTTGACGCCCATTTGTAATTTAACAATTGAAAATTTTCAATTAAAAATTACTGAAAGGTGTTCAATGTATGTACTTTAAGATAATATAATGTCGTTTAAAAAAGTTTCGTAGTTTTCTTAAAAAAAATTCATGAAAATAACCTTTTTTTTGCGCTGCAAGTGGGGGTAACCCCTTAATTTACAAGCTTATTACTAACAAAATACTTTGATATCTTGTTCACATTATCCGTTCGTTTACAATAAATAGATCTTTCAGAGTAAAAGTTAAAAAAGAACTCTCTCAAGGGAACCCTTTTAACGCGGGTGTTCCTCAGGGCTCAAGCCTCAGCAATTTGTTTTTGAACTTGTAAGTCGGAAATTTACCCCTAATTCCAGGGTGTCACATTGCTGCCTTTGCAGATGACACCCTTTCCAACGAACTAAACGAAAGGTGTTCACTTAACTGCTTATAGCATCAGAATGAACCGAACATTTTTGCACGAAACTTTAGGAACAAATTCTCTAGTGGTTTTATCAACAATTAATGCAGTAAGAAAAATTGATTTTATGAATCGTCTAAATTGTATTCCCCTTCAGTAAAATAAAATATTTTGATATTTCAATTTACAACTATAAGCAGCCGGCATTACCACATCTTAGCTATGCTATTGATGAATATATTCTTTTTAAACACCAGGCATTATTTTCTGTGGCTATAATACTCCCGTTTATTTTCCTAATGGTGAATTCGCTCCTCGTTTCTCATCTGATCTGTCAAATAATGACCGAAAATCTAATTAGTAGACCACTCGAAGCAGGCACGCAATAAAGCTCAGTGAAAAGACGCAACAGACGTAAACTGTATTCATATGAGCAACACATACAACGAATTTACAATTTTAATTAATGCAAAAACAACGATCACGATACTATAATTGAAGAAATAGCTAATTTTTACACGGAATCTTTTAAAATCGCACACTGAAGAGGATCAAATAGCAGTATATTGGGTTGAAGTCTAGAAATTGATTGGGTAAATTATGTGCGTGAATCATTCAAACTCAAGTTTTGCGGTTGAGGATATTATTCAACATCTATTAAATCGAGATATATTTTGTACAAACAAAGATTAAGGGCTACGAGCTTTAATTAAGTTTGTATGCAACTATGATCGCTGCTAAGCATCTGGTTTTATTTAGTTTTTTACATACTTATTTCATAATTTTTTTTAATGTTGTTTATGTAAATTTCTGATAATTTATTTTCATATTCCAGTTAATCAACATATCGTATCGAAACATATCGAATAATTCGACAATCCTAGATGTATAAAAACTCACAAAATAATTATCAACTATTATAATGACAAAGAAAGCCTTTAATATTGCACAGAGTACAATTCTAAAATATATAACGAAGAGTGATAGCTGGGATCCACCACAGTCGCCAGTGAATGGAAAAACAGCGAAAGAAAATGGATTGAATCCGTAAGTAATAAATTTTATTTATTTCAAGCTTCATTACAGCACTTATAACCCGAGACACTAGCATTTTGCTTCCGGTTGGGAATTAGTACATTAGTAATACAGTGCTGCAGTTCAAAATAGCTCAAATAAAGCCATATATATTTATGGACGTATTTGTGTGTGTCACTAAAAGATGCGAAAACGGAGACTATCTTGAATTGAATTAGAATCGCACTAAGTTATTGACACATTAATCGTAGCATCTGTATTCTCGCCGTACGTAATGGCATGTGTTTGAACTTTAGAGTGGGTCTTTCCAATTCATATCATTTTATGTTCATTAATATTGTTTAAAAACAAGAGCATTATCAACTCACTTCACTGAGTCGCATCATACACACACACAAGATTTGGACATACTCTTTTAGCAGATTTTCGGATTTGTTCGAGGGTAATCAGTTTATTTTGTTATGGAAGACGCACAGGATAGTAAAAATGTTTCTAAACGAAAATTGTTGGAAATCTAACCCATTGATCAAAATTAATTCAGTTTTGTGTATCATAAGCGTTGGATATTGTAAAGTGGTGGTGTATTTGTGTGGTTTTGTGTCGTGGAAGAGAAGGTGAGAAACGTTATTATGGATCTCGAAAAAAATGTGAAATGAGTTTATTCAATCAACGGAGGAGATATTAAATCTAACAATCATGAATATGCTATTGCGTTTCACAGTGTTCGTCAATATATAATTAGCATTTGAATATAATGCTGAAAAAAATATTGACTTTTTTTACATTCAGCAAATAGCATCCGCATCACGTGTGTACTAGAACAACCAGCAATTAATTTATCGTCTAAGAGCAGTTTTATATGTTTGATGCTTGGACATAAAAAAGTATGTGGTTTCTTATCTAACAATATGTTAATGCAAATTTTTATTACTGCAGTTATGGTTACCGCATCGAATGCATTTATATTTCGTATGCCTTTGCAAATCATTTCGAGTTAATTTGATACGCACGTCAATTTCGCGTGAACAAAGATGATTTAGTAGCAAATAAGTCATAGAATATCGTTTGACGATGAAAAATTCTCTTGTAGAAAAAGCATTGGCTAGCGGCCTGTAATTTGACTATCATCTTGTACTAATTTCAATTTAGCATTAGAAGCAAACTGTCTTAGTAATAAACATAGAACACCCATGAAAAATTTGCTTTTGTAAAATAATTTCCATTCTTTCAATAAATTGAGGATTTTGATGTAAAATCAATAAAAATTCTAGTTTTCCGCTTTGTTTTTAAATGTGTTGTTTTTCATTACTTAAATTTCCGTTGCTTAAGCATTTTTTTAAAGTCACTACCAACTTCGATAAAGAACCGTAATATGAAAATTACATACTAATCGAATAGCGAGCTGGAAGGAAAAATGTTTTCATAATCATTACTTGGCATTATTGTTTTTACCATTATTGATCATGACATGATCTTAAACTTGCCTGTGAAAAATTATCCAGCCAAGAGTTTAGTATGCTTAAACTTCATAGTGAGCTCTTGCAGACAGCTAGGCTACCTTCCGAGATTTGAGAGGACCGCAATTCCCAGAGTGAAATAATTTGATAATCATTTCACTCTGTTACCGATACTGCGGGGTTACTTCATTCAATGGTTTTGCTTGAATCCGTTGCTTTTTAATACATTCGCTTCTCCATATCTAAACTTTACGGTGTTTAGCAATAACTTTCTGAGTACTGTACATCAAATGATCCTACACTGAGAAAACACATGGCGCCAGACGCCATAATTTATAGACTTCTGGCGCCATGTGCATAGTCGATTTAGGGATTGTGATAAAATATAGCGCCACACGCCATAATACATGGCGAAAAGTACATAGTCCTCCACGCCATGTACATGGCGTGGCGGACTATATTACATGGCGTGGAGGACTATAGCACATGGCGTGGATAACTATACTGCATGGCGTGGAGGACTATAGTACAAGGCGTGGAGGGCTATAAGCATAGCGTCTGCTCCTATGTACTATGGCGTGTGGCGCTATATTTTATCACAAATCGACCATGTACATGGCGCCAGAAGTCTATAAATTATGGCGTCTGGCGCTATGTGTTTTTTGAGTGCATCTGATATGGAAAATACATATTTGCCGAGCCCAGGCGAAAGCTGGCGAGCCCGATTGTGGGGACGGTCTCGCCGGCGCTCGTGCGACTTCCGATCGGAGTGCATTTTGAGCACGAGTCAACGCGATTTCGTGACGAGCTGTCAAATGCCGTCCAAATGTTGGCGGTCTCGTCTGACTTCGGCTCGATAAAAACTGCCATATACAGTAGAGAGGCAGCACAGCATCTGAAGATAGAGCAGTTGATGATAGGTGATGGAATTCACCTATCATCAACTGCATCAAAGACCATATCACATCCTCTTCTGTACTCAAGAAGCTTGCTGATATTTATAAATCTCCTCACACAGCCTGGCTGCGAGTTATAATTGTAGTGCCATGAGCCATATTACATGGCTCATGGCACTATGTAATATGGCGTGTGGGGCCATAATTTCTGCGCCATATTATTATGGCGCTGGGAGCTATACTGCATAGCTCAGGGTACTATGTACATAGCGTGTGGCACCATAAATGCTGCACCATGTAACATGGGACCACGCGCTATATAGATTCTGACATTATGGCGCTGGGAGCCATATTGCATGGCGCAGAGTACTATGTACATGGCGTATGGGGCCATAAATAATGCGCTATGTTACATGGCTCTGGGCGCTATGTGGATTTTTTTCAGTGTACACGCATTTTTATAGATTCTGATGCATTAAGCTCCTAGACAATATTATTTCGGATGGAAATTACAAATTTATCAAATAAACACGTAAGAAATTTTAACCAGCCCACAAATCTGAAAACCAGAAGAAATAAAATTTCGCAAGGAAAAATAGAATGACTAAACGATTTTATTTCCTCGCAACTTGTAATTTTTTTTTCCTCCTAGGTGTAGATGACCAAAAAAAATCTGCTAACCAGATCTCCGAGTGACCTATCACCACGGGGTATGTGAGGTTTGACTCACTAAAAAATAGACCATCTACAAGCCCATGAAGTTCCGAGTCAAGACCCGCCTAAGCACTACTTCGACTCGGTCGTAGCAGTGCTTGTGACTTGCTGTTGAGAAAAATTTAACCTACAAAAGTGAATTTAATTTAATAGCTTCCACAAATATCATTCAATCCACAAGGCAAAAGAGTAACTGACAGTAAAATTGAATAAAACCTATTTTTGTTGAAATGTACTCGATGTGGAAAAAATATTCGCCAAAATACTCACTCCGAAATGCGAACAATCAAATGATCATGCCTGTTTTGAAGCTATCGGGCATGGAATGGTAAGCCTAGATTTCTTTTTAATTTGAGAAGAAACAAATGAAAAAGTTCAGTGATGTTCTCCCCGACATTGATGTTCGATGCTTGGAAGCATATTTTAGGTACGACAAGAAATGCATCAGTATCAATTTTTTTCATTGTCATTCATTTCATTTTCTGGAAAATGTTTTAAGTTTCCATAGTTCTAAATTGTCTTCGTCCAAGTATTTTGCTGTTGATTTTTTAAGGAATATTTTGCCAATAATTCTATAGTCGCTTTGAAATTCTAGAAAGATGCGTGATTGGTAGATATTAAAACAATTTAAGTTGAAAATTCCAAACTTATTCTGTGAATTTATTCGAAGTTTCTCTTATTTATGGAGTAGTACATTCAAGTTTTCTTTGTGATTTTTTGTATCCAAAAAACAAAAACATAGCAGTAGAATTGCTTAAAACTAGATTCTGCATCACCTACCTCTTGAAATGTTTCCCAAATAATGAAACTATTTCAGCTATCTTTCAAATCTGTCTCGGAACTAACGTTCAATTTTACCCTAGCTCTTCTTTTATTTTTACAGTAGTATACTATATCAATATCCAATTTTAATTTGGCAAGGTGATTAGAAAATGGTGCATTTAATGTCACCTCCAAAAAGCTACTGCTAGATACCAAAGAAGTATGACAAACGATACATCCTGAAAGTAATTTGGGATTTACGAATCCAATCCAAAAGAAACGGAAAATGGTCTCGACGTAAATCAAACACCTGAAGCATGAAAATAAAGACTTCGATGTGAACTCGTAATACAGGAAGCAACTGCAATAGCTGCAGCAGTTGTACCTATTACAAATTCACCCAGATCAACGGAGCTTCAATCCAGATGAATCAGCACCAGTATAGATTTTAGCTTTAAAAAGATTTTAGCTTCCAAAATTCAATCTGAAGTTCATCCATCTTTTCATTGACTTTCACGCATGCTGCTACAATATTTCAACTAAACTAATAAGACGGACAAGGCTGAGCATTAAAAATGGTTTACGAAAAGCAAAAGTCCTTTCTGTGCTATCTTCAGCCTGAGGTGGGAAAAGGTGATCAGGGATACTGAGGATAGTGTGAGGCAAAATGTGCTCGTTAATTCTATTTGCTTATGCTGACGACGTTGACTTCAAGTGCCCGAACGAAGGAGAGAACGAAGAATCCTCCTTAAAAATTGATAATGTGGTGAAAAATACATGACCACATATAAATTATGGATAAACAAAATATATGGCCTCAAGGGCACCTAAAATCATGGAACCAACCTCCACCACTTCAAAAACAACAAAAAACAATAGAAAATCACAAACGACAGCAACTATGATAGCTATTGTCATTCACCAAATCCTTTTTTGTCTATAAACACTAGGTCTTACTCAAACTTTTTTTACTGGCCATTTTGCCAAGTAGTCCCACACAAATATTCCCCCACAATGGAAGTAAGTTTTTACCTGAGAAGTAATAGAACATACCTACTATTCCGCTCAAAACTTGTTAAGCTCCTTCTGCACAAGAAGTTTGTCTGGAAGTACTCATGTATTCGTCGTGAATCTGGATACTACCAAGAAAAATATGCAAACTTCTATGTGCACTTGGGAAGAAGACCATCTGATGGGTATTTGTCTCCTGTCATGAGGATATCGGGAACACCAATAAAATCAGGCTTAATAGGTTGTGATGCATGAGTGAAAAAAATTAACTCACGGCATTAAACCCTGTCAATGCTCATTGTTGACGTCACAGAAAGTTAACACGCCTACAAACCATTCCACAATAACCGGTTTTGTAGTTTTTCCCGAATACTGTGCATAGCTGCTGTCAGAGGGACATGACAAGATATTTAACTGATATGTCGTGATTTTGTCTTGGTCGTTCATGGTTGTGAGGTCCCTAATAAAATTAGGTTCAATAGGTTATAGTGGGTGGAGAACTTAGCTTGTGTGAATAGGGAAGATTTGGCTTGGAAAGTATGTAGGAGCAGGGTTATTGACAAAGATACCAGCACACATTCTGTCTCCAGTTTAGGGAAGGCGTATGCCAAGAAGCAACAAAATGCTAGGGATATTAAACTGAAGGACGTTGGTGAAAAACTGTGACAGAACTGGAATTGGAAGCTTTAGACATATATATATATATATATATATATATATATATATATATATATATATATATATATATATATATATATATATATGTATATGTATAGGTGTGGAGAAGCTTCCATTTTTTCCATTTGTATATAGAATGTTAATTAAGAGATTTAAAAAAAAGATTTTTTTAAGATTATATATACAAAGAAAATATTTTTTAAGATTATGTTGATTAGGGTGGTCTCAGTAGAGATATTAGTGTATTGAAGTCATTTATTTTTCAACTTATTTCAAAGAAAAAAATACAGAACCCCCTAGTTCTCGGCGGCACTTGAGTTACACGGAAGAATATTGTGGCACCCCTTGAGTCACACTGTACTTGAACTACGCGACTTTAGAACAATTTGGTTTTAAAAGAAATATATGTAAATGTTTTTAAATTTATTGTAATTTTTTGTTTGTTTCAACGTACGCGGTTTCGTCTTATGCGAAGCTAATTAATTTACTATCACTAATTGAATTCATTTTAAGGCAGTTTAGTTTGATCTTTGATCTGGCTTTGTTTCATTACTGATTCACTGATTGAAATTTATTTGTCATAAAGATTTTTTTGTCGATTCAGACAGCATGCCAAAGTTCTGCACGAGAACTACAGCTTTATCGTTTTCGGTGGACTTTATCATTTGAATTTTAATCTATGGGTTCATTGGTTTTATTTTTGTTTACACTTCACCAATCGTAATAAAACAATTCTAGTATTTTCCAGTTTTGTTATAATTTCTACGCTGAATTTTACTGGCTCAAGTATGATTTAGTGTTTTTGACGATTTGCGCGTGAGATAGCATTTTGTAGACTATGTTCTTTCATTTCCTCCCAAAAAATGGTGCTCTTTCATTCTGGTTCTCTTAATGCTATTTGGTATTTGTTTCTAATTGTTTAAAAAATATGAAGGTGTTACAAACACTCGATACAGATAGTTCATATATAGTTCATTTGATATTCTATATATTTTTGTTATGGACGATGTATAGTTTCAAAAACTATTTAGTCTTGAATGTTACCGTACTATTTGCAACCTCAACTATTCGAAAGTGCCTTTTAAAATTGAAGCTTGATGCGAATATAATACTTGATTCATAATGAATGCACCATATCGCAATGGACCCCAGTAATACTGGAATACTTGGCCCATCATGTATAAACTCCATGCTGATTTCAAAAAGTCAATCAATTCAAACGAACTCAACAGTCAACTTTATCCTGCAGAGAAGTTTCGAAAGACATCACATTGGATAAATTCAAGCTGTGATATTATACTGAACTCACTTATTGTATTGCGTCATTTTAAGCTTCTCAGCACTTTTTTTTAGAAAATACATCATTCTTTAGCTATTGTCTTGTTCAAATAATTCGTTATGCTACAAAAATTACTACTATCCCGTGGCTTTCGAATGCTAATGTGCCTCCCATTAAAAACTCCACAATATACTGGACAGTTCCTGCTATCTTCACATTCTCTGATTTATAAGTCAGCTTAGGTTAGGTTAGGTTAGTGAAGAGGGATGCCGGGAACGCGGCCAGCATTAGGCCACCGGTTTGGGCCCATTTGCTACCCTCATAGACAATCACACGCATTCACACTTACAGTCATGACACTGGCGACATTCGAACCCACAGGCCCCTTAGCACGCCACTTTTCGGCCTGACGCCTTAGCGAGCAGAGCTACCGGGCCCCCTTATAAGTCAGGTTAGTGATGAGTATTAGCAATGAATATTCTAGTTGTTTCGTACTGCAGATGAGATATGCACTGTTACGCTTTTTGGGCTCACACCCTCTATTATATAGATAAATAAATAAAATTAAACCCCCCTCAAATACACTTCGGCCTTCCACTCTATCTAATTCATGCTTGAATTTTCGTTTCAACAATGGCTGCTAAACACGACTTTAAACACACTTTTCGAACCATTTTTCTACTCATGTTTCACCACAGCTTCTATAGAAAATGCTAGCGGCCAGTGAAGTGGACTCTCCTGACTTTTTCGAGTACTTAACCGAACTGTCCAGATTTGTTGCTGTTGTTGTTTACAGCATTTTGCATTCGTGTGTAACCTCTTTCGGGGAGAGATTGCGGTCCGGAGAGTAGCAAAACTACTTTAACCTCAATAGTTGTAGGTTGCTTGATGTGGAAGAGTTGTAGGTTGCTTGATGTGGTTTCGCTGAAAGGCGACTTTTCTCTTTAATTGCGCGGGTAGGAACCAAAATTTGAAACAATATTATAGTTTAATAAGAAAGGGCATTTGCCAATACTGATTTCTTGATAAAAACAACCAAGTATCCAAAAAATGGCATTTTGACCATTGAATATCGATATCTACGTATTTTCGCCGTATAGTTTTTACGTATAATCGATTTTTTAACAATTTGAAGGCGAGTAAAAACATGTGAGCATTCCAATTATTCTTTAAGCTTTTGTTGTACAAAGCAAAATTGTATTGCTTGAGAATAACTGCATGACTGAATTCTTTGTTATGAGTGCTTTTCAGCAATATAAAATATTCAGCTCTGCTCGTTGACCTCCAAAGCTGTGATTTTCGCACCTGTTGGAAACTCTGGAAAGGCTAACGAAGAAAGGTGAAGATAAGTTTTCTATGCATCCCCAACCATACTTTCTAAGCTCTGTTGCGAGACTTCCATAAAAAAACACATCGCAGAACCACTAGCCAATACAAGTTTCTCGATTCCTGCAACTTGTTGAATTTACGTGCAGTAAAAAACTCATTTACTCTCAAGCAGGCGATGGAAAAATTTCTCGAATTCAACATTTCACTGTACCATCTATTTATAGACTTTAATCATAGTCAGGGTAGAGCTGTACAAAGCCACGAGAGAATACAGCAACCTGAAAAACTGACACGATTATATAGGTTGACCATACCCAATGTAACAAACCAAGTTAAAATATACGGATTGCTATCCAGACCGTTCAACATCTTCAATGGGCTCCGAGAAGGTGGTGGCATGTCCTGCCTCATCTTCGACCTGGGGTTGCAGAAAGCAATCCGAGACTCTATTAGGTCAAGGACAGAGACTATCATCACCAAGTCCAGCCAGATACTGGCTTGTGCAGATGATATAGACATAAAGGGAAGATCAGAACTAGCTGTACGACAATCCTTCAGTCAAATCGAGCGAACGGCACAAAAACTGGGGGCTGCACATAAATGAAAGAAAGATTAACTACATGTTGGCAGCATCTACAGGAAGCCTAGAGTTAGTCAAACCTTCAGGGTAGTTGAGCATGAATTTGAAGTAGTGCCATCTTTCAATTAACAATCGTAGCAGCCAATAACAACATGAAGGAAGAAATACGCGGGCAGCTGGTCAAATCTAACAAAGCCTACTAAAGTCTGTCAAGGCTCTTCAAATCCAGAAATCTCACCCGAACATCGAAGCTCCTGCTGTGAAACACCATAGTGCTGCCAGTACTCACGTATGGATTCGAGACCTAGGTGCTCAGCAAAAGGCACTCTGACCTCTTCGCCGCGTTCGAGAGGAAAGTCTTGTGGAGAATCCTTGGCCCCATAATTGCAGAAGGGCGATTCTGCAGACGCAACAACCATGAGTTGTAGACTATCTACATTGAAGCAGATATAATTACTAAGATAAAGCTCGGTAGACTCGGCAGGACACCTAGCTCGAATGAGCGAAGAGAATCCGGCTCGGAAAACCCTATTCGGCAGATTTTACGTCAGAAGACAGCATGGAAGACCTTGCTTGGGTTAGGGGTGCCCAATTGGATGACATCGGCTCGCGATTGGGACCGATGGAAAAAATTGTTGACGGAGGCCAGGACCGCGCTCTGGTTGTAGCGCCGGGTTGTAACACCAATATGCAGGTGAAACAAGTTCAAAACAAATAGGCTTTAAATAGGGTAAATGCTTTTAATGTCAGCCTGCTCCAAATGTTGGCCACCCGAAACTTTTATGTCTTATAACAAGTATCAGACTCGACAAAACGAAATCTAAAGTGCAATATTTAGAACATTAGCCACTGCGCTTACTTAAGGGGAATTTTCAATGAATTTGATCCGTGTTTTGAGACAAGAAAGGGTTTAGAAAAACAGTTGCAGCAGGTCGAACTTTAGGTACAAGGTGCCGACCTTTGGAACAATCATCCTAATTAAAAATTTGTTTTTATTTTATGAGCTGAGCTAGTATCTAGCTATGGCCCTGACAATCAAATTCATTCAATAGTTATATGGATCTTCAAACATCCAATTCGTAATTCAGCTCTGCTAACTCTCAATAAGTTTCTCGTCTGCATTGACTAAGGTATGTATTTGCATCAAAATATTGTTGGATAGGGTCACAGTAGGCTTTAATTATCTATTAGCTCGAATGAACGTCTATGAAGACCTGTCAGAACTGGCATTTTTATGTTCTTGTTTCATGACTGCTTGACAATATTCTATTTTATAATGTCATATATTTGACGTATTTTTAAACACTGTATTAAAACATCTATAAATTTAATTTTAAACTATGTAATTTATACCCAAAATAAAATGCGAATATGGAAAAAACCAAAAACGTAATCAAATTGGTATGAATTCTTCTACGTAGTACTAACCTTTATTAATTTATTTATTTTTAGAGACTACATTTCAATTGATCCAGATCAGGATGATGCGTCAATCTCATACTTTAAGTTAGTAAGTAATCTCACGCGTGCATTGACTAACCGTTGATAGATTAACTAATCACATCTCCTACCCTTTCAGTTTCGATTCTCAACGATATGGGATCGAGTTTTGACTGCGATAGCCATTCTTTTGGCAACAATCGGTGCTCTTGGCCTTCCATTCTCAATAATTACCTATGGCGAGTTTACTACGCTTCTAGTTGATAGATCATCTGTTAATAGAACTTCGACAAAAACACTTGTATTGTGGTGGTTCGGTGGCGGAAAAGTACTGTAAGTTTGAAGTGGATTATTAGCTAGATGTAGATTTAAACAAAAATAAATAATTTTAGAGCACAAGCGACGCCAGAAGAAAATCGCGACGCGATATTGGAAGACTCTTTGGCATTTGGCCTTGCAAGTCTCGCAGTATCTATATTACAACTGATAACTCTCACATTTGCCACTGATTTAGTTAATCGGGTGGCTCTGAATCAGGTCAGTGTGTGAACTCCATTCTTAATGCTTAATGCCATAATGGTTTTTTCTTGGCGATTTTGCAGATTGAAACAGTGCGAAAGTTATTCTTCCAAGCAGTGATAAGGCAGGACATGACATGGTACGACACTACAACCAACAACAATTTTGCTTCCAAACTGACAGAGTATGATAACATATAATCAAAAATATCCACGTAAACTAACCGTAATTCTTTACAGCAATTTGGATAAAATGAAGGAAGGAATGGCGGAGAAAGTTGTCTTCTGTGTTTTCCTTATCGCTTCATTCGTTCTAAGCATCATATTCTCTTTTGTCTACGGTTGGAAACTAACTTTAGTTGTACTAAGCTGTGCCCCGTTAATTATCTTCTCAACTGCATTTGTTGCGAAAATTCAGAGCTCCTTAACTGATAAAGAACTGAAAGCTTACTCTTCAGCCGGTGCAGTTGCAGAGGAGGTACTGAATGGTATGCGAACCGTTGCTGCATTTAGTGGTGAAGAGAAGGAGATAAAACGATATCGTGAAAGACTGAATCCAGCTGTGAAGTGTGGAATGAGGAAGGGCTTATTTTCAGGACTTGGAGGAGGAGCCATGTGGTTTATTATATATTGTTGCTATGCCTTAGCATTTTGGTATGGTGTCACGTTGATCCTTGAGGATCGTGACGTCGAAGACAAACAATACACGCCAGCAGTTCTCATCATAGTTCTATTCGGTGTTCTAGTTGGGGCTCAAAATCTCGGCTTTACATCGCCTCACATTGAAGCTTTTGCGGTTGCTCGGGGAGCAGCAAAGACTATCTTCTCGATAATCGACAGAAAACCTGTCATTGATTCACTTAGTCCAGATGGATTGAAACCTGATCATATGGAAGGAAACATAACGTTTGAGAATGTCTACTTTGACTATCCTGCCAGGAAAGATGTCCGAGTTCTACAAGGGTTGAATTTGACAGTCAAATCAGGGCAATCTGTAGCGCTGGTCGGTCCATCAGGATGTGGTAAATCAACTTGCTTACAACTCCTACAGAGACTTTATGACCCAAAAAGCGGGATAGTTCGTGTGGATGGTTATAAAATCAATGAGCTCAATACCAGATGGCTGCGATCCCATATTGGTGTGGTCGGCCAAGAGCCTGTTCTCTTCGCTACAACGATTGGGGAAAATATTCGATATGGCAAACCAGACGCGACAAAGGAAGAAATAGTGGCAGCTGCGAAAATTGCGAATTGCCACGATTTCATAATGAAACTTCCCCAGCAATATGAGTCCATGGTAGGCGAGCGTGGTGCACAGCTTTCAGGCGGTCAGAAGCAAAGAATCGCCATAGCTAGAGCTCTAGTCCGAAATCCGAAAATCTTACTATTAGACGAGGCCACATCAGCTTTAGATCCTACATCAGAAAAGCAAGTTCAAGAAGCGCTGGAAAAAGCCAGTAAAGGAAGAACTACTCTGGTTGTGTCACATCGCCTATCAACAATCACAAACTCTAGCAAAATTGTTTTGATTCAAAACGGCGTTGTTCAGGAGGAAGGAACCCACCGCGAACTTATGGAAAAGAAGAATTTATACTATGATCTTGTGAATGCCACCAAATTAGAGGAATCTAAATCGGAATGCGAGATTATCAGTAGCAGAAAAGTGTGTCGCGTGCGATCAGAGTCAATGGACGATGATGAGTCGTGTGAAGATAATGTGTCTCAAGTATCGGAAACGAAAGCTGATCGTTAGTCCTTCAAATTAAATTTTAAGAAAAATCTATTAAAAATGTATTTGCTTTGTTCTCAGATACCAAGGAGTCTAAGTACAATGTATCGATCATGAGACTGTTCAGGCTCAATGCACCAGAATGGAAGTTTATTGTTGTTGGATGTCTAGCGGCAGTCATGCATGGATCTACTCAGCCTGCTTTTGCTGTTTTGTTCGGAGAGTTCTATGGCGTAAGCAATTGAGTTCTTAAATAGTTTTTCCCAATTTTAACTCTTGTTATATTTGAGCAGTTGCTTTCGCTCGACGATGTAAATGAAGTCGCAAAAATGTCATCACTCTACTCCGTCTTCTTTTTGATCATTGGTTTTTTCGCTGGAATGGGCAGTTTCTTGCAGACATTCATGTTCAACACAGCTGGTGTTCGCCTAACTTCCCGACTGCGCCAAATGACGTTTAAGACTGTTATGTCACAAGAAATGGGCTGGTTTGACGATCAGAGGAATTCTGTAGGGGCACTATGTGCTCGACTGGCCGGTGATTGTGCAAATGTTCAAGGGGTATAATAAGCATATTTATAAATGATTTTCGAGGAATCTGATCATCTACACATTTATTTGATCAGGCAACAGGATCACGAGTGGGAACTATAATGCAGTCAATATCAACCATGGTATTTGGTACCATTTTGGCTTTTGTTTACTCCTGGGACTTGACTTTAGTCGCTCTCACGACAGTACCTCTGGTCTTAGGATCGATTTGGTTTGAATCTCGCTATATGACGTTGAGCAGCACGAAGGAAAAGCAGGCAATCGAAAGTGCATCACAAATAGCCGTAGAAGCAATTTCAAATATTCGTACTGTTGCATCACTGTGCCAGGAGGAGCATGTTTACGAACGGTATTCCAAAGAAACTGAGAAATCTCTAGCCGCCTGTCGGAAGAAAATTCGCTTCAGAGGAATCGTTTTCGCTATGGGTCAAACAGCGCCACTATTAGCCTATGGACTGGCTCTGTATTATGGTGGTGTACTGGTTGCTAATGGAAGTTTACCGTACAAGGATGTAATCAAGTAAGGTTTTGATATTACATTGAATGCGTTGCCATTAATTATGATTTGATTTAAGAGTGTCTGAAGCGTTGGTGTTTGGAGCTTGGATGCTGGGTCAAGCACTTTCTTACGCCCCCAACGTGAATGCAGCCATGAGCTCAGCAGCTCGCATCTTGAAGTTAATTGACCGAGTCCCGAAAATTCATAGTCCACCATCTCTTCCATTTAATGATGAATCGGTATGCTGTTGTTATTAAATCTACCTACTTCAGTGAATAATTGAATTTCCAATTTCCGATTCAGAAAATCCAAGGAAACATCAATTACAGCAACGTACAGTTCCGCTACCCCACAAGGCCTAATACTCCAGTGCTACAAGGTCTCACGCTACGTATACCGAAAGGTAGTACAGTGGCTCTAGTGGGACCATCAGGATGTGGAAAATCAACTTGCATTCAACTTCTTCTTCGCTATTATGATGCCGACGATGGTACCATTGATCTAGACGGAATTGCGACAACCGAGTTTCCCATTGACAAGCTGCGATCACATCTTGGTTTAGTTTCTCAAGAACCTGTCCTCTTCGATAAGACGATCGCAGAGAATATTGCCTACGGAGATAACTCAAGGGATGTGCCCATGGCAGATATAATAGATGCTGCGAAATCAGCGAATATACATGATTTTATATCTAATCTGCCATTGGTAAATGAAAAACGTTAAAATTATTTTGAAACTTAGGAAAATAATTATCTTCTTTAGGGTTATGAAACCTCTCTGGGCGCCAAAGGAATGCAGCTATCAGGAGGTCAGAAACAACGAATTGCAATTGCTCGTGCTCTAGTTCGTAATCCGCAAGTGATGCTTTTGGACGAGGCTACATCTGCTCTCGATACGCACAGTGAAAAAGTAGTTCAGCGTGCTTTAGATGCAGCCCGTAAAGGGCGTACCTGCATAACCATTGCTCATCGGCTAACAACTATTCAGAATGCCGATTTAATATGCGTTATTAAGAATGGCACAATAGAAGAAATGGGAACTCATCGAGAATTGATGAATTTGGGGAAGGAATATGCTAAATTGCATGCTATGCAGCAAATAGACTAATTTCATTTGAAATTCAGCTTATTCCTAAGCTTACTTGAAAAAAATTACTTATTTAAATAACTAGCTTTTAAATAGATGCCTTAGTATCGAGTTTATGTGATATTATCTAAGATTAATTGAAACAGATATAATTTTCTCTATTGTTCTTATTTGATTATGTATAGTAGTATTTATATATAAATAAAAATGAAAATTGCCATATAATTGCAGTAGATGCTATTGTAAATTTTTGAAAAAAAACTATGGAATCTTAAAATTCAATAAAGTCTAAGCGTAATGAAAATATCTGTTTTGTGAATTCATGTGAATACGGCAAGGGAATTTATCAAAATCGACTGTCTGTTATAGCACCGGGGTTGGCAAGTGCATTTTTACGTTCTTGTATTGCTATTGCCAATTTTCGGAAAGGTCCTAGAGGCAATCCTAATGATTTAAGATCATTTTCAGTCAGCAACATCAATGTGTCTAAATCGATTTGTTGTTTTTGGAAGCTGTTAATATAATAATGTTAGTTTACGGTTAACATACAAATTCAAAGTGGGGCTTACATATGCAGGTGCTCCTCTAATCCCCACGCAGATAGAAATCTTTGGATTGGTGTACGATTCTCTTGTTGATTCTCATCACTATCAGTTCCTGGATCTGAATCACTGTCCGAAATATTCAAGTAAGATCTTGATTTTCCAGCTCTAGACTTTGCCACGGATCCATTCTTTCTCGAATTCATTGTGGAATTCGATGAGCCCACAGAGCCTTCAGGCTGTAATTGGCTTAAAGCAGATGTTACTGAACGACCAAAAGCAAGACTTCCCAGCATAGGTCTATCGAACAAACCATAAGGCCTTTGCAGTTTAACCTCAGCACTGACTTCGTCGTCTGCTGATGTCGCAAAGAAGTCCGGCTGTGACATGGATCTTGAAAGGTACGTATGTTCGCGAGGATAGTCTCTTTCCGTATCACTGGTGGCTTCGACATCAAAGACATCCGTCAGTTTTCCACGTCTACCTATATCTCCGTTTGAACTGAAGCTTCCAACGTAAAGAACTTCGGAGTCCCGTTGAACTCCTTGCAACGATCGTATACTCCGTTTTCCATTCGATTCGATTTCACCGATTTTGAAGCCACTATCGTCCGGTTTTTGCTGGGCAGTGAGGTAGTGGTGCTGCTTGAACTTGAGTGCATTCGCTTTCTTTTGTACAACTCCTGCTCTACTCGCAACCGTTCCACCCACTAGTGCACTAAATTTGGTCGTATTAGTGTTCGTATGATCTCTGTAGGCTTGTTTTAGATTTCCTTGGCTTGTTGCCCAAATTTTATGCTTGAGAGTCGCTAGAACAGATGAACCATTTTGATTTGGCTTCGAGTTTATCTCTTGTTCAAGTTTTTGTTGACGTTTAGTGTATTCTTTTATGCGTTTTTCGCAGTTCTTTTCTGCGATTTCCTTCATCGATTTTGCTTTTTTCCTAAAAACATTAATATAGAACTTAAATTCGGGAATAGCTATGACATTGAAAAAGTAATGTAGAAAATATTGTAGATAAAAAAAAATTATCGATTTTGAAGTCCGATTTATTTTAGCTACATCGAAAATTTCTTTTGGCTTGTAAAAATTTTTCAATTATAAATTTATAAACAGTTAAAATTAATATTAACATTAATAGCTGTATTGTTCGAAAATGGCCTAGATTACCTGTCCGTTAGTTCCAAATTGGCTGTTGCTCCATCTAAATATCTGAGAATATCATCACGATTATTTATTGCTGCCAAATCTTTAGCGCTATGTTTATCAATATCCAACGAATATAGATTAACTCCGAATTTCACAAGAAAATCGACGCACTGAAGATGTCCTTTGGCAGCAGATAGATGTAGAGCAGTGTTTCCATATTGGTCACACTTATCAGGATCACCCCTAAAAAGTCAATGAACTTTGATTAATTTCTTCTACGTGAATGGAATAAGAACATTACCCTCTGCCGACGAGGAGTCGTAGTGCATCTAGACGACCTTCGAATGCAGCCCATAGCACTGGTGTCATTCCATCGATGTCCTTGTTATTTGCATCTCGACGTGTCGTTTCTTTGAGCACATCAAGCAGTCCGTCTTTTGCGGCTCTGGAAAAAGTTAAATTATAATTTATTAATTTTTGTCAATACGTAAGGCTGTTGTTTTGTGCTGCTAATAGGGAAAGTACCTAATATTAATAGGAGACTGCGAGTGTTGTATTGAAATGTGATAAGAACGCAAAATCTGAGTAGTTAACATATTACATACGTAAAAAGAGGGGCTCAAATATAGATGTGGAGTTTTATTATAGTTTTATATTTAAGCTCGATTTTATAAATTTTGCTAGGTGCAAATATTCCCGACAAGTGACTTGTTTTTAAAAACAAAATAATGAAAATTAATTAAATGGTATTTTCCGTTGGCGAAGGAAAACGTAAAAGGCAGTGAAAATTCTCTATCAAGCGTCAAATAATTCTATCAATAGAATTCTTTTATTGAAAGACGTGTTCAGCCTACAAAAGATATGTGGCATAATAGAAACTGCTGAAGAAAAAACGATCAGGAATCGCTGATGAAAAAAAAAACCGTAATTGGACACAAGTGTAGTACACAGTAGCAGCCTCATAATTCCAATTACTGAGGGTAAACAAGCAATTCTTGAGGTTTAGAGATGAGCCATATAATTCTCTCAGTCAGGCGGAGGTTCTTGGTAGAAGAAAGACCCTGTTGCAAAACATTGCTTGCTGCCAGTCCACCATACATAGGCGAATAATGTGCCAGGAAGCGGTCATACAATGCCACCCAAAACAACCCGCGTTATGCATTTGATAGCAGCATGACTGTATTTGGCTCGTTGACAGGTTCACTGGCCTGAAAATATCTGAGTTGCACTGCAAATGTCGAACGAGATGCTGTGGTAGTCAAATTAGCTGCCTCCACCTATGAACAGTTACGAAAATGCCCTTGCAAGAGTGGAACCTGTTCCTGCTTCAACTAAAGTGAATATAACTAATAACCTTGATAAAAAGATAAATGAATAGATCTATAGTATTTATTTCAATGGAGCTTAGCACATCCTAGACGGTCAATATTATTGATCAATATGCATTGATCAATAATATTGCTTCAATATGTGGGCTATCAATACGTTGCCTGTACGTTGTTGGTTGTGTTTGAAAAATTCGCGATCTCCTGTGCAAGTTTTTATTTTTATTGCCTGTTTTTCTCAATATCAAGCAATGGTCTCGCATAGAGATTTAGCTTTTCTTGCCCTGACTTTTGCTGTATGTTAGATAAAAAAAACCAAACAAGAAACAAAAAAGCGCTGGTCAAAAGAATGATACAAGCTGAGAGATCGCTTTACACACGAACGTTTGCTGAACTATCTTCGAGTCACAGAACCAAAGGATTATAAAAATTTCCTCCGAATGGATGAAGCGAAAATCACGTTCGCACTGTGACATTTCGCACTATACTTCGATATCTCAGACAAGAATGATGCCAATATTGATCAATATCCGTCATTAACGTCAATATCAGCACCAATAGAGCGTCCACCAATACACTTTAATATAAATTTCCATCAACTTGCTTCAATATGCTATCAATATGCTTGAAGCTCTCCTAAAGGATCAATATAGCCCTTCAATACATATTGGTCAATGCATATTGATCAATAATTTGGACCGTCTAGGAGGTGCTGAGTTTCGCATTTCAATTTCTTATTTTAGAGGAGTGAAATAAAATTATTCTTATCGTCCATAAACTGCCAATTAACAATACCTAGTTATGTTCACAAGGTGCATAAACTGCCCCAAAAAAAATTCTAAAAATTAAAGAAACCAAACCTCAACTTATCTAACTTACGCTAAAAGAGTTTTATTTCGAAGACTCAATAGTTGTAATTGTGACCTTAACATAAAATACAATAATTATAACATACATATATATCAGATGATAAAATTATTTTTACAATAGCGCAAAAACGATTCTTAAATTAGCGTGTTTTGAGGCATTGCAGCGTCTGCTAGATTGTTGTAGCAGAAGTAGTACGGTTGGTACATCCGAAGTGGAGTAGAAAGCTGAATTAGGTTTAGTACCTGTCAATCGGAGAAACTGGCCGAAAGACACAAGCCCTTTGCGATACCACGGATATACTCTCCCGTAGGTACTGCACTCTGGAAATCATTTTGTTCCTTTGATGAACTGCACAATACCCCTTAGTTCGATATGGGATGGATTAGTCAGAGCTGAGAAGAAGGACTTCTCATGAGAGCCGGATACCAGCACTTGAGGTACAGAGCGGACTCCTCTGTCTCTTTTCTGACAGAAATCATTGAACCCCATCCCCACCACTGTGCGTTCAATGTGTCCGTGGCCCAAGAAAGTGGCCACAAAATAGCGGAGAGCTCTACTGGTTAGGCTCAACAGCGACCTGGTATGACATGCATTCATGAAGGCCCAGGACTGTCTTGCGATCGGACAGGATGATTCTTCAGTCCAGGACTTCTTATAATCCTCGAGTTATTTTTGGCTTGTGGCTAGTTTGACCAATGACATCAGTGTACCGATAGTGAAAGCGCATGAGACATTCGGTAACAAGGTGCCAAGCCTTGCTAGTTCATCGGCAACACAGTTGCCTCGAATACTCTTATGTCCAGGCAGTGGCGGCTCGTGAGCTTCAAAACTGGGGGTTCACAAAGAAACAACAACATCAATCTTGCCTCTGTTGTTGTTGTTTTCTATGCTGCCTATACGAACCAGCTCTTGATTGAGACGCGAAAAAACGCGCCTAAAATGTATCGGTTTCTAAAATGATAGGCACTGTCGAGATGCTGTGGAAAATCAACCTTCTCTAAGAAGCTAAAGTCTAACTCCGAGATTCACTTCTTTTTTCACACCCTCTTGAGTCACCATTTGTTCCAGAAAGTAGGAAAAAAGGGAAACTAAATATTCGATTTGATTGTCCACAGCCGGAAATCTAATCGGTTTTGTCATATATGTATATGTCTTTTGAATTCTCAATAGAATTTGCGCGCTTTAGATTCGCTAATTCGCAGTATTTGCATGTATTTTTTTCTAGTGGTAAGCTTGAATGTGGTATTTTTTTCAATTCCGAAATTTTAATCATAACAAACGAAATTAAGTGCTCTGAGTAATATAATTATGGATATACAAAAACTAATCCTGTCTTTCTAATATATGTTTTATACACTTACATCATTAATAATTAGAAAAAGAAACAAAAGAGTATTTCACGAGGAACGTAAAAGAATAAACATCGATTTTACCCGCTGACCGCAGCTAGCAAAACCAACATGAATCGCACATAAGAGCACAATCGGCGTGTGATCATCCTATGGCAGCAAATTCATTTGTATAGTAAAATGCTCTTGGCTTAGATAAGATTCTATTCTAGCATGGCCACGTGCCGAGATGCAGTGCAGTCTCCCAGTAGCCTGATTATCTTGCTGCAAGATTATTAAATTGGTTGGCAGCCAATGAAGCAGTTGTCACCAAAAAACAGCCACCTTCTGCACTTTTTCATGCTTTCAAGTGTAAAGGTTAACAAAAGTTTTAGAGGATCTGATGATAATGCTTTGGTAGTGATATAAATATATGCAGGCCAAGCTTTAACTTAGAGTTAAAGATCACGCCAAGGTCCTTGATACTATAATTTGCATTGAGAGAGGAGCCAAGAACAGAAAAGCCGAAAAGTAGAGGGATGTTTTGTAGTCGAAGGACATTTGATGACACTTCAAAATATTCAGAGTAAAATAATTAAAATCGTTCTAGAATATGAAACAGTCACTAGCGGATTCAATAACTCGGAAAATGTTAAGATAATCAGCATACAAAAGCAGGATGCATTGAAGAGAGAAGGAATATCGTTAATAAACAAAAAGAACAATAAAGGGCTAAGAATGAATCCTTGCGGAACTACTGAAGTAGAAAAAAGGGTATGAAAAAGCAGGATTTATCAGCAAAAAAAAACAAGAGCGATCACAAATGTATGAAGAGAACCGAGACAAGAAAGAAACGCAACTCAGCTTGTTTTGACAGAAAAAAATCATGGCTTATAGAATTGAAAGCTTTGTCAAAGTCTGTAAACAGGACACCCACTTGCTTTGCTGGTCGATTATGGAAGCAGCAGAATGTGTAAACGATAATAAGTTTGTTAACGTTGGCTTACCTTTATTGAATCCTTGCTGTTCAGGTCTGGATGAAAGGCTACACTCTATTGTAAACTACTCTTTTGAGGAGCTCACTAAAACAGGGAAAAAAGAATATGGGACGCTAATTAGAGATGACAGAAGTATTACTAACTTTATGAATGAAAAATACGTTGGTGGATTTACAAAGAGATAAAAAAGTATCGGTTGAAATCCTTAGGTTAAAAATGTTTGACAGAGGAACACACAAAGAAGCTGAAAGTATTTTAGTGAAAACATTCAGAACAAAGAAGCTGAAAGAAATTTAGCGAAAACATTGACTTTTTGTATTTGCTGTGCGCTGCATCTTCGGCTCCAAGAGCTATCACAACATCAACGGTGAACTACGGAAGGTCGGAACTTCTTTTTTTATGAGTAAAACAGAATCTTCAGCTGGACAGGAAAGAATGACATTTGTAGAGAGCATTACACTTAGCCCTTTGAAGAAATGTTACCAGTTAGTACCATTTACTTCATAATTTGCCTTTTTAAAATTAAAACGGAGAGCAGAATTAAGTTTAGACGAGCGGTTGAAAGTCAAATCCGTGAGGAACAGGACGCACATTTGGAGATACAGGAGTACTCAAACCAAAGGAAGAAGGGGGAAAACTAGTCAGAACTAGATCGAAGATCCAGCTTTTAGCATTGGATACTTTGTTTTATTGGAAAGTGTCCATAGCGACAAAAAGGAAGATGTAATTAGTGGAATATTGTTTGAAGACAAAACACTCGAGTAAAGGTCATCCCAATCGAACGGAGGGATATTGAAGTCACCACATAAAAGTACGGAAGCAGAAGTGAAACGGACATCGAGATTGTTCCGCAAAGAAATGTTCATAGATAAGAATAAGGACAATCACACATTCAACACTATAGGAAGGATTGAAGATTTTATGTACACCAATTAAACACTATCTGCTAAAAAAAAAAGATTACAGACAGATCGGTATCGGTCCGTACGAAAGGCAGTCTGATGGTGCGAAATTTCATTCCTTTGTATTATATGTCCCCAAACAACCAGCTTTCTATTAGGCAGACAATATCATCAAACGCGGTTATAGAGAAAATCTTTTTATCATTCACACCACGAACGTTCTATTTTCTGTCTGATGCACATTATTATATAATGTTATTATTTTGTAAGTAACGTGTCTTGATCATCTGGAACGCAACTTTTTCCAAGCTTTTCCTGCATTTAATGAAAGATTTATGCTATCATTTAAAAAAGCATTTTATTATTTTCATGTGATTTGTTCTTAACAATGTTTTTAATTCAAAATTTCTCATTTCAATCAAGATTTAAAATAAATGATTTTCGCATATAAGCTTGTTACCATTGAAATACTCATTGACAGCTTCTTTAAACAAGGTGATAAACCTTTGCCAAACTTTACTAGTATATAATAACAACAAAAACTGTTTCCTTTTTTTGATCCAATATTCGCAGCTCTCAACCACCAGTATGCAAAACCACCATGAATAATCATTTTGTTGAAAGAGCTTAGTTGGTATTCTCACTAACCAAATAAAAACAACAATATAATTTTCATAATTTCAAACCGATTATGTGCTTATTTTGAATGTGAAGACTATGCTACAGCTCAATACGATTCCCTCAAACCATTTATTAACTTAACCATGCGAATTTATCTTCTCATCACACATTGCTTAAATTCGCATTGTTATGAGTTCTTCTCACCATTGTATGTTTTTCGGATCTAATCGAAAATCGGAATGAATAAAACTTTCACTACAACTCATACATATTGTATGCATTTGAACAATCTTTGAAATTTACGACTCTATGTAAATAGTATTATCATCTTATTGTCATAGCTCGGTGAATTGTTGTTGTTTTTTGAGCGTTAATATCATATTAGATTGCATGATTTTAGCATGGAAACACATATTTTTGAATGTACACATATAATATGTGATATGAAAGCTAAATTGTAGTCATTGATTAAATAACCAAGTATTTGTTCAAGTTTAAAGACAAAATTGTAGATAAAATAGTATCTGTAGTTTATGGATGATGTGAAAATCGTAAAAACAGCAGCACATTAAACACATAAAAATAAAATATTAAGTATTATTTTGTACCACTATCAAGTTTACATTAGACAATCTTACATCAATATATAGAGGCTTTAAAAACAATTATAACCATTTTTGTATTCTCCAATTTTTGTAAACATATTTCTACTTACATTAAAAATTAATAACGAAGATCGTTTTCAGCTTGATTATTAGTCTGAATATATTATATCTATGTTTGGAATTCGTTCATTATTCGCCTAACAAATCCCCGTTTAGAAGTTTAGATGTACTCGATACGTTTTTATAAGTTGATGCTTTTGATACACATATTTTAAAAGAGATCTTAGAAGTTTTTCGACAGCTATTACAAATTTTATCCGATTTACTTGAATTTCGTATGATGCATAAAAAATTCAACAGCGTTCCGATTAGCTTCCCAATAGACAAAATTTTTGAAAAAAATGCTTTTAACAAACCAGTCTTTTGAAGTGATACCAGATAGCCAATTTGGGTTTAGACAATAGTATTGGACGGTTCGTCAGCTTCACAAAGTGCGCCACATATCTCCAAAGATGTTATTGACTAGTCACTCATGATTACAGATTGGTTAGTAACAATATTTTGTGATATTTCCTAATATGAATCTATTAGCTAACCGACATTATATAATCTTAACTATTACCAATATATCACTAATATTAGGTATTGTTAATTTCCTGACATGCATGGCCATGGACGGAAGAATGTTTTGGATGAGTCGGCACGATTTTTACTAATGTTCGAAAAAGAACATTATTGCTAATGTTCGAAGAAGAACATTAGTATTAAAATCACTTTGGCCAAAAATTCATATTTCTATGTATATATATATATATATATATATATATATATATATATATATATATATATATATATATATATATATATATATATAATATAAATATATATATATATATATCAAAAAATTTCAGTGAAAAAATCTCAGGAACGCTCGATCCGATTGAACTGAAATTTTCAGGATACTTTGGCGTATATGCAGAAAAGTTCTAGGTTTCAGTGATATTTTTCAGTGATATTTTAAATATACCTATTTTTCTGTCAAAAAATAGCTTTTGCAAAAATAAAGTTTATGTAATGAATTCTGAACGTGTTTCAAATGTGAATATGATAATGTTTTTGAAATTTTTAACCCTGTGTGTGCGCTAGGCACCTAAAATGAGATTGGGAAAATTTGAAAATTTTTGAATTGTGATAACTTTTTATTAGATTATCAGATCATTATGAAATTTACTGGACATATAAATGTTGTTAAGTTGCATACTTGCGTAGTTTTTCATGAACGTGCTGGCAACCCTGTAGCTACGGTAGGCACTGAAAGTGAAAACATTCAAACCATCGAATCTCCTAAAATATGTCCGTTGCTTAGAATGAAAACCAACTTATATACAAATCTTATGCTTTGTCTAAACAGTCAAGGGAAGACTTTGGAATTTTCATGTCGGACAAGAACGGTAACCCTTTCCCAATTTACCTATATTTTTAGCATCAAAAACTTCTGTTCACGGGAACTCACGAACCAATAATTAGATGCAATTGAAATTCACAGAATGCATTGGACTTAAGTAGGACCAGGTCTGATAGAAGCGATTTTGAATTGTGGGCAACCCTCTGCCAGTCGTACCATCTTGAAAAATTACAAAGAAAAAAAACTGTTTTTTGCCCTATGAATTCTGATTCAGTAACCAGATTTTCATGAAATTGACACAGTAGCTGAACCTTACTCTAAGCCGTGTTTGATATAAATTAGGTTGAAAAATTCGATTGGTGCTGCCAGCTATGGTAATTTTTGTGTCTTTGGTTTTGAAAATTCGCTCAGGGAAATAAAGCTTTTTGCCCTATAACTTCCAGAGCAGTCGTGAAATCATCACGAATTTCATACATTTAATGGAACATATTATAGGCATAATTCAGGTCAAATTTGGTTGAAAAGCCATGATAGGGTTGCCATCTATTGTTGGTTTTGTATTTATTTCCAATATCTTTCTTAAGCAATTTGATCGTGAAATTTTCAAATGGTAATGATATTGTAGTGACAATATACAGCAAATATTAAGTTTTCGATTATTTGAAATATGCCGCGGCTGGTAACTAGAGTTGCCAACTCTCCCGGAATTCCAGGATTCTCCCGGAAAAATACAATTCACTTAAAAAATCTCCCGGCTCCCGGCATGCAGTTAATTTCTCCCGGAAATTTAACAAAAATTGCCTTCACGGAATTTTTATACTTTTATTTATATTTTATGCTCGCTTTTATATGCTTGTAAATAATCCAATATTAATGATTAAAAATCGTAAATTGCACTAGATTTGTACAATTGATTAAATAAAAGATCTGAGTGCTTCTGTATATTAGCCAATAAATGAGGATAAATTGTACGACGATTACTGTATGCTGCTAGGAGTGCATGACCTTGTCGCAAGTAAATCAAAGAGGGAAGACTTACGTTGGGTTAATTTTTTGGAAAAATGTAAAGAAGAATCGGGTAAAGAAATAAAAAAACTTGTGACATTCGCTCTATCGATCCATATCAAAAATGTTGCCGCTCATCCTGTTTTCAGCGTAGTAAACGAACTGTGATCAGTAGATATATAATACCAGTTCTGGCGCACTTAAGAGGAGCAAAAGGGGTGCAAATAAGAAGAGCAATAAGGACATGGTGCCTTCGATTATCGGCCCGCGCATGACGTAAGCGATGATCTTTGAACTAATAAACAGCTCAACTGTAAAGAAATATCATTTTAAACATATAAAATGGTTTTTCACTTATTTTTTTATATTCCTCCCGGATTTCCAATCCACTGAGTTGGTAGCCTTACTGGTAACCCAAAATTTCTTTATACTCCTATAACTTCGAACGCAGTCATCGGATCGAGACGAAATTCGCAGGGTAGGTTAATTTGAACGTGATGCAGATGTGATACTGGCAAAAGGTTGCCAGCACGAGTCTGTAGTGCTATTTCTGTATCAATAAATGCTTACAGTTAGTATTCATACCGGAAACATTTACAATGAAAATAAATAACCAATATTGAAATTCCCAAAGCTCTGCAAATTTTTCGGATCGCAGCCCCAAACACCAACTTCAATTACAGTCCTGCAGGCACTGAGCATTTTCTTCATTGATGTTATATGAGATGTTCCTTTCAAAATTTTGGGAAATAAGCAGCTGTTAACGAATATAATTAACAAGTGTTTTACTCTCATAAACTTTGAAAATCATGCCAGTGGTAATATCTGAAACCTTTCCACCATATGAGTTATAATGCATTCTTGAGACCAAAGTAAAACGTGGCGTTTGAGACAGTTTGGCCGTAATAAGCAGCACGTTTGATAGAATATGCACTCAAAATCTGCACGATTCTTCTACTGTTCTTCGAACATTAGTGTTTCTAGCGGTTCAGGTGCGCTAGAGTTTTTTCTACTAAATCTGAGTATACCATGAAATGCATGCTTGGAAAATGGGCAACAATCAGTTTAGTTATATTTAAGTTTTCCGTTTTTCTTGTAAGCTCTGCAGGATGGTGTAAAATTAATTATTCATCACATGCAGAAACATAATTCATCATACCTTATTCAGTTTAAAAAAACATAGTTATTGTATAAAAGTAAATTCGAACCTCTAGAATATGGCACTCAGATGACTTTCATATATCTGAAATAACACATCTCAAAAACGCTTCTAGTACATTAGTTTTTTTTGCCGACATTTCATTAGCAGGCCACATTTCATTTGCAGGCTGTCTTTAATAATAAGAACTTTTCACAGAGTACATGACCTAATGTGGTGTACCTGGAAGGAAGGTTATGTGACCCATCCGAGAGTCACTGGAAATGCAACATCCTCATTTTTAATGCAAAAATATTTGTGTCATATTTATTCCTTAAGTTTCATTATTCCTCACTTTCACTTTCTTTATAACCCAGCTATGACCGAAATCAAAATTAGATACAGTTCATAAGACAAACAATAAAATGTATTATTTTAAATACAAAAAATCGATTCGCATACAAATGATTCCTACTTCCGTAAATATTCACTTCTAAGAAACATGTACATATGTTTAAAAACATTTCGTAAAAGCTTCTTCATCTCAATCGAAAATTACTATCTTATCGTTGACATCGAAAAAATCAGATAGAATCACAACGAAATTTCTCATATCTTATTCTGAAAATGATACGTTCTCCGATAAAAACAGGCAATGATATTCATTTCTCTTAGTTTTCATCTGTCACTTTCGTCAACCACAGTACAAATTATACTAAAATAAATCTAATTAATTTTTTTATTCATATAAGATTAGAATATTCGAATTTTATTAGATTGAAAATTCAAACAAAAAAAACCCTAACGGTGAACAAGTATGAACAATACAAGATGAACAATGAGCGAGAGTCTAGATATGATAAAATATGCACGTCTAGATCTTGACTGAGTTGTTCTCGATATTTAGAAAGTGAAATTCAAGTAAAATAAGAATAAATTCAAATTTTTTTGGTGAAATTTTAAATGCAGCGGTGAAAATAAAAATATGTACGTGAACGTATTTCTGAAAAAAATATATTCTATTTTGTTGACTTTTATTTTGTTACCAATTTGGCACCTATGTATATAAAATTGTCTACGATTTTTAAATTCCATCCATCCAGAGCTATATTTTGTCTATTGAGAGTTCTCTTAGTTTTGTTTTGCGTTATGATTTTCATTATCTTCAGGCCTACTTCTTTTGCTTCCTTCAAGTTTCAGCAGGAGTTCTTTGGCGGATGAGAATTAACGTGACAAGATGTTAATGCCATCTGCATAGGCTACTACTTGGTTGGATTTAAATAAAAGCATACCACTTATATCGACAGGTAGCTTCCTTATCACGTACTGAAGTGCTATGTTGAACAGCCGAGCAGCCATCCTATTGCCTTGCTTTAGGTCGACATTTCTGTCAAAGGCGTTAGTCAGATAGTTGTTAATTCTTACGATGTTGACGACGTCAACGTCATTTTGATCAGTTAGACTAGTTTTGCTGGGTTGCCAAGGTGCAACATTATTTAATGTAGTATTAAATAATATTCGGACGAATATCTGGTCAATATCGATGTTAGACTCTCGACTTTTCTTGAGCACTTGCTTGACTTTGAAGAGTTGAAGAGATTAGAAAAAAAAGATAAATCGAAAACCAAATTTAGCCTACGAAAATTCAATGTTATCTTCCAAATAATTTTGTTTTTCGATGTCATGTTGCAGTCATGCCATCGACCATGCACGCAAAACATAAAAAGAGGTAGGGGCAGTTTTCCAATTTCCACTAACTTATTTTCTATACCTAAAACTCATGCATTCAAATTAATTAATTAATTACATATGTGTTAGGTTGCAAAATAAGCAAACGTTCTAATTGACTTATTAATTTAATTAATTAAGGCAATTTCTACTCATCTGTCAACAACGCCGCTGCTAGGAATCAATAAACTGCGAAATATATTTTCTATATTGAAATCTTGAACTTCTTAATATTCATTCATTCGATTTGATTCAATTTTAATTTCCATTTTCGGCGTCTTCGGTATATCTCTGAAGAAGTCTCTGACTTGGCCCATCCCGTGTTGTTCATACTGATTTTTTGTGTTTTTGGGCTTTGCTGAACATCGACATCGAAATTCGAGAAACTTTATTGATTTTACACTATATTGGTATTGATGACTCGTAAATTCCCCTTGAAGCTTCGAATTTCCCTGATCACTATTTAAATTTAAATTTCCCCTAACTAAACTATTATAATTTCTCCCAAAATTCACTTTATTTCTTAACTTTTTCACATTTTCAAAATGCTATGGATTGGGAAGCGCCCACGCTATGACTTTATAATAAAATTTTATGACAACGTTTTGCAATGCCTGTCTTTTAATATTTTTATCCTCTATTAATACTAGTAATTCTCAGGCATTTTTTGCAGGCGCGGCTTCCACTAGACTTAAATGTTCTTCGAACATTAGTAAAAATGTTTAATTTTATGTAAGTAGTTCGTTGCAATTTCCATTTAGTTTTGTTTGTTATCTCACTCGCTTTATTGATATAAACACTGAGCAAACCTTTAGGTGGAGCTTACATACTGTTCTGTGATCAAGCTGGTTTTTCAAGCCGGCGGGAGTAGAGTGGAAGAGGTCGGGTACGTTGATTTCTACTTCCGTTTTAATCTCGCCTTCTAAAAAAACCGGTTTATTCGCATGCTTGAATTCCTCCTTAACGTTTAAAAACCAATGGACTGGTTCGATAACCAAATTCACGCGTTTGTTCGTCCATCTATAGAACCCATTAGCGACTTTCACTGATTTATTCTTTGAATTGCGCTGAAATTAACTTTCGTCCAAGAAATACACTCAGTTCGCTTTTTTTAAAGACTCGCTTTGAAAAGCTCGCTTCAAAGGACTGACTTGCCAAAGACTCAAACCGGATTATTTATACTTGACTCGGGCATTTCCATCCTAGCGATTACATATGTCTAGGCTGTTCTCAATGTCTCTCGCCCTATGTGAATCTGTTTGTTCTTGGTTTCTAGGAGTTTCTTACCAGAGTTTACCGTGGAATTTTTCCGTTCTATGTGATATATTATGCCGTGTTTACACTCTCGCCGAGGAATGGCAAATGTTTACGAGGTGAGTGTGTAAATGGTCTCCTTGTCTATTCTCGGCTGTTTTTTCATGGCCAGCACGCGTGTGTAAATGGCTTGCTCGTCGACTCTTGTTAGTTTTATGAAGGGATAATGATCCTTTTATTGCTGTGCCTGAGTGTTTATGACCATCTCGTTTTATAGCATCTACAGGCGACGAACATGTTCGTCAACTTGGCGAGCGTACACGTGCAATTGTTGTTGTACGCAGGTACAACAACAATTGCAACAACACCAAATGCACCGTTTAACAACAACAAATGCACCGTGTTCGCTCACCAAGTTGACGAACATGTTCGTCGTCTGTAGAGGCTCTTAGCTCGAAGCCGCTGGAAGTGAAGTCGGTTTTATGCATCGAGTCAAAGGGATTCAAAAGAGTAGCGAATGCTCATTTACATTTTCGAATTTTTCGTCGGGACTTCAAACATGTCCTTGCGTGGTCCAGATTGAAATAACCCAACGCACACCAGGCAGTTGCAATAGCCACAACCTGTACTTCAGCCATCGTTCACTAAACTGAACAAAACAGCTCACAACTGTCGAAAGGTGCATGGTGCATGGTGCGTGTTGCATGCTAAGTAAACAATTCACCCTATGTCTTCCTGAGCGTTTTGTCGAATGTTTTGCCGGATGCCCTCACGAGACGTTCGTCCCTATGTATAAACGCAGCATTAGATGTTTTGTGTAGAGATAGTTCGAGGCGATATTTTTTGGTGTTTCTCGTTAGTTCAGACACTGACAGGGTGAAATATGACTCATATTGGTGTGCATGCAATAGTATCATAGCACACAAAATCTTGTTCGGCAGATCTGTACAATCATCAGATAATATAGAGAAATAACTTCCATTATTTCACGTAAACGACTAGGCCCTATCACGTTCGTAACAATGTTGGTAGTACAAATAAAAAATGTATACTATATGATTTACTCAAAGGTTTTTTGGTTTAAGGTAAGTTTGTGTTTTGTCACGTTTTAGTGACTACTTAGCTGACTACTACACATTTTTGTTTACTTACTACTATAGTTTTATCTCATTTGTCCATTATAGTCCCTGGGCTATTAATCACAAATTAACTTTGTAAATAAAAATGTGCCTAAAGTGAAAAGTGGTTCGATATTGAAGCCCAAAGTACTTCTTTTGAGGTATTGAACTAGAGCCATCACCGGGTCAGCCCTAAGCGCAAGCTCGATCTTTAGTTAACATATAATAGAAGTAGTATCGCATTTGGTAATAAACAGCACAATAATCTAACACCTAGCCCATATAGCATCTCTAGTTTGGTCTTAAAATATTGTGTATCATTACTAATACCTGCGCTGTCTTACATTTTCAATAAATGTTTAAAAGCTAGCATCTTTCCTCGTTTGTGGAAATATTCCACTCTCATCACTATATACAAGAATAAACTTTGAAAGTATCGTAATAGTAATAGCCATAGCGAAAATCGTAATAGCTATCGACCTATTGCAAACCTTCCCTCCGTCGCTAAATTTTTAGAAGTTAAAATCACCGATATTGTAGCGTTTCATTGCGAATCCATTATATCCCCGTACCAGCACGGTTTTATGAAAGTTCGTTCAACCACAACCAACCTGCATGAATTTACTCATCAAGTAACAAATTCCATCGAAGTTTGCCTCCAAAGTAACTATGCCTACACAGAATTGAAGAAAGCCTTTGATAAGCGTGATCGCTCTATGCTCTTAGTGATGCTTCATTTCTTTCAATTCCCGAACTTGATTTTGAACTGGCTTGAGTCTTACTTGACAAATCAAACCCAATGTGTATCCTTGCGTAGTGCCTTTTCCTCTGAAATTAATACTACGTCTGGTGTTCCACAAGGTAGTGATCTATGCCTTTACTGTTTACTCTATTCCATTCTTCAGTCATTCTCTGTTTTAATTTATGCTAAAATGTTCAAAGAGTGCAAAACCGTTATTATTGCTATGATTTGCTGCAGGATCTAATCAGATTTGCCAGTTGATTTTCCGATCATAATCTCCTTATTAACCCTGACAAGTGTACTATTGTATCTTACATATTCAAAAATATAATAATTCTACCAAGGTTTTTTGGTACATTTATTATATATATATTTATTATATATTTTTATTAATTTTATTAATGTTATTATTGCTGATGCCGAGAGCCAAAACGACAGATGGACTGGCTGCAATTAATCACTCAACACACCATTTGCATTTATTGCTAGATACGAGTAGGTACTTTCCACCTGGATATTGAACTCAAGTACCTACCCATAAATTGGACGTGATGATTCGAAGCGCAATTACAGGTTTTATTTCAACAGCTTCGAAATCATATTCAATACTTTTACAGTGGATTTATTTTATGTTCGCGTCTGGAGTTTTGAATGAAAAATATAAAGCAGAGCGATCGTGACCGCAATCTTAAGCGGTTCAACGTTAAGTACTCTAGTCGCAGTTATTATCCGCTTGCGCAAATATCCATATACCTACTTACTTGACCATCTTTAAACCAGATAAAAACTAGAATGTTAGACGGTCGGAATTTCATAGGCATCCAATTCAATTAGGCCGTACCAGAAAATGAATGGCCTAAATGGTTGATCTGAGTAGGTAGGTACTTCAGATTCTTAAAATAGTAATTTTAAAAAGTATAAAATTGATTTAATAAGTGAAGAATAAAATTTAACTATAACGCATGTTTGTTAAAAATATTTACAATTTATCAGAATGCAATCCACTTAGAGATATCGTCACCATACATTCTTAGATAAAAACTCACTTGTGAAATCGATCAGACGACATTCCTACTTCCGATCAGATATCTGCTAAATGACACCAAATGAATATCCAACGCCAAAACTGCTGTTCAGGCTATGGAGCTTCAATTATAGGGAGCAAATTATCGAAAATATTCTCCTACTGCATCCGCGGAAGATTCACTTCATCAACAACACTTCACACCGTTTAGTATTTCCGCAAATAACATTAACCTTTAATGCATGAGTTACCGCAACTTCACGTACTTATTCACGTCGCCATAGATCAAACTGTTACGAAATACGAGTATATACCAATCTTACGCACAGATACACATTACATGGACACCAGCCAGAGGCCACTGAAGCAACCAAGTCTCAATTGTTAGCTACTTCCGAAGTTGACTAATTTCGCGAACTGAACCGAGATTGAACTGAAGCTCTAGGTCACTCCAGGTTGTAATGCCCTCGGACGACAAATGCAAAGAATTGATTATGTGATTATTTTGCGTAAAGCGGACATACTTTCCACGTAACTTGTTTGCGAAACTATCATTTCGAGCGAAAGACACAAAGAGTTAACTGCAACCGCAGTGGTTCACTCAACTCCACAAACCGAGCACAGAGAATATCAATATGGAGTTTATCTTGTATCTGGTAGATCGTTAGTTGGGCGGAATAAGCAAAACAAATTATTAAGAGTTAACTACGTTAGTTCTACGAAACAGGTACGCCAACCCGTAACTTTGAATTAATACTGGACAGCAAGCAGTGTCGCGGAGTTGAATGAAAGCGACCAAAATGAGTGTTATATCTGAATCCCCATCAAATGCAAGTTACTGGTTTTATTATTGCGACTCTCTCTCAGTCTTGACGAGTTCCCCTAACCTACGGCGATGTTCCATGTGTTCGTATATGTATCTACTGTAGTTGAAATGTTCGTTAGGTTGCTACACGCAAACATACATCGCATTCTCACCTGTCGATGGAATACAGCCAGCGGCAACAAAGATACAAAGCTGATTGGCATGTGTATCTTTTTACACATTGAGCTTACTTGGATTCATTGCCTTTGAATAAAAATAAATGCAAAGTTGTTAATATTTTTAACGAAATAATCCTGGATAGTTTCTTGTTTATAAATAAATAAATCGTTTCCTGTTCCGCATTGAAATTTGAATGGCTCAAAATTTATATTCTCTTGAATTCATAGCATCTTTTAACGTCATACGAAAATGCATATACAATTCAATATTCAATCTATAAAAATGATACTTTTAATTAATTGCTCTCACCCTTTCTTGCTCGAGTAGTCTAGCGAGCTAGAGCACAGGTTTCTAATGTATAGGGTCCTTGGTTCCAGTCCAGGTTTACCTAGCTCCAAATATTTACCTGAATTAAATCTAGGGTAGAGTGAGTCGTGGAGCCACACTCGTATACAGTGATTGTAAATAGGTCTGTTCTCGTACTTGAATCTATTATAATATATATGAAAATAGATTCGCAGCAAGTCGTTTTCGTACTTTTGCTGCAAGCCAAATGCAAGCCAAATTTTGCAGCAAAAAGAAGCCAGCTGCCAAATTCTGTTACTGCTGCAGTTTGCTGAAGTACGGGAACAGACCTAATGTGTGAATGAAGCTTTCTGCCAACTTCAACCCCTAGACTAGGCAAAGGTAGTCGTAGAATTACGTTACTTTGCTTACTAGCCATTTCGCAGTTGTTCTATTAATCCAGAGAGACGATCTCAAAGACATATTGAACCTAGTGTTTCAAGTCGGACTTCAGACTAAAACATAGACTAACACCCCAAAAATCATGAAAAAATGACGAGACCAAATCCAAATATCAAATAAACGTACCAATCAAAATAGTACAAGCTAGTTTGCTTCCAATTCAAGGAAAGTATTAAATGTCGCAAACATTAGTAACAAAGGCAGAAAAATCGTGGAATTTCGAATGTTGAAACTAACGAATTGAAAGATCAAATCCAAAAAAAAAATGTTGCCGATCCACCTGAATTTATTAATTCAATTTAACTGTGAAAATAAACTATATTGTACTATAGTCTCAAAATGCTATTTGATCCATTACTCTCATCATACATCAAGATGTTTTCTGAGACTACCACACAAAAACTAAACTCCTCAGGAAGTCAAAATCGCCTTCTATGAGTAGATGGTCTGCGAAAGACTTAGCGACATATACTCCAAGAACCTTAAAATAAATACGATATTCGGTTGTTTTTACTCTTCTGCTCTCAGAAAGACTACTATCCTACTTTTAAAAATCATGCATGTAGTAGCTAAGAAGAACCCTTGGGCACGCCACTGCTCCAGTCAAAAGTTTCTGAGCCAAAGTGAATGTAAAAAAATGCAACGCTGAATAAATTTTAAATGCAGTGATAGTTAGACACACTTTAATCATTAAGATCCAATGCTTGAGTAGCTAGGGACAGATACTCTGCCCTGCTAAGCATAAACGTTCTCTCATTTTTGAGTTAATACCGGATTCAAAAACTACATACTCTATTACATTATTCGACAAAATTTGAAAAACCTATCTTTTGTGAAAGTATGTTAAAATCAATATTAAAAACCCTAGTGCATCAGAACCGCTAGAAACACTAGTGCAAATGCAGACAGCCACAGGACCCTGATGTTATTGGGGCCAGATGTTGGTGGAGTCACTCCGGCCACTGAGTGCAGCCTAAACAAAACAAACAAAAAAGTGGTCTAAGTCCCTTCCTTTGTATCAAGGCGCGAACTCCTGCGACATCAGAAGGGTTATTTGAAACTGGTGAAGCCTTTGCCAAGAGATAGGTTGACTGACCCGGTTTCACCGCTCCAGCGTGGCACTGCATGGCTATGTCCTGCCGTTTCATCCCCCGGGGTCATTACACCGGCCCTGGTAGTTTTAGGCCTGGCTCCTCGTACATCGGGTTCCATGGCCGAGGAGAGCTGTCCAACGCCAAGACTGATGCTCAGACTTAGTGGTATAAGTTGCTTGGGAGCGGGTGAGAGTCTGCTGGCAGATGGTGCACTGCATCATCACTTATACGCCGGATAAATCCTCTTAGTCACTGGTATGGTTCTGTCAAATCTGTGAAATTACTAATGTGAACAAAAACTCGACTATGAGCAGTAAATGTGCATACTTGTTTCCTCACGTCACGTGTTTAACTCTTTCTTACAATCTATTAAGAAAATCTTAATAACTAAACCTGTTCCAAGGTCAAATCAATATAAGAATTGCATGCTCTGGGTGACTAACTATTCAAAAAAAAAATAAAAAGAATTCACAAGTAGGGATAAGATATAGTACAAACAAAAATACTCGCGTCGAATTAACTAATTAATAATATTTCCGAGAATAAGTTCGCACAATTGAATTTTCCTAACAAGGAAGAACTATCAAAAATTTTCAAAAATAACTGGCGTTCTTATTGAGTTCAGTCCTGTTCGAACTTCCTCAAATCAATGATAATACAATTGAGCTATTAACAATTGAGTGCGAAAGATATGAAATAATACAAAAAAAATTTAATTTTAGTCGCTACCAGAAGGTAAACGCCCAATATTGAGATATGTTTGCCAACTCAAAACTGCTAATGGAGGCAAGGGACCAAAAGAACAAGTGGTTGTTTGTTCCGGACCCAATGATTCCCCGAAAATTTGATCTAGCTGAACGGACGCGATAGTAGCACCCCGCAAAACCCCACGTGATTCGACAACAGTTTCAGACAAACCCTGAAAAAATGTCTGGCCCTGAACAAAAACAACTAAAACAATGGAGTATCTTTCACACAAAAAAGGGCAGGGGCCCAACGGATGACTTGGACTAGGAATGGCTGTAAACCTACAAATCCAGTAATCCAAACACAGCCAACAGGCTACACCTAGAGCCAAAAAGCACAAAAAGGACAACACAACGGAAGCTACCCAGTGATATTCAAAAAAGATTGATTTTAAAAGGATGGTAAGAGATAGGGTTGCAGCTAGAGGGAGATAGAGCTTAACAAAACATGTCCAAACGAGAGCCAAACTGTTCTATTGAACAACAAAAATAAGAACCGCTAGGAAGGCGATTCAGGAACATGTTAGTGGGAATGGATTTAGGATTAAGAAGTTAAGTCTTGGGAGTTATGAGCTAATACTCATCGATTTAGGATCCCACGTTGGACACCATATGCAGCAATTTCAAGTGTTGACGATACTTGAAAGGGCCCCTCAACTGATCCGAAGACCAATCAAGACCCTGTCACGAGGTGGTATGATGGCGAACCATCTAAAGGCAAATAAAGAAAGGGCCCCCACAACAGGGTACCATAGAAATGGCCGCGAAAGCCCCACATTCGCATTAGTGGAGCGCCCTTTAATCCGACTGGTGTGCCGCTTTGCTAGCTCTGCGTGGCTGGGGTAGGTTATTGGAGAGAAATGGTGCGTAAAATTGGAGTGAACTGGCTCCCAGAAAAAGGAAGAACCCTAAGTATAATTTCATTGACGGATAAATTATACGTAGCGTTCCTACTTTTGTTGATCTGCACATAAAGAGCTCGATTGACGTCGCGAGACTCTGTTTTGCTCAGTACGTGTATCTTGTGGAAAGATCAGTAGAAACGGCACTACCCAAAGTTGTCGGTACAATAGAAAAATCCTTACAGCAAAAAGAATTTATGTTGGCAGCCTTCTTAGACATTAAGGGCGTCTTCAATAATGTCACTGTGGCCAGTATCATCGATGTCTTGGTTTGATATGGAGTGAAAAAAGCTCTGGCAACCTGGGCACTCAACTTGGTCAAATTCAGACAGATTGAGGTTACCTTTTTGGAGGCCATAGCGGAAAGAATAGTCGGAACCGGAACACCACAAGGAGGGACTATATCTCCCCTTTTCTGGATCCTGGCAGTCAACGAAATACTGGAGAATTTAAGGGCCAGTGGCCAATGACATTGTGGTACTTGTGAAGAATGCATTCCCACAAACTTTGTCGGACCTTATGCGATCGGCGCTGGATCAGATCCAAATCTGGGCCAGAAAAGCCGGTCTTAGGGCAAACCCGACAAAAACCGACCTTGTACTTTTCAGAACACAAGGTGCCGGCTCTTGCCGCGCCTAGCCTCAACGGAACAACATTGGAACTTGTTGATTGTGTTAAATATTTAGGCCTTAAGCTAGTCAGGAAACTGAACTGGGGGGCTAATGTAAACCACTGAATAGGTAAGATTCACGCAGCACTTTTCGGGTGCCAATCGGTCTACTCTAATACCTGGTGTCTTAAACCTAGGGTGGCCTACTACATATTCAAATGTGTAGTGACGCCGATTTCGGTGTATGGAGCAATCGTATGGGGGACGGCAGCGGAGAGTAAAACCAACATCAAGGAGCTAACAAGACTGCAAAGATTAGTTTGCATATGGATAACGGGTGCTTTAAGAACCGCCCCAACGGCTGGGTTGGAAATGATTGTGGGACTTATGCCCCAAATCAATTCAACTTTAGAAGCGCAGGCTAAGTGGCAATACGCACTAAAAGTTTCGGCAAATCAGTGGGACTACAGCGGTATTCTTACGTCGTTGCGGAAGACACAGACCACATGAGCAAAATAATACATCTTGGCAGGGATTTCCAGGTCAAGATACCTACAAGAACCGACTGGAAGAAAAAGGGAGCTAACGCCGATGGTGACGTCTGGATTTACACGGGCTGGTCAAAGACGGACACAGGAGTTGGCTCGGGCGTGCTTTCTACGGGTTTGAGCCTTAACCTATGGTGTAGACTGTTGGAACATGCTACTGTCTTTCAGTCTGAAGTATATGGCATTAGCGGAACATAAACCAAACCAACGACTATTTGTGTCGACAGCAGGGCAGCTCATCTCGCTCTTGCGTCTTACAGATGTTCTTCAAAAACTGTTAACGCTTGCAGAGTGGCTGTCAATGAAAAGACAAGGCATATTTCTATCCGGATTATGGAGGTGCCAGGGCATAATGGACTCAAAGGCAACGAAAAAGCCTAGGAATTGGCGAGGAAAGGTTTCAGGAGCTAGTAATAGCCCTTGCATGACTGTACCACGGTCAATTGCTGACACCACAAGCAAACTAAATGCTGCCATATGGGCCAAACTAAAGTCTGAATGGAAAAACAGGATGTACTGCAGGGTGGCCAGGACATTATGGCCATCACCTGATTTAACCAAAAGCAGGCTACTGCTCAATTTCAGCAGAAACTGCTTGAGAGCGGCGGTCGATTTGATTACCGCATTGGGATTGTCATTCAAGATCAAGGTTATTACTTCAAGATTTTTGGTTCTTACCACTTTCAAGAGTTTACAGAGGTGGCTAGTACCGTTACGATGAGTCAGCTGATTCAGTTTGGCGAAGCGGTCAATTGGCAGCTCTAACAAGCCAGCGGAGGGTGGCAAATGCGCCCCAAATTTCGGCCTAATGCTGGCTGCGTACCCGGCAACCCTCTTTATTACCTAACCTACCTAACCTAACCTATCCGTCACAGTGGCTACCCCCCTTAAATTTTCATGTGCTATGTATCTGGTGTGATGATCCGATTGTCAACCCTGACCCTGCAACATCGACAAAGAAGAGGAAGAAGACGTCCACTAACGTATCAGCAGTCGAGTGCCAACGATCAACCAGTTCGGGTCGATGAGATTAAGTCTAATCCGGTTGTAATAAATAATGTGAATAAACGTAAATCAATAATACCCGGAGTTTTTGTTCCGCCAGCGTGCATTCTACTGACAATTTCAGGTGTGGGGATTTTCCTGTACTTTTCGGGAAACGGATAATATTGTGACCTATGTGATCGAATACTACTAGCATCAAAAGGGTCTTACTCGTGTTTCGCGGACATAAATGTGTGTGCAGTCGAGATCTACGTGACCAAACACGTATCGTAAGCGTGCAGGACAGAAAACGCACATGTTGTAAGCTGATGTGGTCTACGTGACCAAAACGCATCGCAAATGAACAGGAGAAACACAAGTGTTGGTAGCTGACGAGGTCTACGTGACTAAACACGCAACGTAAGAAGTGAACAGTTCTGGAAACGGACATTCTGGTAGCTGCTGTGGTCTGTGTGGCCAAACGCGTAATAGAGCAGCGTACTTTAAGAGTGTTTTTGTCCGCGTTGGTTGGAATCTGATCTACGTGATCGAAGCGACGGCAATTGTGCGTGTAAGAAGAAAGTGATTAGAAGGTGTATGAATTAAACCGCTTAAATTATTTTGGACGCGAACGCATTAGAACTGGAAATATGAAGGTGAATAGTTTGTCTGTGGGTCAATTAAAGGAACTATCAACAGCGGGTAGCAAAAATGAATTAGTTTTGCGAGTCGTAGAAGCACGGGGTTCTGATGAAATCCAAGAGACGGAGATCGGCACATGCTCAGAACGAGACGATATCGAGCAACTACGGGGTGAAATAGGTGGAATAAAAACGTTATTGTTTGAACTAGCCAGTGAATTACGTGAGCGGGGAAAAGTTTCAAGTGACCGGCGAGATGAACTCGATAATTTAAAACGAACGGTTTCAGATTTAGTGAACGAAATGAAAGAACTAAAGCCTAATTTAAATGCTAGCGAATTACCGGAGCCATGTGGTTTAACTGCGAACATTAATAATGCCGAATATTCGAGGCAAAATGAAATGCAGACACGTAAGGATGTCTTTGGTTCTGAAGTTACCGGTTCGAAAGAAGAATCGTTCCAGAAAGTGAGGGATATAATAGACATTATTCCGGAGTTTCATCCAACATGTGAGACTTCATTAAACTCCGAACAATTTGTGAAACGAGTCCAGTTAATGAAAGATGTGTACAAGTGGGACGATAAGGTACTTATCTTTGCAGTCCAAGCTAAGTTACAAGGACCTGCCAAATTGTGGAATGACGGTCTCGGAGAAGTCTTCACGAAGTGGGATGATTTCAGTGCACGCATTGTCAATGACTTCCCGTGTGCTCAAACGTCGGCAGATATCCACATGAGTATGATGTCAAATAATCGTACAAATAATGAGGGGCTAGAAGATTATGTTTATCGAATGTGCGCAAAAGGACGAAGAGGCAAGCTGGATGACCCGTCAATTGTAAAGTACATTCGGAACGGAATTAATCATGTCGGATTGCAGGATGCCATTTCAGGTACGGAATTCAAAACAATTAATGACCTAATACATACGGTAAGACAGTATTTGATGAACAAATCAAATACAAAACGGGAGATAGAAAAACGTATGAGTAGCGCGGTGCCAAGACAATCTCCAATAGAACCGAAACAGGAAGAAAACTTCAGAACGAGTGAAGTCAGAAGCGGAATGATGAGAAGACCGCTACGATATGTCAAAAACTTGTGCTACAATTGCAACGAACCTGGACATTTAGCCATAAATTGCAACAAGCCACAGCGTTTACCTCGATGCGGACTTTGCTCGAAAGTGGGACACGAATCGAACAAATGTCTAAAGCGTACCGGAACCGGTTCTAACGTACAATGCATTACAAATACACCATCGTCGAGCATCGTAAAGCCTGTCCAGGTAAATGGCTACATTTTGAACGCAATAGTTGATTCTGGGAGCGAAGTATCGCTTATTCGAAAGCCAGAGGCTTTGAAATTCGCAATCGAACCGTGTAAAGAGCTCAAATTGAGTGGATTTGCTGGAGGTACATATTCATGTAAGCAGCGAGCGCAGGTAGAACTTGTCATTGATGATGCGATGACTCGAGTATATCTATACGTCGTAGAAGATAACTCGTTACCGGAACCGGTCCTCCTGGGATTAGATATTTTAGGAGACTTAAATAAACGATTGGTAATCGAGTCAGGGAAATGTCGATTCGAGACTATTAACACCACGGATTTTAATATCAATCCTGATTTGAGCAGACACGATTTAAATAAAATAAATAGTTTGCTAAGTGAAAATCGGGATCGTTTTGCTGACAGTTTAACTAACCTGGGCCGCTGTCGTACTACAAAGATGGACATGTCATTAACGACAACCACGCCAGTATGTCGTCGACCTTATCGAATTCCATTTGCGAAACGGGACACCGTCAGCCAAATAGTAAGAGACCTCGCAAAGAATGGAATAATACGTCCGAGCAACTCTCCTTACTCATCTCCAATAGTGGTGGTTCCGAAGAAAAATGGCGAGGATCGCATGTGCATTGATTATCGTATTTTGAACTCAATAACGGTCAAACAGTCTTTTCCTATGCCCATCGTGGACGATCTGCTAGCCTGTTTAGCTGGGAATATGTTTTTTACATCGCTGGATTTGATGTCTGGTTACTATCAAATCCCGATTGAAGAGAATGCAAAACAATACACTGCATTTAGTACTAGCGAAGGGCATTACGAATTCAATTGTATGCCGTTTGGGCTTGTGAACGCTCCGTTTGTGTTCCAGCGAACGATGAATAAATTAGCGAGCCAGATGCAACCGGGTGAATTGATAGTTTATCTAGACGATATTATAATTCCTAGCCGCACTATAAATGAAGGAATTGAACGATTACGACGGTTTCTGCAGATTTTGCGCGATGCGGGGCTAACTCTTCGGACCGAAAAGTGTACATTTCTCGCTACAAAGATCGAATTTCTTGGACATACTATCACGCAAAAGGGGATACAACCGGGTCCCAACAAAACACAATGCATCGCTAACTATCCACGACCTACGAATGCCACCGACGTGCGAAGGTTTTTAGGACTATGTGGATTTTTCCGAAAATTTGTACAGGATTTTGCATTGATCACAAAGCCACTTACGATACTTCTGAAAACCAGATTGGCGAAAACGTTCGAGTGGAAAGAAGAGCAGGAGACTGCATTTGAAAAGTTGAAGTTAAAACTTTCTTCGAAGCCAATTTTACAGCTGTACGATCGGAATTTACGACACGAAATACACACTGATGCTTGTGCGGATGGCCTTGCAGGAGTTTTGTTACAAGAAATGCCCGAAAACGGCTTATGTGCTGTAGCATACTTCAGCCGGCAGTGTTCAGAAGCTGAACGCAATTATCATAGCTACGAGCTTGAAGTATTGGCACTTGTTGAGTCATTACAACGATTTCGAATGTATGTTTTGGGGAAACCGATACGAGTGGTAACTGATTGTACTGCTGTGAGTACAATAAAAACAAACAAACCGATGATACCACGCATAGCAAGGTGGCTGCTAAAAATTCAGGAGTATGACGTGGAAATACTTCAGCGTCCATCAGAACGGCTTCAGCATGCTGACGCACTGAGCAGAGCCCCCTATGAGCCACCCACAAACTCAGATACAGTAGCAGAATTTGTCTATAGAATCCAAGCCGAAAACATTAATTGGCTTCATGCCATGCAGCTTCGAGATCCGAAATTAAAAAATATTGTCAACATCCTCCGAGGACAAATGGATTCAGAACAACGGAAACAAATTCAAGCTGACTACGCTATTCAAAATAATCGCCTTTATCGTCGTGAGAAAGATAAGCTCAAATTCGTGCTACCCGACGCCATACGCTGGCGAATCGTTCAGGCCTATCACGATGATGTTGGCCATTTCGGTGTTGACAAGACTGTGGAGAGATTATCACGTGACTTTTGGTTTAAAGGGAAAAGAAGCTACGTAAAAAAATATATATCTTCGTGTATAGAATGTTGTTTCAATCGCCGTCCAGCAGGAAAACCAGAAGGAGAAATGCACTTCGATGATGTTGTCCCAATACCGTTCGCTGTAGTTCACATCGATCATCTCGGACCATTTCCCCGATCGAAGAGAGGAAATATGTACATTGTAGTTATGTCGGATCACTTTAGTAAGTACACTGTCGTAAAGGCAGTACGATCAACGAAGACTAATCCTGTGATCACAATACTTAACGAGTTGACGTCATATTTTGGTCTCCCAAGGCGTATTGTGTCAGACCGTGGGACGGCGTTCACAGTGAAAGCATTTGAGGAGTTTTGTCGTGTTTACAATATACAGCACACAAAATGTGCAGTTCGGACACCAAGAGCAAATGGTCAGGTGGAAAGAGCCAATCAGTCAGTTTTGAATTACATACAAACTTCTGCAAGCAATACTAAAATCTGGGACGAAAGCTTGCACCAGCTACAGTGGTCGTTAAATACTCAAGTAAATTCAACTACCGGATTCACTCCAAATGAAATCGTTTTTGATTTCAAGCTGCGTGACATAGTGGCCAATAGACTAATTGCTGTGTTACATGATGAACAACTTTTGGTCAACGTCGATACCACAGAGAACCGGCGCATTGCCGCTGAGCGTATACAAAACGCACGTGAAAAATGGAAAATGCGTTTTGATGAGCGCCACAAACGACCGCAAGAGTTTTCTGAAGGCCAGATCGTTGTGATAGAAAATCAGCCAGCAGCAACAGGTGAGCCAAAGAAACTTCAACCAAAATACAAAGGGCCTTATGTTATATCGAAAGTATTGAGTAATGACCGGTATGTTGTTGAAGATATTTCTGGACTCCAACAAACACAAAGGAAATTCTGCTCAGTTTTTGCGAGTGACAAAATTAAGTCATTTTGTGAACAATACCCGGACTTGGACGGAACGGAGCAAGTTGAATTTGATGAGGATGAAGAAATTGGGGAAGTCGAGACGCCTTCCAGCAGGATGGCCGACTGTCAACCCTGACCCTGCAACATCGACAAAGAAGAGGAAGAAGACGTCCACTAACGTATCAGCAGTCGAGTGCCAACGATCAACCAGTTCGGGTCGATGAGATTAAGTCTAATCCGGTTGTAATAAATAATGTGAATAAACGTAAATCAATAATACCCGGAGTTTTTGTTCCGCCAGCGTGCATTCTACTGACACGATCGTGAGTACAAGAAATCAATTTAGTAAACAGCTTAACCATGCATAATATGATGCAAAATTTACACATTTCCACTGCGTTTTTTAACTGCGTTTCGTGGGATTTCTATGCACTAGATTCATTCTACTGAATGGACTTATGCCTACTAATGCTCAAAAATTTTTGGAAACTTTGAGCTAAATAATTATTTTATAAACATTTGACAAAATATTGTTGTTGTAAAATATTTCCGTTTTTGATAATTCTATAAATATAGCTTGATATTACCTTGCGAAAATAATAACTCTTTCTCTCAGTTTACAAACGACTGTTTTCTTAAACTCCAGTAAGGTATTTATGAAGACTAATTGATCCATGAATAGTCCAAAAAGAGCGCCACTGGTCTTAATACATGAAAAAAAACCCAGACTTTCGATAGTAATAAAAACCAATACTAAAAGTGTGAATGTGTTTCTAAAAAATAAACTCTATGCATTTTTATAACGTGAAGTGTAAACCATCGACTTGATTTCTTATAACTTTTCTAGCTCCCCTAGCTACCAAGAGTAACAACCCATTCCACAATATCTGTGAGAGTAGACAGTCAGAGATACGCTTCACTGGGTACCCCATCAAAATAATCCACCATACTCATATTGATAAACGTCTACCTACAATATCTGATACATAATTACTACTAAAATCATCAGTAACGAAAACATATTAGTGACTCTACCCACCCACATGCACTTATTCTGAACAAATTCGAAATACAGTATCGATGTGGGTTTGAATGGTGCCTTTTGCAATGTGCACTTATTCAAACAAGTGCACTGGCAACGAGTAAATAACCTTTTCCATATCGATTAAACTGTACAACGCACTCTCGTGATATCAATCACTATTATTGTTGTAATTAATGAAAACACTTTTTGGTAAACACTTGAGAAATGAATGGAAGTCACCTTTGGAGGATTCGTCGATCTCTTATTGGATTCATTGAGGAGTGTTATTGATTGGTTGGCGTAATATTTTGAGCAATTTAATAATGATTAAATCTTTATGCAATGGAGAAAATGATTGTTATTTGTTGCGAAACCGATGGATTCACCTAATTTCGATTAAGCTACAAATGATCCACCTCAGAATTTCATTAAAAATAATTTTTAATTATGTGAAATAATTTATAGCTTTTTAGCACAGAAAGGAAGGTAAGCAATTTTTAAATAAAATAAGGCAAATAGATTACTGCATGATACATTTTTTTATGTATAGCTCAAAAAATGTCATTATAATCTATTTTTTAGAAGCATCTTATTACAAAGCACATTGAAACGGTCATATCTTTTTTCCAAGTGTTGACTTCCAATTTCCCCGATAAACAAATGATAGTAGATTGATGAGAAATATCAGTATGATAGCTGGTTACAGTACAAACTTCCCTTATCACATCTAATTGTTTTAATTGAATACTTGTAATTTTGATAAGATAACATTTTTGTAGAATGTATACATATATTGTGTTTGCCGATTTATAGACAAGTTTTCTTGTCCACCTGACGATTCTACTAGATTTTACAATTGACACTTACTACCTTTCTCTGATATTATGAAATGAATGTAAAATGTAGGGAAATACATGAAAATTTTTTTCATTTTACACAATAAAGATATATATATTTAGCTGCTGAACTAATATACTTCGAGAATACTTCAGATGCCAGGATCAACATTTCCACACACAGACAAGCTTGCGACAAAAGCACTGATATCTCACACATGCAAACCGAAGTGAGTATTCGGCTGCATGCAGGCCCTGAACATGCTAGGCAACAAGAGAAGAGTCAGAGTCTTCCGGGTTCCTAGTCATAAGGGCTTTGAGGCATTGATGGGAATGAGAAAATGGATGTGCTAGCTAAGAATGGGGCCAGCTTACCTCTAATTGGATCAGCAGACATCCCAATTCCTATTCAAACGTTAAAGTGCATGATCGACTCCAATCCCCCTCCCAGCTACCAGAAACCTAGCAGGTTGGCATAATTACTGACCACTGTCTTGTAGCACCTCACACCATGAAACTGTGACTCCTAATCAGTGATCCTTGTTAATAGCCCATCTCAGTTGCAAATTGAATATTCTGAATGACGGCTTTGAGCTGGTAGCTTGCTTCGCTTGGTGCACCGCTTCTGGAGGACAACAACTGACCGCAAAATGTGCGACCATGAGTACGTTTAGAATATCTGCGCTCGAACTAGTCCAAGTACCCTCAGGGTTCATGATGCACACCATAACCTTCGGTATCGTGCTTAAAACCTTATGAAGGCAATTCGCATCGCTGGGACTCTCAACACTTTCACACAAAGATCTCCATGAGGCCCTCTATACTTTGCATAAAGCATACTTAAAAACCCTTAGCTTCGTTTCATACAGCGACCAGTCATTCGACTTTTTAGAGCTATTGAGCTCCCTCCTACACTCTCTTCGCAGGGTGCTGATCTCCATATTCTAACAGGGGGGCTTGGGATTCCCCCTGGCTGTGGGTGGATTACATACTGCCCTAGACGCGGAGCTGAGAGTGATCCAATTCATGATAGCAGTCAATTTTCTTAGGAACAGTTTCCAGAGAGAATCGGATCAAAGATTTAAATAACTTCCAGTCTGTCCTCTTTCTGTTAGTAAAGGCTACCTATTCAGCTGATCTGCGGCCAGCCATATTAAAGGATATGCACCTATGGTAAGAGAATGAACACTCCTGTAAAACTCTCCAATCACGGAGAATATGCGAGTGCCGCCCACTAACCAAGGTAACGTCAAGAACCTCCCTACGGTTTGAGGTGAAGAAGGTTGGTTCGCTGCCAGTATTGGCGATGTAAAAGTCGTGGGCAAGAATGATATCAAAAAGTTTGTCACCTCAGCCATTTGTGTTGGAGCTGCTCCATACTTCATTATGAGCATTAGAGTCAGCCCCCAGAATAAGAGGCACACCAATTCTCGTGGCTTAACCCACAACACCCTTGACCATGTCGCAGGGAGGGCTAGTAACATGATCATGTTCCATGTAGCAAGAAACAAACCAGCATGATCGTTGATCGATTTCCACTGCAGCAGCCATGTTATCCTTATCACAGAAATTGTGTAAGACCAGGACGTTAATGGTTTTTTTGACAACATTATAGACACGTGGCTTATGTAAGCCGTCAGGTGCTATCAGTATGTATCTATTGGTGTGTAGCTCACAAACCTGGTTATTAGCAGCCCATGGTTCTTGGATAAGGATTAGCTCCTCCTCTGTCCTAGACAAGTGGAACTGCAGAGCAGCTGGTCCTGCTTTGGAAAGGTGGAGATTCACTTGAAGTACCTTCACCATTATTAATTATTGATAAGGGTTAGGTCGAGATCTTTCCTCTCGGACATAGAAGCCACCCCAGCCTCCTGCTCTGCATCCAGAGTCATGAGGTCTAGGCAGCCACTCAACTCGGAGGTAGTTCCAACGCTAGCCCCATCGGCATGGATGGATTCCACATCCAATTTGTCCTAAGATGTCATCCTTAGATGTCGCCCTCAGATAGGCGATGGACCCTTTTTTAAGTGGCTGCTGTGCCATTTGAGCCACCGAAACAGAGTCTGACTCTGAACAGAGTCTCTTTGGTCTGTCGCTTGGGTAGATCCGCAGAGCCAATTTTTCGACCCCGGACCTGATAATGCCATCTCGGGCATCCAATACCGATAGTGCTTCTTCATTAATGATGAAGAAGGCCTCCCGACGATTTTCTACCGGGTCGCTAATCTTCGCAACCCTCCAATCTTCAGTAGGAAGATCTAGGTTGAAGAGCCTAACTATGTCCAAGACTTTGACTGAAACTGAATGGAAACAAGAAATCCATATCCTGCATCTTGGCCAACTGAGGATCTCATCCTTATGCACCACCTTAATATTGGCTCCTGGCCAGAATTTCCCCAGTTCAGTGGTTGCCCGCTTGTAGAAATCGGCCGATCGTTGGTCTACACAATTTTGGTCTCCTCAACCAGCCTAGTTCCTTTGTACCAGCCCGCGTTGTTCACCGTATGTGGAGGACTTGAGCTGGCCTTTTGCAGCTTGCAGCACTCTCCGAATAAAGTCTGCCTTATTTTAAGCCAGTTTTCGGGGGGGGGGGGGTGGTTTCCATCTCCCTTGCTGGCATCAATTACGCCCCAAACAAGGCACTCTTTGGCCATTACATTAAAAGGCAAGTTATCGCTGAAAGAGTTGCCATTAGTTTCTGCTTTTTGCAGTTCACCTGCCCTGTTTCTTCTGCTCAGCTAACCTCTGTCATTTCTGAGCTGAATCTGCAGGGCTTAGAGGGAGCGGGTGCTCTCCAATGAGTGTTTGCGGATACGTTTTCAAACTGCCTCAGAACTTTGAAAGCTGCCCTTCTAGTGCCATAAGGAAGGAGGGGCGTTGCGTACCAGAAGAGGAGGCGGCACTGGAGGTAGTATTTGTTAGCGGACGGGCCGGCTACTTCGCCGTAGCGCTCCCATGACACTGGCCACAAACGGGCTTCCATGCTTGGTGACTAAAGCCGCGTAACTACCTGAAGCAGGGGTTGAGGATGCGATGAAAGTCAGTGGAGTTGACTCATTCGTCATATCTCCACAACCTTCTGCAATCTTAGCCGCTGTGCCGGTAGCCAGTCGAGCTGACTCATTCGTCGACTCCACGATCTCCAGCAGCTTTAGCCTCAGTCCACGGAGCTGGCTCTTTCGCCACATCTCCACCTCCTGGGGCTTTAGCTGCAACCCTTCACATTAAAGGGTAGCTTAAGTTTATTGCCAGGCTTGTGCCTTACGAGTTTTGGTTTAGATGAATTTTTCATGCATAAAGAGTCTCCTTTTACAGCCGTTATCACAAGTCCGAACGTGTAGTCACCTTAATGATCCCATGTTTATCTAATGCAAGCAGGGAGGCCATGCGAGGGATGCCATAAGCCCTTATGGGGATAAGTATTCAGAGCCAGATCGGCATTAATCAGGAGTCTAACTCAACTGAACCTACACCACCAACTTAATGGCGACAAGACTGAGAACGTACTCGAAGGCCTAACAGGGTTTTCACGGGACGGAGATGTTCGTATTGCCGTAATCACAATACAGCGTTTTTCGCTGCGGCCAACGCAGTGGGCTGCGGGAAGTGCTGTCAAAAAATTAGAATGCACTGTTTTGCATGTGTTCTGCACAATGGCTGCGGCGGAATTTGCGGCAGCGGCGAAATTTGCCAAATTTCTAATTTTGCCGCACCGCTAGCGGTGATACCTACCATAGGTTGGCATCACCACTAGGTTGAATTAACTCTGTTTGAATTAGGTTGAATGGTCTGGTGGAATAGACAAGCGATGGCTGATGAGTATTGTGATAAGCCAACCTAATCCTCGTACAACAGGATTTAGCAATACAAAAGAAAAAAAAATGATTTTGGTTGGTGCCTTGGTTGCATTGACAGCGACATTGTCGCTGCATTGTGATTCACCAAATTCAACTGCGGCTTTCACGCCTCCCCCTGTGGAACGCTGCGTTGGCCGCAGCGAAAAACGCTGTATTGTGATTACGGCATATTAATTCGGAGCCGTTAACGAAGTGGACTTCGCTCCGTCGCGCCTAAAGACGATATAGGTCCGGAATGCTACGACCACCAGCCTCAGTATAACAAACGAAATCATTGGTCAGAGAGAAGCGGTCATGAAGAAAGTCTAGATCATTTAGCATAATCCAACGACTCAGTAAAAATAAATCTTTTTACAACTTCAGTAAAAATGTAACAAATTTGACTCAAAGTTGTAACTGGCCATTTCAATTCTGTTGACTTTTCGTGCACAATGTGTCAAATCTGTTGCGTAACTGGCATTTGGCGCAATTTGTCGTAAGAGTTACGACAAGTTTCAAGTGTTGCTACTTTGAGACATATTTTCCAGGTTGTTAGAAGCAAGTATTTTTTTTACCACTGCTTAAGATACGCTGCGGCTGGAAGCTGAAACTAAAAATTTCAACAGAATCTAACTCAATTTCAGAATGAGCCTGAGTATTACCACACAGCTGCTGCAGCAGAATGCTAAAACTGAAAGCTTTTGCTAAAACTGAAAATTCTGTCAAACTGAGCTTTCAGATACTAAAAGTGAGGAATGAACATGTTCATTATTTTCAGTGTTAGTTTTGGTGTTTTGGAGTTTGTGTTGGCCTGTAGTATTCTTTTAGTATATTTTTGACAATGAAGATACTTTTGCAGAAATATGTTCATTTTGCAATCGCAAACACACAAAAAAAGATTTTGATGCTCACTCTACAGGTTTTGTCTCTGTGATATACGTTTTAGTTTGAACAACCAGCGGCAGCATTTCCTTGCTAAACTAAATCGAAAATGACTTCATTAAGCTTTCCTAACCTTAAACCCGAAATAAGGTTAAGTTTTAGTTTTAAGTTTCAGCTCCCAGCCGCAGCGTATCTTAACAAATTACTAAGTAAAATTTTATCGCCAGTAGAATTTCGCGAAATATTGTAAAACAAAATACATTGCTCAGTTCAGTTCAGCTCGGTTCAATAAAAATAAAAATAAGTTTAAACGATTAGCAGTGAAAATTTTCCCAGTCCTTTAAGCAAAATGTTCCACCTTGAATTGAAGATCGCTCACTTTAGTGTTAACGGAAACATTCTTAATTCATCTATAGTATATATTTTATTTTTTCACCTATATCCCAACCTGCTCCAATTACACACTTCCATTTTCCTACTATCACTAGCTAAGAATGCCCTTAAGAATTTGTAATTTAGATTTTTAATACAAATTTAATCTTTTATACGTTTTCAATTATTTTAAATTTTCAGTTGCAAACGACCTACTTTCAAACTCTTATACATACTTCTTATGGCATTCCCAATGTATTTGAAATGATTTTCCTTCTTATACAACTAACTGTCAAACAATCTTCCAATTTCCTCACATTGCCAAACCTGTCAGCACAATTCTTTCAGTCTACGACTTTTTGCCATATTTCGTATGTTGTTTTCCATCCAAGTGTGTGGCAGTGACTAGCAGCTGGGACTTAATTTATGTTTAATTTCTGGTTGGATACGTGCATAGAATCGTGGTTTTGTTTTCAATTTCAGCATCAACTTGAGCCATTAATTTTATATAATGTGAACATTAAAAGGCGATCGGGAAAAGCCTTCAATCGATTCGCGAACAATGTGTAACGTGATTGTCGTCACGAAGAAAATTCGTAACTTTAACGTTTCGAATAAGATTTTCCACTAAAAATGTAAGTTTCGAATGTAATTTAACCTACAGGCTGTCAGCCTGTTGCATTTGATCAATGTTTTGATGGATATCATGCAAGTGAGATGGTTATTTCATTGAGGACTCCGTGAAATCATGTGTGGGAATTTGCCCCCTGAGTCGAGACGTCATAAAAGACAACTGGAATTTTGTTAGAATATTTGAAGAAAACACTATGTCGCTGAGGTTGATTAGTTTTTAATCAACTAAAGGGAAATTAGATGACTTTCAAGTATCCACGACCACTGCAATCACATCCGTGCCCCAAACATTGCTTCACCGGCTTCCGCGCAAAGTTCAATGACACCGTGGTGAAACCTTTCACAATCCGCCATCCGCTCCATCATCGATGCAATGGAGTAGATTGTGAATGGAATTAGGATGTTTTCGTGTGTTCGCTTTGTAAATAATTTCAATTGTAATTAGTTTCTGTTTTGCGTTAATTAACAACGAGGCGCTTGCAGATCGTGTTGCAAGTGCAAACTTGTCGGAACATGTCTAGACTGCACCACCCTCCTCCACTTGATGCGAATGTTTTCTTCCTCATGCCTATTGACTGTGACGAAATCCATCCAAAACAAAGGTCATTCCCTCGCTCGTTAGGCAGGCTAGGCATATAGCCTGTAGCAGTGCAAATTTTTATCAGTGAGAAATATTTGTTTTGTGTATAGTCTGTAGACTGCTAATCATTAATTAGAATATGTTCAAAGTGAAAAAATAATCACAGTATGTACGCAGTTAGCTCGCTGCCGAAATTAGTGGTCCTAATGTTATTCTGCTAAAAACTGAAATGCATGATAAAATCGACACACTGAATGCAAGTGCATTGTTTTTATTACTATTGCACCGTCAAACTGGTAATTGGACATTAGAAAGTAGAAAAATCAAGTTCCTACTTATTGTTTTGTAATTTTGAATGAGTACTTATCTCAGTCAGTTCAGAAGGTAGAGTTGGATGGTGATAATTTCATTGTCGTTGTTAAAGTTATTATTAAATGTGGTCTCTGTGAAATAGTTCAGAAAAGGATGTAATGCAGGCGACAATCAATTTATGATTGACTTTAAAATAACGAATATTTCTTCATTCATCGTGAAATAATAAATAATATTATGAATTATAAACTAGATGCGACAAAAGTTTCTAAAAAATATTTATACTAATTCACCTAACGTGTGAAATGATCAGGATGAAGATTCCCTTGCCATTAATTATGACGTTCTAGATCAAAATAAGCTGTGGTTAAATAGCTGCTCTGGGTTGAAATATCTCATCGAAATGTGTTTCATGAGCAATTCGGTTGCTCTAACTAGCCCAATGTTGCTCTAACTAGCCCAATGTTGCTCTGATTTGTGATTCATGATCCTGCTCTAAGTTGAACCGGAGCACTTCAGAGAACAATTTTCTGCCTTACCTTATTTTGATAGACCGATTTCGGGCAAGCAACTAGCTGTTTATCAATTGTTACAGAACCCGACTGTCAGCAAAAATTTGTGACTGAAGTGGAGTTTTCTAATAGAGAACTAATAGGTTGAACTTCTGACAAATGAATAAATGATCCATAAGAATTTTTACTCTCAGTTGCTCAATTACTCAACTCAACTTACTCAATTTTTTTCTCTAACTTGCCTTGAAGAGCTCTACTCTAGCGTGCCTTGAGGTACTTTGATCTTTTTTAAGAGTCATTAAACACAGCTATAAATTTGTAGCATTGCATAGCGAAATAAATAAATTGAAATAGAAATAAATTGTAGCATTGCATAGCGAAAATTTGTAAAATTAAATAATTAAATAAATTTAACTAAAAACAATTGACTTTGAATAATTGATAGTAAATCTGCAAGAACGATAAAAATATCAACTACACTAAGTAATATTTTATTTCTTTAAAGCATTGCATAGAAGTGTATAAAAAGTTCAATATAAGACAGGAAGGGGGAGAGATTACGTATACAAAAGATCACTTATATCTTTCAGTGAATTTACTTTGACTTTGTGTCGAATTGACATCGATTTCATTAGACCCTGACTTCATAAAACCCTCTATCTAGTATCTGATTTCTTACATGCCTTCCGATATTTGGTTCTTTGGGTTTACAATATATCCGTATATTGCGTCTACCATAGGTAGATCCTATGAGTCTACAAGTCTTTCATAGAAGCAGTTCTAAGTGTTCGGGACTTCAATGGAAATCATGGCAGTTTAGATCTTTACCTCCAAGTTCATATAGTTTTTCTTCCTTTGCAATGACTCTTATTGAAAGCTAAAATATTTTTTATTCAAACGCATTTTCTCGGCCATTACTTTCCATAATACGGGCCTCTCTTGTGCCTATGTGTGTCGGTCGTCAGGCCTCTGTAGATCGGCAGCCACTTCAACCTACTTTCAATGATAGTTATCCTCCATTTCAGAAGCGACTTGATTTTAAGTTTAAATAAATACGCTACATGGCATATTCAGCCCTCTAAAACAGAAATGTTTTAGGTGGAAAATGAAAACGATTTTCAATTCCTTATATTGGCGTACTTTAGCTTGCTTATCCAATATGCGAGTACATCGAGCATTCGCAAACTCTGAATGCTTACTAATTGTTGCTATGTTACATGTTTTAAAATGATGTACCTAAATATTTGGATCTTTTGGAAGTTTGTGAATTCAATAAGAATTAAAAAGTCTTTGCCAGGACTGCATGATTGTAGTGGAAATGATCTTAAAGCTATTACCAACATTTTCAATTTCTCGTCAATATTGCAGCAGTGACGGCTTAGAAATTAGCATTAATAAATGTGGCTATATATCCTTTCAAAATTCTTATATTTTAAAAAAAAACTTCCATACATGACACTGCACTTCTAGATCAGGTTAAAGACATTGGTGGTCTTTTCAATTCGTCATTAAATTTCTCAAATCATGTAAAAAAAAATATCATAATTCAATCACGCCGCAATTTAGGATTTATTCTAAGAAACAAAAACACCCTGATCAGAAGCAAAAAAAATGCGTTTTTATTTTGCGAAGCCCATATCATGTCACGTTTCGTGTTTCCCTAGAAAATGCCCAGCGCAAATTCATCAGAATTATGTTTTTAAATATAATAATTTTCGTTATAAACGGCTGAACAATCATATCAATGCCCCTAATCTTTTACAGCGGATTACTTTTAAATTTCCTTTCCGATAAACGCGTGTCAATAATTAATTTTTTATAAATTGTTGTCATACCAATTACTCCGAATATTCATCAGTTGTAAGATTGAAGAATATGGGATATCGAATATTTAACGATGTAGACATATTTGATATTAATTTAAACGTCTAAAAAAGATTGCTGTTGTCAGGTATTTAAGTGCATCACGCTCTAATATTTCATGCCACAATGTAGCGAATTTGATTCGTATCACATTTACTTAATCACATAATGATTTTTATTTACTAAAATTTTGTCAAGACTAGTCTCACTATAATATTTAGTAAAAAAAATTCTCAGTCTGTTGAATTAAACAAATAAACCATAAAAAAAATCGGGTTGCTATCCTCTGTAGATGCACTCGGTGAAAATACAGATTTTTACTACGATACATGAGAATGTTACAAGCCTAATGTATTAGATATCTTTAGTAACAAATGTATACTGGATTTGAATGATATATTCATCCTAACTTAGTCGTTTCACTTTCGATGATAAGCTTCATTTTTTTCGCTGTTCTACTTGTGGGGTTTGTCTGTGTCGATAACCAGGTTTTTGACACGCGTTTATATGATAAAATTTTATAAATTTACATGAGATTTATATGATTTACATAACATACATGGTTCCCTCTCGAAAAACTTATCTGTAAATTTTGTAGTTATTAAAACACTGGCAAAACTTTTTCCGCCCAACTTCTTGAATTTTGGAATGTAGTGGTGAAGAAAATCGGTTGTGAAGAATATCTTGTAGTACAGATCAGTTTTATACGAGTTGATGCGAATGCCCAAGGTTTTGGTTCACCTATAAACCAACCCCCAAAGCATACACGATGAGCTGGCCAAGAATATGCGAGAACCTACCCGATAATATGATCGCAATGTCATCATGCATATGCTATAACCTTGAGTCCATTGCTTTCGAACCTCTTTAAAATTTTCTCCAGGTTCCACAAATAGAGGAAATAAAACTCCCCTTTGGGGTGTGACTGTGAAACTTTCAAATGATTTGCGGATACGCTTATTACACAGATATGAGCTTTTGCTTAAGCAAGCTGCTTATCCAGCTGCATATAGTAGGTTGGGTGTAGGTTGCGCATAGGTTTTCCATAATGGCTATTGAATGCACATTATTGAAGATACCTTCAATGACCGAAGGTCTTCATAGTGAACACTTTGCAATTGAAAGCCTTTTTTATTTCAAACACTACCCTATGGAGATTCGTCTTCACAGACTTCCCTTTCGCGTACTCGTTTTGGGCTCTCGATAGGGTTTGAGATACAAATATTTCCCTAATTTGGAGACCTAGAATTATTTCGAGTAGGAGAAAAATTAATAGAATCTAAAAAATTATTATTGACCCGCGATAATTCTTTAATTTCGTTAATTTAAAATGTAAAACCACTGACTATCCTTGCTCTGCGTTCCGAAACCAACTCGGTATCTTGCGGTCCACAATTTATGTGTAACTTTTTTGCGAATCATTTTCAAAATACTTTTTGCTTACCCAAAATCCTTACTTCAACCATGTCCGCTGGAATCAACGCAAGACTTTTTATTGAAGAATTTTTCCTGACAAAAGAGGAAGCTACAAAGAACCTGACCTTGATTTAGTTTTTCCTTTCTTTGTGGTCCAAATGTACCAATTGATTACCGCCTTACATATCATTTTCAATAAACCTCTTATCTTGGTGTTTTGGGAATTGGAAATTCTTGAAAACTCTCATACCCTGCACATATTTTCGAAATTGGTGATAAACGATCAGTCGATAACTTTCGATTAATCGCTCTGCTATTTGTTATCTCCACTCTCTTTGATTAGCTAGTTTGTGACCAACTTACTCGCATTATCAGCTCTCTTCTTAATGAGCAACAACATGGATTTCATAAGAGTAGATTATTTTTCACCAAGTCAGATCTTTGCGATCGAACGCAATTTGTATAGTTTGAAGATCACTTATACAAAAGAATTTTCGCATTTTCTGGACTTTTATAGGCTAGGCAGTCATCTAGGCCCTCAGCTTTTTAACACCTTTATTTCTGATGTGTCTGAGATATGGCGTGGAATACCTCATCTATGCAGACGACTTAAATATCTGCCACAACGTAAATAATCTAAATCTTAACATTAACAAGTGCTATATGATAAGTTTTTCCCGTAAGAATACAATCACTACCTTAATAACATCAAAATAAATAGGGTAAATCATACTGTATACCTCGGCGTAGTGGAAAATAAGATCCACTTCAACCTCCGCTACGACAAAACCCTAGCGAAGGTAAATAAGCAGCTCAGTTTCATTAGCGATGTGCAAAAGAGCTCACAAATATATGGGTTACTAAGACATTATATAACACTTTGGTGCGGACTTAGCTAGAATATGTCTGCATTAAGCCTAGCATTATACTCTTCGTGAAGGGAAATTAACGTCAAATCCCATACAAGAAGAGCTTTTCATTTCGCCAGTGAAAATTTTGATGGCCGTGAAATACTATATTCTAATGAACGAAATCGAAGGCGCAAACCGAAACTCAAAAATGCTAATGGCTGTCACCAAATAATATTTCGCTGCTTTTCAATGGGTCAGATCCCTTTTCAATCAGCGAAATTATTCGTTTGTTCATTTCAAAGTGATAAATCCGGTTCAAAGTTTTAAGTTTTGATATTACAGCAGAAAACGTAGGAATGAAAAGGAATAGGCGCTTTCATTTTACAATATTTTATGGCGTGAAATTTCGAATCTCAAAACAATATCTAGTATCAAAGTCGACAACTAATTAAAGGGTACTTATCGCGGCATTTCGTTTCGCTCGAGTATAATATTAGGCTTTATAGGAAACCTAGATTTTAAGCTACATAGTGGTAGAATCACAGCTGTTCAGAAACAGTTTACACCTTTCGCCTTGAGAAACCTCTCTGATGTGTGATGTGTTTTCTAAATTTAATGTCTCTTTTTTTTTATCTAGAAGAACAGTTTTAAGTGCTTGACTAACTTTTGATATTATAAGTGACGCATTAAATGTAGAAGATTTCTCTAATAAAATTACTTTTAATGACCAACCAAAACACACTAGGTATGCTACCCTGTTCAAGAAATATAATCATCACACTATTTATGTATATAATAAGCTCATAAATAGATGTTGTAGGATATTTAATTCTATAAATACACTTTTAGAAATAATCTGTCCAAGGCCCTTTGAACAACCTTAATTGCCATGTGAACTAGCCTAAAGTAAAAGTAAAGTAGCTGCCACAAAATTTGTCATGTAATTTTTTTTAAATGTGTGTCCAGATGGAATACAACTTGTATTTTGTATTTATACTGCATTGCTAATGTTTTTTCCCCATTGTATATGAAACCCTGTTTGATAAATAACTAAATCCGCATAAGCCAGGATAATACTACTTTGTGCGTCGTACAAGCTTTTGCCAAAAATTTTAGAGTTTAAGTTTTCCCATCACGCTGAGAAAATTCTCAGTGAATATCAAGGCGGTTTCAGACGTGGAAGATCGACAACGGACCAAATATTTACGGTTAAAACAATTTTGGTAAAATGCTGGTAATTCAACATTGGTGTTCATCAAATATTCGTCGACTTTACACGTACAAAAGCATCAACCGAACTGCATTATATAACATCATGCTGCAGCTCAAAATCTCAGAAAATTTGGTACGATTGGTGAAAATGACCATGAACGACTCCACATAAAAGAATGACATGACCAACTCGTTTTCGACGAATACAGGGCTAAATCATCGGGATGGATTAGCTCGTCTACTCCTTAACTTAGCACTTCAGTAAGTCATCAGAAAAATCCCCGTTGACACGAGAGGAACTCCTTTATTTAATTCGACACATCTAATAGCTTAGGTTCATGACAATATTATGTCGCGTTTGTTCAACAACGCCAAGGAAGTGTTTGTAACTCTAGACGAAACTGCCAAAGAAGTTGATCTTCAAATGAACGAGCAAAAAACAAAAATTATGAACCAATCAAGGAAAAGTACGCCAGCAAGACAAAACATAACGATAGGGGACTATAACCTTGAAAACGTAGACAACTTCGTGTATCTAGGGACGAACCTCTCGATAGATGAGAATGAGCATGACGAAATCAAACGATGGATTCAATTAGCCAATAAGACATTCTTTTCGGTGATTCCCACTTTGAAGTCTCGATGCGTACGCAGGAAAACGAAGCTTCGCATCTACAAAACAATAATCAGACATGTGCTAAGCTACGGAAGCGAAACCTGGACACTGACCCAGGCGTCTGAAAAAGTTTTACATACGTTCGAAAGAAGGGTATTGCGAAGAATCCTCGGTCCAATACAGGAAGAAGATGGATGGTGAATTCGATACAACAACTAGCTGTATACCATATATGACGAGCCAGAAGTCTCTACCGTCATACGATTACAAAAACTGCAATGAGCTGGCCACGTCGGACTAATGAGCGACAATCGAATCCCCAAGCTTTCTCTCAAGGGGCGAGCGAACGGAGCTAGGCCAGTCGGTAAGCCACGCAAGCGCTGGGAGGATTCGATAGGTGCTGAGAGCAGATCGCTTTTGGAGGCACCGAACTGGAGGACGCGGTTACTGAACCGAGACGGCTAGAGGCGGAGCATTAAGGAGACTAAGGCTCGATTCGGGCTGTAGTGCCACGATGATAATGATAAGCCAGGATATGGTGAGTATTCCTATCATCTGGAGCATGGCAGGCAGAATTCCATCTGGACTTGGGGGCTTGGCGGTGCCGATGGCTGACTTGTTTTTTTAGCTAGTAATAACTTCATCAATTCCTTCTGCATCATAAGGACCGGACACCTGCCCACCAGTGGGTGTGACGGGGGTGTAATTCATACTGCCCGGAAAGTGAGTTCCCGAACTGTTTTTGTTCATTCTCCATCTGGCTTGCATACTAAGCTTGTCGTGATTTGGCGTTTAGTATCCAGTTTCTTGAGTTTTGCCCTTTTCGTGATGGCTTTTACTCTGCCGCAAAGCTCTTTCCATTAGCTCCACATGACTTTCCATATTTCTGATTTATGGTTTTAGAATGTCCTTGTATTTTTCCTAGGATTCCCTGCAATCAGATACTTTCGATAATTTCAATAATTTCCGTACTTGTCTTCTGCGGTAGCCTAGATCGCTGTTCCACCAAGGAGGTTTGGGTTTTCGCTAAGGCAGACTGTGCGACAGAAGCGCTTAAAAATTGTCGTGGGTTTAGGCTATTTACTGCTACCTTCACGAGCCATTCCGGAGGAGAACCTAAACCTTTAACAGATTCCTGTTTAAAGGTCTCCCATTTTGTGTTCCTTGGATTATCAACCGGGCGAGAGTTGAAGGTTTAGTTGAGTTTCAGTGTGTAACTAATATATCAGTGAATGATGTTGACACTGAAATGAGGTTTATTAGGGCTGTGATTTCCAAAAAGAATCTTTAAAGCTCACGCAGATTTCTTTATTGATAGTATCCAAGATAGGAATACAATAATCTGCACGTAAAACAACAATTTCAAAGCAATCTCTGATGTATTCCTTGTAAAAATTCAAACAACTATTCGAATCCATTCAAAAAACGTCAATTATTCATCAAATCAATCAAGATAATAGTTAAAAATCAAGATAATATTCTTTGAATTGTTTTGCATTCGTAAAATAATTTTCTTTGCTTGGAACTCAAAATATTATTGTGTCGGTTATCTGCGAAAATATTGTTTTTTTACTGCAAAAATGCATCCAGTCTAGTTTTTGCGGTGGGAGATATGTACGTATAAAACCGCACACGTCATTTCAATATCCCTTCATATTCAAGGCTACTAGATTATGAACCGCACCATCTGACTCATCGCAAGTTTGTACAATTCAAACAATAGCCCGTAGTTGAATATATGAGAGATAAAACTCGACTTGCAATCGTTATAAATGCTGTTCTGATTGAGCATGAAATATTACAATTCCGAAAGTGGCATTCAAATTCATTTAATTTATTACAGTGCACTTTGATTGGCATAGCTTTTGTAAAATATTCAATTTTCATTCATTAATTTCTTTGAATATGGTGTAAAAGTAAGCATATTTCACAACTTTGTTAAAAAAACACTTTATCATTCTGCATTTTTTGACATATTTTGATAACAAGTCAATAAATAATATATCAGGGCATAAAAAGTAATACAATCTTTAAAGATATATGCAGTTTATTCTTTATTACAAGTGCTATATTTTTTTGAAACGTTTGATAATGCATACAAAATTATTAATGTTGTATGTTTTGCTCAAAGTAACCCCATTATAAAACCGAATGCTTGTGAATAGCAACAATGTATAAATCAATTGCATAGATTAAATTAAAAGCAAGAAAATACTCATATATTTCATATCAGATAATAATACAAACAAACAATTCAGTGTCTTATATCTTTCAGATCAATCATCTGATTACATCGTGAAACTGTCCAACTTGAGAGAGAAAAAACTGTGCCAATTAAACAAATCCTCAAAAGATCGGTGCCAACACTAACGCAACAACTAAATTCTAATAAATGAAGACACATTATAAAGTACAACAAACTACCACTATTGGCCCTACTTAGAAGTAGACGATAAACAAAACATAAAATGACGACGGCTGACCAAAACAATGCCAATTTTAGCAAATTACTCGCAATAAAAATGTGAAAGTAATAATATATAGATAACAACATAAGGGCGACGGCAGCTAGCATTGACTGAAACATTTAGCAAGACCAGTGCGATTAAATTCGAATATTTGTTGATTTGCCGATTGTGAGCTATCTTTTCGATATTTTTCGTTTTGTTTCCTTGCGTTCTTCACGATTAAGAGTAGTTTTTACTTTTCATTAGACTCGGTAATTTTCATTACGTCGTCGTGTACTTGTCTTCGCCGTTTCCAACTTACATGAGTTATCGTAGCAGTTTGTTAGAACTAGTGTTAAAAGCTTAGCCGTGAGACTTCCCACGTTCGAATTCAGAATCTATAGTTCTGCTTCGGGTTTTTAATTATTGTAATTGTAGCTGATGAGATCGCTTAATTCATATTGTATACAAAATCGTAGTTAGGAAATGCATTTCTTATTGTACTGAAATTAATTTATCGCTGCCGTGGACTTTGCATTTTAGCTCAAAAAACGTTAATTTAGAATTAAATTATACTTTTTCCGCGCTATCAATTAGACTCATGTATATACATTCGACGTAAACACCGGAACTTCAGAACAAACTTTCCGTTGAATTCATGGATCGTTTTACTAGTACGACCATATTCTGCACATATACAACTTTTATATTGAAATACAAGTGAAAACAACAGTCTTCGATCATAGCTTGAAGAATCGTCTAGCATAGTTCTAGCCAAGCGTTCTACTACTTTCGATTCAAAAGAATCTAGAATCAACATCGTCTTAGCATATTTTTTCCTAATATTATGGGTAACTGTCTAACATGCTTCAAATCGTCATCGGATCAGATGTGCTCATCTGCACCGGCATCACAAACTGCAAATGCTGCCGATTCGACAACTGGTGCGGGCGCCGCAATCGATCGGAACATATACAGTGATCGGCCTAGAGGTAAGCAAATATTTCGTTTGAATAAATATTATATTTTTTATAGTATGATATATGATAAATGATAAATAGAATCGTTCGATCTTGCATTCGAAAAAATATATGAAGATTGTTCTGGATCCAATTGGTCACCATATGATTATTTCATTGTTTCTTATGTTCAACGCATCAGCCTCACAGTACACTGGCTTATACATTTGACTATATCGATGACACAGTAATGTATTTATTTTCAAACAAGTAAACAAGACGTACATAACTAAAATAAAAAAAAAATGTATTTACTAAATTTAAAATTTAACAAATTAAATTTAAATTAAGTACATGACCAAAATACATAAAATATAAATAATGTAATAATTTTTGGGAGACAAATAGATTGGAGGGCTTATGATGTGAGTGACTTAGTTAGAACTGTCTTAAACCTAGATCTGGAAATTGTTGGGGGATAGTATTTTTCGAGGCTGTGGACTATTTTGCAGCAACTGTTAATTGGCTCATTCTTGGCGAAGACTGTGTAGTGTCGGGAGTTCATTCAGTAAATGAGTGTGCCTCGTCCGCCTTGCTGATTCGTTGAAAGTTATCATATTGGGCAGGGACACAAGTTTGATCAAACCTTTAGTAACATCAAATGCAAAATAAAAATATTTGGCCATCCATCGCGAAGATAGAGTCGATCGATTTAAATGATAGTAAATTATCAAATGCGTATGGGTTGTACAGATTTCTCAACGCAAAGAGCAAGAAATACTTTTGGACCTCAAAAGTAGGTAGCCACACAGTGCTCGCGTATTCGAGCTGTGGGCGAACCAGAGCTTTATACAATGATTTCGTGACCCAAAGGTTTTTGAATTTCTTCGCACATCGTTTAATGAATCCCAGCTGCTTATTGGCCTTTGCTAAGACTGTCATATTGTAAATTCAAACGCAGCGCTTAATCCAAAGTGCCGCAAAGGTCTGTAACACTGTCTACATTATTTCGACATACATTATTGAGGCGGTAATCAAAATTTAAATTATTGGTTTTACGGGTACACTGGAAAAAATTTCAATTTTTATGAGTAAATTCGCCGAAATTTAACGCACTGAATTATATTTCGACTAAAAGAGTCTAACCAACCTAACTGGGGAGACGATATAATAAATTTCTATACTTAAAATTGAAGAATATAATTATCAACATTGGAGATGAAGCGTATGTACTGGAACAGGTATACGAAACGTATTTTTTGGAACAGCCAGTACCTAGTACGAAATTCAAAAACACTATGTACGAGTGTTTTTGTGAACTATACATGTAATCAAGAATTTACCCAATAAATTTCCTCCATTTGATTCATTTCAATCAAACAGCGACGTAATAATATCTTAATATTAATACGTACTCGTATTTCATACTTGCAAGTGCTTTCATACTCGTATTTCATACTTTCATACTCACAAGTATTTCGTACTTGCTAGAATTCTCGTACCTAGTATTTTCGTACTTGCAAGTATTTTCGTATCGAGTGCTTTCGTACTTGCATGCATTTTCGTACTTGCAAGTATTTTCGTACCTAGTATTTCGTACATGCGAGTATTTGATATTTGAGAGTAAGTAACACTTCCTGATATGATACTGTACTTGAAAAAAGGTTATATTTGAGTACTCGTACTTAGACTGATTTGCTTTGGGTATTTGATTCGGGTGTTTTGGGAATGGTGAAAAAAAAATGAAAATGTATGTAATTTTTGATTTTCGGCATTTATGCCATTACCGACTGTTTTAGATTAGCCAAGAAAAGTTTGGTATCAGAGATCGGTCGCAAAAAGTCATATAGTTGGCAACAGGATTAGTTGATCATATATTAGTAAATATATCGACTTTGATCATTTGACCGAATACAGGCGATAGGAAAAGTGGTACTTGTTCAAAAGAGGATTCGAAAAATCTGATTGATTTTTTTTTTTGAGCTTGGTATTCTCTCAATGTGACCGGAATGGTTTTACCCAGCTTTGTTGATTCCTTCCTCTGATTAGACGGACATTTATCCATTTTGTTATCATTTCTTTTTTCTCTGACGAACGTTGTCCACCGGCTACTTTGCTTGCTTTACTTTTTGCTCTGAGCGACATAAAAAGTGAATTTTAGCTAGAGTTACTAACTCTCCGAAGATGTCTGATGGTATTGTAGGTTCTAAGGAATCTCCTATTCTCATCGGTAAAAATGTTCATGATCGTTTGGTGGCAGCTGACAAAAATAAATGCTGATGCCCTCTCTAGACGCTCATACCGACCAAAATACAGGAATTGCCATCAGCTGGAGGGGAAGGTAGAAGTCAACGTGCATGTAGAATGGATATACATTTCACTAGCTCAAGAATGGTCACAGTCAGATGCTGGATGCGCAACTAGCTAAGAGAGATCAGAGCCTGGAAAGAATCCGCACGTTAGCCTGGATGCCAAAGCATATCAATCAAAACTTGCTGACTAGGATATACATCGACATTTTTAACAAGAAATAATCCAGTAAATGATAGTTTCCCCATTAGGGAACATCATTATTTTGCTTTAGCTGTTCTTAGTGAATAAATTTTTTATCGCCTTTCATCTTTTGCGTTACTATTATTAACAATGATTAAGTGACCAGAATCCTTCTTATCGATGTTGCCCAGAAAATTTATTACTAACAATGAACGACCTAAAGTGGTTAAAAGATGTAAACAACAATACATCAATACCTTCATCCACTCTAAATACATTTTAAAGTGAATAGTTTATACGTTTGTGACTGCCAGAAAAATGCAAAGATAAGGGCTAGTGTGTGCAGAAAACAAATAAACTATTCAATTGACTATTCAAGATTAGTGCTTCTCAAATTAAGATAGTCCAATAATTGTCCTTAATCGTTAAAGTTAATAACATTTCCTGTGGTTAGAGATCATCTGAAAAATCTAAGCCAAATTTGATTACACTTATTTTTCATTTCTCCTCTCTTTCGGAAGCCCCACGCTACATACTAAATATAATAAGTTATTTTAAGCAAAAGAAGCCATCTGCGAAATTATAGTGTCCGCCTGTATCCCGCAGAGTTTGAAACTTGGTTCACACATAAAAAAAGCACGACGAAGAACAGGAAATGACAGAGGCTGCATTGGATCGTAAGTAATTCAACAAACACCTTGGAATGATTTCCAATAACAGCGTGAGCTTCGAATACAAAGTCAGTACGAAAGTGGTAAAGTTACAACCAACGCTGGGCAGAATATTACCCAATATTGGGGGCCCAAAACAGACCACCTCCGAAATTCTGTATACATTTCCAGTGTGGGTTGATGTTCTTGCGACTTGGACACCAAGGCGGAAACTAAACTCAATCTGCAGTATATGCGTACTTTGGAATATAAGCGGCTTGCGAACCGTATCCGCGGACGCTGCCCATTTATCAATGTTACGATTACAGCTTAAGTAAAGTTAGATTTCCGGGGCTAACAACAGGTCCACGCGTACAAATATTAGTTTGTAGAACTACCAGATAAGAAAACCTGGAGCTTTATGGTTCAGTCCAAGTGAGCATCGAAAGCTTCTATGCAAATTGTAGGAAATCCTTCAACATCTGCTGCAGAACCAGGCTCATTCAAGTTACGTTGTCTGGTCAAGCGCCAGACACTGCTACAGGGTATATTGGATAGTTTCTGAGACTCCAAGCTCCTAACTCTTTCTGCACGTATCAGTATCACATCTTCATGGCGTGTACTGCTAAAAGATACTGGCCAGTAACGATACCGACTAACAACACGTAGTCACTCCGGGTTATTAAGAGTGGAAATTTGGTTGCTGGTTTGCTGAGTTTTGAGTGGTTTTCCATATCCACATCGCAACCTGTATCGTGCTGGAGTCAGTGAAGTACTTGCAATTTAAATAGGCATTCGGATGTCTGCCGGTCCATCTAGTAGACTGATCCCATGCTGGACTAACGCATTTTAATTCCCATTAGTGTCCTTAGGACCGGGAACCGAGTAGATTCTGACTCTGCTTTTATTGCCTGATCTGTTCAGGGCCTAAGTACAGTCGAGTAAGGACTTAGATTTAGAAAATGTAGATTTTAATAGCTGTAGTACCCTTGACGTATATTAGTCCTGCGGTTTTTCGTATCGCAAAGACGTGTAGAAAATACTACTGTGGTTAGGAAACCTGAATGGCTCTTCCATATTGCAGTCTACAGATTATACTGTATCATCTATACCTGCAGCTGCTTTAGATCCATCGACATAGATATGTTTCTATGCGTCTTCTACGGTAGCTTGAAATATATCTCCATTATTCGACTATTTATAATATTCCTTCTATAAATGTTAACACAAATCTTCAACTATCTATATGCAAATTGGCTAGTACAGAGTAAACTCTATATGAATGCAAACAAAACTAAATACATTACATCAGAGAAACAAAACTCCGATCAATAATGATAATGAACGGTATTTGTCTACAAAGAGTGGAAAGGATAAAATATCTAGAATGATGGATGAAAAAATGACATGGTTGCATCATATAAAAAATATAAGAGGCATGGTAGCACTCATGGTTGGAGCATTAAAAAGATATGAGTTTTTGTTACTGGATGCAAAAAATACGATATTTAATGCCCATATCATCTGAAAAATCACTATTGGAGTAGTTTTATGGAGCCAAACTTCTCAACAAAACCTTACACACATCTATGTAGACTTATTACAAAGGCAAATAAAGCCATGTTTAAAATGCCAAAGCTTACAACAACATCAACAGTACACTCAGCATCAGGATTACTTAATTTATGCCAAATAATTTGCAGGGAAGGAACAAAACTCACCTATAAAATACTATATGGTGATATAAAATCAGCAATCATTCCGATTACGGTAAGGGAATTGACCAACATAAGCAAGCGTAGCTCGCAAAACCTAGTTATCGTTGCTTCAAGAACCGAACGACTTCAAAATGATCCATTCTTTAATGCAATCTCAGCTAGTATTAAAGTATCGAGCAACATAATTACACTTAGCGTGACGTGAAAAATTTCATCTTAAAAAATATAAATGTAATTAAAAATATATAGCAGAGTTTCTTTTTTTTTTGAAACTTTTTTCTCATATACATGTCAAGATGATACAAACGTGAACAAATGAATTATTGATCATATGGATTTGATGTGCTTTTCCTTATACCAATTATCAAATTGGCTATAATAATATATTATAATGTAATAAGATGCACGTGGACTGTTGACATTGAGTGATGGAGAGTGTGGAAGGCAGGAGGTATAAAAACAATACGCACATCCAAAAACACAAACGGCTCTTTCTTTCACTAGTTTCTTTCAGTTAAAGGCAATATGTGCGTGTTTTGCTTCTGGTATTTTGAGCACTATTAATCAAGCATCTTAAAATTGAATATCGAATAGATTTCTACTCTTTTTGCCATAACATCGAGTTCGGAATATGTCGAATCCCATCAAAGCGGTATCACACAGCCCAGTAAATTGCAAGTAATACATCGAAACTCTCGATCTAGTTAATTGGCAACCTGCGTATTTAATTTCATGTCGCTGAGAAATTATTCTCTTACCTAATAATTTCTTAAGTATTTTTTTTCTATGTTTATCGTTTATCGCATTTCAACACTACTACGTGTCTTCCATGTGTGCATGGAATGTATTTTCGAATTACTAAAACCTCTAATAGCAATAAAAGGAAAATACGATAAATGTGCCGCTGAAAAAATTATCAACTTGATCATAAAACTGATGAGCAACGGTTTGGTTCATGCTATTCTGTATTCGATTTGCATAGCATTATGCTAAACAATAATTAACGATTCTACACCATAAAAGCAATGACCTGTCTGCGTAATGAGTCAGACGCACTACATATACTTATTTGAATATTTGTCTGCCTGCATTTACGGCGAAACACAATGAATGCAAATTGAAACCTTGAGGACTTTTTTAATTTATCATTTATAATATGTGTACAGATTACTAATAAATTTTTCATATTTTATTATTTACAACTGATATCTTACTTGTTCCAGAAACAGATGAGCTGCTGGCCCATAATCAACAGCATTTAAGTAACTTCAACTATTCGGGGGACACAAAACGAAGTAGTTTTAAGAAGCCAATTGTTCTGTTAAATGGCAACACGAATACTACGGGTGATATTATAGCTACTGGTATGTGAAAAAAATTTTCCTGTACCTTCTGGAAGACTAATTGTTTCTCTTTACCCTTGAAATTACAGTTAAGGAGCCGCAACAAGTCTCGGATAATACATTAAATACACTTTTCGAAGAGTACAAAGATCGCAATGAAGATGCAATCTTATCGGAAGGTATTTTCCGATTGTGCAAGGACTTAGGCTATCAGCCAGACGACTTTGAAATTTTGGTGCTAGCTTGGCTCTTAGATGCCTCACAGATGTGCCGTTTCACGAAAGCAGAGTTCATACAAGGCCTGCAGACCATAACGGCCGATACAATAGAAACAATTCGCGAAAGACTGGAACAAAAAATCGAACAACTGAAAACGGACAGTGAGATGTTTAAGCAGTTGTATCGATTTACGTTCAGGTATGTGTTTACGATTGGATCCAATTTTTAAGCAGATATCAAGATATCCATCCTCCATATGTTTCTTTTAGGTTCGGACTCGAGCCAGATCAGCGAATTCTTTCCATCGACATGGCTATTATCCTCTGGCGATTAGTTTTCTCTGTACACACACCCGACATCCTAGAACGATGGCTTAGCTTCCTTAGTAACGACCCTAACATCCGAGGTATTCAGAAAGATACGTGGTATATGTTCTTAAATTTTGCTGAATCGTGTGACATCAGTCAATACGATGACACGGAAGCGTGGCCCAGCTTATTTGACGATTTTGTTGACTACGAGCGATCGAAAATAAGTCAGGAAGAAGCCACCGCTACGGCCAATCATAAAAACTCGGATTCGAGTGACATATTATAGTATTAAATTTTATTATGATTAATTAGTCTACGCTCCATAATTTTTTTAAAAACAAAAAACCTAAACAAAAAAATTATCGATGATCGCGAAGAGAAATTTATGTTGAAATGTTTCTAAGGTATAAAGTAATTTTATATAACATATTTATTTATCGTGCACTGCAGTAAATATCTAGCGTAAATATGGCGATACGGATTATTTAGTGCAGTAAACTAAGTTGATATTTTCTTATTAGTTTTTGACGTCATATGAATGTGATAAATATTTTATTGTTTCGAGTTTTCAATAAATCCGACTTGCATACCTACAACACAAGTCGAATAGAATATAATGCGTGTATTGTATGGCGGCTGACTGAACTATTCAAACTACAAACTAAATGCTTATTGGTTCCCAAAAATTACCCTATTATTACTACAATATTAACAGCATAAAGTTTATTTCATAGTAATTGTATAACAGACCGAGTGACGGCATGCCTGATTTAAATTTCAAAAGTATTTCGTCATGGTGACTGAAACAAGATCAAAACAATTCAGATAAAACTTGAATATTTAAAAAAAAATTCTTTAGTCTTTAGTTCATATATGATTCGCACTTCGAGTGCGGTGGAGATATTATAACTTTTTTACTAAAAGATACCGTTTAAATTAATTTATGCAGAGGAAAAAGGATTTTATATTTATTAAACAATTAAAATTTAGATAAAACATTTTTTCGAAAGAGTTGCAATTGTAAAAGTGCAGATTTTAGTATCTTCCAAATTTTTAAGCTTGATAAACCTGTCGTATTAAACCTAGTTCTAAAGTATTGAGGAGAAATTGCATTTTTCTTGTCAACACTTTTGAACTTGCAATCGATGAGGAATTCCCGAAGGTAAACGGTTAAATATTGGAGTTTTCGATAATTCAATGCTGATTTTTTATCAAAAATGGAAGATAATTTTTATAAATTAAATAAAAACTTCGTTTATTGACCGTTTTATAGCATCGCTTTTCACCATCTTTAAGTTAGCACTATAAGTCCATTTTCGGAAAACCTGACTATTGCAGTGAAGTACTGCCCCAAGAGCTATTTATAGCATCATCTGAACTGTAGTGTTTACCGTTCATGCAAATATCGATACAACTGACGACCCAAGGTCTGGTGAGCACGTTGGATGTACTAGCACACAGCTTCCAGGCTGAAGTAATTTTTGGCGAGTGTCGAAAGAAGTGTGGAGTGTAGCGTTTTCATGTTGGTATACAAATTTTTCACGATTAGCTAATTCCGGACGCTTCACTTTGATTATATTGACATCTATATTGATTTTTTGATCCCTTCGAAGTAGCTCATAATATGGCACTCCCTTCTAATCCCACCGGATTCATAGCATTTTGGTGCAATTTTGTTTTTGAAGTTGTTACAGTTGGTTCATCCGGCTTGTTCCTGATCTTTTTTGATGAACATTATTGTATAATGATCTATTTTTCGTCGCCAATGATAATTCGGTTCGGGAAAGAGTTGTTTGCTTGTCATTTTCTAAGCGGTTTGCTGACATTTGTGCGCTGTTGGAGATGAATTTCTTTGAATTCTAGTGGAACTCAAATATTCAGCTTACGAACATATTCCAGCATGTGCAAATGCTCTGAAATGGTTCAATTGATCTGTTCAGAGTCTCAACAATCTCTCGTTGGGGTTTACTTCGATCCGTGCCTTAATTTCTGCATATTCGGCTCTGATTGACCTTTCTGACCTGTGCGTACCCTTCACATAAAAATTTCCGGAACCAATTTTGACCCTGGCGCTCTTTTGGCAAAGTATCGCTATAAACAGCAAACAATTTGTTTCGTCCGTTTCGAGAAAAAAGGAAAGTATGTTAAATATTTTCGCTTTGCGCCTACATTTTTACGTTGTAATTAAACAAGGATCACTTCGCGGCCTCTCTCAATTTTCAAGTGTCAGCTAACGGATGGTGTTTGAGTTTCATGATTTTTTGTTTGTCAAGAGGATGGATCATTAAGGTTAGGAATGGGGAGGTAAGAAGTGCTAATAAAAAGGCAAATATATTTTTGTTTTTCAATGTATTCGTCGGCTAATCTAATACATTTTTTGGACCTATCAATTACTTCATGTATACCTTCAAAAAAACAGTTTTTTCTTTGCCGGAAAAGTAGGCCAAAACTGCATCCTTCATTTCTTCATCGTTTGAAAAATTCTTCCCACGAGGTTCCTTTTTCGATTGTGGGAAAAGCTAATAATATGAGCCAGGTCAGGGCTATAGGGCAAATAAGCTAAAATATCAAAGCCCACAGCATGGCAGCAAACTTAAACCGACTCTTGTGAACAAGCGCATTGTCGACAGGACACCTGTGTTTAATTTTCACCTTCATTTTTCTTTGATGGCTTTTTTTAACCGCTCAAGAATTCAAGTGTAGTATTCTTCGGCTATGAAGACGCAACTGCACAGAGTCTTGTTTAGACTCCGTCGTCACTACAGAGGTCTAAAAACGCGCGACAGAAATCCACAAGCTTTTGTTTTTGAGGCGGCGTGAACATTCTCGGGACTCAACCTGCGCTGAACTTAATCATGCCAGGATGATCGTGAAGCATATTTGAAATGATTGTACCTGACACTCCAACCATTTCTGCGATTTGTGTCTTCTTTAGTCTAGCATCTTCCAATCTTTTTTTGCCAATTTCAAGCGTGGTCGCTTCGATTAGCCGTCCTGGTCGTAGGTCATCTTCAAGTGAGTCCCTTCCTTGTTTCAAAAGTCTGGGTCACTTGTAAATCATGGTTTTGCCTGGACAAGAGTCTCCGTAAACGAATGCCATCTCTTCCATTATGCTTTGAGCCGATTTTCGTTCTTTGCTGACGAATTTCATAACAGCGCGGTAGTCAATTTTCTCAATATTTTACACTTTCTTGCAGATTGAGTTGCTTGGTTGACGACAGTTAAAAAAATGGCTCGATTAAAGCAAAACGCTGTTTATACTTATAATGAGCCGCTGAACTTATTAAGTGTCATTAAACTACTACCCTCATTAATGACCTATTTACACATTCTGCGTTATTAATGACCCACTCTCGTATTTGCATACTTAAGCCTAACGATATCGATCCAAAAAATCGGCTAGTTAAATTATCGAATACTCCAATAGGACGAATACGCTAGTAAAATCATATTTGAACGACACACAAAAACAAATTCAGCTCATCTCCGCATACAAAAAACCAATCGAAATTCAGACTTTCTAACGCCTCTAATGTGCTGATGCATATTCACCGAAAAACACTTCCGTTAATTTAAACTTTGCCTTCTACAATTAGCTAGACATTAAATTGTGATAGAAACTTAATTGAAACGTATAGTCAAAGTGACAAAAAGGATGACATTATTTGAATAAGTGTATGGAAAATGGTATGCTTTTAAAATGACTAGAACATATTAGTTAAAATTAACCTAACTTTATGAACAAACGCTGAATAAACATAGCTTGTAAACTGAACGAAGGCAATGCAAAAATGTATTAGTTACGAAAGTCGATGTAAGTCAACTGCCAGCCTGCCTGTGAACCTTAGAATCATAAAAGTAATACATGCTTTATAAAATACAAAACTTTCCAATATGAATCATTACTTTCATCTGTATATATCGATATCGAATACTGCTTCTGGAAAATAAAAGATGAATTCTATATTTTACCCGCATCTGGACAGATTATTGCTCAGAACAGAGAGATTTAAGGAAATGAAAGAAGCGTATCCATATACGAAACTTAGTGAAGCAATTTTACTGCAAAGATAATATCTATAAATAGAACAAATCGAGAGAATTACTACATCAGATATTCCCTTTGCTCTCTACGATACCTTAGTTATGCGAGCTTTTACGTTACTGAGTTTTGACTTGTCAAATTCGCGGAGTAGATGATTGTCAAATTTGCCCCTAGTCCCATAGTTTTCCGCTCAGATTCAGGCAAATTGCTTCAATTCTCACAGCCATTTTCATTTCCTTATATCTCTCTCTTCTGAGGATTATTGTAAATGCCACGCTAATACATATTTATTTGTATATCAGATCACTGATTAAACTATACAAATTAAATGAACCAAGTAAGCATTTTATGTTTAATTTATGTGAACTAGAAAATCAGATGGGCTCTTTTAAATATGATGCAAAGTACAGATATTTTAATGTAAATATTTCATAAATAAAAAAAAAAACAATGACAAATATTGTGAAGTTATGCTACTTTTCAGGTGATTTGGTTGAGTGGCTGCTTGCTATCTTTCACTTCGGAAATAATACTTTGAAAACTCAACATATTAATTTGATAATACCTAACAATTTAAGGCGCCCTTAAGCAATTATGTGCTTGGTGCGAATTACTGTGCTACAGATAAATATGTACTTATTCAATTAACAAAGAAAAATCAAAAATAGTAACCACTTTCATCCTAGATGCAAATGCGGAATTTTCCATCATGACTTGGTGTCAATTACGCTGCAATGAATTTCTTGATTGACTGCCAAAATAGAAAAATAAACACCCTCTTACCATGGTGAAGTACGTTGAATCGAAAGCTGCAAATGAGTAGGTGTGAAGGGTGGTGCTGTAACTTTGACATACCTTTTCACAATTCGTTTTCTAAAACTTTAAACAAACGGTAGAGCAATGGAGATGCTTGAGGTGAACGGTTGATGTTGAAATTGGTGTGTCATACCCTGCTAGCATTTTGTAAAGAGTCCTTAGCTACGTATCTTCTGCACTTGGGCAACTGTAGATTCTTTAATTGGGTTGAACTTACAACTTCAATGACTTACTCGAACTTCGAATGGAAAAATGAGACGGAGCTATCGATAATATCATGTTTATATAAAATATTAATATATTGAAAATTAAAATTATACGTACTGTAAAAACATAAATTGTGGTATAAAGTCTCTACCACTTCAACGCCAAAACCGAAAGAAATTGAGGGCTAATACTTCTGCAGTAAAATCGGTGATTTTAAAGCATCCGGATCGAACGGAATTCCAAACGTAACTCTTAAAGCCGGAAAGCGAAGGAAACCGAAAATATTCGTGAAAGCCTTCCCAAATAATGCTTGGAGAAAAGAAAATTCCTGAACCAGTGGAAGCTGCAAAGATTTGTACTTATAACTAAGGATAACAAACTTCATCTTATCAGCCCATATGTCTGCTAGAGTCGATGAGTAAAAATCTGGATCGCAGCTAAAGAAGCTCTCTTCACTATGGAGGCCACAAGCTGCATTCTGGACCTTATACCAAGCTACTTCCAGGACAGGAAACTTACATTTGAAGGCGACAACGAAACGGAAATCTATGAATAACCGTGGTGTTCCGCAGAGCTCTGTAATCATCCTACTCCTACGGAATATAATGTACAATAAAGTGCTGAGACTTCCATTACCAGCTGCGTGTACAATCATCGGTTTCGCCGACGACATAGAATAGTAACAGTGACTAAACATATCCACCAATCTGAGGCTGCTACGACCGCTGCTACTGCACAAATAAAAGTATGACTAGTCGCCTTTTACCTGGGTCTTGCCGAATACGAAACAGAAGCGGCACTGCTAACTAGCCGAAGAGGGTCAAGTTTAAGAAGCTGCCAGTTTACTAATCGTTAAATCAAAGGCAGCGTTCAAATACCTTGCGGTCATCTTTGATACCAGACTAAATTTTAAGGAGCAGCGGAAAAGCAGCAAAAACATAAGCATCGCTTCCAAAATGAACCAAATATTGATGGGCCCAAGAGGGTCAAGAAGAACATTTTGGCTGGAGTATTAAACTCTGTGACCCGCTACGGTCCCCCGGTATGAGCTGATGTTCTTCCTGTAATCTCATCCCGGCAGCAACTGGCATCAGTACCCCGGCTTAGCGTCCTGCTGACCATAAGCGGCTTTCGCAAGATATCTACAGATGCTGCTGTACGAGTATATTATATATTATTATAAAACGAGTATATTATCGGCACGTAGTGAATTCGAGCCGCAGAGACGCAAGTAAAAAAGAAGAGCGAATAGATTTCTTCTCCAAGTAGCAGCTGCGCTGGGATTCGAGTGGGAAAGGAAGATATCAGAAATTATTGCTTGGGTGCCGAGGAAGCATGGTGACCCAGTTTCTTACTAGGCTTGAATGTTTCCACATAAATCTGCACATATTTTAGTATGGCGTCACACTATTGTGCCTAAGCTGTTATACAACGGAAGATACGTGATTTTTGAGTGACACTGTATCACCACCGAATCACAAAACCTAGTGCGATATATGCTGCAATCGGAAGCAAAGTGGCAGCCTCTATCGAAACAAGAATGACTTGAGGATCAATCGACAGCGAGCTTTGCGACATCACAATCGGTACTGGAGCGACAAAGTCGATCTTGCGAACGAACTTGATGTAAACCTGGAGACCTAATAACGTTGGGCGAATACGTACTTCGGACGACTACAAGTCAATCTAGGCCAGTTCACAGAGAAATCACTCGTCAAATGCAGCTCAGCGATTTAGTGTTCTAGCATCGGTTAATGCTAGATTGACTTCCCGGCCCTCACGGTTTGAGCCCAGATTTTGGAGAAAAGGTGATCAAATGGAAAAACGTGGAAATACCTCTGCTAGGCAACAGAATGGGGAACGACCAGCTGAGAATCGTCGTCTGCGAAAACACAAGGTGCCAAAGTCGTTGGGAAACAGCATATGGGCCAGATTTGATAATGACCCTGGAACCACCAATTCTTCATCAATGAGCCAACCATAAACTACAGAACTCAGCAGTCTTATGGTGGCAAGCAGCCTAATAAAAATCAAAGAGGGAACATTTTTTCCTCTTAGGATACTGAACTCAGCGGAGCTGGAAAAGAAAGCTAAGCAAGCAAAAGTAATCGCAAAACACTATCTAGTTTCTACAATAACTTCTGTGGACGCTGCAGACATACAATCTGACCAAAAAAATTTACGCAGCAGCAAGGTAGATGACTTCGCGAAGAATAATTTATAGCCCTCAGCAATAAGAGACAGTCAATATCAACACGAGGTTCAGCTAATTAGAATTTATGCTATCTTCTCAACTCGAAACGAAGATTCGTGAAACTCGTCACAAATTCAGCAGGCTCCTCGTCTCTTACCATTTATGAAACAACCTTAGGTTGCCGAAATGTTACGTATATGCAAAAATAGTCTGGGTCAAAAAGGAAGATTGTATTTCACGGTTTTGTGTTGACTATCGACGGGTGAATGACAAAGAAAAAGGGCAAGTAGGATAGTGAATAGACAGATTTTGCATTGGGAACTGGGCTCTGTAATGCTTCTGCAATTGTTATGTAGGAAATACATATAGGCCCAAGCAAGACCAAAAGAGGCTATGGCCAATATGTGTACACCCCCATGGTGCGAGCTGGGCTGATGTTGGGCTCACTCCCAGCCTGAGTGGATTTTTGGCCAATATGTATTTGAAGCATTAGACGACTCATGGGGCGTGTACTGCTTGAATTAAGTGGTTTGATGTATCTGAACGACATTATTATTGGCAAAACATTCAAAGCACCTATAGCACATATTCGAAAGGTTGTGGGTTATTGAATTACTTATGGGCGTTCAATGTGTTTTGCAGAGAGTTATAAAAGGAAGTTAATTGTTCTTGCATAGCTCTCTGCAAAACACCTTGAACGCTCATATATAATTAACCAGCAAAGAAAATAATTTTTCTGACAAATTACATTATATTTTTCGCCGTGATCTCTTTTCAACTCGATATACGTAGTCCGTTGTTACTCTATTTTCAAGACATTTGATGAAGATTATGTCCCATGAATCCCAAAAAGGGATCAACATGGCTTTTCCGGCAGATGGAATCATCTGAGTCGTATTTGGAGCACTTCATCCCGGCTCTCCTTAATTTTTTGAATGTTTCTGAAAATTGTTTGTTGTCCAAACACTACCTCGAAGTGTTTATTTGTGTGCTTTTTCGATATAATGAAAGTTGGATGGTTTTTTACCAATTTTACCGAGTAAATATCGCACAAACTTTTTTGTCGCAGAGTGTTCTTCACAAAACAAATTTTTCAATCAGCTGTTCTTCGCTTCGTAGATTCCGAACACTCTCTCATATCATTTGCGACTAACTTCATATGTAAATACTGCTTTCTGTTCTTCTTTGTTTGACATCCGCAATGTGAATTTCTTTGTTTGTGTATGTGAAAAGTCATCATTTTTCATCATTCTATTTCATTCGTTCTATGACAAAGTCAGCCAACTTTAAAAACGATGTGTACTTCATTTCCAGACAGGTAGCAAATGTCGGTGGAGTAGGTGCAAGGTGCTAACGTGCGAAATTTCATAAACACGGGTTTTGTGAATTCCGATACCTGTGAAAAAATTCCTTTGGAATTTAAGAGCCTTCATCGAGTTTTCAAGCATTCATCCTTGCTTCCGTGAATAACTGCGTTGGAGAAACCCGCGTATTGGGAAATTCCGCAATCGAAATTCATTGTCCAAAATCTTTGTTCTGTCGTGACCTAGTCGGTGGTTATTAAGTGTGCTAGATTTCGTGGCGACAGCCGTGATGTGAGCGGAATACATACACAGGAGTGTACATGTTGAAATTGTGCGAGAATTGACGTTATTCGCGATTCGCCATTAATTTCATATAGTCGGTCCGGTTAGATTTGTGTTCTCTCGAATAACGACGACTCTAGTAGATCTTTGCAAACGACACGACGGCGTGCCGAACGACTACGTCGAAATGTCAGCTGACTTTACAAGTCACGGAGCAGAAGTAGATATGTAGGGTATGTGGTTCGTTCTGATTTCGTGCGGAAAACGCAAAATGCGTAAAAAGTAGTGAGAGCTTGGTGAAAATCTATACATATTTAGAAAATTAAATCAGGACGAAAATCGATTTCTGTTGTGTGGGTGACGAGTGAATCGGAATTTAAGTGAAATTCGGTGTTTTGCGTCGAGAATTTTCAAGTGAATATCGAAAACTTGTCCGAGCGCTGCTGTCATCGGTTCTGGCCTTGGAAGTGTATGCGAGACCACAGGCTGATTTTTTTGCCACTATTTAGCTAGAAAAGATCGAAAACAATTGGCAAATTCTGATAGTTTTGTGCTGGTGCCAGGGTGATAATTCCATGTATAGGCATTTGTTTGTTGTGCGTTGACGTGATCCATAGCCAGTGCAGAGTTTGGCAACAAGTTTAGTGACGTGAAAGGATAGATCGAATTGAAGGTGGTAGTGGAACGCGAGTCTATTTTCGCTTCAAGTGGTGCTGGAACTACAGTTGCCGTGGCGCGGTGGCGTAAGAAGAGAATCCCACGCACCAGTGGGTCGCCCCAAATGCTTAACGGAACCATATAATTGGTGCGATATTGCTGTAAGTACCTACATGTCTAATAAGAAATTCATGTGGTGATTAGGGACACGATGAAAGTACTGATATTAGTACGGTATCGATACTTTCGTTTGATACCAAGTAAAATTTTACTTGAATCGAAACTGTTCGATATTTTACTCATATCAATACTTTAATGGTGGTATCGTATCGACATGTGACTGAAAAATTTTTTACATGGAAATCGACCCATCTTTCTAAACTGAGCTACGAATAATGTCTTCGTACAGTAGCTATTTGAAACTCAAGTGATAAACATCAATAAATTGTTGCAAGAAATTTAAAAAAGTTTTAACGCAGATTTATTCATTCAACATTTTTATTTAATTTAGAAACAAAAACTAATCCATTTCAGTTATTCATTACAAAGTTATTAACTAAAATAAAACAAAGTCGACAATTTGCCTCCAATAAAACCTTCGTACACTTACGAAACGGTTTATGAAAAACCTTAAAAACTATAGATACATTTTTTGTTAATATTTAGTTGGGTAGCCTTTATTTTTAATAACGGTTTTAAGGAAGTGTGGCATCAATTCTACAAGTATTTTTGCATAGCTTGGCTCTATTTTCGCCCATTTCTGCTAAAGAGCCTGTTTCAACTTAGGTTTTGAGCTAATAGGATGAGTCCTGATCCTTTTTTCTAGCATGTCCGCATGTGCTCAATGGGATTGAGGTCAGGACTTTGCGGCGGTGTTTTAAGTACATGTAGAATTTTGTACGCCAATAACATCCTTTTAAAGTGTAGAGAAAGCCAGGGGAATCTTACAACCCAAAAAACGCCATGAAAACTGTAAAGCACGGTGGCGGCGGCGTAATGGTATGGAGCAGGATCAGGACTCATCATATTAGCTCAAAACCTAAGTTGAAACAGGCTCTTTAGCAGAAATGGGCGAAAATAGAGCCAAGCTATGCAAAAATACTTGTAGAATTGATGCCACACTGCCTTAAAACCGTGATTAAAAATAAAGGCTACCCAATATAATATTAACAAAAAATGTATCTATAGTTTTTAAGGTTTTTCAGAAACCGTTTCGTAAGTGTACGAAGACTTTATTGGAGGTAAATTGTCGACTTTGTTTTATTTTAGCTAATAACTTTGTAATGAATAACTGAAATGGATTCATAAACTGTTTCGTTAGTGTACGAAGACTTTATTGGAGGCATATTGTTGACTTTGTTTTATTTTTAGTTAATAAATTTGTAATGAATAGCCGAAATGGATTAGTTTTTGTTTCTAAATTAAATAAAAAAAATCTGCATTAAAACTTTTTCAAATTTCTTGAAAAAAATTATTGTTTTTTATCACTTGCGTTCAAATAGCTGCTGCACGGGGACATTATTGGTACACTGTAATTGGTATCGACTTTCACATCCTAATGTCCTCTCAATGCACGAATAACAATGTGATTAAATTAGTTTCAAAAGTGATATATGTATTTGTAAAAAGGCAAATTTTTTACTTGAGAGTGCTACAATCCTTGTGAACAATATCTGGTCTTCTGTACGCATCCTCATCATATCACTATTTTTTATCATCGCTTATCTCCTCTTCAAAATTAACTTTTATCTAGTTTAATTTAGTTTAATAGATTTATTATTTTAATGTTTCTAATTCGAGTCAAGGAATGTTGTTTGCTAGCTCCCGTCTTGAGCGAGCAAACAAAACGAAATCTTATAGAATAGTTGCGATTAGCTCCACACGTCGGCCGAGTTGCGCTTTTTCCTGATAAACCGTTGTGCTTCGGCCTCTGACTTATTTCCTTTGCTGGATGATGACTTTGAGTAGAATCATTCTTACATCGATTGCCATATTTTTGGCGTCGCTGTGAGGAAAGAATTAATGAGTAATTGAAAGGGGTAGCAAACGTACCCGCCCATATTTTCTCACCAATAAATAACCTTCCGAATCAGATCTGAATGTGTGACGTAAATTTTGTGTGCTTGATCCCGAGAACAAAGTCGCGGAACGGCACCAGACTAGTTCCCGGCCCTATCGTTATAATTGAAATCTCTGGCTTCGTTGGAAGTCTAAACTGACTGACTATAGTAAGTATCATTTGATACTTACTCATATCAATACTGTCGTAATGAGTACGGGACTTATATCAATACTTGGTTCTGATACTACTTTAAAGTAAAAGTATCGATACTTTCTTTCGATATCGTGTCCCTAGTGGTGATGTTCGTAGTTGTTAGCTTTTTATGCTCGATATTTTGCGGTCAAATTTGCCATAAAAAAGAAAGACGGGGAAATTGCACATATTCGCAACGACTCGTACGGGTGCATTTCGTTGCTAAAGAGCTGGTCTTCATTGTGCCCGTTCTCTTCGGAAACTTTTTATCCAGAAATAATGCCATATTTAAGTTATTACTTATTATTGTTTCGAGCCTTTACTCCCCAAAAATGATTTTTTCAACATCATTATGCAGAACTTTAACGTCAACTAAACAAAGTGCGGTTAAACTATGGTGGAAAGTTAATTGTACAAGTTGTGACGGCGTTCGCCAATATGTCGTGCACCATCCGGTAATATTCGCTGCAAACTGATAACATTTTCGATTTCCCTTTGCCCTGTTGGCGATGCAAAACTTAGAAATGTTTGTGACGCAGTTTTGTAAATACTGCGAAGATACGAGTAGAAAAATAATTTAAAAAATACTAAGCAACAATTTGAAATAGACCAACACCCTCCGCACTGTGTTGGAGATAATTAACCGGGAAAGCAAGGCTATCAGAAACCTATCTGTTGCGACTTCAAGAACAGATAGATTTAAAATGGACCCAATACAGAAGGCTATCGCATTACACGATTTATTGCCGACATCGGCAAAATCGGCGAATAAAAGAAAAAAAGAAAAAGAAAACTTCAAATCATACAAGTTATCTCAGTTTTTTTTTGCAGATTTTTCTCTGGAAATATGTCAATGAGTAGAAATATAATTTAATGTATGAAGTGTAATTCAAATTGATAACGATTGTAATTTCCCTTATAATAATTTTTAATTATCTTAGTTGTACAAAAAAACTCTTCGTGCATTAGTTTTCTTTGTTTGTAAATGAATACATTTGTTCTTTTGTGTGATATAACTGTGAAGGAAATGATATTTCCTCGAATGAGCCACTGTTCTTCATACAAGATTTCGACAGCTCTAAGTATTTATTCATTTACAACTATACATACCAAAACTTGTATATTTTCTGCCACTTATTTGCTGCAGGGTCAATTCTTATTAGTGGCTTAGGTCAATAAAACCAAAATGCTACGTGAACGGCTCTGGGCTTATAAAATAATATCTATCTCGTTGAAATCCTGGCAGGCCTCAGTGTGCGTTCTCAGTCTCGTCGCAATAAATTGATAGTGTAGGTTCAGGCAGATACCTGATTAGCATCGATACGGCTCTAAGTACATGTTCAAATAAGAGTGCCAACTCTCCTACGGCCTTCCTGCTTTCATCGACAAACATGCGTTCACTAAGGTGCCCACACATTCGAAGTGGGATATCGGCTCTAAATGGTGGATCCACAGAAATATACAATACAATCTGATGAAGCGAATGTCTGGTAGGAATGTAATTACACAAGGCAGCACCTAGGATGTCTTTGTTAGAAGACGCGGAGATGTGGCGAATGAACCAGCTGCGCAGACGAAATCCGCTGGGGTGACGAGCTTCCAGCGAAATATCAGTTTCGCCCGCCCTTATTTCGAGTGATCTCGTGGAATTGGTCTCGAAATCTGGCCCAAGGAAGGGTCAGACATTCAACTACTACTTACCCAACAACAGTGCTGCCATTTTAGCATTTTGAATGCTAGATCTAGCATTATTTTTTCCAAAACGGCATTCGAAATTCGGAGTTAGCATCTAGCATTATTGTTAGCATTTAAATTTAGATGTCGGAATAATCTGGCACTCATCTATTTGCGATCTCGCCCATCAAATTTTTCTCAATAATAGCTCTGTTCGGGTACTTTAAGTCGCGTTCATAAAAGGACACTTCCTGAATCATGTGGTGGCGGAAATTCATGAAAAATACAAAAACGCGCTCATGGCATTTTCTTAGAAGTGACAGTTGTATGTTTTTGAAATAATGATAGTGATTATTAAGTCTAAAATATAAAGATTATAAAGTCATCTATATTGCTTTAAATATGGTAACGTTCAATTAAATCGTGATGATTCTAAAAATCAGTGATGTGGTCCCATCCACTTCAGACTCCCAGGAGCCTCGGGCATCTACAAGTTCACGTTTACCAAAGTATGTGCATTCTAGTTAGATATGTTTTCCTGAATAATGGCAATCAATTGTTTTTTTAGGGCTTCAAATGCAAGCGATCGCACGGATAACGCTGTAGAAAAATCTTCGTTATCCGACATTTTTTTTTCTTCACTTAAAAATAAATAAGTGTTGCTGTTTTGATTGTGAGAATCCAAACGATTTTTTGAAAAAATTATTAGAAATGAGCTTTACACAAGAGAAGAAGATTTAGACATAAGTGATATGCCTGTAATAGATATAGAATCATTTTGAGATGTAAATTTTAAACTTCGAATTTGTTTTTGTTATACATACGAGGGTTGATCAATACGACAGGATAATGAATATAAACCAAGGTGATTAAACTTAAAAGATATATTCAGTTTTCAACATAGTCTTCTAACAAGTTAATACATTTAGTCCATCTTTTTCCAAACCCAGGATACCCTTAGAAAAAAATTCTTTATCTGGACTCTCCCAAAATGACTTAACAGCGGCCATCACTTCCCTATCATCTTCAAATTTCTTACTTAAGGTGTTGTTTGATTTGATTGCCAACGGTGGAATGTGGAGGAGCAGAGTCCCCTAATGTTTCCACCATGTCGCCGTGTATGCTTCTGGTAGACAGTTTTTTTCAAACAGAGGTACTTAATGACAGCTTTAATTTCGTTTTTCCCCATTCTGATGTTTTCTTTTCGACTGTTCGTATTCAAATAAATGTGGCTCCCAGGAATTGACGCCTTTTTGTATGTTTTTTTCATGCTGACTTAGTGAGTATAGGTAGTAATAAATTTTTTTTTTTTTAAATTCTATGCGAACTGGAAATAACCGATTATCATTACTTATTGATCAACCCTCATATAAATATACATATTGTTTTCATATTGAACCATGTTTATTTCAATCAAATAAGAAAGCATTATTTAGCATTATAATTTTACAAGATCTAGCATTATTTAGTATTAAATAAAATTGAATCTAGCATTATTTAAAAAAAATGGCAGCACTGCCCAACAACTCTGCTCGGGCCTAAGAAACTAGTTGATCAGCCTTCAAATTTCTTAGAAAACTGCAATAAGTCCTACCCGAGATGTTTGATAAGAACAAAAAGGCCCTTCTATGGACAAAACTTTGAATTGGGGAGTATATGCTCCCTTTAAAGTCTGCGAATTGTGTTTGGAAACGGCAAAGTTCGACTAAGCTTAACAATCAGAGCAGACAAATATCTAAAAAGCTTAAACTCATGACGACCGCTCCAGGACTAGTTCGACCATTCAACGTAACGGTAAAATAAGTAGTGCCTCATTTGGACTATTCTTGATGCTAGAAAAAGGTACTGAGTCATCTCTTCGAAAATTTGGCTCAAGATAAGGCAAGCTAGACATATGATGTAAACTGCGGAAAGACAGCTGATGCCCTCTACCTAAAGAGTTTGGACTGGTATGCTTACCTTAAAAGGTGTCTTACCCAATTATTATCTAACACGTTTGCTAATGAACTCTTTGTTTCAAAATCTACGCTTCCATATCCAAGAGTTGATCTGCATCCTCCTCCATTAGATATTGTTGTTTATATTCACTGCTTTGAACTCGTTCATCTACGTCAATTTTCCAAACATAACTTGTTCAAAGGTGACTACCCTAGACTAAATTCCCACCACCATTAATTAGGGCAACAACCTATCAAAACTCACATCTCATGATTACGACACGACGTTTTTGAATTTATTTTACTTTTATTGACACCTATCACTTATCTTCGGAGCCCAAAAATCCCCTGGTTTAACAAATCCCTTTTGATATTTCACACTTGTCTAGGAAATTCGAGATTCTCAAAATATACAAACGGTCAGTATTAGTTGAAGACCTTAAAGCTTATCGAAAAATTTATATTTAAATTTTTAAAATGCGTACCATTCTTACATACTTAGTAAACAATAAAAATGTAATGCGTTGAGACAACCTAAAACATTTTTAGTGCCACTGTAAAGAATTGTGAACCACTTAGAACATTTTTTCGGCTTTCATTAAATATGGATATCAAGCTTAGATTCCTCTCAAACTAGTTGTGGTCTGTTTGTCAGTACTTTGCCTCGTTGTTGAACTCAGTATCGTCCTTGCCGACATCATTCTCTCCTATTTCTTATATTACACCTACTATTATTAAGTCCATTATAGGTGAGCGGAAATCATCCTCGAGAGTAAACATCGACGAGCATACAACGATATTTTTGAAAATGACAAGAACTGCATTAAGGTAAAACACCATAATTTCGTCAGGGTACTTAATTTCGTCACATTTTACATTTTCAAATAAAATAAGAAAATTCGAATGCTCACGCAATGTTTTTATCATTTGACATAAAGAGGTTTAATATTTAATTGCATTAAATTAATATGAATGTCGTATTGGCTCCAAATTACATAAAAGTTCGCTTAGAAGCATGCGTCATTGCTGCGTCCCGTAGTTAGCTCATTGCGTGTTAGTGTTTTGTTTAGTACGGACGTGAATATTGTTAAGGGTGCCAGAAACAAGGTTGGTAGGCTATAGGTTTTTTTCATACAAGGGTAAAAGTTAGCGCATCGTTAGTCACGAAATCAATAAAAAAAATTATAATTCACCAATAAATTACTGAGAAAAAGGCATGACGAATTAACCAATGGCGCGTTAACAGCAATGTAGGTAATTTCGTCATAGTGACGAAATTTAGTTCTTAGAACGTCGTTTTGTCAGCAGAATTTTGCTAAATTTATAAACAATTTTTGCCAAATTAAAATGGATAATCAATGTCAATAGAGTATTTAAACCTAAGACATAATTTCGTCCTGTCAATCATTATTATATATTGGTTAAATTTGCATAATATTTTTACCCATTTCGAGAAGATGTAAGGATGAAGAATGTCGCGATTTTAGATAATAAATCTATTTTAAATCGTGTTTTCTGGCGCAACAAAGTATTATTACCATTAAGATTTAGTTTGATACTATGCAAAAAAAAAATATGTTGAGAAAAATTCCGTTATCCTGCATGACGATTTTCAATTGTCTCAAATGCATTTTTTTTAAATTTCGTCACTTAATCGACGTGCAAAGCTAAAGGAACTTAAATCACTTGAGATCGAAAATTAACCTTATTCTAAGTGTATCAGATTCATCGAGCATTTTCCAATTAAGAAGAGCATTATATTTATGTTACAGATATAGATATGACTTCTAAGAAATACACACAAGAGCAACTTTCAATGGCGCTAAAGGCAATTGAAGATGGGCAGTCTACCAGAGATGTTGCCAAAAGATTCAAGACAAGAAATTAAAAAAACATTCAAAACATGTTGGAGCGTTTACAACTCTTACCCAAGCAGAAGAGCAGACTCTTGTCAAATGGATTCTTGAAATCGCGAATTTAGGTTTTCCTATAACAAAAACGCAATTAATTCATAGTGTGTCAAAATTGACGAAAGAAGTAAATAGAGAGAACAAATTCAAAAACGGTGTCCCCGGTATAAATTGGTAAAAAGATTTTTGAAACGAAATCCGGAGATTTCCTTGAGAATGTCTCAACATTTAACAACTGGGAGGTCCAGGATTACGGAAGAATCTATTAGAAATTGGTTTACCAAAATATTAACCTATGTCGAGAGTTTTCCTGAGCTAAAGGAAATTTTAAATGAACCTAATCGAATCTTCAACTGCGATGAAACAGCATTCTTTTTGTGTCCTAAAGACAAGAGAGTCCTAGTTCGCAAAGGTTCAGTGCATACTTATAAATGCACGGCCAACGACGGAAAAGAATGCATTAGAGTGTTTGTAGGGGCCTCAGCCAGTGGATAGCTTATGCCTCTTCTTACTCTATTGCCATATATAAGGATCCCTAAAAATGTAATAATGAAAATAGGACGATCTGATTCGGGCTGAATGACTTGCGAGTCTTTTTTTTAATGCATAACAAACTGTTTTTATCCGTACTTGCAGAAAAATAATAAAGATCTACGTGTGGTTTTGTTTATCGATGGGCACTATTCACACATTTCGTTGTCTTTAACAAACTTTTGCAGGGAAAAGAGTATAATTCTTATAGAACTTCTCCCAAATGCAAAGCATCTCCTGCAGCCAATGGACGTTGCAGTTTTTCATCCGGTTGCACAGGATTGGAAGCAAACGATTCGTAATTGGTGACTGCAGAACAATGGCGAAAAGCTTAAACGGGAAGAATTTACATGTCTGGTAGACTCATGACATGTTGCATACGACAAACTTCTCACGAACAAGAACATCCGTGTTTTGCCTGAAGTGAATAAAGATATTATTTGTAACGAGGTTTTTGCTGACGATCTCGCTGATGATAGACGTGTTGTCGATTACAACTCATTTTTATCCACCCTTGAAAAAGAAATAGGAGATGCGAAGGTTGAAATTTTTAGAGCGAATCCAGCTGGGATGCGAAAAAGATGAAAGTCTTTTCTATTTGTGGAAATCTGAAAAAATGCATTTATTTATTTATCAACCAAGCAAGGTACAAGTAACATAAACAGTAAAAAAAGCAAAGTTGTAAATTACGAGTACATAGAAACAAAACGAAAAATTAAATAAAATAATTAACAAAATAAATCAATAATAAATTAATAAATAACAAATAAATAAAACATTGTCATATAGCTTAGGATTAAGGGTTGCGGAAACCCATTTACACGTGTTCGATAACATAACGCATCATGAACAAACTCTAGATACAAATATAGACGAAGCGGTGTGGAACAATTCAAATATTTTGGAATTCGACGTACAACTCGATGGTTCATTAATCGCGTTAACACCAAAAGGTAATGTGCATCCTAAAAACCAAATTTTAACTGATAAATTGTCAGCATACCGAACATAAAAAAACCCCAGAATTTAATATGGAAGAAACGTCTGAAATATCCCAAAAATCTAAAATATCCCAAAATGAAACTACAGACATAAAAAAGGCATCCACAGTTGTCGTCCATTCTCAGTGTTATCCCACTCCTTTTAAAAAGCTCTATTTAGGCCTGAAGTAAAAACCACGGAAGCCACAAGAGTTAAACGTAAAATTGCACCAAGCGTTACTACTGCTGAAGAGTTTTTAACTTATCAGCTTAAAGTAGAGAGAGAGAAAAAAGAAAATGAAACCAAAAGACTAAGAAAAAGCAAGGATAAAGAAAACAAAAAAGGTTGCGAAGTATATAAAGGTGATTTTGTTGCCGTAAATTATTTGTGAATTCGAATTTTTGAGTATTTTTTTCTCTAAAAAATGTATTTGTTTTTGTATTACATATATTCATGTATATTTATCGATTTTTTATTTGTTGAATTATGTATTCGAACATATCATTCAAATCTTACTCTCATATAGAATTTGAATATCGCTAACCCTTAGAGGCCGAAGTTAGATACATGACATGACGAAGTTAAAAAATATGGATAATTGCCCTGACGAAATTGGGTACAAAAATAAGTTTGAAGTTAGATAGGTCGATAGTTAGGCCGAAGTTAGATACATGACATGACGAAGTTAAAAAATATGGATAATTGCCCTGACGAAATTGGGTACAAAAATAAGTTTGAAACTAATTTTAAAAAAACTTTGATAATGACCAAATAGAGTCCTCTGAATACGAGATTTACAAAAAAAAACGCTTCGTTCAACTAATTTATGTATTCGCCACTTGAATTTATTTAAAAGAAATATCATTTCACTCTGAGCTAAGTAAAATTTTTCTTAACATGACGAAATTATGGTGTTTTGCCTTATATCTTCCTGTAATCAACATTACTGGAAAGAAACCATAATTCATCCAATTCCGAAATCAGACGATGTGACCTCTGTGTACAATATTCGCCCAATATCGATTCTTCTAACCTTTTCAAAATGGTACCCGTATGAGCAATATAATTTTACCTGAATACGGGCATATCATTGTACCCGGACAACACGGTTTCCTCACTCAGCATCAACAAATCTCGTATAATTCACGAATTTCGCTGCCAAAGCCCTTGAGACTCAACTTGAATTTCACGCTGCATATAAAAACTCCAAAGCTTTTGGTTATATTAATCGCGACCTTCTTCTTTGCAAATTACGTAGACTTAGTTTCTCTTCATAAATTCTCAAATGAATGAATCGCATAGATATGCGATCCATTTGAGCTGATAACCGGTTTTCCACAAGGTTCTATCATGGTCCCTCTTCTTTTCCTGCTTAATGTGAATGACCGGACTCCGCTTCTTTCTCGTGACTAGGGCATTAATCCCGAGATTGAAATGGAGATCCCGAAATTCGGGATTAGAATTTTCGGGATCCCGAGATAGTCCCGAGATTTCGGGATTTTATAAAAAAAACTATATGAAGGGATTTTAAACAGATATATTGGCTTATTCGTACTCAATTGAAACTTAATTTCAATTATATATACATAAAACCGGAAGCTAAGTTCATTATAATGCTAAATTTATGCACAAATGTACATGGGTTCTAGCAAGCAAGACGTCAATCTATAATTGCATCTAAATTAGTCTTATGATCTAATTTCTTCTTATCTTCTTGTCCATTAAAGCTCTTTATTTGGTCATGATAGTTAGTTATAAAATGAGTTAAAAACGAATTGAAATTTAATCAGCATAACGGATGTTACGATAATATAATAAAAATACATTATTCTTTTTAGTTGTTTACATATCAATTACAAAATAAGATTACTTTTCAATGAAACAAGTGATAAGTAATAATATTTATTGATTCAAACTGCTGATTCGTTTTGAAAGTATGCTCTCAATAAACATAATTCGTCAAGAGTTTCTAAATTTTAACTAGACCTGATTTTGCTGCACATATATCCAGCGGATACACTTTTTGGTGGGATATTAAGCATGTAATCATACGCCAGTTGTAATTCATTATTACAACTGGCTTCCGCATCCGTTTTCATAAAGCAATATTCCTTTTAGTATTAAGTTCTGCTTTCTAATCCCCAAAATGGGTTGAATTTTCTCAATCCCGAAATCTCGGGAGTCCCGATAAAAAATTCGGGATCCCGAAAATGTCCAAAATGTGTCGGGATCCCGAGATCCCGAGATCTCGAAATCTCGGGATTGCATGCCCTACTCGTGACTGTCTATTTTATTCGAAAGCTAGTGTAAAGCACAAAATCTTCTTTTGAATGCAGATAAATGCCAAAATATTTTTTTATCATAAAACTCACCATACCGTCTTTAATTACTCATTGGATACACATTGGCGGCTCTCTACTCTCGCCTTGATCAAGGACCTAGAGATTGCGTTCGACAACGAGCTCAGTTTTGACCTTCATGTTTCGAACTTGGTTTATCGAGTCTCCAAACTGGCAGCCTTTATTCTAAGATCAACGCAAACATTCAAATCCATGCAACCATCCGGGCTTTTGTTTTCCTCTCTTAGCCAGTCAGAATATGCCCGTGTAGACCACACAACACGACCATATTCTGCATGAATGCAATAGGAAATGAATTGAATCCATCCAAAGGAAATTCACTCGTTTATTACTCTACAAGCACGGTTTTCTTGCCGTTCTCAAGTTTGATGCATTGTCTTCTCGTCGTATCTTCCACGATCAATGTTTCGTTTTCCAAATGCGTCGTAACCCTTCGCATATACCTATGTGTGAAGATATCAAATTCCGTAATCCAACCCGTGACATTCGGTGCTCCGAATCATTGGAAGTGTCGTTTGCTACAACCTCAGTTTACTTTAATGTGCCAGTACCAAGATTGATGAGAAATTATAACTCTCTCCAGATCGGTCCTTTGTCTCAATCTCCTCATGCACTCAAAGCTAAAATTAATTAATAAACGGTGTGTTATTTGATTATTATCGGTATGTTTTATGGAAATAAATAAATACTTAATCTATTAAATATATGTATATTAACAATTATATCAGTAAATAATGATATCAGTAAATAATGTATACTTAACATAAGTACCCCAAAGATCTACATACGGTCCACTACTATTTATTATATGTATATAAAAATCATTGCCCAAGAGCCTAGAAAAATTATTATTTTTGCCTATCATCGGCAAACATTACAATTTTTTTTTATTCAGATAAACACGAATTGGCACTACAATTGCTGCCAAAACTGTTCATGTATTTACTTCGACCAGGACATTTTATTAATTCTTTTTTTTAGCCTTCTTTAGGGATAATCTATTTGAAAATTCAGGAAGACTTTCATTGTAGGCAAATTAGCAAACTGCAAAGCCTTGCAAATAAATTTTTTTTAAAGTATCTTACTTATAGAATTTAAGCGTGCAAAACCTATACTTTCAAAAGTTAACCTGAACAAAACATTGGTAACTATTATGAACCAATGTTTTGAATAAATTTTAACTTCACTTCCTAATTTCAACCTATAATAATTCATACATGCACTTATTACATAATCTGAAGTATCTATTGTCAATTTTACAAAAGAAAAAAAAATCCCAAGAAATTTCTGCTATAGTCACCACACCATGGCAACAATGAACAGACGTTGCACCTTTGAAATCGTTTACTACAGTAAAATTATGCATTGTCTGTCTGTTTTCAGATATTGTCTTCATATGAAAATAGTCGACGTATACAATTAAACTGATATTCGAGATAGATACATACAAGTACGTTAAGTTAGAAGTAGTATTAGATATTATGAGTACATAAGTGGTAACGTTAATGTAGTTCATTTTTGATATAATCGATCAAAGTGACGTGGACTGTGAATTATTTAAAAAAACGGGTGATTCATCGAATATTGTCGCACTTTATTAATTACTGTTTATAAAGTGATAACATTAATTGGCATATGCTCTTTCCCCGATTAACTTGACATTCGTAGAAAGGTGATGAGAAAATGAATGATATTTGTAGACATTTTGTTCTTAGTCAAAACATGCTTATCAATACCGGCTGAAGACACAAAATATGCAAATTCGTTTACAATTTTGCTTATCCGAAAATATAATTTTAATTTGTTGCTCTGCGTGAGTTTTGTATAAAATAAATCATTTGATGAGCTACTATGTTTGCATGTGAATAAGGGTACGGCCAAGACGGAGCGAGCAATGCGCATCGAGTCGAGCAATGTGCTCAAACGGTTCATATATTTCCATGTCAAAGCAAAAATGTGATCGATTCAGACCGATTTCGTTACTCGACGCTCTCTTCGCTCCGTCTTGGCCGTACCCTTATTCACAAATAAGTGCAGATTTCCATGACACACAGCATCTATGGAACACAATGACTGCATGGAAAACTGGTTGATTTCTGGTACTAAAGTGAAATTCGGTAACAGAACAGAATAGCCAATAAGTTATACGATGCAAGCTAGTGCTCGAATATATTTTTAGTGAGGGAATAACATACGAGGGTTGATCCAAAAGTAATGATAATCACTTTAAACCAAGGTGATTAAACTAAAAAAAATATTTATTTATCAACATAGTCTCCTAACAAGTTAATAGAATTAGTCCATCTATTTTCCAAACTCAGGATGCTATTAGAAAAATTTCTGTGTTTTTACTCTTCCAAAACGCCTTAAACAGCGGCCATCACATCGCTACCATCTTCAAATTTCTTGCCTCGAAGGTGTTCCTGGAGCCGAGAAAAGAGGTAGAAGTCACTGGGAGCTAGATCTGAATTGCAGCCATCGCAACTGCAGCCTTTTGAACCGATGCGTTGTCTTGACGAAACAGCACTCCGGCTCGCAGTTCTTGATTTGCAGCCATGGCAACTGCAGCCTTGTGAACCGGTGCGTTGTCCTGATGAAACAGCAATCCGGCTCGCAGTTTGTCGCGGCTTTTTCCTCAATAGACTCCCGCAATCTTCTTATCTGGTCTGCGTAGTAGCAGCCTGATATAGTGGCTTCCTTTTCCAAATATTCCACCATAATAATTCCTTCAGAGTCCCAAAAAAACTCTAGCATAACCTTCCCTGCCAAATTCTACACCTTGAATTTCTTCGGCATCGGTGAAAAGGGTCGCTTCCAGATCATCGATTGGATCAAAATGGTGAATACAGGGCTCGTCCATGGCTACGAAACGTAACAAAAACTTATCCAGACTGCCTGGAACTTTGCGAAATTCACCCTCGAAATGTCGACTCGTTTCTTCTTTTGATCGTCGGTTAACATTCTCGGCCCCCAACGCACAGGGACCTTCTTCATATATAATTCGTTGGCAACGATTCATGCGAGATCCCTGTGACCATGCCTGATGGTCACTCTTCGATCTGTCAATACGACATCTTCAAATTTTTTCACGTTGTATTCAGTGAGGGACGTGGATGAATGTCCTTCGCGGTATTCATCTTCAGTGGATGTTCTTTCCAGCTTAAACTCCTCGGCCCAGCGTGCAACGGTGGGATATGGAAGAGCAGAGTTCCCTAGTGTTTCCCCCAAGTCGCTGTCTATGGCTTTGTTAGATATTTTTTTCAAAGACAGGTACTTAATGACAAATCTAATTTCTCCATTTTGATGTTCTCTCTGCAACTATTCGTATTCAAATGAATGTACCTCCCTGGAAACGTGGTCTACTTATATGTCTTTTATGTGCTGACTTAGTGGGTATATGAGGTAGTAAAAATTTTTTTTCTTTAATTTTATGCGAACTGGAAATAGCCGATTATGAGTACTTTTGGATCAATCCTCGTATTCTGATATCTTATCAGATGTAAGGTTCAACACTTAACCAAAAACTCGAGTTCCGCTACTTTGATGGACTCCAAATTATAGAAGGTCTGGGTAAACTCCTCTCATTTTCCAATGAAAAGTCTAAATATACAGTGGGTAAAAAAAGTTAAGGCAAAAACTATTAGTAAGAACAAAAATCCTATTTTGTATGGGACTTTAATAAATGATAGTGTTTTGGCATTTAATTAAAAGTTGTGCATGTTTACTTTAAGAACAATATAAAAAACGGGTAACGAAGCAAATTTCACAACATTAACGTAAAATTTTTCACTGAAGTACCAAAATAGCGCAAAAAAAGTTAAGGCACAGCGCAATTTTATCTGAAATTATTTCAATTGTTTTTAAGTGATCAATTTCAAAAAAATAAACTTACATAGCGCTAAGACTTTGTAGCTCTTCCACACGTTTTTATCTCTTCTCGCAGTCAGTTCGGTATTGTTTTCGCAATTTTTTTGCAAAAAGTGGGTGAAATTTTGGTCCATTCATCAATGATGAAATCTTGGAGCCCTTTGTTATACTTTACATTTCGCAATGCTACTCCGGTTTTGAGATGATGCCATAAATGCTCAAGCGGGTTTAAGTTCGATGACTGAAGGGGGGTTTTTTTTATAGCATTTGGGCAGTTACAAATAGCCCAAAGCCGCCGACATTGCTCCAAATTCTGCTTCGGATTGTTTTCCTTCGATCGCGCATAAATTTAAAAAATTAATGTCGATCATACCACTATTAAGTCTGCCCACCCCTGATCCACATCCTATCCAAACATTTAACTATTCGACGTTTCGTATTAACATCAATATCCATCCGTTCCCACGGACGAAGAAGTTAGCACTATGAAAATCACAAAAAAAAGTTAATTCTTACCCCATCATCGATGTTCGATGTGTATAACTTTAATTCAATGCTTAAGCAAGAGTCCGTGTAAAAAACTATAGAACGTCAATTTATATGTAACCTTATTTTGAGTGCAATTTATTTCCCAAACAACTGATAAAATGCGACATTAACGATGGTTACACAGGAATTAGCGTTCTATCAAACAGTTATAAACTCTTTTTGAAAGTTCTCTCTAATTATGAGATCCTGAAAAATACAAAAGTTTCCCGAAAGATTTCTGGTAGATATCAAAACTAGGACTATCAATATAGTTTTACAAATAATCAAACACTCTCAAACTAAAATGGCGTAAAGAATTTGCTAGTGCGTTCATTTGTTGAGCGCATAAGACTATTTATTAATAATAATTTATTTTTCAAATGAAACTAGCTCCCGGAAATATGGAAGTAAAATTGATTATGTTGATCCATATACTGGCAGTGGATTCGATATCATTCGTTTTTTGTGTGCGAAGCATGTCTTCTTTTGAATGCAGTATTGGTCTTTCTCTTTAGTATTGGTCTATTTACCGGCGTAGCTTTTCCTTATGCCTAGAAAGATTCTAATCTTTGTTTAATTTTCAAAACTAGCGATGTTTTCAACGACCGTCTTCCCAATGCTATTTAAAAAATGCCAACTCCAAAATGTATCTCATGATTAATCTTATCCTCACTTCGAAGCAACATAAGTTTGTGGGAGATAGGTATATTCTAGCTAACCTCATACTCTGCACAATCGCAACTTTTGACATAGGTGCTTTTAAAATCATTTTGCTTAAACTGTCATAGTGTCGTTCCTTATAATTATTGCCTAAAGTAGATAAATTCGATTTAAGATTTGATTTTGGATTTGAAACATACTAATTAATGATTTTAGTGTGTTAGAGTTTAGTGAAAAAAATGATTGTGTCAAGGATTGATGTTAAAATTTTATTCAATTATAAAATTCTATTCATAGATTTGATATTTCATTTCTACGAGCGATTCACAATTCTATATCTGAAAAGAGGTAATAACCACGAAAGACACTTCGCTTCCCTTATTAGAAGCGAACCAAAAATAATTGTATTACAGTGAATTTACTTCATTTAATCATCAAATATCACCCGTTACAGCACTTGTAGTGATTGCTAATTATCGAACACATCAAGCTTGGCGACGACAAATCGATAATTGAATGATTATTGTCTAGAAACAAATGCCTCAATTAGGGGAAATCTTATTTAATTACTGGAATCCCACTTTTATTACAACAAGTATCTTTTATATCTTTTATAATTTGTAGTTATTTTTAGAACCAGAATCTTATCCGAGTACATCTTCATTCGATTTGATTTAAGTTTATATGAGACAGAATGTGATTAACGACCATTTTCAATCATTCGTGCATCCTTGATATATGTGTTACGCATGCATCTATATTCATTTGAATAGATAGATAGACTCTCTTATCTCCAACATGCGCGTAATGATTAACTTATAGAAACTCGTAGTATCAGTGCGATGGATTTTCTGAAAACCGCGAGACATTCACTGTAAGCGAGTCATAGTTAATGAATAGTGAACGACACTGCAACGGATTTTCCAGTCCAAGCAAGCTAAAATAAACTACAAGAGTAGTTGTATCATCATGCGTAATCTATCTACAAGTTTAGCAAAGACTTATCGGTACTCACTGTAGTGAAGCGGTGAATCCCATTGGTTTGCTTTGTTCATTGGTTTCTGAACTCCGATCGGAAACTACTTATCAACAAAAATCGAAATGAGGTCAAGGCGGCCGCTTTAGATACCGTAACTTTATAGACATATACAACTATATATTGTATCTTGTATACCGACAATATGTAGACCGGTAAGCCAAACGGTCCACACGAAGCGAATGCAAGTACTCTTGTACTGTTTGGTTTTCTCTTCTTATTCTTCGCCGTTTCATTCACCAATTGTAACAGAGAAAAATCATAGAAAATCTGAGGAAATGAAAAAAACGCAAGCCCATTGTTCCAACTTTTAACAGGCCGTGGCGTTTTGCATAGTAAGTAATAAAGTTTCCCTTCCCGTAGCCTCGCCGGCTGGCGTGTATTTTTTTTCTTTGTTGTTCAATTTCGTCATCTCAAGATTAAAGTTTATCTGTCTCTGCATTAATAAGAAGAAGAAAAAAAAACTTTACTCAAGATAAAAGCTTTGTGTTTACATGAGTTTTTGGTAAAATAAAAATACAACTGAACTTACTACAGAGCTGGCATTGTGCTTTGTAACGTTGATGAAATTCACAGTATAACGGCATTTTGGTAATAATGTCGCCAAGAGAAAAGCACACGAAATGTATAAGAAAAAATACTGACTCAAATGGGGACAGATTAAGAAAAAGCATTGATTGTCAGAAAAAAAGTAAAAGTATTCCGTTTTCACTTAGACTAAGGTGAAATTAGTGTTTTGGATGATGACGATTCAGGCGTTTTAATGGTGGTTATTGTGTCACAAACTTACATCTAAAAAAATGTGCCCGGTATCAACGTATTATTACCAATTGTTATCTTCACAGACCATGAAAAATATTGTTTTGTAATCAGAAACGATGGCAATGGCCTAATGACACTTCTGTTTACTTAATAATTCTCTTTAGTTTCTAGATCTCTGCTGCAATTCAATGTTTCTCTGTTTTTAATCCTTTTGTTTACTAAGTATAGGACTAGACTAAATTTAAATCATATAGTTGAATTTTCCTTCCATTCCATTTCTCGTACTGTCTGTTTACATTAGAATACATTATCACTGTCTTTCTATTTTTAGCAAAAAAAAATCTATATTTTTAAGTACTATTCTTAAATCATCACGAATGCTAAAGTAGGTGAAGTAAATTTACTGTACACATTTCAACAATATTGTCATCAAATATTTTACAGATAAATGTTTGTGCCCACATACATACATAAATGCAAAGTCGTCTGTTCTGTTATTAATTAACGTTATGACGTTTTCTGATGATTTAACGATACATCCAGATGCCCGATGCCCACTTGGCCTGTTGCCAAAGTGCAATATTTCTCTCAGATATTCCAATGAACATTTATTTCTCAAAAACTATTTTCCACGTGCTGTGACATTTCAAAGGAAAAGTCTATGGAAATATTGAGACTGTTAGTATACATATATCTAATGTATATAGAAAGTCTAAGAAAATTGACATCATGCAGTGAAATGTATGATGTTGCATAGTAAGTGAATTTTCTTATGGACCAGAAAAATGATTGACTACCGTTAAATGAACTAATTAATTCAGTGGAAACATATTTTGGTCACATTTTCTCTTCGTTTCATTGCAGTATGGGACAAGGATTGTTAGGTGCCTGCATATGAGCTAGACTTATTGACCATCCTGTGAAATTGCCCTTCAGTATTCTATTCATCAAGCCAATTCAGTTACTGATTACCTATTAAAGTAATACGATCCTCGTAAGATGATTTCGTCCCTTAACTTTTTATTGCTTGCCCGTTTGGTGCAAAATATAAGGTCTTCCAACTCAATGCCAATAATTGTAAATACTTCATTCTTTTTCGCCGTATCTTTACTAGTATTGGGGAAATTTTTAAAATCGCCTTCTGTGATTTTTGACGCAAGCGTTTTCAACGTACAAAACATGATCCAAAAGTAACGATAATCAATATAAACCAAGGTGATTAAACTTTAAAAAAATATTTATTTTTCAACATAGTCTTCTAACAAGTTAATACATTTCGTCCATCTTTTTCCCAAACCCATGATACCATTAAAAAAAATGATTTGTCTCTACTCTCGCAAAACGCCTCAACAGCGGCGATCACTAAGCTTTCATACTCAAATTTCTTGCCGCGATGGTGTTCCTTGAGCCGAGGAAAGAGGTAGAAGTCACTGGGAGCTCGATCTGGCGAATAGGGCGGGTGTTCAAGCAGTTCGAATCTTGTTTCTTGAATTGCAGCAATCGCAACTGCAGCCTTGTGAACCGGTGCGTTGTCTTGGTGAAGCAGCACTCCGACTAGCAGTTTGCCGCATCTATTTTCCTCAATAGTCTCCCGCAATCTTCTTATTTGGTCTGCGTAGTAAGAGCCTGATATAGTGGCTACCTTTTTCAAATATTCCACTATAATAATTTTTTCAGCGTTCCAAAAAACGGATGCATAACCTTCCCTGCCAAACTCGGCACCTTGAATTTCTTCGGCATCGGTGAACAAGGTCGCTTCCAGGTCATCGATTGCTCTTTGGTTTCTGGATCAAAATGCTGGATCCAGGTCTCGTCCATGGTTAAGAAACCTGACAAAAACTACTCCAGATTTGCCTGGAACTTTTAGAGATTCAATCTCGAAATGTCGACTCGTTTCTCCTTTTGCTCGTCGGTTAACATTCTCGGCACCCAACGCGTAGATACCTTCTGTATATGTAATTCGTGAGCAACGATTCTTTGAACACTGCCATACGAAATCGCTGTGACCTCAGTTACCTGCCTGATGGTCACTCTTCGCAAGCAAGCTCTCGGTACTACGCCTCATACGACTTATATGTATTCAAATTCGCCTACCTCCTAAATTACTGGCCATCCCATTCTAAAACTTATATCATAAAATAAGTACACTTTAAGCTTTGTTTTGATATAAAAATAAACAAAATTAACATGGTCCAAATTATTGAAATAACGAGTTGAAGTGTTTATTTCAGGTTTTACGCAGGAAACAAATTTGTTTTTCAAATCTAATTTCAAAGTTAAAGAAGCACATATAATTTTCTATACCAATCATTATATTTAATGTTTTTCAGAAGTTTTGCGGGCCTCAGAATCGGCTTCCAAAAACACCTTTCATATTTTGTCAATTATTCAAAAGCCCATTGCTCGACAACTAATCCTCATAGAAAAATTGCGTACCCACAATCATATTCTCTAGAATTGCCATTATGCACAATTTGAACGAAATCCACTGCTTCGGCTTTTTTCCCTGTCCGCTTCACGTGAAATGCCCCTTATACGAACTGGAAATAACCGATTATCACTACTTTTGGATCAACCCTCGTACGTTTCAGGTTTAAATATTATGCAAACTCATTTCTACATTTAAATTTTTTTCACAGATATCGATATTTCGAAAGTAATCTACTCTCTTGTTCAGTGTCTTACTCTAGTTTTTCGCCCTTTCAGGACAAAGCGGTTTCATTCCCCATTATAAACATTTTTTAAGCTCAAGCAGTGGTGTTTTCAGTTTCCATAAATTGACCAATTCTCTTTGTTGGAATCAGATATTTACCTTATATTTTTAGAAAATGGATTCCGTATCGATATTTGTTTTTTTTTGCAGCACTTCAAGAAACAAATTTTTTGATTTTTTAACTTTTGCGGTTCTGTTAAAATTGGCCACTAGAAGCTCTCTCACTTTTGTCGTGTCTAACAGGAGTCCAGTGGTAGATGCTGCTTATTGGATGAGATCTATGATCAACGCTACTTGGTGTTATGAATCCGATACCCCGTGGTGGAAAACAGAAACCCAAAAATCACTGATTGGGCCAAACTCAATAGTCTTCTTGAAGATAACGCGTGTCCTAATGGTAGGATAAAATCACCGAAGTTAAGAGAAGTCCGGCTGAACACTCTCCACAGATCCAAATGAGGCAGCTACGAAAACTCTGCTCTGTCAACAAGAAAGAAAATGTAACAAGACGCTTCCTTGCTGGAATCGGTAACCAATATATCAGGAAAATCGTGAATCGAGCTTGTAAGAGCAGTACAGAAAATGACTAAACTTCTAACATAAAAGCTACAAAAATCCGGTGAAGACCTTCAACAGGAAATCATTCAGATTGGTCTCCAAGCGATTGAAATATACGGAAGAGATCTCGAGACTGTACAAGGTCTAGCAGAAAGTCCAATCAGCTAAGTTGGACCTCTTAATATACAAGCGCTTGATAGTGATACGATGTATTAGGATAGGGGTCTAATCATGTCCTTTGATAATTTCTTATTGTCGTGCCTGGAGGCCATCTATCCAACCATCCTAAGGCAGGGAATTGAAAATCTATCAGACATGCCTAGCCTTGGGGTATTATGCATGCTTGGTAAAAAGTTAAGGTAGTCTCCACACCAAAATTTGGGCAAATAATCCAAGGATCTTTGGTTACGTTTGATCATCATGTCATTCTTTGAAACTGGGTACTCGATACCCACGTACGAAATGGCTATCTTCTGATGTCAAAAGGCGCATGACAACTTTCCTATCAGATCCTGAAGATATAACACCAGGTTTTCTTCTCAACGAGAGTAGGGTATTTGCAGGATCCTCATGGGCATACTGACTGGATACTATCACCTAGGAGTGCATATGCACCATATAGTTATTGCACAGAATGAAGTTTGTCCATACTGTTTAGCATTTTCTTTACGTGCCAATATTTTGATTGGGAAGTTGCGCATATATGAAGGAGGGTAGCTTCTAGATCTGCGAAAATCTGGTAAGCTGAGGGTTCATTGAGTACAAAGGATGATTCTGGTCTGATGCTTAAATATGCAATGCGCCTCTCCGTCAGCAAATACCCACAATTTGTGATCGATTTGACATTATTTCGGACAACTTTTTTGTAAAGCAAGGACTTAAGGGTCGGACACACATAACCCAATCTGCCGTCGCAGGCAGTGATTTGCGAACGCCGCGAATCTGTTTTACATAAGATGGTATAGGAAGCGTATTTGGCTTCCTAATAATAAATAAAAAAAAAAATGTTTGTATGAAAAATATATTTGACAACACAATAGACAATAGACAATAGACAAGACAATACACAAGAGTAAAATACTTACTGAACTTACATGCTACGGACATTAAAAATGAAAACTATCTTAGCCTACTGTGAATATATTTAATTTTGATGTATGTCGAAGTGTAAGGTGTTTGTGGATTGTCGATGTGTAATTGTGTTATTATGTGTTCCCACAATGGCATTGTTTTAGGTACGTAGTGATACAATTTTGGCCGCGGAGATCATCGACAGAACTGTAAATTACAAAATTAAAAAATCGCTCGGGCGCGCTTGTCGGGTTGGTTTTGATATGCTGCAATAGCATCAAAGTTAGTAGATGGTCGTAAATCGGTGACCGCTGCATCGCCCGCAGTGCCGACTGGACTGTGTCGCCCACCCCTACGACAGATCACGTTCGCTTTATTGCATGCAATCTTTTATACCATTCGAAAATATTTTTTCCTGGCTAGCTGCAGGCTTGCTTCTAAACTCCAAACTTCAAACTCCAACCAAGCTGATTACTTAAGAGAAGGTTATTTCAGATACGGTCGAAAATAAGGCAAAGTTTGAGAATTTTTCGAGGGATAACGAAAAAACATACAAAATTCTGGTTTCGATTATTTTATTTGTTGATCATTCTAAAATCGTTCAAGTTTTTATTACGATGAAATTCAATCTGGTGGCTCCAAAATGGCGGCTCTCGTCTGCCTCTGCACGCGGGACATCGTCCGGTAACTTCAAGTCTGCAGCCTCTCGTAGTAAACTGATATAAGTCATAGTTTAAACTTATTAAAATTTATTGAAATCTCCATGTCTTATACCTAATGAGAATTAATTGGGACAAAAAATAAATCAAATTATGTACATTTAAAAAAAAGTGCAACTTTTAAACCGTTTTTTTTTTCACTTTGACCTCGCTTTATAATTATGAATTGAAACTTTTCATGCTCATTTTAGGTATAAGACATATAAAACAGTATATTCTTTTTGACAGACTTGGAATGAAATGAATCGGATCTCGACACCTGTGCTTGAAGTTATGTTGAAAAAAATCGTTTCGCGTTTAAAGTTTTTTAGCAAGTTTGCCTTGGGATAACTTTCTTGTTTGTTCAGTTATCACGGCCAGTACCAATAGTTGTAAGGTTTTGGGGTCGCTGATTACGAATCTGAAATCAAATTAACAAAATACAAGATGGCGGATCCAATACGGCGGATCAAAAAAAATTACCATCTGTCAATTTGGACCAAAATATCTATATGAAGATTTTCGTGGTTGTCGATCGTCAATTTGCTCCATTATACTCACATTAGGATCTAAGTCGGCTATTCCTGTGCGGTATAGGAATCCTTAATCGATTTCAAACCGCTCCTGGTTGGTCTGCTCCGGCAGACGTTGCGCGAGGCGGGCGATATTCGTCGTTAAGGATATATGCAATTTTCTGACGCATCGGTTATTTATTTATTGCATGTGCTGCCACCTAAAGTGTATTCCAACACGAACAAGTATGCGATAGTACAGAATCGTAATTAGTTCCGCTACATAGAAAGTCATCTGAGGCCACGCAGTGAATAAGCTATACCTGAGCATTCTCCTGCGCGCGTGAGGTAGGTGCTTTTGAGACGCTCTAATGCGATAAATATGTTCCAGATCGAAATATCCTTTTGCACACATATTCTAGACGTATGTAGCTTTCATTTTTTGTAAAACAAATAAAAACGATTTGTATGAAAACATCTGAAAGAACCTCCCCTTAAGAGAAGTTTTCAGACTGTTGGCAATGTTTTGTTTCGTTGATTGGTATCCACCGCGAAATTCCTTTCTTAGTCGTTACATTTGATTTACAAAACCGTTGATTTCATTTGATTGGAATATTGTAAATTCTCATTTCCTAGCCTGGATTGTTGGCTGCTCTTTATAGAAAACATGAAAAACCAACCCTGTAGAGCGAATATTTGATTTCAGGGTTGGAGAAGTGTCCCTTGATCACTATTGCACTGAATTCCCGATCAGGAACGACAATCAAAGTTAAAAACCCATCAAACATGCCCGATAAATGCACTAAAGAATACTGCCGTGCTAAGAAAAAAAGTCTTAAGCGCCAAAATGCAAATGTTGGGTGAATTTTATGATGTAATATAGCGTATTGAGCTCTCTCTTTGTAACCTGCCAACAGTTTATTTCTGAAGCGTGTTTGCAAACAAATCGCTTAACTCTATTTTCACATCTCCAGAATGTAGCACTTGTCCATTAGTTAAAAAGTCTTAATTCCCGTTTTTCTATGCCAAAAAAGGAAATCTGATGCTTACAGAACTGCAAAACAATCAAGTTTAAGGCGGCTTTAGATATGCGGTGTTTGTCAAATACCGAGCACCTAGTTTGGCAAACTTCCCATGTGTGGTTGGGTTGCTCGCCTAGTGCTTGCCCTAGGCCAAGCACAAACATTCGGGTGCTCGCTATTCCCGTAGTTTGTCGAACTTTCAACTCACATCAAAGTAGACGAGCACTGTGTCGGATCCCCGCAGCTCGTTCATCCTCCAATTTTGGCGAACATTCGGCAATGCCCGAAAGTCTAATTCACTGTGCTTGTCATTCCGCAAGCACCAAGCCAAATTACTTGATTAGGTGTTCGGTATTTGGCGAATAGGAGGTGTTTGACAAACACCGCATATCTAAAGCCGCCTTTAAATATACTCGTGAATATTTGCCGAGTGATTAAAAGTTTCATTGTGAAGCGCAAAGCTTGTATTACATTGCGCCAAATCGATAAAACGAAATTTCAATTTTTCTCAAAACTACAAAAATGGAGTTAAAACTTTTTAACTTAGTGCGGCAGTATACCTTCCAGAAAACACATTTATAAAAATTACCAACATGCCTCTGATTTCTTTACAAATACTCTTGAGTTGAAATTGTTCATTTACCATAATGCTAACGTCCGCACAACCAAGAATAGCTATTGTGCTCATCGTTATTGATTGCTTCATATATGTTAACTCGAAAATGTCGCAATTTTTTGTTATATTGATCATTATAAATTCATATTTGTTTGACACAAGTCGACCGTGATAAGATTAAAAATATGGGTTGTAGAAGTGATTTGTGTTTTGAGATTAGTTCCTGATCTATATGTTATGTTGAATGTAATTCGTAAGAAACAGACACTCAAAAGTGAAATAGAATAAAGCGAAACTACTAATTATAACGAAGATCACACGCATACCCTACCCCACTTTTGCATATTTAAGATTATTTCCTCGTTTTGAAATCAAAACCGTCAGTACATCATCAGAATACAAATCTTCACATGTACCGGACTATTATTTTGCTATCGCTGCATATTTTTTAAAAAGACATTTTAAACGCGAACACGCCACAACTTTCTTTCTTCAATCCAACTCATTCTCTTTGCAATAATGGTGTCGTGACTTAGATCCAATCATAACCCCTACCACGTCGGAATCACGTAACTTGTTGATATAATCAATTGCTACGTTTATCGATCATTATCACTTTCCCCATATGCACATAGGAATATGTGTATCTACTACAATATTATTGTGCTGTCGTCCGATACGAAATTATCGCGAACCTAATCGCGCTCTTATCGATAAAGTCAAAACAATTAGGTCGTTGTCGCATATGAATTTTGCTGGAATTCATTATTTCATTGCGCTTTGAATAAAAACATAATATAGTTAGTATATAGAAAGTCACAACCAAATTGATAAGAGCTTTGGCGTTGAATTGTTTCGAAACATCATTATGACGAATTGCAATGGGAGTAAACAACTGCGCTTGCGATTTCGGTATGTCGGAATTATAAATTGATCGTTTATTTTTGTATTGTGAAATGCTAATATTAGCCAGACATGCAATTTTGATTTAACAACCTTTCAGTTTCATTATCGATACATTGTCAGCCGCATTCTTCATAAATGTAAATGCAATAATAGATTAGATAAATTTTTATTTTGCTGGTTTGTTGCTATTTGTATAAAGAATTTTATTACACCAGTGCACAATAGGTTGTGAAAATATTACCATAAAATATTCTGGCTCGAAAATAAATCAGTGTGCCGTTAAAACCATTCAATGATTTATTCGGGTTTAAAAATATTGAAACCATCCAATGAGTTTTTCGGCTCTAAAATCAATGTTGATTGACTGGCATAATATTTTCCTCTAAAAAAGCATTCCATCATTCTTAGTCAAAATCTATTAGCTCAATTAGTAGTAGAATATTTTATTGGGATATTGCTTTTAGACGAATCCAACATACACTGCTTATATTAATTTCAAGTGTATCAGCTTCATTATGTTCGGATTTTAGGTTTCCTCTTCGTTCTTCAGTCTTACTTTTAGGGAATCGTCGTGCAAATCCAAACATCGTATTTTATAATACATACCAAAAAAAACCTATCCTTTATAAAGGTATGTTTGTAATTTAGGTGTACGAAATAATGTTGCGAGGGGATTTATGCAGTGATACAATTTGATGCCACCACAGTTGTCCTTCGCAAGGTCTTTCTTTTAGAGGTGGTATTTTGATTGCCGTCAATAAAAAATAAATAGAACCCTTGCTATTTACATTATATTTCTTTTCTTGCTAAAAGTTTGATTTTACGTATTTCACTATAGCTTATTGCAGCCTCGTATTGATCTTTGACTATTTCTTTGTGAAACTCTCGCCCTACCTCAATGGCCGGATCACTTCTACATCCGTACATTTATGTGTTGATTTCAATGTTTGAAGATGCCAGCTATTCGAAAATATTATTTTCTTCTTTTTGCATTACCATCAGTACTGGTGTTACCGACCTTCTGAAGAAGAATTGCCCATCTGGAGTTTTTTTTAAGGAATTCGTCAGGACTCCCGCCAGAAATTTTCGTTCCAGACCTTCGAACAAAAACAGAACATAAACCGACCTCTGAAAATATTTTACCAGAACGTTCGTGGTCTGAGGACCAAGGTTAATATTGTTGATATCTCTTCTGTAATCGCGTCTGATGATATTGTCTGCCTAACAGAGACCTGGTTGTCTGGGGATATATTTAGCAATGAAATTATGCCCCTTCATAATATTTTTCGCAGGGATCGTAATCAGTCTGTGAATAATCTTTCATTAGGAGGTGGTGTTTTAATTGGTGTATATAAATCTCTGAATGGAACGCTCTGCAGTGACTTCATTCCTTCCGCCCCAGTTGAATGTGTGATTGTCCGTATTTCTCCTTCACCTTCCTCTGTGTTGATTGTTTCCTCAATCTACATTCCTTGTAGTAGTCCCGTTCTGGTATATGAACGTTTCTTTGCGGAAATCTCGTCCTACCTCAATGGCTGCTTCCCTTCTGCTTCCTTACTGCTATGTGGTGACTTTAATATGCCGTCGCTGAATTGGGATGATACTTTCTCTTGTATTTTATCTTCAAGCAATATTTCTCTCGCTCCTTCTTCCTTTGTGTCCCTTTGCTCACTTTCCCAATTCAACAACGTACCTAATACTAACAACAGGATTCTCGATCTCGTCATGACTATTCCTTTTGCTTGAGTCCTTCTCTATCTCCGTATGTGCGCCCCGATCTTCACCATCCTCCTCTTTTTATGGAATTAACTCTAACCCGAACGTCTAAAGACAAATCTGCCTCTACTTTTAGTTTCAATTTTAAAAAAGCTAACTATTCCGCTCTGTCCAATGAAATAAATGGTACAAACTGGTATAATTTTTTCAGAGGGCTAAGTGTGGATGATGCTCTTTACAAATTTTATTCCCTCTTGTCCAACTTAATTTCCTGCTACACTCCTTCCTTTCGCTGTAAAAGAAGTTCCGACCCTCCGTGGTTCACCGTTGATGTCGCGATTGCTATTAGAGCCAAAGATGCAGCGCGTAGCAAATTCAAAAGGACTGGCTCACTTAATGGCCATATTAAGTTTTAAAAATTACGTGTCGCTGCTAAAAGGGCAGCCAATGACGCAATGCGTGTTTATCTTGAGTATGTCGAAACTTCTATTACTTCTGACAATCCTAAGCCTTTTTGGTCCTATATCAAATCCCTTAAAACTTCCTCCGCCATTCCTTCTGTTATGTATCTTCATGATAAGTCTGCGTCCTCACCTCAAGATTCTTGTGAGCTCTTTGCTCAATTTTTCTCTTCTTTCACCTCCCATCATAGTAACTCTTCGTCTTCAGCCATTTTTCCCGTTCCTGATTGTACCCTTTCTGCTTTTTTTACTAATCCCTTAGAAGTCGAATCGTTAATGTTGTCTCTTGACGCAAGCACTAGCTTTGGTTCTGACGGCATTCCAAATTTTTTTACCAAATCACTTTCATCTTCTTTGTGTGTTCTTCTGTCAATAATTTTTAACCTCAGCTTCTCATCCGGAACCTTTCCATCCCTTTGGAAATCCGCCAATATATTTCCCATCCATAAAGCTGGTGATATATCTTCCATTTGTAATTACCGTCCCATATCCCTTTTGCCATGTTTCAGTAAGCTCCTCAAAAGAGTCGTTTACAATAGAGTATACCCTTTCGTCCAGCCCTTCCTGGCCAGTGAACAGCATGGTTTCATCAAAGGTAAGTCAACAGTTACAAACCTATTGTCTTTGACAAACACCGTTGCTTCCGCAATCGACCAGCAAAAGCAAGTTGATGCCCTCTATACCGACTTTGCCAAGGCCTTCGATTCTGGGAACCATGACATTCTTCTGTCAAAGTTAGAAGGGTTTGGTCTCTCCGGTGCCCTTTTTTGCTGGTTCGCCTCCTACGTTTGTGATCGCTCTTGTGTTGTTACTGTTAACTCTTGCTCTTCCACACCCTTTTTCCCTGCCTCAGGAGTTCCGCAAGGATCCATTCTTGGTCCGTTATTGTTCCTATCATATTGCAGAGCGATTTGGATGCTTTGACTAACTGGTGCACTGCTAATTCCCTCACTTTGAATGTTGCGAAGTGTCATCACACAAAGCATCCCCTTTCACACACAAAACATCCCCTTTGCTCTTCTCCTACTGTGTCCTTGGCTCTCCTCTCAATGTTGTTTCTAGTATCAAGGACCTTGGCGTGATTTTCGATTCCAAATTGAAGTTTGACTTACATATTCTACACATCACTGCCAAGGATTGTCGTTTTTCTGGCTTCATCATCAGATGCTCTAAACGTTTTGTTAATCTTTCCATTTCTCTATATCTGTTTTTTTCCTTTGTCCTTAGTGTTCTTGAATACTGTTGCCAAATTTGCTGTCCACATTACGGATACTTGATCGATGCGGTTGAATCTGTGCAACGCCGATTCACCCGCTCCTTGTTCTATAAGTTCAGTATTCCGTATTGTGATTACAGTTTGCGCCTCTCCATCCTTCAGATTCCTTCCCTTGAGTCACGTAGAGTGTTCCTTGACGAGTGCCTCCTTTTTAAACTTTTTAACGGCAGTATATTGGTTGACTCCATCATTCAACCTTATGTTAGAGAATCGGGCCGTTCTAGTAGAATATTATTTAACTTTAATGTTACATTCGCCCGTACCGACACCTATTTCTTTTCCCCCTTTTGCATTTGCCTCGTCAGCACAATAGCCTTAACCTTGGTCCTCTGCCTCGAACGTTATTAGTGTTTAAAAATACCTTAAAAAATAACGTTCTTTCTTACACTTGGAATATGTCCTAATTTACTTAATTTGTTTGTTTCTTTTTCGGTCGACTAGCTTTTCATTCTTTTGTTTGTATTTTATTCCATTCTGGATTTTATTAATTTTCTTAGTTTTTTGTTATTTTTTCTATCTTTTTCTTATATATTTTTATATATGTACTTTTTTTACTGTATTTTATTCTTTCTTCTTGTCTAATCTATAATTGGATTTATTCTGTAGATTCGGACAATAAATAAATAAATAATATTGTCTAGGAATAATATTTATCTTGCCATCGCATGTTTTCTTTCTCAGTACTAATTTTTGTCGATTTAACAACGTGATTTACTTAGATCAATTTAATACATTCAAATTGGTCTTATTGAAGCAGTTTCTAATTGTCGTTGCAGAGACTTATAATTCTTGTTTTATTCGTCCTAGTTGCTGTGAGAATTGTAAAAATAAATTTTGTGTATTTTCCAATCTGCCCAATATTATTTCAATGCTTCCGAGATTTTTTTTGGCAATTCTGCTTGATCCAGGAACTGTGAGAAGTCGATGCAATTTTAGGAGTTTTAGAAATAAGCTGGACGTTTACCAATATAACTTCCAAATCCACCTAATGAAGAGTGATTAAAATCTCTTTACCTTGCCGTTTCATTTTCTGGTTAGGATTTTACTATCACTCTGTCATAATTGGTTTGGTCATACGCACTTTTGGGTTGCCAAATACAAACTTCCTATTATTACATTGTTCTTTTACATTTTTTTTGTAACTTTGTAAAATTGCATACTATTACAACCTGCGAATAAAACTGCAATTTTAAAGCGCACTAACAGAGAGTTAATTGACTTTGAATACGATTTTATCCACATTTCAACACGACCCAACCAGCCGTTAGAAGCATTAAAATAACTGAGTGCGAGTTCATTAGTAATTTATTGAGTTTTTTCTTTAAGTATTAGTCGAGATACAGGCAAACTTCATCGCGTTTCTTACATAAATTGAACGAAATGTTGAAACTTTTTTTTGCATGAAATGCAATATCATATTGCATGAAATTCATTCCGGACAATGTTCCGTATTTCAACAAAGTTGATATTACGAAGAATTTCGATGTTTCAACATTAAGACTTAAAAAAAAAAATTATTGAATAACTTAGCTTGAATATATTATCAAAGATTAGGGGTAGGTTTGTGAATGCAACCTAATATTTATATTTAAATTTATTTATTTCTGTTTAAATTATTTCGACTATTATTTTTGTTCACCTCTTAACTATTTTTACTTGCCATTTTTCCCCACCTTTTTATTACCTCCTAAATTCATTATTGTCGAAACCAGGCAGTAAAGCTAGTGAGCTAAGCAAACTAAATTGCACGCCACATTAAAAGATCTTGCTACGCAAATAAATAAATAAACAATAAATGTTGACATGTAATTAACTATCGCACGATCATCAGACATTGTGAAGAATTTTTCGTTTCCGAAGGAAATCACAATAAAAAAAACCTTGTACTCTACCTTGAAGGTGGTACCCAAAAGGTTCGCACCAAAATCCAGCTTTTCCCTCATTTTTCCGAAGTTTTGCCTTTTCGCAGAAGAAGAAGTTACTTCTTAAATATATTTTTACACCAGCATCTTCACAAGAATCGCGATGAAACCTCAGCTCTTGTGGCTAGATATGAACTAATCGAAGATCTAGACTAAAAGGTTTTTAAACGAAAATTCTTAAATCTGAAATTAAATTCAAATATTTTAATTTAAAGAAAATTTTTCCTCTTCCAATTTCTTGGCAGATATCAATATTTGGAGGGTGATTTGTCCTTCTCTTCACTAAATGGGTCACGTCAGTGAAAAAGAGGGCAGATTATCTTCAAAGTATCGATACGTTTCAAAAAATCGAAATATATCTAGCTGCTAATAGCAAAATCGATTTTTAAATTAAAGTATTTGATTTTGAAAGATAGAAAAATAGAATCAGCTTGAATTGTTTTCACTGTTGAATTCGCTACATAAATGCCCATTTTCTGAATAGTAATATTTTAATTTGCCTGATGAATAATATATCAAATGTCACGCTATATTTTCTCAATGAACTATATATAGTTATCGATGGTTTCCACTATCAATAGTTTCATATCTCTACCTTGAAAGCATTGTGTTGTGTAAAAATAAGTTTTAGGTGTTGCGTGGTTCAGGAGCAGATTCCCAAGTTTCTTCCATGCATTGAATACAACCACAATTACTAAAGAGGCAAAAACTCAAGAGTCTGCGGTAGGAAAGAATTATTTTTCTCGAAGAAACCAGGCCAGCTTTGGATCTGGGGGGTCCCAGTCCTTCCCGGCCTCCCATTACGACGCGCCAACGCATACAGCCTATGAAGAGCCGAAGCTTGTAACTCGTCATTTTGAGCTCGCGAAAAATAGACATGAAATAAAAAAAATGCTTAATAAGAGTCCTTTGTGCAACACATTAATGAGCATTTCCAAGAAAATTGCACCAACAATTAAGTAAGAAAGAGCCTGATCCAAATAGAAATTGGACTCCGGATAAAGTGTGGTGTGGTCCTAAAATGATATACAGTGGCACAAAAACATGTAGAGTTAAAGGCTTGCGCTGAAATAATCCGACTAGTCCTCGGAAAGCACGGAAATGCTGGTGAAATGGTGACTAGCGATTTAGTTTTATAGATTTCCACTGCAAAAGAAACTAAATTTAGCATTTTCGAGTCTGACGAAAAAATTAAGGTGTGGAGAAAAATCTCTAGCGCATCGGAACCGCGAGAAAGATTGATTTTCGAAGAAAAGTAGATAAAATGTGTAGATTTAGAATGCATGTTCAACCAAACGTACATCTTTTTTACAACCACCCTATATCGAAGGCCATGTACCACTTTGATCCGATGGTCTGATCTGCTCCCGATGATCCGATCTGCTTTCAAACTGTAAATTTCGTTTTGATATGATGACTACGTTAGAAGCTATAAGCGTAGAATGAATATAAGGTTTCCCGTCTGCAAAAATTTTACAATATTCGAAATTGAAGCACTGGTTACAATATAATTATCCATTGAAAATTTAATGGCCGCATCTCTTAGCAAAGAAGTGACAAAAAAATTATACAAATTACCATAACATAGTTTCTGTAACCAAATTCCTATCAAACTTGGCATAGGTCTATAAACTGTGTGAATAATTAATCTGATGACTGCATCGGAAGTTATAGGCATAAAGCATTTATATTCTTGAGTGATTTTCCACAGAGTATTTAAAAAAATTCTTCTCTACTTTTGGGCACTCGGCGCCCACATAGGGTTAAAAAAATTCCAAACCGATATCATAATCAAGCATAAAACTTTGTCAGTTTTAATTTCTCATAGTTGCTTTTTACAAAAATTTACTTTCCATAGCATATGATTACTGGAAAATCGACTTGAAAGCCCGCTGCCGCCAAAGGACTAAAGATATCTTAATTTTACCTTGATATGAACCTACTCCTTATATAAATCCATATGCTCTGGACATTTCGATCCATTGAATTACGTACTCGAGAGATAATCGTCCTTGAATATTTTTGCTGATTTATAAATAAATAAAGAAAGTGATATATACGAAATATACATGGACAGATTTATGTATATGTATACACATTTTAAAAGGTAATCTCGCAAAAAAATTAGGCAGGTATCGAGAAATTTCTTCAATTTGATCAGGATAACAACTCTAAACATAAATTAACGACTTTTCGTGAATGGACGCTGCATATTTCTCCGAATCTTATCAATACTCCAGAGCAATCATCAAATTTGAGTGCGACAGGAAATTTGTGGAATTTGTTAAGGGGTTACCCCCACTTGTAACTTTGAAATTTTTCTATTTTTGTTGTTGCATTTTTTTAAAGTATAACTATCTGAGAATACGTCCTTCAAACTTCAAGTCGATCTGAACATGATTGACCGAGATATGAGCATTGAAAGAGAAGAAGCTGTTACTTAAACAGCCGTTACATATACTTATAAACGCGTTTCTCGAAATGCCATTTTTGAAGTCGATGACCAAAATTACCCAAAAACTACTGAGCCGATCTTTTTGAAACTTGACAGGCTTATTCAATACATAAAAATGTAGTGTTTGATCGTTCGGTTTTTCTTTTTGATAAAAAATGGCCGTTTTATAGCAAAAAGACGACCGTTTTTTTAAGTGAAAATCGAACCATTAACTTTGACTGTCCGCCATTTTGTAAAAAATGGATATTGTTTTAAATCCTTCGATCAAACACTATTTTATACTGTTATTTAACTAAATGCATCGCTCTTTTTTGCTTCAGATGATCCAGTTCGACACAATGTTGGTCACCGCAAAAAGTGAAAATTAAAATACCATTGTTTTGACGGCCATTTGTAATTTAACGATGTAATATTTTTCAATAAAAAAATTACTGACTGGTGCTTAATGTATGTACTTTAAGATAATATAATAGTCGTTTAAAAAAATTACGTACTTTTCTTAAAAAAAATTCATGAAAATGATCAATTTTTTTCCGCTACAAGTGGGGGTAACCCCTTAAACGATAAGGTCCACTGTATATTTTTCACTACAATTTACTGCACCTAGTTATTAATAAGCACACTCATTTTCACTCCTAATATCTGCATCCTTTCAGCAATTCTAGTAAATTTCATTAAAGGCTAGCTTGAATTTCTACTTGTTTCTTAAATTAATAATTTTTACTTGCAACGAAAATAAAGTTGCATAATGGTTTCATGCTAAAAACCCAGCAATAATATCTAGCCTCTTACCGAACCAAAACTATGTCCTTGGATACACTCATTTAAATTCAATGACAAAAACATTTTCACTGATTTCTTATTCAATTATCTTATGCAGTAATGATCTTAGCCACGAAATTCGTTAACCAATGCTTCATGATTAAGCAATGAAAAATGTATAAAGAATGAAGAAAAAAAAACAGCAAACCATTAAGCAGCTCATATTGTTGAATGGATATTTATTTATACAGTAAAAAGTTGCTTATTCATGTTATTCGTTCATCCATTTTTCCGCCAGTATTCTTGATACTCGACCAAATGTGCTTAATATTACTATCAGAAACAATAATAAAGAAAACAGTAGAAACGCGTATACTGGAGGAAATGCGTATTCGAATAGTTAATTTGTTTTGCATATTCTTCAGTTGTTTTTAAAAATAAGTATGTAGATATTAGGGCTGCCAACTTTTTTATTGGGCCTTACAGGACAAATTAACTTGCAGTGGAAAATAAACGGGATTTATAAATTTTACCCGGGAAAAAAATAAAACATTGCATTTTATGTTTATTTTCCTTTTATTCAGACTTAAAACTATACTTTGCTACAGATTTCACGGCATGCAACATATCCTTTTGTGATTTGACATATTTATAAACTGAGACACAATAAAAATCATAATTGAACATAGTAAGCAGTTTGGCTTTAATAAAATTTGATGTGCACTTGTTACGTACATCGGTCTACTTTAGACTCATTTGCGAAAATACTCTTTCGACGAAATCATTTGAACTAGGGATGCTAAAAATGAAAGACAGTATAGTGAAAATGTTACTTATCTCGGTTTTCGAAAACGGTTCTATCATTTTCTTCCATTTCTCGAGCACACTCATTTTTGGACCGCCATAGGAACGTGCAATTTCTAGGCTCTTTTTAATCAATTGGAATTTTTCGTAAAGCGTGTCCATATTAATTTCAATTTTCAGTAGTTCCCCTGGTGATACAAAATCATTATAATCTATCATTGATTGAAGATTTAGAAAATCCAATTTTGGAAAGATATTATTTTCGGACATATCTTATCTTTTTGCTAAATACTCCAAAAAAAATGGAATTAAAGTGGACAAAAAAAATGGAATTTATTGCAGCTTCTTTCTCGGTTGCACATAAAACAGCGAGCATTTGACGGGCCTAAATAACCTAATATCTTTTTCGCCTCTTCGTCAGATGCAACAATTTTTTCTATCATTCGAGGGCACTCGTTTCCAATTTCCTGAAAATATAATTTAAGGCAGGCCCTATTTTTAAAAATCTTTCTACAGCCGGTCCAAGGGATAAAAATCTGGTAGACACATGTTTAAGAAGTTCTGTCCACTGCATTTAAGTTGCTTCAAATTGGTTTTGTAAGTTAGCTCTTCTCTTTGCCGACCTACTGAAATGGTTACATATTTTCAGAATCAAGCTTTCGATGTCAATTGCCAACCTATCAGTACTAAACTTTGCTGGATTGTGCAAAATATGCACTGGGCAACCAGTTTTAAGAATGCTATCATTTTCCATCCTCGAAATAGTATAAATTGAGTGATACTTTCCGAAGTTTACGTTAGTGTTGGCGGTGGAAAAAGCTGATATATTGTTTAAAAGGAGGCCATATTTTTCCAAAGTATCGATCAAAAGCTTTGATACTTGAGTAAAAGATTCATCGTTGCGCTCTACAAAGTCAAAAAGTATATTTTCTACGCCGGTATTAAAGTCGAAAAATCTTACACAAATAGGAAACATTTTTCTATTTTTTTATTGCTTGCGTCAGTAGCAATCAAAAAATATAAATTTTGGTCTTTAATAGCCCTTAAAATATTCTTAACTGACTCTATGAATAATATTTCACAAAATATGCTCTCTGCTTTCGTCTTTCCACAACTAAATTTTTGAGCAATTTTTGAATCGGTGCAAATGTAAGGTAGCAGCTTGTGCGAGCAGTCCATGCTATTATAGCTTAAAGAGTGTTTAACCGTGTGATAAACTGATTTAATTTCCCTAGCAGAAATTTTATCATTGGCTTCGGAGGTAGATGTTTCTGGCTGTGATAAAAATTTCAAAAGACTACTTGATCTTCTCGTACTTACAATGAATAAATGAGCCTTTGTTGATGCATGTTGTTTTATGTCAGCAATCCCACCACGAGCACATGAGAAATCCTTATGGCAAATCTTACAAAATGCTTTATGAGAATCTTCTTTGACTTGCTGTAACCAGCCAAAATCGCTTTCCCATCTGGAGTTGTATTTGGTCAGCCTTTTAAATTTCATAGCGGATACAATTGAATTCCGCGTTGAAGCATCACTATCATTTTGGTTACTCATTCGATAGATAATTTCAATATATCAAGGCACCGCAGTAATATTCTAATTTAAAAAGTTTTTTGACACTGCACTCAAAGAAATCAAAGGCACGAATGTTTCAAAATGTAAACAAATGCGACACAGAACGATGCTATAAACAACGAAGTAGATAAGAGACATGAGGTTGTTTTATATGTTAAATAGGGAAAGAATGCGATTCCAGTCAGTTTGTACTCGGTGAATACAAGAAGGAAGGTAGTGGTCGGTGACAATCACCCGCTCCTTTCATTTGTTCGCTAATTGGTCGCGCTTCTCATTTTATATTTTGATATCGTGGAAAGGCGAACAAAGCGTTTGCGAAATTTGCTATATAAGTTTGCAACAATCATGTTGCTGCCCGAGCGGTCATTAAGCGTGCTACGCGCAATATTATAACCGATATTCGGGACTTGGTCTGTCTCGGCAAAAAAATACAAAAATACAAAAAATACGGGACGTCCCGGAAAATACGGGACGGTTGGCAACACTAGTAGGTATACAAAAACGGCTGATAGATTGATTCAAGGTTATAATAAACAGCTATCACTGTATGTTGATACAATCAAGAAACATTTATCTTGCAAATAAATAAATAATAAATTCATTTTATTAATATTCGACTTTTGTATTTCCAGCCGGGAAAATAATCTACATTATCATAAATTAAACTATTATTGCAATTCCTAAAATGTTGATTCTATTTTACTTTTCAACTGTTATTTATTGCTGAATTCATCCTTATTTTATGGAATCCAATCTGACTTTCTATCAGTATCTGTAGTAACACAATATAAAATTTTCTTGATTTCCGCATGACAGTGAGTGACGTTTTCCGCTGTTATCGATGTCGAGTCGGGGATGTACATTTTTGCACACACAATTCCAGTGAACTTTCAAGTTAGCGGAAACAATGAGTGACAAAAACACTATTTCGCTTACACGTATGGCTATCTCTCTCTGGTGATAGATAGGTAATGGCAGATACGTGTCATCGCGAATTGCTGAAGAATGTTCATTGTTTATAAAACCAATTTCAGTGCAGATAGAGGTACTACTGCGATGAAAATTCATGAAATTATGATGAAATGCTGGAACAAACTGCAAAACATCTGGGCGGGATTATAATGAAACTATTTAAATTAATCTACAATAAATATTACCTTCGACAAGCTTGGTTAGATATTCTCGGGAAATTATTCTGAATTGAACATATCTGACACATCGCTTCCCTTTAGTGATTGATATCTTATCATGTTTCAAGTGAATTCAATTATTTACTGAATTCGCTTCCTCCCTTCAATATTTATTGCATTACATTATTTTGATGTTTATCTCAAATACTGCATTATTCACGTACAGTCATTGGATTTAAAAATAAGTAAATTTTATATTTATTGTTCAAATCGCACCTTTCTCGAATTTTCGCAAATTAACACTTACAAAATGATGCTTGAATAGTTGTTTTTGTTTGTTCTCTATTTCTTCACAAACAAGTAGTATAGTGAGTATGGTGTCATCACTGTTTTTTTTTTTGCTCAAAATTTTGTTATAATAGCTTACAGTAAGCTGTGTTGGTTTGGATGAATAAGCTATTTCTAAATAAGTTATTGAATGGGGTACTAAAAAATGTCATTGGCACTGAATTTAATAAACATCAAGCATCTCAAGTATATTTGGAGATAAGAATATATTGAAAAACAACTTTTTATGCTTTACTCACCAGTTTTCCATAACTATCGTATTTCTAATCAAGCTATTTCTCAAGCTTTAGACTTGTTTGAATCATTTCAAACTACAATTTATCATTATCGGCATACTTAATCTGAAGTATGGACTCTCTGAAAAGCGTAAAAAATATTTAAGTACAATCTCTTAAAATAAACAATAATATAATATTACATAAACATACAATGAACCTATTTTCGTAGTAAGATAATTGAAAAACTAAATAGATACAGTAAAATTTCATATTTTCTAATAAGTACTATGTTGATTTTTCTTTTCAGATATTAAAGTCGTTTTGCCCTAATTCCAAAGATGATGGAATCCGACGCACAAGCCGAGGAGAAAAAACTCCTCGGCGAGGCCAAATATCGTAACTACATGTCAAATATCGACAAGGCCTTGAAAAATTTCGAATATTCAAGTGAATGGGCTGACCTAATATCGGCGCTTGGCAAGCTAAATAAGGTACGTAATTTGATTGTTTTCAATGAAAACTTTATAGAAATGTGCGTGCAATTGTGTATTATATATTCAATAACCTTTATATATTCAATAACCTTGACAATTATGTATAACTTATTAAAGTGTGAACTAGAGTTAAATGAATTTACCCTAAAATACTATTTTACCCATTAGGGTTATTGGAAAAAAATGGCGCATTGATTTAAGTGTTTACTCAAAGATATTTCCTGCTGGCGCAAATGATTCATTGTTCACCCGCGGATTCGAACCAAGCACCGCATATATTAACAGCAACCGCTATATCCACTAGTTCAAATCTGACCTCAAAATATATGAAGCAATTTAATACCCAACAAATAGAATCAGATTAGACATAAACATTTAAAAAAAACTTCAAAATAAAAGACATACGCTTGAATATTAAAAAGGAACATCGTCGATAATAGAATTACCCAAACAAATAGTATCGAAAACAGTCTTTCAAATTTACGCTTTGAGCACAAATTAAGTTCCCAAAACTCAAACAATTCAGAGCAAACGTCTACATGAGTTTCACAGTTCCCAGGCATTTCGTTAATTTATGTAGCCTTTGTTGCAGCCTTAACGCATTCGAGGAAAATTGTTTTTAGATTGAACGCACTTGGTTTCAATATCTGGAAAGCTCCAGAATTCTCTCTTAGCTTTCTTTGATTGCGCAAAATATTTCTAAAAAGATTGATTTTCGAAGGAAAATGGAGGAATTTGTAGATTTTGAATGTATGCTCTACCAAACGTGGTTCTTATAATAATCTCCTCGTATCGAAGATCATGTACTACTTTCATCCGGTAACTGCAAAAGTCGTACAATAGAAAGGTTTCCAGGTGCATGAGTTTCAAAATTTGGTCAAATAAAACACTTGCCTCTTATTTACCTTATAGGGTGCTTATAATTTAAAAATTGGATGGCAGCTTCTTTTCTAACATAAGTGATGAATATGCTCAATGCTGGAAAGGCTTTACCAGCACTTTGCCGCAACTGTTTCTCGTCATGATCAGCACACCCTGTGAATTTCGTGTTTAGCCGTTGAGAACATCTTAAGTGATAATGATGGGAAAAATTTTTGGAGTTGCAATCCGTGAAATTTCCAAACAAAATTAAATAATTAAAATATCTGGTGCTGCCATCCCTTTGCTAGCACCACAGTCAAGATGACTCAAATCTTCAAGCCACCCTGTGAATTTCGTTTCCATCCGATGATTGCTTTGGATGTTGCAGGAGTAGGAAGTGCTTAAGGGTTATCGGTCGCAAAAACTTCAAAAAATTCAAAATGTTCAACTCACGACAACCTCATTATTATTGCAAAAGTTAATGGCAGCATCTCTTAGTAAAAAGAAAACAAACAATTTCATCAGATCATTCCATGTATCTTGATTGTATTCTTTTGCCAAAGAAACTATCTCGAAGGTCTGTTCGAATTCAGTCAAAAGGTTATGCCTTAATTTTGTGGTTTGATACTGAAAATGTATTATATTGCATTCCCTAAGTACGAGAAATGACTATTAAATAACGAGACTGACACTGCTAAAGAAGAATTACGCATGCGCCAAAAGCTAGCGACGGTTAGCTGTTTAGTGTGAAGCCTTCTCTTTCGAATGCAGTACTTCTCGCTTCTGTAAAAGAATCCATATACCCGTAGCCTTCGTTTGCATTAGTTGTTTTTTTTAATTCGGGTTGTTTTTTCTCTTGAATTACTTTTTTGCACAACTGAACACTGGTTTCGAAAATAAATTTCCACGATGTAAATCTACCCATGGCAATTTGTCAGATCTTACTGAGTAAAAATGACGGTGACATTGACAGCTGTCATCGCCTTATTTGACAGTGGCGAGTTTCGAAATGCGACACTTGTAAAAAACACTCTTTACATATATCAACACAATTTTTCATCAACGTTTTGCTTCAAAGCGCCTCATTCGATCACGCTGATATTTTTAGGAATTGTTGGTGGACATCAGTTGTAAGGCGTTTTTGACTTGCAGTAAAATATCTTTAACTCTTTGACGGCACCGGGTCTTTTAGTGAATTTTCAGGTACTCCTATATTTCTGTGGAAACAAAATATTTGAAAAAATTAAGTACAGAAAGTGAAATTTAAGATTTTTAGCTTGAATACGATACTTTTATGGAAATTTTAAACCTTTTGTGAGTGCTAAGCGCTTAAAAGTAGGCATGGAAAATTTGCGAAATTTCAAATTGCGATAGCTCCCGAGAAAATTATTGGATTGTCACGAAATTCGCAGGATGCAATTATGGGCACACTAAATACGTGTGTGCAAGCAACCCTGCGGCTATGGCAGTTTCTAAAAAGAAATCGATATTTTTGGAACGAAATGCAAAATTCTGGTAAACATCATACTTTGTCTGCAGAGTCAAATTAAAATTTTCGAAATTCTTCTTTGCACAAGAACGGTAACCCGTCACCAAATTATTTCTGTTTTTAGTATGTGTTCGCAAGAACTGACGACCCGATTACCATAATTAAGTAGGACCAGTGGTGACATCTTGAAAAATCTCTAAGAAAAAAAAACTGCTTTTTGCCCTATAAATTCCGATTCGGTCACCAGATTTCAACCAAATTCACGCAGTAGCTAGACCTGGAGGCCGCGTTCGGTAGAAATTTGGTTGAAAAATTTAGTTGAAGTTGCTAGCTATGGTAAAAAGTTGCTCAACAAAATCAAGTCTATTGCCCTATAACTTACGGTGCAGCCAGGAAATCAAAACGATCTTCATATAGTAAATGGACATACGAAAAGTTTGGTTGAAAAATCATGATAGGGCTGCCAGCTACGGTTGTTTTTTGTAATTTTTTAATAATTCTTTACTAAGCGATGTAAGCATTTAATTTTTAAATTGTAATGATCTTGAAGTGACAATTAACAACAAATACTTGGATTTCCTTGTACTCCTTTAAATTCCAATGCAGTCATCGGGTTAACCTCATTGTGAAGGAGATGTGCCATATTTTTGGCTTTGCTATCACAGAGTGGCCAGCACTAGGCGTTTTTTGTTATTTTCGTACGAACAAATGCCAGCATTATATATTCGTATGGCAAACATCTGCAATGAAAATAAGTAACGAATGTTTAAATTTTCCAAATTCTGCAAATTATTCGAATGGAAACCTCAAACATCTTTCTATCCCTGTAATTTTCGATGAAGTCATTGGATGAAAATTAGAATCCTAGGGCAGGTTGATTTTGACGTGGCTCATTTGTTGCAGGGTTTTAGTTTGAATGCTGGCAAAGTGTTGTAAGCACTGAGCATTTTCATCATTTATGCTAAAGGAGTTCTGTTCTTTCAAAGTTCTGTAATAGAAGCAACCCATAATGAATACAAATAACAAGTATTTCATCATCATCAGCACTACAACCGGGGTCCGGTCCTGACCTCCGTCAACTGTTTTCTTTTTACATCCGTCCCGATCGCGAGCCGATGTCATCCAATTGGGCACCCCTAAACTCCGAGCATATTGGTCAACACCATCTCTCCGCCGCAGGCAAGGTGTCCCACACTGTCATCTGCCGTAAAATCTGCCGCAAAGGTATTTAACTTTCCTAAATTTTGAAACTCATGTTTCAAGTGGTAACCCTGGAAACCTTTCCCCCTATGATTGAGATCAAAGTGGTGCATAGCCTTCGAAACAGGTTGGCTCTAATAAGGAGCTCGTGAGGTAGAATATGCATACAAAATCTACACGATTCCTCTACTTTTCTTCGGACAATAGTATTTCTAGCGGTTGCCATGCACTAGAGTTTTTTATGAGTTAGCTTGCTTTTCAAAAATCATTATTCGCATTCAAAAGATAATATCATCTACTATTGACGTCAATCAATCCCTCCTAAGCAAAATATTAACTAATCTTTATAACCTACTTTAAGCTGAGTCTCTGTAACGTAATTATTACATTACATATTCGAAACAGTTTTAATGACGTAGCACCAACAGCATCTTTTACTGAAACAAAAGCACAACTATGAAAATCTGATTGAAAATTCAACAGTCTATTAAATTTTACAAATATTCTAAGCATAACAGCAATTTCCTCAAAAACGCAAAATCCATTCGACCAGATAAACCTGAAAACATAGAAAATGAACATACAACATCATCACGCAAAAGCAATTTCTCTCCCGCTGTATATTATATCTACAAAATGAATAAAGATTGTTTTATCTCGCTAAACAGACAACCGACAGAAACATCTATCTACCATCATAAAAATGCGAGTAAACACCGGTGTATTAAATTAGTCATCATCGCCCACTTGTTTCATGTGTTGCTGATTAGATTACATTCAATAAATTTATATATATAATGCAAAGATTACTCTAAGTCGCCGTTAGATAGCAATGAAAAAAAAACTGAAAATTGTCTGGAGAAAATATAAATATTCCGCAGTAAATTATTAACCTTTTTCCGTGCTCTAGTCGAGATTTGAAAGCAAAATATGGGCAAAATTTCTGGTACACAATTTCTTGTTAAGTTTTATTGAAGTGCTCGAAATTAAATTGAAATAGATTTTATGACACAATTTTGAACGACCGATAGCATTGATAAGGTTTGACAAAGCAGATAGTCGATGATAGTGGCCGCATAACGGAAATATTACACCAACAAATAAGAAAAAGTGAAAAAACATTTTGCGATAGTAGTGTTAGTCATGACAATATGTGTCATCAAACTGTGATGGGAATATTATACTTTCGAATGAGATTTTTAATAATTCTGAACGAAGATTGCAGCGTAGGTAGAGTGAAATTAGGTAAATATTTTCTGTTATGAGTCAAATGATAGCGCGTTTCTGTGTTGTTATTTACACAATAAAACAACGAAAAAATCAAATTATAGAAAAATCAAAAATAAATATCTATTAAATCAATCTAGGTTTCATTGAGAAGTTTGGCTTTAAAATAGATCAATTTGACCCATCGGCTTTCTAAAGCTTTTAAGTATAGCACGCCGCTGAATCGGGCTAAATTATATTAACTGATGCCGCCGAATACCTTTATTAGCTAATAGAGACGAATGATATCTTGCTGTTTTAGTTAGCTGGTTTTAGTGCTAGATATTTACAGAGAATGAAAAATTGTAAGATTTGCAATCATAATTCAAGGTCTATCATGGGATTCAAACCAGCTGTCCTATAAGCTTTTTTGTAAAATCTTTAAAAGAAAGAATTCAAAAAAGGCTTGCAAATAATACTAATTTTTTTCGTTAGTCATAGATGTTGACTAATGCAAATTTTCGTAATTCTAAATTGATTAGTCCAAGAGTCGGAAAACTGATTTGACCTTTTCCAGTTGTAGTAGATGCTTCCGCCAAAAAGAAAGTGATCTATATTTGTAGCTGACTGGTTTAGAGCTTTTAGCTCATTCTATTTTATTGTTATGGTTACAGATAGGAAATTTTGTATACAAACTAGCTGGATACCTATAACTACAGTATCATCATTGAGCCACAAAGTGTTGTATTTGTAGCTATATTATGCAAGTACTATGCCATGTGAGCAAAATAACCCTATCATGTTTTTAAATTTCCGCAGAGGCTCCTCACGCACGATATCTTTTTAGAGCAATCTTTGTAGTATTTGAACAATACTGCCAAGGTCAATGGAGTTGAAATATTCGGGCAAATATTATTGGTTGTAAAACAAGTGGTCAAGGTTAGATATTGCTGTTGAAAGGTACCTTGCACGATGTCTTGAATAATTTGACAATTGTAGAAAGACGAAAAATGTAGTTTCAGCTCGTAGCAGCATCGCCACATAATTTTAAGGAATTCACAGCAATTTTTGGCTCAGAATATCAGCAACACTAGCTAAAACGTTATGTACATCGACCCGCAAGATCTGCAGATTCCAATTCCTAAAACTATTCCCTGCTGGATCATTTAAAACAAGTACACTCAGAAAAATTTCACCACTTAAAATTTTTAAAAATCAAATTTAAATCAAAAGTTGAAACACTTTTAAATATAAAACGAATCTTATTTGAATTCCTCTTTATTATAAAAATTTTATTTTCATATCAAAATTTATCATCATTGAATGAAAAATAAAACATTAAAACAAACAAGACACACTTTGATACAGCGTTATTGAAATGATGTCAGATTATTTGAATTAAAAAGAAACGTATATGACGCCAAATTAAAAATTTTTAAATATGATTTGGCGCCATATACGTTTCTTTTTAATTCAAATAATCTGACCTCAATTCAATAACGCTGTATCAAAGTGTGTCTTGTTTGTTTTAATGTTTTATTTTTCATTCAATGATGATAAATTTTGATATGAAAATAAAATTTTTATAATAAAGTGGAATTGAAATAAGATTCGTTTTTTATTTAAAAGTGTTTCAACTTTTGATTTATATTTGATTCTATTAAATGAAATTTTTCTGAGTGTAGCTTAACAGAAAACTCCAAGCACGTTAGAAAAATTAACAATGTCGCTGCTGACAGATCAAGGATAAAATTTTTACAAAGATTCTGAAAAAGCGCAGGATCATATTTTTGAATGCAAGATAGACATTTTAGACATTTACTTTAGATTGTTTATTTCCGAACCAAATCTTTCACGCTCATACGATGTAAGTGTGTACTGTAGCCTATTAAGCCTGATTTTATCAGTGACCTAACGGTTACGATATCGTCCATATATTTCTTTGTTCTACAAGCGATGGAATCCTCCATACTTATCAGTTTCTAAACAGCTATAACATGAAATAGACCAATCTTTCAGCACTATAAAAATTAACCGAATATCTTGTAGCTAAACTTATTTAGAACCTACTCAATTTCGACCTCGCTTGTTACTTCTGATATGCAGATTGCGTTCCAGGCGAAATGCGACCAAATTCATAGAAAATCATGTATGAAGCATACACAGTGCAACAATTAAATATCAGTATCACTGTACTCGCAAATCAGGTAGATTTGGTACTGACAAACAAATAAAGTGATTTTTTTGATGTAGATTTTGAACGGGGAGATGTAATTCAAATTTATATACTTGTAGTGAAATTTTTAAAAAATTTTAAACAAATATTCAGGCCTATTTTCTTATCTCTTTATGCAAATCACATTCTGCTTTTGTGCAATTTCCACTATTTTAGAGCAAAATTCGAATGACACTTGATTCAAAATTACTTTCCCTCTCATGGCTGGAATTCAGCACTTTCTGAGAAACATTCAGCCGGGAGAAAATTCACAATAGTACCTGATTTAAATTCGGTAAATATCCGCGATGCTCCACTAATGATGGAAGAGGCTTTAAATATCAATAGAGGAACAATTCAACTCATTCTTCTCGAGGGTTTGGCTAAAACAAAGGTTTGTGCAAAGTATGTTCCACACACGTTGAATATCAATCATTCCAGAAAACTCGTCGCAATCGCGAGAAGCGATCTAAACTTCGGGAAATCAATTGTTACGGGGGAAGAAACATGGTGCTTTCAATAAGATCCAGAAACTAAGCGCCGAAGTACGGAATTGAAGTCGAAAAACTCACCACAGGCAAAAAACACAAAAAAAACTCATTCAAAAATCAAGAGAAGTATTCTTCTATAGCAAAGGTATCATCTGCAAAGAGTTCGTGTCAACTAGGCAGTACTACTTGGAAGTGCCAAAATGTTTGATGGGCAGAATTGTAGCGATTTAGAAGATGGGAATGGCCTTAGCACAACTTAGAACCAGACCGAAGTCCAGAACCAAGAGTGCTAAGGTCAGAAAAGTGGAATGGCTAAAGCCATTCAAGAGGCAAAACAAAAAAAGAATTGCCCCGAGAGCAGGGTGCCCTAGAAATGGCCGTGAAGGCCCCTCGTCCGCATTAGCGGAGCACCCTTTAACCAACCCCGACGGATGCTGGGGTGCCGCTTTGCTAGCTCGCTGCGGCTGGGGTGGGTTCTTTAAACAAATGGGGATGGTTTGCTCTCACAGAAAACGGGATGCTACGTATTATTCATCCGTCATGAATTTCGTAGCCGCAAACTGGTATATAAAAATACCCAAGGACCAAAAGGGGGCATAGTTCCGTAAAGGAAACCACCCAGGCTCTGCAACATGGGCTGACTAAGCAGACCCAGTGCTCGTGACAACGCACGGAGCCAATAAATTGAAAAATCTAAAAACGGGAAAATAGGAAAAAAAAGGCTACCTCTCTTTACAAGGAACCCGGGTGAGGCAGACAGCCCCGGGCCCCCGATGTTAGTGGAGCCCTGACCCCGATGGTCTGGGGTCCTCCACCCTCCGATACTGGCCATATTAATCAAATTCAAAAAATTCAAAAAAATCTAATCTAAAACCAGAAACTACAATGATGGCCAGTATCCCTCCCTTTAAAAGTGAAAAGCTGAAAAAAATCACGAAAAATCACGAAATCTACTTAATCATTTTGAGGCCAGCCAGGCCTTGCGCGGACCCTGAAAAGGAAGAGAACTTCTCGGGCTTTCGCCCAATAAGAAGGCCACAGGTTTATATTTCAACAATCCATATGGTTATTATTTTTCAAACTTAAATTACACAATGATAGTAGTCTAAGAACTTTAAACAAAGTCCGACGTAATTCAAAGGCAAACCATTTCATTTAAATCTTCAATATGAGACCCGATATTCACAGGATACAATGTCAACTTGAATCGAGACCTTAAATTATCTTTCCATTTCATCTAACAAATAGTACGCAAGTATATACATATACTCGTTGCTGGCTAAATTTGAATGTGCCTTAGTTATTATACATTCTTTTTCTTATTATTTTTTTTTTTTTTCTTTTTCGTTTTTGGTTTTTTTTTTTTCTTTTATGTATCTTTTAGAAGCTGGTATAATAAGACCGTTACGTAAACCGTGAAAGCGAATATTGTGCACAATATGTACCGCTGAGGGACGAAGGTCTTGAAAAATTTTCGAAGAAAGACCAAAAAAAAAACGGAAAAATTGATTGGCTTAATCTGAGTTAGGGGAAATGGAAAGAAGTGGCGGTATTGAAGCAAAACTAATTCATTCATTTGCAAATTACATATACCGCGTCGAATTTCTCTACATAGATGTTTTTCAGAATGTATTCATAAGTTGACTAATAAGGATCAACATTTTCTGTTTCAAGCTTAACATACGTAATCAAAACCAACATATTTCAAATTTACCACTAAGTGCGCAGAACCCTAAAAGTTGCAAAGTAACACGTCTAATATTAATATTCTTATTGCCATCCTTTGGATCGTATCTTTCTTACGCATCCACATACGTTTTCCCAAAAATAGATGCTTATTTTCACTAATAGTTTATCTCGAATACCCTCTGAATTTTATAACTTTACGCCTATATCTCACAAAATAATAGTGATGAAACAAAATACCTTCAAGCTGTGACAAGACATCTTTCTGTACAACTCCGACCTGGAAATAACTTTCTACTTATACTAATTACTCGTTGTCGACAAATGCTTATTAATAAGTTGCGGTCGCTTCAGTATAGCATCATCTTTGGTATTCAATGTGGATGATGGAGTAGTGATCGTTGACTCTGGTAGGCCTTCAATTCCCTCCGATTTTCTCTTCGAACCCTTTCGACTGGTCTGCTTTCGATCAAGCCGCATGATTATCGAATACTCCGTTAGTTGGTCGAACGCAGTCACTAACCACCTGGGATGTGTGGTCGGCCAAGTTGTCGAGATCTTCAGTACGGAACGGTTTAAGCTGGTGAGCCCCAGAATCAGGTAGTCGCCCTCCTCTTCACAATTTCTCATTGGAAATAAAAAAATGAATTTCTACTTACATACATCTGGCAATGGGGTGATAATTATCGCCATTTGAATTTCCGCTAAGAGTTCAAAAGTTCAGGTCAGGAAACCAGCGAAAGCGAAACCAACGAAATCCCTTAGTAATGCGTACAACTGACACCCGTCCATACATTATATCGTAGACATCCTACACCGGATTTATCCTTATCAATTGGTCGAGACGCGCACACCCTTGCACGGGCCATGCTTTCAAAGTAAATGTAAAAGCCTTTTTATTGCGAGTCAGTTCACTGTTCAACTACTGACACGTGACACAATTCTTCTCATTCTATACTACCAAGCATATTAAGGAAGCACAATTCAACGGAAACCACACCCGAAACGATACTTTCCTAGCGTTTACACACCGTGCAGAGACACAGAATAGTATTTGTGGGCTTTCTGTTACATATTGACAACGCACGTGCATCCAGCTCAGCTCCGATCGTCTTCGCGTCGACAATCTGTTCACCTCGCAGACTTTTCCTTCACCACACTCTTGAACTCGACTTATCAGAACATGTGCTCCAAGTCCACTTCTCTTGGTTTCGAATCGAGCTCGTGTATCCACTGGATTACATGCGAGTCTTTTGAGTCATGGGCGACCTTGTTTTACTGTCAAATCTTGGGGGGGCTCAGGTTTTATAATAGTCGACGGGGATCATGAAAGTACGCTCTACACCAGAGTATAAGTCTCGGTCGTAGATATTTCTTTAAACAAAATCCCGAGTTCGACACATAACCATCTATTCACTGGTCCGCACATGTGATGTACACTTGAGCAAAATGACAGTTATAACTGCAGCGGTACTTGTCGGACACAACTTTTAAAGGGGCACACAAAGACACTCCTTGAGCTGTTGCGACTTAGCTATAGGTGGCAAACACTGAGACAATCGCCTGCCTGTAGCAGATTTCTAAAAATTGTTGGGCGGCGGAATACTCTCACACTGCCGGAACGCGAGATAGGTATCAGATCGAACTCGACCGAATGTGTTATGTGCCGCGAGGTGGTAATGGATAGCACACACATGCCGCAGCGCACATGGTATTCCAACTCGCGTCTTATTCGACTTCCACAAAATCAGAACACGATCGAATTTATCTTTATTTTTATCTTTTTATTTTATTTATCTTTTTATGAATTTATCTTAGCGCGTACCGCGGAGACTAAACTACTTCTCCCTATTGCCACGAGGAGTCCAGAATCGACTCGTCCCGCCACGACAAAAGCGGCCGCCCGTCGCTACGACTGTTTGAAGACTGCCCATAGCCAAGCGCTGCATCCTCACAGCCCAGCCGCAGCATCGCAATTTGCCATAAACAATTTACCGTTGATACGGTAAATTAGTTTTGAAAAAATGAATTTTTCGAAGCGACATCGCTTGTGTTTCGATTTGTCGAAAACAAGGTGCCGTAAGAGGGCAAGTAGAGGACTTTTGATACAATGCGTATCAAAAGTCGTTTGCCGTGAATTTTAGAAACAAAATTCAAATGGGCAAATGCTACAGAATCTATGGAGAAATCGAGTCTATGCGATCAACCGTTTTTTTTTTTGGATCGATGTAACAAGTCTATTACTTTGCGAGGAGAGTATTTCGAAAAGTATATTCAAAAAAAATCCAGGTACTTTGTTTCAATGACGTCTTCCAAGACCAGTACTGATACTCAATTGTTGCACTGTATATTTGTACAATTAGCTAAAAATCTTCAAAATAGCATCCTCCTAAAAGACGTTCTCCGCTATATCGTGACTCAATGTTTTCCTTTTCAAGACTCCTTTTAAGCAAAGAAACAAAAAAGTCGAGAGAAGCCAGGTCAGGGCTGTAGGGAGGCTCGAGAACTAATGGGATGTGAGTCCAATGCGCTGTAGTTTGGCGCGTTATGTGATTATGTTTCCAGGCGTCCTTGAAGTTACTTCGGCAACTCTTTTTCAGTCATTTAAGTACTTCCAAGTAAAATCTGCGATCATAGTGGTCTCTCTAGGTGCGAATTTGTAGTGAATAATATGTTGCACATCGAAGAAGATAGTGAACATTATTTTGATTCTGAACAACGCTCATCCGCGTTTCATTCAGCGTTTTTTTTGCGATGCACATTTAGCTTGTCTAATCTTCTCCTTGCAAAATAACAACCCTTTTTAGTATTTAGACCCTAGTCGTTCTATTTTTCTACTATAACTCACACTGCAAACTGCTATATCGTCACTACATATTATTTTCGTAAATTTCGCTGCATCATAGAGTACCGTATCTTATCACAATTTCATCAGTGCCGCCAACTTTGCCGTTACTTACTCGAGTCCAGGGCATGAATCACGAGATTTCGATAGACGATATCGCCTATCGTCAAATAAAAACGATAGCGATTATCGACTTAGGAATGTCGGCATCACAACCTGAACGATATGGTGTATCGAAATTTTCCTTTTGAATTATAACTCCATGGTAGATTTTCTTGACATTTGACAGCATCTGATGAATGATAATGACTTTTGAAAATTCAAATAGTGAGCTGCTAACGCGCGAAAAGTCTGTCGGTAAAGCAATTCACAACGAAAATCAATGGAGCCATTCATCCGTTTTGATTCTTCATCTAAAGATGATAAGTTTTCCATGTTCCGCCATGAATTTGCTCATTATTACGAACTGAGCAGTATTTTTTTTTATATTCGTTGTATTTTCCTTGAAAATACAATTTCCTTGAGACAAAATTTTATAAAATAGTCATAATACTCACCTTTTCAAAGAAAAAAACCGGAATCGTTTCGACCACTCTTTACCATTCGTTTTCAAACACAAAATTGCGAAATGGACTGCCATCATTGGTATGTTCGCGTACCTGAATTTATTATAATATATTAAAATGGATTCGCAGCAAGTCGTTTTTGTACTCTTGCTGCAAGCCAAATTTTACCACAATAAGAAACCAGCTGCAAAGATCGGTTGCTGCTCAAGTACGCGAACAGACCTCATGTCTCAAGCCGAAGATGGATATCGATGACATATCGATAGTCAGAGATCTATCGCCAGAGATTTCGATAGTCGCTGTCGTTTTTTGATTTTTGTGATTTCGAATCTCGGAAATTTCGACAGGCGGTATCGTCTATCGTCGATTGTGATTCATGCCCAGGCTGTGCGTTGCTCTTCTTTATTAATTGTCCTTGGGGTCGAGATTTTTAAATCCTGTGTTTTTAAATCCTTTGTTTTTTCTTATTTTCCTTAGATTAAAGTCAATAAATAGCTCAAGAATGATAGGTTGTAATGAACCTGTCGATTCTGAACTTTTAACTTCTTTTTTGTAATTCCCAAATAATTATTGACGAAAAATGATGTTCTTAGCTACATCAACAACAAAAATTAAGATGAAAAAATCAACACAAGAAAATCGGTCAAACGCCTGCTTATCATTTACTGTCTTCTTATCATTTACATTTATCGGCCGAATATTCTATAATCGAAAGACTTTTCTTTGTTCTTCATAAAACGCAAAAAATACTCTGTCTTAATCAACACTGACAGCATCTGCGATTGTGTAGTGATTCATTCAATATAAAGCCAAGCTCATTGCCAATTGACCCCATATCGATTTAACAATTGCATCTAATTTAACTTGGAGAAAACCAGTATGCAAACGCACTTCTTTTACTTCAAGTGCTTTTATATAAACTACTGTTGCTCAGAATATTATTGCATTTTACACACAATGAAAACAATAATATCGCAGACGTGCATTCAATACATAATTATACTGAATTAGGAAACTAGCTTCTGTAGGCTGCTCTTGAAAATAGTTGTGGCTATTATGCAGTGAACAGATAGCGAAAATCCGTTTTTAAAATTTATTTTAAAATCTCGCTAATAAAAAATAAAAAGAAATTTTATAAATTTTTTTAAAATGAAATGAACGGAATCAGCAGCTAGTTACGTTTACTAAGAAACGAAAAATTGATCCTCATTTTTGTTAGAACTTCTTGTATATTGTTTTTAATGTGAACCTATTTTCTGCCAAGAAATTAAAATATATCTAGCTTCCAAAGGAAAATATTGGTTTTAAATTAAAATGTTCTTGCGTATGTTAAAAACAATATTTACTTTTTTTTGTCTCAATCATTTCCAGCAACTATAAAATATAAGGTATGTTCCCGTACTTTAGCAAACTGCAGCAGTAACAGAATTTGGCAGCTGGCTTCTTTTTGCTGCAAAATTTGGCTTGGATTTGGCTTGTAGCAAAAGTACGAAAACGACTTGCTGCGAATCTATTTTAATATATTATAATAAATTCAAGTACGGGAACAGACCTATAGTAATATATCTTTCTGACATGAACATGGCCTCACTCTTCACTACAATTCTAACGATGCAATCGATTATCACAATATAACAATATCGATAGTTTAAATGAAATTTCAAGGTCATTCGATTTCAAATTCGATTCGTTTCATTCTACAGAAATTCTAACACATGTTCGCCACATTAGTATTATTATCGACATGGAAGCTTTCCGATTTCGTGACGTTAATCATAGACTCGTATACATGTTCCATATATCTTACTCGTAAATCTTATCCTTTCTCTTGTTGTTCTCTACTTTTTCCAGGCAATATCGAGCAATACACAATACCAGGTCATACCACGACGTATAAAAATTTCAAAACGCTTGGCACAATGCATGCATCCAGCCTTACCAAGTGGGGTTCATTTAAAAGCCCTTGAAGCATATGATGTTATTTTTAGTAAAACTGGTCCGGAACGATTGGCTACAGAACTTTTCATTTATAGGTAAGTGCGAAACAAATCTGATGTATGTATGTTTTTGAATTGTGATTTGAACGGAAACTAAAATTCATTTGAATATGCTTGCGTGGGTGGTATGGCATTTACAGGACTAAAATAGAATAATGTTAATGGTTATGCTAATTTGGGCGAATATTTTACGAAATAATTACAGAATTAATAAACACTCCAACATGTTAACTTTTAATTTTCAATTATTTGAAAGTTAATTAGCTGTAATTAAAATATTACGTATCTGCGAATATTCGCTGATCACAAGTAAGATTCCAGAATTTAAAAGGCAGCCAAATTATATCATATTTGTCAAGGAAACTGGTTGCATTTCGAAAGTCAATGTAGAATATGGCACAGAATGTTAGAACCAGCGCCAGAAAAAGCTAACTTAATTAAACTAGTAGTATGTGTTCTTTCTAGCAAACAGTAATAGCAAATTCACTCTCGATTTTTCAAAGTATGAGCTACAATATTAATTCTTAAGTTCTCAGCACTAATAGATATCAACCCATTCCTTTATCTGCAAATATATCCAAAATTAAAGTACAAATTAATTAGAAAAGTGTTTTCAAAAAAAAAACCAAAGTAACTTAGATTCGGGCATAGAACTTAAAGTGGACCCTATAAGCGTCTTTCGACCAGGCTCAGTGGGGCGTTTTCATTGCTATCGAACGGTTTAGTCTATCACAAATAAATGTACAGAGTAGGCAAAGAGCCCCTTGTCGTATAATAAACATAATTACATTTAAAATAAGTAATAAAAACTAAAACAAAACCCAAAAAAAAAAACAAATTAGAGTTTAACTAAGTGTGAAAAATTATATAAGTTAGTTGCATTTTACATCACTTGTTGCAGTGTGCCATGTCTGGTTTACGGAACTTACACTCGAATTTTATACTTCAGTTCCTGTGAAACCTGTGTTTATCTACTTCGTCATTTAGCATCTCAAAAAAAAATCTAGAATCGATCGACCACACAATCGCGGCCGCCACCTCCAGGTCACTATACAGGCGAGCCTCGGTTTACGTCGTTTTCGGGACCAGGAAAACGCGACATAAATCGAAACGACGTGTATCGAATCCAACAGAAATGTTGTCCATGGAAATGAAAAACTTGTCATGCAGAACGATTGTTTATTAACGAAAAGCAGTAACATTTATTTAAAAAAACAATAAGTATAAATTAACATTATTTCAGAAAAGCCTAACAAATAGCATAAAATGCTAAAGTAACAATTAAAATAAAAAGAAATTATTTTTAGTAGGAACATGTGTACCTAGCAAATATGCGCATACTTGAAATTTTGTTATACTATATGTCTCTTTAAAATAATTTACTTTATTTCATTTATTTCTTCGGATTTATGTCTTCACTTCCAGTAAGAACTATTCAATCCATTTCCGATTCCACAGAATTTTGCTGTTGTCTTGAAGAGCACGGTTGAAAATACTTCCACATTTGCGGCTGAACAAGTGATGTTCTTTTTGTTTTTCTTTAAGTTCTTTGTTAACTCCAAGACTCTTATTTAGACCGTCGCAAAATACTCTAAATCTCTCTTTATCTGGATCGCAAGATTCAAATATATTTACCGGTTGATCGAAGAAGTCAAAGGCTTTAGACATTTTTTCTAATGTTAATGTGCAGCTCTGGTCTTCAACTTCTGAAGGTGAAGAACATGCGTTCTTTGAATTCTGCTGATCGCTCAAATGTTCGAAAAGTTCTTCGGTAGATAGGGGCTGTTCATTACAAGTTAAAAATTCTTCCACATCATTTTCGGAAAAATAACTCTCGACATCCATTCCCATAATTTCTTTCAAAATTTGCTCAAGCTCGACATTTTCGAAATCTGTTTCTATTTCTGGCAATAATTTTTTCCGAAATAAAGGAAATTCGCAGATGTGTTCATGAACAAAAAATAGATATCGAAATTTTGCCGACGCAAATGACGTGGTTTGGAAACTGTTCACGCAAGAAGTTCATAGCCTGAAAAGGAGTGTCCACCATACTAAAAATTAATGCATTTCTTGTTGTCCATTCATATGATTTGAAAGAGGAAGCTCTGAAGTTTTGCTCTGTACCAATTTCCATTGATCGTAACGTTTGAACCTGCAGCATTTTCAAAGAAATACAGTCCATAAATATTGTGGCAGACAATGCCACATGAATTCCTCACACAAAATGGATGTAACAAACGACATTACTTTTTCCAAAAATTAAAAGTCATCCTCAGAGATATTTAAGACAGCTTTCACTACTCTAAGAGCAATGCGGGGCTAGATAGATCTGTTGAACCATCTGCATTTTAAAAGGGCCAAAATGTAAGCGAAAGGACGTTTGTATAAAACCAACAGATCAAGGACATCAACAGATCTCACTTTACTCCTGATTGAAAAACGGAAATAAATAGCTTGTCTTTTTTTGTGTTGGAAAGGAAATTAGCGTTCAAGGACAAAAACACTGCACCGTGGCACTAACATGTTACTCAAGCCTTTTATAAGATCTGGAACCCCCTATTTGACTTTAACAAAAATGCTTAATCGAACTAGAACAACTTCTTCTTCTAAAAAGAGCTAAAATAATCTAACCAGCGCAGTCAACATAACTGCATCATTTGTTCAAGGTATCGTAGATCATTCCGGTTCTTTCCTGGCCAGAATATAGCCTTTAGTGAGCTCGGTGAGATTCTAAATAGTAGCAAAGAATGGTCATGAAGAACGAAAATGAACAACCTTTGATACACATTACCTCCATGCTCTTTAAAAAAAATGTGTTAGAGTCCAACATTGTACTTATTCTTTAAATCAAATATCAAATCAATCATAAAAAACTCAAATGCTTGAGAGTTTAATCTATCAGTACTAGGTAGGAGACAACATTGTTAAAATTTTCATTTTAAAGAATGATCAGATAATAGAAATATGTCAAAATTTATATTCGCACGGTCTTTAATACTAGTATTAGTAGTCTTTGTAATCCTAGTACATCTGTCATGAATGCAGTGTCAAAATTCACTTAAAAGTAACATAGTGAAATAGCTCTGCAAATCCTTGAGCACCATATTTACTGGTTAGACCCTCCAAACAAAATTAATTTTTTTCGATGACTAGTTAATGCAATCAATGCACTGAATTTTCTTATTTAGATGCGCCTATAGCATTAACTACTCAGTTCTTTCGGAGATCCATTTCCCTAATCGATGCTTTTTGCAATTATGACCAGAGTAAGGGTAGCCTTATCCTAGTCTCCTTTTCACCAACAAACATTCGAACAGGAAGAAACCAGTACAGTGCCCAAATAAATAATAATAAAATAATAATAATAATAAATGTGCATGTTCTTCGATCAATACGTCAAGTCAAGTCAAGCATACCATTGAAAATGGTTGAAATATGCTAGTAATTTATGCTTGAAAAAGAGTATGTAAAATTAAATATAAATTGTCATTGAAATGCTACAAACCAGTTTTTTCGACTAATTGTAAGATTTCGCATAAAGATATATGGCAGATTACTCTCGAAATGTCGGTATCTGATAAGGAATTGAAATGAAATACGGTGTGAAAACTTTAAAGTTGGTCTTCAAATTAAAATTTTAGAGTCCAGACCTGGGCATTGTAGACCTGTTATTTTAACGATAGATGAAGATAAAAGTATGAAAAATTTATTTGTATCCTGCCTGCTACTGTTCATACCTCGTTAGAAAAAGAATGGTTCATCTTCCATCACTTATCTTTGACAACCTTAGTTAGTTCGCTTTTGCTAATTCACAGAGCATACGTGAGTCTTTCAAAAAGTTTTCTCATATTTTGTGCACGAAAAAACGTCATTCTAATAGGCCTATGGTGTTGTCGACTTGGTACTTCGTAATAGAGATCATGTATCTATAATTGAAACCGATCGAAGAAGCAAGATCTATCTAACCCCTGCTGAGCTCATTAAATTACCTATATATTATACATATGCAGTCCGCTTCAAAATCGGTTTCTTTTTTAAAAAAAAGTAGACTCCAATCCCCATTAAAAAGGTGTACTCTTAATCACTAACTACTTTAAAATAAAGCAAACTGAAGCACACACTTTCACTTCTGAGTGGAAAATTCCTAGCATAAATTGCATAAGCAGAAAACAGTGCTTCCTGTAAGTCGAACTCACTATCGAGTCTATTTTGTGTTAGCTTCCCAATGCATTCAAATTCTTTTACCGGCTAAACGGAATGTCTTAACTTTTAGAAAAACTATTGAAACACTTTAAGATTAATGATCGCGTATGAAAATGTTTTAAATTTACCACAAAAATAATTCCATGAAACAACTAGATAAAACTAAATTTACAAAGCACTTATAAATTTTTCTTTGATTTAGTTTATATCTTACACAAGATTATCCTTATTTATTTTTAGAAGCAAGAAAAATATTGGTATTGCATTTTTCTGAAAAAAATATCAAAATATACTATAATATCATAACAACTATGATCCTTTAAATATTATTTTACTCACAAAGTTTCTTTATATTTTTTCATTTTAGCGCTGGTCTATTTCCGCTTCTTGGCTATGCTGCTATGAATGTTCGTCCCACGTTGCTTGCCATCTACGAAAAGTATTTTGTGCCGTTGGGTGAAAAACTACGGCCTGCCCTAAGTGGTTTCCTTAGTGGAGTACTGCCAGGTTACGAAAGTGGTCTGGACCACTTCGAACGTACCAACTCTTTACTAACTCATATTTGTACAGCTGTGACACCGAGCTTTTTCTACACATGCCTGTGGGAGTGTGTGGCTAAAAATGCATCAATCCGACTGCCTGCAATTTCATATCTACTGGATCATTTCAACAAGCGTCTGGGTATGCAGGAACAACTTTATATAATGGGACACAATCACGAGGTCATGATGTGTGGATTGTGCGCATGTTTAAATGATGCTGTCATTCTGGTGCAGCGTAACACACTAGAATTCTTGCTGTTGGGCTTCCCCATGCATACGATATATCTGAACCAATCGGATTTAATAAAACTAGTAACGAATGGATTGAATACGATACTGCGTCGAGATATGTCGCTGAATCGACGACTGTACTCCTGGTTACTAGGGACTGAAGTTTCGAAAAATGGCCACTTGAATCTGGACGATACACCTGGCAATTATTTCGAAAAGTATTCGAAAAATATCATGATAAAGGCGCTTATTTGCACATTAAGTCTAAGTTTACATAATACACCGGTCGACTTGAAACCATATCGAATGCTTGTCTCGTTGCTTGACAAAGCAGAAATCGGTCCAGTTGTATTGGATTATGTCCTGTGCGATGTTATAAGGACTATGTCACTAGCAAACGGAAATGTAGAAGTAACAAAATCGGCAAATCTGCTCTTCGCTACATTCGATCCGGCGTACATTTGGAATTTTATGACGATAATATTCGAAAAATCCTGCAAAATTGTAAGTACATAGCGATTATCTATAAAGTTTTACTCAAAAATTAGTTCCATCCATGTATTTGTATTATGTGTGCTTTAGCTGAGATACGAAAAAGGCGATTAATATAAAATTTGAATTTCATCTGCCTATATCGATCCTCGTGAGTCATTCCGTCGATCATTTTTAACAAAACCATTTCACTTTTTCACTAGGCGAACGAATCATCATCAAAACTGACGCGAAATATGCGTGGTACAGCTCAACAGCAACAACAAGCAAACGCTTCCGGCAACAATCAGAAATTTCAATCCGTAGTAGGATCAGGCGATCCAGGACTAATTGAAATTTGCTATTTAACCGAATTTTTACTAGAGACAATTTCATTGGAAATGTATAATGAAACTACACGCATCTACTTGCCGAAAGTTTTCTTAGCCATAACGCAAATGCTAACGATCCATTCCGAAAATATGACGCATGAAGAAGTTACTGCCTCGCTTAAATTATGCATGAAAATTGTTTCCAGGGTTCAACCGATGATTACGTAAGTTGTAAATTTGTTAATTTTTGTATATCGGTAACCTGATTGTCTTTATTTCCTTCATACAACTCATAGAAGTCCTGTGAAAGTGACTAAGGAGTCTAGTAAAAGATCCTACAACGATGAAGTGAACAACAATAAAAGTTGTAATGTCAGTAACGCAGATGCCGGAAATGCATTGGAAAAAAGTAAATCAGATTCAAAGTTAAATCAGTGTTTATTAGATGACGAACCAATACGAAGATCGAATTCGAATCAATTTATTGAAAAGAAAAGCCCGAAAAAGACTAAGAAAGCTAAATCGTATTCGAAACTTTTAGAGTTGGATAAAGAGGTAAGCTTGACAACAGAATAGTGTAATTTTGTAGGAAATATTAGAGCAGGTTACTTCAGTTTAAAAATGATTTGTTTTGTAATTGCTAATGTTAGCATTTAAATGCCATCAAACGAATTATATGAATTTTCCACATGTATTAATAAATAAATATGTGTACTTGATTGAAATCACTTTTCGCAAAAAAAAAATTGTTCAATGACTTACATACCCTACATAATTAAACTGCATAGACTACATAATTTAATCCTACAACCGGACAAAAAAATATGTCTTTACGTTCTTATTAAAGATACATAATTGCTATAAATTTAAGTTTCTGCGAATAGTTCAATATATTGACAAAAAGCAGATTCTAGGTCTGTTCCCGTACTACGATTAATTGCAATTAATTGCAATGAGACGTACTAAAACGGACTAAAAAACTCTGTTTTAGTACGCTTCATTGCAATTAATTGCAATTAATCGTAGTACGGGAACATACCTATTACTGATAGGAGATATTGTAAGACGGGACTTGTTTCAAAAAACATCCTCAAAAATCAGTATTTCTTTGATCTAAAACGTTGGATTGGTAACTTATCTATCCACCTTTAATTGCATCCTTTCATATTTTTCCTGAAGCCTGAAAAATTGAGTGAGGAGGGTGTACCATTTTAGAATTTTCAAAAGTTGTGGGGTGCTGTGGGACCTATTTACAAGGCGCACTTCAGATGAACAGCTTCATCACTTCCCTTGCAATGAATTAATTTATTTCTGCCGGATTTCTTTGGCATACTGCCATTACAAATCCAAATTAATGATCTCAACAAAATCTTTGTTGTCGGTACAACTTTTGTGCTGGTTGTCCTTAAGCGGCTCTTTGCTTCTCTCTTCATCGACTTTTTTTTGAATATTCGGCACATTCTCGGTGGAAGTTAATATGGATGTTTTCATCGGCTTCCAGGATTTATCAAAGAAGACTGTTATGCTTATTTCGGCTAAAGTTTTTTGGCCAAATATATCTCATTTGTTGCCTGGCTTGGTTGGAACTGTTAGACAGCCGGTCTCGTCCATGTTCCGAGTGCGTTGGGGCTCAAAAGTTGCTTCATCGAGTAAAGTACCTAGGTTAGCAAAGAACACATTCACATTTTCTTTTGAAAAAGCATTGGCACAATTTGCACTGATCTGGTCTAGTGTTCCGAGAGATAAATTTTTATGGCATGCGTAAATGCATCATATCAGGATATTCGATGCCAGTATTTCGCGAATACAGATAGGCAAAAGTTTTCAATTCAACTATGGTCAATTCGTAGTAAAGTGCGCTAGCCTTGAGGATATATCTCATCAACTTATGCTCTTGTTGAGCGGTAAATATGCTAAAAAAAGATATATACCATCTGCAAAATATTGGAAACAAATTAAAATAAAACTACGATCGGTATTTCGTTTGATACAATCGACCGAACTCACAATTTAAAGCCAAATTTTCCGCCTTCATATCAGCCATTTAGCGATACAATTTCGGTTTAACGATATTCTATGGTATGCTGATACCCCGTGATGCTTTTTTCAATGCCAATAACTTTGATGGCAACCACTAACGCATCAATATTTGCTTCTAGCTTTGGCGTAGTTTTATACAGTTGCGTCCATATAATTAGAAGCACTTATAGATTGCTAAGGAAATCCTAATTTGTCAACGAATCGTTGTCAACCGAATGGTTGTCAACCTAATCCTTGTCAATCGAATCCTTGTCAATCGAATCCTTGTCAACCGAATCTTTGTCAACACCCGCAACCTAACCACCCTCATTTCCCACAACACCACACTTTACCTTACACAATAATGCATATATTACACAATAATGCATGCTACCATCTAGTAATTCAAGACGGAACCGATAAACGCTAAACGATTCTTTGTCACGTAGATGAGGCATATGACAAGAATAGAGAACTAGTTCTTCATTCTAGTCTGAAAATTGTCCATATCAGTCCAACCTTAGAATCAAAACGAAAAACTTTTCTAAAAATTAGTATCAGCTAATATTTTATCAATAACGCTGAATTTTCTCTATTTCCAGATATGTCCTGATACCGGACAACCAAATTCCATGCCATCATCATCCTCCGACCTAGACACGCCAACCAATTCAAAGAAAGCCAAACAGAAAAAGACGTCACCCTATATGAAATTGAAATCTAGTCCGAAACGTGAAAACAAATACAAACGTTCATCAGATCCTATCAAAAGTGACGATCTTAATTCACCTGACAGTATTTCATTGCCGATTCTTACACCTGAAACGCCGACCGGAAAAGAGAACGAAACCAGCGAGGTAACATATAAACTCGACAATGAACCGAGCCTTCCTGCCGGAACAACGCCACCTCGCGAAACTTCAATGCATGAATATTCGATTCTTGAGAAATGTATCAAACAATACGAGATATTTTTCGAAGTGTATTTAACGCGGCATCTCTTACAAATCAACTTGCCGCAACGTATAAACTCGTGCTCGATAACTGTGAGCCGAGTGTCGGATAGTTCTAGTAGTGATGAATTGAATAATATCTTCGAAAATGAAACAGTGTACGAAGATGGTTGCACAGAGCGTTTGTATGAAATCAACAAGCTTTTTGAAACACTGAAAATTAATTTAGTATGTCGGACGGCACAACTTCAAACGCTTTTGAATAAGACGATTGTTGCGGACTCGACGAGTGACCAAAGCGATTTGGAGTTCAAAGATTGTGCTTCCAGTACCGAAATGCTTGATACATTGGAAGTTCGAGTTAAACAGTTCGAAGACACCGTCGAACGTGCTATTTCAAAGCTGATGTCTTTACGACTGAGTGAATCAGCGAGAAATTGCATTAAATTAGCCTCAAATTTGTTAGTAGAAATGTCAACGTTTCCAAATTATAATCAGAATTTAATCTTGCATCAGGGAGGTAAGTTTGTGTAATCTCTTAAAACTCTTCCCCAATTTTTATAACATTCTTCAATTCATGCAGATCCAGATATCCCTAGCTGGCTAAAGGTGCTGTCACTTGTGTCGTGCTATACAGGAAGTGATAAAGAATTGCAACTGGCTTCGATATCTACGCTTTTCGATTTAATTAGGTATCTTACATACTTTAATATTCATCAACATTTATGAATAAGTCCAAATATTGTAGCTTACTTAAATCACAATTGGAACATAGCACAAGTCCCGGAGTAACATTCGTTGTAATGCTGCCTTTGCTGAAGTTCGGCCACGTTAGCTATATCGAACACAAAACACGTATTTTCCAGCTGATTACATCAATTTTATGGGATTATTTGAATGATCTGAACTCAGATCCTTTACAAACTAGTTCGCTTCTCTACCAGCTTCATAACTGTTTAGAAAGTGGTCTAGTAGAGACTGTAGTTGGAAACAGAATGGCAAATGCGCACAAACAGTTCTGCGATGATGATCTTTTAAGCAGCTTCGCTGCGATTCGTGATACTTCTGAAAGTCCTGTGAGAAGACTTGCCAACTACAAATTAGAACGCCTGGCAGATATTCGAATTACATGCACTGAACCTTCAACAATCGCTTGCAATTCACAGCTTACCGACAGTGAACTGAAGAGCTTTAAGAAATTCGAGCTACTTTGGCATTTGGGTCGAGACAAGCAGTTTTCAAAGGGTTTCGAAAAGACATTACTAAGAGTACTAGATACACTTTCTTTGCCGTATCACGTGTCAGCTCGAACGTTTATCACGAAGTGGCTTCAGGACTCACTGCTGCGCGGTGACCTGGATCGACTATTGAAACCACTTAATAAAATTTTCTTGTCATCAAATACAAAACGGATTAGTGTTGTCTACGCACATTTGATACGGAAGGATACAGATGAAAGCCAATCAGACACAGCCCTGAATCGTGACATGGACGATGAAATGGATACAATTAGTGATCGGGACGTTTATGCAATAAGCTCAGAATTTGGGACTGTGAAGTACCATATGGATACGACTCATAATAAAAAACGCAGTCCGATTCGGTCATTGCAAAAAAAATTCTTCGGTGTTACGTTAGGCAACAAGAATAAAACCTCGAATTTCGTGAGTGACAAAGCCGCTTCGCTTACTGAAAGTGAAAGCAACATAGGATTGATTATTAATCCGTTGGATTTGTCATCAGACCTAGAAGCAGGTGATTCTGAATTGGGATCTTTGAGTAGTAGTGCTCCCAATAAAATTGAAAGTGCACAAGCTGCTGTTGACGAAGAACAGAAAGGTAAGCAACGAGATCATAGAAACTTACAATAATATTTATTTATATGTTTTCGTAGAACCACAAGAAATTCAACACGATTTCTGTTCGTCATGTGAATCGGATCAAAGTTCGACTGAAACAGAGTCAGAAAAACGAGAGAATAGCGTTGAAAAAGAGATTATCTCAACATCGAATGATATTAAACGATTCGTCGGGGATTGTGAACGTGTATCTGAAGTGTTATCGGAACATGATCGGACAAAAAATCGTAAAACGTATCATGTAAGTATAATGAACAATGATTTAGTTGAAAATATATGTGTATGTATAATTTATGTATTTATTTTGTTATCTCTTTGAAATCGAATGAAAAGAATATAAATTTTAAAACATTTTCTTGGCAAATTCTGTCTGTTTCACTGGTTTGGAACAACAAAAATCAACGATTGTAGAATATTTTGACGACTGGTAGTGAAACTGGTGTCGTAGGACTTATGAAAGCATTACCAGTGAGAGATAACCACTCTCGATGCAGATACATACTCATGTCCGTTTGAGCAATATCAAGATAATAAAGAGGTCTTTGCTGGCTTAGTGTTATAAAAATACTATCGGTTAATCGATAACATTCCCAAGCAAATCGAATGGAGTAAACATTAGCAGCGACTAGAACCAGATAACTTCGCTTCACAAAGATGTCGTTCAAATAGTTCGCTGATCTTCTAGATATTTTTTAGAACTGAAGCTTTAGATGCATTTCTAAAAACTTTAAATCCACATTATAGTTAACATTTTTCTATGTATGTTTTCTATCTTCTGATCTCATATAGCTTAAAACACCTGATGAAATGTATCCCTTCGTTGATGTGTCTTTGCAATGCTTCTTTTCACGAACATTGCAGTGATCCCTTCTCCCATCTATCGTTTCTGTATAAGATATAGTTGAGGTTTCACTATTGAATGTAGTTGCTCTTGGATGATGCCGAAGAACTGGCCCATGTGTTCGGGAGTGTTTGGGATTGATAAGTTTTGTTGGTTAGTTTTGGCTGGGGAGTTTGATGCAGGTGTGGTTGCGGAGAGGCTTTTGTATCGATGAAGTTGGATTTTCTTTCGCCACTTGTGCAAATGATTTCTTCAAGTTCTTCGGGTTTGCTCCGGGCAGCTCCCATAGCTCGCAGGATGTTTGCATCCGCGGTTAACGCATTTTGGCATATCTTATGGCAGCGGTCAAGTCCAAACTGTTGGCAGTTGTGACACTGGAAGTGTCCACCTCGCGGATTTTATGCTTCGACTTTGCGAATTCGATAGCAGATGGTCTTCACGTTGTATATCTCCTTTTCATTTCTTAGGAGGAGAACTTTCAAAAGTTTCAAGGGACCTGATTTAATTTTGAAGAACAATCTAATGGGGCGGACGCCCTGACGTTCTAGGTTTTCTTTTACTCCCGCTGGCGCTAAACCGTAGAGCCCTCGGATTATAACGCTCAGTTCGTCGTTCTTTTAGGAGTCGGACCATTGATGTCCATTGGTCCGCCTGGCGTAGAATATCGGAACTGGTTTGATTGCTGGCGGTTCAACACCGATCGTTGTCGGAAGTGTGGTTGATGTTGCTGTTTTCGTTTCCTGTTTTGGGATGTACGGGTTTTTGTTTTTGGTCGCGTTGCTTTTGTGTAGTTTGTCTTTTTTATTAAAAATTTGAGGTCGCTTCTTTTATGGATGGATAAAAAAAAAAGAAGTGTGTAAAGGGAGGTATTCTATATCGTCCATTTTTCACTATTTACGTTTTCTGTGTTTTCTGAGCCAGCAGATTCGTGTTGTGTGTTGTTGTTTTCCGTATGTTTGATGTCAGGTGCCATTTCGACGTCCTCGAGATGGCTGTGATTTCCTGATTTAGCCTCTTCACTTTCGGAAGCGAAGGAAGATAGAGGTAGGTTGGCAGAAGAGCTATCTTGTTTAGTTATTAGTTGTTTAAGCAGCTTTTCGTTTCATTTCATTGATTTTTTGTCTTCCAGTTGTACTATTTCATTCAACTGCTCATTTAGTTGTCGTTGTCTGTTTGTTTTGTTCGAGTGGTCAGAGCAGCGATCAGTCGATTTTTGTTCGTCTCATCTATTTTCTCCGTCTTTGTTGACATGGTTTGGCTTTGGTTCCGCCCGGTACTAAACAAATCCGCCATCTCACACTTAAAAATGGGTTGTATACTGTCAATAACTTATATTTTAATGTACCTTGACTTAGCTTCGAAACTTGCTGATTGCTCAACCACTCCCCTACTCTCTTCCTATCTGTTGTTCTCGTTCTTATATATTCGCCGGTGTACCTAAGTAATGATTGATGTGGCATGACCACATACACCGCCGTCAAAAACACTGTCAGTACTCACGGAAACGTGTGTTCCATTTAAGTATCCAAACAAGACTAAGCAATACTTGAATAGGTGCTCCCCGATATCTTTTGCCGACGAAGGACAGATTGGTGGTCAAAAGCTCAATTGAGACGAGCTTCTAATAAAAAACTAGCCCAGATTTCTACCTTAAAGAACTCAATGAAACGGAGGAAGGCCTATCTGACCAAATTATCGCTATCTTTTTAACATTAAAAATTATTATATTAAAAATTAAATATAAAATTATTGAAAATTATCAAAAACAATTATTTTATTTCACTGAATTTCCATCTCTTTTATGATAAAAAAAAACTCCATTGATTCTGCCTTGCAATAAAAGAATACCGAAATCTGCTGGTTGCAATATTAGGTCTTTAAATGATATATATATATATATATATATATATATATTTATATATATTTCTTGGTTCATTGAGTCTTACGAGGTATAAATCAAGGCTAATGTGGCGTCAACTAAATCGTTTCAATTTATTCTTATAAATTCAACTCCTCCTCCAGCGTACAAAATTATAAACGGATCTCTCAGCCGGAAAATATCTATTAAAATACAAATATTTTCTTATATCCTGTCTAATGTCAACCTGATTTCCTTCATTCTAGTTAAATCGCTTAACAAACGGAACTGCCGACAAACAGGAACTCTCGTCACTCGAAGGCAATAGCAGCATTATATCTACACAAACCTTCGAAGAATCGCATCCTGCTGAAGAATATTTCAGCTCAGCATCAAGTACCGAAACAGTCGAGCATTTCGTTTGTGATTTGCTCGATCAAGCTGCCGAGAAATGTGATAAAAAAGCAAAATCAAAAAGTCCACTTCCGGCAAAAATTAAGAATGCTCTTAAAGACACAAAAAAATCAAAAAAAGCAGCCGATAAGAAGCGCAGTAGTTGCATTTCGAAGGCTTCGACCGATAGCAATGGGAGTGTGATAACCCTGGATCGAAGTTTAAATGAAGGTCTTGGCATTTCGGATTCAAATTATTCGAATAGCGAAAACGAAAGTGAAGAAAGCGAGAAACAAAAAGAAGAATTATGCGTCGGAAGTAGTAAAGAGGAAATGGAGGCACGTAAGAAGTCTTTGAGTTTCACAGGCAAATTGAATTGGGACCTGGATAAAGAGGTGCTCGAGAAGAGCAAGCAGAATGTTGAAATTCTTAGGCAGAATGTCGCAACGGACGGAAGCGGTAAGAAGTATCAAAAGCGCAAAATTTCAGAGGAACGAAAACGTCATTATGATAAGGTAAGTATCAAACAAATTTTCAGAGTTTCCAAATCTAAAATGAGTTTTTTTTCCGATTCAGCTACATCCATTCCATACTCATATGCTACTCTATTTCGGCGTCTATGACACAAAGCAAACTCTCTACGCATTCCAAACCTTACGTAACATAATTTCGTGCGATACAAGAACATTCTTATGTCTGTCCATCACCACATCCATCCCGAACGACACAGTAAAAAATCTATTAGTTCGTCACCGTAAGAGTATTTTCGGAAAAGGGTTTTCCGGCAGCATTTTAAATACTGAATTCAGTCAGAATTATCGTGGTTGCATGTACCTGGACGCCTTAGTTACGATTTGCTTGTATTATGCACGCAGCTTCTTCCAGCAAGCCAGTGAGGTGAACAAATTGCCTAACGCTGACGACATAGAAGGGAACTGCAAAGTACAATTAGCCAGTATTGAATTGCTAACTATGATTTGTACTGAACTGATCGAAATAGTGCATGGGATGGGCAAAGGCCTGGCATGCTACATTGCCGACTTGATGGCTAGATGCAAACTGCAAAAAATCGTCCTGCATTGCATCAATTCGTCCGTTCTCTCGTTTTCTCCGAATAAAACGCAAACACTGACGGAACAGATTCTTGTATTTAACAATCCTGGACATGAAAATCTACATGCTGAAACGTTACAAATACAGTTATTACGATTGCTGATGGCTGTGATCAAACTAGAGTATGAAGTAAAGCTGTTGAAAAGTGACGAGAGCAGTGCAGGAAAAAATAGTGCTGAGGGCACTGCAGCAAACACTACTTCGAACTCACCGACTCGTTTGACGACAGGTGTGATAAATGTCAAATATTTACCCAACAGCTTAATAAGCCAGCAGCCGATGTTTCTGGCAGCAGTTTTGAGTGCATTGCAGGTAATTAAAATCCTTGAATTTGTAGTTATACACGTTTAATACTGATTTACTTAACTCCAGGCCGATCACTTACGAAATCTGCATCGAAATTGGACTGACTTAGTAACGTCGTCATTAAACTGCTTTAATTTCGGAAGCTTAGCTAACATAGTAATTAGTGTAGTTCATCAATTGTGCAATAATATAGATAAAATCTCGCGACTTCCTCTGAAACAACATTGTAACTTTCCACCGGACTACGTAGTCTCACTCCTAGAATCAGTTACAACTCTATGCCACTACTGCCTCCTGGACAATACACAGCAGACCACACTATCACACCTATTCGGCCAAGCGTATCCTCAAACAAGTGCCTCCGTTCAAAGTTCGAATACCGGACAGCTCCTTAATAACATTGTACATTCATTCTTGTCGTCCCAATCATCCACAGAAAGTCAATCGAAAAATCCACAGCAAGTGGCAGCGAGAAATGCAGTTTTAAGTCACCTGGCAAGAATAGTGGCGAGTGTTGCTACGATATGGGACAGTGAGCTGGGTCAAGTCAGGCAAGTTAAGCAGCAGCTTATGGAGTTCCTCAGCCCGATCTCATTGCATCACGGAACTAACTTCTTGGCTGCGGTTTCAGTAACATGGCAAGAACGGGCTGAAATTTTCCGACGCGAACTGGAAAAGAAAGCGAACGAACGGAAGAATTCTTCATACGATCATTGCAGCAAGATCTACCTTCCTCAAGCCAGTAACGAACAGCTAAGTTTGGTGAAGTTAGTTTCGAGTATTAGGGTTATGCCCATGGATTCCTTCGTTCAGACCCTTCACCAAGTCGTGAAATCACCACCACCTATTCATCATCCACCGGTGGGACTAACAGTCGAAGTTAGTGCACTAGAACTGTTCTACTTCTATATGAAAGGTGCCCCTGCTCCGCAACTGGCTGATTCATGGAGTCCACTGTTAGCCTTACTGCGTGATGGCATTAGTTTATCACCACCTGCTCAATTTGTACTTCTAATGCTGTTGAATGAGTTTGTTCAACGGTGCCCACAAATGCCATTCCAAGACAAAAAAGATTTGAAAGACTTGCACGATGTTACTTCGCGTCTTGTAGAAGCTCTGTCCAATGTCGCTGGTGCCTGCTTAGAACAAACCACTTGGCTTCGAAGAAACTTAGCTGTAAAAGAAGATATTTCTCCAGCTACGCCTGACGGAAGTGTACGAGATCTGACTGGAAATCAACAATATTGCGTACAGGCGCAGTCGGTAAGATAGAAATGATATTTAAGGCATTGCCGAGCCAAATAAAATGTGAACACCAATTCCTTACAAAAATATCTTAAAACCAATTTCAGATACTCGCAGCTGTTTTAGCAAATCTCCTAGACGTAGCATACGGCTCACAAGAAAAGGACAAAGTTGTTGCTATTATCACAACGCTGATGTATAACATTACACCCTACTTGAAAAATCACACAACTAGAAACATTCCATCGTTTTATGCTTGCTCGAATTTGCTGGCCAGTCTGAGCAGCTACCAAGTAAGCAATAAAACTATAGTTTCATTTTGACAAAACATAACATTACGTATTTTTTTGCAGTACACAAGAAAAGCGTGGCGCAAGGACATTTTGGATCTGCTTTTAGATCCGGCTTTCTTCCAAATGGACATATCGTGTCTGCCGTTCTGGAAACAAATTTTAGATAGCTTAATGACTTATGACAATACCACATTTAGAGAACTGATGGGTCGCATTCCACTAGCTCAAGCGGGAACACTGAATATCTTTGCTTCGCGCGAACAGGAATACGAACAACGAGCTATGCTATTAAAACGATTGGCATTTGTGATATTCTGTAGCGAGCTTGATCAGTATCATAAATACATGCCAGAGATATTAGGTAAACTATTCAACAAAATTAGCCGCTCTTGAAATCCGTACATGCAATTTAATTTTTTTAGAGCAACTAGCAAACAGCCTTCGACTGCCGTCGGTTGTGCCATCAATCCAGGCTGCTGTCTTTCTGTTTTTCCGTGTTCTATTGCTCAGAATGTCACCGGATCATGTAACATCATTGTGGCCAATAATTATCGCTGAGATGGTTCAAGTTTTCCTGGCAATCGAAGAGGAAGTTAAAACCGATTCGGATGAATTGAGGTAAGTGTTTTGTTTTGAAGTCGAGCTTCTATTTTACTGTAATAAAATAATTCTTTTCAATTTGCAATCTAACCCAAGGATATCCGGAAGGTTAGTTAAAAAATTAGCTTAAGCAAGAATCTAGCTGACAATTTATTTATCTCATAAGTAACGATTGAAAAAAATCGATGTTTTGCTAGGGGAAAATAACGATTCATTCTCGAGTAATCTTATATGCTAATATCATTGTTATATTACATATCCAGTTACTGACCTCTGCGTTCTAGTTATCTCAAAAAAAAAATTTTTTATCAAGCGGAAATATTTTGAAACCAGTAATACATTTTTTGTTCATAGTATTCAATACGTAATTTGAAATTCGTTTGATTTTTCCATAGAACTTAGTGGTATTTATTTTATGAGCAGTATCATAAAGAGTATCATCTTTTAAGAAATGCCTTTCTTCGTCATATATCCTGCATCCAATGCACAAAACACTCCTTGTATTGAAGCAAAGCTACGCGAAACATCAGCTCCATAAAAATATTAAGTAGAAAATGTTTGCTTCTCGAAAGATTATCAAAAGTTTTGACCGCTTACGGTTGTTAAAAAAAATTTAATTCTTCCGGTTTTCCATCAGTCAATGAAAAAGTCTACTTATTTGTTAAAATCATTGTCAAAAGGCTGTGTTTACTGCTTCGACTTTTATATTGCTACACCAAAAAATATTCAAGGCTTGGAAGTGCTACATTTATCAGACATGATTGTGGCCCTCTGGGTAGATTGATCTAAAGTATTTCATTTTACCTTTAAATGAAATATTTACTCTCTCGAGACACTGATAAATAGCAGATAAGATGTCTTCCGCTCTGGTCACTAAAATTACATATATCACTGAGTTGTCCTAATAGTTTTTGCGAAACTAAACCTATTACTCCAGGTATTTCTAAAGCCTTATTCAAGCATGAATGTTTTTTTTCAACTTGGAGATTGCAACCTCGTATCGTGTCCTGGATTTACATCAGTATAGTCAAGCCAAATCCCTTTTACGGAGCATTAGTTCGGTTCCGAGTCATAGTGAAAACAAAACCACGCCTGGTGTTGCTTCATTGACTTCCTATCATACGAGGCACGCTGCAGCAAGACTACAGCCAAAGACAGACCTAGGCCATGATAAAATCTTTGTGCAGGGTATGCCGGTTCAAGTCTGCACCATTTCTGATTCAAGAGTATAAAGCTCAGATCCCAAACAGAGAAGAAAGGGCTAGGGGATTATCCCTACGAACTAATGCTAAGGAAATGTAAACCGATGGTTCCCAACTGAACGATAGAGTTGGGTGTGGTTTATTTTCCACTAACCCAAACTTGAAGCTTTCTTTTTCTTTTCACGCTTTTGCCGAAGGTGTCATGTAGGTTCCTGTTTGGCAACCGGATTTCTTGTGTTTAACTGACCATCAGGCAGAAACCACTTAAAAACACTGTGAAGTCCTGGGTGAAAGAACTTTCCTGTGCTATCGCTAGACAATGTGAAAGGCCCACTGGGCAAATATTCGAATTATTTAACTTTTGGGCACTAGAGAACTACTTTCATGGCTGTTTTAACTTGACATTTTTTGTTTGGCAGCCATGCAGCGCTGCTAGGTATGCCTTACAACAATTTGTGCTACAGCTATAGATGCGATGAGGAAAAGAAAACAGTTCTGCATGTCTTTTACGAATGTTCTCTTGCTAGAAGAAGCATGGGCCCATGTGTGTCTTAGTTTGCCTTCTCCGGAGTCTGATTGGAGAAGTCAGCCACGAAACCTACCTAAATACCTTTGCCAGTCTTCAAATTGCACCGCCCCATGTTATTGCACCGCCCCATGTATCGTGGCAAGCAAGAGGTGTAGACTGAATGCATAAAGTTTGGCTAGTAGGGCTGGCTGCCAGACTCTGTCAAAAGCCTTCAAAATATCTAATGATACAACCTTTGCCTTACCAAAGTTTTGGAGACGCCGGTTTCATCTCTCAGTGAGAAATTTAAATAACTTCCCAGTGGAACTCTCAGAACAGAAGCCCAGATAGGTCAACAATTTTGAATTTACGCGTATTTCAAAGACGTTGGTCAGAAACGAAACGAATGCCATTTGTCGGTAGTCGAAGGAATCATAAGCCTCCTGTTTTTTTAGGTAAAGGCTGAATGTGTACAAGCTTCCATGCGAATGGAGAAAAATGGTTTGCGCAGTTTAGATAATGCGAAGGCCCAGTGTTATAATGGGCAAAATACCCTCAGATCCAGCAGATTTAGAGAGCTTAGCGAGAAGTTTCACTGCCTATCTTGTGCGGAAAGATAAAGCCATTTGACTCAAAGCGCTCATTGGAGTACTAGGAGGATTCAAGAAGGAAGATCGCAAGTGTGAGGTGGCTACTACCATATACGTTACCACCATGAAGAAGGGGTGGCATGCAAGAACCGGAGAAATTGTTTTCTATTTAACCAGAAACCAAAAGTCTTTACTATTTTCACTAGTACCTACAACTGGATGTTGATGAAACTACATAACATTCTGTACTGATGGCTTCAATATTTTAAAAACGCCACAATGGGTTTGATTTCCGAACCTCAGGTAGAAGTGTAGAAGTCTATTACGATATTATTCGCAACTTCTGCTGAAAAACCAATGTTTTGACCCAAATTCAATTTATTTTCCTGTCCTTCCAAGGGATAAAAGTTTTCTTCTAAAACCTCATAATTAGATAAGTGTAAATCAGAAACATCTCCCTCCAACAAAATGACAAAAATGCCTCCCTTTTTAGCTATTCGGCTATTTCCATACTCACCTCATTGTGCAAATCTTATGAGTAACTCAAAGAATATTTTTCACTCTCAATTTGACACAATTATGTGTTTATAATACAATTCTAAGTTCAAGTATAAACACGTTTATCCCATTATCTAAAGTAGATGTAGAAAATTGAGGCAAAAAACGGCTCACTGTAACACTACTATTCGAATGGAAAGAAACATGAGTCCACGGACAGAATTAAACGCACTGTAGCACAACTACTCTTTAATCCATTCTATCTATGGTTCGATTTCTAATTCGATTTCCAAACATATAAAGTTCCAACATCTCCGGGCCAAAATGTTCGTTTAGTATAAAAGCGGCGATTTATCCTACATTTCCCTGTCGATGCAAAAAAATATTTTACTCCCATATCTGTAAGGTAAACGTTATATACAGCTCCTATGTTTGGAAGGTGCGAGTTCTAGTTTCACAAAAGGTTATACTTTATTGACAGTAAAGCTTGTCGCACACTATTCCGTCACGACACGACACATCAGTTTGTGAAAAGTATTCAGAAAATGCATTATGTTTCATGCAATGGAAAATGTGTGTAGTTAAAAATTAAAAAAATGATAAAACTGAAATTAATTGTAATTTCTTCCCATCTATTTGTCTTCTTTTGTGTGTTGTCGTAACTTTTTGAGCCTATTTCATACAATTCTTTCTACAGAGTGGCGTAAAAGTTTCTGCTCTTTGATATGAAAAATCAACCCGAATAAATTAATGGGAAAAAGCTATCTTTCCAAATTTTGAAACTATCTTCTATTTTTCTTAAACCTATATAGCTTTAATTAATTCAGTGGTGATACCAAAATAATGACTGTTGTTGTTTTATCGAACTTTTTATAAAACCTGAAAAACTTTGGAATTCTTCAGTGGATCGAATTGATAATAATGGTAAATATTCAATTTTATGTGAAAGTTTCAGAAAACGAATTTTAGACTGTGTTGAAAACGAAAGAGGGCATAATTCATACTAATTATATATTATGTTGCTTCAAGTGTGTTAAATGTTGTACAGGAAATACTAAGGACAGAAACTTTTGCGCCACCCAGTAGTTTCTGGCCAAAATTTTACAACCATTACAATTTCAATATTTCTTTTAAATATCAATCTGCCTAACGACTACTGATGCTTATCATGAATTGTTTAGAAAATGCATTATGATCAATACAATGGAAAGTGTCCAATGTTAAGCATTTAAAAAAATTAAAATTGATATTTTCTCAGCAAATTCTTGTCATATATTTTCTTTCTATTGTGATTTATTGTAATTTATTGAACTTAGCTCTTTCAATTTTCTGGTCAAAAAAATTTACTTCCTCCATTTCCAATTCGTAATTTTTTTTTTAATATCAAACTGCCGAACGACAACTGATGCTTATCATAAAATCTATGAAGCTATATGAAAGCCCGCACACTTAACCGACACGACACGCTACAACGACGAACATCATTTGTCGGATTGGATTGAATTCGAACATCCCAAACGACAAAATTTTTTTGATGTCCTGTCGTGTCGTGACGTGTTGGTCAAGTGTGCGGGCGTTTATACAATTACATACAATTTATTCTGACAGATTTTTGTCGTGTCGTGTTGTGACGTGTCGTGTCGGAATAGTGTGCGATATGCTTAAAAGTATAATTTAATAGCTTAATTCCTTTGTATTTGATTTTGCTCCTGTGTGTCGTCCCCACGGCGGTACTTGTACACCTTACGACAACTATGGCAGTTCCTATACTGCCCTACTAAGCATAAAGGTTCTATCTACATATTAGCGCTTTCGATATATTCAGTGATTCGTGTTTTGATTTGTACTGGAGATATATGGAGAGTGCATTTTTCAATATTGATTTTAAATTACTTTCACAAAAGATAGGTTTTTCAAATTTTGCAGAATGATGTAATGAGTATATCATTTTTGAATCCGGTCTTAACTCTAAAATGACAAAAATGTAGATAGGACCTTCATGGTTAGTAGGACAGTATAGCATTGCATGAGAAGAATAAAGTGCGAAATAAATTTCTTCACAGCTTATCTGATGAAGCACTTCAGCACTATCGGAGTTTCGATTTCCGGCTAAAAAAGGAGTTTAGGAAGTTACCATACCGAATCATGTCTCTCTTTTATTAATTTGAAGAATTTCACATTTTTTCTGGACTCTTGCATGTTAGAAGGAAACATTGCTTTCCTACCAGCTCCCATCGCTGTACACCACCGCACACTATACCGAACCGACCGACACAGCAGTTTGTGAAAAGTGTTCAGAAAATGCTCTAAATACAACGGAAAATGTATAGTGTGAAACATTTACAAAAAAAATTATCCTCAATATCTCCCCTCTTATGTGTTTTATTGTAATTTTTGAACTTATTTCATAGAGCGTTTTCTAGTTTCTGGCCAAACAATTTTACTATATCCATTTTTAATTCGATATTTGTTTTTAAATATCAGACTGTCGAATAACAACTGATGTTTCTCATAAATTCTATATAGCTATATGAAAGCCCGCACACTTAACCGACAGAATACGGCACAACGTCGTACGGCATTTGTCGGATTGAATTGAATTCCAACATTCCAAACGACAAAAATATTTCACTGACGTGTCGTGTCGTATACAATTACATGCAATTGATTCTCACCAATTTTTGTCGTGTCGTGTCCGAATAGTGTGCGACAAGCTTAAGTTCGTAGAGAAGTCCGTCGTGCCAAACGTTATCATACGACTTTTCGATATTTACTAGCGTGATCATTCCACATTGCTTATATTCCACAAGACATTTATAATTTGTTTGCTAGTTTCTTTGCTTTTTCTTTACCCCATCTAACATTTTTTCATGGGATTTTGTCTCGCTTTTGTCTTCTGATATTTATGTTGTGATAACTAGTCCTCTTGAAATAAAAAAACTTAATATACTTGTTTTTAGATTCCTGACCCTGACGGTATTCTTAATTTTCTTGTTAAGTATCTTGCGTCTATCATCTGTGTTTCTCTATTTAATTTGACATGACTGGGTGTTTTTCCCTCGAGCTGGAAAGTTGCCAATGTTTTTTCCGTTTTTAAAATTGTCAATTACCGTCCGATATCCCTTCTTTCTAGTTTCCCTAAGTTGCTTGAGTGAATTGTTCATGTGTGTGTTTTCAAGAGTTTCGTAATGTATGCTATCTTTGATTACTTTCTGTTTATTTTTTGTTTGTTTGTAAAGACCTCGGTTTCATGTTTGATTCGAAATCCAAAATTTTATTTCCATGTTTCTTCACTTTTAAAGCCCCGAACGCAACAAACTTCGTTCCGCTCTGCTCACTCTTTACAGTTGATGTTAACACGTTTTGCAGTCGGTGCAATTCACATAAATTTCCGAGAAGTTCAATATATACTGATATAGTTCATCAGTTTTCAGAGATTTGTTTTTTCAAAACAGGAAATTTTTTAAAAAAATGTTATTAGAAATAGTTGAATCAGACCATAAAGTCTTACTACTTAAACACACTGTGGTTGTGGCCAATACTGAAACCAGAACAGGTAAAGAAGTTGAGAGCTCAGTTTTGCATTGAACCAGTTACAATGCGGAACTCATGCCACTGTGGTTGCATGCGTAGTAGACCAACTCTCAACTATTGAGCTTATCTACAAGCTTGAGTAAATAGAGGTTTTGGAAACAGGAATGTTTTCCATGAATCATTCAATGAGTGTACAGTAAAAACAAATGAATAAATGCTTTAAAGTTCGTGTTCTAAACTCTTTAGACAATAAAACTATCATAGACAATCAAACGTTATCAGCTTCGGCTGTAAGCTTCATCATTGTGTTTGATGGCAGCTGCAGTGCAGACTACATCACTTATAGGAGTTTTGGTGACAGCGCCAGCAGTAATCCACAACTGTGTTTCCCCAGTGTTGCCGCAAAAAAGTTAATTGTGAAGCTAGAAAAAGCGAATGACAGTCTCGTGGATATATCAAGGGCCGCTGGTGGGCTACTCTCAACCACACAATGTGTATACATTTTTTATTTAGAACCAAAAAATCCTTGATAATTGCTCAAAAAAAGAGTTAAATGAGCGTTTGGAAAGTCGAACAGAAAAAACGATCAGGATTAGTCAAAAAAAAAAAAACAAGCACACCAAACATAGCCATAGGTGGGGTTTACTGCGAATAATCTATATCTGACCTGACCTATAGCGCTAAGTGTCTTGAGTCCTTAGGTGTTTACATCGACCTGACCTAAAATTTGGTGAGGTCGAATTTAGTCCCCGTTTGTTCGTAACAGCTTTCATTTAGTTTAATTTTAGTTCATGCACTGTAATAATCTTTTCATTTGTCTCTCAAACATGTTTATTTCAATAATTTTGAATCAAACAAGAGGGTTGCGAGCTTATATTCAACATACATATATTATTAATAGTCGTGTATAAATAAATGCTTACGTCGGGTGTGTGTGCTCTGACCTATCGCCAGTTTGGGTCAGGCACTGAGTGTTTACAGCAGCTGGACTAAATAATTTAGGTCGAATTTGGTATATAGTCCGCGGACTAAGAATGTGCTGCAAACACCCCTTAGACTTAAACGCCCACTACACCTTTATAAATTTTCTATACTAAAAATGTATAGACAATTTTATATGCCTTTATAAATTTTCTATGCTAAAAAAGATCTGGTATTTCAGGCTTAAAAAAATAAGTTCAAACCGGAAAAATTTCAGGAAAATATTCTTTTTGTGGATCAAAACAAATACTGCTTGTTTGGATCTTTGCCTGGCAGAAAGTCATAAACCAATGAATTTGAAAAATCGTCATCCACGGAGTCTCAAATTTTTGTTAAATAAATAATAAACTTCTCATATCGATCCTATCGAGCAGAAGCGAAGTTCAATTTACTCTCGCTTTTTCTGTGGCTATTAATTTAATCGAATAAGGAAAGCCTCATCGCAACACTCGACAGAATAGTCGGAACCATCGTCACAAGCTACAAATGAATATCATGTCACGTCAAATTCTGTGAATTTTACTTTTTCTGATTTGGAACATTAAGATTCCAGATAGTCTTTGGTCCATTGCTCTACACTGCAGGATCTTTGTATATTCAACCACCTTCCTTCCTCTGTACCTAAGCTTCCACTGTTCCAAATTTGCGCTATCGCAGCATAAAAGGTCGACCGCTAACATTAAATATCAGCATAAAAAAATCGAAGTTTCCTCAAAACCATAGCTAGTTATTGTATATTTTCACATGAATTAAATTACATTCTTTGTATTAAATCATATTATTTGTGTTGAATTACAGTCAACTGCGTCTATCTGGCATCGATGTTTCCTGGACTGTCAATACTGGCAATGGCATTTCATCACTCAATCATTTGGCAAGCTGGCGAAACGTGCAATTGGAAGCTTCGAAACTCCTCGAACTCGGATGCGTTCTTCCGGCGACACTTTTGCCACATTTCCAAATGTATCGTTGGGCCTTTGTTGGTACAGAGTTCGATGCACCCGAGGAGAAAATCGTAACTAACGGTCATATCGAAGAAGTGCAATTATACAGTAATTCCGGTTATGTTCCGCATGTTCGACGAATCGCTCGTCTAATGGATTTAAAATATGCTGTACATTCGCCGGTAAGTAATTTCTTAGCTATTATACATAATAGTTTTTAAATATTTCCAATCTTATTGCATAACCTTTATGCACTGCTAACAAAATGTTCATGTCTTTTTTTCTCTTGACAGAAGTCTGAAAATAAGAAGGGTACACATTTGGTTCTGACTTGTCAACAAATTACCAATCTTCAAGACCTATACGGTTTCTTTTCGACGCTTAGCGTAATGTCACCTAGTCCGATGAATTTTGCTGATTGTGACAAAGAAGTAGCAAATTGCTTAGCGGAAATCGAAAGTGTGTTAGCTAATGATTTCCTTGAAAAAATGACATTAAACACAATAGCAAGATGAAAATCAACAACAAGTGGAATTAACAATCCAAAATCAATATCGACGCTATCGGCATCGTCCTCAACACCGTACTATGTGTAATCTTACATGGCAAATGTTTATTGTGCGTGTACACATTATTATGAATTCAAACGGAACTCGATGATTCTATCAATTCAATGAATTCTTGTGCAATTTCACTAGACCACGGTCAAAATCAGCTCAATTGCTAAACAAACACTCGCACAGTCGAAACAAAAGCTCACATTTGGATTTTCAAATCATTTTCTAAAAACAAATTCGTCTTCATTCTGTAGAAAACTATAAGGAAGTTGTTAATTTTGTTAATTTTTCGATTGCACGACAGTGTTCTTTAAGATTTTTTAGTTTGTTTATTGTTTCTTTTTTACGGATGGCCGGAAAATGTTATGTGTTATAATGGATTTTAATTGTGCATTTTCTTTCTCAGAATGAATCAAAAATAAGTGTTGTGTATATATGTAACAGAGAGAATCATTGAAATACATATTTTTGTCTGAAATAATGTAAATTTACTGTAGAGAAATATTTATATGTTGTATTTTAAATTTGAAAATGTTCTTTTGAAATAAGAATGATTAGGATAGTATTAATAAAAAGTATTAGTTATTGAAATTTCGAGTGTTATTTGAATTCTAATCTTTGCCATGGCTTTCTTATTTCGTATTGATTGACTCTAGATTAATTGGACGCTCTAAATATTGGAATTTTCTTTAAATGGGCTGGTTCGTATGAAACAATGTCTTCAAATTTTAGCTAGATAATTTTATCGTGCTTCCGAAATTAAATAATTAAATAATTCTATTCATGCGGTATCGTGCATTTATGCGCACTTCATGAATTTGCATCATACCAATTTGAAGATTGAATGAAGTTATATTATTGGTTTCATTCAGTCAGGCCACACAATTTGATGATTGAATGAAGTTATAATACTGTTAACATTCAGTCAGGCCACACAACAAAATAACTTACAACATTCCAGCCATATTGAACGATCGTTTATTTGACGAGTGTGGCTTTAGTTGTCACTTTGACTGAAAAAAACTCGACAAGTTAAAAAGGAGTTCGAAGAATTGCCCAAGAACAGTAAACATATTTTTTTAGCTTAATCTTAAAAAAAATGGATGTCGGAGCGTAAAACACGGTAATAAGCACACCAACGCTGTAACGTTTAATAGTAACAATGTCGAATTATGGCTATAGCGGTAAAAACTATGAGAAGGGAAACTTCAGTGCTGAAATTTCAGTAAAGGACAAAATGACTCTCTTAAGCGAGCCAGCTCAATTTAAATTACTTATCTTATTAAACCAAGGTCTCAGATCCATTTTTCAAGCGAGATTCGATCAAAAGTGATTTCAAATTAAATTTGAAAAGATCAAGTTTCCTGTATGAAAAGGAAATAGACGAAAATCTGGCCAGAACTTCATTTGGGATTCTTCTCTTGGATTTTCTTATTGAGTGTTATGCTGTGTTTCAAATTGGACGTTTCATACTCCGGTGGAGTGTTTCATCCAATGATTGACGTTGTTACCGTTTATTCGCTATTTTCCTCGAAAAACGGATAATTTCCAATAGTATTAAAGACTTTAAAACGGGTCCCGGTCGAATTCCGATTGTTTAAAGTGCAAAATCTGTCTGTACGAACATGGATTTGAAGGACAATATTGGCTGCATTTTGTCTCGACTTTCAAGTTTCGGTAATTCTCGCGCAAAACTCGCCTTCAGATTTCACGTCATCGATGCTTGTACACGAGCTGAATGCGAACAATGTACGCGCTCTCCATCCGCCACGTCCACATCAAGTACGCATACAGAAAAGTAGCTTGCATGCTAGTACTTTTAGTGTAGACATTTGCTTCCGTGTGCGCGCTCTGTACGCGCACTGCTTCTTTGCTTCCCAATCAGAATTTTTATTTTAGTACATCGAAAGAAGTCCGTGAATGTTCAAAATGAATTTTGATGAAGAAGAAATTGTTATTCGATCAGTATCCTATATAATATTATCAGAACTTTCTAAAAAAAATGAAAAATGCACGATGTTGGGTGCGACTTTATTTAAACTTAACATTGTTAAGTGATTTAAAAATTGATAAATTAAGTGGATTCCGCAATTTTACACGCATTTCATCATTTGATTTTGATTTTCTGAGACAAAATTGGGCCCCTTGTAGGAAAGAAAAATACAAATTATCGGCCATGCGTGGACGTAAAAACAAGACTTGCAATTACGAGTACTTTGCGTTTTTTTTTTGCTACTGGTGACAGTTTTATCAGTCTTTCGTATCTTTTGAAAGTATCGAAATAATTAGTAGAATTATACCGGAAATTTAACAGGCTCTCATATCGGTCATGCACGACTATGCCCAAGTAAGTACGCAAATCTATATAATTTTAAAAATTCAATAGAGAAATAAGTATAATTTTTTTAATAACTCATTTAATTTTTATAGTCTTGATTAGAATTGTCCCACAAAATAGGATATTCCTCCACTTTATTAATTAATTAATAACTAATTCGTTTGTCCACTCCGCATTAAGTGCCATTTTGCACGTGTGCTTTCCAACAGAGAGTGGGAAGCAAGGAAGCAGCGCAACGAGCAATCGAAATGCTAAGTTTGCACGTCCACACCAAGTGTATCTGCGCGCAAACAGAGCGTTGCATCCGAACCCACGAACATTTTCAGTGGGGACGTATCCAAATGCAGCCTGCGCGCAGCACGCGCACTACTTTTCTGTTTGTTCACATCGATAAGCCTAAGGAGTTTTGGAAAGACATCATTTTCTCAGACGAAAGCAAATTTTGTATTTTTGGTATTAAAGGACGAAAGCTTATATGGAGAAAGCCGGTAACATCACTGGATAGGCAAAATCTGATACCAACTGTAAAGCATGGCGGTGGTGGGGTTATGGTATGGGGGTGTGTGGGGTACAATGGTGTGAGGAATTTAACATTTATTGAGTCCACAATGAACAAGTACTCCTATTTTAATATTTTGAAAGACAATTTAGTACAAAGTGCAGATAAACTCGGATTGCAATCAGGATTTCGTTTTCAACACGATAACGACCCGAAACATACTGCGCAAATTGTGAAACTCTGGCTTCTTTATAACACGCCAAAACAGCTTCATACACCTCCACAGTCTCCAGATTTAAATCCGATAGAGCATTTATGGGATTTGCTGGAAAGAAAGATCCGAAAACACATCATTACCAGCAGGCAATGCTGCAGGAAGTAATAAAGAAGGAGTGGGCGGGATCCATGCAAAAAACGGTTGCGAGAAGTTCTTAAAAGACGAGGCTATCCTACCAGCTATTAAATGTAATAATAACTTGTTCGAAATAAATTATATTTTAACCATCAGTAACTGCACGTAGACTTTTTCTGCTTGTTTTTTCTGACTCGGTCGCTAAAAGTACCGCTATCTCATTTGTGTGTGGAGTGAATTCTAAGAATTTTCGTGTTAGCAATCATTGAGAAGTGCTAATTAAGTAAATGGCAAGTTTTCAAATATTTATGTACAGTTATAGATTGTTTTTTGCCGTTATACAAAATTCTGCAAAGTTGCACGTAGACTTTTTCTACTAAGTGTACATTTTTTTTCAGCAAGAATTCTTTTTCAAATTCGAGAAGTAGGAAAATTCGCTGCTGGATTAAATCTGATGAATACGATGCATGCGGCAAACATTCATAGCGTAATTCAAGAACTTATGCCATTGCAATTGAAGACCTGTGAGTGGGGGCATTATCGTGATGGAAGAGAACCTTTTTTCTTGCTAGGTGAGGCCGTTTTGTCTTGCATCCAGAAGTGCTGCATAATAATGTCCGGTAATCGTTTTCCTTTCTCCACATAACCGATGAGCACTACGCCTTGCGAATCGCAAAAAACTGCTACCATCACTTTTCCAGCCGACGGGCCCGTTTTCGTCTTTGATACATATATCAATAGCAAACGCAGCACTCATTATGACGAAAGCTTAGTCATTTTCTCTGATATGTCCGCTTGACTTGATCATAGCAACTAAACTACTAAACCGAATTATCTGAAATGCTATAGTACCTGCGCTTAAGGATCAGACATTGAAAGGATCATCAACTTTTAACTTTATAGATCACTCTTCTGTGTCATGCTCATTACTTATAGAATAGCGTACGTATAAAATAAGTTTCGCGACAAACTCGTTTGTTATAGCAATCAATTGTTAAACTGAAACTTTTGGCCCAATTATTAGACATTGACCCAGAAAACCTTATTTTTTGTTTGAAGCCAGAGTCGCATCAAATATTTTTTCAACATATTTTTTGTTCGAATCAAATAATCGCATCAAATAAATTGATCTATAATCATTAATTAAACTTTGATTAAAAAAATTATACTTATATTTATCACAATATTCACATTTTAAAAATTCTGAATACTGTATATCAATCTTCTGTAAAATCAGTAAGTTTACCGTCTTTAAGAGCGCTTGGGAACTTAAGTCCTTTCGTTAAGCTGTAAGCAATAACTGTAGTACTTCCGTCGCAAATGCACACAACCAGGCTGTTAATGAAAAACTTGTTAAAGAGAACATTTAAATACAAGTTTCCGTCCATACCTTTGTTCGCTGTCTTTGCATAATTTACTCTGTATTTTCTCCAAATGCTCTAAATCAATTCCATCATAATTACTCAGAGGTAAATAAACATTGGTTTTCTCGACATCATTTTTTATTTCGGTTCCAACAAAATAAATTTCCTTCAATTCATCATCGTAAAATGCTTTGACTTTTTTCAAACGGAACACTGTAAATTGGCCAGTCAATTGAGGTTAGGAAACTACTAGTATTCAGTAAATTTACTTTCGACTAAATAAATATATACTTGTCCCGCCAGTCCTCGTTTTATTAAATCTTTACATCCCATATCTTCGTATTCGACCATCTGAATTTGAAAATAGCACTTAGCAAATTCTTAAACCATATAAGAGTAGTAATTTATCAATTTATACTTACAAGTCGAAGAAGCGATCCGACAGGGGTGTCGTGTATAGGCGGTAACCTAATCATATTGAGTCCTTTTCACTAGTTTTCACTATTCTGTAATGTAATAAACACTTCAAAGAGCACAAAATCAACGATTTCGAACTAATCTATTCATCTGGTGCGCCACACACAACGCGTAAAACCGATAATATTGATTCTCGAACTTGTTGTCATAGGAGGCAATGTTGACATCCGAGCAGCTGGAAGTTTGACACTGGAATTCTTGGAAATATGGCCGATTGAATCATGGAAAATCTATTCATTTACCGTTATGTCGGTTGTAAATTTCGAATTCGCAGTAAAAGCGTTCATTCAGAAATTAGATTACAACAAAACAGCAGGTCCTACAACCTGGTAACTAAAATTTGAACGAGCAACTTTCTTCTGTATACCGAGATCTAGCCGATGTTACGTCCTATAAAACTGGCTAAGAAATTCTTCTGCAGGCAAGTATGCCTGCGAATTAATAAATTCGCTCAACTAGGCGCATTAATGTGATTTTCAGTGCGACTAGTCCCTCTGCAGATCCATGCTGACTCATGGATTTTGAAATATAATTGTAAATAGTCAGCGAGATACGGGAAGTAATGTTTTAAATAATATACTCACACTAAAATCGATAGATACACATCTATTCATCCAGCAAATCGTCCTCTTTGAAAAATTGACTTATAAAATTCTATCAAAACATGTTAAATGGCCAGATACGCTCCTATTTTGGTTTCGAATTTGTTTTTGGTTTGATTGCTATGCGTAAGTAAAATTTGTGTTATAAATCGTAATGTTACTGCTAATTTTAAAATTAGTGACATTGTATACTGATGAGAATCTCTCTAATTATTTCCTCCGTATTTCTCCTTATTTCAGACTATTAAATTTGTATGCTTCTATGTGCTTCTATGCCGGAAAAGCCCTTTGTTTCTTCTGATTCACTATAGTTTGCAAAGCAAAGTAATTTGCCACGGCAAGAAATATTGAAACATTTCACCCATTTTTAAAAATTTAAATCGTTATTTCGACTCTTGATTTAAAACATCATTCGAGTGAAGCTGTTAGCTGTTTAAAATGGTAATTGAATTCCGATTTCGGAATAGTTCATGATACGGATTTACGGTACGGTGACCATCCGTCCGTATTTATACGGACATGTCCGTTTTTTTAGCTCCGTGTCCGTATGTCCGTATTTTTCAATCAATGTCCGTATTTTTTCCAATTTTGCACAAAAAAAAATTTTTTTTTTAGTTTTCAAGGCCCGAGGGCGCCTAGAGTACCCAAAAGTTGTACGCGGTTGCGTGTATCGACAGTGACGCGTGTGCATACGAACGAAATGTGTATAAGTGTATAGTTGTGTGAGTGGCGTTGAACCCGTTGAACCCGTTGAACGTGTTTTGACATTTCCATTCATTTTATTTTATAAAATTGTAAGTAATTGTATTTTATTGTATTTTATAAAATTCCATGCATTGACAGAATTTTGCAATTATTTCCAGCCCTGCAATCGTACTTTAAGTCAATTGACCAACCACCTGTAGTTTTAGAAAGATTTTTCAACGACGATTTTGCAGAACTTCAATTGTTGTTCATTAGTTCATTCATGACTATTTTTCACGATAATATCAAAAAAGTTGAAAGGGAAGAGAATTCTGTTTTGGAAGTGCTGAATGTTATTGATGAAATTTCGGAGATTTTAAGTAACAGATTTGATTCGAAATTCATTCCATTCGTAGTGAAACAGAAATTGAAAACGCTTGAAAATGAAGGTAAAGAAACTGAATGCAATAAATTCATCGAATCCATGCTTTCTGTGTATCAACAATCCAACCAATATTTACTCAAATGGAGTGAGTCATTGCGAATTTTAAAAAATTTTGAATGGTTGGATTTTAAGCCCGGGAAAAAGTTAAACTATGAATCAATGGAAAGAACTGTCGAATTTCTCGCATCGAAAAATATTGTCATCGATGATTCGAAATTATTCAATCAATTTGTGAATTTGAAAAACTTTCTGGCTTCGAAGGATTCAAAAGATGAATTTTTCAACAAATGCAGCAGTGCAAAAATGTGTGATTTTCTCAATCAAAATAATTGTCTGGAAACTTGTTCGGAGATTGTCAAAATTGCGCAATATTTTTTTGCCATTCCCAGTCACAATGCTAATTGTGAACGTGTTTTCTCGTTTGTCAACATTCAATGGACCGACGAAAGAAGCAAATTTCTTTTCGAAAATTTGAAAAATCTCATTCTTGTTCAATATAATTTTAGGAAATTCGATTGTCTGCAATTTCACTCTTATTTGGAAAAAAATCCTGCGTTATTGAGAAAAATTGGAAGCGGTGAGAAATACTAAAATTTTGTACGTTGTAAAAACAAAAATGTTAACATTTTTAACATTTTTTGATTAATAAACTCTTGTTTTACTTGGAAATAGTGTTGATTCTTATTTTACATTCAAATTTTCCTATATGCATTTGAAATTTCAGCTACCGCCATCTAGGAAAATGAGATACAGAGTTGATGACCTTTTTTTTTTTTAGCTCTTTCGCCAAAAAAAATAGAGGTGTCCGTATTTTGTACTCAGGTCAGATGGTCACCCTAATTTACGGGAGCACTATGGAATTCATAAAAATAAAATCCAACTACACTGAATCTATAAATTTTTAAATATCTACGATTCCGACAATCCATTTTTTTGGTATTCATAATTTAAAAAAATCACAAATATGAAATACACTTGCAAAAAATACGTTACAACTAAATCCACTAGAATTTTATTGTTCACGATTCATTCAGTTATTCGTTGTCAAATTTATGTTTGCAGATAACGAAAATAACAGTTAAGTTTATGATCAAAGCGAAATGGACATTTTAATTGTTCGTCCAAACAAAGAAAAAACTAAATTATTCGTGGTTTTGACTACTATTTTCATTACAAAAATAGAGTTTTGTTGGCTTTGCATTGAAAGTAAGACAGTATCGTGTAAAAGTAGTGTAGTGTAATAGTAAGAGATTATGTTAGTAAATTGATTGAGAAAATAACGCATTTGAAGAGTTTTATTTGAGTAGCTTCAAAAAATTTATTTTTTTCTACTAGCTATTAGGCATTTAGCCTCACAACTTAAGTACATTTTATGGATTTGGCGTTTATGGATTTTGAAATTTTGTATTCTGTAAGTATAGAATCTGTTATTCTGGTTTTGTTTTTAACTTTGGATTTATTGATCTGGTTTTGTGAATATCACGGGTAAAAAATTTTATGAATTTTGATACCGGAGTTTGAATCATAATATGATCCCTGGTAGCTGGCTGGCTTCATTCGCAAATTTATTATCAACGTAGATAAGGAGCCTTTCCGAATTGATGTCTTCGCCTTCGCCTTCAGCTTGTTATAACAGAATGTGACGTCATATCAAGTCGAGCCTGTCCGGATTCAATTATCTACGCCTTGAAATTGCTCTCCTGTATAACAGTTGACGAAGTCACGTTCTAATTTGAGCTTTCGTCGGCTTGATGGTGCTTTGAGGCAATGTTACAAAGCAAAGCCATCGATTTCTGACACCTCATCTTGGTCTGCTTCAAACTGTTAGAATAGCTTAGCTACTCTGCTGACGTCACAAAAGCTGAAGATGAGGACGAAGACGTGAATTCGGAAACGCCCGAGGTGTCGAGTGATTAGTTCCGCGGTTAAGTTTACTCCTGATTTAAATTTAGGTACCTGTTCAGACCTAGGTGACCTCAAAATTCGGTATGCGGTCCCTCACCCGAAACTGGATTCGAACAACCCACTAGATCACACACGAACAGTGCATATTGAATTATTCTCACATATATGTATATATATATATATATTATGCGTTAAGATTTTTAGGATTAAATTAAATTCAAAATAACAACAAAAATTTTCAGTTCAACAGAAGAATTCTAGGATCAAATTTTGATTTTCTATCGATGCAAATGTTTTTCTTTCTCAATGCAACAGCTACGGTAATTATAATATTCGGACGAACGTGAATTCTGCTATCATAGTTTTGGTTTCGCTGCAGGAATAAATAAGAATAAAAGATGACTTGTTTTTGCAATTACGTCAATTCTTGCAATCATAAACCACTAATAAGTTTTGATTTTAACTTACAACATGCCTAGCAATACTTGTATAAAGAGGAATAGCCACGACCCAGCGTTACTTTAGTATTCGGTTTTTTGTAGGAAAGCAAATTTTTCATTGGATTGCATCCAAGCTTTTGGCAGATTTCGTGAGATCCGCGTACTTTCAAATTTCGGTTAGGGCAGGAAATTAATTCGTGTATATTTTTTCTTTTTTTTCCATATGTGAAAATGGACGGAAAGGAAGAAACCATTGTAGAATTAATTTTTTTTCTGCTGTTGATTTCTATCAAAGTAGCTCCGGCTGTCAAACAGTCCTGCTGCTGATAAATTTGACGTTTTGTGAAAATGAACAAAACGGAGATATCCGGGATATCGGGCGCACGAGTGGCTCTAATGAGCCATTTATGCATCCTGCGGAGATAGCAGGACAACGGCGGCTCATGGACATGTTGTTTAATTATGTCAACCTCCCGACGAATCGGAGGGGACAGTTAAGACCTAGGTTAAGTTTAGGTCTAATTACGCTAATCCAATTGTAGTTAGACATAAGCTAGATTTAGTTTAGTAAATCAAGTAAATAGCTAAGGCAACCACAGGTCATGTACAACCTGGGTAATATTTGATAAGTATAAGCCAAAAAATAAATAAATCAATGATAAAAAAAAAAGAACAATTACCACCCAAAAAGACCCAGCAGGCTAAATAGTACCGCTAGATATAAGAATTTTTTGTGTAAAGTACCCTCCCCATATGTTATGTATGAACAATTTAAAATTAATAAAATATTATTCATTCAAAAAACGAAACGGAGATATGAAAGGGAACTACACTTTTGGCTCTTCTTCGTTATGACACGTACACCATTTAAATAATAGCTGCAAGGAAATTTAAACTTCAGCGAAAGACTCTATAGCCACTCACCTATCAGTAGAAATACAAATATTGACGCCGAATACCTGATTACATAATATCCAATTGGTCGTTTCGATAACCGCCATTACTTGCAAATATAATTCGAATTGATAACTTTGACTTTACTTTTATATTAACTTTAGTGTTCTTTATTCATACTGACTTTCCTTATCCATCTATATTCCCCTACTACTGAAGCATTTTATAAGCTTTTGTTCATACTTAGTCATATGATACGTCATAAGCTCAATAATTTTATAAAATTTTTAATTCTGTTTACTAATTTTATTTTTCTTTTCCATCTCGCAATACATTTCATATAATCATAATATAATCAATAAATGCCTTAACAATATATGATTTATATAAAATACAATAATTGCTGTTCTATTTATGCATATTCTTTCATTTCTCTATTTATTTTCATTTGTAAAATCTTAAAAACCTTCAAAATTAAAATTTTATGACGACAATTATCCGTAAAAATATGTTTTCTTCTTTATATATGTATAGTAATATTTTTTCATTATTCTCTTCTTTATTTTCTTTCTTACTTTCTTTCTAACCTTCATTTATTCATAAATTTCATATGCTTTTCGTAAAAACATTAACAATTTTATAATCTTATGCAACATGTGTTTACAATATTAGGATCGATTAAATTATTGTTACTAGATTACTAGATCGATTAGAAGATAGAACAATACCGATGCGATTATCATCAAAAACCAATACAAAGGGAATTAGTAGTGAAAATATGTTCTTAATCATTATCATCATCATTATCTTTGACAAAATTTATAGAAGATAAAGTTAAACTCTGTCAAATGTTGTTTAAATAAAGAAAAATTTATCTAATAGTTTATCCGATTAAATACATGATTTGTTTCGCTAGATTTAATTTTATGTGTTTGTATATACTATAAATAGTCAAAGAGTCATTATTTTAACAAACATGAAATATAATTCTATGAAGGTGTTATGCTTTCAGTAAACTTTAAAGATGCATCATGTTATAAAATAGATTTGAAATAGACTTAATTCAAAGACAAAAAATAAACAGGAAAATCGATATAATTTGTTTCAATAATCATATTACTTTGTTTAATTAAAAAAATAATGCGGTAATTGTAAATAAAATAAAGAATATAATAGTAATAGTAGTTTTTGTAAGATATAATGTACGTGTGAAAAAATTTTTAAATTACTTTCCTATAAAATAATCATCAACACCAATCCGCGACATATGTGAAATCGGAAAAGTATTGTTGTTCGTCGGCGGTCAGAGGTCGTGGTTCTTTTGGTGGTGTTAATTGTGGTTTCTCCGATGTGAATTCTTCATCGAAATTGGACACGTCTTCGAGATGGCGCTGAAAATAAATAATGAATGAAATTGAATTTAATTTTATAATTGACATGCACCAAATATTGCGGCATTAAAATTTCATTTCTTATTGTTATAAGTGAAATTTAATTGAAATAAGCAGCCCCTGGACACGGACGGTATAACTTTCCACCATTAGCCCCTTCAATCCTCTCGCGCACAAAGCATGTTAAAGCTGCCTTTACGCCATTTCGACCTCATTGTCAAATTGGAGGGGAACTACTTGGATTTGACGCGATTTGACAATGAGTAGCTAAAAAATTACTACCATCCCCTTCAATGTAAATCTTAAGGGCATGTCCACTTCATTTCTACTACCTCACTGGAAATAAGCCACCACTTTTGCGTTTCCAGTCGAAATACTTTTTCGTATTCCTGATTGGTCTTAATTTTATCTTTTTAAAAATGCTTTTTGGTAAAGCATTTTATCTTCATATGAGGCATGTTAAGCGAACCTTAAAAAAATATCTCTCGATTGCTTCCTTTAGGTGTTGTGTTTTTGCTAATTCACTTAATACAGACTAAATACTCATCGTATTAAAGCATATAATTGCTAAGGAAATCCAAGTTAAATCTCAATGAGCGTCTGCGAAATAGATTAAACGTACCGGCGAGAATATAATCCACTCAAATTTTTTTATTTTTTTTTTTATTTTGTAAGCGGAGAACAACGGGTTGACCCTCGTTTATGTTCAATAAAAATTCAAATCTATCTTCTCCTCAAGATAGCTGAAACTTGTTTGCTTACCATTTTTAAACTGTTTTTAGCCCAGGCAGCATCCCATCATTCTCTCGATTCCTAGATGTGACTCAAACATTTTTTGCTGAGGGTATAACCATATCGAGAAATGATTTGTTTTTGCTGTTATAGAGCTTGATAGTAACAAAGGCCCTGTACCTGACCTTCTTCATCCTACTTCTATGTTCAGGTGTGTATTCCCTTTCCCATGGTCTATTTCGATCGCATTGGAAATCTTCTCATATCACGCCAATTATTAATGTGGCGATATAAGTTCGATTCGAAATCATGGAGGCATCGCCGTTCTAAGCTCAATTCCCAAACTATTCGAAAAAAAAACAATTTATGACAAACTCGCATCTTTGGCCGATACTCGACTGAACGAACAACAATATGGATTTGGGAAAGATCGTTCTACCCGTACTAATCTTATGGTGCTTGTTTCAGATGTTTTGTGCAAATTGGAGAAAGGTGATCAAATCAATGCTGTCTATACAGGCTTTAGCAAGCGAGTTGCTCAATCCATCGACTCTGGTATACTACAAGGTAAAAATCCTGACCCTTTTCTTTTAATATTTTCATATCAGCCCTATCGCAGGTTTTATCTGACATTCCCCAATTACTCTATGCCGGGGACTTCAAAGTTTATCATCTCATCAACTCGCCATCCGACGCCCCCTTTTTTTTAATCAAAAATAAACAACCTTGACAATTGTTGCTCCACGTAAAAGCTTTCTCTTAGTGTACATTTTTGTTGGAGCTGTGGCTCGGGAGACGAAAACAAATCCGTATTCTATCTCATGTATCAGAGTCCGGCTCTGGCGAGGAAAGTGTGGCGGCACTCGATGCACCCTTTCTCTAAATTTTCACTGATATATTCCTGATTGACCCAAAGGGGCTAAATAAGTTCATCATAAGAAACAGATAGTTTTCTGTCTTATTCAGGACAAAAAAAACTCTTTTGTGCCTATGTGCGTTTGTCGGCAGGCCTCTATTGGCCGAGAGCCGCTTCAAACTACCTACCTAGTGTAGAAAAATAATGTATAGTTGTAGCTGCTGCTGTAGCTGAAGACACGATCTGTTTAAAGTACAAGTTTGCATCTAAGCAGCTACAATGTGTAGCCCATGTCGCTGTAGACGGAGTCGTAGTTGACCACTTTCTACCTTTGTGTTGACTACAAGGTTGAAAACGTCCATTTTCAAATTTATTTCGTTTGGTTCGTTTGGAGCTAGTGAAGTGATTCACGCTTATTCTACTTTTCTCTGTGAGCGATCTTGCGCTCTACTATGAATCTTGGCTATCTAAGGTACTTAGATGTAATTGTGTGCAAATGGTTTGTACTAGCTAGCAATTTTTCGAAGTGTGAGGATATCTCGCGTGCCCTGGTTGGGAATCTGAGAATATCTATGATACTATTAGTAGGTCGGTCTATTTTGTCGAAGAGCTTAAAATTTTTGTTCCGTATGTTTTTCTCTGCTGTTTCGATGCTAAAGTCTTTATGTATGTCCACGTTTCTAATGTGGGTTTTGTTTGTTAGCCTTTGATGTTTGTCCGAATGCAAAACATTCGTATAGTAATGCCAGCCTTAGAGTTTGTTTGTAAATTAGTGAACTGTTGGTTTTTTTAGTCTTTGAGATTTAATGAGAGCGAAAAGGACTGCGCTGCAATTATTTTGTTCATGACTAAGTTAATCGATTATCGAAACTAAGCCCTAAGTACTTGGCCATCCGTTGGTATTCAGTCTGTTGTTCGTTCACTGTCACTGTTTTCGTGGTGTCTATATCGGCTTCCGTGTGAAAATTGCCTGGATTTTGTCTGATTAATCTTCCATTTCGGCAAGTACTCAAGAAGCGTATTTATTGAGAATGGCAGATTTGAAGTGACGACTTCTGCTTGCCGGGGCGTGTGGAAGATGCACGTGTCATCGGCGAATAGTGTTAGGCTAACTATAGTCAGTTTGATTGCATTGTACATATTATGCTGCGTGCCAGACATCGTCGAAGGCCTTCGCTATAAGGAACATAACTAGCCCAGCCGATGTTATATAGCTAAGCCCTGTTCGGATGTATTGTATTACACTTGATAGCTCGAATTCTGTGGAGTGAAGAATCTTCTGAGAGAATGTTGTTCTCAGAGACTTTTTCCCCCAAGCGAGAGAGCAGAAAGCGTTCGACCAATTTAGTAATTGCTTTACTAGATTTCGGTAGAAAGATAGTTATGGCTGCTTTTCTTGCATCTGGATACCTCCTCAGACGGAGTATAGCGTTGATTATGTCCGTTATGGTTTGTAGTATGTTGCTGGTAGGTGTCAAGCAAATATTGGTAATGCTGTCTACTCCAGGTGATATTCGTCGTTTTAGTCCGTTCACCAAGATCTGCACTTCTTCAAATCGAGCAGACCTTAACGTCTCTATCTCTTGAGGTTCAAATCTGAGTAGGTTTTTTATGTACATATTCTTCATTTTCGAGATCGTCTTGGGATGAGATGTTCTCCCAGAATTGTATCTCCAAGGAGCCCGCAAACACATTAGGTTTATATGCCTAGTTGCATTTTAGCCCCTGTGTGTCGTAGGTTGGTGGCATTCACGGTTTGTTTTTTGTCTTGAAGCATCGAGACAGTCGACATAGTGCGTCATCGCAAGGCTCGATGCTTTGCATCAAATTCTCCCACTGCTCATTTTATTGGTGGGATATCTGACCACGTATGTAGTTGGTAAGCTAGTTTGCTTCACGCTTTATTCTTTAGCTCTTCGCCGGAGTTAATTCCTCCAGCGTTAAGTAAGTTAATCGACTTAGGGAGTTTATAATCATCATCCTGTACCGAAATGGTGACCGTGTTGTGCTCTATTGCTGACATTGGTGAGTAAATCTATTGATGCCCCTAAATAACTGTATATGCTTCCTTATAATTGCTAAAAATTTATAAGATATTATATAGTAGATATCCTTTATTTTTTTCAGTTGAGGTCGCGAAGTCTAAATGGAAGGGGCTTCGTGGTTTATATAAACGAGCAACAAATAAAAAAAAGCATCAGATGATGCAACCGAGAAACACAATTCGGCTTGAAATATAAAAAGACTATGGTTTTTCTTGTGCCGGCCACGGAGCCAAAACAGTGAAAATAAATAGTACCCGAATGTTAATTATAAATAACAATTTCATTACAAAATAAACTACGAGGCAAAATTTAATTTTGTAGTGGGAGAATGGACCGATGTGTTTGTAGCTCCGCAATCCAGTGATTTTTCCAAAGCTCCGGAATTCACCAATGACGCAAATCTGAAACAAAGCGACCACGAAAAGTGAAAGCAATATATGAAAAAAATGAAAGGTGAACACTATTATAGCAAACCATGATACAATGAGAACAAGGTAATCCATTGCGCATGTCTATCACTATCCCATTCTCGCGCTGGTGACAACTGTGAGTGATTTGCCTTAAGCCAATGTAAAATTGGGCAACTTCAAGGAGGGCGTTTGGGGTGTTAATGGAGCGATATTTTGATTTTGATGATTGGGTTTGAATGGTTAGTCTGTGCTTTTAAATGTCCTAGAAAATCTCAAAGAAAAAGCTATTGTACAAAGCACAATAATGAAAAACTCAGCACCTTATTTTTCCCAAGAAAATGTTGAATGCACTCACTTCAACGAATCATTTAGAGTGTTTTTATGGGTACGATGCTCGATGTATGTACGTGCGGTGTTGGATTGCAGATTTATGCAGCTCAATAGGGTAATAGATGCAAATGTGCATTGGAAAGTTATAATGTGATTGATAGATAATAATTTTGTTAATTGCGGTTGTTGGTATGCTGCGTTTTGAAAATATCGGAACAGTTTGAAACAATGTTGGTATTTTATTATTAGCATTGCACATTTGGGAAATGTTTTTTTAATAAAGTAAAAAAGTTTATGTTAAGATGGGGGTTGTTGTGTGCCCGGTAGGGTAATAGATGTAAATATGGATTGAGAAATAATGCTTCATTGAGATATATAATGTATATGCGTACGCATATAAGACATCGCCAATGAGCTAATTGAGGATATAAGGTTGTTAAATTATCGGCAAAGTGCATACGTATGATATAATTGTTGTATAATAATTCTGTTGATTGACGTTATTTGTGAGGTTCATTTTGAAGACATCGGTACAGTTTGAAAATAGATTTGTATTGTGTTATTAACACCGCACAGCATTGAAATGCTTTATTAACATAGAAATAAGCATTTGTATGGCCACCGAAAGGGAATTGATAGTGAGGGAAAAAATTAATAAAGTTTATGTTAATATGGGGATTCTTCCACCCCATTAGGGTAATACATGTAAATATGGATTGAAAAGCTATGCGCCCATTACCCATTTCCCTCCGGTGGCCATTCAAATGCTTATTTCTCTGTCGATTAAGCACTTGCATATTGTGCGGTATTAAAAACACAATTCAAATGTTTTTCCAAACTTTAACAATATATTGAAAATGCACCTCACAAATAACATCAATCAACATAATGATTATACATCAATTAAATCATATGAATTCACTTTGCGCATAATTCAACAGCCCTAAATCCTCAATTAGCTCATCGGCATTGTCTTGTATGCACACGCACATACACATATATCTCACTGAAGCATAATTTATAAATGCATATTAACATCTATGACCCTCTCCGGTTGCAGAAATCCGAATCTTAACATCAAATTTATTATTTTTTCGCTCACTATCAATTCCCTTTCGGTGGCCATTAAAATGCTTATTTCTATGTCAATAAAGCATTTCCATACTGTGCGGTGTTAATAACACAATACAAATATATTTTTAAACTGTACCGATATCTTCAAAATGCACCTCACCAAGAACCTTAGTCAACATAATTGTTATACATCAATTAAATTATATGTATACACTTTGCGCATATTTCAAAAAATTTAAATTTTCAATCAGCTTATCGGCATTGTCTTACATGCATATGCACATCACATATATCTCACTGCAGCATAATTTATAAATGCATATTAACATCTTTGACCCTCTCCGGTTACATAAATCCCCTTGTTAAAATCAAATTTATGATTTTTTCGCTCAATATCAACCCCCTTTCGGTGGCCATTCAAATGCTTATTTCTATGTCAGCAAAGCATTTCCATTCTGTGCGGTGTTAATAACACAATACAAATCTATTTTCGAACTGTACCGATATTTTCAAAATGAACCTCACAAATAACGTCAATCAACAGAATTATTATCAATGAAGCATTATTTCTCAATCCATATTTACATCTATTACCCTACCGGGCACACAACAACCCCCATCTTAACATAAACTTTTTTACTTTATTCAAAAAAACATTTCCCAAATGTGCAATGCTAATAATAAAATACCAACATTGTTTCAAACTGTTCCGATATTTTCAAAACGCAGCATACCAACAACCGCAATTAACAAAATTATTATCTATCAATCACATTATAACTTTCCAATGCACATTTGCATCTATTACCCTATTGAGCTGCATAAATCTGCAATCCAACACCGCACGTACATACATCGAGCATCGTACCCATAAAAACACTCTAAATGATTCGTTGAAGTGAGTGCATTCAACATTTTCTTGGGAAAAATAAGGTGCTGAGTTTTTCATTATTGCGCTTTGTACAATAGCTTTTTCTTTGAGATTTTCTAGGACATTTAAAAGCACAGACTAACCATTCAAACCCAATCATCAAAATCAAAATATCGCTCCATTAACACCCCAAACGCCCTCCTTGAAGTTGCCCAATTTTACATTGGCTTAAAGGCAAATAACTCACAGTTGTCACCAGCGCAGAACGAACGCATTTTGGTACTCGGAAGTCGGAATAGACTACCTTGTTCTCATTGTATCATGATTGCAAACAGAGGGCGGACGTGCAGCCTTACGAGAACGAGAACATTTTATTCTGCCGAAATTTGTCGTGGAAGTGAAAACGATTTCCACTGAGTATAAAATGCTTCTCTGCTACTGTTGTTGCTGCCAAATTGCATGAGTACTAACGTAAGGTTTGCGCATAAGTACTAACGTAAGGTTTGTTTGGCGTCGTTACCCTTAAATTATTATTGTACCCGTCGCAATAATTTTCGGAGCAGTATGTCGCTCCATATAATATTCTGTCTGCTTTCTTCAGATAAATGTGCAGTATTACATATGGATAGTGCCTTTTGAATGTGGTCATTTTCTGAATGGAGGTGTATTCTGCTCATTGTTTAATATTTGTTTATGCTTAAATATGCCACCGTTGCTTTGGCTGTCATATTCCCAACATCCACGGCCACGACCGAATAATATGCGTCGCAGATGCCCATATTACTGAAATGGCCATTATAATTAAAAAATTGCGGCCCCGATTTAGGGCGATACGTTATTTTGATGTGCTTTTAGTTACCACTCTCTAGGCCATTCGACATTTTCTGCCTTATTTGAAACTCTTCTGTGACTCTGATTCAATATAGGTCCAATTCTCCTACCAGTGTTTCATTCATTCATTCACTTGGCGACGGTAATATCTAAACCTCGTAAGTGCCGCGCGATTAGTTTCCATCGCAAATGTGTAGTGGAAAAGTGTACATTAGAGGCATCTCTCAGCAACACTGCACTCAATGGAGTTGACTATGTATTAAATCTCGACGTCGTCTGTGATGTATAACTCCGCTTCAATTTACATTACGATAGAATACTTTCCCGAGCAAAAATGTTCAAAGCATCTGGGTTAGAAAATTCTCATACACTGCACTCATGCGCCTTCTCTTCTTAACTATGCATGAACTATTTAGAACCTGGCTTTCGAAATTTTCAGCTAAAGATTTGAGTTCGTTCAGAAACGGTTCTCTTACTGAGACTTTAAAACTTATAACCACTTGCGTCGAGAAGAATAGTGTTATATGCCTGCTTCAGCTTCGATGTTATTTGAGACTTTGTTCAAGTCGAACACTACTACTACTCATGACGATACAAAATTGTCCATTAAGCAGTCGACCTTAATAATTGGGGTAATTAATAGGAGCTGCCTGATTTTCAATAGCATGAACCAGTACTGCTTGCATAAGATTTTCAAAGCTACTTTCAAAAATAACCTGATCAAGGCTCTCTCACCCATATCATCTTGTCCATTTTATTATTTCTTAATTCTATTGACTAAACTAATTTATTTCAGATTAACATTAATGCTATCAGTTTTGACAGACTTCTGAGATTTATGTTCAGTATTGTTTGAAAAAATCATGATGAATAGACATGAATAAAAATTCGAGAAAAATCTAAAAGTCAAGTTTAGTGATGATTTTTGGAGTAAGACAAATCTAAAACAAACTAATGGGAATAGTTACACTTTCGGAACGGAACATTCATAATCCATTTTGTCTATATTTTCAACTTGTTCATTTCATATAATACACAAAGATCTGCCCCAATGTCTTTCACCACATGTCAGCTTCCATATTGACTGAGCTTAAAGCTGACTGAGCTTAAAGACTGAGCTAAAGATTACGCGGTAGCTTAGGCTTGATATTTTTACTTCTTTAGTGTTTTATGAAATATATCGAAAGAAAACACCGTTTCACAGGGATCTTCTAATGTTGAATACGGCTGGATGACCTTATTTTTATCGAGATTTAATTTTTAAACAGTGCCACAACAACAATGTGAATAAAATTATAAATCATACTTACAATTGTGGGCACAAATGGTGGCTTAACATTTCTTAACAGTAGTTCATCCCATAGTATCGACCTAAAGAAGGCTTGTTTCTTTACATCCTCTGCATCACGCTCCGACGATCCTAACCGTCTTTCAGGATTCTTACGTAACAGCTAAACACAACAATAGGAAATCGAATATTGTATTATTAAAAAAGAAGTTAACGTTAACGAGTTGATGATGTTCGATTATGTATTGTCAACTCATGGGTAAAAAGGCAAATAACCGAACTACTTACCCTACGCATAATTGCAATAGCTTCTAAAGATAAAAATCTAGGATAACGAACTTCATCATTAACAATCGAATCGAAAACTTCTTCCTCATCATCTCCCGGGAACGGTGACTAGAAAATAAAACCAATTGCAAATTAACAAAAAATACAATTAGCAAATCAACAAAAAATACTATTAACAAAACAACTATTCCATTTCCATACCTCTCCGACTAGCATTTCGAATATCAGCACACCCAATCCCCACCAATCGACGGCACGAGTATAGGAGGTTTCGGTTAATACTTCAGGTGCTAAGAATTCCGGAGTTCCGCAAAATGTTCCCGTTCGGTCACCGAAACCCATTCCTTCTTTACATAATCCGAAATCGGCAATTTTCACGTAACCTGAAAAATTAAATCAAATAAACATCGTATTATTTCTAGTGAATTGAGATTTATGCATGCACATAAATATAGGAGACATTGACTAGACTAGCAGCTGGCTCCAGAATTTCTAAACACACCAAAATCGATCATGTGTGCTAATATGAATTACGATTAGAGTGAATAGTGTGCGATGAATGGTGTGGCAAGTAATATTAATTATCATACTTGAATAACATTTTATGACACCTTTGTGGGGGTCTAGGGACAGAGTACAGTGGGGAGTTGATATATTCAGTGAAGAGTGCTTCAGATAAATTCAATTTGTTAATAGCTATTGACAGTCAATAAAGGATATTTACATCAGAGAAAGGTGGCATGCATAAAATATGAGATGGTGTCTATTTTTGGTTGTCGAAAGTTGTTTTGAACGTTACAGGCGCTATATGAAAGCAGTATTGTATAGGGAGAAAACTTCAAATGATATTACACGAGATAATTTGGGGAACTTACCTTCCGTGTCTAATAGCAGATTATCTAATTTCAAGTCTCTGTAAATAATCTTATTTTCATGCAAATACTGTAGACCTAATACTACGCAGGCAGCATAGAAGACGGCTCTCGGCTCCGAAAACACATCGGTATGAATGTGCATCATAAGATCACCACCAGCGGCATATTCCATAACAAAGCATACGTGTTGCTAAAAGACATTGAAACATTAATCTAATTTCTTGAATCGATAGAAAGGAATATCTTACCTCTGTCTGGAAGCATGCGAACAAGTTGACTAAGAACGGATGTCGCATTGCATTCGCCACTTCGAAAATACGTTTCTCACTTAGCAAGGATTCGACTTCGTCCCGCGATATAATATCACCCTTTTTCAGCGCCTTGATTGCATAGTATTCATTGGTGTGTTTGTGTTGCGAAAGTATCACTTTGCCGAAATGGCCGCGACCCAGCACGGCAAGCAGGCGAAAACTGTCGAGCGACAGGAGTCCCGTAGTTTGTGATTGCCTTCGGGACTCGTAGGCAGAGTCGCGATATTGCAAACCGCGAGCCACTTGCCGACGGCCTGCGGCTCCTGGCGGTGGATCAACCTGAGGCGGAGGAGGTGGAACGATACCGATGCCACCCATATCGTACTGATTTTGATAGATGGGCTGTTGGTACGGTTGTTGCGGTAGTAGCGGTTGCTGGGGGAATATTGGCTGTTGCATCTGTGATGGCTGCTGTTGGAATTGCTGGTATTGTTGTTGCGCCGGTTGTGGGTATTGACGCTGAGATGGTATAGGATATTGTTGGGGCTGTGATTGATATTGTGGAGTTGGTGGCTCCTGAACGATCGGTGACTGTGGCACATATTGGGATTGATTATTATTAACAGCCATATTACCGAATTGTGTAGTGAGCTGCAGAGAAGTTAACTAAATCAGTGTGACAACGATTCAATTTTACATACTATAATTAAGGCAGTAAATACAATATTTATATAAAAATAAATAATAATAATAAACAAACGCAACCGGCCCCAAACAAGTAAAATTTATAAAAAAAAGTATTTACATAGAACTGTTTTAATAAATTTTCCATTAATCTTTCCAAAAAACGTACCGATATACAAACCAATGCCAAATTAAATGCACAATGAACGTCCATTACTACTAAGACGTTTTGCTGTTAGTACACATCGTCGTGTGATCTTATTACTGTGAACACCTTCTAGGCAATATTCGGTTTATTTAATCATTCTATTTTAGCGAATATGAAAATAGGCATGCATAATATTATTATCACTTTCCGAATATTTATTTACATTTCCACCGTAACTCGAGTTCGAGTTTGAAGATATGTCGATAGATAACACGTAGTTAAGTGTACAGTATGTGTATGATTTCATTGAAGTAATGTTATAAACTAATCTGATTTCTTTTTTTAATCACACATAATATTTGAAACATTTTAGTATAAATATATGCTAAATATGAGGCGAAGAAAAACAAGTTAATGACGGTTCGAGTTCAACTCAATTATGTTTTCTTAGAAACATATAACCATGCCGCCAATAGTCTACCAATATAGCAGTATATTTTAAAGACAAAAGTAATCAGGAGCCAAGGTGTAACGCCATCGCATCGTCAGCGCAAAAGTGATGCTTTACTTTCAGAGATGCTACTTCGACCAAATACTTGCATCCAGGAACCCGCCCTATTCTGACAATTGGACGTTGGTCAGCACCAGAATGGAGAGCAAGGCAAGATGGCTTACTTGCAATTAATGAGGATTTTATATAGCCATCATTCCATCGGTGGAAAATTTTCAAGCATTTCGAAATGACTTCATCTTGAAACTGAAATAAGACGCGTTTCAAGAGCCTCGAAGTGAAGAATCAAATAACAATTGGTAAACGACCATATGTCTTTCAGTGCAACTACTAAATATACTATTTGTATTTCAAACAGGGGAACTTGATTTTCATATAAAAGTGAATGAAAATGCTTTAGACTTCATTAGATGCCATTCAAATATAAATTACAAATTCAGTTAGGAATGAAAAGTGAATAGCTAAAAATTGCGACAAACTTACAACTTCGGGCGGCACTTGGTGTCTCTATCTGTATCTACCATCATAAAATTGGCGAGTCTGCGAGTTTCGGTTTGCGCGACGAAATGAAATTGTCTGCCTTACACGACCAATACTATTGAAGCAGTAATATTGGAGCAATATATGGTAAAAAATGGATACCCCTCACCTGAATCAATAATATTGAACGATATAATGCCAGTTGCAATCTTATTTTGAACAAGGACGGGTCTCGAGCGTGGGTTATTAAATTAAGTCATTAATTAGGTTATTCTAATAAAAAGTAACGAGTTTAGAGACTCATTATAAGTCTAAATAGCAAGTTTTACTTCAATCGAGGCATTAGTGTTTCAACTGTCCTCGACCAAGCAATTCAGTCTGGAAGAAAGTGTAAAATATGGAGAAAATCGAGTACCGCGTTGTTATAAGGTTTCTCACCAAACAAAAATGGGCTCAATCCACAATGGAAGAGACAGCATCCGTTTACGGGGACTCTTGTCCAGGTAAACCCTGATTTATAAGTGGCACAGCGCGTGGAGTGTTGTCGCACGTTTTTTGACTTCTATAGTAAAGACGAGGATGGAGTATTGAGTCTAATAACTACTGGAGACGAGACTTAGATCCAAACAAGACTCTACGGATGCCAAAAAAGGAACACCACCATTCAAGATTTTCAAGGTGTCACAGTCTGCTGGAAGTCATGGCGACTTTTTTTTTGGGACTCAAAAGCTATCCTAATGATCGATTTTAAAAACAATGACGTCTTAATAACTAGAGAATACCTCACTTCAATTTTAGAGTGATTGAAATATGCTTTCAAAATAGAAAAGATGAAAATTAGCTAAAGTTCTCTTCCTTCTGCACGACAACGCGCCTGTTTATAAGAGTCTTTTGCGTTGGCTCCCATCAATAAGATGGGCTTTGATAATTTAGATCACCATCCTCACAGCCTTGACCTGGCTCCCAACAATTATTACCTTTTCCAAAATTGAAAAAGGAACTTCGAGGGAAGAAGTGTTTAAACGATGAAGAAGTCAAAGACGCAGATTCGGCTTACTTTTTTGACAAGCACATAGCATTTTTTAGAAGGTATGCATAAACTAATTGAAAGGTCTGAAAAATGTATTAGAGTAGCAAGCAAATATATTGAAGACAAAAGTATAAATTAGTATTTTTATGTACCTTACCATTCCACGAATTTAATGACCCATCCTCGTAATAGTGGTGTTTTTCGCCTCTGTCGAGAGATAGTTTGGATAGTAGCTTTGAAAATAGCAGCAATCCTATCTCAGTTGTTCTTTTTAATGTTACTATTCTTACCAACTATCGACAGAGGTGAAAAAACTCTTCTAATATTTATCGCATTGGCTGTGGCACTGAAGAAAAAGAAAAGGAGGCAGGAAAAAGTGTGGGTGAAGAGTCGGTTGGAAAATCGTCTTACTCATGGACATGCCATCTACTCAGAGAACTCACTGAAAAACTGGATGATTACCGTTATTTTCTCTTGTTCTTTATCCGCTGCCGAATTTATATTGTTTCGCTTTCTTCCGTTTCCACTTACATTTTTACCTTTGATATTCCAAAATGCTTTATAAACTTAGTAAACACTTGCAACTACCATCAAACAGCTGCTTGCGAGAGGCTGACTCAATATAGTTATCACACGTGAAAACGCACATTGACACCATCTCAATATATTGACCGGCCTTCAATAAAAATTAGATCGATTTAATTTTCTTCAATATTTTTTCCATCAATATTACTGTTAATAATATTGATCGTGTAAGGAAGCTCTTAGAGTAAGACTTCGTTGTAAAGGATGAATTTGATAGCCGTTAAGTTGATTTTTATGACGATGTAAAGGCAATCGGACACAAATGCTACAAATTCATTTAAGTTGACCGAGCGGAGGTTGGTAAAAACAAACAACGGCAATAAATAAGCCGAAAACTAATCGATAACTAAACTGAGCTGTAGAATCTCAGGGAAAATACGCGAAAATTGCTCAATTAAAATTGTAAGAGCAACACTGATAAATGAATCGCTTACAGAACCCAGCGGATAAGTTATAAAAACTTGGTGAGGATCTCCAAGAGAGAGTCATTCAGATCGTTTTGTGAGGGACTGGAAGGTGCACGAGAGATCCTGGAGAAGCATCAACTAGCTAAACTGGATTCTCTAAAACGGTAGGATGGTGATTTTAACGACTCCAAAAAAGAAGCCTCTACAGACTTTACATGGAACTCACTTTCCGGTTCCCTCAGGTGATTGAAATGCAGAAGGCATCTGTGCCTTTGAATAAACTGTCTGCTCTTCGCAATAGTAGGAATGCTGGTACATATTTAGATCTGTAGTCACCAAAGAAAAGGTCAGGGGTTCAATCATGTCCTTTGAAAATTTCAAATCGCCGGGCCTGAATGACATCCATTTGGTTATACTAAGAAAGGGAATTGACTTAAATGACTTAAACGAAATCTTTTGGGCATGCTTAAACCGGGGTCCAATTCCGTCATCTTGGCGACAGATAAAGGTAGTCTTTATGCATAAACCGGAGAGAGATGACTATTCAGATCCTATTGCAGAACAGTGGAGGGAAAACGTATCACTATTTGGAGTGATAGTCGAGCTGCGCTGCTGGCGCTACGTAAGCCCCTAACTACTTTGAAAATTGCCTAACAGTGCTGGGTAGGATTGAATTCTGTCGCCATATTCAATAAAGTGCATCTATTCTGCGTACCGCGGCACTGTGGTGTTGAAGGAAATGAAATTGCTGGCACTTTTGCGAAGCAAGTTTCGGCGATTCCACTACAATGCATTGAGCCTGTCTTCGGTGTCTCGAACGCATCTACACATGCCGTTTTTCGGAAGTGGGTAGTTGATGTCCACAAAGAGATAAGGATGCCTCCTTTTCAAAGTCTGATCATCCGACTGTGGAATTCCTCTTTACCAAGAGCAGAAAAGCCATCACAGGCATACTCACCGGATACAATTGCCTAATACGTCATATGTACCGAATAGGTGTTGCAAAGAATGACCTCTGCCCATCCTGCTTAGAAGAGGCTGACTTTGAGAAGTATTTCCTATGAGAATTTTCAGCGTCATCAGATACCAATACTTTGGGTGGAATATGGCACGTAAGTCACACATATTTTTCCCTATCACTGATCCTGTTTTTTGGCAAAAAAAAATCTAGTAAACTATAGTACAATGGATCTTTTGGTCTGAGTGCTTAGAGGTGCCAGGCCCCAATTTGAGAACAACTTGCGGTCTGTCATCGGATCATTAGCCAATAATGATAAATCCGAACATGCTTTAGTATACGCCGCAGAATATACAATGGCCGACCGGATCTAATTCAGTTCCACGTATGCAGCCACCAGTGAATCAAGATAGCGGAGGGCCACTGGGGCCGAAACAGCGACAAGGGGAAGACATTTGATAGAAGATTGTTTCGCATTTTATATTTTTCTAGCCCTGAAGTTCTGACAAAGACGATGAGAGTTAAGTCGGTACGAGTAGCTTGACGGGAGTTTCCCCGATGAAGAATTTAATAAGGGATTAGACTAGAATTTCGTCAGAATATTAATCCAAGTAATAGCGAATGCATAAAGAAAAGCAACCAACCTTGTGTCTGTGTCTCGAAAAGCTCAATTTGGGAAGTAATGTATTATTCTCTAATAAGCTTGAAAGTTATTTTTTGGGCTTTGCAATCCTCTTTCCAAATATGAGGGTTATATAGCTTAAAACTTATATGTTTGCGTTGGTATAGTATAAGACTCATAGTTTAGCGCTGAGCCAGATGATAACCCAGCCCAGACACATCATTGACAATTTTACAATGCTAAGAATATAGTCCGTCCAATTAAGTTTACTGAAAATGTAGATAGCAAGTATATTCAGTGCGGGCGAATCGGGAATATTTGCACCAATGCAAAGAAAGAAGAAGCATTTAGTTTGGAGGAGCATATAATTGAGGTTCTGGCGAAGGAGTAAGCAAACTCAAGGGTGGTGCTACCTTATCATCAGCGAAACTTTGGAAAGTTCTAAGGTGCTAACAAAAATGGTAGTATGATACAGTGCATTGTGAGGCTCTAGCTTTGGTAGTATATATATTTGATAATACGTCCATGGAATAATTTCGGGCAGAAAAAAAACAGTAAGTTAAGTGGTGGATGAATAGACAGCTCGGATAAAAACCTTTATATAATACTTTTACAAAACTTTATCATGTTCCAGGCATTCGATTGTTTTTAAATTTCACCATCATTAAAGTTAATGTAGACTACACTGATAGATCGGCAGTTGTAATAATTATTCAAATAAAACTTTACATGCTTTGCTAAAATATGTACTGACAACAAGATCACTACATCTAGAATCAGGATTTTTATAAACTATCCTAAAGATGATTTCTATTAACTATCACAACCAGGATTTCTATAAACTACAGCATTTATGTCTCAATGACAGCTGCTAAAATATTTTTAAACAATTATCATGTTATTGGAGTAAAATAAACGATGAACGGAAATTCTACTGAAACCTTTTTTGCCACACTTACATATGGATAAGCCACTAATTTAAACCTTTGAAGTACAAAATATTAAAAGAGATAATATGTACAGATATTTGAGTATGTCAAAATAGAGTAACACTTATAGTGTTTCAATAATATTCCCTGATGTATATATGGTAAAATTATTACATACGAAACCCAAAAATATTTCTTATTAATTTATATCTAACACCATTATTAGTAAATAATCACTTAAATACATTAGTAACAAAAAACATGCAATTTGAATTTATATCCAATTGACATTCAAAGCTCCCCGCCAAGTTGCTTCACGAAAGCCATTCTTTTAAAACAATTATTTGCCAATCAAACGCAAATAAAGCACGCACACACACAACACTTCAGCAACAATCGTGCGTGAGCTTGCGTGGGGGAGGAAAAGCAGCTGTAGCGCAGACCCAAAAAAAATAAATTGGTAAATCAATTACAATTTTGAAGAAAAAATAATACAAACTTTTCTAAATACCCGTACAAATACTAAGCGATCAACATTATGAGAAAAACGAATAAAATTAAAACTGAATGCATGAGAAATAATTAAAAAAAAGGAACTTCAAACGCCATAACTAAATCTGACCTCATCGCAGGAACTTTCATCGTCGTCGGGATACATAACGATTTGCATGTGACTGGGTGCCGGTGACGGAGGCATTTCAACAATCGGACTAGGCGGTATTGATCCTCCTGTGCCGCCCATTAGAATCACGGGTGGCATCGAGAGCAACGGTCGATGATAAACGGTATCGTTCACATTACCACTGATGATTTTCGACGTAACGGCCGGCGGATGAGCTTCGTAACGGGTTGGCTGTTCATCGTGTTGGGTCATATGTTGCGGCTGTGGCATCAGGATCAACGGATGTTGTTGAAAGTATGGTTGGTGTTGCGTATCCATTTGATTGAGAAAATCGAATTCACGCAATGCATTCTGTAACTGTCGTCAATTAACAAAACGAAAACAGGAAACGAAACCAAAAATGGAAAAAGAACCAAAGAACCGAAAAAATAACGAAAGGAAATGGGGGGAGAAAAAGAAAACAAAGCATATGCTGAATTTTACTATGTTGCCCGTGATTTGTTTAAAATATAAATTTTGAAATTTGTGCAGACTATGAACAAATATTATCCGAAAAATGTGATAATCAAGACGTGTGGCGAGTTACGATTTACTATCCTAAGCCGCAACCAAAAACGTGTTTATTGTGATTTCCCTCCCCGGAATACTAAATATCCACAATCAACACTTTTTACAAAAAAAATAAATATAGTAGATACAACAGCATACAACACGCCATTTGCTCAACCAGACCATATGGTCGATTGAAAACTATATGCCGTAGCAATTTGCCAAAATCGAAATGGAAAGTGCGCTTACCTCTTGATCAATTTTTGGTGGTGGCGGTGGTGGAGATGGCATCGGAGGTTTACGCTGTTGCTGCTGTTGTCGCATATTGGCCAGTTGAGCATTTAATTCCTGCGCATTCACCATTGGCTGAGGAACTTGGTTGTTATTCTGTTTGCTAAGGTGAGCAGGTGGTGTATCTGGTGGAAGGACGCTGATTCCTTGAATGCCTAATGGTCTAGCACCACCTAGTCCCAGCGCCGAGGGATTGGGGGATTCACCTGGAGTCTCTATTGGATCGTTATTTTCCAGTTCGGCCGAGTCGAAGTCTAAGTGAAGTGCTTGTGGTCCTGGTGAATATGTTTCCAGTTCGCCACTCATTAGACCTGATGGTGGCCGTGATGTTCGCGTTTGCGATTGATTTTGAATCGAAGGTGTATTGCGCTTTAGCAGACGTCCCCACGTGGCAATATTGATGTTCATTTGTTTCGCTCGCGGAATATTCTTCACTTGTTGTTTGTTAAAGATCATCCGCTGACGCTGCAATTTCGGTTTCTGCGAGATCATTGGATTCAGGAATTTAATTTCAGCAAACAGAAGACCCTGAGGTTCCAACTGCAACGCCATTCCGTGTCTAACATCATCGATAAATTCCTCTAGTCTTAAAAACTTCACGGCGCACAACGATCGCCAGTCTCGCCAATAAACTCCGATTTCGAGTTCTCGCGAACGATCGAGATCGATGGAGAAACGCTGATCCCAGGCCTGCTGTGAGCATGGTTTCCACGAGGTTTGAGCAACTGTAATATTATCCAATTTGATAACAGCCATAATTTCCAAAGACGTTTCATCTTTAACACTATAGCTTTTCGATGAGCTGCGACTAGTAACACCTTTGACGAAGCTTCGAATATCGCCCGACGGACTGGAATTGTTGTCTTTGTCACGTCTAGATCGACCGGGCACTTCTTCAAGTAAATCTTGACAGCCCATCAAACGAACTTCCAATTTTCCGGTTACCGCTGCACAACGACCCAACGACGAAACGGTCGGATAGAGTTTGCCACCGAGCCCACCTTGAAATGGCTGGAGTTGGGTATATGTGACTGGAACGGGTGATGAAGCTTGGACATTTTGAAGTTCAGTTTTGAGTTGTTGAGCTGCTGGCGAATCGGTTGGAAGTTCTTGGCGACGTAGTTCGAGCGATAGGCGAAGTAAATCGAGCTTTTTCGATGATTCGGATAGACGAATCTGAGCCTAAAAGAGAAAATATATTTCAAGATTAGAATTATTTGTATATTTATACATCTAGTTAATAGTATTTTTGTTTTAAAATTTCCCTATTAGTTAGGCTTGTTAGGATTCAGAAAAGTGTCGTTGTTAAGACACTCACTCATTTATTACTCTCGCCTGATAGTAGCCAGAAAAAAATATAATGGAATGCATATTTTTCAAGTACTGAATAACAAGTGTGGTTAATTTGCTTTCCACAATTGTCCAATATACATATCATTAAGAGAGTTATTAGAGATTTTTTTCATTGGAGTTAAAAGTCACGTTTTCTTACATTACAGCGAATGTCAACTAGTTTTCGAATCAAAGAAAGACTCTCACTAGAAGGCTTCACTAGAAAGATTCATACTCCCCGAAAATCGTCAAGGACGTGGAAAAGATCTTGCAGATACGTTAACCAAAAAAAGGAGACGGATCCATATTTACCTTTAGGTTAAATTAGGTAATCGAAGAGAGCTTGCATTAGGCCGCCAGTTTTGGCCCATTTGCCACCATCCTATTTGGCAGCCTGTACTAAACCAATTCGCTAAATTGAAACAACTAACTCAAGGTAGTGATACTTGCCACCTCTACCAGCTCTTGAAAGTTATAGCAGCCTAAAATGTTGAGGCGTTTATTATTTAGAGCGGGGTACTCACAAAGAGTATGCTCGATGGTGTCCGCTTCTATCTCGCATCTGCGGAATAATATGCTGTATGCCGCCCTATTATATCCGCATGAGATGCAGTGCCCTGAGAGAAGGCCAACCGTCACTTCCAAGCATTTTATTTATTTATTTACAATTGCCTTAATTAACAGATGTATATCCAATTAAAGACTAAACAAGGAATTAATGCCAAAATTAGCAAATTTGTTATAAAAACTTCAAAAAAGAAGAGAGGAAAAAAACATAAATTCAATAAATAAAATCATACATAAAGCAGTAAGAATCGTAATTTTTGCACTAAGATAAAATTGGAAAATTTCAAGAGGACACCAAATTTGACAACAATGGTCGAAATATACTACACACAAAGGGGATATACAGGCGTACACAGGAGGAAAATCCGCAAAAGGTCTCGAGGCTCTAAAAATGAAGCCACGCAATCGCGAGGATATGAAAATCAAATTTAAAGTTAGTATCAAAAATAGCTCCATGGTCCTTGAAATTAACAACAGGACTGAGGAATGAGCCAAGCATGGAACAGGAAAGCACGATGCGAGATGATTTATATGTACAGGTGGCACTACTATCTAGGTAAGTAAACTATTAATATCAGCAGAGGAAATATTATAAGTGAAAAATGAACTAAGCTGAGAAATAGCAGCAGGAAAAAAAATACTCAAACGGCTCAAAAATTTCTTGTGGCGAGGAAACAGACAAATCATTTAGATACATCACAGATGGGATATAAAAAGATTTTTTTAAGGGAACATATTTAGGACAAGAATTGTTTCTGATGATAGGATGATATAGAGGCAATAAGCGTCTTTAACACTCATGGCGACTTTTTTTTGTAACTTAGTAGATCTCCTCTAAGCCGGAGTTTAGACGGTACGCTGTATCTTTAAAAAACAGACTACGTTAAATTTTATCTAAGAACGATCAATAGGTCTTCTAACACGAAATTTGGAAGTGTAAGAGGGCACAAGATTAGACAAAAAAGCTGAGAAATTCTTAAGGCCATAATCAATAATCAACTATTTCATCAATTTCATTGGACATGGAAGTGAAGTCCGCTTTAGCGAAGTTATAGCACAGTACATATGTATTTTTACTCCAGAGGAATGTACTAGAGTAAAGAGCAGTAGAGAAAGGAGATGAGGATCAGGACTATCATAAAGTGACAGAGCAGCACATAGCCCAACAAACGACTGCTGAGGTTGAGCAGTTTGATGGCCATAATAATCTGTTTACCTTAAAATTCGTCTGATCTTCTTGTTCGGACTTTAAATTATCCCATATGATTGCATTTCGTTTGATTTTGGTGTCAGCAAATGACCTTGATGCAGTTATACAGGGCCTATAGATATTGGAGTAGGCAGATCGAAGTGTTGCGTGAGCCTTACCAAATGCGTACTTCATATTAGCCCCTCAGATCAGTTTTCTGTTTCGTTTAAGGCCCAAATATTTAACAACATCAACATGTTCAATGCTTTCTCTTTGAGGGTGGGTGTGGTAATAGTCACCACCTTTTGTTTCCTTGCGAAGAGTCCAAGTTCAGTTTTTGTTGGATTTGTCCCAAGACCGGCTTTACTGCCACAGAATTGGGTCTTGTCCAACGCCAATTGCATAAGGTCTGACAGAGTTTCTGATGGTTTGAGTAGAAAAGATATTAAACGAATAGGTCAAAATCCTTGGAATTTTGGTAATTTAGCCTGCCAGGTTTCGTAATAAAGACCACCATTCTAGACTTATGCCCATAGCTCGAGCACTACCCCGAAGCGGTGGCATGCAGTAAAAATACGCTATAGTAAGAGGGCAATGGTCCTGTCTGCTATTTGGAGTATTAAAGGCGATATCTCGTCAATCTCGGAGGCTTTTTAAAGACTGAATGGGCTTATTGCCCACTTAGTTTTGATCTCATCCGTTACATTCTTATGGCTGCGTTTATAATTTTGATTGCTAGTAGCGAAACACAGCCTAATCCGCTGCTTGGAGGGCCGGTAGATTATCCGCAATTTGTCATTTCGCGATTCTTTGCTAGCCCATTCTGAGAGGTGAGTTTCCAGTTGCATTTACAGACACTCGCTCGGGTCCTCGGGTCCAATCCTCACTTTTTCTACGTAGAAAGGCAAATACCCTGGAAGTCACATCTAGGGCCTTCCTAATTCTGGCCGCTCTCCATAGGTCACGTCTGGCTTGTCGTATTTTCTTTTTGAAGAACGACAGCTCCTGTTCATATCTGTCCCACCACAGCCTTGCCGGACCGTCTTACGTCATTAAACGCCCTTTGGATCTTTTATAAGGCTTATAGTTGTATCATAGGCCCGAAAAAAAGAAGATTTAAAAAATGAACATATCAGAAAACAGAACTAGGTTGGACGTTTTCTATTATTTAGATGAAAAAAAAACGAATTTTGCTTTTGGAATACAATTAAGACATTTTCGTATGAGCAAATAGATTTGTCTTGGAATCGTTTTGAAGCGATCTGCAATTAGCACGACCTAACAACTGGGCATCTAAACCCACGATAAAACGCTTTTCAAGTTTGGGTTTTAAATATTTTGCGATATTGAAAAAATTGTGGGTTTCTGTAACATATTTTATTTTATATTATAATATACAAATGAACACCTTAGCTTTTCGTAAGCTTATAAAAATCCAATGAAACAAAGTCGCGTTTTCATGATTCTTCATACTCATTCTCTCAATCATCATAATCGACGTGGCGTGAAATATATCTTTTAAGTATCTACGCACTTAAAATAGACTCGTCTAAAAACAATGAATTATTATCTAAAAAAAAAAAATGAATCTAAAGTTAGCCAATTATGCTTTATAAAAACTAAAGAGCAAAGAATGTTTGATCACATACTAAATAATTGTATGTAACTCGGTATATGTGAGTTCTATTACAAAAGTTTGTTAACTTGCCAGTGCTTAAATTTAAAGACCAATTTTATTTTCATGTGGCATAGACTTGCATCTAATGTTTATTCTTGCTAAATTTGCAAAACAAGTTCGATTTGATAATATGAAATAAATTTAATGGATTTTCAGTATAAAATCATGCAATGAAAATTGCTTGCTTAGAGTGAAGCGTGAAGCATTTGAAGATAACAAATGTAAGAAACTCGAAAAATAAATCGACGAAACGAAATTTTAAGAATATTGCTTTTGAAACTAAACAAACATCGATAACGATTTGTCACAATAAAGATATAAAATAGTGTAAATGGGAATGCATTCAACTAAAAAAATAGCGTTTTCGAATGAATTACATTTTCTAATTTAACTATTATCAAGGTAATTGATTGAATAGATACATTAATATCCACTCTTCACAAACACAAATATTCTCATTTTAGGTTTAAAGCTAGTTAGATTTCATAAAAATTATTGCAACTAATTCTCTATGTACAAAAATGCGCTGAAATTCGACTTTGACACGTTCGCTTCTTCAAACTCCTGGCGTCGATCTTCTCAACCAAAAATGCGAGCCCGAAAACGGTGCATCTCCCATTGAATAAGCTCGACCGCGTCCTTCAACACGTTCGGCCATCCATCGTCTGCAGTGTTCACATTGGCAATCAGGATTTTTTGCGGGTCCAATATGATGACCGGGTTTCCGAAGAGCGGTGACTACAGCTCCGAATCTTCGGGCTTTTTGCAAATAGTCATTCGTGTAGCCCGATAGATTCGACATAAGAGTGGACGTTTCGCTGCTACTCTTTGCATATTCCAGTCCATATCGAAATCGACCTGGAGGTTCCGGTGATGTTTTCGTAGCAGTTGGAATCTCATGAAGATAACCGGACCTGAGGGTCATGCGGTAAGTCTGAGGATCGGTGGGCACTTCAAGCCTTTCAGTGGGTTCATCACGCTCAGGAATAGCTGAACGATAGAATGGTACCGAAGGAAACGGATGATCAGTTTCGAAAGCATTATCATATTCCGATGAGAATGTATCGTGGGGTGTGCGAGGCTGCGGGCGTTGATAGCTATGTAGAAAATTTTGAATGCGTTTTTGTTGCGTGTTTGGTGGCACGCCTAAATCATTGGAGTTTACATTTACAGGCTGCGACCACATATGATCCATTTTTTTGATTCGAGTTCTATCGACCGAATTGTCATATTCAAAGCTATCTGATTTTCCTATGCTAGTAACAGTTGCAATTTCTGGTTCGGGTTCAGTCTCTTTCCAAGAAGTATCGATATCTTCGTATATCGCTGAGCTCGATGCTATTGCACTTGATATACTACTGCAAGTCATATCGCGCATTGTAGATCGTGATGAGGACGGGTAATTTGAGCTGATGGCATCATCGCTTTGATCACGTCGGAAATAACGATTGCGGAAGTTGAATTTACTTCTCTGATCGCCAATATGTTTCTTAAACAATAACTGTTTTGATTCCGATATTTCGTCAGCTGTGTTTGAATGAGTGATTGCGTGACCCAATTGTGGCATAGTTGGTGAATCTCGCTCATATGAATCTGCTTGTGCATAGGATTGTTGTTGGTGTGGCTGCTGTTGCTGCTGATTTGCATTCAACATTTGCTTGTGCTCCAGTTGTTGCGGTTGGTTGTGTTGCTGCGATTGGGGCGCTAAACGCCGCGGAAGTTCTTTTTTACCTACACGCACATGCCTAAGTCGCATCTGTTCTGTATCAAGAACTGTTTGTGGTGTTGAATTCGATTCTAGCTCATTGGGATTATCAGATGATGATTGACTCGATGCATCATCGATATCATCTTCATCATCGTCTTCAGCATCTGATCCTGTGCAGTAGACATCGATATGAACAGTCCTAGGTGGTTTTTTGCTTTGATCTGATTTTTGTGTTCCCTCCGATCGTGGTGGTCCTCCTCCGATTCCTGTCGGGTATATACCTCCACCTGGAGATTGCTGACTCGTTTGCGATGAATAGTATGGATGTGGACGTTTTGGAGAGTCTTTTGTATAAGAGGGCTAAAATACGAAAAGAATCGATTTCAGTTGAAAAAAAAAATTATAAATAATTGAAATCAAACCAAAAATGTGTCTCCCTCGTCGACTGGTGTTGTTGGCGGTGGTGGCAATAATGATTCAGTATGACGTCGATAATTGTATGGATAGCGTTGTTTTTTCGGATCTATTGAATCAGTACTGGCTTTGGAATTGAATTGCCGCAGCAATTTAATCGATTCAGTGTCACTGGTTTGACAAAATGCATCACGTAACGAGAGAATTTTCGTTGTTTGACCGAAACTTTGGGATGCAATTGTTGTATCGTCGGTTGTCTAAAATTGATAGAACTTTGGTTAGAAGTATTTCAATCGATGTGAATAATATTATAGACATTGACGTAAATAATTTGTGAAAAGAGGGTGAATTGAAAATGTGAATTGACAGATCTGTAGAAAAGAATCGTGCATCTTGACCGTGAATCGGTCTGGGATTTGCTGTTACAGGAATAGCTTGTGTTTTTACAACAGAGATGCTGCATTTCTTGGATTTTCATAATATTGTTGTTGCGAAGTGTGTGCTATTATAAATATTACATGGTTTTATGTAAATTTGAAAATATGTTGCTTGGTATATCAATATCCATGTGAAGGTGGGGCGGGTTATTTTGATAAGTTTCTTAGTTTTCATAATCAATTGGACTGGCTTTTTCAAGAATACGAAATTGTAGTATCAAAAAATAAGTATAGCGAAAAATTTGGGATATAATCTAAAAGCATCGCAAGAAAAAATTTAAAAACAGCAATTTTTGGGAAATTAATTAGAGAGGTATAAAGTGTTGGGAGTTGTTCAGTGTTGTTTAGTAACAGAATTACTGATGTCCAAAGCTACTTGTTATCATAATAGGAATTTTTGAAATAATCTTACTTGATCAGGCAGAACATTACAAGTTGATGTAGTGTTGAAATAGAACGGATCTGGCTCCTCTGGCATCTCTGCGGTAGGTGGAAGAAAGTCAGCAACAGCTGATAGTACAATGCTGCAAGTACTTTTACAGCGTGCACCATAAGGTTTTCTGGATGTACTCGAGCTAAGTCCAGAATCGGATGGAGGTTTTTCGGTCGTAGTGTACGTTGAGTGGAAGCTATCATGTTGGTCCTGTGAAAAATAAAAAAATAGTTAATTGTTCGGAATAACTACATATACCATAAACTAAGTCTTACTTTTGGAGTTGAATCTCTCGGCTCATGATAGGATCGTGACTGATCTTCACCGGTAGTCGTTGTAGTTGGTTTGGCACTGTCCGAACTCCACTTATATACAACTCGAACGGGATTTTGTGAATCGTTTGCATCCGACTGACTGTCTGGACGGGATATAGTCAGCTGAGCATGGACAGTCCATTCGGCAGTTAGCTCGGTTGATCGACTGGTTCTATTAGAGCTTTGGGAGGCATCTGGCTGCTGCTGATGACTATCCGCAGATTTCTTATCACTATTCATGACTACGATGGATAGTTTGGGTTGGTGCTATCTATTTAATTTTTACAAGTGTACGATGCAATAGTAATTATCACATACACAAACATTTTTTCACACACGATAGACAAGATTTTTCTATACATTTCGGAACTATCGAATTTTACGCAATTCGCACCCACACGATTTTTCCGTTGACGTACATTAAAACTGAGGAATTCTTGGACGAGGCGACAGTGTTTTATTTTCCACATTGGCACAAAACATTGACGGTGCCCATACTGTCGATACGAACACTTTTCTTATGACAAAACTACTTCAATCAAACGATCTTTGATTGAATTCTACACACTTATATTCACATTTTAGAATGAATTTATTTAATTTTCACATTTTGCGCACTTATTGCATCGACTGCAACGAAACGAAGACTGCAAAGATGGCATATGAACTAGGATTGGATTCGATCAGGGAAAATTGGCACATCGTACATACACCTGGATTTTGCGAAGAGCCTCTTCGAACTTTGTTCGATTCCTAGGCCGTTTACACGATACACACTTTCGTCAAGTGAACTTGCCAAATACTATCGTGAAAACGTCAGGAAAGACGACACATTGTTTCAAACAACAATCTATTTTCGTATTTCTAATTTCATCAAAAACTTTTCATCTATTTTCAGACGGTCACTAAAGTACAAAACGTGAAAAAATTTACAAAATCTTGAATTGAATAGAGTGAACTCTCGTGTACGTGTGTTTAGTGTGCGCAGATGATAATTACCGCCACCGAATCGATACTTTTTCTAACGACTGATCTAAAACGAATAAAGTAATTTATTCGAATTCGAGAAAATGGATTCGATCTCGTGCAACACAGCAAATCAAACGACCGACCGATCACACAGCTCCGAAACACTTCTCAAAAACACGACAATCGCCCAGAGGAAAGAAAGTGAAAATTAGAGATAAATCGAAAAGAAAATTTTCGGACATTGATCTACGAAAATAAAATTTCCTTGTTCTGACCGACGCGACGGACCCGTTCGAACGTAGCGATGATCTTGAGATAACACCACTGTTTTTGATCCGTTGCGAAAGTTCGGGTGGATGTTACTTTTTTTTATTGGGAGTGCTTAGAAGATACTTCCGAATTTTATTGTAAATTTTTTGCCTCCGGAATTGATTCGGAATATCTTGTCTAAATCTGCGGTTGCTATCTGTGTGACTTGAATGAGATTGTTTGAGAGATATGAAGGCTTTCCAAGTGAAAAAACGAACATTTCGAAACAGCTCACATCTGAACTGCTGGGTCTCTCGAAATGTATAAACAAGCTTTTTAGGATTTTGCGCGCTGCACACATGGAGGCTGTTTCGAGAAAAGATGATGTATGCTAGCTAGAATTCAAGAAGCATATTGACTTTCAATGAACTATGCAAGAATTGAGGGTGTACAAGGTGAATCATTGCAGATCATGAAATCAATGAATAATTTGAAGACGTATGAAAAATATTTTGACTGATTTTATGGGTAATGAATTCAAGCTAAAGAAAATAATTATTTTTATTTGCTTATTTTCGAATACTTATTTTCGAAAACTACAGGTTGTTTCGTGTGTGAACGTCATATTTCTCTTTAATTTTTCAAAACGCCGTCATTTTAAACATAAATCATCCACCGCCGACTCGCAGATACCTGTGTCATCGCGTAAAATTCTAAAAATATCCACATATTTTCGATCGGTGGTCAAAATCATATGTTTCAAATATTTTCCACATAATCATAGGGCTGGTGAGTCTATATTTTGTTCCCGCCTCTCCTGCACAACAAACTGTTTCCCGAACTTCGGAAAATTCATCTGCTCAACTAAGCTAGTCTTGTTCATCTCTCTCTTGTTGTGATCTGCTTCATGCAGCAAAACTTTCAAAATTAAAACATTTTGATGTTTTCCGTTTTCGCTCTATGCTGTTGGGTTTGCATGTGACGAGAGTGCACCAGCTAAACATCTGTAGTACATATCTTGTTTTATGCTGCTGGTCTTTGTGAGTTTTCAATTGCCAACAATATGTAGGTCGATTGTAGTCAGCAATCTACACAGAATCTTAGATACATACAAAATGAAAACTGACAGTGTAATAACCATGCTTACATGATTTCATACGAGCGTGTGCACATAAGCATGCTTTATTAAACGGTCTGAACTGTGAAATAGGGTCAAAATTAGAAGAGATGGTTTTGTATACATTTTCAAAACAATTTTGGAATAATTGCGAATAACGATTGTTTGATACATCAGGTTAAATAAACTTTTTTTTTCGATTTGGTTGGAAATGGGGAGAAGTTCGGACGGAGGAGGGAATGTGTTAGTGAAAATAAAGGAGGAAATTGTGGAATTGTTTTGATGATGGATAAATGGTGCTGTGGGTGGTGTGGGACCACCTACGAATTGTTTGGTGGAGTGGAAAATGTGCGAGTTTGGCGTTTCTATAGATAAACTATTTAATTTTTGGACAGTGGATTTCAAGGGACTTTTTTCTAGTGAAAGAAGAAAAAAAACGATAATAGCTAGAAATAAAAGCAATGAGTAAGATGAACATGTTTTATTAACAGAAGGGTCAAAGATTTATATTGACTGAGTATTGATTTTTGTGGCGTCTGCACGATGTTGGTAGACGTTAGTGTTCTATATTTCGAAATTAGTGTTTAGCAGTGAGAAATCCAATACATTTCATGGCGACAGGGATTAAAGTAGTGGGTTCAGCTGATTTCGCATTTTCGTGGTTTAATGCAGTACTAAATTTTAGGGCAATACACTAAAAATATCCACATAGTGCTGCATTTAAAGTGGCATACGCTATTCAAATAGTACCCTGTGCAATAAAATATAGATAACGAGGCCCAATTCCCATTCATTATGGGCTTTTCTGTTATGCACATAGCCTCAAGTTCTATATAACATAGCTCCAACTACCATGAATATAATTTCGGCACATGTAATTCAAGTTGGCTAAATAGCAATAGCTCTCGAATACGCTATTGTAGCCTGATAGGTAGAGCGTTGGCTACTAAATAATTGCGGTATGAGTTTGAATCCGGATTTAGGCAGGATTTATTTGTAGAAATTTAACACTTAAAAAATAAAATGACAATAATGAAAATAAAAATTTACACCACAATCGTTAAAATCCCGCATTTATATGAAGTGGAGACAGTTTGGTTTTTACTTTTTTACCAGGGTTGTCTTGGGATCTGCAAGCTATAAAACAGCAGTGTTTCCTCAATACATTTTTCTTCATGCATTATGATGTCAAGTACTGTTTTATCACAGAGCCGAAATCAACTATAATCGCATTTTTAGGAAAGCCAAATCAACTATAGTCGTTAGTTAGGATAGAAGCATTGAAAACAATAGCATTCCTGCCACAGTTGCTGTTGTTTTAAACTCTAATATCCTCGATACAGGTGCAAAAAATCGACTTATGTATAATAAATAGCGCCAGAAATATTAAATTATGGTCTCTAGCGCTATGCTTCTTCTCAGTGTAATATCGCTCTCTCTCTCTCTCTCCCTCTATGAGCTTTAACTAGTTAATAAGAGCTCGCATAAGATCAAATGGGTCCGAATGCTAAACGCATCTGAAAATGCGGAAAATTAACGCTTAGAAGACCAGCAGGTACCATCGTCTTCAGTTGTAGAATTTAAGATAGGAAATTAGTAATCGAATCACAACGAATATTACGATTATGACTACGAGGACTTCCTAGCAATTTGTCTAGAGATAACAAACGAAGTATCTGATGAGATTAATATTTTAGGGGTATGCTTCTTCCGCTAAATGTTGAAAAAAAAAATTATTAGGGGCCAAAGTACTGCGAAAGGTCTCAAGCCCGTAGATAAACCTTCTCGTTAGACCTATACAAGGTACAACTAAAATAGTTTTCAAATATTTCATACATATATATTTTTGACAAATATGCCTGCTTTTTCATTCTACCCAATCTAGAAATATTTGATGCTATGATGGGCTTCAATCTATTGCAAGAAATCAATGTTAAAATCAATCTACGAACCAGAAATTAATTTATAAAAATAGGCAGGAAAAGTTGGCGTATCTCCAATGCAGAGGAGCCAATAACGTTTCTATTGCAGGCGAGACCTCTGGTTTAACTTCCTCTCGGATAGGTTTTTAGAAATGTTGAATCATGATTCAAGGATATTTGATGACGTTATCAAATTGTGTGAGAGGTACCTCTAAGAGAGGCTGGTACCTCTGAGCGCTCAGGACAAAATACCTATTGTATTTATACCCCCAGCCTACCGTAGTTTCCCAGATTTCTTAATTAAATCTAGGATCTACGATAGGGGAAAAGAGACTATTTTCTGCATACGTGCCACATCTCAGCCAAAGCATTGATATCTGAGACGCGCGAACGCTTAGCATAGAGGAAATGCTCCGCAGAGTCAACCTCTTCTAGGCAGGATGGACTGAAGTCATTCTTTGCAACATCTACTTGGTACATATGTCCTCCAGTCAGTATGAATTTCATGGCTCTGGAAACTTTTCTGGTCTCGTTGAGTAGGATTCCCACAGTGCATGATTGGGTTCTGAAAGGAAGACGTTAGAGTGCGTGGCCACATCAGAGAAAATCCATTATCCTTTGTGAGCATCAACTACCCACTTTCGAGAAATGGCATGTGCAGGTGCGATCGGCACACCCAAGGCGGATTCAGGGCCCTCAATGACGCCAGCAGTTTCATTTCGCTCAACACCACAGTGCCCCGGTATCAACAGCGCATTTAATTGAATCCGGCGATAGTGTTCAGCTGTGCCCTACACTCTTGGTCGATTTTTGAAGTAGTCAGTGATTTACGTAGCACTAGCAGTGTAGCTTAACTGACGCTGCAAATAGCGGTACGCTTTTTCTTCTGCTTTTCTCCAATCGCCCAGTAAGCAGTTCTCCACAGAGTGAAAATTTCTAATTGAAAAACAGAAACACGCTCTCCCATTTGTCATGAATACCACCAGCTCCAATTTTGCGATGTGAAACTGCTTAATATTTTCACGGACCACCAGCCGCCCACTTTCGCAATTTCATACAAAATTCCGGACACAAAAGTTAAATGGTGGCGAGCGTTTGTGGATAAATGCTCTCTTAAATTTTTCTTAAAGCCCTATAAAAAATGTTCTATCCAGGCAGTTTATAAAAGTTCCTTTGAGTTTCACGGAAACTAATGATGAAACAGCCCATAGTGATTAATATTCCACCGATACCATTCCAGCAGTCTCATTTCTAATAAATTATTTTCGGAATCAAATAATTTTTGAGGCGGCAATCGAATTGAAGAAAGTAACAAAAAGTATTTTTAAATAATAATCAAGCACTTACTAACCTGAATAGCTAATATGAGATACTTAAAGAGGCTGTGAATTCAAACGTGGTAAATGCACTTTTTTGTGAATCGCATATCCTTGGATAAATTAAAAACGAGCTGATGAGAAAATTTCCAGCGATTGGGCCTTTCCACACTTGTATTCTTGATGCAGTCCTCAAACCAGTTTTATGGACAAGAGGCAGAAGAATCAAGGGGAATTCTCTACAAAAAGTGATGCACTTGGAGAGAAATTTGCATCACGTTTGAAACTGATTTATCGAGTTGCAACTCACTAACACAACTATAGACATAGTTCATGGGTCAGGAATTTTTCATGAAACACTCAAGTCGAAATGAGAAAACAAAAACACGCACACATTCATATGCATAATCGGTATATGAACGGTTCCGTTGCTGACCGGTTTGAGGACTGCATCAAGAATACAAGTGTGGAAAGGCCCATTAAGTTTAGTTTTTAAACACTAGTTTTAATTATTGGCTTAAGCCAATCAGAACTAGGATTTTCTTTGTAATGTTTTCTTTTCTTTTCCCTATGAAAAAGTATAAACTATCTAGTAAAAATAATTCCCTTTTATTGTTTACAATTTTATATTTAAGTTGCATGTATTAAACACATATCCTTCTAAGAATAATTAAGTTAGAATATTGTTGTTAAATGATATATTTTTCGGCAGAATAAAGTTATCTTATCATCGAAATTTATTTATATCGAATTTATGTCAAATGATCAAGCTGAGATCGTAGCAACTGAGCACGGTAGAGCTTATCAATCTGGCAAGAGAATTGTCTTCAGATTCTCAGAAGCTATTACTTCCCACAAATACGGAAACGATTTAAAGAATTGATTGTCAAGTTACTTTAAAAAGAGATAATATCAGAAGTACCCAACCAAGTCACACCCTCCCAACCCGGTGATATACTTCATATTGACATTTATTCAATCGACAAGAATTGACAAATTCTCTAAGCTGGCCACAATTATGTTAGTCAATTTTCGTTTGATTGTCGATATTAAAGCACCACTAGTAGATTCTCAATTTATTCAACAGCACAAAAACAATAGTTAGCGATAACAAAAAATGTTTAACTCGCTTGCGATAAAATCATTGCTTTGAGATAACTTCTAAATAGATACCTTGATAGCTTAACCACTTTATCAACTAATGGGCAAGTGGAGAGGTTTTAGTTCTTTCACGGAGAAAGCCAGGTGCATGAACCTGGATCAAATTATCAGCGAAACCGTTGAACTCACCTTGGCTGCAGACTGCTAAATATAAGGGAACAATTCCTTCTATTGTTACACACCGCATCAAAATGATAGGACACCCCTGAAATTTTCCCATTCCTCAACACCGATATAGGACGTAGAAAAAACTTTTATTGTGGGTCATATTGTTCAGAATGTTTAACGTAATGGCCCCTTCAACTAATATTCTAGGGATTATTCGTATTTACATGTAAAAAGGTGCTTCAAAAAGATAGGACAGAGTATATAAATCGGCAGTTGCAAGCATTTGGTGCAAGAAGTGAGTTTGAAATTTGTATAGTGTTTACGGGTTTAGATAAACTGAGGTCGTTTCGTAAAAATTTCGATATTTTTTCAGTAAGGACTAGTGGATTGTGTTGCAAAAATGGGTCGCGGTAAAAAACGAAGTGAAAGTGAAATAAAAACGATTTTAAATCTGAAAAATGAGAGTTTAAGTGTCGCAAAAATCGCGAAAATTGTAAAACGAAGTCGATTTGTAATGAATTTGCTAAAAGATCCTGAAAATTACGGGCAAAAGAAGAGTCCAGGCAGACCTAGTGCACTAAGTGATCGTGAACAGCGGTCGATATTACGAATAGCGTCAAACTCAACAGCAACAGCGAGACAAATTGCGGAAAAAGCTGGTGTGAACACAAACATTTTAAATGTCCAACGTCTTTTGAAAAAAAACACCCACTATTCAACGAAGAAAACTTCTTAGAAAACCACCGCCCAACAAAAAAGCATATTGAGGAACGGTTGAAATTCGCTCGGGAACATGTAAGGTGGAAGAAAAGATGGGAGAATGTCATCTTTACGGATGAGAAAAGATTTACCTTGGTCATATTATTTTCATGATTGGTCATATTATTTTCAAATGGGTGGTGGAGGTGTCATGGTATGGGCAGGGATCGTATACAAAGGGAAGACCGAAATCTGCTTTGTGGATGGAAAAATGAAAAGCCCGGACTACATAAAATTAATAGATGAACAAATCAGGACACATGCAACAAGGATTTCTAAAGAGGACTTAATCTTCAAACAGGATAACGCAGCAGTGCATACAGCGCGTATTGTAAAGGAATACTTTTCCTCCAAAAATATTAAGATTTTACCATGGCCAGCTAGATCTCCAGATTTAAATGTTATAGAGAATGCTTGGGGTCAAGTATCCCGTGCTGTATATCGGGGCAATAAACAGTTCAATTCAATCCAGGAGCTAAAAGATGCCATACAAGAAGCTTGGAGGCTAATTCCGCAGAAATATCTGAAAAATTTATATAAATCTCTACCAAATAGAATAACTGTTTTAGCAAAACAAGGAAATGCAACACATTATTAAAGCATAAAATAAGATACTTAAATTTATCTTTAAATACAGATTTTTTTAAATATCTTCAGCTGTCCTATCTTTTTGAAGCACCTTTTTTCAGGTAAATACGAAAAATTCCTAGAATATTAGTTGAAGGAGCAATTACGTTAAACATTCTGAACATTCCTTGCATGTACTATATGACCCACAATAAAAGTTTTTTCTACGTCTTATATCAGTGTTGAGCAATGGGAAAATGTCAGGGGTGTCCTATAATTTTGATGCGGAGTGTATATATTTTATGATGGAAGATGGAAGCCGAATGAGCAAAAAATTCGTATTGTGTAGACTTTAAAACAGGTTTTTAAACCTTAAGTTCATCGTTTCAGTGTGATACGTTAGTTTTAAAAATGAAGATTTGGTTTACTGCCTATTTGCAGCATTTTAAAGTTTAGCCTAGATCCTAGTTTCGGAGAGAAAGTAATTCGTATTGTGTTTTCAATTGTGTCATTATATCGATCGATCTAGACTAAATTTAAATTAATTTAAATTTTTTTTAAATTTAAATTTTAACATATCACACTGAAGTAATGAATTTAAGTATTAAATAATATTCTTTCAATGCCCACACATATATCAGGGAAACACATGATTAATAACTCATGTCTAAATAGAATAAATCAAACACTTTCCAATTGCAAAACCAATAAAACTTTCCAAGCGTATGCCTGTAGATGATCCACATCTAAACAACTCATATAAAATAAACAACAGGAGAGAAAACATTTGAGTTAATCTATTGATATTTTCACGAAGTGCATGGATTCAGAATCGTACACAACAGTGCCACAGAGTGCTTTTCCAGCACGGCAACATACATAACATATCACCAAGTCAAACAATAAAACTCTCAGAACAAAATAAAAATCATAAGGAAAACAAAATCCTACATTTTTTTCTAAATTTAAATATATCAGATCCCAAAGAGTTAACTTTCACTTTTCCGACTAAATCCAGCAGATAAATGTATAAAACACATTGGAATATACGGTTGAGTCACACAGTGAGCTTATTTTCCAGTGAGATTTTATAGTAGTTGTGGCAGAATAAATTCTGTAATCCTCAAAAACAGGAAGTAAAGTGAAATGTTTATGTGTTCCTATGATAGAATCATTTTAGGTTGTGTTGTATGATTTTCCAGCCATTTCCATTTGACCTGATTCACGTAAATACATGTGTGCATACGTTTTTGGCTCGCCTGACAACGAGGAGGAAGCAAAACGAAAACACCAATTCGGAAGGATAAGTCATGCTGTCATGTTAACACAATTCATACACAATAATATGAATATTGTATAATAGAACAATATATGAGTTGCATGAATATAGTAGGTGGATAAACAACATGGTGTTATGCAAGCGATAGTTTGGATTACATATTGACACGTTGTCTATATGCTGTAGTTATGAATGAAAAGCGGCGAAATCGATTCTATAAGCGATAGTCATTCATAAAAAAGGGGAATTACTTCTTTCAGATATTTCTATACACTTTGCATAATGAGCGTATCGAAGTTAGCTACCACAATATGGTGAGAAAATTGTTGTTTTTTCTAATCATGCTTCAAGATTAAAGATAACAAATATAATATTTGTTAAAGACCAAATTTCACGTCAAGAACTAGATTTATTTTAATTTCTTGACATGAATCGACTTCACAAATGGCTAATCTGTCCTTCTCTTCAGTGTGTAGCAGTCGATTGATAGATATAAATAAAAAGATTAAAATATAAATATATATATTAACAAATTGAAATGTTTAGCTTCTACAGGAAAAATGGGTCTTAAAAATAGTTTGATTCCTATAAAAAAAAATTAATCACGTTTATTTGCTTATAAAATAAATATGTAAATAAGTGGTGAAATGTAGATATTATTTCGTGTCTGAAATTATAGCTTATTATTCTCAAAAAATAAATATAAACAAAACAACAACAAAACAAAGCATTTGTGGTAATATCCACGTGCCGGGGAAATTAAAAAAAAGGAGATCGTTTCTATTCATCAGGTAATTTAGGCAGATACGCCTGCGCTTATACTAATTCGGTGATACTAAACCACGGGCTAATAAAAGAACCGCAGAGTCGAGTTCTGAGGAGATGCTAGAGACCAGGGTTAGAAGGAATACTCCGGCTGTTGACTTTGTGCCGTGCCATAGAAGAAAAGGAAAAACACGAAAGCATTTGCTGGAAAGAAAGAAAGAAGGCCAAACGTAAATAGATGTGTCACAACAGAACATGAAAGAGCAGAAAGAAGGGAGGTGGCGTGAGAAGAGACTGGACGCCGTTTTTGTTAAACCAGCTCCAGGTCGAACTTATACGGAAGCCCAGGGTCTGTCTGTAAGAGTGTATCCCCGGATGAAACAGGCACACAAGACATCTGCCGAACTTGAGATTTTGGTGGAAATTGTGCAATAAGGCTATCGCGCGAAACTACAGGACTCGATATGGTTCCCAGAGCCAAAATCGAGCTCATAGACTTTGATTGTCTCACTGATAGCAAATAAGTGGTCGCAGCCATAAGACAAAATGGTGGACAGGAAGAAGCCGACGTGCTGAAAGCTACTATTTCTCCCCTTTTTCTGGTCGAGTCAGGGTGAGCTGGTATGTGCCCGATTGAGAGGTTGGGCTGAAGCGGTACGTTGCTACCGATGTATGGGCTACGACCATACCAGAAGCAACCGCAATAGGCAGCACCAGAGCGGTAGCTGCTGGATGTGTGATCAGCCGACCCATTAGGCAGCAAGTTGCTCTGCAGACCCTCAATGCATGCTCTGCAAAGAAAAGAGTGGGGAAGATCGCGCCAAACAAGTCATGGGTTCCAGTGTAAGTAAGTCTTTCAAAGATACACTCGATGCCAAGAAAAGGCAGAAGGGTGTGAAATGAGAGTTCTGCAAGGGAATCTGCAGGGCTGCAGAGCGGCTGATGACATACTAACGCAGCTCATCTGCAAAAAATAAGACTCACCTCGCACTGATAAGTGAGTGTTATAGAAGGAAAAATCCGTCCATTTGGCGATCAGATAGAACTGGGTACACGGCGATTTGGATTGTTGACGTACGACAAGCACGTACCCAAAGCCGCGGTAACGGCCAAATCTTAGTGAAATATGAAGAGGCCACCTTCCTGAGCTCCTACTTCTCTCCAAATCACCTAATACAGGAATTAGGAGATAAGATAAGCTCATTGGAAGATACACTCTGTAGCACTGAAGGCAGCTTGGTCGTAGTGGGTGACTACAATCGGGCAACCAATCGAGGTATGCCAACTGAGAACAAACAAGGGCAGCGCATAGTTGACATGGCATCACTGTCGAGGTTACTAGTGTTGAATACGGGCTCAACGACGACATACTATAGGACTGGAGATGGCGAGTCTATACCTGAAGTCACCATTGCGTCCGAAAGACTGACACCCCTATTAAGCGATCGAAGGGTGATGGATGATTATTCGGCGAGTGGTCACAGCTACATAATCTTCCACATTGCCGAAAACAGGCAATAGTCGCACCAATTTACCTCTAGAAGGTTTGGCAGGGATTAAAGCAAGCCCAACAAAAGTGAGACTCCAGCGTTTCGTGAACCAGTAGAAGCTACTATGGTGTCGGAAGATGACGTGTTGGTGGTATAGGGAGTGACTCCGATAGACCTATTTGCGCGGGAACGCAGGGAAAGTTACCTTACATGCTTTGGGTCGGATGGACAGGAGGCCAAACGCACGTACGTAAGCGAACCCTCCAGCATTCGAAACAACCTTGGAAGGTAAGCAACAAAGGTCGCAAGACGGCGAAAGGGATGGGTCTTTTGGACTAATGGGTCAGCCGTGGCCACGGATATGTAAGCGTCTACCTGTTCCAATTTCTGACGGGGCACTGCTATTGCAGAAGGTAACTTAACAGAATGGGTAAGTTGGGTACACCGTGTGTCGATGAGTTCCAAGATGCTCAACACACGTTTTTTGCATACAGTCGGTTCGTAAGTTTGAGACACAAACTCCAATCCATGATTGGCTTAGTAATGATAAGAGTCCATTGTGAAAATGATGCTGCGATAACTGGTGAAAATACAGCGTATAAAGTGGGAGGGGTGTTGCTTTAACGACCCACAAGCTGTGGTGACTTCTGAAGTAGGTAGGCACCAATTGGTGAGCAAGCACGACTGGCTTGAAGTAATGTGAGAACGGATGCCGAGTCAAACCTCTGTGGCCTGTAGTTGGACTTCCTTAGCAAGTAAATTTTTTTTACACAACTCGTGTTTTGGAGAACCCCAACTAGGAGAAAAATTACTCTTCAATTTATAGATAAAACATTGACTATGGAAAAAAAATAATAAAAACACGATTGCAGCATTATGTGTTTCTTTGCAACATGCAAAACGATAAATTATTAACCTCCGACGTTGAGAGGACCATGCACCTCTTCGTAGGGAGAGTAGTTTTGCTGAAAAAGCGAACACATGTGATTTCTGTAATATATCATTTGTTATTTAATTTACACGTAAGATTTCTTCATTAAATCCAAATATCATAATGCAGCTAAATTAATCAAAGCAACTTTTCATTAAGTAGAGATCCAATTTTTTTTGGAAAAATCCTTCTCAAAACGAACAATTTACCGAAACAATCTAATTTTTCAACGAACAATTCTATCAGCGTTTTTCAGAAGATTTCATTTACCACTTCACTTTGCTACTTTCACTATTTGATATTCAAATGAATGACAAAGATTATATCTTTGCACTGTCGCGACGACTTTTTATTCGACATTGACTTACAATCTATTGATCAGCTGATCAATTTCACGAATTTTGTGCGGAAAATATGAAAATGGCTTATGAATTGAATTTGAAGAAAATTAAGTTTTAAATTCAAAAACCAATTTTTCCTTCAAAGGCCAGATATATGTGCTGCAATTTTTTGACACATTTTTTGATTATATTCTTTTTCAGTGTCTGCCGGTCGAATATCTGGTAAGAAATTGCAATATATCTGGCTTCGTAAAGAAAAATTGGTTTTTAAATTTAAAATGTTTGTTCCGAAAGCTAGAAATATTGAAGCAAAATTAATTTTACAAACTTATTACATATTTAAAAAATACTTATTAATATTATATTTATGAAAATAAATACTGATTATAAATTGACTACTACCTTCTCATTTGCCAAATAATTTCTTTTTCAAAGCATGCACTTACCTCATGCAAAGCTTTCTTATCCGGTACTTTATTATTCTGTAGCGTTCTTATCACATTCTTAGCTCCATCGACAACAGCTGCCTCGATTCTTAATCTATGTCTAAGCTCTTCGATACGATCTTCGAGCGGTGTTTCGAAACGTCGCGGACGCACATCACCATTCTCATCCGTTGTCGTCTTTTGCATTTGATCCTTATTCTGATTTACTTTGATTATTCTTAAGCGTAGAAATTCGATTTTTGCCTTCGAATCAGCCAACATTTGTTGCGCTTCAGCTAACAATTTTTTATCGCGACCGTGATGACCACTAGATATTGATTGAATCATATTTTCAGCGCCATTTTTCACTTTCATTTCAATGTTCAGTTGCTTTTTCAATGATTGTAGGAGTTTATCGTTGGCCGTGGTGGTTTCGGGACCACTGTGCGGTGCCAGGGAGGATGTCGAAAGTAAATCTGAAAATAAAAGAAAACATTAGATGACATAAGCTAACGTTATTTTATATATAACGTTATTTTATAAAATATATAGCTCAACTCTTTTAAATTGCAGGAATAAATTGAACTGCTTATAAGAATGTGAATATATACCGAATGTGAATATATACGAAGATATTATAAGAATGTGAATATATACGAAGATAAGTCATTCATCAATAAACAAATGTATTACATATTAATTAATTCCAATCTCACGCATTAGTGAATAGCATTCTTAAAAAAGATGATGAACCAGAACCAAGTCTTGCGTCTTGAGAATTAGGTTCGAATCGGAATTTCCCTGAAAGATATGCAGAAGCAGAAAAGATGGAGCTATGGAAGACCCTTATGAAAGAAGTGGTAGAAGAACACTAGAGGGAAAAAGAAGATTAGGGACGCGAAGAAGAGCCAAACAAAGAAATGAGGCAGAAGGGAGAAGAAAAGTAGAATAGAAAACAAAACAAAAGGGAAAATAAGAGTAGTTGGCAGAAGGGAGAAGAAGAGTAAAAGGGAGAAGAAGAAAAGGGGAAAGAAGATTAAAGTAGAGAAGAAGAGTAAGATAGAGAAGAAGAGCAAGACAGAGAAGAAGAGCAGAAGAGAGAGAAGAGGGGCAGGAGAGAGAAGAGGGGCAGGAGAGAAGAGAAGGTGCACAGAGGAGAAAAGCTGGAGAGAGAAGAAAAGCTGGAGAGAAGAAAAGCTGGAGAGAGAAGAAAAGCTGGAGAGAGAAGAAAAGCTGGAGAGAAGAAAAGCTGGAGAGAGGAGAAAAGCGGGAGAGAGAAGAAAAGCTGGAGAGAGAAGAAAACCAGAAGAGGGACAAAAGCAGAAGAGAGAAGAGAAGTAGAAGAGCAGAATAGAGTAGAAGAGCAGAAGATAGAAGAAGAGCTGAAGATAGAAGAAGAGAGAAGACCAGAAAAGAGCAGAAGAGAATAGAAGAACAGAAGAGAAGAAGAGTACAAGAAGAGAAGAAGAGTAGAAGAAGAGTAGAAGAGAGAAGAAGATTAGAAGAGAGAAGAATATTAGAAGAGAGAAAGAGAGTATGAAAGAGAAGAAGAGCAAAAGACAGAAGAAAAGACAGTAGGTATCGTCCTGAATATCACTTTGATGAGAAGTGTGATAAAATAACTTCTTCGTAGGCGTAAGTATCCGACGTAAATAGAAGTAACGTTTTGAAGATCATACGAAACTATGTTTTTTTATTGTTTAGCGAAATAAATAGTTATATGAATACACCCAGCGCCCGTTAGAAAAAAAGAATCAAGTTCTTTATTGGTGTGACTAGTCTTGACGGTCACCTAACTTTTATTAATCTTCTCTCAATCTTACATACTACCATTTTGATTGACTTAACAAATCCCTGAAGTAGGTATTTTGGTTATATCATATTTTTTCAATTATATGTAAATCATCGAATCTCCGCTATGTCGCGTCTACTCCTAATTTCAATTCTCTCCACTTTTCTCGAAATGTCGCTAAAATCCATAAGTGCTTGTTTTGACAGATTCTGTGAAGAACATTCAAAAATTAAGTGGTAAGAAGAAAAGAAGAAAAACTGGGGTAAGAAGAATAACTGCGGTAAGAAGAAAAACTGGAGTAAGAAGAAAAATTGGTGTAACAATAACAAGAAAAATTAATGTGAAAAGAAGAAGAAAAATTGGTGTAAAAAGAAAAAGAAAAACTGGGGTAACAAGAAGAACTGAAATCAGGAAAAAGAAGAATTGGTGTCAGGATGAAGAAGAAGAACTGGTGTCAGGGTGAAGAAGAAGAACTGGTTGTCAGGGTGAAGAAGAAGAACTGGTGTCAGGGTGAAGAAGAAGAACTGGTGTCAGGGTGAAGAAGAAGAACTGGTGTCAGGGTGAAGAAGAAGAACTGGTGTCAGGGTGAAGAAGAAGAACTGGTGTCAGGGTGAAGAAGAAGAACTGGGGTCAGGGAGAAGAAGGAGAACTGGGGTCAGGGAGAAGAAGAACTGGGGTCAGGGAGAAGAAGAAGAACTGGGGTCAGGAAGAAGAAGGAGAACTGGGGTAAGAAGAAGAAGAAGAAGAACTGGGGTCAGGGAGAAGAAGAAGAACTGGGATCAGGGAGAAGAAGGAGAACTGGGGTCAGGGAGAAGGAGAACTGGGGTCAGGGAGAAGAAGAACTGGGGTCAGGGAGAAGAAGAAGAACTGGGGTCAGGGAGAAGAACTGGGGTCAGGGAGAAGAAGAAGAACGGGGGTCAGGGAGAAGAAGAAGAACGGGGATCAGGGAGAAGAAGAAGAACGGGGGTCAGGGAGAAGAAGAACGGGGGTCAGGAAGAAGAAGTAGAACTGGTGTCAGGGTGAAGAAGAAGAACTGGGGTCAGGGAGAAGAAGAAGAACTGGGGTCAGGGAGAAGAAGAAGAACTGGGGTCAGGGAGAAGAAGAACTGGGGTCAGGGAGAAGAAGAAGAACTGGAGTCAGGGGGAAGAAGAAGAACTGGGGTCAGGGAGAAGAAGAACTGGGGTCAGGGAGAAGAAGAAGAAGAACTGGGGTCAGGGAGAAGAAGAAGAAGAACTGGGGTCAGGGAGAAGAAGAAGAACTGGGGTAAGAAGAAGAAGAACTGGGGTGAGAAGAAGAAGAACTGGGGTAAGAAGAAGAAGAACTGGGGTAAGAAGAAGAAGAACTGGGGTAAGAAGAACTGAGGTAAGAAGAAGAAGAACTGGGGTAAGAAGACGAACTGGGGTAGTAGCAAGAAGAGCTGGAGTAAGAAGAGGAAGAAAATCTGTGGTAAGCAGACGATGAAGAATTGGAGTAAGCAGATGATAAAGAACTGGAGTAAGCAGACGATAAAGAACTGGCGTAAGCAGACGATGCAGAACTGGGGTAAGCAGACGATGAAGAACTGGGTAAGCAGACGATGAAGAACTGGGGTAAGCAGAAAATGAAGAACTGGAGTAAGCAGGCGACGAAGAGCTGAGGTAAGCAGACTAAGAGCGTTTGGGGTAACCAGCCCAAGAATGAATCGAGTAAGCAGACGAAGGACTGGTATAAGCAGGCAAAGAAGAACTATAATTGTAGAAAAAAAAAACTAACGAAAAATAATTATTGGAGAAAAAGAATAACTGCAGAAAAATAACAAGAATAACTGGAGAAAAAGAATTAGAGGAGTAAGTAAGAAAAATTAGAGGAGTAAGTAAGAAGAATTAGAAGAGTAAGTAAGAAGAATTAGAGGAGAATTGGAAATAGAAGGAGGTGTGATGAAATAAGAACTGGAGGAAGAATAACAAGACGAGAAACATTGAGTCGCGGAGCCAGAAAGTTAGAAAAATAAAAGAGGAAAAATGACGAAAAGTACATGCCAGGACTAAAGAAATTTTGACACACATATTAGACCCGGGTCTATTTTCCAGGCCTCGGAAGCTAAATGCCTAAATGCAGTCGTGGAAATTCAATATCAAGAGTTATAAAAAACTTGAGGAAAGATCAATATTCTAGAGTTGTAAGATAAACTAACTTTCAAACGATAAAACACTAAAAAAAGCCTATGTTCTGGGAAAAATTGTACCTCTTCCGGACGATGGGCCCAAAATTCAAAAGCAAAATTGCATAAACAATCAAATCTATTTGTTGAGTTGGACAAATTCTTTTCCTCTCTTTTTCTGAACGTGACGACAGTAAGAGTGTACACGATTTCCAACTAATTTCCTCATCTACATAGCTCTAGGTATTTGGTAAAAAGTAATACCAGTGTTCCAACACTAGTTATTTCCAGCTGAGAGACATTTTCCTGATAGTTTTTTTATTGGAAGACATTGGCGTTAATAACGTTATTTGGAATCGTTAGTCTGGTGATGATAACGATGCTATTTTCCAAAGTTTAAAAGATTATATAATTCATTTCATGATACATTTGACTAGAATTATCATTTGAAGTGCAGATAAGATACGTTAATAATTTAGTATAAACGCAGCAAGAGTAATATTTCTTGTTTTTTCCACTTAATGTAAATTTTTCCACTTAATGTAAATTTTTTATAATATAAATATGTACATTTCAAGCGTCTTTTGCCGCCATTTTACGAATAATTTGTGTTTAATGTAACCTTTAAGCTTTCTCAAAAGGTTTGAACGATTTTTCTTGTTGGAATAAGGATCTTTTCACTTATTTTTCTGCATTATAATGAGTGGGTTGAGGATCTGCTGTATGCTTTTGCAATAGAGCTATTTTGGTTTAAATAAGTATTTATTTGAAATTTTAGTCTAATCTCAGATACTGACATTTCTCGAATAATAATTGTGATTGGCATAGAGCTAAAAATATGGTTTACATTGCATTTCGCGAAAGTCAAGGATCAAAAGTAATTTTTACAATGAGGAAATGGAAAAATTTTAGTAACATTCATAATTTTATGCAAATTGTTTTGAAAATATACGTATATTATTTCTTGCATTAATAAATATTATTTCCGTTACTTATCAATTAACCAAAGCTTATCATCATTTAAACTCATAAAGCTAGTTATCCTTTTTAAACACAATCCGCTAAATTTCCTCTGTGTGCGGCATGAAATATGAAATTAAAATACCATATGTCGTCGATTCAAATATGGAAACAAAAAAAAAAAAAAAAAAAAAAAATTCTGCAGCATTGCGTAGCAAGTCTCCTTTGTCGGTAACTTGAATTATTCAATAATTGCAAGCTGATAAATTATGGCGCGACTTTATGAATTCCCTGCGGCGGTGTGGCTAAATACAATGGTTTGTTGGTGGTCATTCATATCCTCATGGGAACACAGAACGCGAAAGTTGCAAGATAAGTCATTGTTAACATAATACAGTACAGTAGCTACATAGCTCAGTGTTCTTTTACGATAATATATGTAAGTTGAAACCGGAGCTAATCGCTGGGTTGTGATCTTAGTTATACATTTATACAGAAGTTCACTGTTCGTGTGGCTTATCGCTATTATGTCTGTAGGGCAATGTTACAACAGTGCACTGTATGTCAATTATTTGATAATTGCTATCAAATGAATGCGGCGCTTTAATGTACGACTGCATTTGGATGCAATGGAATCTGCGTTGCATTTTTTCCGGGTGGCGCTCTCACTGATATATTGTGCGGTTGATTAATTTTTGCAATATGTACCTACTGCATTTTATATTATGAAGGGCATATCGAGGGAAGAAAAGAACACGCGTGGGCGATGAGATTAATAAATTGAAATTGTTGGAATGTGAATCATCGTTCGTGCAGAATGCTCGCGCTTATCGATCGCAGATAATGGTATGCCAATTATGGTCTTGTTTTGTATAATATTCTTGGCAATCATAATTGATTTTGATTTTTTATCTACAGCCAATATCGTGCTATATTAAATTATTTCGTATTTCCTACTTGAAGTCTTACATTATTCGTGCAATAACTTTCGCAAAATCAAATCAGTTTTTCAATGCCTGTCAAAAACTTATCTAATGTTTACAACGTTTTTACTTCATACAGATATATATGTGCATTCTCTTTCAATACCCAAACTAAGTGATTCGCTATCATATAGTAAATAATGTCAAAACTAAAACTCATCAATTCCAATTAAGTAATTTAAAAAAAAAAATGTTTTTTTTTACTCTCTACACTGTGTTTTTACACATACTTATATTCGTACAAGTTGAGTATACGATGTTCGATCGTTATTAAATTGTATATATTGGGTCGACCGTTTTTGCATGAAACACGCAATAAAAATCCACACAAGCACGAATCACCTGTAATCTTTGGACTTTGGAAAAGCCGGCGCGATGCTACCAACACCCTCCAACGTTGGGCACTTGATGGTTGGAGGCATCGTGTGGCCGATGCGCCAGCTACCCGTGCCCAATGTTCATGTTCGGTCTGTTGCCGATCTTTTAATATTTGACTCAAACGTTGGAGGCAAACGTTTGAATCAAACGTTCACCGCATCGTTTGGCGCCGGCTTAAGTATCACAACTTGTGTATATAGTCGTAAATATATGTTCTCGTTAAAAAAAATCCCATAAATGATTGTGCAGTCTTGTGATGATATGGCCGAAAGATAGTGTATGGTAATTTTGACTATCGCAAAAGTAGTCATTTATGCCATAATAACAAAATATTTAGATAAAAGTTGCTGATAAACTTGGCTTGGATTATATTTTAGGCGTTGCTCTAAATGCGGTTTAGGTAGCATTTACTAACAATGACTGCGCCAGTAGATCACTATATCTGTCTATATTTTCAACAGATCAAATAAGGTACGGTTAAATTTTTGTTTTCGCTGTAAGATTAAGCAATTACAATTACCGCTTGCCCTAGAAAGCCCTTTACGATGTAGTACCCTAATTGAAAATTGAACCAGTACATACTTGAAATGCATAAACAATGATCGAAAATTACTTATAAGTTTCTATTTGATAATGGTGAATATTACTGGTTCTTGTATTTAGGAGAACAGTTTTAACAAATTTCTAAATGTAGCTAATTAATGCATACATGAAATAACTGTAATAACTACACTAATTTGCCATGTAAAATAACAAACAATAAGCTAAAATGATGCATTTATTGCTATCTTGCTTCTATTAAGAAGTAAAAGTTACTTTTCTCGCCAAGACTATGCTTCATTATATTGTGGCGCCCAATGTGGGTTAACTATACCCTGTAAGTAATAGAGTTAACCTTTCAAACCAGATAGAGAAGTAATTATAAATTCTTATAATGTAATTGAAACGAACATTTAAATCAATTTTTAGTACTCATAAGTGACTGATGTTACGAGACGCAGTAAAATGAAAAACAAACTGGAAATTTATCTGAGTTATTTCCAAGTTTAAAATTCATACTCAGTGGTCAAAAGACACAGAAAGTGATCTCAAAAGGTGTTGAACTGATTTTGGCGCGCAGTTAGGGTTACGTCAGTTTCTAAGAACGGGTTTCTAAGTCATTAAATGAAGGCGCGCAGTCTGACAGTCGTGAAACTTTTGATCCCAATTTTCGTCCTTTGGTTCAACGGGCTCATTAGCTTTTGGTTTGTGCGCAAAACTGGCGGAATGAGAGAAGTATACGAGACACAATAGGAATATCTATGGAAAGTGTCTCCGATCAGTCAGACAGTGAGAAGATCTTCATCATCATAATCATCGGCGCTACAACCGGGGTCCGGTCCTGGTCTCCGTCAACAGATTTTTTTCCATCGGTCCCGATCGCGTGCCGATGTCATAGAAATGGGCACTCTTAAACTCCGAGCGTCCAGGTCAACGCCATCCCTCCACCGTAGGCAAGGTCTCCCACGCTATCGTCTGCCGCTAAATCTCCCACAAAGGGTTTTCCGAGCAGGATCCTCTTTGCTCATTCGAGCTAGATGCCCTGCCCACCGGAGCCTACCGAGCTTTACCTTAGTTATTATATCTACTTCTAGGTATATAGCGTACAATTCATGGTTGTAGCATCTCCGGAATCGCCCTTCTTTACATTAAACGATTCTCCTCAAGACTTTCCTCTCGAATGCGGCTAAGAGGTCAGAGTGCCTTTTGCTGAGCACCCAAATCTCGGATCCATACGTGAGTACTGGCAAGACCATTATCTTGTACAGCAGGAGCTTTGATGTTCGGGTGAAATTTTGGGATTTGAAGGGCCTTGACAGACTCCAGTAGACTTTGTTGGATTTGATCAGTCGCCCGCGTATTTCTTCCTCCATGTTGTTATCGGCTGCTACTATTGACCCAAGATAGTTGAAAGATGGCACTACTTCAAATTCATGTTCAATTACAATATAGAAGATCTTTATAGATTTTGTTATATCTAAGACGGAGCTAGTATATAGCAAAAGGAATTTGCCTTGAACTAAGAGGAATGATTACAATGGAAAAGTTATTTATTGAGTTAGAAAAAGTGCGATTGCACTAAAAATATATGTTATAATTTATAAGTGAAGAGTAGTGGGATAGCAGGAAACAAAATCTCGAAAGCTACTGGTTTGAACGGGAAAATAATCAGATGGTACTAAGTTATTTACAAAACACTTAGATTTAATGTTTTAATAAAATCTATTTCTGCAGAAAGATATACTCTTAAGGGGGGAAATACATGTAAAATCGAAAAAAAATTGGTAATTTCAGATTGAATCAAAATATATATATTGTTCATTCAGAAAATGTTTAATATCAAATCCTTAAAATAAATGTCTCACAGTAAATGAAAATCTTTTTTTAATAATTTTTCAACACAAAATGGCGGCGGTGCGAGCGAATGAAAAAAACACATCAAAAACTGCCTCGTACAACTTAACGCCTTTTCCGGGGAACTTGCAACATTCAGAGAGAAAAAAATATGCTAATGAAATATGTAATTCATAGGTGAACCAATAAAATTTATAAAAATATTTTAAATTTTTACATTAATTTTAGATTAAACATAAAAATCGATTATTTGTCAAAAAAATCACACTTTAAACATTAATAAACAAATTATTTTTCTGAAATTACAATAACATTTAGGTTCAACGAGGAGATAATACTCTTTTGTAGATGTGGTATAAATTTGAGCCGGATCGATTCAATATTTTTTGAGATATCTTGTACGGCAGTTGAAAAAGTACTACTTTGAGAAAAACGCGTTTAAAGTTTTAAAGCTCCACCGACCTGGGGAACGCCGCGCTGCCTTTAACTGACTATAACTCGAGAACTAATACGAATATCGCTTCAAAACGTTTTTTGGTTTATTTTAAGAGCATTTCAAACATTTTGATGTAATAAAAAAAACCGATTTTATTTTTAGCAGTTACATGTATCTCCCCCCTTAATAAGAGTAGATCTTACTGCCAATCGAAAAAACATGCAGCTAACTTTTAAGATTCTTCTAGATTTAAGGGACAACCGTACACTTATAGGAAAAATACAAATATCGCGTTTAGTGTGCCACAGTGCTGTTGGTTCTTTGTGGAGAAACCGAAGGAGAAATTTAAGCCACTGCAGCGTGAAGACATAGATCAACTCAAAGGCAAAGGAATCAGATGCACTCGAAGGCATTAGTTGCATGTGCTGTGCTCAAATGCATGTGCTGTCGGTAAATAACTCACAAACGCCTTGGGACAAGAGGCAATATCACCGTTTAACATTAAGTGACCTGGTAAGTGCTTTGAAGTTAATATAGTGCCGAAAGGGTTTAGGATTATTAAACATCCTTCTCTATGTGCACAATGTATATTATAGATCGGTCCCAACCTGATACTCGTTCACTGATACACCAATGCCACTGTTACACAGCACTGATATAACCCAAATGTATCAGTAAAAACTATCATATTGATTCAACGAGCCAATATGACGTACATTCATTCACGCCTAGCCAAATCAAAGTCAAAAAAAACTCTAGCGCACCTGAACCGCTAGAAACACTAATGTTCGAAGAACAGTAGAAGAATCGAGCAGGTTTTGAGTGCATATTCCACCACATGTGCTGCTTATTACGGCCAAACTGTTTCAAATGCCACGTGTTACTTTCGTCTCAAGAATGCATTATAACTCATATGGCGGAAGGTTTCAGATATTACCACTGGCATGAATTTCAACGTTTATGAGAGCAAAACACGGGTTAATTATATTCGTTATCAGTTGCTTATTTCACATAATTTTGAAAGCAGCATCTCATATAACATCAATGAAGAAAATGCTCAGTGCCTGCAGCACTGTAACTGAAGTTGGTGTTTGGGGCTGCGATCCAAAAAATTTGCAGAACTTTGCGAATTGTAACATCGGTTATTTATTTTCATTGTAAATGTTTCCGGTATGTATACTAACTGTAAGCATTTATTGATACAAAAGTAGCACAACCGACTCGTGCTGGCAACCTTTCGCCAGTATCAAAGCCAAAAATATATCAAATCTGCTTCACGTTGTTTAATTACATTCGAAGTTATAGGAGTATAAAGAAATTTAGGGTTACCTGCAGCGAGTGTTTTCAAATGATCGAAAGCTTAATATTTGCTGTTTATTGTCACTACAATATCATTACCATTTGAAAATTCTACGATAAAACCGCTTAATAAAGATATTGCAATTAAACACAAAACCAACAATAGCTGGCAACCCTATTGTGGCTTTTCAACCAAATTTGGCCTGAATAATGTTTATGACAGGTTTCATTAATTGTATGAAATTCGTATTGATTTCATGACTGCACTGGAAGTTATAGTGCAAAAAGTTTCATTTTCCTGAGCGAATTTTCAAAACCAAAGACACAAAAATTACCATAGCTGGCAGCACTAATCAAATTTTTCAACCAAATTTCCACCAAACAGAGATTAGAGTTAGGTTTAGCTACTGTGCCAACTTCATGAAAATCTGGTAACTTATTCACATTTCATAGGGCAAAAAGCAGTTTTTTTTCTTTGTAATTTTTCAAGATGGCACCACTGGCACAGACTTGCGTACAATTCAAAATCGCTTCTATCAAATCTGGTCTTACTTAAGTCCAATGCATTCTGCAAATTTTAGCTGTATCTGATTATTGGTTCGTGAGTTTCCGTGAATAGAAGTTTTTGATGCTAAAAATATAGGTTAACTGGGAGAGGGTTACCGTTCTTGTCCGACATGAAATTTCCAAAGTTTTATTTTGAACGTGTAGATATAACATAAGATTTATATACAGATTGATTTTATTGTAAGAAACGGACATTTTTTTGAATATTCGATGGTTTGAATGTTTTCACTTCCAAATTTTTTTTTTCAAAATGAAGACACCAAAATTATCATAGCTGGCAGCTCCAACCGAATTTTTCAACCAAATTTCTACCAAACGTGGCTTAAAGTAAGGTCCAGCAATTGTGTGAGTTTCGTCAAAATCGAACGATTCAATCAGAATTTATAGGGCTAAAAACAGTTATCTTTTTTAGTGGTTTTTCAAGATGGCACCACTGGCACAGAATCGCCCGCATTTCAAAATCACTTCTATCAGACCTGATCCTATTTAAGACCAATACATTCTGCAAAGTTCAATTCATTCTGCCCATCGGATCGTGAGTTTCCGTGAACAGAAGTTTTTGATGCTAAAAATATAGGTAAATTGGGCAAGGGTTACCAGGCGTGCCCGTTATACCATATCTTTTTTTTTTTTTGGTTATGTAAACAAAGCACAAGATTTATATATGAGTGGCTTTTTTTTGAAGAAACGGCATTTTTTCAAGAGAGACGATGATTTGGAGGTTTTCACTTTCGTTGCCTGCCCTAGCTACAGGGTTGCTAGCACGCTAATTTAAAGCTACACAAATCTACAACTAAATAATATCAATATGTCCTGAAAATTTCGTAATGATTGAATAGCTCTGTCAAAAGTTATCGAAATTTAAAAATTTTTAAATTTTCCCGTCCTCTTTTTAGGCACCCAGCGCACACATAGGGTTAAAAAATTCCAAAGCATTATCCGATTCATATGTAAAACACGTTAGAAATTTATTTCGTTAACTTTATTTTTGCGAAAATTATTTGTGCACGAAATAATAGGTATATTAAAAATATCACTTAAATGGCCGCCGGCGCCAAAAGGTTAACAATAACTGACATTTAAAGAGACCTGGACCTATTCTGCATATACACCAATGTATCCTGAAAGTTTCAGCTTAATCGGATGGCGCGTTCCCGAGATTATCTCACTGAAATTTTTTGATGATATATATATATATATATAAAGAAATATGAATTTTTGGCCGAATCGATTTTAATACTAATGTTCTTCGAACATTAGTAACAAGCTACGATATCTGTAGTTCTCATGTACATGCAATTCGTATGCCATGCATCTTGTGATTGAATGCGAAAACGTGCTTGTTGGCATAGTACTTGATCCGTACAGACGCAGGGTTTGAATAAATGCTACTTTAATCGCTATGTCGTTGCCCGTTCAAAAAGTATGTGACAAAAGTCATCAACTTGTACCTGATATTGATATTTTTTGTCACCACCCATCTCTAAAATATATCCGCTCAGCCGTTTTTGTTACTTTTTTAGCTTGCGGAAGTTTCGAAGGAAACTATGGATATTTCGAAGTGATTCGTCAGACGAATTTTGTAAGTATTTTAAATTTATTGTTGCAAAGGTTGGTGGCAGGCTGCTTTAAAACTTGCTTACAAACTGAGGCTTCAGAAAGGGGATAATAAAGTTGGTAGCACTTTTGCTGGCAGGACCTATCCGTATGTATTAAAATCGAATTGATCGTAAGCACTATTAACATTTCTTTTTATGTACGAAACGGGCTCATCGAAGTCGTAGCTGATTCGATAGGAAGAAACAGATAGAATATTGACGTTCCTCATTCTGTGACACTTGGTATTGAGACCATAAGTCTGTTTGGTCGGAGCAAATACTACTTGTGAGAAGCTTAGTAGCAAAGATGGCTTTGAAATTTTCTAGTCTGTTTCTACGCAGAAGACAAATAATGTAAGGAGGCAAACTTAGAGAATATGACCAAGCAAACCAATAAATATTTGTAGCGTCATTGATTGCCTGTCAATCTACTAATCCTACACCAATCCAATCTAGCTGCAGTGCTTTGCTTCGATATGCACTAAAACAGTGTCTAGCCATGCTGGAATTTTATCTGAGGGAGTTCCCGTTCCAATGAACGTTGACTATTTAGCTCCGGTGCCTCCACTGGACATGGAGTTACCAACTCGCATTCCTGGCAGAAACTCCCGAGAGTGGACTCATTCATGTGGCTATCGATAACTCAAAACTGAGCAATAAAGTCGGCAGTTGTATTTGTACACTTTGTAATGTCTCTCAGGCGGATGTAGTGCCAGTTATTCAGACTTTAGGCTGGCTTCTGTATAATGAAATATTTGAAGTTTCCACAGACAGTCAAGCGGCTATAAATTCCGTTGATTATCCCTGTACAACGTACAAAATTGTTGCTGAACAATGTACATTTCTAACATTTGGAACTGGTAAGACTTTACACCTTGCTGCCGAGAAAGTTATGCCCTTTCTCCATAAGTCAAAGAATATCATCGGTCAAACCAGCCAGCAGTCAAAAATATCTTGAGGACGCTAATACGAGGGGCAAGTAAAAAATAAGGTTCCCACATTTTTTTCAGGTGTAAGGCATTTTTTATTGCAATAAATATGTATACCATCTGAAAGCTTGTATTTCAAACTATTTTTCTACATAGTCGCCAGATCTTTCAACGCATTTTTTCATACGAGTTATCCACTTCTGAAAACCCGCTTCGAAGAACTCCGCCGCTAGGCCGCCGATGTACTTGGTGACCGCTTCCTTCACCTCTTCATCTGTACTGAAGCGTTGTCCACCCAAGTGTTGCTTCAATTTCGGGAACAAGTGGAAGTCGCTGGGAGCAAGATCAGGGCTGTAGGGGGCATGATCAAGCAATTTCCAGCCGAATTTGTCCAGTAGGGCGGTGGTCTGTCGAGAGACATGCGGTCGCGCGTTGTCGTGGTGCAACCTAACGCCCTTGCTCAGTCTTCCTCTCCGGCGATTTTGGATGGCTCTTTTGAGTTTCGTTAGCGTCTCGCAGTACCTGTCCGAATTTATTGTGGTCCCTTTAGGCATAAACTCGGTAAGCAAGACGCCTTTTCGGTCCCAAAACACCGTAGCCATCACTTTTCCTGCGGACAGCGTCTGCTTAAACTTCTTCGGCCTCGGCGACCCGGGATGGCGCCATTGTTTCGAGTCTTCTTTTCTTTCCGGAGTGACGTAGTGACACCACGTTTCATCTCCCGTAATAATGGAGTCCAAGAATTCTTCAGTATTCTCGGCGCATTCTCGAAGAAACCCCTCGGCACACTTGACGCGATTGTCTTTGTGGGTTTCTGAAAGCATATGCGGGACCCACCGCGCACACACCTTGTGATAACCAAGTTTTTCGGTCACAATGTTGTCGATGGTTTTTTCACAAACCTCAGGAACCTGATCAGCCAGCTCCCGAAGCGTTACTCTTCGATCCTCGAGGAGAATGCGCTCAATCTTCGCCACGACTTCGTCGGACACCGATGGCCTCCCGCTCCTTTGCTCGTCGTGAACGTCTGTGCGTCCTTCGGAGAACTCCCTGCACCATTTGCGGACGTGCTGGACGCTGATGCAAGCTTTGCCATAAACTTCTTCCAACTGTCTATGAATTTCAATAGGTGTAAGCTTCTTCGCGTTTAAAAATCGAATCACTGAACTGATTTCACACCTGGCGGTGACGGCGATTGCGGGCTCCATCGCGGATGGCTGTTAGACTGGCACTAAGCTTCGCAGTGATCTTCCAGGTAGTTGGAATGGAGTGGGGGGGATCAACAATGAAGGCGGTGTTGCCGGATTTCTCCTAGTATCTCGCGCGGCGAGTGTACAGCGTTGGGAACCTTATTTTTTACTTGCCCCTCGTAGGTCCTGCTTTGAAGAATCATCCTGTGCGATCACAAGGCAGTCCTGGCCCTCCATGGATACGCGTGGCACCAAATTGAACATGTAGTACCCTTCTCTGAGTTGTGGCTGACCTCACGGGCCATTTTCTCATAGGATGGCATGCGCAACGGCTTGGCGTTAAGTTTCACGATTTGTGCCAGAGATTTGGATGGTGGGAGGATGGGTCCATCTCATGTGCTAGAGCCCGGCTTTGGTGAGGAGGAGAATAGAATAAACTCGGCTACTTTTGCTCTCAGGTCTGACTGATATACCCTTTATCAATTTAAAGCAGTTAGTGCAGTTTATTAAAGAAACTAGGTAGTTTGCTGATTACAGTGTCTGAGAGAGAGTGATATCCGTGGTATCACTACGAGCATCTCGTGTGACTATTTATAACTTTCGGTTCGATTCCTCCGATTGACAGCCATTTGACCTAGCTACTTATCTTGTTACTGGTATAAATTTTAATTATCAATTGGACTAGGCTATATTTTCGATATTCTAAACTAAGAATGGATCAATTTACACTACTGCTGAATATTATTTAGTTTAGATACACTTATAACTTCTTGCTTCCGCTAGAATTGACTGATTATGACAGTTTTCAATTAATAACGATTAGCAATTCTTCAGCTATGCTTATACTTTTTATTTCTAGAGTTTTTATTATTTGTAGCATTATGGAATGGTTTAATAATTAAGATCGATTTAATAACAAACATTTTAAGAGATAAACTGTTTTTTCAAAGAGTTGAATTTGATAGGGGAGTTTTTTTTAATGTGATTTATGTAGTCCATCAGCAACTACCAATGAAACTAAAAAAGAAAACATTCTGCGGAAAAATTACTCATAGTTTGTAAAAGCTTGTGTAGCCCAGAGAGTAGAGCACCGGCTACTAGCGATTGTGTTTGGTCCCTGGTTCAAATCCAGCCATGATCACACACCGGACTTAGAGTTAACGTAGTACTTGCTAAAGCGTGGTAACGTGATTCGGGGAATTTATAACTCCACATTTGTATAGATTGATTGTGAATGCAGCTACTACCATTTTAAATTTTTATTGAAGGCTATGTTAGGTTAAAACAATGCAACTAACTTTATAAGTGTCAATGTTCTATGATTTATTTGGTTTGGTTGTGCCGCATAATGTTACAATTATGCGGCAGTTTTTTTTGGAATCGCTTTGTAATGAATATTAATATTAACCAAACCGAAAAAAATACTTATCTCACAAATAATTTTAGTTTCATTTCAAAGCTAAATATGTATATTCAATTCTTCGCTATAGAGCATTTACATAAATCGTCCTTTTTTAATGTGCGGTTACGACGCGCTGACCATGAAATCAACTCGTGTAAATTATCTTACTAAAATCACATTGCAATTAACTTTCGAAAAACGTTTAATCAATGTATATCAGTTTAAGAGCTGTCAAAAAAATCGATCTTTTCATCGCTTATAAAAAAAAAACTGAATGAACAGTCAGTTGCTTGGTATCTAACAGTGCAATTTTTGCCAATTTGTATCAATTACATCTAAGTCGTGACAATAAAACCCGCAGATAAGCCAAAACTAATCGATATTTTACTTACGGTTCTGAAAGCAGTCAAAAAAGACTTGAGGCTCACCTGAAAATCAAAGAAATATCGAATTAGTTAATTTTTACAGAGGGTCATGTTATTAGTAAATAATTTGAATAAATATGATTATTCAATTCAATTCAATTCAATTTATTTCGCACATTATTACAGTTACACTATTGGAGATGGGTAATTCAGAGTTTTAGACAATTATCGTCTCTACAACTTTGATACATATATTGAACTTAACACTGACTATTGATATATGATAGTTAGCTTGAAAGCACAAGGAAAAGCGAACAAAAACCTTGTATATGAATTTTTTAAATATTACATTAGCCCTAACTTATTTTAACTTATTTTAACTTACTCCTACTTATAACTGAACTTATCGTACATATATATATGCTAATACTGAGCTTAGTGTGCTTAGGTTTAGCTTGCTACATTTCCTGTAGGTGTGATAAAATTAGAGGATTGTTGCAAGTACAGGATTTAAGTAAGAAATTTCTTCGCTGTTTCTTCACGATTTGTTTAATCATTTTAACACCCGTAAGAATATGTAACCTGCGAGTCGAGTAGTAGAAAGATTTGTTACCAATCATTTTTAGGCACTTATTCTGTGCGACCTGTAGTCTGCTTTTATGACACTCTGCACATGTGCCCCAAATCGGGGCTCCATACAGAATAACTGGCTGCATTATCTGCTTATAGATTAATATTTTGTTACTAAGTGACATCTTTGACTTACGGTTAAGAAGTGGATAGAGTGCATGTGAGCATTTTGAAAGTTTTACGCAAACGCTATTGATGTGTTTATGATAAGTAAGCTTTCTGTCAAGGGTAATTCCTAAGTACGTGATCTCGTCATACCATTCTATACTTTGACCCAGAGTGTTGAGATTCCTAGTGGGCATGTTCGACCTTTTCCGTTTCTTAGTAAAAAATATAGCCTTTGTCTTGGCGGCGTTAATTTTGATTTTCCACCTGAAAAAGTATTGATAGAGCTTTGAGAAATGTTCTTCTAGGTGGGAAATCACCAGCTCTGGATCTTTAGCAGCAGAGTAAATACAAGTATCATCTGCGAAAATAGCGAGTTTACAGTTGGGGCTCGTGGGGATGTCTGCTGTGTAAATGTTAAAAAGGATAGGGCTGAGACAGGACCCCTGCGGAAGGCCAGCAGGAATTTGTCGCTGCGAAGAAAGATTACTTTTTATCTTGACAGCAAATTTGCGATTGCTTAAGAACGACTGTATTATCTTCACCAAATAAAGTGGAAATGAATGCTGTATAAGTTTGTAGAGAAGCCCTTCGTGCCAGACGTTATCAAACGCCTTTTCAACGTCTAGTGTGATCATTCCAACTGATTCTTTCAATGCAAATGCTTTTTCAATGTCTCTTGTTACTCTGAATAGCTGGTGATTTGTTGAGTACCCCTCTCGGAAACCAAATTGAAATTCAGGAAGGATGTTTTTGGCATGTGTGAATTGGTTGATACGGCTCAGCACCACCTTTTCGAACATTTTCCCAAGCGAGCACAATAAACTTATAGGCCTGTAGCTTTCAGTTAAACTAGGATTCTTTCCAGGTTTTGGAATTGGGATGACAGTGGCTTGCTTCCATGCGGTCGGGAAGTAGGATAATTTGAGACAGGCGTTAAATATAAAATTTAGCTGGACCACTGCTTTCCTAGGTAACTTTTTTAGGGCTTTGTTTGGTATGCCATCCGAGCCCGGAGCCTTATTATCCTTTAATTTACGTAGGATCGCTCTTATTTCTGCTGGCTTACATAGTGCTCCATCTGGAAATGTGGTGTTTTCGGAAAGCATATTTACAGACCGCTGGGCCATTGTCTTAACAATATGGTTTCCCATATTAGTTGTAACGCCGTGGAATAGTTCGAAAGTACTTGCTATCAAATCCGCCTTTTCACCGTCAGAAAAAGCTTGTTTGTTTTCTCGGTCACGTAGAACCGGAATTTGATTGCAAGAGTTCTTCCTAAACAATTTATTGAGTCTCCAAACTTGACGGGACCCATGTTCGAGGTTGCTCAACATATTGTTCCACCGTCTGTTCCTCAGGATGAAAATCCGGTCCCGGATCTCGCGCGTAAGAGAAGTAACTATACACCTCAAATTATGGTCTCTGCTTCTTTGCCAGCTGCGTCGAATCGTGTTCCGCTGACGGATGAGACGTTTTGTTTCCGTATCGATCTCGAATGTATTACATTTTATACTTCTCTTTGGTGTGCTTACCTCAATTCCATTGCTAATTGCACTGGTATACCGTATTATTAGATCGTCAATATGCTCATTGTTGCTTATGTCACTTAAACTGAGTTCACCAAGCGAAATGTTCGCGTTGAGATAATTGCAGAACTTATTCCAGTTGCAGGCATTGAAACAATATTTACTGCAGACAGGCGTGTCTTTGCAGTTTGCGTCTGTACCTATGGTTAAATAGATGGGTAAATGAGGTGAAGAGAGTGCTTGAAACGTAAAGGGAGTAGAGACAGGTAGCCGACCGTCGCTTATAGCAAAGTCAAGGATGGACCCAGCTCCTCTAGGCGAGTAGAATGTGGGATCAGGAGGGGAATGTATGACGAGATTTTTATCTTGTACAAGATTAAACAATATACGTCCACACTTATTAGATGTAGTGCAGTTCCAGAGCCTATGTCGAGCATTCAGATCGCCACATAATAAGTACCTTTGGTTTTGATTGGTAAGGAGTCTTATGTCTTTTTCGAATGCTTTTAATTTAACATCGTTCAGTTTAGTTCCCGGAAAGTAAACAGCAAAGATTTTCGTACTATCCTTAAGTTCTATGCAGAGAGTTTCTATAATCGAAGTACTTGGTGCTAGATGCAGCTTGTGCGAGATAGATTTGTGCACTGCAATTGCAACACCACCTCCTATTCTATCAGTCCTATCTTTCCTGTGGATGTGATAACTTGGATGTGATATTTTGTCTTTTGCTGCTAACCACGTCTCAGTAATAACTAAAATATCTGCTTTTTGATTAGCAGCAAAATCAAAAGTCTCCAACCATTTATTTCTAAGACTTTGCGCATTCCATATAATAATATTGAGCTTAACGTGCATATAAAAATTTACAAGCTAGTTCAACTAGAGTATTAAATTGTTCATGCCTGTTCTTGCAACGAGATAAGCTTTGAATAAGATCCTGTGCTAATAAAATCATTGTGTTTGCAGAAAAAAGTTCTTCTTCTTGTGGATTCCTAGTTTGGATGCTAGTGAGAGCTTCTGGCTGGGGCATATACACGGGAGCTTTCGGTGTATACGAGCTTGTGAAGGCTTGTGGCAGATGTGAGCTCGTGGAGGCATGAGGCAAGCTTTGCCTGGTTACAGTACTGTACGAAAGCTTTCTAACTGGAGGTTGCATTTCTTGAATTTGCCCTCTCGGCAGCTTGGGGAATTCAATTTGGGAGTTCGTTGGTATTTTATGCTCATCACGTTTTTGATTTTTGACAGATAGTTTTGTTTTAATTTCCAGGTATTGTTTGCGCTTGCTGCAGGCCGGGTCTCGTGCACAGTGCGGTTCGTTGCATAATGTGCATTTAATTTTATCTTTGTCAGCTTCAGTCAACGGGCAGTCGGAGACTGAATGATCGCCACTGCAGATCATACAACGAGTAGGTAGATGGCAATGAGTGGAACCGTGTCCAAACATTTGGCAGTTTCTGCATTGCGTAACTGTCTTTCGTTTGTTTGAGTGATAGTTCCATTTTACCATAGTGTGCATGATTGACTTTATGTTCCGAAGCTCGCTCAGTTTTGTGCCTTTCTCCAAGTACAACAGATAATAAAAGTCATCACGCACATGAGACGATGACGAAAATTTCTTCAGGTCGTAACAATTGATACTGTACTCTTTTTGGAGTAGGGTTTTTAATGATTCTGTTGGCATTTCATGTAAACCCGATAAAACTATCTTCACCGGGCGACGGTCCGCCCTTTGGTGGGTGAAAAAGTTGACTTTCTTTTCAGTGAGATACTTTTGAACAGTTTCAAAATCCTCGATCGAATTGAGGAATAATCTTTTCCCAATTGATAAAAATTTAATGTCAAATTTTTTGATGTGTAGGTGATCCATCGTAGCAACGATAGATTCTCGTGGCAAGTTTGTAAAAGTTATTGGTGGGGCTTTTACCACTTTTGGCGCCTGGTTGGCATTGCTAGACGAACCTGCATGTTCGTCGATGTGATTTGCTAACGGCTGATACCGGTTAGCGTATTCATTTTTGTCCGTCCGTGGCATTTTGAAAAGATCCCTCAAAAGGGGCCTCGCCGGGGATTCGTCCCGGCTTCTTTTCCTAGTTTCCTTCACTATTTATTGTTTTATTTTAAAGCAACAGGGAGCACTTGACGATTTTTGAAAGGAGTCTGTTGATTTGAACTGACACTGTTTAAAAACTTCACTTGTATTCTGAGTTCACTAATACGATCGACACGCTATCACATGCGATTGCACAACTGCACGAATTCACGACTGATTGTCGACGAAATATGATTAGATAGCTTTAATAGCTATGTTGAATTGAATAAGTAAACGTATGTAATAGCTTTATGCAAATATGTTAAAAATATCTTTTGCAGGATTATATTCAATTTAATCGATTTTTATAATGCATAGTAACATTTTGATATTTATATATTAACACTTGCTCACTGAGTAGTTCATAATTAAAGTTTGAGCCTCAAAAATGCGCTATAAATGAAAATTCGTTGAAACTAGTGAATGTCGGCAAAATATGTGCACTCAAAATTGTGTATAAGCAAAATTGTCATAATAAATATATTTTTGGGTCCTGGGGATTGATGTTAGTGGAAAAATCGTTGGGTAATAAATATGTATTAATTATGTGCATCCGCCAAAAACTCATGTATCCACTCGAATTGATGTAAATCCAAAATTTAGCACGAGATCGTGATTCGACGTCCGTACCTAATGATGTGCCGTTCCCGGCAATATTCCCGAAATGGAAATAATCCTGTCACATTTCCCGGAAACATTTCCACTTGGGGAATTTAAAACGAAGTTTAAAGAACTGTGTCAAGATTACGTCTGATTATTACTTTTTATTATCTTTAAGCATATTGTTGCACAAAACCCGATATAAATCCAAAATCTAACAAGTAAGTTCCCCTGATTGCGAATATTTCTGGGAATTTAAGGAACATTTCCGGGAATTTAAAATCAAAACGGGCACTGACAGAATTTTTGCTGCTATTGTGCCCAAATCAGTTTTTTTAAATAAGGTCTTGATTTTTTGAAGGTCGTTGATTTTCTTTCTAAAAATTTTTGTTTCAGATCTTCCTGAGACTATTCGCCGAAAATGTCGCTATTAGAAGGGTTTTCAAAGATATCTTCCAGTTCTTTAAATGCTTTGTGTACAGAAATAACGTCACAAAAAGCTTTAAAAGCAAAAAGTAAACGAAACAAACATTTATGAAATTTGTTTAAGTTCCCAATGGTTCGGGAATATTCTCGGTACATTGGAAAATTTCGGGAATATTCTCGGTACATTGGAAAATTTCGGGAATATGCCCCGAACAGGAAGTTTCCGACTCGGAAATGTTCCCACGGCACATCATTATCCGTACCTGGATCCGAACTAGAAACCCTAAACGCAAGTGAACAGCGCTTGAGCCACTGGACTGCGCATGCTTGTTTTTGAACCTACTGCGATGACCAAAATCTACAACTTTACTAAGAAAATGGCTGTTGACCTCAATCGAGGTGAATTTCTTCCATCAAAGTAATTAAATGCACTTTAAAAGTAGTAGCTATCCGTTAGTTGTTTATTCCCATAACAACAAATTGCGTGCTTTACATTCAACAACTTAAACCTGTTCATTTCAAAGCATCTTCATTACACTATCAAGAACAATTATACAAAAGCTTTTGTAATAATTGATTTATAATAAGCAACACAACTACTAGCATTGTACACAGTACTCGGGTAATGATATAGAGGTAGGATTAATTTTAAATTTTGGTGAGAAACCTGATTTTCGAATTATTCAAGTAGGCTTTCTGGTATTTAGCAACAATTCCATACGATAATTACAGTGAAATTCAGAATGAATAGGATGAACAGCTCTATATGTATCTAAAAGATGAGAAGTTATGATTGTTGGTTCTACGTACATGTAACGGCACGAAAAGTGTAAGCAATTGAAAACAGTATGGATAAAGTGAAATGCAATTGATTGACCTCGATTGCTATGTGAATGAGTAAATTGGGGTACTATCACTCTTCGAAGATGCATTTGAAAGATGTACAATGAAGTAATTGCGTAGATGAACACTTTCTGCAAGAGATCGAAACCGGAACAACATGTATTTTTGAAGTCAGGTGGATTATTTTGATGAAGATGTCGGCGAGCATGACGAAGCACATGATTTATTTATTTACATCATAGACTAAAATTAATTTATAGGGCTGTGATTTTAAACTTTTGTTAAGATTCTCATAGTGAATTAAGTTTAAGAGCTGGCAGCTTCGAAAAATAGTTTACCTTATATTTAAACTGTCCGATCGAAATTTTCCAATTTAAACTGAAAATTTTCACGAATTCACTTTTAAATTAAACACAAATGCGTTTTCAAAACAACGATGAATATGTCCGTTCCATGTCCGGAAAACAACACTTACTGCTTATCTGTACTACACTGTTTGATATGTTCTTTCCGCGTTTCAATTTTTTCTCCCAAATACATAAAAATACTATTTTTTTTTTGCTCGAACGAAAACGTCCGAGAAAATCCGGATCTTCATGTCTATCAATAATAATGAAACTAGATTTCTTATAAACAGTGTAAAGCTTCTCTTATTCTGAGTTAACATAAATTTTGAATTATTTCAGATACCCGAAGACAAGATCCGAAAAATCAAGTATATAATGTCGAAAATACATGCTCATGGAAAATAAACATACATTGGAATTTTCATTTTGTATGCGTGCCCGGAGAAGTTCAAGGTCTATAAAAACGTGAATGAATGCAAAATCTGAAGATGTAGTCGCAAAATAAGACTATGAAATAATATTGATTGCAATATTTTTCCGGGTGTTATATTTATGTAACAATTCAACAAGTCTAGAAGGTAATGTAAATAAAGTGTAGCCTTCAAAGCTATTTGTTTAGATTCCAAAGTTTACAAACTATGAACGCTGTGTCTTGTGTTAAGTTGTTCATTCCTTTAATATTCGGTCAAAACATTTGACGCGAGTTTTTGTATAAGTCGTGCGATTTTTATTCGGGAGCACTGAAAGATATTTTTCGTTGGGTAGAAGAGCCAAAAAAACTGCGACCTTCAATGTCCATCTTAAAGACCAAGCGAAATTTAGATGTTTTAACAGGACTTCTCTGAGTAATGAGTCTGAAGGTAAAGAGAATGCATTAACTGCGATGAAAAGCATGCAACCATCTCGAATTGATGTTGAGCTTGGCAACGTTTTTAACTTTGTGAACAATAGGGCATCATGAATGCAGTCGCCTCTATTTACATGTGGGCTTTTTTACGCATATTTTGAAGGTTAGTCGATTATTTCGCTCTTTTAGCCAATCATTTGATATCAAGAGGTGATTTTGTAGTGTTCTATTAGTACGTATACATGGATGATTCAAAGACTCAAAGATCGAAAGATTGAAATTTGAATCGCGTATATGACAACACCGGATCGAAACATCAAAAGATCGAAATGAGATTGATATGACACGTATCCTAGACGACACCTCGCAAAACACGAGGTCTGTTCGAGTACTGCAGCAGCAACAGATTTTTGCAGCTGGCTTCTTTTTGTGGCAAAATTTGGCTTGCAGCAACAGTACAGAAACGACTTGCTGCGAATCTATTTTAATATATTATAATAGATTCAAGTACGCGAACAGACCTTCTATCTAACATAACACGTGCGCTATGTTGACAGCTGCATATAGTGCGTCGTTGGATCTTTCAATCTTTCGATTTGGGTTTACATGACAAATTTCGATTCGATCCATGCTCAGTAGGTGGATCGGATCGAACCGATCTCATTTGAATCCAATCTGCGTCTATATGTTATTTTTTTTTGGGTTGAATCCGGATTCAAGCCGGATTGAATCTTCCATGTATACGGTGTATATGATTAAGTTCAAAGTGGTTTCACAAGAATAATATTTCGATAATACAATCATATAAAAACATGGAAACATTTATGAACTCTATATAGAACAGACTACTGCAGAGGAAAAACCCTAATGAAGTGCGATTAATCTCTAAGGATAAGGCTCAATATACGCCAGTTGACTGCAAATGCTGTTAATTGGTGATGATATCCCAATTTACTCATTCACACAGCAATCGAGGTCAATCAATTTCATTTTAAAAAGGATATGCGAATATATTTTTTTCGGTAGATATTTAATCAAAAATATAAATTCCAAAAATTAAATGAATTTTGTATTTTTAAATTTCATATTTTTAACCTAACTTAAATTTCAATATCAGGCTTGTGGCATCTTATCATTTTTCATTTTATTATTTTCCGGTAAACATTTTCACATTGCACGCTAGTAGTAACAACAATGGCATACAGTTTTTTTGGGTGATCTTGGTGTTTGGAATGTCGTGGATGCTGTCGCGGAGTATTGCTCCGCTGGCTGGCTTCCAGAAATACAAAAAGAGAATAGCCTCCAAATACCGTCGTCCATGGACGTTTATTGTGGATTTCTTTTGCAGCTGTGCTTTTGCCTTAAGGTAAAACTTGTTAGCAGTACGCGAAATAGGGTTCTTAGATTTTCCTGCATTAGCTGCGAAGGTCAACTTTTTATCTTTATTTTTTTACCCTTTTCATCCTCCTCTTTACTGCCCTACTAAGCGCAAAAGCGGTATCTCAATGAAAGCGAGTTTCGAGATAATGGAAGTTTTGTAAAAGTAGTAATATTGATATACCTCTAATTTCCTTATTGATTTAAGGTTACATTGAGACAGGCTCGGTTTGGAGCTGGTGGAGGATTCTCCTTACTCCAGTTTTCTCGGTGAAAAGTCTTCCGCTCTTGGATACATCGGTTACTTAGATTTAAAAAACTTTCTTAAGGTGTTTTCCATAGGTTTTAAATAAGATGCCATTAAAAGGCTTAGTTCATTAGATGCGTATTGTTTTAAGCTTTCTAATGTTATAAAATTCAATTTTTAGATTTTTTTTGAGATACCGCTTTTGCGCTTAGTAGGGTAGTATATCTCTCATCCTGTACCTACATTCACTTATACAGATTTTATCGAGTTAGTTAGTTTTTTTTTAGAATTCACGACAGTCACTTAGGTATTCTTCTTTCGTTTTTAGGGGATAAGTTTCTTCAAATTTTTTTCTTAAATAAGCTCCCAGGGAGTCTAGTTTATATGAGTTTAATTGAAATGTTGTCTGACTAGGTTTTAATGACTTTGGGGGTTTAGATTTTTGAATTTATTTACATAATTTTAGCTATCAGTTGGTTTGAGGTTTGGATCTTGCCCATTTTGCTGAGCTTAGGTTACATTCTGTTGTTGCTACTGATAACTTTGCAAAAATTGTCGCAAAATTTTTACGATTTAATGGAGTTAAAAAATTTATAAATAACTGCGAACTAGGTTATCTAAACCTTTTGGCTGCCAACACTACATTCGCCTTTCAGCACACTTCCAAGAGTGAGCCAGAGCACCTGCAGCACTCACAGCCTACGACACACTCCACCAACTATAGTGCCGTAACCCTTTTATAGAATAACTAAATCTAGTTTAGAAAAAAAAATTTAGAGTTTTTATTTTGTTGATTTTTTTTGGTAAATTTTATGGTTGTTAGGTTCAGAATGCTTTGTTATCGTATTGCCTCTTTACATAGCCAAGCTGACCTAGCAACTTTGAGAAATATCTCCACCCTAAGCCGTTGTTTCACAGACTCTGAGAGGACGTAATGATTAGCTTAGGATTTAGAATTATTGGTTCCTGGTATTGTTAGCTTCGCGAGGACACAGTCATTATAATTAAGTTTTAATCATAATTAAGTTTTAGAATTAAGCTGAATGTAGGAATTATTGCCTCTTTCTAAAGTTTTAATAATCTGTTAAGTTTGGGAGGATACAATGATTAGTTTAGTTTGGGAACTCGCTTCATTCGTAGGAATCTACTCTCTCCTCCGAAAGATGCAGTAACCAGTCAACATTGGTAGCACATAGTGATATAGTTTGTATTTAAGCTTAGATTTCTTTATAGGAGTTATTACCTATTTTTAAAGTTATTTTTAACTATACTGTTTTTTCCTAATTTAATTCTTTTTAGGCCGGCTGGATGTTTCTTCAGATTCGAGGTCGTCCCCACGATTGCAATGCTCGCTTGCCGAGCCATACCAAAGACAATACAAGTGCAAGCAGCATTTGGTCTCAGCTGAGGTACCGATGTCCACAACGGCTTTCGAAAGAAACTGGTAATTGATTAGAGACTTGCTGTAAACAGGCTGGCTGGAGATGGTTGTGGAGGAGTTGAATTCGAGCCTTCGGCGACACCGTAGGTGTTTAGAGGTAAAATGGGTTATTCAAAGTGGACGGATCGCAGCTGATGGCATTTTGAGGTGTAGTTCTGTTTTGTGAACGAAAGACAAAGGGTTGTTTTCGGGATAGCTTAGTTTTGGAAGGGAGATTTTTCTCTTTTGGTTGAAATGATTATTTGAAAAAGTGGAATACGTGGATGGTTGAATCGGAAAAGTCGAATTTGGTGGAGTGAGATATCTACCCGAACAAAGTTGAATTGTGTGGTGGCAGTTGATCTGAAGAATAAATATAATATTATAAATTATCTATTTTATCGATTTGTGTTGATTCCGGTCAAAGTCAAATTGGGTGAGGTTTTGTTTGCAATTTCAAAAATTGGTACTGCAGAAAGTAGTCGGAGTGACCAGCGGATCGATGTTAGAAATAACGATAGTAAGCTACATTGGTTGTGATAGTAGTTCAACTGTTCAAAGTTCACGCACCAGATACAGCAATAAAGTAAAGTGGTTACATGGAATTGAGTTGTAAATCAGTTTTTGTAGTCTTTTTATACAAAGAGCATACTGAATTAAATTTTTTTTTAATCAAATTATGTGTAATTATGGTTTTTTAGTGTGTGTTTTCATTTATTTTTACATGCGGATGGTTTTTTTTATAAGCAAGCATGTATAAATGATACGCTCATTTTGGTAAACCAATCCAATAGCATCACCATAGACGCAATGCTCCCCTCCCAGTAGATTTTCCTTCCTCTAAATGCGTGTCGTCTTTGTTTCAGTATTGTTTTAGGTCTATGCTAGCTGGTGGTTTGATAAGCAAAACATAGAAGGCCCCGGCCTCAATAAAATCTTGCACTGACGGCGGCTCTGCTGAGTCAGGTTCTGCAACAATACTTCCTATTTTCCAAATAGGTACTAAAGTTTTGTATGTAGGTTGAAAATAATCCAAAACCGAAAAATTATCTATAATTGTACGCAAGTTTTCAGAAAGTTTATTTTAAACTACTGCCAATCATTCAAGATTTCACAACCTATTTCAATTACTTGAAGTCTAGATTTTATTAGACCAGAGAACGAACAGTATTACCCTAACTCGTAAGTCATAAAAATTCTTCTGGTTCCGAAGAAGTTGTATTCTCATATATTGTTCGTCGATATCCGTATTTTTCTGAAAATTTAGTCTTAGTGAAATTTTTCGATGCCTTAATTTTTCAGAACAGAGCATTTTCGCAAGTATTTTTGTTTCAGAAGGACAGTACTTTCAAAGGCAATGAATTATGACAAGGGAGATGAAAGCTCTTTTATAATCTTAACCTTGAAGATGAATAAAAAATTAATCGCTTCCGTCATTTGAATAAGCGTAATCTGAAACTGAAAACAAAATGCATAAATTGCAGCGGACATCATTCAGCGAGCTACGGAAACTGATAAGCCTACAAGTGAAATGGAGAGTAGAGAATAATGGCTTTAATTGTTTGGAACAATGAAACTGGAGGGCCGAGCGTGTAAGTTGTAGGGCATATTATTTACCAAGCTAAAAAGTTTAAATAAATCTCAAAAAAATTATTAAAAAATTGATCCTATCCTAATCAGACCTTCTTTTGCTACCAATCAGGTTCAGTTTGACAAGGTTTTGCAGTGGTGCGAAATTTTGAAAATGGTACTAAACTAAACAGGTATTTTCAACACTATATATAAAGACCTTTTTTGAAGGCTAAGTATAATTCGGAGATTCCACCATATTCTGGATTTTGTATTAAGGGGCATAGTTCATAGCTTGATCGTTGGTTTACGTTAAGAGCTACGGAAAAGTGACTTGATTTCTATGATGAATCAGGACAAGATCAAGACAAATTAGAACAAGAATCGAGGTACCTATTTATTGCATTCAAAGGACGAAATCACTTAAATGGTAATTCATTACCCACAGCAGCAAAGTATATAATGCAGGCAATTACACTTGCTTTTTATAAGCAGTAACGCCAATTGTTTCAATCCCCATAGACTTTTGAATAATTTTTAGATTGCTGAAGATTTTAGTCATAAGATTCATCACTTTTACTGATTTTGACACTGGGCCGTTGACTACAACAGTCAGTTTAATGCCAACTGCATCCATTAGCCGCAAAATGAACGCAAGCTCACAAGCATTAGAGAAAACACCATACCTCAAATCAAATGAATTTAAGTGTCTAACGTCCGAAAAAAAGACAAAATTTTATACCTAAAAGCAAAAAATTCAAACCTGCGTTTAGTTATGAATTGCACAGATTTAGGGAAAACGAAAGAGGTCAGTAGAGAACTTTAAGACAATTTGTGGTTTTGTATTTGTTTTCCATATATCTCATACGAACAATTACTTCTTACTGTAAAAGTACAATAAAAACTCCAACCGACTTTCAGCACTAACAGGAAAGCACATACTTATATACTTAAATTCAAAACCTCTTTTCGACCTATGTAAGTACACTTAATTCTTCCGTATCCCAAGCTTCATTACCAGAGCAACTTATCAGTTATGCAAACTGCTGTCATCATTCAGCGAAGAAAAAAAAAACAAACTAGCCGGCCGGTATTATACCAAAAATACACAATGGAAACGATGTCAACTACTTGCCATTAAGTAATAAACTCGTTTTTCTAGGTTCCATGTATGAAAAAAATGCCAAACAAGTAGTTCGATGCTTGCTTAAGTTGAACAGTTTTTACATATATATTTGGTACTCAGAGGTAAACTGACATATACATATAAATATATCGTACATACGAAATCATCTTACGTGATTAAAAGCTCTTAATGTGAACTCGTTCGTCCGAAAAAAGATTGTAATGAAATTAATTTCAAGGCGAAATAATGTCTGAGCGTATGAGTTCAATGATTTGAGGACAATGACCGTTTTATGGTGGATTTGAAGAATAAGAAAAATAAATAGGGAAAATATAACGTTATAGTAGGCCTAGGTGCATGTTTGTAGTTCACGTCAATGATCTGCTACTTTTGTAGAAAATCTAAAACTATGCTAAGGGTTCGATTTTGCTGATCATTTTTTGGAACATTTTTTTTCAAGAGTTAATTTATTGGATAAGAAAGCAATTACGCTAGGCATGAATCGTGCTAATCGCAATTGCAAACACTTGTTTGTGTGAACTCTGACCAGAAAAAATCGGTGGTAATAGGCACTTTGCAGGCCATTGCTTTCTCACAATTGCTGTTAGTGCACTAATATCATTGTGACATCAACAAAACTTAGTTTGTTTGACTAATAAGACTTTAAATACTGCACAGCTAGCATGAATATGCCTGCTATCAGATGAAATAAAGGGAATGAATATTTAATGAAGCAATTGAAATGCATTGAAAAAATCATTTGAGAAAGACACATTTGAACTATAGGGAGCGAGATCTACAACTAGCTTAATTGAAATGTTGAAGTTGACATCAAGTTGTCGCGTTAAATAAAATGACACCGAGACAATACTCTTTCCATTTGAATGTTGTTTTTTTAAAGTATTTATTACTCATTTGTTACTCAGTGTAGCTGAGTAAAGGCGACTTTTAGGGAATTAGCAACAACTCTTTTGACTATGATGAAAACTAGGTTGATCAAGATGTCACAGTGTCATATTCAGCTTACTCAGTGACTTCATAACTAGATAGGATTTAGTTAGAATAAGATGCGATCTGTTTGATATATTTTTTGGAGTATATGAGGACAAGTTTGATTCATCAGACTTGCTCGGTTCTGGAACTTACGGAACAGATAATGCAATATGGAGACATATAGGTGAAAGTAAGACAGGTTATTTGATTTTACTTTGGTGAATATGGTTATATTTTTGGCAAAGAATTATTTAATTGTGAAATTAACAGGTTAATTCAACCAAGCAATTTTCAACAGTCTTCCTGGCTTTTGTTCCCTGCAGATAATATACCAACTGTAAATATATAATACACAAGAGATCTGACAACAGAATTTTACATGGAAGTCTGACCGAACGTAGACTCTTTTTACAATAAATATTACCTCATAATTGTTTACCCAATATGACACTAAACGATAAAGAGAACACTTTCAGAAAAATTGTAAAAGAGAATAACAATAATAATACATGCAAACAATAAAACTAAATAAAAACAATGAAAAAAATATAATTAGCAAATCCAAAGCATGATAAAATAAAAAGAAAAAAAAATAAATAAAACAGTAAAATAATTAGAAAAATAATAAAGTAAAAAATTTGAAGAAAAAAATTATTGTCATATGAAACTTTTGATCTAATGTGAAAATGGCAGAATCAAAAGGTCCCAAAGGGTCGGTGAGTCTTTCAAACAAAAGACACCTTGACACGGAAAGCACCTAGTATACTGGTGGACTTCGGAAATATCGGCTTTACGAAGACAATCCAACAACAACAATTCAATGCAAAATTACAAAGAATCGCATAACATATAATGGCACAGCTGAGATCTGAGCAATACCGGTCCACGAGGAAGGAACTCCGGAGAGCCATTAACCTAAGTAAGGCCCGTTGTTGGAACAAGCTTAGGGATAATTTAAACAATTATCCGTGGGGTCTTGGATACAAAATCGTGAGCTAAAAACTTGGAGCCTTAAAACCTACACTCAGAAAAATGTCACCCTTTTTTAGAATCACTTTAAATCAAAAGTTGATATAACTTTGAAATAAAAAGCGAATCTTGTACGAATTCCACTTTATTATAAAAATTTTCTTTTCAAATCAAAATTTTTCATCATTGAATTAAAAAGAAAACGTATATGGCGCCAAATCATATTTGAAAATTTTTGAATCAAAAATGTTCAAATATGATTTGGCGCCATATACATTTTCTTTTTAATTCAATGATGAAAAATTTTGATTTGAAAAGAAAATTTTTATAATAAAGTGGAATTCGTACAAGATTCGCTTTTTATTTCAAAGTGATATCAACTTTTGATTTAAAGTGATTCTAAAAAAAGTGACATTTTTCTGAGTGTACTTGGGTGATGGAGGCAGCAAGTATGTAAAACATTGTGGAAGAGAAATTTCCTATCCACCCCAGACGAGGATTTGGGACGCTTACCATTCTTTAATATCGAGAAACTGGAGAAAGTCTTGAAGACAGGAGAGCACCAGCTCCCGATGACATTTCAAGTGAAGCATTGAAGCTAGTTTTCCATGAGAGGCCGACTGGATGCGCATGTATAACACTTTCCTAGAGTGGGGATCTTCTGTACCTGGAGGCAAGTTGCAGGATTTGTGTTTTATAAGAATGGACAAGGGAGATCCTGTGCTGCCATTAGCATATTGCCCGTTTCATATGCTAGATATGTCAGGAAAAGTGCTTGAGAGACTCATTAATTGGAGGTTCATGTCAGTAAACTGAGACGCTGGAGACGTTTCACTTAGATCACTGGGTATTGATAAGGACTATTCACAAAGAAGGTGATTTTCGAGGTAACCGCAGGTGGCAAAAGAGCTGAAGAGCATAACCATCTTTCACAGTGGATAGTAAACTTAGTGACACTTGTTGTGGGAAACGCATTTCACTCGGCAAAATGTGTGGAAATATTTGAAGCGCTTGGCCAGTTTTAAATGCCAAAGTATCTCTTGTGGATGCTGGATGACTACCTGAGAAATTGTTTTCCCCGTCTACAAAACGAAAGAAAAACTGCATAAAATGACGTTAATGTCAGAGTTGGCCCAAGGATCAATCTTAGGTTCAACCCTCTGGAATGCTTTTAATGACAATCTGTTGCAAAGAGAGATGACGTCGTAGGACTTATACTAAACTGAAACAAGTATTACGGACGGTCATTAAAGATAGATGATAGAGCACGGACAGTCATTAGCTCTGAGCAAAACAGAGGTCGCCGTCCTAACGAGAAAGAGAATCTAGAATATTAACCCTGTGTGTGTCAATGAAAAGGTCGTCGTAAGTAACCAATTTGTGAAAAGTTTGGGGGTGATGTTCGACACTCAGTTGAGTTTCTATGAACAAATAAGAAAAACAACAGACTCAATCAAGCGTCTATTGATGACTGAAGTTTAATCCGACAGATATTGAATAAGCAGATGTGCCGTCATAAACTGGCCTAAGTACCATAAAGAGGAGAGCTTAGAGTGACAAGTTCCACCGCACTGTCTCAAAAATAGCTGTATTTGTTATCGCTAGAGTCATTCCGGTTGGCCTCTTAGCCGAGAAACGAAGATTGATAATTCTTAAGATTCATGGGTCCAATTTTGAAACGGCTAGTTTAGAAGAAAATGTCCTAATTTTGGTATTCTTTTTAAAGTAGGCAAAACTCCTTGACAATATTAAACAAAAAAAAAACGAGTGCTTATACAGCCTAGGGCTCGACTATTTACAATAATTTGACTCAGAATCTGGACAGTGCGATGCTTGTGACTCAAACGGTTAAAAGGCTATTTTTATTTCGTCTACTTTAATGATATGTATCGAGGTTAGGTTCATATTAGTTGGGGCTATGTTACATAGGAGCTGAGACTACTTGCACAGTGAAAAAGCCCACAATAAATGGGAACTTGGCCTTTTTAGCTATATTTTATAGCTCAGGGTACTCTCTTACCTAGCACACAATAATTGCTGCGCTATGTTACATAGGAGCATGTGCTATGCAGATTTTGATATTATGGTGCTGGGTGCTTTATTTTATGGTTCAGAGAACCTATGTATATAGCGTATGTCACCATAAATGCCAAGTTCTGTTAACTAGGAAAGGACTACGCATTATGTGGATTTATTATAGTAAGTAATGATAGTTGCAGTAATGATATTTTTTTTTTTAATGTTAGTTCAATTTTTCGAGAATGCATAACGGTCTGGCCTTTTTCCAAGGAATTAGTGAAAGTAAAAGAGGAGCATAACCAAGATATTTTACTTTATGAAGAAAATTCCAGAGTACAACAACAAATGTTTGCAGTTCACGGGCAAGAAGTGTAGGAGAATATTAAAGCTGGACCCAGAAATTTAGTGCCAGAAACTATTCCATTACAACTGTAGGATTAATCCATTTTGAACTCTTAAGTCCCACCCAAGCAATGAACTAAGACATCTACTGCAAGTTGCATTACGCGGTTAAAGCCAGCGGACGAAAAAACGGAACATATTTGATTTCGCGACGAAAGTTGATCGTTCATCATGACAAAACTCGCTTACCTACATGTTGAATGAAAATTCAACATGCTATTGAATACATGCTGTTGAATGACAAATTTGAATGACAATTCAATAGATGGAGAAGCTTGATTGTGAAGCGAGTATGAATTTTTTTTGGACACGGGAAATGATAAATTCTGAAGATGAAGCTCGACTGGTACTCAAAGATTATTTCCCATCGTATCCCAATGACAGGGACATTGAAAGCCTCTCAGAAAGGTGGAAAAGCTTTGTAAAAACCGAAGAAAAATATATTTTGATGCGAAATATTTTTCGAAAATAATAAGAGAAAATTGACATAAAAATAAATAGGATAACTTTATGCAGTCTACAATTATTTTTATGATCATGTTGAAATGGCGAAAATTCCAAATTTGTAACTAAGTTAAGGGGTATCAGTTAATTTGCTTGAAATAACTCCAGTTGGAATAGGATCAAAATAAATAATTCTATATTCATAATAATTTATAGTTAAATGATGCTTCGACTTGTTTATCGCCCAACACAATTTTTTGGAGAGAACCGGGAATAGTCATCATAAGAGTAAGAAAGAGGGTCCATAAAAAAACGAGAAATACTTTAAAAGAGAGCAAACCCATAATTGAGAGAGAAATATCGTAGGGGATAGAAAAATATCGTAGGAGATAGAAAAATATCGTAGGGGATAGAAAAATACCGCTGGAGAGAGAAATACCGCTAGAGGGAGAAATACCGTAGGAAAGAGACAGACCGAAAGAAAAGAGAGAAATACCGTAGGAGAGAGATAGACTGAAAAAGAGAGACAAATACCGTAAAACAGAAAAAATCGTGAGAGGAAAATATCGTTAAAGAGAAGAAAGACCACGAGAAAAAGAAAAACCGTAAAAAAGTCATAAAGAGCGAGAAAAAACGTTTGAGACCAACGAAGCCGTAAGAGAGAGAAAAATTGTTAGAAAGAGAAATGGCGCAATAGAAAGAGAAATACCGTTATCGAGTGAAATACCGTAATTGAAAGAAAAACGTAAAAGAGACATAGCATATTCTATTAGCTGACTATACTTACTGTGAGACCGTGGTATTAACGCACTTTCTTACGATTATGTGGTCAGGGGCAGATTGGGTACATCCATTAAACATTTTGTATTTCATGAGTCCTATTTTAGTGGCTCTGGATGAATTTTTTAACACCTCTTGTAGAAGGCAAATGATACATATCTACTGATGCTATCGGTTTGCCTACCTATGTTATGTTATTTTGTCTGGAAAAATCAAGTAGTTTTTTGAAACAGTATGATTTATTTATCATTGTCTACATTGTTCCGCCCTCATGTTCAAAGAGGTTTACATTATAGTAAAGTAGTTTCTATTAAGTTGACGAGTTCATCTTAGACTTTTTTTGGCCTTGGTTACACCGAATTTGTAAAATAGGCTGTGTCGACCATTTTGCCCACAAATTGGTCTGATTTGCAAGAGACTCTGTAGCAATGCGAATCGTTGTTTAAAATAAGCATGTGGTTTTCTTTGGTTAAGGGAAGGGTATGATCAAGCACTTTTAGGATGAAATTTGACAATAGGTACATTAACCTATACATTAACCTATGCATTGAAGAAGTATTCACTTAAACTTAAAATCATGCACATGACTGCCTTTAATTCTGCACTATTCTAAACTAAGCAGAGCAAACAACAATGAAATTCCACACCAATGAAAACCAAACATCATATGAAAAAAACAAACATGCAAACATAGAATCTTAAAGAGCCCATTGAATAACATTACTATCATTCCACATCTTCCAGCCAAAAGATTATTTAGATTGTATCTATTGATGACACTCAGCCAAGTTTCAACAACAAAAAATACCGCTCAGTTCACAGAATCGAAAGCATGACTGAGCTCTCTCGACCGGTCTCATCTAATCCAAATGCAGGTCAATAGTGTTGTTTTCTTAAAATTTTCCAACTGTTCTTTCTCAAATCGTTTAACGTTTTGACTCGACAACGTCAACGACGTTGCGGAAAATTCATCTCATCTTGGACAGCTTATGGCACCATGTGGCCAGATACTCGTCAGAATATTGAATTGGCATCTGTTTGTAGCGACGACCCAACATCATATAACTATATCATATGTGATATGAAGTAGGAAATGTTATGATGGCAATCATAATTATGATTATTGGAATGATGACTGACTGGCTGAAATTTCATCTTCGGTTTTTATAAGTTCATAGAGGTTTTTGATGTTAAGCGGAAATGGTTAGTCGTTGTTATGAGTTTTCTTTTCCTTAGATCGTACAGTTAATTTGATTTGTAGGTTTATTTCGGATGTTTTGAGAATTACATCAATAATATTTTTTCGATCTAATTATATTAATCCACAGATCTACAACAGAATTGACAGATACCGCTTGGATGAAATTGAAACGAATGTTTCTGTAAAAATAAAGCCGAAATCACTATATTAATTCGATCAATATTGGCTTTCTTTTGTATTATGTATAATTTCTCCAAAACAACCTACACGTGTATGTTTCAAATAACTAAATAAAAAGAATGTTTTCCATCTTTATTTTTACTCTATTTATAAATTCAATGAATGAAAATTCATGAAATATTCTCTTGATTTATAGAAGAATTTTTGTTTGCTTACGTGCAGCGATTTTATTTATAGCTCTTGATGTCAAGATGCAATGTTAGATATTTTCAGTGGAAATATTACATAAATTTAAAATTCAAAAATTTAGATAAGATTTCATAAATAATTTCACTTATAATTTCATCTTGGTCAACTGTGTTTTTTTTACACGGCTCTTGTGGGATATTTTTGATTCAACCTGTGGACCTACGATAACCGCCTTCCAAATATAGAAAAACGAATATAGGCTTCATTTTTCACTGAGTTAACACAGCAATTAAGAGTGACGAGTAAAAACTTATGCCCGAAAAATTATTTTGATTTATTATCGTTGGTAGAAAATTGTGGTAAATAAAGCATATTATCGTTTGATTCTATGTACATATAAAAGTATATATTAAACAAAATGTTGACTGCTATTTATAATTGGTTTCCATTGGTAAACATTCTATATTCAACATTCATAACATTCAATGAAACCTTACTTTTTTCTTATCGACCAAATAATAATAGTACTATGAGAGCTAAAGATATTTAAGACAAATGAAATATCAAACAGAAAATAATCAATTACTTCCTGAGCTCCCCATCTAATTGTTTCAACAAACAAACTTATCTAGACTTACAGCCGCCATAAATCATCACACTTTTATGAGTAAACTTGAACCAATATTTGATATTCTGAATGAAAAATATCTACTTAAATGCACTGTGCATATCCTATTTAATTATGTTCTTTGTAAACGAATACAAATGATGAACCAATGTAATAAAGCTTTTAAAGAAATCTCGTCTTTGTTCAAATACATTTTTTTTTCTAATTTAGAACTCATCTGCTAATACCCGCTGCTTCATCAATCTCTATTCAACACAAATCACTTGAAAAGAACTCTTAACACCAGACATTTTCTCCATCTCCATCATTGGAAGCATAAATAATATCAATGAGTTTTCTGCTGGTCTGACCTTTCAATATACGTATTCTTATCGATTCACTTAATTCGCTTCCAGCCCTAAATTAATGACTACCATAACAAACTTGGTTGTTCGCCCTCATACTCAGTGCTGCCATTTTAGCATTTTGAATGCTAGATCTGGCATTATTTTTTCCAAAACGGCATTAGAAATTCGGAGTTAGCATCTGGCATTATTTTTAGCATTTAAATTTACGCTTCAGAATATACTTTGTTTTTCAATAATAGCTCTGTTCGTGTTCTTTCAGTCGCGTTCATGGACTGAAACTTCCTGAATCATGTGGTGGGGGAAATTGATGAAAAAGTACAAAAACGCTCTCATGGCATTTCCTTAAAAGTGACCTCCAGAAGTGACAATTGTCTGATTTTGAAATAATGATAGTAATTATAAAGTTATCTTACGCAGTAATAAAATATATCGACAAAAATATTCGACTTTCATAAAATAATGAAAAATTAAAAATAATATTATTAAAAATATTTTCCTTGCCACGCATATTTGAAAATATGTATCCGCGCCACATCATTGAATTTCAGGATGTCGCTCTAGCTCAGATTCAATTGAAATCTCATGCTCTTTCATAAAAGAGGGAAAATTTTCAGTGTTCAGTCAAACAGCATGCAAAAACGACTTCATGGCAATGCATAGTGTACGCGAATAGACCTTACATTTGAAAACATGATGTAATTTCAACAAATATGCGCTTAAGGCTAGAGTATTCTGAAAATGCCAACTGTAAACTTACCCCCAACGAAGGAAACCGTTGTCGATCGCTGCAGACCGATCGTAGCCAAAAGTACATTAGAACTAGTACCACAGCGTAAGAAGTTAGTTCCTAACCAGCGTACCAACTTATTCCATTTTCCCAAAAAAATCACTTTGACCTTGAAATTGCGCCTCCATTTACGCAATGCATTATCTGTCAAAGCAACCTGAGAATATGCTGGTATTTTTATGCCTTTGTGCTTTCAAGCGAGCAAAGGATATATACTCCATCTTCTATTCTTTGTCTACGGTTCCCAGGAAATTCCAATGCTAGTGACAAGTGCTATTAACGTTACAGAAAAAGCAAAATATTGAGTGAAATAAAATTAAAAGTTAGATATTCCTATATTAAGGCAATTTTGGATTGCATTAACCATGGTAAATTCAGGTTTCTCGTTGCATTCAATCGTAATGATGCTAAAAATTAATGGTATGGTCCTATCCACTTCAGACACCCAAGCGCCTCGGGCATCTACAAGTTCAAGTTTACCAAAGTATATGCATATATTTTTTCCTGAACAATGTGAATCAATTGTTTTGTATGGGCTTCAAATGAAAGCAATCGTACAGATAACGATAGAGAAAAATCTTCGTCATCCGACACCAATACTTTTTCTTCACTTAAAAATAAATAATTGTTGCTGTTTTGATTGTGAGATTCCAAATGATATTTTGAAAAATAGTGGTAGAAATGAGCTTTACACAAGAGAAGTATATTAAAATGTAACTGACATGTCTGTGATAGATATAGAATCATGTTGAGACGTAAATTTTAAGCTTCTAATTTGTTTTTATTATATAAATATATATTGTTTTCATATCAAATCATGTTTATTTCAATCAAATAAGAAAGCATTATTTAGCATTAAAATGTTACACGATCTGGCATTATTTAGCATCAAATAAAATTGAATTTAGCATTATTCCAAAAAAATAAATGGCAGCACTGCTCATACTTCATCATCCATTCACAGTCTGAGAGTCAATACATATTAGTTAAGTGTGATGATATCGACAGGCTATCCGATATCACTTGACTCTTTGGCACTCTCTTTGGCGAACCCACTTTGACCTTCTATCCAGCGTTATCTGTTCCGGAGCTAGTGTATTATGTATCGAAGGAATCAATCGAAACGAAGTGGCGAACATGTGAACGACCGACCGGAGGCTATGTAGGTGGAATTGGGAATGAGTTTGGGCTATTGTTTTTCATCTCTGACGTGCCGTAGCTTGTTTTTCCAATTTGTGGTGTTATAATGTGGTGTTATAAATTTGTCTCAATTTAGATACTCATCGACATAAGATACGACATCGACATTGGAACGATATACATTATCGATAAATTACTCGAGTGTGTGCAGACATTTTCCCTTACGAGATAGAACGGAACGATTAAGTGTCCACTTTTGGATTATAATCAGTTTGGAACGATTTATTTTTAGAATAAGGTATAAAGATGACAGAGGGAGCATGGGTATATTTTCATGGACTAATTATTTGATAGTGTGTATGAACTTGACACTTTTTTTACATTGATCTGTTTACAATAGGACAAGTATTATGCTTTCAAAGTATCATCCTATCAATTAATTGTAAGAATTTTACCAACAGAGAACAAGGAGAAGTGATAAAGCTCATCAACTCAAGTTCGGCACGACGCAGTCATGATTTCTCACAAAAGTCACAAAATGCGATGGTGATCATACTGCGAACTGTGGAAGATGTAGTGAGAGAATTTTGGTTTCATTACCCATACTGTCCTATTACTACTGACTGACTACAAACTAAAGATAAAGATAGCATCTTTATTTTGTAGTCAACCGTCAAGAGTGTGGAATTATGACAGGTCTGAGCTAAACACTTTCAATAACTGAGCTCAGGCAAGATAAAAGTCGTACAAAATGTGAAACTAACCAATTGTGAGCTAGGTTTACAAATGCTGAGCACAAAATTTTCCAAATTGAATTTCAATAGAATTATGTATAATATTATGTACAATATTTGTTCAAACTTTTTGATATTGTGCATGGCAGGCATATCGAAATTTTAAGCTTCACAAGAGTCAAGTGACTCCTAGATATACATACAAGGATGAGATTCTGGAGTATATATACTGTAGAACACTTTTAGTAGAGGATATACATAGATATGACCATTTAGTCAATTTATTTTACCTTGTTTTATAAACATTTAATTTACCAGATTTCAATGACCAAATAGTTCACCACAAATAGATAAAGTATTATTCGAAATGCATAAAATTAACCTTAGTATGAATTTAAATTTTGGACGCAAGTTAAAATTCACATAGAGAGTAACAAAGGACGATATTGATGATTTCGAAGCGCTAACAGTAGGTTATAATTTAATTTTGGATCTTCCATGATTTTAAAGTTTTCGTACTGAAATGTATGCCAAAGTCATAAAAAATTTGTAAACACTGATAGTGAGTGATTTTTGTATCCTACGTGATTTTCGTATCTTACGGCCAAAAAACAGGATAGCGATAGCATACTGCCATTCATAGGACTAGCCTTACTAAATAGCTTCAAGATGTCGGGACAAAGTAGGGACTTTTGGTATTCATATTTTCGAAAGACCATCGATACATAAGACGAAATAACAAAGGGTCCAAAAGCAAACCTTGTAAAGCACCATAAAAAGGATATAAATGAATAGCATAACTACTATTTAGAAAAACTTTCTATTGAAGACTGAGTACACAGTCGTGTCATAAGTTCTGTCCCTAAGTCGAATGAGTCCGCACAGCCCATACGACTGACGGCCGAAAACGGCTTCGCTTTTTCAAAATATAGAGTGGACCCTATACTGCAAAATTAGCCTCAGTTTATATCGTTTACTCGAAGAGGTAACATGAAATGGAGCGTTAAAGAGAATCGCATCGCTGTGATCGCGCTGCACATGTGCAACAAATCACCGGTGGAGATTTTCAATTTGCTCAAACTATTGATAATTTCTCAAAAGTTTGTTTATCGGTGCATTCAACGGTTCAATGAGACCTCCTCTGTTGATGACAGATCTAGAAATGGCAGGTCACGCACTACGAGGACACCAGTAGCTGTGAAAGCTGTGCCTGCTAGAATTTGGCGAAACCCTCTCCGAAAACAGAAAACCATGGTATGGGAGATTAATATGCCAAAAAGAACGAAGAACAACGGGACAGCTGTTAACACCGGCTTTGAAGAAGATACGAGCCACAATATCGAAGGCGTTAGTTCAACGGTACGCGCAAGGAGGACACAAGAAAATAATCTTCAGTGATGAAAAAATTTTCACCATAGAAGAAAAATTCAACCGGCAAAACGACAGGGTTCACGCCCACAGTTCTTGGGAAGCTGCTGAAAAAATTCCAAGGGTCCAAAGAGGTCATCATCCAGCGTCAGTGATGGTTTGGTGGGGTGTCTCGTACGACGGAGTCACTCAGTTGTATTTTTGTGAACAAAGGGTTAAAACAAAGACAGCAAGCTACCAAAGCGAGGTCTTAGAGAAGGTAGTCAAACCAGTCAACGCTACCATTTTTCGCCAGCTTACAAAGCAAAGATGAACCAGAAGTGGTGTGCCCGACTTCATAGCCGCTGAGGATTGGCCCTCTGGAAGCCCCGATTTGAACCCGGTTGACTATCGCTGTTGGCACTGGCTAAAGCAGTAAGCGTCATAGCAATATTGAGGCTTTGAAGGCCAGTTTGACAAAAGCAGCAGCCTCAATTCCGTTAAAAGTCGTGCGTGCAGCCATTACCGACTGATCGTTTATTATCACTTTGAAAACAGGAAAAAGGTATGAGGATTTCCAGAAAGACGGGAAAATACCTATATACGGGGATTTATTATAAATCATGTTCAAAGGAGTGATCAATTGGTCAGTAAATTGTAGCATGAACAAGTCAGGGCCTGCGTAAATTATATATAGTAAATTGTAGCATGAACAAGTCCCTTTGCCTTCATTAATAACCGTTTGAAGAAGTGTGTAAATGCAAATGGAGGCCACTTCGAATAGATTATAAATTTTTTTATAAATTTTGATAACATTTTTGTTTACGCTAACGTTGCACTTTAATTTAGCTCATTTAAACCAGGGGGCAGAACTTATGGCACGACTGTGTATATTAGAAGAGTCAAGAAAAAAGTGGACATGTAACAAGTCCACTTTTTTCTTGACTCTTCTAATATACTCAGTCTTCAATACAAAATTTTTCTAAATAGTAGTTATGCTATTCATTTTTATCCTTTTTATGGTGCTTTGCAAGGTTCAATTTCGATGCCAAAATGTTTTAATTATGCCAAAAACTTTTGATGATTTCTACTCAGACATAAATTTCATTATTTAAAGTAGAAGCTACAAAACTGAAAAATTCATATGAAATAGTAGAGCTACTTTTGATGACAGCATTGTGATTTAAAAAACAGATCAATAAAGTCCCAGTAAATTCGATTTTGCGCAATTTAAGCAGTTTGGGAAATCTTGTTAGGAGGAATATAGGACAATGAGAGGATCATGAGACGATTTGAAGGACAGGCGACGATAAGGCCATGGGATGATAATTTAAGATACTTTCTATGTTCCTCAATTTTAATTTTGAATAAGAAAAAATGAGTTTCTGTTTGCCAGTTTGTAAAGGAGCCCCGAAAAAACAAACGAACAAAACAGATAGTGACTTTATAACGACGAAGATAATGACTTTATAAAACCATTAAGAAAGCCATCGAATGACTATTGTTGGGTTTCTATCTGAAAATGGTAAGTCAAAATCAGGCCAAACAAAGAGGATAAATAGTTGGATTCATGTTACATATGTCTTGACAACTAAAAACAGCATTTCTTCTCAATGTCAATGTTTTAGGTATATCTGATTTTTTGAAAGAATATATTCATATCATTGGCTGAAATCAATACAAAATATTTAGATATTTATTTAAATCCCATTCAACAGAACAATGGAATAACAGAATAAAATGGTATACAAAATCATTAATATTAAATAAAATCTATGAAAAAGAAAAAAAACGTTCATAATATACAAGCTGCTTTGAAATATCAAAAACGTCGTTTTTAAATGAGTAAAAAGACATGAACGGAGAACCAAACTGGTGCTCATTAAGGCTTTTTAGCAGTCTGGGTGCAGGAGAATGAAAACAAACTGGAGTACGAGCAAAGGGAGTATTAAAAAGCGATCGACTCGGTTCGGTCGCAAAGATTAGATTATGTGGCCAATTAAGAAAGGGCCCGGATATACCAGAGCTCCGAAATTTTTGTTCCAGATCTTGATGGTCAACCCGGTCGAAAGCCTTACTACACCGTGTCAATTTGGCTTCGTTTTTCCTTTTCGCAAAGCACATTAGGAACTGGGATCATGAAATTGGTAAAAGTCTATCCCTTCGAAATCCATGTTTTTGCTCATAAAGAAGAGGGTCGATAGTTTGAGTACGTTTGGTTTGTGGATGACAGATAGAAGAGCCACCGACTGACCGCTTATTACCACTTTGAAAACAGGGAAAAGGTGAGGATTTCCAGAAAGACGGGAAAACACCTATATACAGGGATTTATTGTAAATCATGTGCAAAGGAGTGATCAATTGGTCAGCAAATAGTAGCATGAACAAGTCAGGGCCTGGTCCTTTGCTGGCCTTTATTCCATGAATAACTTCAATAATAACCTCTTGTAGAAAGTTCATTACATGTTCATGGAGTAAGCTTTTATTTTTGATACTTTTGCATTATCTATTTTTATGGTTTTTGAGAAAACTAAAAAGTCAGTTTGTAAATAACTAAAATCATTATGTGAAGCGACAATCCGAAAAACCTTAACGTTAGCAGCATATATTATAGAATACGATTTGGAAGGGATGGATAAACCAAGTGACAAAAAGGGGACAAGAATGGAACCGTGGGGAAAGCTAGAAGTAGGATAGAAAGGTGAGGAAAAGCAGCCATTAAAAACAACATGAAAGGTTCGATGATTTATGTTGGAAGAATACCAGGAGATAAGGGTACTGACCACACCAAAACTACATATATTTTCCGACAAAACTGCGGGTTTACCCTGTCCCTGATATTTTACTGCTTTTCGTCCAATGCTTTCTCGAAGTCACTGTAAATCACATCAGTTTGTAGACCTTTGTCCAAAGAACAGGTGGCGGAATTGGTAAGCACTGAGAATTCTGTCATGAACGGTTTTAGGCAATTGCAGGCAACTTTCAAGTTAGTTAAATAAAATGGACAGAGGAATGCACGAGGAAGATGGAAAAGACTTAACAAAAACATTTGGAATACTATCAGGGCCACTGGTCGCAAAGGGATCCAACCTGGATATTCAGATTTCTTCTTCAAGAGGATTAGGCATCAAAATATCTACATCAAAAAAGGGACGAAAAAAAAGGAGAAAAGGAAGAGACTGAAAAAATGTTAAGAGGGGAAAAGGAAGAACTTCAGCAAAAATACTTAGCAATTAAATCACAAACAACTTAAGGAATTGAAGCAATATTTACCTGCAGCAATAAAGTGTCCGGAACTTGGTTAATTGTTTTGAAGGAAGGAGCATACGACCAGGAAGACTTTGAGTTATTAGAAAAAAGACGCGCTTCAATATGGCAGAAGTATCTTTATTTCGCTTATCAGCTGTTTTTATCTGCTGCTCGCCAAGACCGGTAACATTGAAAGATGAACTACGAATGAATTCATTTCGGCTCCTATTCTTCGTGCGCAACATTTTATAAGCTGTCACAGAAAACCAAAGAGGGCAAACACCACTTAGATATAAATGAATTAAGGACAGAGTTAAAAGAAGAAAGGTCTTCATTCATTTCGCGCCCACGAAAATCAGAAAATCAATTCATAGTGAGGAGTTTGGCAATAATTGGTTAATCATCAGCTTTAAAAAAGTTATAAGTCGACTCAGCTCCACTCTTTTTGCGTGGGTCATCCAATATACAAAAAATAACTGAAAAAGGAAGATAATGACGAACGGCTTCAACGTAAGAGAAAGATATGGGCTAGCAGAAGGAAATTTAGAAAAACTAAGGTCTAATAAACGATTTAGTCATTGAGAACGCTATTAAAATGCTATTAGCAACATAAAGAATATAAGGATGACAGGATTAAAGGGCAATCGAGAGTGCATTTAAGAATAAAGTTGTTAAGGACAAGAGATTCTACTAGATAGAAAATGAAACCACCACATACAACAATTGGTGAATGGGTTGTTATTGCTCATGAAGGTCTAATTAACGCTGGCAATATTAACTCTGACAAAATGTAGTCCCAAAACTAATAAATTTTGCTGTATACGAAAGACATATCGCCGAATCAAATATTATTCTACATCAACTAATTAACATGAAAAGAAAAGTGTAGTGGCAAAGCCGCTTAGATGTAAGTCATGATTAGTCAACATTTCTTTCGTCGAACAATAGACATATGTATATTCACGAGAAAAATTAAAAAACATTAAAATAAAACATGAATTTCGAAAAAATACACGCAAAACAGCAAAACAAAAATATACATTAAAAGTACGTCGCATATTAGTGATGATGTACTATTCAAGCAAGACATCATGGCATTCGAAAGTGTTGACATGTAAATAAACACAGCTTGATTTTTTTTGCGTTTCTTTATGCCTGCCGACATCTAGTAGATAATCATCAAATATTGTATCACACATTCGGAGAATACGTGAGATTCTAGCGAAGAATATAAACGTTCAAGAAGAAAAAACGGTACTATAAGACAAGTGTTACGGGAACGTGAGTATAAATGCAATCATTTGAGCATTTTTTTAAAACAAATGTTCGTATATAATGAATTTTTCATGTAATTATTTTTCCCCTCGAAGAGCATGTAGGTATGTTAATTACGAAGCAAACAAAGTTCTGGTTTTTGAGGTGCGGCTAGTACGAGTGAATATATTCCATTGAAAAAAAAAAATGAAATAAACGGGACAAGTTGAGGGTTTCAAAAAAAAAATATGGGTCTGGTCAGGTTTGGAGTCTTGCGAAAACTTAGGGTAACAACGTAATTTCGTGAAGAAACTGCGTGTTTTAATCACGAGATTGGCTGTGGTAGTTATATCGAATTATTTATTTATTTCAAGCCAAGCAAGGCATATAACAAAAGATAATAAAAAATCACAATTTGAATTAAATATAAGTTTTCTTAAACTACACTATAAAAAATTAGCATGAATAATTTTAAGTCCATATTCCAAACTTTGAGGATTTCATAAGGAAAAATGTTTTTTTTTAAGATTTTAGAGCCTTAAATAAAACATATTTGAAACTTGTCTTGGGAATAGATAAGGAATAGTAGTTGGAAAAATTGTTAAATACTTTGCAGCATCTATTGATGGGCTCCCTGTCTCCATAAACAGTACGATGCTGATGTTCATTGAGAAGGCGTGTATACCTAGTACGTCTTACAGGGTTATTGAAAGTAATTTTATTCGAAAGATACTCAACGTTGATCAAGCCCCTAATTGCATCAAAAATGAAACATGAGCATAATACCGTTCTCCTCGAAGAAAGTGTCTCAATGTTTAAAAGGCTTAATCTGTAATTATAAGATGGCAAACTTTCAAAATCGTGTGGGTTATATATATATCTCTCAAAGTAAAACTGACAAACTGCTTTTGGATAAATTCCAATCTATAGCTATAACAGTTGAAAATGGGATTCCAAACGATGCAACCATATTCCAATATTGGGCGAACTAAGGATACGTAAAGAGATTTTGTAACCCATAAGTTCTTAAATTCTTTCGCACGTCTCTTAATGAATCCTAATTGCTTGCTGGCTCTTGCTAGAACGTTGTCGTACTGAAGATTGAAGCGCAGCTTTTTATCTAGAATGACTCCGAGATCTACAAAACTATCCACTTTTTTTCAGCAACTGATTACTAAGGCGGTAATCAAAATTTAAAGAGCATGACTTGCGGGAAAAGCTTATGGCATGGCATTTGTCTATGTTAAGAAAAAGTTTGTTCCGGTCACACCATCTCTCCAACGATAAGAGTTTTGACTGAAGGAAGTTTGAATCGGATTCCGATTGAATAGTGTGGTATAATTTTAAATCGTCCGCATAAAAAAGGTGTGGAATATCGGATAACACTTCCGAGAGATCCGAAATAAAAATATTTAACAGAAGTGGACCTAAGTGGCTGCCTTGAGGTAACCCCGAGGAGACAGTAATTTTTTTTGAGAGAAAACCTTGGAATTTTACATGTTGTGTTCGATTCCGAAGGTAGCAATCCAACCGTCCTAGCAAGTTTATATTTCAAAACATCATGGCCAACATGATCAAAAGCTTTGCTGAAATCAGTATATATGATATCGATCTGACACCCTTTCTCCATATTGCAAAGTACATCCGAGATCACTTTCAAAAGGTTGGTCGTAGTTGTCCTGCCCTTTCTGAAGCCATGTTGCTGTTCGTTAAGAAGAGGATCAATAGCTATAATGAGTTTATCACAAACAATTTTTTCAAATAGTTTAGGTATAGCTGACAAAATGGCAATGCCTCTATAATTTTTAACCGAGCGCTTGTCACCACTTTTATGAATTGGTGTGAGATGAGAAGATTTCCAGAATTGAGGAAATCTACCGCATGATAGTGATTTGGTGAATATTATAAGCAGGGGTGAGATGATAGTTTCTGCACTGTTTATTATGAAGCTCGGAGGAAGTAGATCTGGTCCAGGGCCTTTTTTCATGTCAAGTTCTCTTATCGCTTTTACAATGTCCTCTCTAGTTAAATATATTTCATCAGCGATAGCAAACTGAGGTGTTGAGACAAGCGACACGTTACATAATCCACTGGGGGGACAGAAAACTTCTTGAAAATGGTCGGCAAACATGTCACATATTTTTATTGGGTCAGAAGAAAGTGAGTCATTTTTATACATTGCTGTGGGATAGCCTGAAGTTTTTCGCTTGGTGTTTGCGAATTCAAAAAATTTTTTGGGGTCACAGATTATATTTTCCCCAACTATATTAATATAACATTCATATGCTTCGCGAGACTTACTTTAAGAATTCTTTAGCTAGTTCATTGTATCTTCTCTTGATATCTTCGCTAGCATTGATGTCGGTTTTTATTATCTTATATAGTTTATTTCTCTGATTTCGTAAACACCTCAGAGTTCTATCTAACCAAGGCTCAGATAGTTTATCTTTTCTCTTTATTTTCGGGACGAATTTTTCAACCGCATCAAAAATCAACTGGTAGAATAAAGACACAGCATCGTTCAATTCCAACGTTAATAGAGAAATATTCCAGTCAATATTATACAAGTGGAGGTTAATGAATCTGTTGAGAAAAGTATAAAGCTTTGATAATGAGAAGACTTATTGATAGATTTTCTGTGAACTATCAATAAGCCATGATTTTAACATTTTTATTTCAAGTTTTAATAAATATGTCGCTAAGAATCGTGACACGTGAAGTACACAGCGTACTTGAAACAAGTTGTGATTAAAACCAGTAAGTTTTATATTGCTTGCCGGCATTTGTTTTTTTAAACAAAATTAAATTCCTTTTCTCTTCGTAACACTTATAAATGAACAATACTATGAAAATAAAACAGTAAAACACACCTTGTCCATTATTGCTAACTGTATTTCCTTGTGTCAGCAATATTTGACTCTCCAATTCATGCAATTCCGATTTCAATTCCGCTAATTTACTATTACTTTTCTTCACGATCGATGCAACGTCAGATAGTGATCGTCGATCGGTTGCAACTTCTCGTAATTTTTCCGCTCCTTCTTTGATTTTGAGTTCTTTACGGATTTCACGTCGAATCGCCTCTTTAATTTCTTCGAGACGATTCGGTAAGGCACTTTCCGGTAAATTATCTGTGAAACCATATTTGTGACTCAGCTCGTAAAGGACTGGATGTTTTATGTAGTCGCCCTGGAAGTGAAAGAAAGCAAAATGATTAGTAAGTGTTGATTGAATTTAAAAAGGCAATAAAACATTAAGAAAATGAAAACTTGTGCAATTGGCGAAGAAAATTTCAATTTTGCACTTAATTTCAAGCGGTTAAAATATTACATACAAGATATTTCAATGTAAACGCTTTTATCTAATTTAAAAGACAACCAATCCTATTACTAACAGCATTGCTGTAATCTTATATCATTAAATTAATGCTGTGAATGAAATGAAATTGTAAAAAAATCGTTTTTTAAATAGAAGCCACAAAAAGTCCAATTTGAATCATAATACGATTATGTACACTCTTCTTCAAACTTGCGTAGTTACAAAGTAAACTTTGCAGAAACAATTTTCGTGGGGCAGTTAATAAGGTGTGTCAAATTGGTCAATATTACGACTGTGTACAATAATACGTTGATATACAGCAGCAAGTAAAATTGATAGACGAGTATCCGGCTTATCAAGTCAATACCCAAAATGGAAAATGAAATGGAAATGAATAATGGAAAAAATATGTTTTATAGATGAGTTGTGCATTCGGACTTTTTAGTCCTCAAATATTATAATGAAGTAAACGTCTATGATTGCACTGCGATTTGAAATTATTGTTTGATGATTTTGCTTTGAAACAATATCAATAAGTAATGCAAATTAACTCAAATTAACTCAAATTGAGTAAGTTATAGTGTGTTGATTGAAACAACTTTCCAGTTTCCGTATTAGAGAAAAAACACCCACAAAATTTACTTCAATTGAATTAAGAACGCATACTGAATATTACCTCGATTGACGTAGATAAGATATCGAATACTTAACACAACGAGTATTACATGTAACGAAGAACGAAAGGAGATGCGTTTGATAAACAGAGCACTGTAGCTTGGTGAGAGTAAAATATATGTATAGAATCTTATAACAGCCAAACAAAGTGGATTTTTATTATGAAAATTTCGGAGGCAAAATAAATACGGGTCGACAGCCTTGAAGTTAAAATGCAGGCATTAGATGTCGATAACTTGTGGTTGCGATACCAAATTTTTCCCTGTGAATTTTATCCGACGAATGTGTTGGAAGTTATGGGAGTAGAAAGATTTTCAGAGTTACCACCCGCAAAAATTTTTAAAACATTTGAAATCAAAACATTTTGTTCTCACCGCTATTTAAGATCTTCATCATTTGAAAATTTAATGGCAGCATATATATATATATATATATATATATATATATATATATATATATATATATATATATATATATATATACAAGTTAAAAAATGGCAAATATTACTGTAGCTGGCAATACTATCCGAATTATCCAGTCGAAACCACGCTCGGCCTATATTAATGTCCATCTAATCTGTGAATTTGATTAAAGTCTGATGGCTGCTCGGAAGTTAGAGGGCATAAAGCATTATTTTTTTGGGTAATCTTCCAAGATGATACCACTGCCCAAGCGGTTCTCACATTTTTCAAATAACTTCAAACAGAATATTCAAAAACAATATCTCCTGTGAATTTCATATTGCTGATAGTAAATTCTAGTGAACATAAGTTTCCAGCTTTGTGAAGAGAACCGTTCTTTCGCAAGACGGAATTTTTAAAATTTCAATTTGAAAGGTTGAAAAACGAAAATTTCGAAACACATCAAAGATTATATGATACTTCTACTCAGCATTATTATGTTGATGCTTCTGTCAACACGTATTCTAAATCAAAATTCAGAAAATTTTTTCTATTTTTAGGCACTTTGCGCCTACATTGGGCTAAAAATTTCATAAATGTCATCTTAACCAAGCATAAAATATCACTTTTTATTTCCTTTATTTGCTTTACATAGCGATATCTGATAATTCAGTAAAATGCCCGCCGCCACCACTAAAAAAGTAAAAGAGAACTTAATTTGAACTATACATTGATCAACTTCTTATATGTATGCGTATTCTCCCAAAATATCAGCTCGACCGGATTATAAACTGCAGAGATAATAGGAGTGTTTTCTGCTCCACTATCCAGCAGAGAACAGAGTATACGCTTTGGAAAAAACAACACTCCTGTACCAGTGAATTCATTAGTACAGAAATTCTATTCCTCATTGGTAGTTCACGTGCTGAACTATAGAATGTGCTGATAGAAAAAAGAAAAGTTCATGCGAAGTTGTCTTTTTTTCTGTGAGGTGGCTTTGGTTTTTTCAAGGTTATGTTGAATGTTTTGGTAGTTAGGAAATTAGAAAAAGCCCTCATAGTGTGTAGAAAGTTAAAAGAGGTAATTTTCTGTTACTTCTTTTTCTATTTTGTATCGATTGTGGTAGTGTATATTCGTTATTTTCTTCCTTTATTTTCAGCTGTTGTGTGCCACCACAGCAAACACAGCAACCTATGTCAGTCTTAGCGAATGTACTGCTGTTTTATACTAGATCGTTGTTTTTGCGGCATAGTTCTATTCTGTTCTGTATCGGAGCAAAAAAACGCACCTATTATCAATGTATCCTTTTGCCGATATTTGTGGGACTTTAAGATAGTATAAAAAGAAGAAAGAGCTTTATCTATAAGTACATATATAAAATCTACATGAGCTCAGCAACTTTAAAAACTAAACAATAAATCTTGAGTAGCCTAGTGGATAGAGCACTGACTTCTTGTGTGTGTGGGGTCTCTGGTTCGAATCCAGGTTCAAGCGAGAGGTCGCCCATCAAGCTTTGAGCTTACCTCGCTTTTCATTGGATTTTATTGAACGATAAAAGTTTATTATGATATTGTTAAGTTCCTAAAATTTGGTCGGTACACTGTCTGGAAAATTTCATTAATGAACAATTCATTCGCGAGCTTAGCTTGACTAGCTTTTAAATAAGTAAGATGCTCTCAAAGAGCTCAGAACCGTGAAATAGACAAGCACAAATGCCTATTTGTTTGTTTTTTTTTAACTGCAAACAAATCCGTTTACCTAAAATATGAGTCATTTAACCCATTCAGAAATATACAGCTATCAATATCATAGGCGCGCCGTAGGGGGGGCCAGGGGGGGCCGGGACCCCCCCAGACCCTAGGTTGGCCCCTCCCAGGAAAATAAATATTTCCAACAGCAGACACTTAAGTTTTCGCCTCTAAGATTTTTGTGGTTACAGCAAGAGTTGTGTAATGTAGTAGTATACGCCTATACCAACTTACACTACTTATAACATAGAGACTGTGTTACTTGCGGTATTAATTACGATGTTATGGAACTTATTTCGAGATATGGACGGCAATATTTAATTTGGACAAGTTATGCGTTAAGAAAAAAACGAAAAGCGCCTCGCCAATCATCCTTTTTTTATTAAGATTATCTGTTCATTCCTACTAGGCAATAAACAGGTATTTAGATAAGAACACTTTTATAATCTGGCGTCTTAAGCAATTATGTTTTTACAAAACATAGTCTAAGTATTGAAATGGTAGGCAATAAGGTAATTAACGTAGAATACAATTTTCGAGGTCATTTGGAGAATAAAAATGCTATCCCTGCCACTTTTATGCTATCTATTACCTAATTGGTTTACACTCAGGCTAAATGCGTGTGAATTTCATTACAATTTGATAACTGCATCGGAAGTTAAAAGGCATAGCACTTCAATTTCACCGAGCGTTTTTTCATAGTGACACAGCCGCCACATGGTTCTTATCATATTCATTGAAATTTTGTCAAACCTGTATCTACTCAAGACCAGTATATTCTATGAATTTTATCCGGTTGGGAGATACCGTAAACGCAAGTTCCAGGTGCTAAAAATATAAATAATTCGGTGCAATTTTTGTGCGATTGGGAATTTTACAAGTTTAGATTTGACTGTATTAATCTAGTATCAAATTCATCAATAATTTGCATTTTATTCTAACAGCCGTGTGAAAATTTGTGTTTACGTACTTATGGTAGCTGCAAGGTTGCCCAGACATTATTTAAAAACGACAGAAACTTATTTTTTATGCCCATTGATGAGTCTTGTAAATTTTGTAATGATCTGATGACTCAGTGTGAAGCTATCACAATGCAAAATTTTCCATAGAATTTCCATTGTCACCAAAATACACCAAAATTTCAGCCCGACCAAACTTCACGATCCGGATAAATTATCCGGATAGTAAAATTCATGCACAATGTGAAAACTCTAATAGTACTTGGAAGACAGTAAATGATATGGTGCTTGAACAGCCTTGGAATATTGTCAAGATGAACCAAAAAAGGTTATCGACCTTACCACGTGTCTCAGTCGCCAAAGACGTGCTTTCAGAGGACATGATGAAAGTAGTGCCAGTGATAACCGTGATTTTTTTTTTTGAATTTTGTGCATTATTCGCAAAGCATGATTCAACTTTTGAAAATAATTTTAAAAACAAAGTTGCGAACTACTGTAGTGGCAAAACACAAAATGAATTGATGAAAATAATTGCTGAAATCGTTCGCGAGGACAATACAGCTGAAATAAAAGATTGTGGACTGATATCCATTATGGCAAACGAAGCAAGGGTCCACAAAAGGAACAACTCTCCATGGTTGTCAGATTTGCTAAAGTGCTAGCAGTCGAAGAAAGGTTCTCAAGCTTTGTAGACTGTGCAGGAGCTAGAAATGTCTCGTATTTAGTAGATATAATTTTGAGCCTGTTAGACAGCTACGGACTTAGCGAAATGCCTGCTGTTGGGCAGTCTTATGATGGTGCTAGTGTCATGTCAGGGCAAAAAAATGGTGTACAAATCTAAATTAAGATGAAAAACCCTGCAGCCACATTTGCACACTGTCTAGCTCCTAAAATGATCCTTGTTGTGATGGGCACAGCGTTCACAATCGAAACGTGTACATCGTTTTTCAATGCCATCGAATCCCTTTACCTACACTTTTCGAAGCCATCACAACACGAATTGTTGAAGCAGCTTGAAGAGGCAGTTGGTCTTAACACAAGGCATGGAATGAGAAGTTTAAGCTCGACTCGTTAGTCAACGAGATTTCACAATTGCAAATATGTGATCGATAGCTATGGGACTATGAAAGAGGCTTTAGAGAAAGAAATGAATGAGGGAAAATACAACGACTCAGTTTATTCATTGGGGATCTTTCATTCAATCAGTAATCCTAAATTTGTAGTAAATCTTTTCATCTTTCACTATGTTCTTTTTATAACGAACATGTTAAGCACATATTTACAAACTAAAAATGCAGCTCTTAGGGATGGGACAAATCTTATGAATGGAACAGTTAAAACACTACTAAGTGAGCGAGAAGACTTGTATGTAGTTTGGGAAAAAATGAAATCATTCGCAGAAAAGAATTGTCTGGATCTCACATTTGCCAGAGGATCGCGAAAACGGAAAACAGCAAAAAACACTAGTTTCAAAGGTTTTGCTGTTTCATCTAGCCTCGGACACGCAGTTAGGGCTACAAAGATAAAAGAGTAAGATACAGCATTTTTCATCTTGCCAAATTATTTTCGTTTTTTCTAGGTTTTCTAGGTAACAAATGTTTGAAGCAAGAGATCAATTTCTTCCTTCTAAGCTTAATATATTCCAATTTCTTTAAAGATATTTTGAAACTAAGCTATCCTCTTCTTCAAGTATAAGTTGAAATATATTTAGCTTCTAAATGAAAAAATATTCTTACATTTCTAATTATTTCCATTCTATTCCCGTATAATTCATACAAGCTTTCTTTCTTAGCGGTCATTGATTCTTCATGAGTAGTTCATACCTACCATTCAAATTATATGCATGTGGTAGTAGCTCATACGTGTTCACAGACTAGAAGTTTATGGCCACTTATGCTAATGCATAATGATAATGCATTATGTATTAGCAAATAACAAAGAATAAATCAACAAAAATATAATGTATTAGTAAATTATATAAGTTTTATGAACAGTACGTGTACAATCAAAAACAAAATCATCGCATGTTTTGAACATTTCAGTCCCTGGCCCCTGCCAGATTTTAGGCCACGGCCCGCCTATGATCAATATCCAATTACTCATTCAATAGTCAGAATTCAATAAACAACAACAACATATCTGAGCAGCTGGAGGAAATACTGGGAAAAATCAGGAGGATCAACTAGAAATTTTCGTTGAAGTCTATAAAAGCTGAGGTGAAATATGAGTGTAAAAAATCATTCAACCAGCGAAAGCCACTTTCAGCAGCAAACCAGAAACGGCGTAACTTAGGAAAATCGTGAACGTTGACAACAACTCCGACAAAACCTCTCTTCGCGACGAAATACAGTACACATCAGATATACCCAATCAGGCTGGGAGGCGCTAGATTAAGTTTAAAGTTGCACACTTAGTACTTGAAACTTATTTTGGACAGCACCCTCACCGGGAAGATGAATCTAGATGAAAAAGCAAGCAATGCAATTTACGTCAGCATGAGCATGTTGGATAAAACATGGCATTTTAGCCTTATTTTAACGCACTGGATCTACCCGGCAGATCCTTGCTACGGCTACCTGGTCTGGCGGCTGGCAATGGATAAAATTATCTTTGCTGGCATGGCGAATAGACTTCGGCGATTGGTGGCTCTCTGTACTTCAGGTGCCTTAACCAAGGCTCTTTCGATTGCTTTAAACGTCCTGCTTCGTTTTTCCCCGCTTGAACTCATTGTTAAAGGTGCTACCGCTGTAGTCGCTGTCACGCTTAAGGAATCGGAGCACGACGAGTCAAGATCTTTTGGCCACAACAGTATTGGCCAGGGGCATGCGAGATGCACTGACTATTTGGTCCGCAATCTTTCCTTTAAACGAAGAAATCAAGCGACTGTAAGATATGAACAGAAATGGAACCACAAAATAGGCACAGCAGCTCTTAGCATTTACACTGACGAGTCCAAAGCAACTGCAGGAGTGGATGCTGCTGCTCGTGATAATCAATGTAGTATTTTTCAGGCGAAGATGTATGCAATATAAAAAGCCGCAAAACTAATATCCGTCAAGGATACTACATTCAAAATAAAAGCACTGATGTCTCACACATATCAATCGAAGTCCGTTGTTGACAGTTATCAGGCCCTGGACAGGTTAGGCAACAACAGACAAGTTGGAATCTTTTAGGATTACGGTCATAAGAGCATTAGCTACGTATGCAATGTGACTTCAAAGTGGTTTAAGCTACGTCAATCCATGTTGTATTCGCGTACCGGATTGATTTGGAAAAGTCGATCCGATCACGAAATTTTTGCAGATCGGATTGACTTTGGCAATAAAAGACCCGGATCGAGGGATTAAAAATTTCAAAGCCCACTTGAGTTTTGTTCATATATGTGACGTTCCGATGCGATATCTTCATTTTAGTAAAACTGGCTGAATTGTATTCGGTTAATCCAGTCACAGCCAAAAACCTACTTTGAAGTTTCATTTCAATCCATTCCAAGTCAGTGCAAGTCGGTCCGGGTTGTATACTAGGCTATTGATGGGAATGAGAAAGCGGATGCACTAGCCAAGCATAGGGTGAGCCGTCCCCTAGTTGGTTCGGCGCACCTTCAAATTTCTATACAAACGGTCAAGTGCTTAATGAACTTCAATATGATGCAGGTTGTGATGTGCAGATGCCATGAAACTCAGACCAGGAGGGTAGTCAAACTCATGTGGGTGTTATGCGATTTCTCTGCTATTAAATGCATACTTCGATTAACTCGCTTAACAGCATATGCCTTGAAACTACGACTACTCATTAGTGGCACTTGTAGGAAATGTCAGAAGTCCGGAGTCTCAGAAAAAAAGCAATATTCCCAGTGTCACTATCAATGGAGAAAAATAAGCCACTGCTTGGGTGTGTCTTTCAATTTGTAAAAAGATCTGGGTTTATTTGATGGCCACTTAGACTAAACCTTCAAGCTGTGTGCTTTCTTTTCAGGTATCGTTATGGACCAATGTCTATGCGTAACCTTCTGTCAACCATAAAAATCTTACCTAACCTGAGTCATAATTAAACATAGACTCTTTCTGTAACAAAACCATCACTGTCAATATTGTTTAGTGTTGTTTCGTATACACAAAATAACGCTAAGTGATGCTAATATACATTAGTCAATATTATCTTTAACAAAATGTTCGCTGAATTCAATCGGCTTAAGGGTAGGTCGTCATAGCTAGCTACTTGTTTAGATTTAGCATATAAGAAATGGAGAAGTGAAAGGAAGCGTATAAGCTGAACGGAGAGCTCGAGCGTGTTTAGCTTTATTCCACAGATAGATAGTTCAGAGCACAGAAGAAACACGCTCGAGAAATAAGTTTATTGTGAATTGACACGACCGACTATATAGATTATATTCCGACTTTAAGGCAGGGACCAGAAAGTTTTAGTAGACATCTTGCAACGAATTTTCTAAGGGTGAAATAACAAAATTTAAGAAGATAAATCATCGGAACCAACCCATCACCTTGAACTAGAGAAAACAAAAATTTGATTTTTGAAAGTCACAATGTGTTTCATTCATTTGAAATAAAGACAGTTTTTTTTATTAATAGGTTTTTTATTACATAGAGCGAATAGTTAAGGGGACATAGCACCTTCAAATTTAAAAAAAAAAAAAAATAGATTATTTTCTTTTGATAGAATATGTTAGAATGAAGCTTTTAAAAACATGATTTTAATACGAAGCGTGCGAAGGTAATTTTTTCTATGATTTTCGTTCACTTCGCTATACCGCTACATCGACATTCTCTTAGTAACATCTGCTTAATATATATGTACATATTTATAGCATAATACGTTATTCTCTCACATAGCAGCTGTAAAGGTAGAGGGGGACATTTTGGGATACTGGTATTACCTATATATACACTACAGGCAAAAAGTTTAAGACCACTTAGGAATCGAGAAAACAAACAAAGTTTTCATGGTAATTAGAATTTATTTATTTCTAGATAAAATATAATTGATTACTTTTTATGTAATTGTCAAATGTCAGCTTATTGTTGTTCTAGTTTACAAGTAAAAATTTATAGCAAAAAAAAAAGAATCTTTTTGTACTTTAAATTCTACATTCATTAAAATATCCTCCTTTGGCATTTTTTTACTGCTTTAGTAATCCTTGGTATTTTTTCAACTAATTTTCTTACAGTATCTTGGGAGATATTGTCCCACTCTTCTTGAAGAAGCTCCCACAAGTGTTGCCTTGACGTCGGATAGCGTTCACGTACCCTTCTATTTATTCCTCCCATAACAATTCAATTGGGTTACAATCAGGTGATTGTGGGGGCCAGGTCATATTCAATAGTATTCCATCACTATATTTCAGCTTAATATTCTCTGCATAATTAAGAACTGTGTTTGGGGTCATTATCCTGTTGAAGGGTGAAATTTCACCAAATTAACCGCAAACCTGATGGTATGGCCGTGTTCTACAAGATTTCCTTGTAACGTTCTTTAGTTAACGTGCCATCAATTCGATCAAATTCACCCACTCTAGCAAGCGAAAAGCACCCCCACCGAAAACAGAACCACCTCCATGCTTTACTGCTGGTACTACATAGTTTGCAGACATTATTTCTCCAGCAGATCGCCTGACATAAAACCTCCGTTTGGAGCCAAAAACTTCAAACTTTGATTCATCTGTCCAAAGCACCTGTGACCAGTCTTCAATTGTCCACTGGCTATGAGTTCATGCCCACTCTAACCGTTTTTTTTTTTGTTGTTGTCTGTTACCTTTTCGAAGCAGAGGTTTTCTGGCTGCTACACGCCCCACGAGTCCAGCTTCCCTTAGACGATTTTTTAAAGTTGACAAGCTTATGGACTTTGAATGTCCCGCATTGAACTCTGCTCGAATTTCCGGTGCAGTTAACTTTCGATCCATTTTGCTCTGCTTCTATTGTCACTCTGGGTCGTCCGCTCCTTACAGCATCACAATAACTTTCAATGTCCTTGAACTTAACGATAGCATTATGTACAGCAGTCTTTGAAATTTTTACTTCATTACTGATCTCTCTTTCTGACTTTCCTTGTTTGTGAAGCGCCACAATCACACTTCTAACTTCCGGCTTAATACTGCGCGGTTTTCCCATTTTGAACAGAAATTTCGCCAAAACTTTTCTAAAAAGTACCAATAACTAAATATCACAAGTGTACGGAATTAAATTCGCTGAAATTAACAATCCGTATAACTTGTCAGCACAAAAACTCACAAAAGAAATATTTTGAGGATAAGGTACCTATTTATAGGAATTTCACAATATTTCAAATCCATATTCCCAGAAATTTCAAAGGTTTATTTTAATTACTTTAAAAAATTGTAAACACCTAAAGTCTTTAAAGTGGGAAAAATCCAACGTGTTTTATTACCCTGACTGAGAATTTGGAAATCCCATGTACATTTTAAATCCCTTCATAGCAACCCTCCTTAAAACAGGCAATTACTGTAAAAAAAGGTACTTGCAGTTTTATAAATCTAAGTGTGCTTCATTTCTGCGATGTGGTCTTAAACTTTTTGCCTGCAGTGTATGTTATATATGCCACGCACAAAAATATTGAATTTGAACTTTAAACGCGATTTTCTCGAAACAAACTTTTTCAAGTTGGCGTGCATGATAAAAAAAAACAGTATTTATCCAATCGTTATGAAACTTTAACATGTTAATGCTCAGAATGAACTACGGATGAAGAAATCGGCATTAAATTTTCCTAGTTAGAAAAAACCTCGAAAAAAATGCCGCCATTTTGTTATTTTTCAACCAAATTTTTTTTAGTATGTACATTCCAAGACCGCTTTGATGCTCATTAAAAAACCGTTTTTTTTTGTTTTTCTGGCTTTCCTGAGGGCAGTTATCGTGCACGCCGTGATTTTTTGGTGTTTTCTCAAAACAAAATTTTAGCACACAAAATTTTCCAAAATTGTTGAAATTTTTTTTGTATAGTCTGAGGCAAATAAAGTATAAGGACAAAGTTTCATTAGGACATGTCTTTTTATTCAATTAAAAATTAACCTTTGAAAAAAAAATTCTTTTCAATTTGAAGGTGCTATGTCCCCTTAATGTTCTAAGAGCATCTTAATCTAAAATTTCTGTTCGAATATATTTGCCCGATTATCGTCTTTCTGTTGATCAATATACCAGATCAACACATAAACACCAACATAATAAGTCTTAATACTCATTTTTCCTTTCATTGAATTAATCAAAACGTTACCACAAATCGCATTGTTTTCATATAAAGTCACCTTTCTACAAAATACCATGGTATATTACAACCGAAAGAAACAATGGGATCATCATCATCGCCATTACCTTCATTGTCATCATTGCCACCACCGTTACCGGCATTATCATATCGTCAAGCTTCTCAATGAAATTTCACCGATTGCTTCAATATCAAAACCAATGCAGCTATCTTAACGCGGCCCGCCAACTGTTCTTCTCTCGTTCATTCAATTACACAAAGCACGTATACACCAGAAATCGTAACCATTCCCCAGACATTTGTCTGATACAATCAGTAGACCTGGCAGACAGGTTGGATACTTGAATGGTTTGCTAACTATTGTTAACAAGAAGAAAAGCATACAATGCAACAATTATGTTCATTTCGCTCCGTTAAAATCACCGATGCGAAAACTATAGTATGGATGGCGAGAGGTTGCATTTTCTTCGGCCTGGCTCGCGAGAAGCTCCTTTTCATCATAATGCAACATGAATACAGACAGCATGGATGATAACAGTCAAGTTGAAGTGCTTTAACAATGCCGCGCCAACGTGAACTTATTACGGAAAATGGTCGTATTTGCATAGAGACGAAAGGCCCAACAATTGTCGACAACATCGATGAAAATGAAGGTCGATTTCTTTGACTTTAGGTTGGAAATAAGAAGGCAACTTTGCAGACCCTGCACTTAAGTGAGATCGGTTGGGGCTGCTGGAGCAGTTGGGAAATGAATTTTTGTTAATATATTGATTATAGTTTATCATTTTGCTTAGATTTTTTTGCAAGTTTTTTTTGCAATTTATTTTAACATTGCAGGTTATTTAAAATCAAATTTCAACACTTTGACAATTCGGACCAAATAGCCGCACTAATTGCACTGCATAAATTGCACTGCATAAATTGCACATGCATTAAAGATATAACCAACTAGCGAAACATCATCGATTCTACCTCGACTCATGTACCACAACCTAGGCCGTTACATTAATGACTATTTTAAGTGGGTTTTGCCTTGATTCGAGCCAGCCAGGCAGGCATGTCGGCTTCCTTCATTCCTCGGAGTATTTATATTCGATACGATCACCTAAACTCGAAACGTGGCAAGTACTTGCTGATTTATTGATGAACAACTCTGCACTTATTTGAAATACGACAGGAAACAAGTCATAGTCATATTTTACCAACAACCATACAACACTCAAAGCCTGTACTCATCGTAAAACATACTTTGTTGATATGCTGGAAGCAGATTTATATGAAGTTGTTGAGGTTGATATATTTCCACCCTTTGGCGTCAATACGCTTAGAATACTTGTATTATGCTTATAGCTTTCGTATTACATTGCTTTAGCATTGGCCTCATCATCAATATGATTTAAGAGCGCTCTCGTGTGCTCATCGGGATGCGACGTGAAACAGTTCAACGGGCTTAGTAGGTATTACTTTTATGGGTCCTAATAAAGGATTTTGTGGTATTACGCACAGTAGTCGTGTCTAAAAATGAAATCGAGGTTATCGTATGTATGTGATGAGATCACATTTGATGAAGAGAAGGATTCAGTTGGGATTTGAAGTATTTTTTTCGAAAATATTGTTGAAACGATCATTGCGATGCAAGAGCTATTTAGTGGGATTTTTATAATAATATAAGGATTTAATGGAACAATGAATGTCATTTGGAGTGAAATTTTATAATACTGATAAATGGTAATTGAAATTAATATTTGAGCTACTGATGGGTGTAACATTTTTCAGAATGGTTGACCTAAACATAAAACAGTAAATTGGTTTTAGCCAGCAACAACAACCATACCTAAAGATTCCATATCTGTGGCAGTTTTTACGGTCGATGAATTTTTAAATTACTTATAGTTAAGCATCAATAAAGATGATTTTCTCCTCTACTTTAGGAAAATAGGAAAAAATATGGCACTTTAGTTTAGAAATGATTTTATTTATACTTTTGTTTAGGCTTAATTTTATCTATTCTGTTGGTGGTCTATCTTTTCATACTTCGAATTATTATTATTATTATTATTATTTATTGTCTAAATCAACAGATACAAATCCAATTAAAGACTAGACATTGAATAAACTTATATGTAAAAAGAAAAGAGACTATAAATTAAAACTAAACAAAGTTTAAAAAGGCGGTGAAATCTAATCATAATTCAACACAGATATGAAATCAAAAATTCAGAAAATTAGTTTATTTTATAAGATAAAACGCATGCTATTAACGTATTTTTAAAAGTACGCAACGAAGGCGAAATATGACCAGACAGGCGCGGATCCAGAATTCGGTCTTAGGGGGGTTTTTTTCACTTCGAAGTGTATATATATCTTTCCTTAGTTTGGATACCCTATTCGATGTTTTTGTTTCGAAGTTGGCGCAGTGGTTGCCGTCGTTAGTAGCATTCGAACAGCACGTCGTTAGTAGCATTCGAACAGCAAATGTCATTTATGAATTTTACGTGTAAAATATTTTGGATACCACGCCAACGACAATCCGATAGCAGCACTGTCTTGTCAAATTTTTCTCGAAGTTTTCCCGGTTCCGTCGGTAAGCATGTATGTATGTTGTCAATGCCCGTGTTCCATTCGTACTATTTAGTACTCGCGAGTACTTCTGGCTGCTATCAACAACTCATGCTCTCGTTCTCGAGTAGATGATTAGTAGTTACGCCTTCTTTTCCCGCCAAGTGGTAATTTATACCCAAGAGGTGTATTTGATAATTTATAGGCTATGCTGAAAAACCTGGCTATCGGAAAATTGAAACAAAGCTCTGTTATTTCAAAGAAAGGCAAACGGCACAATTTTTCGTGTGTTTCCATAACCTTTTCTATCGAATGCGATGATTTCTACGCATTAATTCTTTTATCAATTTAAAACTTTGTTTACATTTGAGCACGGCATATCTGCTAAAGGCTGGAGTCTTTGGTTCAAATCTTCAAATGTCAAAGAAAATAGCGTTCCATTCATGATCTACTGCCGAGTACTTGCAAGTACTAATTTGTAAGAAAGGAACACGGCAAATGTGCCTTTAATTGTTATTGAGAAAAGTTGTTTTTGTGATAAAAAAAGGCTTTTCTATTCTCCGAGTTCGTCATTTAGATAACATGAAGAGGACTTTATTTTCGTATTTCACTCGGCTTGATCCACAATCCGTACCAGAAAATAAAAGAAGAGATGAATCGGAGAGTTGAGGAATTTTTAATGAAATTCCATCTTTTTATGTACAAAAATGACATACACATATTTTTTACTAGCGGATCACTACTTAATAACAAGTTTTATAATATTTCGGACTCTTTTTTTATACTAAGGCTTATCTGAGATCGTACTTCCCCCTGCGATTTATGTACATTCCGCCGCACATAGCTTCAATTTGGCTCTTAATGCAGCTATCTGGAATAGAGAACGCATTGGGAACTATCAGATCAATTCAAACATTTTTCTACTGGCCTAAAAGACAGGACATTCTGAAGAAAAAAAATTTCCAAAATAAAGAAAAAGTGAGCGAAAGAAAGAAAAATTGAAGTCAACTTGCACTACAAGGTGAGCTCAGTCTTATGTAGCAATTGCAACGTACACCGAATTGCAGCCGGCCATAATCGAGGCATTAGAAGAAATAAAAACGTGGAATGATCGTGATACTTCACAAAATCCAACGCAACTTTCGACTGCGATTTCGGCGATTGAATTCCAAATCGCCTGTCACATTATGGAATCAGTTCATTCGATTGTTCTGCCTTTGAGTCGGGAATTGCAATTGAAAAACCAAGATCTAGACGAAGCCACCAAATTAGCAGATGACGCTTTGAATGAATGCGGGGAGAAGCGAGAAAATAGATATTCATCTTTCCATGTTATTTATGACCATGTTGCTGGAATTTGTTCCCAATACGAGATCGCAATGAAATCGCCACGTCGTTACAATCGGCAAAAAAGTGGTTGCAATGTTGAAGCCAAAAATGTGGAAGATTATTATAGAATTGCATTCTACATTCCGTTCCTCGATACACTCATTTCTCATCTTAAAAGTCGGTTTGGAGAACACAAATCTATCTTTAAAAGTTTCGGACAATTTTTCCTCAAACAAGAATTTGACCAAAAAAAATGCGCAGACCTTTACAAATTTTATGAAGAGATATTGGATTGCTCAGAGGGGAATTTAATCTCAGAAGTCAGAATGAAGAGACAACGAATTCAGGATCTGAATGTCAAAATGCACTTGATGCTTCGAATCTAGGTTCGGACGAGGGTCCGCGCACCAAGCTTTCAGTTCACCTAGCTCTGAATTAAATCAGGGGTAAAGTGAGTCGTGGAACTAATCACTCCACACTCGTATCCACAATGATTAAAAAATTGTAATGAAGCTCTCTATCAGCTTCAACCCCTAGACCCGTACGAGGGTTGTCGTGGGATTGCTTTTTTACTTGATGCTTTGTTCGTAAATATTTTTCGATTAGAATTTTGACGTGCAAAAAAGATGATATGCAAAGCTTAAACTTACGGTATTTTTCAGATAATCAATAGCGAGTCATTCAAAAATGTTAATGAGATTTTGCGAGTGTTAGCAGTGTGACCTGTAACTACAGCAACTTCAGAACGATCATTTTCGACGTTGAGAAGGATCAAAAGCTACTTGAGGAATACAATGGGATAGGAGCGCCTGAATGGCTTTGCTTCTTTGAATATCCATACTCGCATTGAACTTATCGAGAACGAAATTCTTCAAAATTTTTTCAAAAAGCCTCGAAAATTCATACATGCTTGAACATTTTTGTGACTCAATCTTCAATTTAGAGGACCGGACCCGGAAACCCCCCTGTGGATCCGCCACTGCCAGCAGAGTAAAAATATACACTAGTGCGAGCAAAAGGTACGTTGAGGGTAAATGAAAACCTGGTAAAACGTAATGGGTCACGAGCAGTAAACTGCGCTCTGGGGATATATGAAATAGAACCAGTAATTATTTTGTAAAGGTAACATTCGTCGAAATACACTCTGCTTGAAAGGAGTGTGGGGATTTCAAGGATGGAAAGACGCATACTATACTCACAGTAGGGAATACGGAACTTGAGGAATAGTGAGCGAGTAAGTCTACGTTGTACAGACTCAACAGCATCAATTAAGAAACGATAAAGAGGACACCAAATTTGACAACAATATTCGAGGACACTACGCACGCAGGAGATGTACAAGCGTACACACGAAGAAATATCAGTAAAAGGTCTGGACGCTCTTAGAATGAAGCCGCACAAGCGCAAGGCTTTGGATGTGAGACGCAAAATGTGGACATCAAATTTTAATTTAGTGTCAAACAAAACACCGAGGTCCATGAAATTATAAATTGAATTGAGAAAAGAGCCATGGATAGAATAGGAAAACGTGATGTGGGATAATTTACATGTGAAGGACATCCGGAAACTTTTAGCAACATTAAGGGAAATACAATTGACAGAGCACCAGTTACCCAGAGCAGACTGCAGCTGGGAGCAGTCATCCACTGACTCAATCACCCTGAAAATTTTCAGATCGTCAACATACAAGAAACACGGGGAGTTGAAGAGAGAAGGAAGAATCGACCCTTGCGGGACACCACAAGTAGGATAAAAGGGGGAAGAAGAACAAGAGTGAAACGTTACAAAACAAGCACGATCACGAAGGTATGAGGAAAACCAATAACGGAGCTGACCCGAAATATTGAAACCATCGAGCTTTGAGAGGCAGATTTTGTGGTTCACAGAGTCAAAAGCCTTGGCAAAGTCTGTATATAATACGTCCACTTGCTTTTGCTGGTTGATGGCGGAGGCAACAGTATTGGTGAATGAAAGAAGGCTGGAAACTGTTGACCTACCTTTGACGAAACCATGTTGCTCAGAAGCGAGAAGAGGTTCAATTAGAAAATAAACCCTTTTGTAAACAACTCTTTCAAGAAGCTTACTGAATCAAGATAGGTGGGATATGGGACGATAATTGGAGACGCAGGATGAATTTCCGGTTTTAAGGATGGGAAAAATATTTGCGGATTTCCAGGAAGAAGGAAACGTACGGGAAGCAATACTAAAGTTAAAGAAGTCAGATAAAGGAACACACAAAGATGATGACAGTGACTTTGCAAATATGTTAGGTAAGCCGTCGGGTCCGCAGCTATCTAGGTTAGCAAGCAAACCTTCGACATCTAACGGGTTCGTTAAAGACAAACAAGAACTATTAACATCTGAAGAGGGAGTATTAGCAGCGAAAGATGGATTAGGTTGAGAGGTAGCAGAAGAAAAGAAATGAGCAAACAGCTCACATATTTCTTTAGGCGAGGAAGCAGGCAAATCATTTAGGTGCATCAAAGAAGGGATAGAGGGAGACTTTTTAAGGGAACGGATATAGGACCAGAAGGGTTTCTGTTGCCAGGGTGATATGAAGGCTTCAATGTGGGCATGATAAGCACTCATCGCATCTGTAACCATTTTTTTAGCATACGAACGTAATTTTTTGTACCTTAGTAAGTCAACCTCTAAGCCGGTGCTTCGAAATCTACGACGTGCCACGCCTTTGGTTTTTAAGAGCACGTATCACGTCAACAGTTAGCCACGGCGGATCAATACTTTTTCGAACACGAAAAATGGGAGTGTGACAGAAAACAATATTAGACAAGAAATCATAGAATGCATGAAGGCAATTATCAACATTTAGACCTCTGAAAAAAGTAAACAAGTTAACAGCATTAATGCCATTGGACATGGAAGTGAAATCAGCTTTAGCAAAGTTATAACGCAGCGCAGACGTATTTGTATTCTTAGGGAATGATGTGAAGGAAAGTTCTATAGCAAGAGGGGGATGGTGAGGATCAGGACTGACATAAGGTGACAGAGCAGCACATAAACGAACAGACGAGAAAGGAGAGTTAGTAAGAACAAAATCAAGTATTCTGTTATTAACATTAGGCACATTATTTAACTGTGAAAAAGAGCAAAGAAAGAAAAAGCAGGATGTACATAGCTAAAGAAATATTGCTTAAATAAACTGTGCCGGTGGAGATTTACGTCAAACTAATCGTGAGAAACTTTTTTAGTACTCGAAATGATTGCGTCAGTGATGAACTGAACCGCAATTATACCACCACAATGGCTTTATTATTTTGTCATTTCGGTAAACTCAGTCTTGCAATAGGCTGACATCTCTTTTTTAATGTATTAGGATGGAAGGAATTAATGCATTTTAATATCAAATAGGAAACAACAGGAACCCGCTTCACGACCAAACTTATATGAATTAAGTATCCTTCTTGGAGATCCTTTTCCATGACACGCCTCTCTAATGCAACAATCTGCAGTATTGTCTTCGGCTCATGATTATCTTTGTCTGAGTTTGTGCTTATTTGAAAGGAAATGACTAGGTGCAAGGCTGGCACCCCTTCAAATTAAGTATTACAAAATAATTTTGCATGGAAAATAATCGGTTTTTCGTATAGTATCTTCCTTTTTTCATGTTTCAGTATAAATTGTTGTGCTACAACCGCATGTGAAGGTTTGATTGGTCATCATCAAATATAATACTGATCATATTCAGCATTAGAACAAAGCTCATTGCCATGAAAGATCAAAATAAGCACGATAAAAAAAATCATAAAAATGAGACCTTGGTCGAACTAAATGAAACAGTAAAATAAATTACTTCTTCATCAAACATATTGTGCATGTACTTTTTTATCTTTAGTAGCGAAAATAAAACGAACAGACTGCTTATCAATAATGTAATCAATTAATAGACATTCATCATATCCAACAGCCGGGAAAAAATTCAAGGGTATTTCATCGCATCAACCCATAGATGTTTAGTGAGGCTCAAACGATATTAATCTAACAAAATGAACAATAGATTATTATGAAATATTGCATTATTGTGGCTTAGAATCAAGAATAGAATTGATCTATGGCGGCTTGTTGTAATAGTAAATACAGATAGCACTATGATAGCAATGATGAAATATTCTGACCTGATTCACCTGATTCTACTTTTAACCTATAGCGCTATGACTCAATTGTTCACTCTTGAATTGCACTGATAAGAGAATACATTTTTTTGGTTCTTTCGGGTGTTATCTAGGTGCGATACTTAATATTTTTGGGAGTTAGAAGATTGTAGAGATAATTGGGTGTTTAACTGATAATGGATTTTTATTAATGGAAGGAAATTCTTTTGGAAAACTGGTGGAATGTGAATTATTTGGTCTGAAAAAATGATTGTCATTCTGCATAGAAAAAAGATTTCAAGAAGTGTTTTTAAAAGCTATTGGGGTCGGGAACTTAATAATTTTAACTTATTAAAAATATTTTACTAGGAGGGCAACTTGAAACTCCTATATTTTGGAGACGTAGAGTATATGGTTGTAAGCCACACTGAGAATATGGTTGTAAGCCACACTCTTGTGAGTGGACTTCACTCCAAAATAAGTACGCACTCGCTGAGTTCGGAAGTTCAATCTTGGCTAAGCAGACATTGGAACTCCTGTTTAACGCTACCGCCAATTTGAGCAGTTATTCGATTTTTGAACGTAAAAGGCGTCAAACCTGTTGAAATTCAAAGCCAATTGACTAATATGTATGTATACTTACGCAAGTGGTGTAGAGAATTTAAAGCTAAAGAAGTTATTCAAGCGTAAAAATTGGAAGATCACTATTGATGCTCTCTGCATATTGGTTCTTGAGGTTTCCCGAAGCACCAGTCACAGGATTTTAACGGAAAAGTTGCAATATCAGAAGCTTTGTGCAAGATGGGTACCGCACATACTGACAGAAGACCACAAACGGCAGAAAGTTGATTCTTCTAATGAAACGAAAAGGACAAATTCTGGGACTCGTTTGTCACGGATTTACACCTAAGACGAGTAGTGACATCCCTCTTCGCCGAGGCGTGCAAATTCAAACTAATACAGTCTGGCAGTAAAGCCATGACAACTGGGTTTTGTGTTCGGAAGAGGGTATTGTTAGATTTTCTGCCTGTTTGGACAACAATAAACGTTGACTGGTGCTACGAAACAAACATAAAACCAATTCAGAACTGGCAAATAGGAATGTTAAACAAGGTGTGCCCACGGCAAGGTCAACCCACATTGCGTCCGTCAAACAGTCGAACTTCGGCAAAAATTGCTTTGAAAAATATCGCCAGCCCTCCATAATACAGTCCGGGCTTGGGGAAATTTGCTTGGATGCCGGCTCAGCTCTAACAACGCGGTGAAAGCTGAGATTCCAGGCGGACATGGAGCATTGAATGATATATGGGTATTATACAGCACCTACGAAAATGCATTGAACGAAATGGAAATTATGTAAAAACATAAAGCATTCTTCAACCATAAAAATAATGTAACTTATATAGAAAATAAATGATTGTTGTTGTTGTTACCTTGTATGATTTTTCAAATCAAGGATATCTTAAAAAGACCATCATGTAAACTATCTTTTTGGATGACTTATGAGTTAAAAGAGAATATTTGAATGGAATTTAAAACGAAGCCCTTTTTACTTTGCTTTGTGATTGCAGTTGAAAAGTAGATAGTTAAATCAAACTTGGTAGGAAAGATATTATAATTTTACATCGGGGAAGGTGTGCAGGTGTGCACGAAAAGAAGGTAGGAGGGATCAGATCCATGTACTCTACTATGAGTAGGTGAAAGAAAATGAAACGTTTCATGCTGATCGTTATTGATCACACCTTGATGTTTTGAAATAATAAATTACCCACGTATGTTTAGTAAACAGAAAAGGTATAGCTATTTTAATACGACAATGCTAGATCACATGCGGCAGAAAAAAAAATAACACAAAAACTCACAGTGTTTGAATTGAGAAATTGAGTGTTGAGAAATTGTACCTCCTTCCCCTTATACTCCTGATATTGCGAGAACTATTCAGATTGACGCAAAGCTGTCTTGAGGAACTGAATACGTAAATTTTGAAAATGTCAAAATGACAGTTCAAGGTTATCACAAAACAGAATAACAAAACAGCCTATTCAACAGAGTTCGACGATTATGAAGCATTTGCCGCTGAACGAGTAGAACGCCGGCTGCTAACATGTGTGCTCCGTGGTTTGAGTCCAACTATGATCAAACACTGAACTTTTTAGGTAATCGTAGTTTTGAATACATACCTGCGTTAGCAGAAAGATTTGAATAAGGCAGTGGACTCTCTAACTGCTGTAATCAACATTGCCGCTGCGACAATTTGCAACTCAAACAGATCCATAGTGAAAAATAAGCCTCAGTGGTGGAATAGTCGTATTGCACCTCTTCAAAGTTGTGCAAGAGTGGGTGGACAGTCTGTATGATGGCCATATATAGCAACTGCTTAAGACTTTTGTGCATTCCTAGAAGATGGAAGGAAACGAAAGAGCTGGGAAAGCATCACACGCCAAACCTAAGGACTTTAAACCAACTTGCTTAAACTCTTTTTTATTGGAAATTTTAGACAGGGTTGTAGGGTATTGGATAATCAGTGTCTTAGACTCTACTCTGATCTCAATATCACAACATGCTTATGCCAGAGGCAAATTTGTCGAAACATGCAGAAAAATCACTTGCTTAAAAGAAGTACACGCTGGCTGTATTTCTGGACATCGAAAAAGCGTTTAATAATATGCGTCCTCAACAAATAGGTATTCCACTCGTTTCTGGATAGTTTCTCCTTAGGGCAGTATTCTGCCACCCTTGCTTTGGAATTCAACAGCTAATGAGCTCCTCACGAAACTTGATTAAAACTTGATCAAACTCGATACAAAGTGATAACGTATGCGTATGAAATCGCTAAGGACATATCAAGAAAATTTATTTCGTCTCTATGGGAGATAGTTAATTATTCCTTCTTTCGGAATAATGCCGAGTGAGAGGCTTAAGTGCTAACTTTAAAAAAAATGGAACTATTGCTCTTCACGAGGAAGTATAGGGCTCCTTCCTTCGACCTATTGCCTCACAACATAAGCCACATCAACAAAGTTAAATAACTGGGAATTATCCTTCACTCCAAGCTTCTATGGAAGGAAAATATAGCAGAAAAGGCTCCCACGGCATTATGAGCTCTGAGCTCTTCACAGCTATAGGAGCAACTTAGAGCCTACAACCTCGTTTTGTCTCTTAAATTGACACTAGTATAATGGAGCCAAAAATTCTGTACGGACCAATAGTTTGGTGGCCCGCCATACCTACGGCTGTAATTCAGCAAATGAAAAAGAAAGTACACTGAAAGAAAAATCTTGGTAAAATCAACAATTTTCCTTAGTTGTTTTTGCGTCAACTACGGGCTATAGTTAAAACAACCATAAAAAAATAGTTGATTACTTTTATGCACCATGACGCGTGGTTGATAAACAACGTCCGTGGTGCAAAAAAAATAAGCAACCACAAACAATGGTATTCCAACAATATACATAGTATGCAGTGTGGAATTATATTTGTTGAATTTTACATTTGTATGGTAACGCGCACAATGGCTGCGGCCGAATTTGCCGCTGCGGCAGAATTTGCCAAATTTCTAATTGTGCCGCACCGCTAGCGGCGATACCTACCGTAGGTTGGCATCACTACTAGGTTGAATTAACTCTGTTTGAATTAGGTTGAATGGTCTAATATACAAGCGATGGCTGATGTGTATTGTGACAAGCCAACCTAATCCTCGTACAAAAGGATTTAGCAATACAAAAGACAAAAAAAAATGAATGTATTGCCGCAGCCCACTGCGTTTGCCACAGTGGAAGACATTGTCATGTGATTAACTTAAGCAGCGTCATGCAACGTAATATAAAGGCTTCACAGCATAACATGAATATGAATTATATCGAACAGCAAACCGAACACGATTTTGCCATATAGTATATGAAACTTCTATGATAGAATAGGAGTATGAGTATGAGGAGTATGGAAAATCAACAGTTTTCCTTAGTTGTTTTTGCATTAACTAGGGCTATAGTTAAAACAACCATAAGAAAATGGTTGATTACTTTTATGCACCATGACGCATGGTTGATAAACAATTTCATTCGGAGCATGAAAAACGTCCAAATGTTGAAACCATTCTACTTTGCGTAGAATAATTCCAAAGACGTTGCTCACTGAATTTCGTTTGTTGAAATCAACTATTGCGAAGTAGTTTAAGTACCATAAAAACTGTTGATAATTCGAAACGTTGAAGTTTTGAGTGAATTGATGAATATTTTCTATTTATCAACTGTTTTTCGTGGTTATGAAACAATTAAAACAGTTGATTTCATGGACGTTGCGATATTTTTTGTACAACCAGAGCCAACTACTTTTATATCGTTAAATTAACTATTTTAACATCATAAAAATAACTATTTTCCGTAGTTCGTTTAACGATTTTGAATGAATCGTTGCAATACTATTAAAAATAGTTAAACCAACCAAGAGTTTTTCTTTCAGTGTACGTAGGTTAGCAAACTTACTGTTTTTCTCTTCACTATCACATTGAACGTACTTTTGATGCTGCTTCATTAGTAACCAACCGATCTTATTGACTCGCAACGAGCGATGTGCGCAGCGTTAATACTGAATTGTGGTGATCCTTGGACTAGGACAGATCTGGGCCATGCTATAATCCTGTGGCAAAGCAGTGCTATCACTTTGGGAAAAATCTACACATCGAACAATTTTGAAATGGGTTTCAAAACCGAAAAGTGCATATTAAACAAATAATAAAAGTAAAGTAAACACACATCAACCTGTGTCGAGGATGATGGAGAATTTTACATTCACCGTAAGTAAGTAAGACTGTTGAGTGACTAGTTCCACGACTCATCTTACCCCTGATTTAATTCGTTTACCAAATAAGTTGCATAATAGCTATTTTTGCAAAAGAGCTCTCTTGCATAACGGGTGGGTACCCCTTCTGCTAGACCTGTAGATGCGAGGAAAAGGAAAACCTCCTGTGCGTATTCTCAGCCCTTGGTTGAAGGAGGATCTAATTGAAGATTTAATTAATTTTTGAGAAAAATGATGCACACGGACCGTACGTACTGATTAATGGAGAAAGTGGAAGGAAGAAAGAAACAAATAATTTTTCAAAATTTTTCGAAAAGGTGGCACATACATGACTTAGAATGAAGAAGAAAAGAAGATAGTCAACATTATAAATATTTTGAGGAAATATTATAAGTACTACAATAATTTTTCACAATTTTTTGTCGAATAAGTAAAGCGCCGGTTGCTAACGTGCGTTATCTATGGTTCTGTGGGCGAAAGCAGGGATAGAGTGAAGCCTGAAACAAAACAATTGCCACTTATTTACAGAGATTATGAATTCTCTACCATATTCAAATCTACGCCCCAAAAAGAATTTTAATCGGACTTTCTTTGATAGAATGTTTTGCTTTTAGCTAGGGAATATAGAAATATAAACTTATATGAAATAAAAGAAAATTCTGTGCATTTGGCTTTCGTGAATCCTTTTTTCTTCAGTCCGCTGCAACGATGGTAATTCTGGCAAGTCTCGTCTGAAGGTTAATAAAGACTATCTGATTGCTAAAAAAAACAAACATCTTTTTTTTTTACTCCTTTAAGTTTAAATTAGTCAGGTTTAAATAACTTTTGAATTTGATTTTGTAGTACATATATGTATAGTCAGGTAAAAGGCTAGTGAATAATGATTTTGTTCGAGGAAAGTAGCAACGAGAGACCAAATCGTATCAAAATAGTAGAAACGAGAGACCAAATGGTATCGTATTAAAATGAAATGGGAGTGTATTACCGTATCAAAATGTTCAAACATGTAAAATGGTAACCCATCTCTGTCTCACGTGTTCGAAACCTTCTCTGCTCGCTAAAGCGCCAGTCCGAAGCAACGATCTGCTGTTCGCGAATTCGAATCCTGCTGTATGCTTATGGTTGTATTTGTTTATTTTGTGTTGTCTCAATAGCCAGTGACTGAGTATAATACCAACGCTCCATCCATAAAATGTCGCATCATAACTTTGGCGGTGACTGCGTAGAAGACCGGCATTCCAGAAAAATAAAAAAAATGGCATTTAAATATGTAATGGAATAATTTGAATTGGTTTCTCCGACATATGTCACTCTACTGCTCTTGCTAAGCAATCACGTCAAAGAACAATCCCTAGAGCTTTGCCATTGGCTTGGAAAAAAGCAAATAGGATTTGAAAGAGACCTATCACTAGGAACAGATGCTGCGGATGTGTGTAACGACGACCCCACATTAAAGGACACTGTGGGGTGTAGAATATTTTTCGCTGGTCTATATTTGAAGCTTTTCTTCCAAAACATTGGAGTGTCTTTCAGCTAATGGTTTTTGAAGCGGCCAATTTCTTCTTATTTAATCAGATATTCGGATTGAATATTTGCATTTGTATTGACAGCCAAGCAGTTACAAAATTCCTTGCTAGTATTTACACCTCCTCGAAGTGAATCCCTGAAAACCATACGTCTGTTAACGAGATGTCGAGACATTTGATGTTGTTTTGGTTGCCACGACAAAGTTAGAAGAGTCTTCATGTACAATCGCCAGACAATTTAAGCTAACTTTTGACATTGATCGCGGAACTTCTATAGCTAGGAAGGGGATTCCTTCGCGCAGGGGTAGCTGTCTTAACTAGACATTGTCTGTTTGGCAGTCATTCAGCTCGAATGGGTGCTCCTTTCAAAGGCATAAACCGTAACTGTATATGCGAAGAAGAAAAGAAAACAGTTTTCCATCTCTTGCACGAGGAAAGCCCCTGTCTCATACTTCTTCGCTTGCCTAACGAACGTAGCTTTAGTGAGCCCACATCAAGAAATAAGAGTCGTGAACAGTGTTGCCACGAAAAAAAATATTTGGGGACCAACATTTTGGAAAAAAAGGTCCAAAGGGGACCAATCAATTTCGTTTCAAAATGCTGAAAATATAACATTTTTCGATTATATTATACATAAGGTAGATACCCATGTATGTGCATCTTTGTAGATAAATGGTTTCTTTTTGTTTCAAAGCTCTCTTACGAGAAAGGAGCAGTCTTATATGTACAATCAGCCATCCGTCAGAAATATTTCTATGCGGCATAAACAAATCAAAATGCACTTTTTGAAACTAAAACAATTCTTCAAGAAAATATAAATCCTTTGACACGCAATTCAATTAAATCCCAAAGAAAGTAACGGAATTTCAGATATGTGCTCTGAGAACTAAAATTTTGTTTTTTTACAAAAATACTAAAACCCAAATTTAAATAAAATTTCAAAATTGTCTTCGAGTGCCATATTTTTAGTTCATACAATGGTTCATACACTCATTTGATTAGAAAATTTACTAACTTTTCAAGCACATTATACCCTAAATAGTGAGTTAGTTACTCATTATATGCAAAAAAATTAGTCATATCATATCAAAATACCGAAAATATAAAACTTTTTACTATGTTAATTCAGGAACTAGATACATATATGCATAAATATTATTTGTATTTCTGTAAGTGAATCAAATGATGTAAATCTTTTTAGGCAAACATTTCTTCAAGAAAATATCACTTTTCTGTAATTAATTCAATAAACTGCATAGAACGGAACAGAAAGTTAGATATGTGCACTGAAAATTAATCATGTTTTATATTGTTTAATACTTTAGTAGTAGATTGACATGCAAGTTACGGTGATCTTCTCTACTTTAATTAAACAAACACCGTTTTATATTAACAAAGTTTTATTTGCCGTTTTGTAATAACAAGTTTTCTTTAACTAACGTGCGTTTGGTAGCACGCGTGATGAAAAACTCCCTAAATTCGCTGATTTACCTGACATATTCAATTTCAACGCCAATTAATCGAATTGAAAACTTTAATACAATCGCGAAATGCAAAGTAGTTGTGGTGAAAGTTTTGGAGTTTAGTATGGAGTAGAATGTGCTAACTTGCATACTAACAAATTAAAGTGAAACATACAATCGAGTTTTTGCTTTGAAGAAGCGCACGCTGCGCAGGTAGCTCTTCTTTTTGATTTCAAATGAAACAAAATTTAAAAATATCGATGAAAGCAGAGATTTGGGATTTTATTTGTAGATTTGGTAAGGAAAGCAAGGTAAATTGCTGATAGATGCGAACGGGACCAAAACCTGATGGTTTTCCCAAGAAAGGGACCAAAGGACCAAAATTAAAAACTTTGTGTAAAAGGGACCAAAAATGGTCCCAATGGACCAAAGTGGCAACGCTGGTCGTGAACTAAGCAGTGCACGTGCATTATCATAATGCATCCAGGTCTGCCTACTCCGAAGTTTGTCTGAAGGAATCAGCCACGGAACCTAACCTAAATCAGAGGTTAAGTGAGTCGTGGAACTTATCAATCCACACTCGTTTTCATGGATTGTGCATGGAGTCTCTACCAGCTTCAACCGATAGAACCGACCAGAGCTGCAGTAGGACAAGATTACTTAACTATTACACGATTATCGTGTTTTTAGGACTATTGGCAGCAGATTATAAATTTTTTTTTTACTGATTTTCGAGGAAAAATCTCAAATTTTAATTGAATGACTATATCTTATGATCGCGTTATCTGAATGAGCCAAAATTTTTAGGATACCTAGATGTATGCTTGGAATAGTTCTAGGCTTCACCAAAATTTTATCCACGAGCTCGTTCTACTAAACTTGGAGTATTATGAGCAAAGAAAGAGAAGAGTGCATAACGAAAAGCTCCATCACCTATTTTGACTAGACATACTGTAAACACTTGGGCATGAGCTCGTCATTCTGTGTTTAATTATCTGTGAAGCGCTCTGTCACAATTTAACTCTTGAAACATTTTTCCACTTATATTGAAAATGTATAGCCTTTACGAACGTTTATTTCACAGCTCTTTTAAAAAACATATTTCAAACAGATTTCGAACAAAACAAACCAACTGATGAAGTCAATGTTGATTTGATCAGAGATCTGATTACACAAAATCATTTCGCCACAACTTTTTATACCTGATTTGAAACCATGACAAACTAATATTACCTCCTCTTTTGATACAATCTCGCAACCATGAACTCCATTAATATAAACGGTGCCGCGCCGTTGAGTTTTTATCGATGTGCCGGACATTTTCCGGGCACGAATCGATTTCCACGATTTCGTTCGACGAATTTCCATGATTTTATGTGTAACACCTTATCAACTTTCATACACAACATACACTATATGTTATATGGGGGGATTCCACGAAATTTTCTGACAAACCACTTGCTCTAATGGCATTGAGATCGTATTTCGAATTACATAGAGATCATTATCATCACTTCCACCTGACGCACGATGTCAGAACCGAAATTACATTAGTTTCGAATGACTCACAACCGCACACAGCACATTCATTGTAATCATCAACACCTTTGAACGAGATAGCATGGACCGAACTCAGTTGAAAATTTCAGATAAAATTTCATATATTTTTTTATTCACATGATTACATAGGCCACAGAATGACACCAGAACCTTCGCACATCATCACTACAATTCCGATCAATTCAATATTAATTTGCCGAAGAGTCGCACGATGGGCTACAGTTATTGAGCAACAATTTCACTTTATCTAAATTAATCATAGATATGTGTCGTGGGTGTCACGTTTCGCGGGTGGGTGGAACGAACGCACATATTTTTCGCTCTAATGAAATGCGACAATTATGTAACTGCCGAGCGAAATAAAGAAACTCACTCACTAACTCAATGGCCAGGCAAAGAAAATTTGCAATACGAAACTGCCACCCGCCAGCCACTTGCTGCTGTAACCCGGCCAGATACGCGGAAATGTCAGATCAACTTGTAGTTGCATGTAATTCGAAATCGAACAATTGGAAGGCAACAACTGAGAGTCGAATGTTGATAGCACTGCCTCGCGATCACACACGATACAAGATAATGCGAAAAACAACAATCAGAAAAATACAACCGTGAGACGACGACAATTTAAACGCAATAACACGTAAGTGTATCTTCGACAAAAAACGACAACCGTCGACTGGATAGATAGATACATATATGTATGCCCCAAAGATGTTTTCATACACTATGCGCGCCACTTCAATTTCGTGATGATGATGATAAGAATAATAATAACAACAAAAAGCAACTAATTTCTGTACACGAAATGTTTATGACAAAAAATCTTATGTTTTGTCGTTTTCGCTTGATCTTTTTTTCTACGACGTCAAGTGGTTTTTTTCTCACACAACAGGTAATCCACTGCGCTGACATGGGCCGTGGAAAAACTTGGCAATCATTTTCGCGCCGCACATATGATCGTATGTGTTATGGGAGCTATAATGCCCATGTTTCCCCGTCCCCGTTTACGACAGATAGCGAACGAGGCAGTAGATTTTCACGACGTGCTCAGTATGGTTGCTGCTTCTTATCTTATCAGAGATCATCGCCACCCAATGGAAAATGCTGTCTACGACTGATAATGATGAGTGCGCGGCGCGAGGAAAACTCGATACCGGTGGACAGTAAGAGAAACTGTGCCAATTTATCACGTATGTACTTATGACAGAAACGGTTAAGAAGAGGCAAATTATTAGGTTTTGTCGGTGGGAAGGCTTGGCGGAATACGGGTTGGTAAGTAGGATGACGTGTGAGAAAAATGACGGTCGTTATACCAGTTGGGTTAGTGTGGAAGTGGAAGTGAGGTATCCATCGCTTCAATTTCATATTATTTTGAATATGGACATTTCCTTGAACATTTTTAATGAGCTTTATACTTGTCAATGTTTTAAAGGACATTTCTACCACGTTAAAAGAAAGTAATGTGAAAAAGTATATCTCTGGAGCTTTAGATTTCGCTATGAATAGTAAGCGCCCAGTGTGGGCATATTTCTATGGAATATGATTTTAAGTTTACCACATTACTATCATCGTTGCCAACATTTAGGCAACTAAGTTCTCCCTCTTTTTGGCAGCCTGATAGAAAATCACTGACATGGAATTATCATAATACTATAAATCCACGTATAACTTTTCCACCTGGTAGGTAGCATGATACAAAATATGAACTTGAGACAATTAGCAAGCTGATACGAATACTATTTCATATTTGTGCGAGTCTATGAGATATGCTTATAGCAAATATGATCCCATATCTCCTACATGTACAGTGGCTCACAGCTTATTTGATACAGTGCTTCTTTAAAAAATTAAGTTGCAATAACTCAAAACATAATAACAATATCAAAAAAATTTGAACACCATTTTGAAGAAAAATGTTTGTTGTTTATTATACAACTTTATATTTGTTACAAACTTGCTGTTTTACATCTTAAAAAACAAAAAACTAAAAGTAATAACAAATTTCATGTCACAGCTTATTTGATACAGTTTGATTAAGGCCGCGTTTCCAATGCTGGAGTGAGCTTTCGCCGAATCTCAGAGTAGAGCTGGCCTGTTCCCAATGATGGATTTTCGAAATTCGAAAATCGTGATGACATTTTGTGCTTTGAAAACTCAAAGCTGTAGCACTCATTACTAGTTTGGGGGCATTTTATGAAAAACTAATATAATCGGAATTTTTTCTAGATTTCTTGAAAAGAAACGATTAAATCGATCAAACTAGCTAGTATTTTGTATAATATATATAATAATTTGTAATACATATGTTATATAAATAATAAATTTAGATGTTATATAAATTAATAATTTGAATGTTCGCTTGGAGTTTAAATACGATAAATTCACTTTTAGAACTAGGCCGCGTTTCCAATGCTGGCTTGGAGTGTAATGTATCTGCGTACGCATTAGCTGTCATGAACTAAAGTTACCCTTTTTAGATTTCTTTACTTGTTGATCGTTCGATATCGACTGAGCTTATCCTGCGAGATTTTGTATCAGGAATTTCTGTAGGAATAAAATGAGTGGACAGTAATCGGTGCTGCCATTCTTAATTATTTCGAAGCAATGATTTTGGGACAGGTTTGGGTGAAGGTAAAAGTACGTTTGGAGTTGAATGTGCAGATGGAGGTTACTGAGCTGAGCGTATTAATGTCATAGAAAATTACTCTTGGCCATATACTAATTTCCAGTATTTTTGCTGAGCAAAAAGCACACTACGTCACTTTGAATCCAACATCTAGCTGACAATGGCCCTTAAATAATGCGAATTACTTTGCATGAAAAAAAATTAAACCATGCCCAGATTACTTGGCTGGGATGCACATGACACCATGGCCAAGGACTTTATTACGATTCGATCAAGAAAGGTCGAACCATTTACCATTTAGATATGTGTAATGTGCTGAAGCTTGCAAGGAATACTTTAGCAGATTTTCAAATTATCATTGATGCTGAACATTAAGTAGGTATGTAGCAGATAGATTTGACTTTCTACGAAAGGCACGTAATAATATATGTTTGTGGTATGTACTATTATGATATATAAAAGTAATATAAAATTCTAATATAGAATAATCATGCATAAAATTTTTTTTTTCAATCGATGTATTATTGATTGTATTTTTTAAAGGCAAACTATTCTCATTTATTCCGTGAATTTAATTTTTAGCAGTATCATTGTCTTTATCAAGGGCTATATTTGCTTCATCTTAAAAAATTAAAAACTATGGTAACGTTAATGGAACGTAATAATTATAACATTTCACTCGAAATTTTAATGAGGCAAAATTTAAACATTTTTAAATACCGCATTTTATTCTTGACCCCCAGGAGAAAAAAGGCAAATTGAAATCGCATACGCCTTTGGTTTGTCCATTTGCCGGCAATGCCTACTCCAACCTCACAGCTTTCAACACATGAAATCATTCGAATTTGAGTTTCGAAGGTACAACGACATCTGTCGTAACATATATTTGAATTTGATTTTCAAAAACTATTCTTATCACAGATGGGTTATGAATTTGTTTCATTATTGATTTTAATGCACAAATCATTCATCCAACTGTATTTTGTATGACATTATCTTTTTTTAACGCGGAAAACAACACTTTACACTTCATTATAAATAGAGCTTTCAGCAACGCTTTCTATTGGAAAGTAGTGAATTTAAAAATTCGAATGTGTCCGAAAAGCTTCACGCTGGAGTTGAAATAGGTCCTACTCTAGAGTTCAACTACAGATTTTAGAGATTGATTAGAGAGGGAAGAAGATATGTGAAAGTGCATGAGAGCGAAAGTGTACGCAAATACATTTCACTCCAGCATTGGAAATTGGCATTGGAAATGCGGCTGAAATGAGCCAGCATTGGAAATGCGGCTTTAACATTAAAATTGTTGTGAATTATGAGGTTTCCAGTTGATTTCAATACTTCGTATGATAGCCCTTAGCCTTAAGTAGAGCCTGGAACCTATTCGGCATTGAGTCAACGAGTTTTTTTGTGATGTCAGGAGTATTTTTTTGCCATTCCTCTAGCAGTGTTTGTTTATTAGAAATCTTATGTTTTTTCATGCTGTTATCCAATAAAGTCCACAGATTCTCAATGACGTTCATATCTGGTGACTGTGCCGGCGGAGACATCAAATGAGGGCAATCCCCAATTGGCCAGGACTGCACAATTCCCGACTTGTGCTTTGGATCATTGTCTTGGTACAACCGAAATTCGTTGCTAACACCCAGTTTTTTCGTTGCTAACACCCAGCAAATTGTTTTTGAGTACATCAAGGTACTTTGTTTGGTCCATTGTTTCCTCAATAAACTTTAAATTTCTGACTCCGGCTGCGGGCATGCAAGCCCAAACTATCACATTACCACCACCATGCTTCACAGTAGCTTTGAGGTTCTCCTTGTTTAGCTCAGTGTTTGCCTTGTGCCAGACATATGACATTCCGTCCGAACCAAAAAAGTTAAACTAGGACTCGTCCGCAAAAATAACCGTATGCCAGAACGCAGGTGGCTTTCCCATATGCTCTTTGGCAGAGGCAAATCGGCTTATTGTATTTTTTTTGGAAATGAATGGCTTCCTACGAGCTACTCGCCCGTTGAAATCATGGTCGCGAAGCACTCGTCGGACGGTTTCAGCACTACATGACTTGCTTAATTCACGATGAACCTCAGTAACCAATTTTGGAGCGGAAATCTTTGTGTTTGCTCTCACTTTCCTTACAATGTATCGTTCATCGGATACGGTGAAATCTTATTTTCTACACGACGAAGCGCTCAATTATGTGCTGCACTGTAGAGACACTCAAATTCACACTTTTAGGAATTTTTCGAACACTTTGTCTTTTTTTAAAGTGGTTTAATACCAATTCGCGCTGTTCAATTGTGGTGCGATGACCCATTTTACAATTTTGGCTCATTTTGGCACTTCAGCTTACAAGATCTTGCTAAAAATTACTCAAGCCAATGTCTAAATGCAATCAAAAATTCAAGAAACAAAAACAACACAGATTAACGGTGTGCCAAATAGAAGTTTATTCGCATTGAAGTGTCTGTATCAAATAAGCTGTGAGCTGCAATTTTTCTGCGCCAGTTGTATTTCTCTTTTACCGGACGCCGAGGAATATTGCTGGAACATTTTTTGTTTGCATTGTCTTCGTTGAACATGCATCTAGTCAAATTTGTTTAAATTTTTTGGATAGGGTTCTTTATTTCAAAGTTAGAGTGATTCGCATTTTTAAATAGTCACTGTATCAAATAAGCTGTGAGCCACTGTATAAGTACTATATTAACCCGTGTGATTCAACCTCAATAGTAGACTGCAGCTAACGATATGCAAAATTATCATTCTTATTACGTACTTCATAAAGTCATCACACACATAACCTCCCGTGTCTGTCTAGTTGCTTCGTGACCTTTTTTTTACTTGATTTCGCCGTTTCCAACAATGCTATTTCATTTCAATTCTTTTGTTTTATCACTTTTGCTGCAGCAATTCATACCGCAAAATTCTCTTCCATTATATTGTTGGGATTGTTATGAGACTGGAAGCTTTAGAATATTTTCTGTGACACGAATATGATGATAGTCGCATGAATTGTGCACATTAAAATTAGTGAGTAGAATTAAAGAGGAGTTCGCTTTAGCAATGATACGAACACAATAACACTGATGATGAAGCCCTGCCTAATGATGTGATGCGACAAAGCAGGAATACTACGATGTTACATTGAAAGCAATTGCAAATTATTCGGTATCTAATGCAAAACCAGAAAAATTAACGTTGTGGTAATAATTGCGAATTTCCATCAATCATTTTGTTGGTAGCACGCAGACACTGTGTACGTGATGTCATACATTAAAATGAATGAACTGAATATGCTGCTTTCCTTCGGACGGTCGATGAATTAGATGAATTAATGGAATTTGAAAAATGGGAGGTTAATGAATTGTTATGTCTCGAGGACATGAACTGACGACCTTGTTGGAAATATGCATATATATCATGGTATGTTGATTTAATACAAAATATTGTCATGCCCAGATTTTAATGGGAAGATTTCTTTTCAGGATTTTTTTTTTACTTTCATCTACTTTGATGAGTTCTGATGTATGTTATAATAGAATCTTTGGGAATGCTACGAACGGACAATAAAATATTCTTAGAAAGTTTGTTTGTTTTACATCTCCTGACTTAGTATGCCCCAGTGCTAGAACATATTCTATCCAAAGTAATAAAATATATACAATAGCATAAATATATGGCGATCTTATATTGCAGCTACGGTTTCAGCTAGTACTTTCGTAATAAAACTGAATCATTATTTCATATATGTATTTGCTAACAGTTTAAATCGGCATCAATTGGCTGTAATACATCATTGACAGACTGACAGCTAGTAAACTAACCATACTGAATCGATTATAGTGTTTCTATGACAGTTGGCAGCAGATTATTCATTTTTTTTTTACTGATTTTTGAGGAAAATTCTTAAATTCTATTTTAGATACTGTATCTCATGAAAGCGTTATCTGAATGAGCTGAAATTTTCAGGGTACCTAGGTGTATACCTGGAATGGGTCTAGGCCTCACAAAAATTGCATCAACATGCGGGCCCTATGTGCCTAAACGTAGGTAGAGAAAAATTGTAATGTTTCTAATTGTGATAATTTCCGGCAGGATTATCGCGTAATTTACAGGACATATTAATGTTTATAGCAAATAGATCTAGGTGATTTTCGACTAATATGCAAAACACTCTAAGCTACGGTAGACACGTAAACAGGAATCATTCAAAACATCGACTCTCTTAAAAAAATTTTTTTTTTTTTAAATTTACACTGAAAGAAAAACTCTTGGTTGGTTCAACTATTTTTAATAGTATTGCAACGATTCATTCAAAATCGTTAAACGAACTACGGAAAATAAATTGGAAATGTTTTTGCGGGATGATTAAAATTGAACAACTTTTTATTAACATTAAAAATTTTAATCTACATTGAAAATTCTATTTTGACAAAGTGGTTTCGAAAGTATGCACTGTTTCTCATCAGACACCAGCACACAGTGCATACTTGACTGGCGTGACCACTTGCAGGTGGAAATCATTACATTTTTATTTATGCTAGTTGTGACAAATTTTAACATCTCCGACTTATATCCATGGATATAATTTTACTTAGTAAAGGTAATTGAATTTGATCACGGTTCCCTTCTTGTCTATAAATCAGCATAGACAACGTATATCATTTCTACAGCTGATCGAAGCCGAGCATATTGAAACGGGAAACTCGATCGTTTTGCGGAATCAGCCTCCGAAAGCAGAATCAAATTGGAAATGTTTTTGCGGGATGATTAAAATTGAACAACTTTTTATTAACATTAAAAATTTTAATCTACATTGAAAATTCTATTTTGACAAAGTGGTTTCGAAAGTATGCACTGTTTCTCATCAGACACCAGCACACAGTGCATACTTGACTGGCGTGACCACTTGCAGGTGGAAATCATTACATTTTTATTTATGCTAGTTGTGACAAATTTTAACATCTCCGACTTATATCCATGGATATAATTTTACTTAGTAAAGGTAATTGAATTTGATCACGGTTCCCTTCTTGTCTATAAATCAGCATAGACAACGTATATCATTTCTACAGCATCGAAGCCGAGCATTATGAAACGGGAAACTTCGATCGTTTTTTATATTATTTAAACATTTCCAATTTGATTCTGCTTTCGGAGGCTGATTCCGCAAAACGATCGAGTTTCCCGTTTCAATATGCTCGGCTTCGATCAGCTGTAGAAAGAAATCAGCTGGCTTCTGTGTTTCTATCGAAGCTGAGGTAATATTTTCAGAGTTTCAAACCCTCCAGATTAAGACAGTAACTTCGATCTTTTTCCTATTTTCTCTTCGTAGCAGCCATCGCAAGACCGCAGTACGAGCAATTTAATAATTAATTATAATAACAATTTTGAGCAATTTAGCCTTTTCTTTCATCAGATTCCTTGTTTCCTTGGTGCCCCCGCTTACTCGGGGACCCATATTAGCACGAGGCTGTTCTGTGCCCTTATTTCATTTAGGGCTTCTCTCGCCTCCATGGATAGCGATTGGATCTTTATGCTGATTTAGTGCTCCTTATCTTTATTATATGGGTGGTCTTAAGTATAACAGATAATTCTGCTTAATATTTTCTCATAGAAGGGAAGTACATCTTGCCCCTGGGTCGAAAAATCCCTGTCCCCAATTTAAAATCTTTAATGATATTGTGACCTTTAACTTTTTCTCGATAAGTGACTCAGTTCTTATTTCATCGCTGATTTCAGTATTTTCATTGTGGGCCTGATGTCCTTCAGGACACTAAGATGGACTTTTGAAACTGCGGTCATGCTGTAGACTAGTAACCTGTTTTCCCATTTTCTCTGATGTAGCAGATTAACGATTATAAAGGTCTCCATAACTGACGTTGAGGTAGTGCTCGTCGCCCCTGTATTACTAATCGTTGCTTCTGTATTCTGCAGGCAAGAAGGTAGGCAACCATTTGAAGCTTGTTGAGCTTATCAGCAGTAGTTTTCCGCACGGTTTTTTTTCCACCACACTGCTGTTTCATATAAAAGATGATAAGTCCCACCAATTGCGTATGTGCGCAGAGCGTCTGTTTTGGAGATAGTCCCCAAATGCGACCAAGAACTTGTTTTGTGTTTGTTTTGCCCAAAGTACGTTAGTTACCTTCAGTATCGTTTTATTTAGATAGCTGTCGTAGGTGAGATATTTCAGAATATTTTACCTTTTATTTCTATGATAATGCGAAGCTCAGGGGATTACTCGTTTAAGCGAATGCCGGTAGCGAATGGCGGTAGGGACACACATATGATAGAAGCTGATTACAATTAATTCCACTATTCTCTTAACTGCCACAATTTATTCTTGTGAAGTGCTGATGTTGTGTCCAGTCACCGCTAAAGCTATGATGTGACACTTAATTAGCGGAGCGCTGGTATTAAGCCCAGTCACCGGCTATTAAGAAAACACAAGATGAACAAGTACAACCATGAGCATACGGCGGGATTCGAACCCGCGGTCAGTAGATTGCTTTGGGCTAGCGTCTTGGCAAATAGAGCTACCGACCTTTAGACGCTACTGTAGATGCACTTCTTTGCCCCTAATTTGTGGGAACTCTATCTCAATTTTCCTTTTCTTTGTAAGTGGAAATTTATTGGTTTTTGAGGGCTTATGAAAAAAACTTTCCTTTTCGCATTATTGTGTTGTTTCATTCAAAGCTTTTTTCATTCTGAATCTTAAAGTATATAATGAGCACCATCCGAAATCTCCATGATTCTGCCATAAATGAAGTTTCAAGCCCGTTTTAAAAATATGTAACATGATGGCTTTAAGTTTCCTTGCGGCTCATTCTAGCGGAGCCCAGATGACCTGATGATTTAAAGTTTTTGAAAAAGTTTATTGGCCATTAAACCTTTTCATAGCAGATGATTTGTTTAATCAGTGGTGATCGAGATATTCACTCGGTGTGTAGTCTTCTTCCTCTACATCACACTGAACACTAATAATGTATCCTGGGTAGTGTGTTTTGAGTAATACTGTCAACATGTCCGCGAAGGTAATCGTCATTCCTCCACCGGAGTTTGAAGTAGTTCTATAGGTCATTAATGGCCTTTGGACAGAGCTTTCTGTATCTTTAGAGTAGCGTATATCTATTTGGGATACAGTTGAGTGAGACTTCTACAGAAGCCACTACAAGCCTTTCGTTTGTGTTTCCTCAGCTCTTTGCTAAATAGGTAAGAGTTTGTTTTTATAGACCTCCCAGTTTGATGTGTTTTTGTCCTTTTCATTTCAGTTCTCGCGGTTCTTCTGAGCATTTTTAACTCCCTGTTTTACCATGCCAACCTCGTTTTGGGGACAGTAGTTTTTTCAGGACTGTTGTCATGGTAAGATTCGAGGATTCTTCTGCTGACCTTGCCCATCGAGTCCTTCGACTCCATCTTCGTAGAGTAACTCAGATGCAGGTTATGAAGTCTCCCTATAAGGCCTTCGATAAGTACATATATTTTGGTTTTCTGTGCTTGAACTTTTTTATGCAATGCACAAAAGCTTTAAGGTTATGTGTCTATGATCAGAGAACGAGGCCTCCGTTAAAAAATCTCGCAAACCAACGTAAGGTCTAATACCTTTTGTCTGTTAAATGTCAGGAACTTTTTTCGTTTTCTCCGGTACAGAACAGAATATAACAATGACGCAAAAAATAAAAACGATCCATCACAAAACAGCTCATGCATTCGTTAAGCTTTCTATAGGTTGCTGTATTCGCTGTGGCAGCGCAAAACGGCTGAAAATAAAGCGAGAAAATAACGAGTATAAACTACCACAATCGATAGAAAATAGAAAAAGAACTAACAGCAAATTACCTCTTTTAACTTTCTACACATTATGAGGGCTTTTTCTGATTTCAGAGCAGAATTTCTGTACTAGTGAATTCGCAGGGGCAACCGTGTTGTTGTTTGCAATGAGTCTGTTCTGTTCTGTGCTGGATAGAGGAGCAAAAAAACGCGCCTATAGCTAAATTGCTGGTTAGGAAGAGTTCTAAGAATGATTCACATTGCGTTGGCATCACTTCTCCCCGGGCCCTGGGTTGAGCACTGGCACCACACGGAATTATTAGCATTTTGTTATCGCTACTACAGTGGTCTACCAGTGCCTCGCTGTTGTTACTTGGAAGCGAACTTGGCCAAGCGAACATGGCCTCTATTATACCTTCTTCAATGGGGACCTGTACTGTTTGTGTAGTATTCGATTTGAGCAAAGTCAGTGTTCATATTAATTACTGTCGCCACTCTCGAGTTTTCGTCCCCTGCGCCCAGAATTCACTTATTAATTTTTATGTAGGCCACATTATCTGTGTTTCTTTATCCAGGACTTTTGTATTAGCTCCATGTTATAGTTGGAAAACCTGATTTTTACTTTTGCCGACGTATCTTTAGCATGATATAGGCTCGCCTGAAGACATCACAATCTATATCTTCAATGAGTTGGGAGTCGCTGGAAACTGGTCTGGCCTCCATATCGTTTTCATTATGCTCTATAATGGTGCCTGGAATGACTGCCGGCTCTGGTGTCTTACCACCCGCCTTTTAAATGGCCAACTTAATATAACGAAACCGGAAGCTAACATTACTGCTTTCTTCGGTTTTTCTGAAAGCCCATGAAAGTTTGTTCGAAATTTTTTAATCGATTTAATGAATCCCATATGCACTGAAAAAAATCCACATGGCGCCCAGAGCTATGTAAAATAGCGCATTATTTATGGCCCCATACGCTATGTACATAGTACTCTGAGCTATGCAGTATGGCTCCCCGCGCTATAATGTCAGAATCTGCATAGCGTGTGGTCCTATGTAACATGGCGCAGCAATTATGGTCCTACACGCTATGTGCATAGTTCCCTGAGCTATGCAGTATGGCTCCCCGCGCCATAATTACATGGCGCAGAAATTATGGCCCCACACGCTATATTACATAGTACCATGAGCTATGTAATATGGCTTCAGTTATGTCTTCAATTATAACTCGCAGCCATACTGTGTGAGGGGTTGTATAAATGTCAGCAAGTGACATTTGAGTAATATCAATAGAAGTGAGAATTGAAAAAGAAACAGTTCAAACATTGACTTCGAATGCAAGACGCTACAATGAAAAAACACATAGCGCCAGACGCCATAATTTGTAGACTTCTGGCACCTTTCGGGATTCTGGTAACATATGGCGATAAAAATAGTACATGGCGAAAAGATTGTAGGAGCAGACGCTATGCTTATAGCCCTCCACGCCATGTACTATAGTCCTCCACGCCATGTACTATAGTCCTCCACGCCATGTACTATAGTCCTCCACGCCATGTACTATAGTCTTCCACGCCATTTACTATAGTCTTCCACGCCATGTACATGGCGTGGAGGACCATATTGCATGGCGTGGAGGACTATAGTACATGGCGTGGAGGGCTATAAGCATAGCGTCTGCTCCTATGTACTTTTCGCCATGTACTATGGCGTGTGGCGCTATATTTTATCACAGTCCCCAAATCAACTATGTACATGGTGCCAAAAGTCTATAAACTATGGCGTCTGGCGCTATGTGTTTTTTCAGTGTGGAATTGAAAAGACTGGATGTTAACATAAATAAAAATGTATTTTTACAAGGAGAAATTTGGCAAATTGCAAATAAGATTTTTCGAATTTTCTCCTATTGATATACTCTTACTTCAGATATTGCACAGCTTATTGAAGATTTGTGATTCGTGTGACCAATTTTCAAAAAAAAATAATATTCTTTTGCTGAAAAATTATTAAATTACTTTGGGTAGATTCCAGTTTGAACTCAGTTTGGGTCAGTTTATTTTAAGTTAATCATTCATTATTTGAAACTGAGCATATATTGCCCTTATATTTATATTTTATAAACCAAGGCAATATAAGGCAAAATATTTGACTAAAAGATCATTTTATCTTCTAGAATCTAGATATAGCAGGATATCTGATCATTTTCGTTTTCATGGATAAAAATAATGCGTTTCAGGCTGCATGTCTTATTTTGTTAGGATTTTATAGTGTTTGCGCTTACCATTTTTAAAACTGATGTTGCATGTATATTTTGTGATATTGTTTACTTTAAGCTAGATAACAATTGATTTCGTTCAGTCTCTTAAATGTACTTTTAGGACACATTAAGGAATTTGCTACAGCAACAAAAAACTGATTTTTCGCTGATGCCACTTCCAAATTGTGCAGAGAAAGCAAAAAAGTATTAAATTACGATCGCTTTTTCCCTTTCTGTCTACAATATCATATACAGCGTATATCAGCTCCAAAGCTGTCACATACTTTCTAAACCACTTAGTTAAAATTCTATTTTTGATAGTCTCGCAATAATTCTATAATGGACTAAGCAAGTTTTGCAAAATTTTATGTCCTACTGAAGGAACAAGATTTTTAATTAGTCTAGAATGCTAGTGAAGATTGGCTCTCTGAGAGACGCGTCCGAACTGTACGTCCGTTTTTGCACTTTATTAGAAATAAAACTATGATGTGGGTTTAGAGTCATTAAAATGATAGCCATAGCCCTGTAGTGAAATAATTTCACTACAAAGATAAAATCTATAAATAGAACAAATTGGGAGAATCACTACCTCAGATTTTCTCTTTAGTTCCTCGGGTACCTAAGTTCTACGAGCTTTTGGTTGTTACTTGTCAAAATGGTGTACATATGGCTTACTGTCCATAGTTTTCTTCACTACTACTAAAACTCAGATTCAGGCAAATTGCTTCAATTCTCATTGCTGTTTGCATTTTCTTATATCTCTCCTTTCTGAGAGTAAAAATAATGGCCAAAATATTGATAAATATTTTTGACAAAGAAACATAAAATGAAGAATGACAAGTTCAAACGTTTAAATACTTCATGTCTAGAAGAAATCAAGAGATATTGGAAATGGGAAATTAGTCCAGGATTGTATATGGAAGGGAAATCAAGAAATTCGCTTCGTACTATGGAGTTTTGATATTATTGAGCTCTGAGTAGTAATTTCAAATTTAACATGCTGCTGGAAGTCACTTTTATTTTCTTTAATTTGTTTTCACTAATTTTACGACTTCATTAACAATAAGTATAAATAACATAAATATTGAAATTTCTATGCGGCTAATTCGTTATTTTCACACTAATATAATAACTCATTGCTACCATAATTCACTGAAAATTTCCACATAATTTTACACTTTCCTTTACAATAATCGGCCGCGACCACAGGTCAGCTGCCAGTCAGTCATACCGTCTGGCTTGGTTTTATAAGATTTCGTTCGATTCCATTTATCGAATACAATACCATCTACGATTATTGGAGAAAGTGACCACGTACTTACACCTGGGACTGCAACTAGACTGCAATAAAAGGAAGAAACCTCTCCGGGCTATTCAGCCAAATATGAAATAATGTCTACATGGAAACATGTACACAAGAAGGCTTGTTACACTCTACCGCTAGCCATTGCTACAAGCATGCGGCAAAATATAGTCATGTCCATTCATCGAGCCGGCCAACATCAATAGCAACAACAAAAGACGACTAGTAACAGCAGCAGTAGTAATAATGACAGGGATAGTAATCGAACTATCATACAATAACGTACTTATGTGCTTTATGTATACTAAGTAGGCTGGTCGGTTAGCTGGAAGGCTCTTTGCATGATTGATACCTGATTGCGGGTTATCGCAATGGTTGATCAATGAAATTGATTTTGTGCTTGACCATATCGTTCTTGTTTTTGGAACTTATCATTTTTAACGCTTACGAATAGAAAGGTAACAAATGACCTCTTTAGGAAACAGTCGAGTAGAATTTTTATTGAAATGTTCTTTTGTTAAGCGGAAAGTTAAAATAATAGTATTTAGAGATGAAAGGAGAGCAATCAAATAATCGGACCACAAAGCAAGGAAGTAGCTGGCATATTTCAAATGAGTGAATGAACAAGTAGGCATGCCCCATGTGTCTGTCATTCAAAAAGACAGGGTGTCAGCTACCAATTATAACGTTGGACAAAAAACGACCTAAATAGCAGAGTGTTGATTTAATTGAAAATGAAATATATGTTAGAGATCGGATTGATACGTGAACAATAGCATTCGAAATCTGACTTCCATTTTAATTATGTAGAATGGGAAGATTTAGTTGTCTCATCATAATATTTGCGTTAGTAGAGAATGAAATCTAACAGAGGTTGAGGATATAAGTACTGCTAGTACTATCGAGAGAGAGAAATGGGGAAGAATTTAGGCACTAAAACTACATAGCAGTGGCTAAATGAAATTTGAATGACCGGAAAAACAATGTAGTAAGACAAAAGAAAGGTTACATACTAGCGTATTTATTTGTCTCCTTTACAGATCTTGTAGATCACACTCAATGGAAGAACAATTTTTGGACCCTAACGAAGTACGTGGAAAATATTGAAAATCAGGCAAATGAACAATAGAATAGTCGAAAGTGTTGGTAAGTGTTAGGTACAGTATAGATACACTAGATAAACTATTTCGCATATGTTGAATGATTTAACGACATTCCCATGAGATTCGTTAGTACCAGAACAATATTTTCAGAAGCAAGAATATTTCCAACTAGCCACATGAATTCAGTTGATAGCAGTTTTTCAATAGGAAACTGAACACAGAACATATATTTCTAGACACCCAAAAAAACCCTCGAATATAGATTAGATTAGATAAGATTTTATTTTTAGTTTTTTTTTGCACATTATTAACTAACTAACGTTCGCACAATTTAAATCACAAATTAAAGATTTAATTCTTAAAGTTCCTTATAATGTTTGATTTTCTTTTAATTTTTTTTTACCGTTTCGCATTTTTTTTCATATTAACTTGCATATTGGCATTAGTTTTTTGTAATTTCAAATATGTGTTTATTTAATATTTTCAATTATTTGTCAATTTTTCTCTTTTCTTTTTTTATATCTTTTTGGCTTTGTCTAATATTTCTATTTTTATAATTGGGCTGCAGCCTGTTAAAATGGATTTGAATAAATAAATAAAAAAAATAAATAATTTAAGTACTATTTTACAATAAAAAAATTACTAACTAGCGGCTATAATATGTTGGCCTGCTGGCTGTTGATATTTTTATTACCTTCAAAAATAAGAACCATCCTAGAGAATACTATGCTCGGTTTAGTAAGGTATATACCACATTTGTATTTCCTTCAGACTGAGTAACTCGCAACGAGTACTTGTCACCAAAAGTGCGGTCAACTTTAGCATTATTTGAGCATCAGTTGGAAGGTAGCGTTAAAAGCAGCTTGCCACCAAAAAAAAAATCTGTGTACTTCCTTGTAAACAGTACCAGCTCCGTTTTACTTGTGTTCTCATTCTACCTATATTTCCTACTTCTTCGAAAGGGTAGTTAATACTATCCTAAGGCCGCTCCCAGTCATAACTAGAAATATTTCCGGAAATATTTCCAGAAACATTTCCGAAACATTTCCAGAAATATTTCCGACAATATTTCTCTCGCCGTCCTACACATGACCGGAAAGTTCATTCATGGTTACCGGCAATCGTAGCTCAAATCAGAGCTGCTGCTTTTGCAGCTGCATATCCCGTCAAAATTAAATAACAAGACGGCTCAATGTGACCATCTATGCAGCTCCATTCTATTTTTGCCGTATGTATCACAGCCATACCTAGCTACAATACCATTCTCGGCCCTTCAACAGCTCCCTTTTCACCCAAATAATGCAAGTCCCATTAAACTTGCACTCACAACGGCAGCTCAGTGCCGAAATTACGTCACACCCTTGCGACTTTCCACCAAAAAAAAAATCTTTCCCATCGTCGACCGGAAAGTCGCGGAAAGTCCACTGCGCAATAAGTTCACAGCAAAGCGATCAGCTGTTGAACTTTCCGACTGATCGTCGGAAAGTCACATGGCTGTGACGAAATTTCGGGACTGTGCTGCCGTTGTGAATGCAAGTTTAATGAGACTTGCAGTTTTTGTGGGAAAAAGCAGCTTTTGAGGGACCGTGAATAGAATGATAGCTAGGTATGGCTGTGATACATATGGCAAAAATAGAATGGAGCTTCATAGATGGTCACGTTGAGCCGTTTTGCTTTTTAACATTGACAAGATATGCAGCTTCAAAAGCGGCAGCTCTGATTTGAGCTCTGGCTCACGCAAACCATGAATGAACTTTCCGGTCATGTGTAGGACGGCGAGAGAAATATTGTCGGAAATATTTCTGGAAATGTTTCGGAAATGTTTTTGGAAATATTTCCGGAAATATTTCTGGTCATGTCTGGGACGGGGGTTACATTACTAAGCCTATGTCGTCTGCATAAGCAAGTAGGCGGCACAGTTTACCTTCCTCAAAAGAGTATCTAGTCTAATATCCGACAACAGGGAAGAGATTATACCACCTTAGGGTGTGTCCTTGTGAACCTCTCGATGCAAGTGAGCATTTCCCAACGAAGAATATACCACTATGTTCTTCAAGGGCTGCTCAATGTAAGCCGCATATCAACATCCAGTCCTACAAGTGACTCAATAATTGCATCAGACTTGATGTATTTAAAAAACCTCCTCCCTGTTTATGAAGGCGCCAAGCATCTGCTCCTTAAGTGTGAGAGATTTTTCAATTTGTTTAGTGAGAGCCTGAAGAGTAGTTTCAACAGACGTACTTTTGGTGTAAGCATACTGTGACTGCGAGATTAACGTAGGATGAATTGATTTTTTGATATGGTTCCAAATGATTCCTCCCAAAATGTTTAGCAAAAAAGAACGCGGACATATTGGACGATAGTCTTAGGTTAACCTTTCGAATCTTTTCCTGCTGTAAGAATGAGCGTTACTATAGTTTCCTATTAGCTGACGGAAATATACAAGTATTTGCCCACTCATATATTTCGTACTTATAGGATAATTTGTTCCATAAATTGATCTTAATATTGCCTTAACTAATGTTCTAAGGGTATCTATGTAAAAATATTAATACTTTGTAGCTCAGGGTAACAAAATTTATTGAATTCTACGAAGCATTAATTTCAAGGGAATCCCCGCTTTTTATTTTCGAGTGGAATTTTTTAAGCAGACATCCTGATCCTTTTCCGTTGTCACATATTATCATAAACCAGTACTGCACTTTATAAGAAAATGCCTCGGATTTTTAGTTCGCCTTCAGTCTCTGCGAAGAAAACATTACTTAAAATTTGTACTTTGTGCGAGTTGACATTGATCGAGTATTTTATTGTGTAATAAGTTAATATGCCGAAAAAGAAAAAAACTGTCAACGGAAGTGCGTTCTTTGATAAGTGCCTATCATAAAACTGGCAAAAGAAATCGGCAGATTGCGATTGAGTTGAAAGTGCCGAGAAGAACAGTTGACTATAATGTTAAAAATTCAAGACCAGTTGAGGTGCTCAGAATAAAACACATAGTGGACGGCACAGCATCAACTCTTCGGTCGAAGATAGAAACATTTTGGTGACTAGCAGACGCAATAGACGCCTTACTGCATCGGAAATTCGCAGCACAAGTGAATGTGGAGAGGTCTGAACCCCTCAGTGTTTCAACGATCAAACGCAGAATTCAAGGTCTTCATGGTTGCATAGCTGTTTAGAAAACCATTGTTACGTGCCGAAAGTAAGAAGAAGGACTGGAATGGGCTAAGCAACACAAAAATTTGACATTTGAGGATCGGAAAAAAGTTATATGGACTGACGAGCCAAAGTTCGAAGTTTTTGGCTCGAGACGAAGGATCTTTGTACGCAGGTCAGCAGAAGAGAGCACATCCGATCCATGTTTAGTGCATTTCGTGAAACATGGTGGGGGTTTTGTTATGATATAGAGCTGTTTTGATGCAGATTGAGTCAGTAACATCTGCAGAATCCAAGGAATAATGAAGAAAGAACATTATCGGGATATTCTCGAAAACGAAATGTTGCCATCCGGAATGCGTATTTTTGCGAAAGAATTCATATTGCAGCATGGCAATGACCAAAAGCACTCATCGAAAATCTCCAGAGAGTATTTAAACCAGTTATCAGTTAAGGGAGCTCTTAAAGGTATGATTTAGCCACCGATAGCACTCTTATGGGATGATTATTTTGGAACATTTTGCTTCCCCAAGAAATGTGAGACCATAAGGACAGTTGGAGTATCGGTGCTCGAGTAAGTCGAGATGCCGTCAGGGCTGTAGATACAACTCAAAACGCATTTCAACGTTGATCATAAGCACTTAAGTGGGCGATTTAGCTCATTGATACCTTCTATGTTACCACGAAGTTTAATTTGGCTTGCGTATGGCATAATTGAAAGGATTCGGTTTCGTTTTATACGGTGTCTAGCCATTAGATCTTTTTACGACGTTAAACTATTGAATTTATGGTACATAGCTGCAGAGTTGAGAGCACTGGTAAGCGTTTTAGTCGCTTGCCTCAAATAATGGTAGAAAGCGATAATAACATGTTGTAAGCCAAGATTTGCCCTAGATTTCATGATGAGTTTAGAGTTGCAATAAGAGGAAAACAAATCCTCTTTGCTTCCATCACCACGTCTCTAACGGTGTCTTAGGTAGTAAGTGCGTGTCCCAGAAGGAAAGAAACCATTTAGCCTTCCGATCGATTTCCTCTGCAATAGTCAAGTTATCCTTGCAACAGTAATTGTAAAGAATAAGGACCAGTTGTTTCCAAACCCTGGTTCTTGGAACAAAATTACCTCCTCCATTGTCTTTGACAAGAGAACTAGCAGGACAGCTGTTGTTGCTTGAAGATTAATTTCAAATACCTTCATCATTACCATATTAAAAGATTGATTACCATATTGAAAGATCGATCCAATGCTGATCTCGCAGTCGCAGTCGCAGCATGCTTATACCAAGGGTAAGTCTGTTGAGACCGCTCTTCACGTCCTTATTGAGCAAGTTGAGAAATCACTTGCTCTAAAGGAATATACGCTTGCTGTCTTCCTGGATATCGAGGGGGCCTTCAACAACGTTAATTCTAACGCAATTGTTGAGGCTCTCTCGGTGCTGCATGTGGATGAACGGCTGATTGCTTTTATTGTGCAGCTTCTCAAAAGTAGAGTTGTAATCTCTACGCTGGGTAATGCCAGCGTAAGACGAGGAGTCAGTACGGGCACACCTCAGGGTGGAGTTCTCTCTCCCCTGCTGTGGAACATCACGGTGAATACTCCTCCAATGAAGCTGGACCGTGCCGGCTGCAAAGTGATTGCTTATGCAGACGACATAGCTGTTTCAGTGTCGGGAAAGTATTTACCTACGCTATCGGAGAGGTTAAATCGCACTCTTGGCAAACTTTCACGTTGGAGTCGTGGGTGCGGCTTGAATGTGAATCCTAATAAAACGGAACTAGTGCTGTTTACAAGGAAGTACAAAGTTCCAGGTTTTGAGTTACCCAAATTCAATGGGGTCTCCATTAACTTGAGCCAGAAGGTCAAATACTTAGGGCTGATCCTTGACTCGAAGTTACTATGGACGTACAATGTGGCAGAAAAAGGGCCATAGAGGCGAGTTGGGGATTGCAGCCTCGTACTGTTGCTTGGCTTTACACTGCTGTGGTGGAACCAATTCTGTTGTTTGGGGTGGCGTTCTGGTGGCAGGCTGCTCTTAAGGCTACCTGCAAACGGCAGCTTGAAAAAGTGCGGAGAATGGCTGCACTACTGGCAACTGGAGCGCTCCGCTCCACTCCTACTAAGGCACTTTTTGTGCTGCTACATTGGCTGCCAGCCAATCTACTGATCTCGCAGCAAGCTAATCTTGCTGCGGTGAGATTAAATTGTATCTCAGCATGGAATAGGACAGATTCCGGTCATGCGAGGATCTTGGCCGAGGGAGTATCCGCACCAGTGGTTGTTGAGTACATCGCTCCGCAATGCATACTGGATTTGGAGTTTACAACTCGCATTCCTCGCAGGGAAGAATGGTTTGATGGTATCACCCTTGATAATGGGCTTTTCCATGTGTACACTGACGGCTCAAAGCTAAACAACAGAGTCGGGAGTGGTGTATACTCGGATGAGCTGAATCTCAAGCTGTCCCTCCGTCTACCAGACCACTGTAGTGTCTTTCAGGCGGAGGTTCCGGCTATTTATCAGGCAGTCGACTGGCTTCTGTGTAATCAAATATTCGGGGTCAATATTGGTATTTTCACAGATAGCCAAGCGGCTATTATGTCCCTTGCTGGTCCTTGTACAGTGTCCAAGATTGTTGCTGAATGCCGTGCATCTCTTAGGGAGATGTCGAGACATTCGGTTGTTCAATTGATTTGGGTACCAAGACATAGAGGTTTTCAGGGCAACTGTGAGGCCGATGAGCTAGCAAGGCTTGGGACTTTGCTACCTGAGGTCTCTTGCTCCTTTTCAATAGGTATACCGATGACATCGGTCAAACTGGCCATAAGGCAAAAATATCTTGAGGACGCTAAGAAGTCCTGGGCAGATGAATCTTCCTGTGTGATAACAAGGCAGTCCTGGGTATCCATCGATGCGCATCGCACCAGGCAGTTTTTAGGCTTAACTCGAAGCGCCTTTCGTTGCACTGTGGGCGTTCTAACGGGCCACTGCCTTATAGGACGGCATGCACAACGTTTGGGCGTAGAGTTTAATGACTTCTGTCGGAGCTGCGCCTCTGAGGATGAGGAGGAATCTGTCCTTCACCTCATGTGCCAGTGTCCGGCTTTGGCAAGGAGAAGAGTGGCGGCACTTGGTGCACCCTTTCTCTCAAACCTGACGGAACTGTTCCTGGCAAATCTAAAGGGGATAGTCCGGTTTGTCAAAGGAAGCAAATGGTTTCCTGACTTTAGTGAGTAGAAGAGAGTCACTAAATATTGTGGCATCACAACGGGCCTCTCCTGTGCCTATGTGTGCTGGTCGTCAGGCCTCTGTAGATCGGCAGCCACGTCAACCTAACCTAACCTTCATCATTATCAGTTAGGATTTGGTGGAGGTCTTCGTCAGACGTTATAGGAATCTTTTCCCCTACTTAAAAGTCGATGGTCTAAACAGTCGCCAAACTCAGAAGAAATCCGAACACTAGACCCATCCGTAGAAAGGGGTTTTGCAAAAGATTCTTTCTCAGATTTTATCTCTGAGCAACGGACGTAGCCCTTGCTAGAAAATTCTTCTGCTGCTTTAGATGGTCTCAGAGTTCTTCGACTAAGAGCTCTTAGTCCGATCAATTTCTCTGAATTGTTGTTGTTGTGAGGACAAAGCCTCTATAGCTCGGTTCTTCTTTATTTATTTCGGTTCTTCTTTTATTTACTTTTAGTAAAGAGTAGTGATGATTTCAAAACAAGTCTTTGAATTAATACTTTAGCAATAACCATTGACCACTTATTTTTGGTCATAAAATAGATTGATATTATAGATAGATTCCGAATATAAATATATATTACCAGATTGCGAATATATTGCAAATCATTAACGTTGTGTTACATGTTTTAATCAAAGTCTCAACTCAGGTAATCAACCCAAATCTATTATATAACGCTATATTCATCTACTAATGGATGCAATAATCCACCTCTATCGGACCGCGCCTATTGTTATATCGCTTGAGAAATCAGACACTTGTTGGACACGTGCCTCCCATACAAAATGGATAAGCACCTTCATTAAAGCATGGTATGGTATCTACTCGTAGTGATCACTATCGTTGGTAGATACCATACTATGCCTTAAAAAAACAATAACAACCAAGCCGTACGGCCTGAAAGTATAACTAGAAGAATACTAGGAAAGAGGGCTGACTGAAATAGAGTTCAATACTTTCATAAATAATTTCCGGTTTGTTGCAAGAGAATAAATCCTCCAGTATACAAAAGAAGAAGAAAATAATTATGCTTTCATAAATTAAGCTTTCGTTAGGAAAACTGGTTTCGTTGACTGCATGCATGATGGATAGATATTTATGTGCAGTGCATAAGTATATAGCGACAGTACTGCATGTTGCAGTAGAGTTAGGTTCGGATCAATATCATCGCTACTCGAGCGAGATTCGATGATGTAGGAGTCGCAAATCAAATCTCAAGTATCTGCAGGCGTGCAGTTTAACAATAAGATAGAAGCGTGCTAGTGACACAACCAGATGTGCATATCAAGCGAAGTTTTCACATGGACCAATTCAAGTTCTCTTATTAGCGAACGCTACATAGGCAAGCGAATTGATGAATGAGAGTAACAAGATGGTTTCTTAATGCCAGATGATATATTGGAAATAGAAAATTAATTCAACATTGTTGTTTATTAGCGGGAGTCATGCACGTCACCTTCTGCGAAAATTAAGTTGTGCGTCATTTGGCTGTGACAGTCAATTGTGTGCTGAAGTTGATTAGATGTGGGTTATATGCCCACGTTCACTTTGTTCGGTTGCATTTAACGTGAATTGAATGTCAGGGACATAAGCAATGAAAATTAATTGTGAAATGAAAATTTACAGCGCTGCTTTACATGAAACAATATATAATTCAAATGGTTTTTTCGCAATAAAATATTACAATAGCAGTCTTCTTTAATTAAATCCAATATATTTGATTTTCCCCATCAAGAAAAAACACAAGTAGACATAAAAACGATCTGTCAGTCGCCACAACTAAGCTGTAGACAAATTTGAAGCAATAGATATTTTACCTAGACAGTATTATCGTAAATCTCCCATAGATACACATCGAACTACCAAGAAAAAATTGCTGACAAACAAAACCGCAAAAAATAACCACATAATGTCTGCAGTATTTGAGAGCTTTTCCCACTGTTTTTCCTTCGATACGAAATATTTCAGGGCAATTCGTTCTCGTCAATATTCCACAACAATTGGCCATATTGCCTGTTTATGCGATTCACGTAGTCTATGGTAGAGAACAAAAGCTTCTGCCAACCCGATATACATAAGTACTTTTATGTCGCATGTAAGGCAGACAGTTGAAGGGCTTCGAATGTCGATAAATTATCGTATATCTACACGCGGCTTTGGAAAATGGTAACGTGGATTATGTCCGAATGTGCCACAGGCCATAAGGGCACCAACTGGACGTATTGACTGAATACGTGCCTACGTGTGTTGCAGGCCATGTAATAAGCCATGATACAAATTTATTCGCATAAATTATGTCGAGCAAGGCTGTCTGAAAGGAGCAGTTTTTCATCGTTCGTCTGTACCAGCAGCAGCGCCAGCGGCAACATAGAGTAGGAAGCGGAAGCACATTAGCGACTCCCAATATGAGAACCTGATTCCACTAAGACACTCTGTGGCAATAGGGAGCTGTTGCCTTAGAATGTATCATTGAATTTTATGCAATGTTTATAGGTTTTTTACAATACTGGCAGGATCTTGAACATTTGTTAGGATTAAGTTGCAGAATTGATAAATGTGATGGGGATGTAGATACATACATACTGTTTTGTGCTGTTGAAATTGTCGAGAGCTAGCTGGAGTTACTGTGAAAGTCATTTACTTACTGTCTTTTTTATCAGCAAGGTGTATTACTGTGGATTGTGTTCAAACTTACCTGAAATAAGTAAAAATGTAAATTAATATAAATATAATTAAATTCATTTGCTTATTTATTTATAAATGTTCTGTTATATTTTTTATTTATTGCTATATTATTAATATTTGTTCAGTTGAATGCAAAATTATTTTGCATTTTTAGCAGTCACACCAAAAATAGGTCGATTCGAAATTCGGGATACCTGAATTAAAAGTGATGAGAGGCTTTGTATTATTATACCTCCCATTTTTCATTCTATTATTTTCATAGCAGAATTTATAAGCAATTAAAGTTGCACCAACTAATAAGATCATTTAAATATTCTTGAAGAACGACATAGTAGTTTTGGTAACTGAAAATACCTTTAAATATGTAAAGTAGCCAAAAATTCATTAAAGGCTGAACAATGACGGCCCAAGAAGCGAATCTTGATGGGCACGTGAAGGGAAGAGTGAAAAGTGAGAGCAAGACAAATTAAGAAAGGACACATACAAATATGATTCGTAATTGAGGAGAATCTAAGAGAGAAGAGACTTTTAGATGCCACGATCATTTAAATAAAATAAAGTTATAATTTTATATACTATATTATAATATAAACCGTTCTATTAAAAATCAGTGAATTATAAGAAAAAAGATGACATTGAATTGTCTGCACCGAAATACGTTCGAGTTCCACCATATGCTCTTGGTTGCATTTGTTCGGCTTTTGTTGTCTTAACTAAAGCCTAGGTGGCATAATACCAGCGCTCCATTAATTGCCATATTATGTCATTGACGGTCACTGGGTATAAGAACAGTGCTTGAAAATGAAGAAGTGTGGCATCTGATTGTTATGAATGGAATAGACTGGCTTGTATCTCTCGACTGCTTTGGCTAAGCATTCTTCTAAAGAGAGTGAGTCCCTGAGCTCCGGCATTATCATTAAAAAATATGATAGATGAGGAACATAAAAAAACGCCAGATTCAGTTATAAGTTCCATATACCCCCAAGTCCCAGAAAGCAGTTGAATGTAATTTTAGTCCCGAAATGAAAAGAGACTAGGACGATGGTCGAAAAAAGCTATAAAAATGGAATATATGAGTAAGAATAAATGAAAAATAATTTTTTTTTGCAAAGATCGTAGATTTTAGAAGATTCAGACAGAGTGAAGGGGAATTATAAAGATTGTGGGAACACATACACAATCCACAACTACACATCCACAATCCACAAACACTTTACACTTCAACAAACACCAAAATTAGACATATACAAAGTAGGCTAAGATAGTTGTAATTTTTTATGTTTGTAGAAAGTAAGTTTAGTAAGTATTTTAATCTTGAGAAAGCAACATTATAATATATTTTTTTTAAATTTACATCGTTTTTCTTAGTTATTTTTAGAAGTAGTACTAAATGTTTCTAAAATTGTTGACCCCGAAGGAGGCACGCACGCCTAGGAAGTCCAAGAGGGAAGTCAAACACGCTGCACTGCACCAATTTGCTGCCACGAGGCTTGACAACCATCGCCTCGGCAGCTACGCCAACACGCTGCGCCGCACCAACGAACTCGCTGCCACGATGCCCGACAGCTGTCGCATCGGCAGCTACATCAGCCGACAACCAGAGAGCTAACCATCAATTTCAACACTAGCCACCGCCAGCTCCGTGCAACAAACGATTATGGCTACGGTCGGCAATATGATGTTAAAAAAACATATTGCCAGCAAGCTGGATTCGCACTGCGATACACTGTTTGCGCATATCCTTCAACCGTACCAGCTACAGATACCGAATTCAATTGCTCCCGTAACTATGTAGTCAACTTCAGCACAACAACAGACAGCAATATGCACAACAAAAGGCTCAGCAACAAGTCTAGCAACAATTGCGGCTACAGCAAAAGCAGTGGCAACGGCAACAATAACGATGTCTATTCAGGCATTTCCTAAAAAAGTCCACACTAACACGTGAATACGATCCAGAGCAAGTCATGTCAACTTTGACTCCCGATGGCGTGCTTACGGTAAAAAGTACCAGCTCCAGCGCGTATTCTTGGAATCGCAGCATTATACTTACAGAATTATGCAAGTAGTGTGGGGAACACATATACAATCCACAACTACAAATCCACAATCCACAAACACTTTACACTTCAACAAATACCAAAATTAAACATATACAAAGTAGGCTAAGATAGTTGTAATTTTTGATGTTTGTAGAAAGTAAGTATTTTAATCTTGTGTAAATAACATTAAAATATATTTTTTTAAATTTACATCGTTTTTCTTATTTATTTTTAGAACTAGTATTAAATGCTTCTAAAAGATTAAGCATGGAACTAGCATTTTTTGGGGTCATTTGACATCAGGAAACAAACAGTGCAGATTCATCATCGCAGTTAATATCGGTGGCAGTTTGCCAAACTGTAGATTACTGTGTTGCCTACGGTGAACAAAAATAACTGTCAGCGCAAATGACAAATCAAACATAAAATATGATTGAGTGCCATGAACGCTTCATAAAAACGTAGTTACGAAGGTCAGATTCGACCATCTTATGAAAAAAAAACTGAAAAAGGAGATACTCATCAAGGAAAAGTCTCAGTGATTCAAGAGAAGAAAAATGAAAGAATAAAAGACGATCTTTGTAAGGACGATACAGATTACAAAATTAAGAAAAAAATGTGGTAAGAACAAATCTGCGTTGAACAGATTGCATCTAATTTAAATAGACGTAATAAGGGCATCAAATTTAACTGCAACATTCTAAGTCTCTACGGACAAAATAAATATTTATATTCTTAGTAAAAACGAACCACTCTAGCAGAACAAAATAAAGAAAAAAGTATAAACTGGTGGAAATATTAACGGAGGCTTTGCAAGATAGTAATACAGTCACCTTTTGACTCAATCACTCGAAACAGTTTGAAAAAGTCAGCATACAAAAAACGAGAAGAATGCATAGAGCAATCGAAAGAGAAGAGGACCAAGAATAGACTCTTGTGGAATACCCGATGCACGATAAAAGAGAATTGAAGAACAGGAATCGACAGTAACAATAAAAGTACGACCAATGATTTAAGAGGTAAACCAGGATAGAAGAGGATCGGCTATGACATCATTCTTTAGCACTCGAAGATGCTAGGTTATGGTTGACGAAATCATAGATTTCGGACAAGTCAGCAAATAATAAGTAAAAAGCATGAGTAGCCTAGTGCGTAGAGCACTAGCTTCTTATGTGTGCAGTTTCTGGTTTGAATCGAGGTTCGGGAAGGAACCGTGCACCGAGCTTTGAGTTCACCTAGCTCTGCACCTAGGTCGTTGACATTATACAAAATTAAGCTGCTCTTGGATTCTGCAAATTGCCAGGCGTCCGTATTTTGCAGAGATTTCATTCATAATCTAATATGTTGCAAATAACCAATGAAGAAATGTATATTAAAAAAAGGGATATATCGGCTTTGGCAACACTTCACATTCAACAATTTTTAGATGACAAGAGTGTTAAATTCTGTATTGGACAGGAAACTCTTCTTGACAGATCATATATTGTTTCAATGTTTTCATAACCGATACTAAGTTCCACAAGAATGAAAGGAAGGTACTTAGAATACCATTTTGTGTACGCTACTATTTGCCCACCGTTAGTTTGCCGCCGTCAAAGGGCATCCATTATTTGGCCACTGCTATTCAGGTCCTCGTAGGCGTCTATTATTATTATGTGTATGAAAATTATAGATGAAAAACATAACAAATGCAAAAACTAGATACAATTTAGGACCAACGAAACAAGCAACGACTTATATGACGATACTTTGTACGAACAACAGTACAAACTCATACATTTTAAGGAATTCTTAGATTTGACGACTCAATTGAGTCGAACAGTTTTGTTTAAGATTTGTTTAAGTTTAGGGCAGTTGTACCACGAATGGCAGGTAGGTTTGATTTCGTTTTTCGCCTCTATTGGATAATGAGTTGCTTCCAGACTCAATACTTTTTATGAAGAACTCCCATTGTTCATATTTGAACTGGATAATTGGGACGTGTATAACGTTTGTTAGACGATTTGTTTCTAATCGTAGCCTATGGTTACTCGTGCTCCCAGCGCATCTCCTGGTTAAATCTCTCCTTCTAATGAAGATCTTGATAATTGGAAAGGATTTAATCATGATCAATACAGACTGATAGACACATTAGAAGAGGGCAGATTACCCTCGAAATATTGATATCTGTCAAGAAATTTAAATATATCTAGTTTCTAAAGAAAACATCGTCTTTAAAATTAAAATAACTTATTTTGCTCCTTTTTTTAAACACACTATCACAGTACGTTAGCACATAGACTGAGTTCTAAGTCACCCTAATCAAATACTGATCCTGAACTGGTTTTCTAATCTGCTCTATTTCGTGTCCTTTTGATGTCCTAGTACACAGCTCGTAATCTGAAAGTTTAAACTCATTTGGAACGAAACACCGTGTGCTAAGTAGTGACGTTTTTGCTTGTTGCTTAATTTCTTTGCTGTGAAGTTTGAATTCATAGATGCCTTCCTGGACTATATGAAACAATTTTAGGCAATATGGACGAATAGGATTTGAGACACTGCGAATGCGATCAGGTGTGATACAAAGTGTAAACATGTTCATCGTCTTTTCGTTCGACAATCAAACATTAATATGGAGATCAAGATTTTTTTCAATTTTTATCTGACAACACAAAGAAGATTAGATTACAGTAGATTATTTTTTTAATGTGCATTAGATATATTTGCGCTGCATGATTAAACCAAGTTAAGAGCCAAGCTGCGCCAAGATTTATCGGAATTAATACTTTCATAAAATGCTGACAAGTTTAAGGGGGTAGTACCGGTTAGAATGCCAAAAAATAGCCTAATTTTCAATATTTTTTTTCATCTCCTATATTTTGTATAAATTTTATAACTTGCATGGGTGAAATACACGTTTTGAAGATTACAAAATAAAATATTTTTTATTTATTTCATTTTTCTACTTATTTATAGAGGGCGCCAAAGTTGACGTCTCGAAAAATGCCTCGTCATACTGCGGACAGATAATCACAGGAATGAATAATCTGAAACAAAAAACCAAACCACATTTCAAAGAGGAATGTTTCTTACGTGGTAATCTACCACAATATTTTTAAAAAAATAATCAAAAATTAATGACGGTTTTTTGAAAATATTTTTCGAAAAATCGTTATTTTTTTCACTTTGTTTCGCTTGCCAAATTTTTTTGGGTTAACTTTTGGCCTATATTGCGGTAGATTACCACACAAGATGCTTGAATAAAGTAGTGCACCAAATTTGACTTAAATCGGTTCGGCCAATCTGGAGAATAAGTGTTCGCAGTTTGAAAAAAACGTCATTTCGAGAAAAACGCGTTTAAAATTTTTTTCCATTTATTTATTGAATATTATTAAAAAAATATATTTTTATCACCTACAATTGCTCAGTCTGCAATCCCTGGACCATACATAAGTATAAGTCCACATAAGCCAGTTGCTCTTGCAGTTGGGCAGTTTTTTTTGGCCAAACGCGCTTCCTTTGCCGCTTTTTCTGCCAGACTTATGCGCTCTTAATCTTTGTTTTTCACAGTAATTAAAAGCAGCGGTCTGCCGTAAACTGCCGTAACTACTTTATTTTTGGGAATATCTTAATAAAATGTTAAGACGTGATTTCTGAAGGTATAATAAATTGAAAAATGCAAAAAACGAAAAGCTGATTTTTCAAAATTATAACCGGTACTACCCCCTTAAAGATATTATACTACTGGCGATGATAAGAGCAGATACTAAATCTCATCCAACAGAAGTCTTAGGGATTTGCCATAAAAAGATATGTTGCATGATGAATTTTTATTAGTTAAGTTATGTTTACATCTCATTAATTTTCTTGTGCAAATTTTCTGTAACTGCCTCTCTGATACCTTTTGATATGATAATTCCATACGCAAGAAGCCCATCTCAATACGCAACTTGACCCACAAAACCAACCGAAAACCAAAAAATAATAACAACCAATCTGCCGACAACCAATTACTATCCGAAGATAATAATTTACACAGTTACATCAGAAACAACTATAACTCAATAAAATTTCACAATTATCTATCTTATCAAACATTTTATTACCTTTTCGAAATGAAATCCATACCATCTTTCAATCCATACAGTGTATCGATATAATTCCATTCATCTAATTCAGTCGAAAAAATTTCTTCAATCACCGTTTTGAGTAATTTGTAATTTGTAAAAAATCAAAAGAAATAAATCTTTCAGTACCAGATGTAGCCTGAACAATTAAAAGTCCATCAGATCGTGAGAAATTCCATCATCCAGCCATTATGAAATTCATTCAAGCAGTAGCGATTGTAAAAAACCAGACCAATAGAAAAGTAGAGTAGTACAAATAAATACCTGTGCGTATTCAACACTCAAGTAAGTAACTAATCACCTCTAACTATCTTATATAACTTAATCATCTCTGATGACAACGACTGCAGATTACATACAAAGAAAGCCGATGATGGACATAGACGTATCTTTTGTTGTTCATGTCTTAATCCGGATATTTAACGTGATAATATAAATTTGGAAAAACTTTAAGCACAAAAAAATGGATTTATTAGACATCCGGGGATACATATCCTCTCAGACAGAATAAAAAAATTAAACGAGAGATTTTTTTTTGGAAAACTTTCGCTTTCGTATTTGACAACGTTTTAGATAATACCTAGCGAAGAGCTAATGCCTCGCGAAGTCATCAGATACATGCACAAGACGAGATGTAATATGGACAGCATGGGATCAGAGTGGTTATCGCATTTGAATTTATGAATATATGATGATCTGCATATCATGTTCGAGGTACTGTTGTGCATAGAGAACGCATGTTGATTGAATTGTTGTTTTAGTTTTTTTTACAGATTATCTATTCAGCTAATTAATTTATTGATTTTATATAACATTATTTAATTTAAAAAAAATACCTACATGAAATATATATCCTTTGATTTTCGACGTCAGCTCCTTGAAATCTTTGAAAAAGACCATGTTCATAGTAGTCGAAGTCATTTGGCGGCAGATTTAAATAACTCCTTGGTATTCGAAAAAAAAAACAATCTGAAGCGAAGTTTTGGTTATTTATTGATTTTTATTTCGACATTTTAACATTTTCGCATTCTAGCTCAGATACACTTTTATTTTTCGATCATTGATGAGCGGGCACGTGGCACTGATGTCAAATCATGATGAAATTTAAAACAAAATTAGCTTTTTGTATATCATTGGATTTTCACTCAATTTTAATTTTCTTTCACTTTGAAATTTTCACTTCTGCAGAAAAATCACTAGCACTGCAAACAAAAAATTAGATTATTTACTTGGATTTCGACTTCGAAGAGAAAAGGTAACAATTAAACCGGGCGACAGAAACCAAAAACACAATTCACTGTGTATTTCTTATGAATCACATGCTGAATTACACGGTAGCGCAAATTAAGTGGATTAGAATCACACGAACAGATTGAGATACTTTTTTTTTATTTAGGATTTCGCGTGCAAATTAATTTCGACTTCCGAGCAGGTGTTTTTTTGTTATTTGTTAATACCATTGTTATGTTCTGCGCGCGTTTTTTCTCATCTTTTCCACTACAAAATGCTACTTTTTCTTCGCATTAGTCGGCCGGAATTGTATCACAGCAACGAAAGACGGAAGGAAGGTATCGTCGAATGTACACGGACGATAAAATAAGATCTAACGCGGACGCATCTAAAGAAGATTGAGTGTACAAGAGTTCCCCGAGCGGCGTTAGTCATGTACGGCAAAGAGTTAGTGTCATCAAGTCAAATCTGATGAAGTAAAAGGTTTTCTCCGGTGGGGAATCGCTGCATTGCGAATGATAGACACTGCTGTTGCCGCCGCTCGACCCTGTCTGTAGTGGCAGATTCAACTGACGATAGCAGCTAAAAACGAAATCTCATGATATTATCGAATAGAGTTCAGTCAACCTTTTTGGCAAGATTCCAAAAAGTTTGAAGATTTTTCGAGTGTTTTTTTTATTGTTTCGTTTTGCTTCAATCGATGGGTCTACGATGATAGTGCAGGTTTTGTACCTATTGGTTTTTTTTTTTGGCGAAGTGTGTAGCTGATTTATACTAAGTACAGGGTGTTTATACAACTAAATATAGGAGAGAAGGATATTAACTTAATTGTAACACGGAACTTAGCCAAATGGAGAATTTTATTTTATGGCAAAAAATATGCTATAAAATAAATATTCGAGTGTGATTTGAATGAAATAAAACGACCAATAGATCAAGGGAGCTGTCGCAAATTTGTTTTTATATTAAAAGACAAATAAATAACTTTTCAGTCTTTTAATTCAATGAATGTCTTGCAAAAAAACCAGAGGAGCTGCTCGAAACCAACGAAAAAACTTGAAATATAGACGAAAGAAATATAGATATCTAGATCGGTTCGGAACACAATAAAAAATTATTAAACGAAAATTTAAGCTATAGACGAAGAGCAGAAATTTCAGGCATTTTAAGATTTTTTCGGCTAACAAATAGTCATTCCAAATTGTCCATTTTTTTAGCGGGTTATATAAGAGAAATGTCGGAGGATAACATGACAGCAAATGAAATATATCTAAAAAGCAGTAAGGCCTTATAACCATGGTAGTGTTCTTTTACATTTTTGAATTGGCTTATAGAAATTCGAATGCTGTTTGCTTTTAAGTTGAAGTTTGTTCAAGTTTGAGTTGAAGAGCTTGAATTAAAGAGAGATTCGAAAAAAAATTATATTCTTCACGATCTCAGCTTTTGCTTGTCAAATCAATCTAAAATCTAATGGGGTTAGCTTCTTCAATCTTTGAATAAGTGAGCCTCATTAATCTGGAGCAGCCTTCAGATTCATACAAAAAAGCAGTCAGAATACCACAATATACGGATTTTGACATTAAGGCAGTGCTAACTTCATTTGAATTACGAGCAAAAAATATTCTTTGCAATGAAGGATTTATTATGATGCAGGATTTTACCCCAGTTTAAAACGTTTGAAGCAAAGGTTGGCAGATATATCTGGTGTTTCATAGATAATTTTTAAGTTGAACTAGACGATAAAATGCTTCGTGATCTGCCCAGATGGATTCAAAAACCGCATGGATTTAAAACGACATATTTCGAAATCGAAAACTAACATATGTAGTATTGTTAGGAGTTACTGGATACAATTAATGAATTTGAAAAAATTATTATGTATTTGATGTTGAAGGTAAGGAGCTCTCTGATACATCGAAAAGAATTGGAAGCACTCTTGCAAATTGAACGCGCAGGATAATTGGAAATTGATCATATAACAGTTGCTGAACTTTTAAAAATATTAGGAATGATTCAAAATCTAGCAAATTGGATACCGTACGAAGCGAAGCCGAGACACGTCGTATGGCATTATTTCAACAGCATGACGACGTTCGGCCGCAAACTGTAAAATCGATCAAAGCTTACTTGGAAACACCCGATTGGGAAGTTCTATATCACCCACTGTATTCACCGGACATTGCTGCTTCCCGTTATCACTTGCTTCGATCGATCACTCATGACCTAACTAAGCAGCACTTGCTGTCATAAGTAAAATAAAAACGAGCACACGATAACTCTTGTCGGGTGTAGGGGTTGAATGTGATAGAGATTCAGATCAACAAATTTACAATCAATGTACGAGTATATGAGTGTGAAGTGATTAGTTCCACCACTCACTATATCCTTGATTTAACTCAGGTACCTATTCCGAGCTCCATGCGCGGTTCTTCGTCCGAATCTGGATTTGAACTAGGAACCTCAAACACTAGCAGTCAGTGCTCTATCCACTAGACTGAACGAGATTTAAGTAGTCGGTATTAATTACATCGAATCTGAAGCTGGCAAATAACATTAACCTTCTGGATGCAAGTGGTAATACGGTAAGAAATCGGAAACGAAATTCATAAGATGGTAAATTACTGAAATCACAAGAATGGAAAAGATATCTAAGACCGTATAGTAAGAACTGATTTTGAATAGATTCAAATCTTCGGCTGTGAATTCGAAAACCAGTGATTCGTTTCTGAAAATTACAAATAGAGAATATTTCTACTAGAATTCTCTCTTTGACGTCATTCTCCATTAGTGAGCTTCTGTATGAATCTATTCTTCTATATCTCAATCAAACCTAATCACCATTCCCATCGGAATAGAGAAAGTATTTCGGTAATATCATGAATAGAGTTTGGCAGTATTGTCACAGTTGAGTTAGAACTTTCGAATTGAGAAAGTGGAGGTTACCTAGTTTAAAATTGAAAGATAGTGAAGAAATAAAAATATGAGCATTATAATCAAAGGGGCAGTAAATACATAAATTTTTATTGATAGTAAATTGATTCCGTTTATTATTATTGTTTTTAAAAGTAACAACATTTTATTTTGAATTATTATTGATATTAACAATATTAACAACATATTAATAACAGTATTTGTACCTTTATAGTACACAAAAACTAGTTCAATATTTATTGGACTGATAAAATGTTGCTTGCAATATCTAAGAAAATAGACATTCGTATATTAATGTAATGGCGGATACAACCTCGCACTGTAAGGAACATAAATTCATGTGCACACGAAATATCACTAGAAGTTCACGAGCTTCGTCATTTTTTTAATTGAAAAGAGCTACCTATTTTTGAAACGCTAAAGAGATCTCTCAATATTTCATATTTAACTTGTAAACTTTCAGCCATTAAAAATATAAAATTAATTTTATGATTGTAGTGCCGGGTTTATTGTAATTAAACTTCACTACTATCTTATGGACGGACAAATACAACAATAGGCGTCGGCCGGATTCGAAATGGATTCAGCACTTTTCGGATAGACGCCTTAGTAGCAGCGCTACAAACTCTCCTTTGCCAATAAACTCAAAAGCAGTAATTCACACGAAAGTAGCATAGAAGTCTACAATTATCTATTTCTGTTCTGAATTTTAGCGTCGCAGTTTCCTACACATATTCCATCACATAGTTCTCAACTGAACTGTACAGAAATTGACAAACTCAATCAGTTGATTTCTGTGTTAGTATGTACGTGACATCATCGGGTGCAGATTTTTCTCTACTCAAATTATAGAAACGAGATACAGATTCCAGATAATGCAAACATGTTCAAGAAGAGCGATTTTGTAGCACAAAGGTGGTGAAACTATTTGACTTATCGCTTGATGAGCCCAAGTCGTTTATTTGCTTGGAAAAATGCTTTGTCATTATGTAAATTGCAGGAGAGCTTTTCATCAAAAACAGTACTGAAGTTCAATATTAAATTGCGATCGCTTTTTCCCTTCTTGTCTATAATAGCATAGACGATGTATATCGAATCTACAGCTTTTCTAAGCAGATGATATTTGATGTGGGAATATGGGTCAATTTGCGGATTAAACCTCCGAAAGCAGTATAAAATGGATTTGTTTTTTGAGACGATCAAAAATTGAAATTTAACTAAGGAGTTCCGAAAGTATGAACTGTTTGCATACCTGACTGATATAAACACTTGAAGTGGGAAGTTCAGACATGTGGCACCAATACGATATGGACTCATTGCTGAGAAGACGGACCACATAAGTAAAATAATATACCTTGTTGAGAGCTTTCAGGTCAAGATAGACTGCAGGATGAAGATAGTCTGAAGCCTGGATTTATACGGAGAGGTTAAAGACGAATAAAGGAATTGTCTCAGCCGTTTATTTAACGGATCTATGCCTTGACCAATGGTAGAGACTGTCAGTAGATAGCGAGAGATTTAGGAGTTGGGAATAGCCCTTGTATAACTGCACCGCGGTCAGTTTCCGACACCATAAGTAGGCGAGGTGGCTAGCATCGCTACATTGAGTCAACTGATGCAACTAGCAGCTCCAAATATCCAGCAGTGGGTGACAAATAGGCCCAAATTGGTGAAAGCCCTGTTCTATTACGTAACCTTCTCTGACGTCTGAGTCTTGTCAAGTCAGCGCTGAAAAAATTTATACTTCCCTTTAATTGTAGGCACTTATCTTCCGACCGTGTCATACATTATACGGTAAAATTTTTACAGCGTCATCAAGCGAATGGTAAGTAAGAATATTTGTCCTATCGACTTTGCCAAGGAACAAGCGAATAACCAGCATTATGGAAATTCCATATAATTGTAAGTTTTAAAAGTGCTAAAATCAGGTGTGGTAGCTCAAGTGTAAGGGCGCGGAATGGCTAAGACTATTAGAGAGAAGACTCTCTGTGTTATAAGACGGACTAACCAATTCGAAGAGTCCTTACAAAAAAAGAAGAAATTCACGTTGGCGGCCTTTTTAGCATTGAGTGGGTCTTCAACAATGTCACTGTCGCCAGTATTATCGATCCCTTGGTTCGATATGGAGTGGATGAAACTCAGGCGACCTGCGCATCGGAAAGGGTGCCGACTTTTGCCACACCTAGCGGAATAACATTGAACTTGTTGATAGTCTTATACTTGTTGATAAATTTTTGGACCTTATACTAGACAAGAAACTGAACTGGGGGGCTAATGTGATGTACTGTATAGGTAAGGCTCGCGTAGCACTTTTCGCGTGCCGATCTACCTACTCCAATACCTGGGGTCTTCTACACATTCACATGCGCAGTGAGGTCGATTTTGGTGTATGGAGCAATCGAGTGGTGGAAGGCAGCGGAGAATAAAATCAACATCGAGTGCAAAGATTAGTTTGCATATGTATTACGGGCGCTTTAAGAACCGCCCCAACGGCTGGGTTGGAAATGATTCTGGGACTTATGCCTCTGGATCCATTCATCTTTAGAAGCGCAAGCTTAGCGGCAATACGCGCTGAAAGTTCCGGCATGTGGGGCCACAGAGATATTCTTACAGAATACCGCGAAATAATTGGGCTCGTTGCGGAAGACAGGGACTACATGAGCAAAATAACACATCTTGGCAGAAATTTCAGGTCAAAGTATCCATAAGAACTGACTGGAAGAAAAATAGAACTATCGCCGATGGTGACGTCCGGATTTACTAGGACGGATTCTACGGATTTGAGCCTTAATCTGTGGTGTAGACTGTCGGACCATGCTACTGTCTTTCAGTCTGAAGTATACATATACTATATGCATGGCAGTTGAGTCCATTAACGGAACATCAACCAAACCAACGACTATTTGCGTCGAGAGCAGGACAGCTTTTCTCGCTCTTGCGTCTTACAGATGTTCTTCAAACACTGGTAGTGCTTGCAGAGTGAATCTCAATGAAGAGGCAAGGCATGAAAAGCTAGATGTTATCGAATAATATTTAGATAATTTTAAGCTGAAATAATTTAGGCAGTATTGAGTCATTAAGTTTTCTCGAGGGATATTTTATAGCTAACGACACCTAACAAGATCACGGGGTTTCAGGAATGGTTTATCACGACATTGGTGGGAGCTTTTAATACAGGTACAGCTTTAGCCTGGAGTTTTGTAGAAGTTTTCTGGATTGCTAGTGGTTTGCAGTAAGTACAATTTTTCTGTACATTTTTTTAAATAATTTAAACACCTAATGTTGTTGTTGCTGCTGGTGAGCTTCCAAGGGTAAATACCATGCATATTTACTATAATTTCTGCCGTTCTCATTCACGTGAGCAAAAAAACCAGGCGTATTTCTCCAGAATCAAAACTTTGTAATACCTACATGCTCATATTTTATGTTAGGGTAAGCGGTTAGTATTGAAAATATTATCCCTTTGTTTGCAAATGATATGATAAGCTCATAATGACCTGAATTAGAACTTGTGAGTTTTTAATGCGTTTGAACCAGTCATTTACTGACCAAAATTTGTCAACAGAAGGATAAAATATCCACACACCAAAGATACTATATTAAATTATTACAGATAATATTTCAACAAAATATCGACCAAACTTTTCAATCAATCTGTATTTTTCAGTGAGAAAGTGACCTCGAAATATACTTCTTCCATCTAGTTACTTAGATATCTCTGCATTTATCATTCAATTGCAAATCGAAAAAAAAGTAAATATATCATGCTTCCTATTTTCGATTCTTCACGTTTTCCGATTCTCTAAAACATAAATTGCATTTGGAAAGAGTGATTGACCTGCCGTCATCTCCAAGTCTATTGGAAATTTGAAAAAAAAAGGTCCGTCAAAGTTACTCGTAGATAGCTGGCATCCAATGCAATTTGTGTACAGCGAAATAGTTTTGGTATTTTATTGCACTTAAGTGAAATTTTCGCAATGATTTGATACATTAAGAGAAGCTTACTTCGCGGTTCGAAATCAGAAGAATTTAAAAGAGAACAATGACAAGATCGATATAAATATTTTTTTCGAGTGCAGGTAAATTGCAGAAATATGCATTTTTTGAAACATTTCATTGTCACTGTTTAGAAGATTGAATATGCCAGTCAGTTTATTTCGAAAATATGATTTTGCTCAAATTACAAAAATATGAAAAAAACCTGAAATTACTCAGCAAAAATTATCTTTGTAAAATTCCAGAGACAATGTCGGAGCTTTTCACTGTGCTTGAATATTATCTGAAATTTCGCGGTTAAGTGGTTACCTAATGAGATGCATAGTCACGTCAGGTTGAAACCGCAAAAAAAAAAAACGTTTTGTGTTCGTTTTTTTGATTATTTAGTGTTTTTGAGTCGTTCAGGAAATAGAAGAATTTTCTCTTCGTAGGAGATTGAATTTCAATTTCAATTAAATTGCTAATATAGCTGGTAAGTGTAAAATTATTGCTATATCCAAGGTTTTGACTACCAATTATTTAATACTTATAAATGGCTAGAAGACTAACTAACTGATTGCTCTTGAAACAACTTGACCAACTAACACAATTCACATTAAAATCTACTCACTCTTGCAGATCATAATCCATCCCGGTAAATTACTTTATTGTCTAATGACCTATCTAATGCTGATGAAATTCGAATACTTCGTTTTTTTCACATACTAATGCTCATATGATATTTTCTACTAGTAAACAGTATCTAACTTCTAAGCTACACATATCTATGATGATTCAGTTAACATTTCAAGTGACCATTAGCCTTAATATAACTAGCCAATCTTAAAATACGCTATTTATTCTCTTAACCTAAATCGAATTTATTAGAAATAGCGGATCCAGTGCTAGGTAGTGCCTTGCCATACACGAACATTGCGATCAATAACAAATGCGAATAACTTGAAAAGAGCCAGTGCACTCATATGAGTATCTGATCATGGTACATTGGATCATGTAATAATGAAAATAAGATACATTTTTGCAGCAAGGTTTTCAAATACCAGATATTTTTTCAATATTTTTCATAGTTTGTTGTTCGCGTAGCTTACAAGTGGGAATAGTTGAAATTTTACGAAGTCATGAAGAAAGCTCTTGAACCGGAGTAAACACCTTTTTTTCAATTACATCAGGCACATTTAACAAGTGCTTTGATAGAATACTGTACTCGGTCAGTATGAGTATCCGAATCTTACAGTTCTTGATCCAGAGTTAATGCTGAAACTGGTTTTCCATCATCTGGCAATTACATGTGGTTTATTTCGCGGCATCATTTTTTTCATCTATGTGTACTTTATTATCGTAGTAGTCATTCAGGTTTAAATTAAATTTTTCGTGATTTGTTTTTTGGGGAATTAATTTTTTTTTATCCTGGTCATTTTTACAGAGTTGTTTTTTATAACGTTTGTGGAAGTAAGCTGCCTGAAGACAATTTGCATAAATGCAGTATGGCCTTGAAATTAAAGTATCCAATTGCAGAATTCTACGAAAACCAATTAAATTACGTTAGGAACAAATAATAATCAGATTTATTGGTAAAATTCAAAAAAAAAATACCGGAAAATAATAAATTTTAATGAAAATAATACATGGAGATATACTAAAGACTAAAATCTATAAACTTTTGGTTAAAAACAATTTTAGCTTTTATACCTCTGCTCGATTTCGGGAAATCCACTAATCTTGGAAGATAATCTGCCTCTTCATTTAGTATCATCGAAGAAGATGAGGACAAACTGACTTTATAATTACCATCTAGGCATTAAATTACATTTCGTATCTGTGAAATTTGATCTTTAAATTGATACTTTGTTTTGAGACAGTTCGTTTCATGGTAACTTTTTCAAATAATTCAACATCATAAAAAAAGTAGCGGACATTAAGATGGATCAGCTTTTCTGAAAGTCAATTTAGCAGTAGTTCATTCTTCTAATTCTTCTTTTGAACGTAATTCGCTCATTTACGGTTCTCTACGAATGGAAGTGTTTCATTATAGTCTATTTTCTATTCAAACAAATTGATTTACAACTTGGTATTATTGTTTTTTTTTCGCCTTGCTATTATTTACGACCATGCAAATAGGTTAGATATATTTCAGTTACTCTTAGATAGAATGAGAAAAAAACCAAATGAGTTTTACGCATTTGATTCGGCCTAAATAATAATTAAGATTATAATCACATTTTTTTTTATTGCATCGAGCGATTTCGGTGAAATATATCGGTCAACTGCCATGGAAGAAGAACAAATTTTATGTAGAAGAAAAAATCTTTAGGGCAAAAAAGTCAAGTGCAGAAAAAATCAGTAACGTTTCTCTTCAGATAAATGTAAAAAAATAGTAGAACAATGAGATCAATTTAGCTATAATAGTTCGCGTGAAAACTATATCGAACAATTTTGACCGATATAACTATCCAATTATGTTCTGAGCGTCAGTTTGTTTGAGTAGCTTGGTAGATTTTTTGGTATCTCGAATCAATCTTGCAAATTGTGAACAAAAAGGTTCTTGCTAAGCATGGATAAAATGAGAATATTGTGAAACACTTATCAAACTTGTACCATCAATTGTAATTCGGTATCTGATAATATAGCCATTCAGATGCATTTGATCCAATTTGTCGTGGCATAGGGACTTGCATATCGGAAGATATCACGTTAGAAGCGTTAAAACGATGAAACGCGTCTGGCACGTGCAGCGTGACCTGAAACAGCGCGAGTTTTCGCAACGTGAACGATCGAATAGGTCACCGCGATTGATGACGTGGCGCCGTTAGAACCGTTAACACGATGAAACGCGTCTGGCACGTGCAGCGTGACCTGAAACAGCGCGAGTTTTCGCAACGTGAACGATCAAATAGGTCACCGCGATTGATGACGTGGCGCGTGCCTCTCTAATGGAGTCACAATTTTTCGCGTTCCACGCCTCTCATCATGTGGCCGCTCCTGGAGTGCCAGTTTGACGATTGAACTAAAGTATCTTCGCAGGTAGCACTCTGACTGAACTTGGAAATGCACTCGTACTGACATCACACAGTAAGGCAGTGGTTCATATTCTGCAGGTCCGAAATTCATATGCGACTGCAAGGCGAATACAGCGTCAGCTCGAAGTCTAACTATGACTAAGCCTTGAGAAAAGATATCTCTCTCAAATTTTCACAAAACGAGGGCGAGGGAACCATTGAAGCAAACAGCTCCGACTAGTAACAACGAGACGTCTGCAAGAAGTGTATGTATGTATATGGACTCGGCAAACCTGTGCAGGTAACGTCAAAAGCTGTACAAACCATGAAAGTTGCCGGTGAAGGCGGACACTGAAATCAAAGCAGTAAAAACGACAACTTTTTCACAGCAAACTGAATATCAGGCAGTAGAGTCTCAGAGACTACCTGGATATGCGAAAGAGAGGTTGTCTGATGCCGATCTTGTCAGCTCGGAGCAGAAATGTCTGGAGCAGATGACTGGGAACAGAACTACTCTAATTGAACAGCCCTGGGTTTAAAGTAGCCGGATATGCACACTCAGCTAAATCAAAGGACCAAAAATCTTGTATGATGAAAGGTCAATGAGACTGAGGGCTTGTGTCTCTCTTCTTTTTGACTCGGTAGTCCGCCGCTAACATACGAGCTGAAGGGCCTGATTCAATACGCCGAATCTTAGACGGGATCTTTTGGTGGATTGCGATGCTGACTCCCAACATGCCAGTTGGGGCACCAACAAGAGATAGATTCTTTGAATTTATAGCTTTTGCTGGTCTAATGAGTCTAAAAAATGGGATTTCTCTCACCTTATTCCCCGCTATCAGAAGTGCGGTTATTGATATATCACTATGTTCATCAGGGATAGTCAGATCAGTAAATGAAAGGCACTTATAGGATACGAGCTTATTGCCAGATCACCGCTACTTTGTATTCTCTTTGGCTACGGATCCAACAACCATGGCGGAGAGAAACACTGATTGGGCTAAATTCAATCGACTTTTTTGAGACAAATCGTGTCCTAGTGATAGGATAAAGCCAACGGAGTCAATGAAATCCCAGTGGAGTACTATGAATAGTGCCATATTGTGTGAAGAAGCGTACCCCAGTGGCAAAAACAGATGCAACAAGAACGGGTTCCTTGGTGAAACCGGAAACTACAGAGAAGCTCCTCAATTGTAAAACCAGAACAAAATATAACTGGATCGTATACAAAAGCTCACAAAGAACTTACAAAAATTAAGTTAGGACCTCGAAGAGAAAATCATCCAAATCGTTTTTTGAAATACTGAAAGATGCGAGAGACTTTGATGCTGTGCAAGGTTCTGGCAAAGGACCAATCAGCTAAGCCAAGATGATGAGTTTACCAAGGTACAAAAGAAGTATAACGTAGAAGGCTTCTGTGTCTCTGAACAAACTTCCTGCTATTCGCGACAATAGGAAATGCTGATATACAGTCAGGCATATAATCATATCCTTTGACAATTTCAAAAGGTTGGGCCTGAACTGCATCTGGCCGGCCAACAGGAGGAATGGACCTAAAGGCATGCCTAGCCCTAGAGTATCTTAGGTCACTTTCACGCCCAAATGCAATAAGCTGTTGGCACAGTCTTTACATCCACGGGAGGCACAATTGGCGGCTTTATGTCTGTCTCGGAGACAGTTGACGCACAGTTTCTTGGACTGAACGAATTTGAGTCGTCTGGTGGGTGTGAGCTTCAAAAACTCCGGACAGTAGCAAAGCGGATGAGTCAATTTGCACATGAAGCATGAGGAAGCCGCAACGGTAGCCACTGTAGGTTTTGCAACTTTCTTACGGTTGTCCTCCTTTACCTTCGACTTATTACCAAGCGTTTCAAGTGCCTGAAAGCGCATCTCCAAAAACTGCAAGAAACCTTTCAAAGGTGGCAACTCTCGAGGGCTGGATAGTAATTGCTCATAAAGTGCGTGAGTGGCCGAATCAAGCTTCTTTATCAAAATGTGCAAAATCAACGGATCCCATTCGCTCGTGGCAACGTTGAGGCTTTCCAGTCCTCTAAAAACCCCGTGTGTCGAATCGTGTAAAGACCTCATGGCAGCCGCGGAAGGTTTGCCGCCAGCGTTGGATGGTTGCTCCAACAATTTGTCGATGAGTGCAGCACCAACAGTCGACGGTTGTCATACCGATCTCTCAAAATTTTCCAGGCCGTCTCATAGTTATCTTCAGAGAGTGCGACGTTCTGAATGAGTCGTTCGGCCTCTCCTTTGAGGTTGGCGTTGAGGTACCATATTTTCTAGCAATTCGACAGGGGCTGATTGTGCACCATTTGACTGAATCAGTCTCCATCAAACTTTGGTAGTGTGGTCTTGAGCAGGCGTATACTGGGGGCCGTCATGCTTGGAGCAGGTGTCGCCGATGCTAGTTCAAATTCATCCAGCTTGGATTCCAGCTGAACCAGTCAGTCCTGAGCAAGTTCCTCCAGCCTGATATGTTGACTGAGGTCGAAACCACTTCCTTCAGGATTCTGACTGAGCTCGCAAAGCTGGTAATGAAGTTCCTCCAACTGCGGCCAAAATCGTTGCAAGGACACAATTTTAGCCTTATACCACTGTCGTGAAACCTCGGGATGATCTGGACGCGAGATTAACCGGAGCAAGGAATCCGCCATGACCTTATATCGTTGGAGGATCTTTGTGATGCTGGGATCCGTACGCGACGACACAACTGCTTTTGTCAACTCGCTGACGTCCGCCGTATGAGGCAACCCTATCCCTTCTGCAAGGTCACAAGTCTCTGCTCTGGGCTGCCTCAGGGCCAGCATCTGCTCCGAGAAATGCTTTTCGAAGTCCAAAAAATTGGTCTGCGTTGTCTCGTACAACTGGCTGGTGAAGTAATCGTGAGTAACTGCCACCTCTGGTAGTCTTCATACCAACACCTGAGAGATATAGATATTCAGATCCGAGGAACTTCATACTGACCAGTCTATCATTCTTTATACTATAATGCAGTAAAAGACGTATTCAAAGATATATGCGAACTAAGTTTCCAAAGTTTAAGGCGTGTTTATAATGGTGAGTATGTGATTTTTGGTAGCTTTAATTATGGACGGATGAAATTCAAGCAGAATTTAAGAGTTTTTTCAGCGAATAATTTTTAAAATAGTTCTCTATAGAAGAATATTTTTTTCTTTCCAGGAGAATATAGTTGTTGAGATACTTTTTTTTCGGAACAACAATACAGGACTTTTTGTATAAGGTTATGCGAATGATGTACACTTACTGATAACGGGAAAATTCCTTTGGGTAAGTTCAAATATTGTTGAATCGACAAAAGTAGAATTCCCTATAGGGTATTGGGATTTTATCACTTGATAGTAGTTTTAATCTGCATGAGTATTGCGATAAAAATGCGAGACTGCAGTATCGATTGCGATCATGGATACTCGAATGACAGGAGTGGGAAGAAAATCTGTCTGTGTTGATCACATACTATTAGGAAAACTTTCGCATCAATGAACTCCTGTAGGAAGTATTGCATGTGGTGAAAAAATATTAACATATTGTGATGGAAATTTCACTACATTTTATGTGATAAGTATGATTGCCAGGACTCAAAATGGGGAATGAAGCTAAAAATAGGTTTTGCAGCCTTATTAGGTTATATCATTCCCGATAAGCTAATCAAATACTATTAGAAACAATTCAAAAAAGAAGTTACCAGCTATTGGGAGGGATAATATTGAAGACTATACTTCATTGTTTTATATGTACAAGAAAATAAAAAAATGACAGAGCTAAACATCAAGGAAGAGTCCGAGTGGCAAGTGTGCCCAAAAAAGTTCAGAAGGGTGATAAGTTTCACTAGATATCGTTCACCTTAGTGAAACGTCTCATTAATGGATCTTCAGTTTACTATTTCAATATGAAAACAGTCGTAAGCATGTGGTGTTCGATGTGGTGAATTATGGGTCAAACATTTCTTTCATTCGTGGTTTTTCCAATGTTTGGAAAAACCACGTTGTTTTTTCCTTTCTGCATCTGTTCTTGCCGCATTCAACCATCGGCTCTCACATATTATTTGATTTTGAACACTAATTCGTATTTTCTAGCCTCCGTTATCAAATTCGGCTAGCTGGAGCAGATTAGCTAAACGCTTTCTATGCTTTCTTTCCACTGGCTTTTGTTGCTTTTCGTCTTTTTAGTCAGGGACACAAATGGAGGCAGCAAAAGTAGTCAAAAATTCAATATGAGGATTAGTGAGGCGTTCGGACATTAATTGATGAGTCGTTTGGACCTGAAATATGGATACATTTCGATCAAATCAACAAACACAAACGTTTTTCCTCGTCATTCGTTCATGAGCAAAACAAGTGTAAAAACAGCTGAATGCAAAAAAAAATAATAAGAAGAATAGATGCATGAAAGAACGCTTGGAAATTCTCACGATTAAAAGTGTTGTACTTGCATAAAAAATATTGACGTTGGTCTTCAGAAGGACAACTTTCAAAACAGATACCATTAAGGTCAACACGAATCATTACGACATCTGCTGAATTCCGCAATTGATTGGACGTAAAAGAAATGTCTGATTTTTTGTTTGATCGTCCCAAATAGTTCCTTGCAAAATCATCAGTCGAACTTTTCGCAAGAGCACAATTTATTTGATAAAAAAAAACTTTCAATACCTGTAATATTGACAGGCTTATAAGCAATATCTAATCAACTGGTTCTTACTAAACTCCAATAATTACATTGAGCTATCTACAGAAATTTTGAACATAAGATTATGTTATAATAGCATTAGCTCAACTGAGTACAATACTTTGATTTCGCAGCATAATCTGTCATTTGGTTGCCAGATTTGCATCTAAGCCTTCATCATTTTGTAGGCAAACTTATTGTTTTTATTCCATATCTGTCTATTTTTTATAGTATCGTGCAATAGCTACACTAAGCAATAAATTCTTGAAAACCATTTCAAATATATAACCAGATACTGTTTTTTTGCACCCCAATCACATCTTACAAATCAATCTTTGATAGAAAATTTCACTTAGATTGCAAGAATTTTTCTTCACAAGCTTTCTTTCTCCTTATCTTTTCATGCAGAATTAGGAGCAATCACTCCCGTCCTCCTACTAATCCTTCACTGTTTTGTTCTTTTCACAGCTTGTTATCCGTTTTTTCCCGTCCACGAAATATTTTATCGACCCGTTGATTGAGTACTTTTGAAGCAGCATTCATCCAACTTTTTAGATGCGAAACACTCTATAAGCTTCTTAAAGTGATTGATTTAAGTGTGTTAATCATTGTTGTTCGTTTATGGATCCAAAATCGGCAGGCACGTTGTCGAACCAAAATCTGGTGGAAAATTGTGATGAAGTGAAAAAAAAAACAATAAGATTCGTCTGCTTTTGCTCTAAATTTTGAGTGCACTTTTTAGATCGTCGCGCAATAGATTCAGTATTGTCGGAAAAAAGTGAATTTCGATCTAAATTATTTTTCCAAAACTTTAATTTCACTCGAACTCCATCCAATGAAAGTATGATATTTATTACTGAATACTTCAATTTTTTAGTTGTGGGTTTCGTTTTGGGAATACTGAATTTTATTTTTAACGGGGATTGCTAAGATTTGTTCAGTTAATGACTACATCGATTGTCTTCAGATGATGAATTTACAAAATTGCGGAAAATTACACGAACAAATCCATATTTGGTTAATGGTTTTCGAGATGAGTTCTTGTAGTGCAAAAAGAAAAAGTGAAAGGCTATTGAGGTTAATAGATGAACATATTTTGATGCTGCCGGCGAAATTGATAGAACATGAAATATTCTAATAATTTCGGAAAATACCAAAATTAGAAACGAAGATCTAATAGGATTTCATATTGCGAAGTTTGTGTCTTCGATCAAGATGATAGATTCTGGTCAAGCACGTCATATTCTATGCAATAGAATAATTATACACTGTTTTATGTAACGGAATATAATTCTCTTCCGGGTGGGCAAATCATCAAAATATATTGCATGATTTTCGTTATTTTATGTTTTCCGATAGCCAGTTTTCTGAACTGGAAGTTAAAAAATAGAATTTTCGCCATGCAATATCAATTTAGTTTTAGACACAGTGTCATATTATGCACGCGTTTAAAATGTCAAAGTGCCTGGCAGTAAGCCAAATTTCAGAAGTCGAAAACATGAAAACTTTTTGTGAAGAAGGAATCCTATTTCAATGACACAATATGAGTTATTTAATGGGAAATAGAACGATAGCAGGAGAATTTGGCTTTGAAAAAGTTTATTTTTATCATTACATGGATCTTGAAAGGCATGCCAAGTTTCTTTGATGAATGAATGTGTGTGATGAGAAGCTGGTTAGTATTTTGATTTACTTTTTCTTTCGGTATTGCAGAGTATTCTTGTTCCAGGTGTCTGATAGTTAATGGGAAATGTCTAAGCACGGAACTTATAACACCACAGATGTAAACATTTATTTATTTGTTTAATAACTATTTTTACAGGCCGGAGACCAATTACAAAAGTAAAAAATTTAAAAATTATGCTATGCTTTTTTAATAATTTGACTCATGATTGAAATTTGTGGTAATACTAGAAACGATTTTAATGGCATGACCTGGCTTAAGGATTCACGGCTCGACCGACTATAAGAAAAATGTGTGTTGGCTTTTATGCAGGAGTGAAGTCGGAGTCGGAGTGAAGTTCAAGCTCGAACGGCCCTAGGCTAATGCCATGCCGTGTCCGGCAGGTCTCAGAATACGTTCGAAGCTCGGATTATTAAGTTGGTGGTTTGGTTACCATTGTTCCCGATTGCGCTAATCTGGCTCTGGGCACCAGACTCCGAGAAGACTGGAACTAACCCTCGCCTGGCCATCATATTTTGCAAAGACAATCAAGGGGTCACAAAGGCGACTATACACCTGAGTGGAAATAGCGGCTCTGAGTTGGGACAAGAAACCACTGACGAGACCAGCAACAACCAAATCCGCAGACAATACAAAGAGACATCATAGGGATGATAGCGGAAACGGAAGGCGAACGATGTGGCTCTATCGACCGCTTCACATTTGCGAGGAGACCAAGGGTCTAAAAGATTCCCCCTTCGTCGAACACTACAACGCGAAGCGAAGAAGCGGTCCGTTTAACGTGCGCAACAGATGCGCAAGGAGGCAAAATTTTTTACTCCAGTCGTAGTGCTCTGGAAACTCCGAAGAGTCACTTACGTGGGTGTGCTGAAAAGACAGAGGCAGAGGAGACTATTCCGCAACAATTCCCGCTAGCGCGAATATCCCCTGGGCGGGAGTACACTAAACGCGACCGACTAGCTGACGAAAATATACCAGAGATTTATACCAGAAGAGGAAGTTTCAACAAATCTTCCGCAAAATGTCAACCTGAAGAAAAATATTTTTAAGCACGTAAAGGACGGCAAACTTGAGCTGTCGGGGTTTATTGAGGTCATATTCGTCTGTCGGACGAAGAGGCAGAAGATGCGTACCCGTGGGTCTTATGGGAACACACTGTTGAAGCGGCCACTCCTGCCGGGAGCAGATCGGTGACGGCAGAATAAGCAGGTGGCTGAATCAAGCCCTGAACACACACATAAAGTTCGGGCCAGAAAGATGGTGCCGGTCTCCAGCCTCTAACCTCAGCAAGTGGGTCTTAAATTTGACGCTTAAATTGTAGGAGCCTCAACGGTAGAGGTCTAAGCTGGTGCTCTTCATGTCTCCTGGTAATGCAGAATAATGGTGAATGAAAATATAAGGCAGTTCTCACGAAGTGTGTATTAAATATTAGATGTGATCGATGAGCGGAGAACAAGAACTAATTTCAAACAAAAAACACTCATCAAGGAATACTCTTCGGGATTCCAAAGACGTCATTTGCAATAGGGAAAATCGAGCATTCTATTCACAATAAGGGATGTGAAATTTAAATAATAAAAAACGGTTGAATCTACGTTTTGCATGTTCCACGACATCAATCAGATATCTAACTTGGGGGACCAGACTTGAAAGCAATACTCGAGCACCCTACGAACTAAAGAGTAAAACAGTTGAACACAAGTAGACAAGTTACCAAAATGGTCACAAGATCTGAGAACAAAACCGGCCAAACGAGAAGCCTTGGATATGATGTGCGCAATATGCAGATGAAACTTTAGTTTACAATCAAAAATTACACCAATTATTAACAATAGTGAAACCAGAAAGAGAGTAGGAGAGCATCAACTGAAGCTTTTAATATCTATAAGAGATAAAATGACATTTCCATATGTTCAAGACAAGTGTTTTTTCCACCAAGAGCGCAGGAGGCAATCGTAAAGAGATTCAATTACTCTAAAGATTTTGAAATCATCAGGACACTTAAGACAGGGTGAATGAATAATTTGCGGAAAGTTATTAAGAAAGACCAGGAATAAGAGAGGACCACGAATTGAGCCCTGCGCAACACCGGAGAGGGAACAGAATGCGGAAGATCCAATCTGAAATATAAGAGGAAAACCGAATCCCTCGGTAATGCCAAAAAATATAGGTCCGAAAGAAGAAGTTTGTGATAAACAGAATCTAATGCTTTGAAAACTTAGTGCAAACAACATCGGCTTGTTTCTGTTTCAAGTTGGAGTAGGTTTTAAGGCTGTCTTTGGTGAACCCAAGTTGCTCAGAAGCAAAAAAGCATGAACGATAGGGATAAGCTTATTGAAAGCAACTCTTTCGAATGCTTTATCAAAACAAGAGAGAAGGGAAACTAGCTCGCAGTTAGTAATGCGGACTAGATCATCCGATTTATAAGTCGGTAAGATTTGAGCAGATATGGCAGAAGGAGCCAGAGAAGAAACCAATGTTCAAAATAATGGGCAAAAAGATACATAGCGACGAGGACCGCTACTGATATTTATGCTTAGTAAAATTAGTAAAGGAGCGATTTCTACAGGGTCAAATTCAATGGAAGACAAAGTTTAAAAATCGGCAAGTGAGAGCGCATAGCGTAAGACTGATGATTGTTGTGAATAGCATGTGGAACAATATTTCGCAAAAAATTCTACAAATCCCATTAGGGCTGGAGGCAGTGGAATCATTGAGGTATATTGAAGTAGGGCAACAATGGGAATTTTTTAGAGAGTAGTTATAAAACCAGAAGGGTTTGTGACGGTTGGAACAAATAGAAGAGTCAATATTAGCGTAAATATCACGCATAACTTATCTAACGACAGCTTCGGCTAAGACCTCGAACCTCTATATTTAGCAGGAAGTGTATCTTTATCCTCAAATGGAGACGAGACATCCGACCGAAACGAAGCAGTATCATTCTGTTTACGCGGTCAACTGGTAGGAATAAATAGTCATATGAAGATGAAGAGAAAGCCATAAAATTTAAAAATAAATTCACCAAGAGTAAGATCGATGAAAAAAGAATCCTAATTCATCAAATTGATTTCATTAGACATGCTTACAATGTCAGCTTTATAATAATTTAAATCTAAGGATCGAAGGGGAATTTTAGTGACTGAAAACTCCGTCTAGATCGTGATGGCAAGTGGGGGTGCGCGTCAAGTAGAACATAAGACACGGATGAAGCTTGTCGGATGATACTATGGGAAAGGATGTTCAAAAGGACATGTATTAGTACATGTACTTTATGACTGGAATCGAGAATAGAGTTAAACTAAGAAAGGGAACACTATTGACAATTAAAGAAACAGTGCTTATGAACAAGATCGAAGAAAGGAGATGTTTCAACCGCTAGGCAAATTTAAGTCACCATATATTAAAAAGAAGATAACGGGAAAACAATTAAAAGGTAGGTCGAAAATTTTGCAAAGAATTGATTGTAGACGGATATAGAAGTATTACATGGAACATATTCACAGGAGGCACTCAAACTTTCGGAAAGAGCGAGAGAGACACGAAATACACTAGACTCAATAGAAGGAGATGGACACACATAAACAGAGAGAACTCTGAAGAGAGTTGAATCACCACCATCACTTTTAACCGTTATTAATCGTTGATAAAAGGAAAGACCTCATTATCATAAATGCCAGTGAGCCAAGTTTCAGTAAGGCAACTGGTTTGATCCGAAGCTAAAGATGCAGAAAGATAAAACGCGTTCACCTTAGTCTTCAGGCCCACGAACGTTTTGATAGTTCTTTTACATTTACATTTTACATTCTTTCACTAAGGCGCCAGGTGGCCAAAAAACGGTGGGATGAAACAATGTGATGATATAGTTGTCGTAAGTTTCTCGCATTCAAGTAGTGGCGGGATGTTACCCAGTTTCAACACTGGCGTATCGTAAGCTAGTCTTGATATTGTAGTGTATAATAAAATGTAAACACACATAAATGTCAAAACATATTAAATATGTCCACTTTGCGATTCTAGCGATATTCCACGAAAGTGGTGAACACTAAAATTATAATAGTTTGATTTAGCGGAGACTCAAACAATTGCACTTAATTTTAAAAACAACATTAAAAGCCAAATCCATATATTTTAGTACACATAATTTTCATTTGCTAATTTAACGAATAATGTTACTATTTAAGACCGGAATATGGCACAATAAAGTCAGTCTGTTTCAATAAGCCAAATTGCTCGGCGACTGAACAGACGAGTTTCAAATCGAATTTCTTTTTTTGATTTTATTTTCAAAGGTCACTATTGCATCGTGATCTTGCTAAAGAGGCGGTTAAATTCGCCATGCAAGTATCACGTGCATAGTGACCAGTTAGGGAAGTAATTATACTTTTGTAAACTCCACAATATAAAGATCTGTACAGGAGGCCTAAAAATCTATGACGACGGAACTTTAGCAGGAGCAAGTAACGTAATGAATAACAACCAGAAGAGTTAGAAGATGCGATGTAGGCAGGGCATCAGGTGGAGAGAGTCCCAGCCCATCAGTGGGCATATGATGATCCCCAGCAGGAACATAAATAGAGTTTTGTTGCTCCAGAATTCCAGCTGACTCCAGGTATAGAGGATTGGAGTGCATCAGCGATTTAACCGGATGCATTTGGAATGCGACGACTGCTCACACAAATCGGGTATCGACACATTTGGAAGTGATAAAAAATTTTAGATTTGATTTTTTGTAATAAAACAAAGAAGTAAAAAGCAAGTTAAATGGAGGATCGAGCTCTGTTATCTTGAATTCGAAAAATGCTGAGCCGAGAAATGCTGAGCCGAGAAATGCTGAGTGGCGACACGTAGAGAATTCGCACGAGCCCGGCACGGTAAAAACACAGCAAGAAACGATAGGCAGATCGGTGGTTGTGAATGAAATTTCCGCCAACTCCTACTCCCAGACCAGATAAGAGTCATAGTGGGAGAACTCAATTGGGACAATTTGCAAGCTGAGAAAACTCGGCGGCGAGGATGTAGAAAAACAGGAAGATTTGTTAAATGTAATAGCTTATGGTGTGCGTTTGTAGAAGCGTTTAATAGTTCAACAAACAAATTGAAAAAAGTCTATATCCCCTACAGTTCTGACCGCTTTGATATATAAAATATTTATAGAATTCTACTAATTGAGTTACTTTGAACTTGAAAGATTTAATGTCATATAATTTTTACAATAGTGTTCAATTCACTTCTTCTATTCAACAATTTCACACTCCGCTTTTTAAACAAACAGCATCTTGTTCTACTTTTGTATATTTCAATTTCAAACCAATTTTACTTTCTCGCTACAATTCAAATGAAAATAATATGCTTCGAACGATTTAAAATCATCTTAGTCACAGCACATAGCTACAAATGATGTGAGTCATGACACCTTCATTTGTATTCCTTGAAGTCATCTATCCAAAATTTCATTGTCAATTCTTTACTAGACTACAAATTGCCTTATCGAACGATTTACTTGAGAGGAAACTAAACAACAAACAACATTAAAGTCGACATAAAATCCCAATTCGAAAGAAGAAGACCGCAAAGGCGAAAGTGTATCCGAATAACATAAGTTCTGGCCTAAATATTCATCTAAACTGTGACAATTTGCTTTCGACGAACTGAACAATTGCATACAATTCAATTTTATTCCAAACATACTGACACAGCTACTAACAAACGTAGATACTAGAGTAAGCACTTATACTGTGCGTTGATAAATGGATAAATGACTGACTGGGCTGGATGGATAGATTGCAGACAGAAGGTGACATGAACTAGTAAACCCAAATACCTTTTCGTAAGAAAGAAAAAATAAAATAAGACAAGACGAGAAGAAAGAGGAATTTAAAGGTGCGTGACCAGAATTCCCGAACGGAAAAGCGAGGACAGATGAATGCCGATAAGAATAGAGTGCTGGGTACCTGATATCTATAGACATGGCATTACTCGTATATACGCTCGATAAAATTTAAATTGAAGATACTCTAAGAAAATGAAATAAAATACGTCAATTCTACGTGCAATTGGTGCTTGAAATTGATGATGTTGTTGTTGGTTGTGGAGAAAAAACAAAGAAGCAAAACATGATCTTGTCAACAAGTGATGATTAAATAAGTGTGTTTTGAGGGAGGTAGACAGTTTTTTTTTTAAATTATGATTTATTTTGAAGTTAAGAAATGAAACTATAGTGGACGTGGTAAATAAATTTCGAGAGCGTTTACTTAGAAGAACTTTTTATGCCCCTGGAAGATGTTGTATTTAATTTAAACAATAAGAAGTAAATCATCATCATGCATCAGTTCATGTGCACTAATACTGGAGACAGATTCCGGTTTCGCGAATCTCCAATGAGCTTTGAGCTTTTCATTTTCCTTTGACACACTAGGGTAAAAGCTGGAGTCTTTCCTCAGTATTATACTGGAAAAACGAGCAATATTATACTTGTTTCTCGAAACTCGTTGGGTTTTTAACTTAGTGTGTCAAACAAAGGAAATTTAAAAGCTCATTGGAGATTCCCGAAACCAGATTTCGTTGAGGACTGTGTCCAGTATCAGGGGTTAGATCTACAATCCCTTCGATCGACTTCAGCTCATTCTTAGGACGGAGCTTTCGTCACTTTTAGGATTGATTTCGACTCTCTATTGAAGTTTCGATTCTTATTTCTTGCTTTTTATATTTTATATTTTTTTCATTTAAAATTGTATTAGTACTGACCAAACTGAATGGATCAATACCAAGCTGAATGTATCAATACTGAATTGAGTGGATCAGTTATAAGCTGAGTCGATCAGTAGTGAACTGAACGGATGAGTGAATCAGTACTGAATTGAGATGAGGTTCAATACTAATTGAAGATTTCAGTTTGATTGTGAAGCTTATGCAAGTTGAATTTCACGAAAAATCCTTCGTCTTTGAAGCATCTTTAACGAGTGTGAGTACATTTAAAAATTTTGTTTTCGACAGCTTCGATGATTTTGATTTCCTGCGAAATAACTAATTTCCTCTATATCCATATTGGTGTCTTATTCTGCTTAAGATAGTCTTAAGTTAAGGAGTCTTATTCTGATTAAGAAAATAATTATTTGTATACTGATTTCGATATCTCCTAGCACCCATGGCTTATACGTGATATTTGTCCTGAAAGTTTTCTAATTAAGCTGACAGTAATCCAGCTTCGTAAGCATGCCAAAAGTCAAGTCCTTTCACAAGGAGGTTTCTCATAAAAATAATTGTCAACATTACCTTCTCTGGAACTTCGATGGCCAATAAGAGTAAGAGCATCATAGCTAACAAGGAAGCTTTTGACGGTGCACTATACTTTTGGCGCTATATACATATTTGATTTCGAGATTGTGATAAAACATAGCGCATGAAACCATAATGCATGGCGAAAAAATCATAGTAGTGGGTGGACTCTAACTACACTATGGACTCTAACGCCATGTATTATAGCCCAGGTAAAAAGCAAAGCAAATTGGTCATGACAGTTTCAGAATTTTGACAGCTGCGATGATGTCAATTCATATTTAAATTATTGAAATTTTACTTCTTAGTTTTCAATTTATTGCGAATAAATTCTGCTTAAATCCGGATTCAAATCCATGATTCTATTCACTATATTTCGACGCTTATCTAACTAGGCTACGAACGCTTGTTGGAAAGCTATTATTATTTAGTCTAATTGAATGGTGTGTGCCAAGATTGTGTTCATATTAGTTGGCGCTATGTTATATAGGAGTCGAGACTATGAGTATAGTAGAAAAGCCTTTAATGAATGGGAATTTGGCCTTTTTAGGTATATTTTATAGCCCTGGGTAGTATGTGCATTGCGCATGGAACCAGAAGTGCTAAAAGCATATTCTATGTTAATTGTGATATTATTGCGCTGGAAGCTATATTTTATAGCTCCGGGTACTACGTACATATTTTTTGCAACCATAAATGCTGCGCTGCGCTACGTAGGATTACGCGCTATGTAGATTTTTTTCAGTGCTTAGCTTAAAGAGCACTCGACTCTGAAATCTTGCATTATATAGGCCAATATCTTTCCAATATTTACTTTGAAACTATTCACTTTGCTTCCCTAATTTTTGATTTTTCGAATGCAAGGATCCACAGGTCTGACGTAGAAATGGTCGATTTAGAAAAAGACAAAAAAGACAATCGTGTTCGACTGTATCAAATTAATGAAAAAAAAACCATACTGAAACGGAAAAATTATCGGACATAACTGGACCGATACTATACAAGGATGCTAGGTAGAAGATTGTGGTTCTCGAACAGGAAAATTGCGAACTGCGAAAAGAGATGACGTATTTCCTGGCGGCTAACCAGCAACAAGAGGAGGTTTTGCACTCAACTCGAGCGTGATCAAAGTAGCCATCCATGAGCTGTCAAGTACACCCATAACAGTAGCAGGATCAACAACATATTGGCAGACAGCTGGAAAGCTGGAACCACAAACAAAGCCGAAATAAAGAGCACAAAAAATTGAACATTGTTCCTTTCTTGACAGAACAAAAAGGAAAAATGTCTGCCCCTTTCATTTCATCCACAAAAACTCGACAGATTCTATCTAAAATAGCATATCAGAAGCACATTTTTTAGGTCACCGTTGAGCTTCACGCTCAGGAATCACATATTCTGTGTGCTTCACTAGAGGGCTGCAAAAGGTCTTTGAACCTATTAAAACCAATGTTCGAAACGCAACGACCAAAACTGCAGCTACAGAAAAACCTAAATCACTTGGCATCTGTGGCCTGCACAGGGGTGTTCAATGTGCGGATATAGATTCTGAGATAGTGGCACAGTATCCTGATCTGAAGGTGAAGTCGATACCGCACTTCCTTTCACAAGTACTGGATGCTGAGTAAGCCGGTAGCGACTGAAGAATTCGACTTGTGCAAACCGAGCTTTAGCGTTTGGAACGTTAGGCGAAGTACTATACGATTAGACAAGAGGTAAGATTGTTTCTACGAATTCTGTTGCTCAAAGAGTTCCAATCTTCACACATTCATATGTGGAGACCACAAATCACAGGTGTATTGCCAGACGACCGAAAAGTGGATGGATACAGGAGTAAGAGTGGTGTCGTGAATTCAAGTGACTATGATGACTTCAGGAAGTATCTCGAAAATTTGGAACGACGATTAACTAAGTCAAAAATAAGAGGTTCAAATTTGAGCTTCGTAAACGTAGTCTTAAGCCGTTTGAAAGATATCATCGGAGCAAATAGCGAAAGAGTACCAAGTAAGCAGACAAATAGTGCAAGGTAGATTTTATGAGAAAAGCTAAATGATTGATATTTGTTTTCTTTGCAAAGAATTTTGTAGCCTTGGCACACTTTTAAGAAGAACTAGAAAGATATTAGGTGCGTTTTTTTGCACACTCGAGCAAATCAAGTTTTGTTAAGTAACAAAATGGTTGTTGTATTCAATATACTTAATAAAATTTGATATGCTCGGGTGTGCAAAAACCGCACCTATTATCTTCAAAAAGAGTCTAAGGTGACCCTTTAAAAACAGATATCCAGGCATAGGATCCTGTGAAACAACGGGTTTTGGGCGTTTTTTTTTCGATGGAGAGAGCATCGCGAGCATAAGAAAAGGTAGGATTCAATCTATTTAATGCTGAATGTGTGAAAGGATGGGGCCAACGTGATTAACAGAAGGCCATATAAGTAGAATGATTTCGAATTGATCTTCCAGCATTCACCTGATTGATCTTCCAACATTTTTCGTGTATCGCGAAGACCTGTTGGGAAACCGTGCCTTTTTACAATAAGTGGATCATACTAGCATATAAGTATTGTTCGAAGAACTTGAAAAATGATGGAAGGAACTAAATAAGGCGAACAATATTTGCGGACATCACTGACACAAAAGTCTCTTTCGTTAGGAGGATCATGACAGGTTTGGGGTCGTCCCTACGATTGTTGTCATGAACATATTTCTAAGCTCTTGATTTTCTTCCTGAATGTTTTTAGTATTTATGTTTATGCTAGAGGGTGTCTCCAACGCACATTAAAATACCACATTCTGAGAAAGAATGTTCGCAAAGATGTCAGTAAATCACGACTCAATCTATAGACATTACGCTTTCAATTTTTACCACTTATTTGTCTTGGCGTTTGCAGTAAGTTTAAGTGAACAGAACCGAATTCGCATGCCATTCATTGCAACACCCAAAGTTCAAAGAAAAATCTCTAATCGCAGCCCATTTGATTCAATCACATGTCCACAAAGCCCGTCCTACAAAGCCAAATTATTATTCATCAAAATCATAAGTGATGCGCTTTAATGTCGCTGTTGTTTACAACAATAGTACACCGAACATTGCCAAAACACTGTCTAACATTCCTATTTCAATTATTTTTTCTTTTTTCCATCTCCAGCCGACCATTATTATCGTCATTATTATTGACAATACACAAATTAACTGTCGCTGATCGATCGTTTTGAGTCAAATTACATACTGACTACTTTTATGAAAATTAAAATGAAACTGTCATCACGACGTGATTGATGATGAATCCGATAAGGTTTTCCTCAATTTTACGCTCTTGAAAGATACAAAGATAGAACGAAAAATAAAAGATACATTTGCAATAAAACATCAATCATATCAATGTATGAGTATTGTACGATGTTTATAGAATGCGTTCTTAATGTCAATGACATTCCACATCCTATATATATACGCTGAAAGGTGAATATTAATCGCTTTAATGATTTCCATCTGCAGATATGGTTTTGCCAAAAGAATCTTATTTGGTGGTTGTTGTGATTTTAGCGATTACAATTGATTGAATACTTTGCATGATGGTGTGAGGTAATAATTGTGAAAAATTTGTGAGATTATTAAAAAGTAACGGGCTTTTGAAAGAATTATGAAGGAGAATTAGAATTTCAGTGCAAGAATGTTTCAAGCGGTGATTTATTTTTCGAATCACTCGTGGTAATTGAATTCAATCAATTGTAGCTATTTTTTCTGGTTTATTCCATTAATGACGATGTAAATGATTTGAGGTATAAAGAGGCAAACTAGTTTGAGTTGAAATTTGATTGATTTTAATGAATGTAAAAGGTCACTAAACTCAAACTCAATTGAATTTTTTAAAAATTTGTTTGACATATATTTTAAAAATTGGTTTTTGCCCTTTCAGGTGTGGTAGTCAATTTTCCTTTTGACGGGTCATCGATATTTTTAGTTACAGAATTTTCAATTGCCGAAAATCAGTTTAGTCAAGTTTAGTCTAGGAAAAATTGCACAATCGCATATAAAACTTTTTTTTTATTTACAAAAACTAGCCAATTTCAATAATTTCTCTTTAAGCCTACACTACCTACTCAAATAATACTGGCAACAACTATCGAGATCAATTCAAACAATATCGAATATCCCAATCGACCATGTCAGACACCAGCACTTTTTCGATCTCCTCTTTGTGAGCTCATTGAAAATCTAATATTGATCTGTGTTGTATAATAAAATTTTAATTTGTGCCAGCAGCGACGACGTGATATCAAAACAAAAAACTGCGGCTATTAAGTACGGTAGTCTGGGAAACAGACAGTCACTTGAAAGCCATCAGGGTAGACTGTTCATGCCCATATTGTACTCAGCAAATATGTATTCAAATACTCTTACTTAAGTGGTCTCACGATGACAATTTCTTTCTAAAACGACAGTAATCGCGCTCAACAGAGACGACATCATTAAATAATCATTTTTTTCGCTTCAGCTCAACAGCTTTTGTCACCTGACGTTTGCTCAAACTCGATGGGACAAACAAATTTCATGTTTCTGTGAATGATTACATGAATGAAAATATGTTATTTATTCAGTATTAAAGTGAAATGCACCCATCGACGCCTAATCTCCGTTTTTTTTCTGGCGGTTTCGTGGCTTAGGTTTGAAAAAAGAATGATTTAATTTTTTGAATTCGTTTAACACAGCCTCTAAACTTTCATTTTCATTTGGGCTTTTGTTTAATAGAAAGGGGACCACATGGTTGCGGTTTGAACGGTGAATGACTGTGGGTCTTGAAGAATATGATATTTGATATTGTGAAGAAGAGATGAGTGTAGGTTTTATACAAATTTTATGGAGAATGATGCGCATGATTTGCAGCAATTGATTTAGATAAGTCTGAGTGCAAAGAAAAGTTGGTTTTGTGAAATATGCAAGTAGAGAATATGACACCTGGGGTTTGAAAATTTCAAGCTAAAAAAAAAATTTGAGGGTTATACATGATTTCTAAGATTGCCGTTACATTACTTTCAAATAAAGGAGGATGTTAGCGTTAGTACAAGTGAATGAAAAATTTAGTCGCGATTCGTTTTCGAAAGCACGAAGCACAAAGCTGGCAGTATTTATTTTCCCAGAAAGATGTTATAAGCTAGCACATTGAAGCGTGACTGTTTTTGGCCAACTAAGACATGCCTAAGCTTTATTTTTCTGACCTTTAAGCAATCGTCGCACACTATTTGACGGACATCTGCTTAATATTCTCAAGTCCTTTGATAGACACAACTAAATTTAAATTCCATATTATTATTACGCAAATTATTTTAAGATACTGTTCTACTCTATATTTACCCTGTTCTATTCGATTTTGTTTCGTTTTTCTTTGATTTCTGCATACTTTTTCGAACAAAAACAATAACCAATCTTTTCTTGACTTGGATTTAGCATTTTCTAGAGACTTTATTGTTTGAATTTCTTCGCGTTATTTTCTTACGACTCTAGATTTGGTAGTAGATTTTGTTCTTTCAACCTACAATTTTAAACTTCAAAAAGGTAGTAAGTCAGAAATGCCAGAAACTTAAAGGATACATTTAAAATGATCTAATATTATTGTGAAAAAAGGAGATCATGATATATTGAAGGATTTGGAGGTATTAACGAAGGAAGGAAAGCCACAGACCTACTGCGTTAATATACCAGCCGATATATTTATTTTCGTCTAATCAGCTATTGCTATAAACGTTAACATACATTCAATAAGCCTCTACAAAACTATTTTTACATTTCTTTCCAGTGCTGCCACACTTGCCTTATAAAGCTGAATAATGAAGTTTGGATTTTTGTTTGCCAATTTTTGATTAAAGTGTTCTATATTTGCAATAGTATATTCTAAAGTTTAATTAAATTTCTGGCAATTCACCTATTCAGCTCTTTTATGGTCTTATTTAAAAATCAACGGTCATTCGCTGCAAATAGACAATTTTCTACAAAGGGTGCTAGTTTTTCTAAACTATTTAAACATAAACTTCTTTTCTAGTTCGAATGAGATCTTACCTAATGTTGAGAGAAATACTATAATTTCGAATGTGATGCTGCCTTTGATTATTTTGTCTGACTAACCGTTTATAAACTTAATAAACTAAAAGCAATCCCACGACAACCCTCGTACGGTTCTAGGAGTTGAAGCTGGTAGACAGCTTCATTACAATTTTTTTTTAATCATTGTGGATACGAGTGTGGAGTGATTAGTTCCACAACTCACTTTACCCCTGATTTAAATCAGGTACCTAATCAGAGCTAGGTGAACTCAAAGCTTGGTGCGCGGACCCTCGTCCGAACCAGGGACCCCACACGCAAGAAGCCAGTGCTCTACCCACTAGGCTACTCAAACTTAATAAACTAGATTCTGCGAAAATACATCCCTCGTTACGACTGAAAGATGCTTGGTGCAGTCGCTATAAGTGCCCTAGATGATAGTCAGTGAGTTACGTGCTCTTCTCAACCTCAAAAAAAAAGTTAGCTTAGACCATTGGCTATGACAAGATTATTGCGCGTTTACACCATAGCGTACAATACTTCGGACTTTCGCTGTACTTAATTCTCACTTTAATTTTGGCACGCTGTTCGAATGATTGTTTCACTCATATTTCACCGCAGCTTTTATAGGAGATGATAGTGGCCCTCGAATCTTACTGTTGCTTGTTCAGATTTAATCTGTTGTCCACAATGCATTCTGTCAAATGGATGAGTAATTGTACATCGATAGCTGTGTTTATGTCGAGTAATTTTTATAAATGCTTTGGGATGACTTGATTTTGAGTTAACAGATTTGTTGACAATTTGAAGGGTAGTATGGGCTTGTCTGATTTGCACTTCTAGGTTCTCTGAGATCATTCTACTTATGGTTCTTGCTGTACAGTGAAAATTTGTATAGGAGTGGTCTTGTGATTGAATTGCTTGTTATTTGAGGTTTTTTAGGCAGAAGCCTAAACAATTTTTCGACATGTTGCAATATTAAAATTTTTATTGAATAAATCATAAATCTTTGCACATCAAAAATCGTCGTGAGTTTCTCTTCTAATTAATGCTTTTTGTTGACTTTTATGCCGGTTCTCTCCTCTAATTAATGTGTTTTTTTCGACTGTTATGCCGGTTGTTCTCAACCATGTCATACTATTTTTCTATCATCTTTTTCGAATCTAGCTTCTCACTTCATTTTAGGGATCCAAATTTCCAGAACTTCTGCTGCATTAATACCTTTTATCTTTCCACATCTTGCTCAGTTGTTTGCTGGCATGCTGGAGAAAAAGGTTGGTGTAAAACCCCGACGGTCTTTCTATCCTCATCTTAGGCAAAACGAAAAATATCAAAGGTCTTCCATTGGATTGCGTTTTCAAAATATCCTTATCGACCTTGTTTTCAGCAGCATTTTTTCTAGCTTTGATTATTTATTTTGCAAAGGAACAGCCTGAGTTTTTTTCACTCCAACGTCGTTGATCTCAAAATTTCGGAAGCCAAACCTTTCCAGTTGCGACTATACACTGTTTTTCAAGGAATTTTTACACTTGCTTCTCATAGAATAATTTTTCGTACATAAATTGCAATTGGTAGTCTGAACGTTCTCCAAAACTCAGCATTCTCTTATTTTTTATAATGTGTTCTGTGACATTCAAAATCTGTATTTCATTCAATTTCGTACTGTTTTTTCATCTTTGGACCACTTCTGGTTTACATAAATGATCTTCTTTTTTATGAGTCTTGAGAATGAGAAAAACATTAAATCTGACCGATTCGATCTGAAGTATGTCAAATATGGATAGTAAAGAGTACCAAAAGACTACATTTATATGCATTGTCTTATCTTCGGACCTTTTCCCTTCCTTTTTCTTCTTTTTCGGAATTTTTCTTTCTTTTTCTTTTCGTTAGCTTTCCACTCCTCAATAATGATCTTTCTTTTTCGTTTGTGCTGAGAAAACCTGATATAAAATTATATCTTTCTACGAGAATTTCTATAATTGCCATAAGTAGAAACATAACATCAATTTTGTGGGTTGACAGTATGTAATTGAATTATAGTCATAGTTTATTGAATTAATTAGCTAAAACTATCAAATTATCAGCATAGAATCCTCCCTATTCATCAAAAGAGTTTTGAAGGTTTGTTTGACTAAATTTTTGCCAGAGACGAACAACATTAAACGTTTGCGAACAAAAATAAAAACACTACATTGGTTAAAAGTAATAAAAAGTAAATAATAATTTCATTTCTCTTAATTTTAGAGCCTAACAAGATATACCTATCAGTCCAATATCACTTTATATGTAGGACTTTTTAAAGATGCTATATTTTTAGTATTGGTCATTATCTGCAGGCCACTGTAAGTGAAGCGGCCACTGCACCTTCTAAAAACAGGAAGCGTAGCACTCAAGAAAGAGGTAAAACGAAGCAGTCAAGAGGGAGATAAAGCGAGCAGCCATGAGTTTGGTGACGTTAGAGCCCGATTGAAAACCTGGAGCCACTCAGGTGAAATCCACTGCTAAGGCTGCGAGCAAGTGCCAACGCTCAAAGGAAAAAACCTCCCCGAAAGATAAGCGACCGAAGAGGCCACGAAAAGAGATGGCAGCTCGGTCCATCAGAGACGTCGCTACAAATCATTTCAAGCTAGAGAAGTCACTGGAGTCAAAACTGGAGGACGACGCGGCTAAGGTGATCCTTAGGCGTATTACTGAGGTAAGTTTGCCATGTCAACGGAGGTGAAATCACCAAAGTGCGTGCCTCGATGCGAAGTCTTCAGGACGTATTGACTTCGCTCTACCATCTTGAGTATCCCTCAAGAACATCTGAAGTTTGACGTAGTGCAGAAGATATCCGTGCCCAATCTGATTACGGCTAAGATGGAGGTGGGGCACCGCCAGTCGAACCACCACCTCGAGCGTTCCTGAGGCTCTATCTCTCTGAAACAAACAGATCCCTGATCTAAATGTTTCTACGTGCATCAGGCACATTCAGAGCTTACTAAGCAACAGGTATAGATGAGGCGGAGAAATTAGTTGTCAGAGGAACACCACAAGGAGAGATTATATCGCCCTTTTATGGATCTTGACAGTTAAGGAGATGGTGAAGAGTTTACGGGCCAGGTGTCTTGAAGCGATGGAGTATTCCGATGACATTGTAGCATTTGTGAGGGGTGCATTCCGTCAAAACTTATTGGAAGATGTGCAATCAGCGTAGGACAAGGCTGGTCTTAGAGCAAACGGGATAGAAAATGAACTTGTGCTCTTCATAAAAAAAACACAAGATGCCGGCAATTAACACACCTATTATGAACGGAATACTATTGAAATTGGTTAATAATGTGAAATATTCGAGTCTTCTACTAAACAGGAAACTGAAATGTTAGGCTAATATCAAGTACATAATTTGTAAGGCTCGCGTAGCATTTTTGCGTGGTGTTCCTCTATTTCAATATCTGGGGTCTTAAGCATCATGCGGCCTACTTTATATTCTCATGTGTAGTCAGGCCAATTTGGGTGTATCGGGTGATAGTGTGGGTGAGAGCAACAGAGAGCAAAGGAATGCAGCAAAGGAGCAAAGAGCAAAGGAACAATAAAAAGGAACGAACGAGACTGCAAAGACTAGTTCGTATAAGTAACACGCGTTCATTTAAAACCACCACAATGGCCGGATTGGAAATTATTTTGGGGATCATGCTTCTGGATCGGTTTATCTTCTGAAGCGTTGAGTGAGTGTGCTGCCAAAAATAAGGCAAGACATACTCATATTCGAGTGCCAGCCAGGGCTGGTGTCATAGGCAACGAAAAGGCTGACAAATAGGGAAGAGGAGGTTCAGGAGCTAAGAATAGCTCATGCATAACCGTACCACGGACACTTTTTGACAAACTAGATGTGACCATATGTGCTAAATTAATGCGAAATGGGAAAATCGGGCGGACCTTTGGGCAATGAGGGTATTATAACAGTCACCCGATTTAAGCAGGAGGAGGAAACTGTTCAAGATCAGAAGAAACTGCTTAAGAACGACAGTTGGCCTGTTGGCCATCTCATGAGAATAGAATGGGACTAATATCTAGCACTTTATACGGGAGATGTGAGATGGCACCATTGAACGTACTCTTTGCGAGTGTCCGGCTCTAAATAATAAATATTCTAAGATCTTACAGTTTTCAAGAATTAGAAGCAATGTCTAGTACCACTACTTTGATCCAGCTGGTTCAATTTAGCGGAGTGATCACTTGCCAACCCTAACTAGCCAGCTGAGGGTGGTAAATGGGCCCAAACTAATAAAAAAAAGTCCTACACGTAGTGGCAGGAAAAAGGACGTTTTCTCGCCAAAGTAGATGGACCCCGGAAAAAATGATATTTTTCAAGGGGCAAAGGCAAAAATTCCTTGATTTTTTGTGACATCTGCACAAACTTAAAACAAAATATCCTAGCTGACTTCTACCAAAATAAATGTATAAAATATGTAAATATACAGAGAGCACAATCTCTACTTGTCATCGGTAGGATAATATCAAAGGCTTTATTCCTGTGGCAATTCAAATTCAACTAACCATAATAATTTCATCTAGATAGCATATTAGTAGGGCAAAATAGAAGTTACACATAGTCTAAGGTATGATATTTCGTGCTATTGCGTTTAGCTACAAAGTTTTAAACATTAAGGAAACTTATAGAATTTCTTCACTTATCGATGACTTGCACTGAAAAAACACATAGCGAAAGAGGCCATAGTTTATAGACTTCCGGAGCCATGTACATAGTCAATTTCGGGATTGTGATAAAATATAGCGCTACACGCCATAATACATGGCGAAAAGTACATAGGAGCAGGCGCTATGCCTATAGCCCTCCACGCCATGTACTATAGTCCTCCACGCCGTGCAGATGGCGTGGAGGGCTATAGTTAGTGAATCCAATCCCGGGATCCGAATCCCGGGATCCCGGGATCCCGAACAGTTTTTAGCCACTAAAATCCCGGATCTCAATTAGGATTGATGGTTTATAGTCCCGGGATTATAAATCATCAATCGCAGGATTATAAAACATCAATCCCGGGATTTTAGGGACTAAAAACTGTTCGGGATCCCGGGATTCTAATCCCGGGATTGGATTCCCTAGCTATAGTACATGGCGTGGAGGACTATAGTACATGGCGTGGAGGACTATAGTATATGGCGTGGAGGACTATAGTAAGTGGCATGGAGGGCTATAAGCATAGCGTCTGCTCCTATGTACTATGGCGTGTGGCGCTATATTTTATCACAAATCGACTGAAATCGACTAAGTACATGGCTATGTGTTTCTTCAGCGCATCTGGAGGTAGAGCAGTTGATGTTAGGTGATAGAATTCTATCGATGAAATTCCCGAGGGATAAATGACATCAAAGACCATTGCGTCTCCTATAATCAAGAAGCAATACTTAAATGTCATTTGCTGATATTTATACTCACACAGTATGGGTGCTCTCCCCTCACACAGTATGGGTGCGAGCTATAATTGGAGTGCCATGAGCCATATTACATGGCTCATGGCACTATATAATATAGCATGTGGGGTCATAATTTTCGCGCCATGTAATTATGGCGCTGGGAGTCACACTGCATAGTTCAGGGTACTATGTACTTAGAGTGTGGGACCAGAAATGCTGCGCCATGTTACATAGGACCACGCGCTATGCAGATTCTGATATTATGGCGCTGGGAGCCATATTGCATAGCTCAGAGTACTATGTACATAGCGTTTGGGGCCATAAATAATGCGCTATGTTACATAGCTCTGGGGGCCATGCGGATTTTTTTCAGTGTGGAAAATGATACTTAAGGATGCTACTTTAAAACCTTTTCAACTAAATTTTCAGCAAAACCAGACATTTTGTGGGATTGAATCAACTTTCAATTTTAATTCATAAATTAGAGAATAAATGTTTGAACGGTTGCTGAGAGGAGTGCGGGAAGTTAAAGAAACATCGCACAAACTTTCGTAAACAATATTTTTAGCTAATTAAATGCGCGTTTTGAGCAAAAGCTAATTTTCCTGTTTGGCTCACAAATTTTGCAAAGCAAAAAACCATTAGCATTTTAAACAATATTTTGATTTTCTTCCCAGACCATTTAAAGTCTATTACATGGAATCATCATACTCTCTGTGAACAAATTACGAAACACATCTTTCGCCGTTTTTCGACTATTATCACCAAACGGACAAATTTTTTTTTCACTCAGTTAAAAGAGTACTTATATTTTTGAAATTCCCATCACATCTACTTTTAATTATAGACCTCCGCTACAAAGCCAACTACTATAACATCTCATATAATCCAAATAATAATTCCTTCCACGACAAACAAATTATAATATCCATCGAAACATGGTGTGGGAAAATTCAATATGCTAATATTATTCGAATGAACAATACAACAGTGTTATAAGGGCAACAAGACAAAAACAAAAGCTGCAGACAAGGTCTTCAAAGAAAAAAAATCACATTTGAAGTGGGAAATAGGATGTGATAGTTTTCCGCCGACACAATACGGCAATTCATTCACCTCAACATAAATCACAGCATTCGTAACGGGTAAACGATATAAACTCGTAGCAGAGCAATTTAACAGCAATTCCAGGCGAACTGAAAAAGGGTTAACAACAATCTAGTGAGTTTGATTCGAAGATACACAGCTCCGCGCTAAATGAATTATGTATACGTTTTCAGGTCGATTTATTTATTCCACGTTGCATGTAAAGTTCCTGAGCGCAAATTCTGATTTAAATTTTGTAGACCTGATTTCGATTAATTTAAGCTGCTGGTGTTTCTAATTGTAGCGACTGGCGCCAAACTGATGTCGAAATTAAATAGCACGAAAATCCGTAAACGGGCGATAAGATGATGAACCGTTCGTGTTGGTTTCAATTTGAACTTTTACATCTGAGTAAGAATCACTCAAAAAAAAAATTAAATAGAAACTGTGATTCTTTTGCTTACAGATACATTCACATCATATCTTCAGGGAATCACAATTAGCACTCACTACACTTTTTTTTTCAATTGCTTGTTTACTGCATACTAATCACTTTTGCACTAGTATCGAAAACAATGTCAGAATCTGACGAGCAGCTGTCGAAAATTCAGCAACCGAAAAACAGGGACTTCACAGAAATTTCCACGTGCTTGAAATTATCAAAACTGGATGAAAATTCACGATTGGATTATGGTTTTGCATAACGTTTGCCAAGACAAACATTTGCGGTTGTTGGCATGAAAGGGGTTATTACTTAGCCGAGTGCTTTTGCGGGCTATAATTCACGAAAATTAAAATTAAATATGCACTTGAAATTTTAGATGTAGATACAATGGTGTAGCTTTAAGCGAATTTCGGTCTCGTTTGGTTGTTTTGAACTTCCGGAAAACTTCACTGAACCCGCAGGACGAATCAGAAGGATAATAATAACACAATTCACGGATCACTAATTTCAGTTGAACCAGGTCAACCCTTTCACCCTGTACGTACGAATATAACGCTAGGCTGTACTGCCGTCGAACTGAACACTTGTTATTCCGAAGAAAGCAGCGTAAAACCTTCTGGGAAACCCGATTGCTTTCACGGGCTTGTTGTGAACGGAAGCCGTCCGAACGCTAACTGTCTCTCGATGTCTAAACTCCGAACAAAACAACACAATTTTGTTAGGCTTCGGAACTACGCGGTCCCATCCATTCCACACCACACTTTCCGTACACTCTCCATATGGGGCTCGATTGCGCTTTCCACGTACCAGTCTACCAGCCAGCCAGCCAAGCAACTCGCGTACTACGTACATGCATCTACGACCGTGTACACATGTCGAATTTAACCGCGATTCATGTTTTCAGGTGTGAATAACCCAGGTTGGGTTCAGGCACTGGATCATGCAGAAATGCTGTAAGAGCTCCCCTGCGAGCCATCAGAAAATATAATCCAATCGAGCTTAGAGAGCGGATTCGAGCACCAGTCTGGAGGAAATCGGTTGCGACCGTTCGACAACTAAACCATAATCTATGATTACTTCGATGCTTCTATGCTGATAGTCGTTTCTAGTAGGGAAAATTCGACTGCGTGAATGGAGCGCGTTATATGCAAGACAAGCACGTAATATGCAAATCGGCGAGGAATCAAAAGCGAATCGAATCGGATCAGAGCGAATTTATGCTTTCTTTCGAGCCATTAGACTCGGGCAAGTGCGACATTGAGATGAACGTGAGTAGCGATAGTACGTCCCGCTAATTCCCCCAAAGACGTTTGGCTCATCTGTTCGTCTGCTTCCAGCTCAGTGGTGGATGGCTGCTGCGATGAGACTGACTTGGGAGTGTGCAAGAGCTTCGAGCAAATGTCTTTGACAATGACGGCAAGAGACGACTTACTCGAAACTTGAGAAGAACCTTTGGAGAACGGTAATGTGATAGGACAGCAGGGTAGTATGACACGTCATTTGTCATATCGCAGCGCTTTCGTTGCAGTGACAGTTTGTTAACGATTCTAGTCACAGATCCAGAGAACACAATTGAGATGGTAATGAAAAATTGTGCCCAGTGGGAAAATCAATCGGTTTCTTTCCTTAACAGCATCAATCTTTTAATTTGGCTGCGAACTCATTGTTAATAATATGCCGATAACATATAAAACTTAACCCCTAAAACCAACTCTCCGCTGGATCAAATTATTTTTCTCGAAATATTTCAAGAGAGAACAATCCAGTAAGACAACTCAAGTCCGTAAAAATTGTATTTACTTCAAGATATGCCCAAGCTAGCTATATTATTTACCCAATAAAATAAATAGCATGACTGCTTTCGTTGGATCAATGCCAATCAATGGTTTTTTTTTTGTTAAAATGAGTCTGGGAATATAATCTTCCAGAAATTTTTGGCGTGAAGAAAAATTTTTTATGGACAAATTTATAGTACGAAAAAATATGAGAATGCATTTAAACCGCGAATCTGAATTTTATAAGTTAATTTTTAAGGATATTGCCGAAAATGAAATTTTTTTTCCAAGTCATACATATGTATAATTGTTTCACGGATCAGACTCTTTTTAAGTACTTAATTGAAATTTTTTTTATTTTACGACTATTTTGATCAGTTGATGAACTGATGAATACGTTAACATTTAGAATTTATATTTGAATGTCTTGAATTGAAAATCGATATTTTTGAATGATTGCCAATGATAAGCATACGATTTAATAGCAATTGAAATTAGGTTAGATTGATGGCAACAACAATGTACTTCGAGCAAAGAATATGGAACAGGTTAATAAAAATGGCATGTGCGTTTTTAGTGTCTGTGGATATGTGGAGTTTAAAAAAGTTAGTCTAATACAAAACTGATGAGAGGGGTACATATTTCTACTAGTCAATGATTGAGTCAGGTAAACCTACAAGAAAGTGTAATAAATATAATAACAGTACACATCGCAACAGCCAAGAGCTCATCAACGGAAAACACGCTGACATCAAAGATCAAATGATTGAAACTAAAATAGAATTGCGTTAGAATATTGGATTTAGTGAATCTAGCAAACGTCTGGATTCTGTACTTTGATCACAAATGCCGTTTTCTCCCTAGATTCCGTGTCCATAGGAATTTGCCAGAAGGCATCCTTTAAGTCCAGTGTAAGTCCAATTTAGTGGACTGAAGTCGCGAAAGCAGCCCCTCAATCAAGGGCAATGGCTACGCATCCTTTATGGTGACCTCATTCAACATTCGGGCACCGAGACATAGACGCACTTTACCTGGCTTGTGTACTAGCGTTACGGGTGAGCTCCACGCACTGTGACTTTCCTCAATCACTCCCAAGGAAAGCATACGATCCAGTTCATCAAGCAACAATTTCTGGACCGCTGGAGAGACAGTAAAGTGTCTCTGCTTGATAGGTTTCGCGGAACCGGTATCAATGTGGTGACTTAGCAAAGTTTTACCAAGCCCCAAAACATTGAACGATGGAAACTGTTGTTTGACAAGCTCTAAACGTTGCTGATCATCAGGAAGGAAATGATGAAAACCAACAGCGGGTGTTTCGGGCAAAACCTCAACAGCGGAGATTTGCACTGGCGCAATCCGAAACGTATTCCAGAAATCAATTCCCAGATATACGCGACCGGTCAAAGATGGAACAATTAAAAATCGTACCACCCTCAAGCGGCCGATGAATCGCACCAGCGCACGCACGTATCCTAAAACGGAAGCTTTTTGATCCGATGCAGTAAAGATTTCAGTCTGCAGCACTGACCAAAAACAAAACCTACCTTCCTACTACCAAAAACAAATAAAAAACTCCCTTTTCTCATATATTCGAGGTTGAATAAGATTGATTTGGACAAAGAAAACCTATTTTAAAGCAACTTTTATTTGAGTTATGAACTGAAAATTAAAGTCGCCGAAGATAGATTCGCAAAGAAGGGGGGCAGTTTAATTCACTCGGACCCATGATCTGTAGTATAGGAAGATTTTTTATTTATATTTTCATTGTCCGAATCAACTTATACAAATTTAATTATAGACGAGACAACAATTAAATCAAAAAATTTAGAACTTGTTAAGAAACCAAAATGAACATTGTAAAAAAGCTATTGCTACTAACAAAGTTATTGCTACCATGTTGCTTGCGTAACTGATATTTCATTATTATTATCTTTTTATTTTTCTTGTATATATCTTTTGTTTCTATTTTGTCATTGGATCATGTATCTGTAAAATGGATTCATAAATATAAATAAATAAATTTGTCCACGTATCGTCCGCTCTGCACGTTAATCACGACGGAGAAGCTCTTTGAGCGGTTGCTGAAGGCACGGTTGTTTTCAGGAATTAGATCAGCTGGTAACTAATCTGACAGACGGCATAGCTTCCGAAAAAGGTATTTAACTGTTAATACCATCCCAGCAGTGATTAGAGCGTAACAAGAGCGTTCGAGCTGTTCGACATCGACGGAGTTTAGGGACAGCCCAGTGGTCAATCTGTAACATCGTTCATGATGAACTGCTGCGCCTGGGAATGATAACGGATGTGTTTCTGGTGGATATGGCAACTGAAGTGGCAGCGGTTATCACTTATAAAATTATTGCGCTGCTTCAGTCAAAATAGATTTTGCCAATTTTCGTCTAAAATGGTCGCCATTTTGTGTTGACGCCACTAATTTACTTTTTTTCTATGATGAATATACCAAAGCTTAGGTGATTACCATTTGACGCTAATGCTAAGCTATAGCGGTAGGAAGAGACATGTGAAAAAAATATATTTAGTTATTTCATTCAAAGCACTTAGCACTTTCAAAACACAACTGGTCTGATACCCAGTCACCGTTAAAGCTATGATGTAACAATTAATTGAGACTCAGACGGACGAGCAGAGATATTGACTCCTTAATGAGCACGTACAAGAGTTTTCGAATTTGATGAAAGTCGGATTATAATTCTGTCTATCTCTCAGCAAATTGCTTTTACAGAAACAACTGTTGTCAGCAGTCATGAAAGAAGAAATATTTTCTTGAAAACAACGGCAGCGCATTGTTTAATGATAGACACAAGTGTCCGTTACCAGCAAGTAATGGAGGATCTTGATAACAACACAGTAGAAATAAAGTTAAACTAAATAAGAAAACGTATATCTTGACTGATTGATAACCTGGAGTGAGTCAGAAGGCCCCTAGCATAGGTAGTGGCCTGGATATGTTGAACCTGGATATGTTCCATGACGAGACTTTTGTTATATTTCTGATGGAGGGAAGAGCAGGGCCAAAAAGCTCGAATCGTTTCCCCACAGTATCTGCAGCAGTCGTCTTGCTCCTCACCAATTCTGGGGAGATACTTTTTGCAGGGAAGGTGGCTTGTCAGTGTTCCACATAGGGTCCTTATGACACTTTTGCAGAAAGCCACTGCTTCTTTTGCTCTTTAATTATAGAAGCCAAGGCATTTCTTTTGGTTGTTTTGATCCCTCAAAATTAAGTCAGTAGCTTTCGATCTTTTTCTTGCTCCACGTTTTAATTTGTAAGGTCCCAATACGGAACAGGACCTTTGAAGGGCATTTTTGCTCGTTCTGTGGCTTTAGTATCAGCTTCTTCGTTTCCTTGGTGCCCATCATTGCCGGGGATTCATATCAACTCGAGGCTGTTCTGTGCCCCTATTTCATTCAGGGCCTCTCTCACCTCTAAGAGTATAGCTGAATTTATTTGATCGCGATTGATAGCCTTGAGAGTCGCTTGACTATCCAATAGGCTCTTAATTCTGACCCTTTTAGCGTTCCTTATTTTTATTATTTGTGAGGCTCTAAGTATGGCAGATAGTTCTGCTTGATAGATGGTGGCCTCCTTTGGGACAGGGAAATATATTTTTCACTTGGGACTTACGATCCTTACTCCTACTCTATAATCCATCTTTGAACCATCCATATACCACATTTGCCCTTCTTTGTACGAGGAAGGCGGGCCATCGAGCCATTTGTCCCTTGGTGGAATGGAAGCCTTGAACCTCTTCCCAAAGGCTGCTTTGGTCTTTATTTGATCGCTGAGGTTGTGGGTATTGTGGGTATGATTTTCTCAAGGATTTTGAGGTGGTCTTTAAGGTCTCCTGATTTGTAAAAGTAGGCCTGTTGTAGGCTAACAGCCTGGCTCGCTGCTTCCTCCTGAATTTTGACGTGTAGCGGTTCTAGGTCTAGAAGGGCCTCCTGTCCTGTCGTTGGGGTGGAGCTCTTTGCTCCTGAAACCATCCTTTGAAGCTTGTTGTGCTTATTGACAGCAGTTTTTTGTGTGGTTTTCTTCCACCACACTGCTGCTTCATATGGGATGATAGGTCTCAGCATTTGCTTGTATGCCCATAGTGTCTGTCTTGGAGATAGTCCCCAATTGCGTTTAAGCATTTTTGTCGTCCAGATTGCCTTAATGGCCTTTAGTGTAATTTTGTTTAGATGATTGTCCTAGGTGAGTTTCCGATCTAGGTGGGATTCCTAGATATTTTACCTCTTGCAGCAGACTTACGACTGTGTCCCTAATATTTAGGGCTCCTATTTCGATTTTTCTTTTTCTCGTGAATGATACTATGCTGGTTTTCTGAGGATTAGTGGATAAAACCTCTTCTTCGAGCTATTGTTTCATTTAAGGATTTTTGCATTCTAGATCTCAAGGTATCCAAGTTTGAGCCCCTTATTATTACCGTGATGTCGTCCGCATAGCCGAGAGCAGCTAGGTTTTTACCATTGAGGGTCACGAGAAGGTCATTACCTAGTAGGTACTATAGCAGGGGGATAGTACCTCTCCCTGTGGACATCCCCTCCTAATGACCGCCCTTAGCATCATCTCCCCCAGGTCCGCAAACACACCTCGATACCTTAGTATTTTACTCGCCCACTTTACTACTTCTGCAGGGGCATCCCTCTTCTGTAGAGTTTGGTACAGTGAACCACGTCCTGCATTGTCAGAGGCTCCTTATATGTCCATGAAGGCGCATAGTACGATTTCATTGCCTTCAAATGGCTTTTCTATTATTTGTACCAGCTTATGCCCTTTTGGTAGGCAAATTGAAATTTGAGAAGTGGCATCTTTGCCATATGACCACTTCTTATGTTAATCAGTTTCTCCATGGTCTTAAATATGAAACATTTAAGGTTAATTGGCGTGCATGATTTTGGCAGGTGGATCGGTTTGTTGCCACCCTTAGGGATGAACACAATCCCCGCCAGTTTACACAATTCTGGTATATAGCTGAGTTTCAAGCTCGCTCTGAATATGTGTACCAGAATGGTTTTTAGTTTCCCGTGGCTCTTTGTAGCAGATTTTGCCTGTGGGTAGATTCTGTCTGGTTCATGTGATTTAAACGGTTTGAAGGAGTTTATTGCCGATTTAAAATTTTCATATGTGGTGATGTGTTTAATCAGAGTTGACTGAGGTATCCGATCAGAGTCTTCCTCTACTTCCTCAGCCTCACCGCTGCTCCTAAATGGAGGGATGACGACCAAAGGTGGTCGTCATCCCTCCATCTGGTGTTCTAAGTAGTCTTATATACCTTTGGTAGCCTTTGGACAGAGGTTTCTGCATCCTGCCAGTTTCTAAGATGATATTGAGACTTTCGCAGAAGGAGCTCCAAGCCTTTCTCTTGGATTTCCTTAGGTTTTTGTTGTATTCTGAGAGTTGAACTCCGTTGGACTCCGTTCTTGCGGCTCTTCTGAATTTTTCTAACTCCATGTTCAACCATGCAACGCTCGTTTTGGGAGTACTGGTTTTCTTAGGGCAGTTATCATAGTATTATTCGAGGATTACGCTGGTAAACTTGTCTACAGTGCCCTCAAGTTTCGTGTTCGTATTGAAATTCGGGTGCAGGTCATGAAGTCTCGCTGTAAGGGCATTTTGATAGTCTTCTCAGTCTGTACACTTTGGTTGCCCGTACTTTACCTCCACGTATACCTTGAAATAAATAACTAAATGGAATTATTTTTGTGAGATGATTGAAAATTGAAATTGTAATTAAGTGGATTTCGAAAGTATGCACTGGTTTTAGTTTTAGCTCATAGTGCATACCTGCCCGATTTGAACACTTGCAGTGGCAAATTTTTAGCTTTTATTCACTATATTTGCGACAAATTTTTACATCTGCGAATTGCTGAATCTGCAATAATGATCCATATTCCCGCAACAAATATTCTCCGCTTGGAAAAGCTTTAGAAGCAATATACGTTGACTAAGCTAGTATAAACAAGAAGGGAAAAGCGATCGTAAATTAGAACTTTTATGAGAAAATACTAGATTACAAAATTTTGTAATTTTAATATTATTTTTTTAGCCAAGCAATAATAGTTTCAGTTAGATATGTGAATCAAACTCACACTGTTTTCTTCGCAATTAGTTTGTTCATATTTAGTCTGCTCATACATATATGCAGTGTAATTTGACCTTAGTTTTTTTGTTGACTAAATTGAAAAACTATTTTGAGATTCGAACCTAGTTTCGGTGAATTAATTTGAATATTGACTTTGAGTTCCACGTGAATTTGTCAAGTTATTTTTCTTGCATAATTTCAAGCGACTGTGATTTAAAATTAGGCGAATGCACGAATGAGAAGTCAGAAACATTACATTCACAACATAACTCCTAAAATTTCAGCATGAAATATATTTAATATGACATGACAGTTTTTGTTTTTTTTTTAAATATAATCTTGAAAAAAAGTATTTGATAAAAATCAAAAAGATTATGATTACAGCAGTGTACAAGCACTTTGTGACGTAATTGAATTTCGCTAGATAAATGAAGTTTGCTATTACACTAATCTATACTGCTGGCGAGTAAAATTTAATCTTGACCACTTATCAGGTTCAAGTTCCAAACGATTAGTAGTAGTATAATTAGCCGATTTTAGTTAACTTTTTGTGATCGTAAGGAGAAAAATGAAAGTAATCTATAATGTACACAAGCCAGATTATCTAGAGGTTTTTGAGCGCCTTAGCTTCTACACGTAAAAATACGCGAGAAAAAACTTGCATAGTAGAACGTATATAGTAGAGCTCAGCCTGACAATATTAAGGTTTTTTCTAGTTAAAGAATTCGCCACAAATAATTCTAATTTTTATTTATTTTGCGTTACTGTGCGGTTTATTTTACAGTGACTTTCAGGTCGCTATCACTATTTGATGTTTATCTTTTCATTTAATTTTGGTTACAAGAAACAAATGATATAGTTTCTAGTATTTTACAAGATCATTTTTCCAAGCATTTGTTGTCAATTATTCAACTCGTAATGCAAAGAATACATTAGTTTTTCTTTATTTTATAATCAACATACAATTAATTTCAATTATGTGCTGATAATTTTGCTACTCAAAGCTAGTTTGAAAGTTGAAATAGATGGATTGGAGACAGAGGACCTAGCTCCAGAGCATTGTGAGTCTTTAGTAGTTTTGAAAAAGTCGAGTCGTAATAAATGGAAGACTTTGCAAATTGTATTGCGAAATTGTCTTAGCATCGAGTGTCGCGGGACAATTTGGAAAATTGGCGATACAACAAGGGGGCGATAAGGGGGGCGATACAACATAACATCTGAAAAATATGTTTGTATAGTTTCAGAATGAAATTCGCAGTATTTATCGACTTAAAAATCATTTAAGTGTTCCGCCTCAACTCGACGCTCGAGCGCTATTGAATCCGTACTGGAGAGCTCGACCCTCGCTAGTGAGTCGAGAAAATCGCCGCAGCTCTTTGACAACTAAAAAACCTAGTCAAGCGTATCAAGAAGAGCTGAGAAAAAAACGAGTACTATGAACGTACTGAAGGACTTCTGTATGGGCCTGGAATCGATGATTAGTTGATAAGTCATTGTAATCATAGAAATTCTGTGTGTCAAAACTACGCGTTTTTCTCGAAACGACTTTTTTTAAATTGGCGGGCAAGATAACTCAAAAAGTTCTCAAACGATTCTTATGAAACTTGGCGTACTTTTTCTCTATAGTATAAGTTTCTAGTTGAACTTTAAAAATGCCAAAAAAAATAATTTCAAAATTTAGCACTTTTGATCCAAAAACTGTCGAAAAATGGTTCAAAAATCGTACTTTTTTTTATGAGGCGTGCTAATTCAGGATTTTTTTTTCTTTTCTTGGTTCAACTAGAAGATACATGCTTAATTAACACACTCCAAAACATTTTTTTGATTTCAAATTGCTGTAACTGATGATAAAAATCTCACCGATTGATGACTTTCGCCGCGAGGGTTTCAGGAGATTGGTTACATTTTGAAAAGCAAAATTAAATAAAATCAGATTCTGTTCAAAAAGTACCCAGAATTTTTAAATTTCGCGGGTCTGGAGAGTCCGATTGTCAAAATTTTTTTTTATTGTAATGGTAGTTCTATACATGGTAGGTCTATACATGCCCCTAAAGTATGATAAAATTTTCAGCCATATTCACTGTTTACTTTGTCTGTGGTAGTCGCTAAGGTTCGACGTGTTTTTATGAGCTCGGCGATTTTTGCTTGTTTAAACAATGGAAGAATTGAAGAGTCAAAGAATTTGTATTAAATTTTGCGTAAAAAATGAAATAAAGTGTAACAAAGTGTGTGAACTGTTACAAAAAGCCTATGGTGAGTCTACTATGAAAAAAACAAGTGTTTACGAGTGGTATAAGCGTTTCAAAGATGGCCGCGAAGATGTTGAAGATGACGAACGCTCCGGTCGACCCAGCACGTCAATAATCGATGAAAATGTGGAAAAAGTGGAAAAAATTGTTATAAATGATCGCCGAATAACAATTAGAGAAGTTGCTGATGAAGTTGGCATATCAATTGGCTCATGTCATAACATTTTTTCAAAAGTTTTGGGCATGAAACGAGTGGCAGCAAAATTCATTCCAAAACTGCTGAATTTTGACCAAAAAAACAATCGCATGAACATCGCTCAGGAGCTGTTAAATGACGTCAACGACGATCCAAGTTTGCTTGAAAGGGTCATAACTGGTGATGAAACATGGGTGTACGGTTATGATGTCGAAACCAAAGCACAATCGTCCACCTGGAAGCTTTCAACGTCACCAAGAGCGAAAAAAGCACGTCAAGTTCGATCTAATGTCAAGGTTTTGCTTACTGTTTTCTTCGATTATAATGGCATAGTGCATCAAGAGTTCTTACCACAAGGTCGTACGGTTAATAAGGAGTATTACCTTGAAGTTATGCGACGTTTGCGTGGAGCAATCCGAAAAAAACGCCCCGATTTATGGAAAAAGGATTCATGGCTTTTGCACCACGATAACGCACCTGCTCACTCGTCGTTGCTTGTTCGTAATTTTTTGGCCAAAAACAATACCGTAGTCATGCCCCAACCTCCATATTCACCAGATATGGCTCCGTGTGACTTTTTCCTGTTCCCAAAGTTGAAGAGACCCATGAAAGGTCGGCGTTTTTCCTCGATTGAAGAAATAAAGGCCGAATCGCTGAGAGTGCTCACGGACATACCAAAAAGTGAATATCAAAAGTGCTTCGAAGATTGGAAAAAACGCTGGCATAAGTGTATTATATCTGGGGGGGACTACTTTGAAGGGGACCACATTGATGTAGACGAATAAATAAATATTTTTTTGAAAAAACTAAAATTCCGGATACTTTTTGAACAGACCTCGTATTTTAATATGTAATGAATAAACATGATCACTTTCAAAACGATTCATTTGTTCCTTCTACTTTAAATGAGTCTCTGAAAAACGGTCTAAATTCAGGCGTTTACATGTATCGCCGGCCTTAAATCAGGGGTAAAGCGAGTCGTGGAACTTACCACTTTACACTTGTAAATTTTCGAATGAAGATTTCTCCATCAGCTTCAACTTTTACAACCAACAAGGGGTGGGATTACTTTACTTATCAGCAGTAGAAGAGTTATTAGCCGCTTTTTCTTTTATCCTTTCTCTTTTGACAATGCTGTGACATATCCAGATATTCACCATCTTCCAATTCTAGATATGCACTTATGGCAGAACAAATAACTAAGTATTGAACAAGCCGTTGAGACGATCTGGTATGAAAAGGCATAGTATATAAGGTAATTTAAGCCTTACTGCCAATTTGTTTAAGTTAAATAGTCAGTTTTTCTCTCAAATCAAAATAAAAAAAATTCTTAAATTGAAAATACAACGAAGACATATGTAAAAGAAATTTGAAAGTATAATAATGTTAATCCAACATTAACAATATGTTTATGCTTTTTTTATTAGCAATATGTTTATGACATTGTAATATTTTGATGTAGGCTGATAACAAGTTTGTTTTAGCTAGTGGAATCAATATCGCATCATTAAATTATATGAATTTCGATGCTAATTACTATTGCATTGATTTTACCTAAGCGAACAGTCTAAATAAAACTAGATACTCAACCTCAAATGCACAGAAAATATTTACAACTGCAATGATTAGCTGCATGATTCCTTCCACAATTTGCGCACCGGAGCCAGAACCTTGGGAAAGTTGGGGTTTGGCTTGATTCCAGTAAGTAGTATATTAAAAACAAATATTTCAAGTTAAAAAAATATGAAAAAAATATGAGTTTTGAAATAATTCAACAAAAGAAATGATTGCATAGTTCTTGCACAAAGATTTATAAAATAGTTTGTTTTCTAATGGTATTCATATTTTTCCTACTGGAGCAAAACTTTCATTCCAATCGCCAACGACATCGTACTTACTGTCAAGTTTCTTCACACTATCCATGCTCCACTTGCATTATAACATTCAGCTCCATACTCACAAGATACTAGAGACTGGACTTCCCCCTTGACAAGTTCGATTCAACATAACACCATACAATAAATCTGAAAATACATTCATACTTCTAGAACTATGCAGCACGTCGACTGTCAACCTACATGAACATTTCTCCGCCACAATAAGACTTGATGACGACGTGTGCTTTGCGTCTGCCTAGTTTGTGTTCGTATCTTTTCTGCCGCTTCATTTCATTTCATTCGTCCCGATCTGAACACAGACAATCCACAATATTTTCAACCCAATACAACAAACAGTCCTCAGACAACTCGTGACGTCATATAATTGTACTTCTTCGGACATCCACATCGAACAAGCAAGTTTTCACACACTTAACACAGAAATAAGTGTAGACGCTCAAATTAATAAATATTGCAATAATTTCAGGGTTACCGTCGTTTTTGCTATCATGATAGAAAAACACTTTTGTGCAAAATTAACGACATAACTATAACTATATATAAAATATGTCGCGACCAAGTGTGTGATTATGTTTCGAATTTACATGGGGAGCAAGATACTATTTAAGGAAAAAAATCTAATTTTGGAATTGTTGCAGATACTAAAGTGTAATATGTTGTTGGAAGCTGAGGAAAAGAGTGTCGAGGTCGAAATCATGAATCGTTCTACAGGAAAATTGTAAAAAGATGTTTAATGTTAGCAAACACCAAGATTGCTCATTCATTGTGTTTCCGATGAACGAATTTTACAGACATAGAATACTGAATATTGTTTTATTAGAAAAAAGAGAATTTTACAGCTTAAGGATATAATGGTGATTGTTATTATCATGAAAATGTGAGTTTTTATCTATTCAATTCGCTTTCGAATATGGAATTGGTAATTTGTATATCAGATTTACTTTGATTTAATGAGATAAATATAATTTAAGATCATTTTAATTTTATTTTGAAGATGGCGTACTGTTGTCTGATACATTTCATTTTATTAAATGTCTGATACATTTTATTTTATCAAAAATTTATATAAATAGACCACCATGCATTAAACACTAAAATTTTAATCCTATTAAATCACAGCTTTGCAAATCTTTTTGAATTCATTCAATTTCAAACTATAAACAGTAGTCTAGACCGATAAGAATCTTCTGGGACACAATAAAAATTTCATGATTCGTTTGGATCAAGTCTATTTAATTGATTATTTGATTTATGAGTGTATAAAAATTGAAATATCATTCTTGCGAGCGCAAATGATTCATAAAATGATGGCGGCAAAATTGTTTCGGTGTTTTGATGATTTGTGTGATCTAGATAAATAAATGGCACCGCACGTGGCCGGCGAGAATGAATTTTATGCACGTGCCTGTCGAGAATGAATTTTAATTATGACCTATTTCAATACTTATAATTTTAAGCGTTAATGATAGAGGAAGTTTTCGTTAAAAAAACAATCTTTACCAACTACGTATCGGGCAGGGGTAGAATTTATTAAATCTAATGATACAAGTAGAGCTTGTCCTAAGCAGATATTTATTTTATTTTATTTCTCAACCAAGCAAGGTACAAGTAACATAAACAGAAAAAAAACAAAATTGGGAATTACGAGTACATAGAAATAAAACGAAAAATTAAATAAAATAATTAACAAGATAAATCAATTACAAATTAATAAATAACAAATAAATAAAACATTGAACATATAGCTTAGGATAAAGGGTTGCGGAAGGCTTTGAAAAGGGAGGATTTGAAGGATAATTTTGAGACTGTTGGAGAATACAGATTACTTATGCTATTGAATATCCTGCAGCATCTATTTATCGGCTCATTAGCTGCGTAAGTAGTGGAGTGTGGATATTCCTTAAGTAAACGAGAGGACCTGGTGTTTCTTACAGGGTTATTCAAAACTATTTGGCTATTCAGGAATTCAACTTTGATGACGCCTCTAATGACGTCGAATGTGAAGCAGGCCGAAAGCATCTTTCTTCTAGATGCAAGTGTTAATAAGTTTAGATGACCCAGTCGAAACTCATAAGGAGGAAGGGTATTAAAATCGTAAGGGCTGTATAGTTCTCTCAATGCGAAAAGTAAGAATTGCTTTTGTATGGACTCGAGTCTGCTACTGTGGGTTTCAAAAGCCGGATTCCAGCAAATGGAAGCATATTCGAGAATGGGGCGTACTAGAGAGATGTATAAGGATCGTGTGACCCACAGGTTACGAAATTCCTTGGCACGTCTTTTGATGAAGCCTAGCTGTTTGTTTGCCCGGGAAAGTATTTTATCATAATGCAAGGTGAAGCGGAGTCGCTCATCCAAGACAACACCAAGGTCGACAACGTTATCAACTCGAGCTAACAACTTATTCCCGAGGAAGTATGTGTTATGTGAGACGGTGCATTTTCGGGAGAAACTTATAACTTGGCACTTAGCAATGTTGAGAGAGAGCTTGTTTTCATTGCACCAATGATCAAGTGAATCAAGTTTGGACTGGAGAAAGAGTGCATCGGATTTAGATTTAATGATATGATAGACTTTGAGATCGTCGGCATAAAGTAGATGAGGTATATTTGACAGGACGTCAGATAGGTCAGAAATAAAAATATTGAAGAGAAGTGGGCCTAGATGGCTACCTTGTGGTACACCAGAGGTAGCAGAAATATTTTTCGATAAAAGTCCTTGAAATTTTACCAGCTGAGTTCGATTTACAAGATAAGAAGTCAGCCAGCTAAGCAAAGATCCACCAAGTCCGATTTTCAGTAGCTTTAGAATTAAGGTAGGGTGGTCAACTGTGTCAAAAGCTTTACTAAAGTCTGTATAGACTGCGTCAATTTGGTATCCTTTCTCCATTTTACACAGGACGTCTGAGATTAGGACTGTCAAATTTGTGGTAGTTGAGCGACCTTTTCTAAAACCATGTTGTTGCTCGTTCAGTCGGGAGTCAACAAGTGGAGAAAGTTTATCGTAGACAATCTTTTCAAAAAGTTTCGGAATAGAAGATAAGATGGCAATACCTCTATAATTTCCGATACAGCGTCTATCGCCATTTTTGAAGATGGGTGTGACATATGAAAGTTTCCAACGGGATGGGAAAACTCCAGACGAAAGTGATCTGTTGAAAAAAATATGAAAGGCAGCTATAAGCTGCTCTACACATTTGCACAAGAAAGTTGGAGGAAGAAGATCTGGCCCTGGACCTTTGTTGCAGTCGAGTTCTGAAATAGTTTTACGTATTTCGTCACGTGTAATTTCTAAGTGACTGATAAAAGCTGTAGGAGTAGAATGGGACGAAGGGAGATGTGAGTTTGATGAGTCAGTAGCAATAAAAATATTCTGGAAATTATCTGCGAATAAATCACAAATCACATTAGGAGAGGAAGAAGTGATATCATTAAAGAACATCGATGATGGATAACCAGTAGTTTTCCGCTTCACATTTACAAAATCATAAAATTTTTTCGGGTCGCGGATTATATTTTCGCCGGTAGTCTTAATGTAGTTGTCATAAGCCTCGTGGGATTTCGTTAAAAACTGCTTAGCAATTTCATTATATTCTTCCTGAATAGCCGAACTAACGTCAATATTATTTTTAATCCGTTTATAAAGCTTGTTCCTACGATTCCGTAAATGCCTAAGGTCCCTATCAAGCCATGGTTCAGAGAGTTTATTCTTTTTCTTTATCTTTGGTACATATCTCTCAACGGCGTCAAATATTTTATTGAAAAAAGTAGAAATGGCTTCCTCAAGGTCTAAAGTTGAAAGAATATTCGTCCAATCTATAGAGTCAAGAAAATGGTGAATATTTTCATAATTAGCATTACGAAAGTCATATACAATTGAATTATTGTACGTTCTTAAGTAAGTAGAATCAGGAGTGGCAAGTTCAACTGAGAGTGCTGTATGGTGCGAACTATTACAAAAAAGATGCTCTATGTCATTAGTTGGACTTACCACTACCTCGTCATAAGCGTTAGTGAACACAAGATCTAACCAATTACCGTTTTGGTTGGGAGCCGGACAAACTTGCTGCAAATCATTGCCATAGAAGGTACTCATAAGGTTAAAGTCGTTGCGATCTGAAAGGTTTACAGGGAGCAGGTAAGTGTCATTTTCATCGGGAATGAAATATAGATTGGGGCGATTGAAATCTCCCAGGAATATAACTTTGTCCTTTTCGTTTAGGGATGATACGAAGGAGGATACAGATTCGCATAAATGGTCGTATACCGATTCGTCGGATCTGGGTGGAATATAAACTACACCAATGTAAATCGATGTATTATTCAAAGAGATTTGAACAATTAAGTGCTGGAACATTACGTTTGGTGTGGTATCGATGCGTTTGCTTGAAAATTTGTTGCTCACAGCAATTAAGACACCACCTCCTCGCGTTTGGCCTGTAGAGCAGTAGTCGCGATCATCTCTGTAAATGGTCCAGCTACTGTCAAGAATTTCCTCGTTTGTATGTGAGTCATTAAGCTAAGTTTCAGTGAAGGCAAATAAATTAAAATGGCATGATTTGGCGTCAAGAAAAAGTTTAGATAGTTTACCTCTCATACCACCACAATTGTGGTAAAACAGTTTGAGGTTTGTGTGTGTTTTGTTAGGAAAAATTCCTAACAGAGTTTTCTGGTCTTTGAGGAGATGCAGAAGTCGCCAAGTTATTATTCGATATTGAAGTTCCCGTTGCCGCAGTGGATGCAAGATTTGCAGTCCCTTTGTTATGGTTTCTCAATGGGCATATATTCGCCGCGCTGTTACAAGCTTTTAGAGAAGAGGAAAAGGAAATACTAGAATCAAGTGATTTCAGCAACTTGGTACGGTTAGTAGTAACATTGAACGGACCGCTAAAGAGACGGTCTCGTGAAGTTGTGGGAGGCAGAGGATCAGTATCTTTGAGAAGAAGAGATTTAGGAGAAGATAAGGAGTAAGGTTTGTGATTGAAGGGGATATCGCAGGTAGGGACATTTGGATATATACATTTTTTCTTTACAATATTCTTTTTTGGCTTACTGCTAATTTTGTTGCTGACTTTCTTCCAAGGGCTGAACGTGATTCCTTTCCAGTCGAACCTGCCGCTATTTCCATTGAGATCGATAAAGAGCCAGGCATATTTAGTTGGTATAAAAACCTTGTACCGCTTAGGTGATCTACATTTGCGCTGGGGTAGTTGTTCGATATTGTAATCGGTGATGCAGAAATAAAGCCCATACATACATGCATACATGAATATCTTTAACTTAAAAATAGCACGACGCAAGCATCATTTTATGCAGAAAACATATAAACCAAAGGAAAAAAAAGTAGGAGAAAAGAGAGGAATAAACAGAAAAGAAAGATTAATAAAAAAAATGGCGAAGAAAACATGGTAAGTAAGATTTGAAAATAAAGTGAAAGTAAGAGATATGAAAAAAAAATAGTTGAGAAAAAGAAGAGAATAATTAATAGAATATATAAAAGGAGACAATAGTTAAGAGATTATATAAAAGAAGAGTCAAGAAAATAGCAATGATTTAAGAAAATAGCAATGATTTAAGAAAATAGCAATGATTTAAGAAAAAGGGAATAATTTAAGAAAAAAGGAATAATTTAAGAAAAAAAGAAACAATTTAAGAAAAATAAAAGATTTGAAAAAAAAAGGAATAAGTTAAGGGGTATTCTGGTCTAGAAATTTGAACAAATCGATTTTTTTTGTTTGCATATTTTCAAAGTTTAGACCTTTAAGAATAAGCTCTTAAAAGGATTTTCGGAAATTCGAATTATTTTTGGAGTTACAGCTATTTTTGTGTCACGCCAACTAACTGCCCGAAACGAGACTCCAAGTTTTAAACGCGTTTTTCTCGGAACTACTTTTCTCGATACGGTTGACATTATATCTCTAGTTGTTATGGACCGATTTATGTGAAATTTTGCACAAACCCTCTTAACACTATTAGTTTTCGTCTGACGCAGGGGTTTTTCAAAATGTTTTTTTTCTACTTTTTATTAAAAATTCACAAAGTGGAAAAAATGAGGCAAAAAAAAGACTTTTTTTTTTACATGGACGCCATTTTGTAAAAAAAAAAGTTTTTCCAAATAGCCTACGTCAGACGAATTTTGCATTCTTCTTTTTACAGAATTCACCAAAAATTTATGTTTCAGACCCCCAGGAAGGTTGGAATCATGTCACCCATGAGACAAGTTTTTTTTTGAGCCTGCAATTCGGCAGCCTGTATCTACATCAATTTTTTTTTTTATTTTTTAAATACATTTTCGTACTTTCAAGATGTCAATAAAAGACCGGTTAAAAACTATATACTAAAAATGTTCATGATATTCTTTTATTGCGTCCGTAAAATCACCTCAAAATCTAGCATCCAGACCAGAATACTGCCTTAAGGAAAAAGGAATAAGTTAAGAAAAAAGGAAAAAGTTAAGAAAAAAGGAAAAAGTTAAGAAAAAAGGAATGAGAGAAGATAAAATTATGTATTACGAAAAAAGAACTTATTCTTAATAAAGGGTTAGTAAATAAGGGGGAAAAGAGAAAAAAAGGAAAACAGAGAGATATAAGGATAGTGGGAAAAGAAAAGTTAAAAAAAAGTTCCAATAAAGGGTTATAAAGAGGTAAATGAAGAGTACATACAAATGAGAGAGAAGAAAAGAAAAAAATGAAATTCGACGAAAGAGGAGTCAATTAAGATCAGAGAAGAGACAAAGAAAAGATATGGAGGGGAATTAGAGAATAGATGTGGGAAGAGTTAAAAATGAAGAGTCAAAATACAGAAAAAAATCAAAAATAAAGAAAGAAAAGTCAAAAAGAGAAGCCAAAAAGAGGGAAAAAAGTCATAAAAAAGGATAGGGGAGCCAAAATGAGGAAAGAAGAGTCAAAATGAGATAAGAAGAGTCAAAACGGGGAAAGAAAAAAAGATTAAACGGAGTCAAAAAAGGAAAAACGAGGAAAGAATCAAAAAGAGGAAAGAAGAATCAAAAAGAGGAAAGGAGAATCAAAAAGAGGAAAGGAGAATCAAAAAGAAGAAAGAAGAATTAAAATAAGGAAAGAAGTATCAAAAAGAGGAAAGAAAAATAAAAAAGAAGAAAGAAGAATTAAAAAGCAGATAGAAGAATCAAAAAGAACAGAGAATAATCAAAAAGAAGAGAGAAGAATCAAAACAGGAAAGAAAAATCAAAACGAGGAAAGAGGAATCAAAAAGAGGAAAGAAGAATTAAAAAGACGTAAGAAGAATCAAAAAGACGTAAGAAGAATCAAAAAGACGTAAGAAGAATCAAAAAGACGTAAGAAGAATCAAAAAGACGTAAGAAGAATCAAAAAGACGTAAGAAGAATCAAAAAGACGCAAGAAGAGTTGAAAAGAGAAACCAAAAGTTAAAAAAGGAAAGAAGAGTGAGAGAGGTCAAAGAATAGTATACAAAAAAAAGAGTGCAGAGTCAAAAGGGGAGAGCAGAGTCAAAAGGGGAGAGTAGAATAAAAACAGAAGACCAGAATTAAAAAGAGAAAAGTCGAATCAAATAAAGTGAAAAACAGTGGAAGGGATGAAGAAAAAGGAATGAGCCAAATAAGAAAATGGAGTCAAATCAGGAAGTCAAATAATAAAAAAGAGCGAAGTCAAGAAGGACTCAAATAAGAAAAAGAGACAAAGACGCAGAAAAAGGCAGAAGAGAAAGAAAGATAATTAAGGAGTTATATTAAGTGCATAAACATGATGAAATAATAGGAGAAGGGTCATGAAATAGTGAGAAAGGCAAAGGAGTAATCAAATGTGAGAAAAGTGAAGGAAGAATATAAGTTAAAACAAAAGAATAATATAAAACAAGAAAATATAGCAATAGGAGAAAAATAAAATATATAACAAAATAGTGAGAAATATATAGGAAGAATATACAGAAGACAAATCTGCATTAGTTAAAACGTAAAAAGTATTCAACTAAAGGAGCAATAATGTAAGAAAAATAAATCAAAAAGAATAGTAGAAAAATGAGAAGAACCAAAATAAGAAATATAAGGCAGGATAAAAATAGGAAAGAAAATAAGGAAGGGCAAAGGAGAAAACATACAATAGGAAGACTAAAATTAGAAGGTCTAAAAATGAGCAAACTAACAAAAGAAGGCTAAAAGAGGAAGACGAAAGAAGGAAGAATATATAATAGAAATTAAAAAAACAACAGCAACATTGCAAGTCGCAGACCAGTGTGAAACCTCAGGAAATGATAGTCTAACTCTGAAGCCGAAGACTATGCATTGCTGCTCGGTTTTTCAAATCGGCGCACGTGGTCTTTGGACCGATACAAATGGAGGCGTTTTCTGCATGAAGCCAAAGCTCGGAAAGAATAAAAATGGCAAAAATCTAAATAATAAATAATAATAAATCTAAATAAAGAATAAATGAGAAGGGTGCAAAGAGAAGAGCATAAGTATTACTCAAGAAGGAATACAAAAACAAGAATGAAAAAGAATAAAAAACGAATAATGAAAAAGCGCGAAACATGAAGGTAGAATAGAATAGAGTAAATAAACAAAGGATAAAAACAAATCGCAGAAAGTAAACGGTTGAAATTGAAGCAAAAAAAGAATATGTTGGAAAATATAAGAAAAATATCAACGAAAATATGCAAATGTGAGAAAACAAAAAGAAAAAACATCACACAGATGAAGGAATTAAAAAAGTGTGTTGAGAAAGAAAACTTAACAAACTAAGCCTTATTAACAAAACTTAAGAAAGAAAAAATAAGGAAGAATAATATAGACAGAAATAAAGAAAGAAAATTAAGGAATAAAAGAAGTAAAATAAATAAAGCATACACATAAGTTAAGTTTAAAAGAAAAAGAAATGAAAATAGAAGTCGAGAAGAAGAAATACGAAAGAAGAATAAGAAGGAAAGAAGAATAAGGAGGAAAGATGAATAAAGAAGAAAAAAGAATTAGGAAGAATAGAGAAGAATAGAGAAGAAGAAATAAAGGAAGTAAGGTATAAGTAAAATATTGGCAGAAGGTCGTGTAAAACTGAAGGGAGGAATAAACTGGGCCATTGAGAGGGAAAAAAAATTAATAACTAATGCCTAGTACTATACTCTTGGCGAAACGAATGCAACGGTCACATCCCATACCAAAAGAGCTTTACTGACGAATTGAAAAGCTCTTTTTGTATGGGATTCGACCGTTGAATTCGTTTCGCGAAGAGTATAGTACTAGGCATAAGAGAGAAAAAAGATAAATACATATATGGAAAAACAGAGAAATATATCGAAAAAAGAGAAGTATATAGAAAAAAGATATATATTTATATAGAAAAAAAAGAGAATCATACAGATAGAAAAATGAAGAGAAAAATATAGAAAAAAATCTGAAGGGTAGAAAAATAAAAAAGATAAATATTAAGAGAACAAAGAGATTCAAAAACAGAGACAATTGAGAACACAAAAATAAACATACAATGAGGAGAGAAAAATAGAAGAATATCAAACGAAGAACAAAGATATGGATGAATATGCGAAATAAAAACAACAAGGAATGATCTAGCAAGGAAGCAACGGTCGCAGCCAGAAAATGCAAGCGAACAACTGTCAAGAATAAACTAGCGATTTTCTTAATGAAGGCAGATAAAAGCCAAACTTTGTGGCCTAACTAGCAATCAAAAGCTTATCTCGGAGAGTTTAAGATCAAAACTTAGCTTAGAGCTTTAGCTTTTTTGGCGTGTTGCAAGTTGATCTATTTTTCAAAAAACTCCTTTCTATTTCTTGTCAACCGTTACAATTACATATTCCGCTGTGACACTTCATTCGAACATAAGTCTAAACCTGCAAGTTAGTTATTCTTTTAAAACAATTAGCAAATAAAATAATACTTTGCTAAATACATTCCATTCTACAAAGAAAACATTTATAACTACAACAGTTCACGCAAACGAAGCCGCGAAGACAATAGGCATTGATGCACAAATATTTCCTTAAAGAGCTTAGTACGGCTGATGGCTGTCTAATGGGATTTTCTTTAATTTTCCTCCATTTTCCACTGCTTTGCTTTTCAAGGAGGGCCAATTGAAGATTAACAAGTATATCAAGCACATATCCATCGCACTTGAGAGAATCGAGGATAAAACTTGATTGGCTTCGATTTTCATGAGGCTATCAGTTCATGTCTTTGAGCGGTATTAAGAAATATGCATGCCAACATTTGAAATAAACTATAAAAATAACACAAATTTTATATAAGGTTATTACAAAATTCTTGGCTATTCTCAGTGCTATTAGATTCTACCGTTCCATATTGACGAATATGCATAATAGAGTAGAAAATTAGATTTAAATATTTAGGTCAACATTGTAGGATTTTCGCGACATACATACTTATATGGATTTGTAAACTGATCACTCAGCAAATATTCGACGAAGCCGCTAATCATTTCATATGTCACAAGATTTTTCTGCAAATACAAATCCATGCATGCATTTTTTTGCCAATCGAATCACCTATTAAAAAGCAACCGTTATAAATGCACAACAACCGATTAGCTGAAAACAAGACAGAAGATTTTCAGCCAATTCAACGAAATTACATATTAAAGTCTGTCTTGCGATAGACATCTTCACTAATCGGTTTTCATGCTGAGAAAAAAAGATTTAAATAATAAGTGGATGCAGAAAACCAGTTTCGATTTGAATATCTGCTGCTTGAATTCATGGAAAAACAGCATCTTGATCGATAAGGTACCGTAGACCACATGTTATATGCATTCATATGTAATTTTGAATATGTATTTGGTGATATGCATATGAATAAAAATTTTTCAAAGATATATTTGTAAATCGATAATCTGAAGTTTATCTGTAGTTGAAAGATATTTTAGTTACGATTGTTTGTTGAATGAAATATGTGTCATGACACTTGCAAGAGGAGTGTTTGCGATAAAATAAATGTCAAATAAATTGTTGTTGAAATTATTACAGGAATTTTATAAGAATTTTTTGAATGAAAATCGTTTTTTTTGGTGATGCTGACGTTCAGCCGAGACATATGGTCTATATTCTTTAGGTTAAACTTATTAATGTCTGCATAGCTTACCGGGAATATTTATGAATGGGCTTGAATTTATATAAAGTTGGTAACAAACCTGAAAGTAGAAATAACAATAATAAAATATTAGAATGCTGTTGCTTAGGTAATTTAAGAGATAATTTAAGAGATGAAACATGCGATTGCTTTTTCTATTCTATTAATTAAAATACTCTATATTTTAAGTTATATATGTACTAAAAACTTTTAGAAGCAAGGTAGTAATATAACCAGTATGAAAAGTCTTTCTTGAAAAGAAAAAATACTATATTAAGTCGTCCAGTTTCTTCCCAAAAAGAAGGGAAGATAGTGGACGATTTAGTATAGTATTTTGAAGTATGTAATCGAAGCTGTTTCTTCAATTCAAACTAATATTTCTGTTCCATAGCATTAGAGCCAGAGCTGTTTGCGACACTGTGACATATAATGCTTCTTAAATTCATTTTCAAAAGCTTTGATGTGCTCTTAGTTTCATTGTCATTAAGCTGACGGTGTAGGTTCAGTTCAGGCTCCTGAATCGCACCGATCCGGCTCTGAATACTTGCTTTTTATACGGACTTGTTCCAACCCTCACATAGCCTCCCCACTTTATATAGAAAGTCATGAGATCATTTAAGTTACTACACATTCGAGCTAAGATAACGGACCTGATTTTGGACCCAACTACACTCATGTTAAACAAAAACAAAGCTAAAGCAATCAAATAAAAAATTGTCGGACAGAAGTGCCGAATTTCCGATCAAAATTTCGACTTCTCTTGTCAAGGAAGGAACCGATTCTTCGGGAAGGTATCTTCATGGTTACCTTGTCTGTATGTCTGACCAACGGTTCTGGAGAAGTGGCTTTCAATTCCACCGAACCTTGGCAATTCAATCTTCAATTCTGCGAACAACTACTGCTTTGTCAGTGCCAAAGCAATGAAGCTGGACACTGAGGAGATGACGAAACTTGTCGAAAAGGTTCGTACTCAGCGGAATCTACAAAAAAAAAAACGGCAACTAAACGGAATCAGGATCTCACTGTAGTTTCTCAAGTATGATCTCCAATTCTAGCACCGAGCCCGCAAGTGTAAGCTCTCTTGGGTCTCTTAGGATACGGAGGAGTATTTCATGGACCCTAAGGAGATAAGGAGGGGTCTTACTCAATACACTGTCCGATAAGGACAAAAAGTCCCTTAGAAAGACAATACAAAATGTTCGAGTTCCTGCCGCAACTGAGGCAAATGGCAAAGGTCGGCTCAGCTACCATGTCAGTTTTACCTACAGGCGCCAAAAAACCTTTGATTGTCCGTCCTCACAGGTAAAACTCCAGCAGTCAATGAAATGGCCAAGGGGGGTCTGGCAAGGACAATCATCGACACTTGCAAGAGCGATAACATCATCTCACTGGAAAACTGGAATTTGGTGCAACAGGCTCTTTTGATGGGATTCAAGACCTTGGTTTTAAGGATTTGGATGGGTAGCATCAGGGCAGAGTAAGACTGATAGTCTACCATAATTAGCACCCTTTGGATATGTACAGGTTAGGAGAAAGCAAACATGGGGAAGTGTACTCAGGTGCGGAATCGGAGGTGTTGCTAAGGCACCAGATTGCAACTAAACGAAGATCCAGAGCGTGGATCTCCGACGAACTTTGTTCGCCTCAACAAATTATGGAGGTCATTAGACTTGGCGATGATGACCTACTGGTTAATGATTGGAAGATGACCAGATCAGCAAGGTATCCGGTGATCAGCACCGGACTCTCATCATCATCAAAGAAGAGTCACTTCGATGCTTCAAGGACTGTAAGTACACCATCGGCTACGAGTTCAACTCCATTAATTTGAACGTATACCGGTGTGACATAAAGGAGATAAACGGGTCGCTTCAAAAGAGAAGGCTGTGGAAAAACGGCCGTCCGTTGTACCTGAGTCCTGCTCAGATATATATGCCGCTGAAAATGATAGAAGTGCTATGACCTCTGAACTAGATGGCAGCGTTGATAGCTCGAATCTTGTGAGAATATGGCGGAGGACACTGGATTTGAAGAGAATTTGGGCGGTCATATCAGGTTCTTCAAATTAATCTTTACTTATTTCATGTAAAGCACTGAGGAGGTCGTACTAATCCAAGAATCATAGGTAGTTCAAACCGAGTTTGAAGATTACAAATCGACGGATACAAACTACTGTCAAATTATCTTTAGGTGAACCAAGATCCCACATTTTCATAAAGAAGTCCGTACATGCCAGAGGTCTTTATCTTCTCAAATTTCAGTGACAAAAACAATATCGGTATTGTAGTCAAAAAGAAACCCAAGTCATTCTGCGTCGCTTCATGCAAGATGGCACATGATGAAGGCTTGCTAGCTCCAAATGGCACTATTTGGCAGTTGACAGCAGACGCAAATACGCAGCGAATATTCCGCTAAAAATAGATGCAGAGGAGAAAGCTCATAATGAGTTATGATGGGGTATTTTAGAAACTAACGAAAGATGTGAGTCATTAAGAGCTCATTTCACCTCGTAATCTTGCCATTACAAATTTTGGCAATGAAACTACCTTCAGAGCTTCTAGCAGAAGTGAGGTTTTAGACATAGTATAGCACTGGTAAGTGAGCAATCTGTACATCTTCTAACGAGATTAAAAGTTGTCCAGGAGTGTTCACTGTTAGACAACAAATACGTGGTATTTACATTAGGTGGGTTGTTACATAAAGAAGCAACTCTTTACCTAGACAGGAAAATAACTGATTGGCGGAAATTCCCAGCAGCTTTTTACACTGGACTGGACGCCATGCCGGCGTTCATCAATCAGGAAGACCTGAATAAGGCGGTCAACTTTCTAGCTGCCGCACTCAACATTGCAGAAGTCCTGCAGATCAACTAGATTCATAGAAGAAAAATCCACAGTGGTAGAATAGCGACATTGAGGCTCTTTGAAGTAAATGTAGGAAAGTGTTTAATCTTGCCAAAAGGATCAACGATTGGATAAACTACGAAGCGAAATTAAGGCTATTCAAATATGCCGTACGTAAGGCGAAACGAGCTTGATCGACGTCTTTGCGCGGAAATATTTGATACTAGGAATGAAACCAGTCTCCTCCGGAAACATTTTAACTTTAATCCTGTCGCTTAAGACTGCATTCAATGGTCTGATAGAGGTTGGACTCAAAGTAGCGGCGAGACACTTAGAGTTTTGATGGACGCTTACTTTCCTGGTAGTGAGGAAGCATTTTCAGCTTCACTGCAAGGCTCAAATAGGAGTGCAATGTCAATTCCTTATTTCTCTAGCTGATACAAAAGATGGATTGTTCATTCTTTTGGTCCATTCAGGTCCCAAGGCTCGAATAGTAACATTCGGCTGATATTCTGTAGACTTTAGACGGTACTTTGGCTTGGCTGATGGCCATGTATAATGCGTGCATTCCTAGCAGTTGGACATAAACGAAAGTTGTGTTCATTCCTAAGATAGGGGAAGCATAATACATAAAACCTAAAGACTCTATACCAATTAGTCTAAGTTTCTGTCTATTGAAAATTTTAGACAAGGTTATTAACAAGCGTCTTAGATTTTACTCTGATCTCAAAATCACAGCGTGCTTGTACTAGGGGCAAATCTTTTGAAACAGTTCGGCATAGCCTTGTAGAATATATTGAAAAATCACTTGCTTTCAAGAAGTAGACGCTCACTGAATTTCTAGATATCGGGGGCATGTCGATAATGTAATTCCCCAGGCCATTTTGGGTGCTCTTCGGAAGGGTAGTGTTCTGTCTCGCTTACTTTGAAATTTACCAGTTAATGAGCTTCAAAGGAAAGTAGAGGATTGGGTGAGGAGGTAATCATTAGGAATAGATGCTGTGGAAATATATTTCGATGGCTCCAACGTAAATCCCAAAGTGGGGTGTGGTATATTTTCTACTGACCATTATACTGAACATTGCAGTGGCCCGTTTACTGGGCCACTGCAATGTCTTTCAAGCGGAGGTATTGGCTATTCTCGGAGGTATTGGCTCTTATCTGCATTTTCACTGACAGCCAAGTCCTTTGCTTAAATTTACACCTTTTCAAAGCTGGTCTGTTTTAATAATCATAAATCAGTGCGATGGTGCACCTGTTTTCGGTGCCAGGACATAAGGATATTAAAGGGAGCTATGAAGCGGACTAACTTCCAGAAGCTGGAACGCTTTTGCCGGAAGTACTCTACAATTTCTCGACTGGCATTCCAATGGCTTTAGTTAAACTAACAATCATAACTACACTGCAGGCAAAAAGTTTAAGACCACATCGCAGAAATGAAGCACACTTAGATTTATAAAACTGCAAGTACCTTTTTTTACAGTAATTGCCTGCTTTAAGGAGAGTTGCTATGAAGGGATTTCAAATGTACATGAGATTTCCAAATTCTCAGTCAGGGTAATAAAACACGTTGGGGTTTTTCCAGTTTAAAGACTTTAGGTGTCTACAATTTTTTAAAGTAATTAAAATAAACCTTTGAAATTTCTGGGAATATGGATTTGAAATATTGTGAAATTCCTATAAATAGGAACCTTATCCTAAAAATATTGCATTTGTGAGTTTTTGTGCTGACAAGTAATACGGATTGTTATTTTCAGCGAATTTTATTCCGCACACTTCTGATATTTAGTTATTGGTACTTTTTAGCAAAGTTTTGGCAAAATTTCTGTTCAAAATGGGAAAAGCGCGCAGTATTAAGCCGGAAGTTAGAAGTGTGATTGTGGCGCTTCATAAACAAGGAAAGTCAGAAAGAGAGATCAGTACTGAAGTAAAAATTTCAAAGACTGCTGTACATAATGCTATCGTTAAATTCAAGGACAGTGAAAGTTATTGTGACCCTGTAAGGAGCGAACGGCCCAGAGTGACAACAGAAGCAGAGGATAAGACTCTAGTGCTTATGAGCAAAAGGGATCGAAAGTTAACTGCACCGGTAATTCGAGCAGAGTTCAACGCGGGACATTCAAAGTGCATAAGCTTGTCAACTGTAAAAAATCGTCTAAGGGAAGCTGGACTCGTGAGGCGTATAGCATCCAGAAAACATCTGCTTCTAAAAGGTAACAGACAAAAGCGGTTAGAGTGGGCACGAACTCATAGCCAGTGGACAATTGAAGACTGGGCACAGGTGCTTTGGACAGATGAATCAAAGTTTGAAGTTTTTGGCTCCAAACGGAGGGTTTATGTCAGGCGATCTGCTGGAGAAAGAAGGGCCGCGAACTGTATAGTACCAACAGTAAAGCATGGAGGTGGTTCTGTTATGGTTTGGGGGTGCTTTTCGCTTGCTGGAGTGGGTGAATTAGTTCGAATTGATGGCACGTTACA